>CAWUPB010000957.1:0-2400000 GCA_963924115.1 Dovyalis caffra | reverse complement strand
TCTCGTAGTCCTTCAAATTTTAAAACAAGATCGCATAATTAGTTCGATCGTAATAACACTTATAATAGAGAGGACTTTGAACTACTACTACTCCCATTCTTTATGAGAGGATTGTTCTATCACTAGTTCGTATAAGGCAAATGGCTCATATTCTAACGGAACCCATGCTACCTCTATTCCTACTATGATATAAGAAAGTTGAACAATATAAATACCATAGTGGTGTCACATGACATTCTATCAAGGATTGTTTGGCTTTCAAGAGAAAAGTATGGATTCTTATTAAATATAAATGGATAAGTTTTGATGACCTAAGCACTCTAAATGTTAATACAAATCCACTCCTGAATCATATTATTAAAAAAGATGATATAAGCATGATAACTTTTGAAGAGTTTGAGTTTGACAAAGAAAAGAAGAATATGAAAGCATCTATGGTCATGCTTTACTCGATGCTATCATAAACTGGTTACCAAAAAAGCTAGTTGGTGATCAAGATGGAAGTGACAAGAGTTAATACTATAGATATCATCGGATGCAAATGTATGATATTGATAACTTTAAGGAGTTCCATAATGAGGTGAAAAACATATTGGTTTTAGGGACTTTGAGAGTGAAATTTTTTTAAGAAAGACTAGTAGTAGGAATGGCCTTATGATCTTAATAGTCTCAAAATAACATGACTTACCATGAGAACCCATTAGGTATTGTTTATAAAAATCCAATACAAGATCGATACAAATAGTCATTTAACTTAAACTCATCGGTGTTATATCATTAGAGGATTGGTGCACTTTGACATTCATTTCGATGGGCTTAGTAAAGAACTATATGTGGGCTATTTGTTTGATGCATTAGAAATCTAATGGAGATAGGTGGATAATTGAGATAGGATATATCATTCTTTATATGCTAAAGGAGTTATCACATTGTAATTCAATGAATGTCTACTCGAGAATCTATGGCTATAGTGGAAGTATACCAATAGAGCATAGTTGGTTTACTTAAGAGCTAAGACATTTGAACGTCAAAGAAAACTTATATGATTATAATCGAATAAATAATAAACCAAGTTCAAGATCACACTTGTGATAAATTGATGTGAGGACTAGATTGTATGAAAACAATACTAGTGAAAGGTTATTGGAGATTAAGTAATCCTTTTAAAGAATTGGATAATCATGATGCCTTGTTAGAAGTTAATCTTGATTTGTTTATCAAGAGATAAAAGAAGTGTCTTTCATCTTCTCGATACATTACCAACATATTTAAGAGCTTATTGAGTCATACACATAAGTTTAAACATTCACATGAAAAAAAGAGAAGTGAAGATTTTAGAAATTATTTTCTTATTTTAGAAATTAGTATTCTAATTTAAAAATGAATTTTTTAATTTGAAAGTCAATTTTATAAAATGGAAATCATTTTTCTAATTTAGGTTTAATAAAATACAAGGGTAAATCAAAAAATTATTTCTCAATATGGGCCTCCATAAAAAGACTCGCTCTAATTTATTTGGATAGTCTAAATTAATTATTGAGTTACTAGGCTAAAGGAGTTTGGGCCAACAAGCTTAAGTAAAAAGCTTGCTAGGTATTTTAAGTGAAGGGATAATTTGAATACTTCAGGATAAAACTCAAGATTTATGAAGATTAGATCAAACAAAGCTGACATAAGTTACAACTTATTTTTTGAAAAGGAGTTGTTGTCGCCTATATAAGAGAGAGGGAGAGAGAGGCCAAGAACAACAACAATAAAAGAAAATTTTATGCTTCTCTCCCCAAAAAAACATAATAAACCCACCACCCCTCTTTCTTAGTATATATTACGCAATCCTAGAGAGATTTCTTTGAGAGAAAATTATACATAGTAGAAAAGGTTGGAGCTAGCACTCTAATATTTTTTGTCTCTTCTTTTATAGGTGTTTAGCTATGTGGATCGTCAAGAGAGACCAGACACTTAGACAATTTTAATATGCACATTTGATTCTAGATTATAAGAGGTAACATTTGTTCCATCTTATTACTATATAGTTAGTTGATTCAATGATTGATCTTGGGAATTTAGATGGATGAGAACAAAATGTTTTTATTTATTCTTCACCTTCATATAATGAATGATCCTTCAATTAGTATCAAAGCTCTTTGTTGAATCTTTAATTAAATTGATGTTAATTTTAATTAACCGTAATAATTATTTCTTTTTGCATTATATATCTAATGATTTTGGTATTTTATAGTTTAATAAAAATTAATTTTAGGCTTATGGGGGAAGGAACATGTGAGGCCAATAGTTAGACTAGGCATGCCTTGCCCATGCTAGGCCAAAGCTAAACAAAGCGGGTGAGGGTGGACACCGAGGCTAGTGTTGGGCACTAGCTAGTTAAGCCTTGAAGCCGGTGTTGGGCATTGGCTAGTTGGGGTGTCAGAGCCACTACTTAGCACTAGCCGGTTAGGCATTATTCTTATTTGGAACGAGAAGGTTTTTCATTTTTATTTTAGAATAAAAGTTATTCTTTTTATAAATAAAATTTTTTATATGGAAATGCTGCAATTAATAAGCGTTTATATATTTTGAGCATAGACACATCCATATATAACAAAAATACCAAAAGATTCAAATCAAATGGTCTAAATAAAATATATTTGTGGCATTGTCGACTTAGCCACATAAACAAAAAATCGAACATCCTAATAAAAAAATAAATATCTAGAATCATTTGATTATGAATCTTATAATGTCTACTTGATAAGATGACAAAATCCCCTTTTGCTAGAAAAAAAGAAATGGTTATTGACTTGTTAGGTCTTGTACATATTGATGAATACAAAACCATGTCCACTTAAGTAAGAGAGAGACATGATTACTTCATAACCTTTACCGATGATAGATCATACGTAGGTTATGTATATCTAATGAGACATAAATATAAAGCCTTTAAAAAGTTCAAAGAAATTAGATTCGAAGTTGAGAAACAAACCAATAAAATTATTAAGGCACTCCAATATGATCGAAGAGGTGAATACTTAAGTAGTGAATTTTTATATCACCCGAAAGAGAATAGCATTCTCTCTTGATGGACTCCACCTAGAGCACCATAAATGAATAGTGTGTCCGAAAGAAGGAATAAGATGCTATTAGACATGGTCCGATTCATGATGAATCTTACCGATTTTCCTATTTAATTTTAGGAATATGCATATGCTATTGCAATCTTTATTTTGAACAGGGTTCCATCAAAATCGTTGATCGGACACTATATGAAATATGGAAAGAAAAGAAGGCAAATCTATTTTTTTTTTCGGATTTGGGGTTGGGAAGCATATGCCAAACTTTTAGATGGAAACAACCTAAAGCCTAAATCTACAAAGTGCAAATTTATGAAATATCTAAAAGAAACAAATAGATATTACTTTTACCAATGATAAAAACAAAAGTTGTTCGTGGATAGGCACATTGTATCCCTTAAGAAGGAATTTATATATGATAGAACTAGTGAGAGAAAAATTAAATTCAATGAGATCTAATCGACTTATAAATTGACTTTCCTTTTCTCGTAGAACCCCAAGTAAATAGATTATAAAGTATTATAACTATCTTATAAACATATATATAAGAACTCCATAAGTCTAAATGGATTCATCAAGAGCAAAAAAATATGGTTTTCTTTTCTCGACCCAAGATGATGTGCCTCTTATAGAAGATAATGAACCCAATACCTACAAAGAAGCAATTTTAGAAATTGACTCCCAAAAATGACTTGAAGCCATGGAATCCAAAATGGAAGCCATGTACACTAACCAAGTATAGGATTTGGTTGATCCCCTTGAAGTCGTCAAACCTATTGGGTGTAAGTGGGTCTTTAAAAGAAAGATTAACATGGATAAAAATCTATATATGTATAAAGTCAAACTGGTGGTGAAAGGCTATCGTAAAAAATAAGAGATTAACTATGATGAGACCTTTTTTATCCATGGCTAAGGTTAAATCCATTAGGATTATGCTTGTAATTGCTACATATCGTGATTATGAGATATGGTAGATGGATGTTAAAATAACTTTCCTTAATGAAAATTTACATGAGAATGTGTACATGACACAACTTGATAGTTTTGACATCAATAGACATATAAATAAGATTTATAAATTCCAAAGATCCATTTGTGGACTTAGCCAAGCATCTAAGAGTTGGAATCAATGTTTTGATGAAATGATAAAAAAAAGTTTAACTTTTCATAAAACAAAGATGAATCTTGTGTATACAAGAAAGTTAGTGGGAGCTCGGTAGTTTTTATTGCTCCATTTATAAATGACATACTACTACTCAATAATGATAATATCATGTTACAATATATAAAAGATTAGTTATCTAAGAAGTTTTTTATGAAAGACATGGGAAAAGAAGGCTATGTTTTAAAAATCAAGATCTATAAAGATAGACACAAAGAATGTAAAGACTCTCCCAAATGAAGTATATTAACAAATTACTAAAGAGGTTTACGATGAAAGAATCAAATAGGGGACTTCTTCCAATATCAAATGGCATAAAACTCTCTAAGGCCGAGTGTCGTAAAACACAAAGAGAAAGGAAAAGGATGAATCATATTCCCTATGCACCTATTATAGGTCGATCATATATATCATGCTATGTATGTAGCTTGATGTCTCATATGCTTTAAGCATTCATAGTAGATATCACGTTAATGTGGTTGAGAAATAATGCATTACTATAAAGAGTAATTTTAAGTACTTAAGAAGAACTAAGGGTGTTTTCTTAGTCTATAGAGGAGTTGAACTTATTGTGAAATGATTCATAGATACTAGTTTTTAAACTAATCAAGATGACTTTAAGTCATAGTTAGAATTCATTTTCCTATTAAATGGTAATATTGTAAGTTAGAAAAGTTCTAAACAAGAAACAATGGTTGACTTAAAAGCCGAGGTTGAATACATTGTTGATCATAAAGTACTATACTATGACAATAATGGATCTATAATACAAGCTAAGAAACCAAGGTCTCATCAACAGTTCAAGTATGTATTATGATGTTACCATCCGATTAAAAAGATTCTCAATCATGGTGACATAAGGATAGAAAAGGCACATGCCGATGACAACATAGCAAATCCCTTGACTAAGCTCTTATCACGAGTAAAAACATGAAACTCATGTTCGATCTTCGAGCATTAGGGATATAGTTAATTGGATATAGCATAAGTGAGAGATTGTTAGTATAGGTGCTTAAAATCTAACCGAGTTTGGATGGTTTAAATATTGGATTATTGCATATTTATTAGTAAAGAAGTATTTCTATTAATTCATGTTATTTACATTTTGATTGAATTAGATAGAAGTCCATATGATATTCATTGCTTTGATGGTTGATCAATAGATGTAAGAAAAAAACCAATACGAGTTAAATAAAATCATTAAATGTCCTAAGTCATAGCATTATCAAAATTAGACATTGATAATATATGATAAAACTTGTGTGCTTTATGCTCTTGCTATAGGATAGCAATAGAATATTTTACATCAACTAGCATGGTAATACTTGAGCAAGCACATAAGTGAATAATGTTAGAGAACTTATTACTAGATGTGACTCACTATGAGAACCAATTTGGTATAGTCTATGGAATCTCATACAAGATTGGTACAAATAGTCCTTTGACTTAAAGTTATCAAGGTTATCTCATTAAAGGATTAGTGTACCTTGACATTTATTTCAATGGGCTTAGTGAAGAGTCGTAAGTGGGCGATTTGTTAGGTAAATCTGGAATATGAGAGAGATAGGTGGATAATTAAGATAGGACATATCATTTCTTATATGCTAAAGGAGTTATGACATTTTATTTCGATGAATGTCCGGTGAAAAATCTATAGCTATAGTAGAAGTATACCAATAGAGCATGATTGGTTTACTTAAGAGCTAAGACAATTAGAGATTGAAGAAAACTTGTGTGACCATAATTAACTATATAATAATTTGAGATCACACTATAATAAATTGACATGAGGAATGAATTGTATGAAAACTATACTCCCGAAAGGTTATTACGGATTAAGTAATTTTTTTAAATAATTGAGTAGTCATGATGTCTTACCGGAGGTCAATCTTGATTCTTAAAAGTTATTTTTTACTTCTTAATACATTGTCAACATTTCTATAAGTCTATTGAGTCACACGTATAAGCTTGACATTGACTCGGATAAAGAGAAGCTAAGAATTGTGAAAGAAAATGAGAATTGAAATAATTGATTTTAATTCCTTAAACATTAAAAATTATTTAGAAATAGTTTCTTAATTTGGAAATAGTTTTCTAAATTGGAAATAATTTTCCTAAATTAGATTTCCTATAATTTTGAAAATAGTTTTCTAAATTGGGTTTCCTAAAATATTAGAAAATGGTTTCCTAATTTTGGTTTCCTAATCTATAGGGGCAATTTAGGAAATAGCTTCCTAATTTGAGCCTTCCTAAAATACTCGATTCATCTTATTTGTATGGTCTATTTAATTATTAAGTCAATGGGCCAAAGTCGTTTAGGCTTATAAGCTTAAGTGAAAGCCTACAAGTGTTATTTTAAATGGAGGGGTATTTTTGAAAACTTTAGGTAAAATTTCATTAAACCTAATAAAGCATTTATACATAGAAAAAAGATGCCTTAAACCATATAACTCATTACATAGAGAGTTGTTCGAAATTTCTCGAGAGAGAGAGAGAGAGAGAGAGAGAGAGGCAATCATTCTTCTTCATAGAAGGAAAATTATGCAATCTTTCTTACAAATAAAATTTTATGTACAATCTTCATAGTAAAAAGAATTTAGAGCTATAACTCTTGATCTTCTATCGTTTCTTAGTATTGGTGTCTAAGTTGCGTGAATTATTACTAAAGACTCGGATATTTGGACGATTCAATTCACTTTTTTGATACTCGCATTTCTAGATATAATGATCTAAACATCCGTTAATATAATTAGCTGATTCAACAATGATCTTTGGACTTTAGATGAAGGAAAAAAAATTTATTATTTATTTTGCTATTTCATAAGATGTTTTTCCTTTAGTTAAACCCTACCAAATGTTCATTCTCAAGCTAGGAAAACTAATAGGGTTGGTCATGAGTAATAGAGGAATAAAAAGTAGATAGTGATAAGGTTAAAGCCATCAAAGTAATACTAGCATCTATTGGTGAAAAGGAAGTCGGAGATTTCCTAAGTCGACTGAACTACATAAACGAATTCATCTCCAACTTATAATGATTTGTGGACCTATCACTCAACTTTTGAGGAACTGAAATCTAGGAACTAAGGATGATGCATGCTAATAAGCTTTTGATAAGATCAAGTAGTATTTATAAAATTGTTATCTTCTTGTTCCACTTATACTCGATGGACCGTTGATTTCATATCCGACGATCATTGAGTTAGCTATGTGTTACATTCTAGATCAACATGATGATATGAAAAGAAAGAAGTAAGCAATCTACTATCCGAGTAAGAAATTCATGGATTATAAATGTCGATATAGTACACAAGAAAAGATGTGCCACGAGTTTAGTATGGAGTGTCCGATGACTTAGGCAGTATATATTGTACTACCCAACATGACTAATCTTAAAAACATAACCACTCAAGTATATCCTTAAAAATTTAAATTTATCAAGGATTGAAAGATGGAAAGTACTATTGGCTGAATATGACATCATCTACAAACTAAGAAGTTGGTAAAAGGGATTACAATTACGGACCATATGGCACATAATGCGATCAATGACTACAAGCCATTAAATTTTGATTTTCCTAATGAGGACATCATGATAATCAAGTCTAAGGATGAGAAATAGACCATGTACTTTGATAGTGCAATGAATGTGTTAGGCAATGGTATAGGGAAAGTTCTAATCTCTTCAAATGGCATGCAATATCCAATAGCCATTTGATTTTAGTTTGACTATAAATTTAATATAATAGAGTATAAGGCATGCATACATGGTTGAGAGGCGATTAGAGAGAGAAGAGTCATGAAACTTGAGGTGTATGGTGACTTAGTGTTGATCATTTTCCAAGTCAAGGGTGAATGGCAAAACAAGGATGAGAAGTTGAAACCTTATCGGATTTATCGTATCAAACTAGTTGAAGAGTTTGATGAAATCGGCTTTACTCATTTGGAAAGGGATAAAAACGAATTTATAGATGCATAGGCAACTTTAACCTCAATAACCCGACTTTGTCTTAGAGTTAGAATACAACCTATTTGTAATGAAGCGGGAAATTCACCAGCTTATTATTGTGTTATAAAAAAGGAAAAAGATGGCGAATCATGGTTCCACGATATCAAAATGTTCATCAAAAGCCAAGAGTATCCTTTAGGTGCTTCCAAAGTAGATAAGAAAACCTTGAGAAGGATGGCTATGAATTTTTATCTAGATGGTGTGATTTTGTATAAACGAAACTTCAACAAATTTTTTATTTTTATTTTTTATGTTTAAATGAAACAAAGGCTAAAAAAACAATCAAAGAGGTCTATGAAGGAATTTGTGTAACACACGCAAATGTTCATATTATGACTCATCGGATATAATGAAGTGGGTAATTTTGAATGACTATAGAAAGTGTTGCATAGAATATGTTCGTAAATGTCATAAATGCTAGGTTTATGGGGATAAGATCAATGCTCCTCTAGCACCACTATATAATATGGTATCTCCTTGGCCATTTACCCCGTGGAGTTCGGATTTCATGAGATTCACAATCCAAAAGCAAGAAATAGTAATCGATTCATTTTGGTTGCAATTGACTACTTCACCAAATGGGTCAAAGCTACATCTTCCACCCATGTCACTCATAAAGTTGTCCAAAAATTTATAGAAAAGAACTTGGTTTATCCGTATGACTTTTTAGAACTAGTAATCACTAATAATGCTTAGAAATTCAGTAGGAAGGTGATCATAAAATTATGCAAATGATGGAAGATTAAGCATTTGAACTTAACACCATATAGACCCAAGTTGAATAAAAAGAATCATGCAAAACATGATGGTCACATATAGAGACCAGTATAAAATGCTTTCATATGCTCTATATGCATATCAAATAAATTTGGAGTTTGAAATTAGAAATAATTTAGAAAAAATAAAATATCTTAAGAGATAAATTTTATGACTAAACTAGGCATGGTACCTTCTTAGGAAATGATGCTTTTGGGTGATTGATATCTTCCTAAAAATATAACCAAATCCTTACCTATAATCTCTACTCCAGTGCCTATTTTAGATTTCTAATTCCTTTAATACTAGATGATGACTCTAAAATCAATAATAACTCTCATGTTCGAAATCATCAAATCATGAAATAAAATCTTGAATCCATAAAAATTTTTGAAAGTCCCTTCGGAGGTCGGATAGCCACATTAAGCACCCTAGATTGAAGAAGATTCATCCTTAATGTCATGATCTTGAGTATTTTTTTCTTCATGATGAAGTGATTAGTTGGCAATATTGAAGGTGGCCAAAACATTGTAGTCTTCCCATAGCTCGGTCTTGTAAGCATTTTTGTCATCTTGTTTTACAACTTTAAAAGGTCCATCCACTCGTGGCTTGAGTTTTTCATATAGTCCCTTAGGAAACTATCTTTTCTTAAATGAATCCATACTAAGTCTCCTTTCTTAAAGTGTATGGTTTTTATAAACTAATTAGCTTTCTTTTGGTGCTTCTCATTGTGCTTATTGATGCGAAGTTTCAGCTTGTTCATGAAGTATCTTGATCTCATTGGCTCTCTCATTTGCATCCAAACTATCCTCATTCAATATAGGTATTGCTTGAAGTTTAATTGATGTAATTTAATTCTTTCATAGACTACTTCAAATGGGCTCTCATTCGTAGTTTGACTTAGTGATCTATTGGATACAAACTAATATTTTGTAAAACTAGATCTCAATACCAAATGTTCTTCTTAACATAACTTCTCAACAAGTTTTTCAAACTTCAATCCATAACTTTTGTTTGCCTATCCATTTTTTGATGTGCGGTAGAACTAGATTAAAGCTTAGTTCTATTTTTCTCTATAATTTTTTTCAAAAATGACTTATAAACTTGACATTCCAATCCAATGTAATTGTTTTAGGTGTGCCATATAATCTCACCAGTTTCTTAAAATAAAGATCTACAGTATTCATTACATCATGCATTTTGTTGTATGGAATAACTTATGTCGTTTTAGAGAACCTATTAACCATAACCATGATTCAATCTTTCCATTATTAGGTTTTAGGTAAGTCCATTACAAATTCCATACTCATATTGATCTATGGATAATTTAGAATGAATAAAGGTGTGCAAAGACCTATATTTTAACCATTTATGTTTGCTAAGTGGCAAATTCTACACCTCTTGACATACTTATCCACATCTTTAAACATCTATAGCCAATAGAAACTTTAGGCTAGTATTTTATAAGTCTTATCTTATCCAAAATGTCCCTTAAGTCCTCTATTATGATATTTATTCAATATAGCTATACTCGAAAAAACATCTTCATACATACAAACAATTTCCATAGAGAAAAGACCATTATCAAGATAAAATTATTTGAAAGGTGATGTACCACATTATTTCCAAACATTGTCGAAGTCTTCATCATCTTTATGGAAGCTCTTTATCACATTAAAACCATTAAGTTGTATTTCTAAAGTAGTAAAAAATGCATATCTTTGGCTTAGTGCATTTGCTATTTTGTTTTAAGCTCCAGACTTATGCTTAAGAATATAGTTGAATTGTGAAATAAATTTGTTCCATGTCGCATGTCTTCCTTTTAATTTTTTTTGGCTATGCATATACTTAAGTGCCTCATGATTGGAAAACAAGATGAACTTTTAGCAATTAAATAGTGCCGCTAGTTATCAAGAGCTCTAACAATGGTATATAACTCCTTATCATATGTAGAGTAATATCTCCTTATTTCATTCAACTTTTCACTTAAGAAATACAATAGGCCTTCCTTTTTTACTAAGCATAGGTTATATTCCCATACTAGAGGTGTCACAATCAACTTCAAACTCTTTGGTGAAATTGAGTAATGATTGAATATGGGCCTCTGTCACTTTGTGTTTCAAGGTTTCAAAACTCAAACTTATATTTGTTCAATAGTTTAGTTATTGAGGAGGTTATTGTGCTAAACCCATTGATGAATCTTCGATAGAATGACACCAAATCATAAAAACTCCTTACGACGGTAACATTGGTAAGTTTTGACTATTGTAGAATTGCATCCACTTTGGTATTATCCATTACAATTCTATCATCAAAAATTATATACTCTAAAAACATCACTTTTCAAGTGCTAAAGTGACACTTTTTAAGATTAGCATATAGCATATAGTTTTTGTTCTCTCAAAAAATAAAAAATTTATCATAGATGTTTCAAGTATTTTTCCAACTTGTGCCTATATGCAAGTTTGTCATCAAAATATACAACAAACTTATCTATTTAAGGTCGAAATCTTGGTTCATAACTCTTATGAAAGTACTTGGTGTATTAGATAGTTCAAATAGGATCACCATATATTTATACGAGATGATATTAATTCTTAGAATTCCTTCCATTCATCGCTTGATGGCATCCAGAATTGATGATATTCATTTTTCAAACTTATATTTTGAGAAAATCATAACTCTATGCAATTGGTCTAGAAAATCATCAAGCTTTAGAATAAAAAATTGATACTTGATTGTAATGTGATTTACAACTCTTCTATCAATGCACATTCTTTATGAGCCATCTTTCTTTGGCATTAAGTGTAAGCTTATGACATAAGCTCTAAAACTTTTCTTAACTTATCTTTTGTCCATGAGTTCAGTCACTTGACATTTCAATTCTTTATAGTCCCTTGGACTCATTTGATATATAGGTCTATGAGGTATGATTGCATCGAAAATAAGATCAATGTGACACCATTTTTATGAAGGAATAGACAATCCCAAAAATCCTAACTCTTTTGTATGCTATTACCAAATTCTAATCCTTTAATGGACATGATTCATGACTTTTCTCAAGAAATTAATGGATGAAAAGAAAGTTTTAACCTTATATGTTTAGATTGAAACTAAAAAGTAGAACCCGAAATCAACGAAGTAGAAATTTTAGCAAGCCTATCCGAAAAAAGATTTGCATTCAAAAAGAAAATCAGATTAGAATGACTTGAAAATTTGACATAACCTAGTTAAGAGATATAAAAAGCTACTTTTCAATTTTCAGTTTAATTTGATAACTTTAAACTATTTTGATGTTAAGTCAAAATTATATCCATATTTTGTTTTAATTCAATTTTAGGTATGTAATAAAACTAACAAGTAAAGGCTTAATTATGTAGATTGCCTAACTTGTTAGGATTTAACCCAAGATGATTTTTGCAAGATTAACAACCCGATTATAAAACCCACTTTGTTTGATCAAGTCAAAGACACAAGGAGCAAACCCTATTCATAAGGATTCAAGAATATAGAGAGAAACTTCTAGGTATTTTATTGATTCTCAAAGCATGAAAGCATGTCTCTTTATGAAAGAATTAGATCTTTATTTATACTAGTCTAAGGTTGGCCATACAAGGTTAAGTGTCCTTGTGAAATTTGATTAATAAGGGATACCGATAAGAGCAAAAAGTAAAAAATAAAACTCGGTCCAACATAGACTACAAAAATCTAGTCTCACATTTCTTTATGACTCTCTAATTCTATCCTTATCTAATTTAAATGAAGAACTTTCACTTTACTAAACTTTATACTACATTCATATTCTAAAAAGAAAAATTATCCTAACACAAGATAATATTAAGAATAACCTTATCTTAATAGGGTTTACCCCATAATTGGTTCTTGTATAGTTTAAATAAAGGATAAGGCCAAAAAATAAAAAATAAAACTAGTCCAACATAGACTACAAAAATATAGTCTCATATTTCTTTATGACTCTCTAATTCTATCCTTATCTAATTTAAATAAAGAGGTTTCACTCTACTAAACTCTATACAACATTCATATTCTAAAAAGAAAAATTATCCTAACACAAGATAATATTAAGAACAATCCAATCCAAGTAGGGTTTACCCCATAATTGGTCTTTGTATAGTTTCAATTTATTTGATTAAGACCTCTATATTTTTTTAGCTTGATTGAAACCTCATAATATTTAAACTTTGCTAATCCGGACTCTCCGTTATAACGACATCCATTATTCACCGATATGGCATGTTATCATTAGCGATAATCAATCATTGAACAACACTTGGGGAAGTGGGTCCCAAAATACAATAGTTCTCTCCGAATTAAAAAAATTATAAACTAATTTTAATAATAAATTAATACAAAAAATAAAATAAAAAAAAGTGAAAAGACCTAAACTTCCTCCTTCCACTTCATCATCGATAGCAATAGAACCCGTAACCCATCCCTCCATTTCATTGTTGTCTTGTCTTGTAGAGAGACATTCAAAATGATCAAAGAGAGATTTCATAGTACAAATATCCCCTACGATCAAAGCTTTAGAGGAGATGTCATCTTGCTTCTTAACAATGAGATTGTGAGCATGGAAGTACTTTATTTCAATCCGGTTAGTTTTATACCTAGCATTATGAACCAAGAAACGAGCATCATGGATTGAAAGAAATTCATTAAGAAGAATGGACTTTTGAAAATCAAATCGTTGTAACTTGACATAAAAATCATGCCTTGTTGATCTCTTATTTTTATCCCTATTCCATATCTCTTAGTAAATAACATAGCATTAGTATTTATTTTCTAGAAAACCTAGTAAAGGAGGTACCTAGATCGACACCTCTTGATTGTGGGTAAAGGTGAGGATATCCTCCTTACTCGTTAGCTTCTTAAAAATGCTATTACATGAATATTATGCCATTCTTAGTTGGTATTGTCTAGGAATAAGAATTGGGAAAATACTTGGCCTTCAAGATCTAATATAGCTAAGACCCGAGTCTTTAAGCAATCTCCACCCCTTTTTGGCAATCATAGCTAGGTTAAAACTATGATCTAATAATAAATATTTTCACAAAAACGATGCCATAATGTTTATCTTCAATTATTCATTGCAAGGTTACAGGTTCCGTTGCTAGTGATGATGATGATGATGATGAAGTGGAGGAAAGGGGTTTATGACTTTTTACATTTTTTTTGTATCAATTTATTATTAAAATCAGTTTGTAATTTATTTTTTTAACTCGGAGAGAAATATCATATTTAAGACCCATTTCATGCACGTGTCTTTCAATGATTGGTTACCATTAATGATAACGTGCCACATCAAATGAATAGTTCATGGCTTTATTATGGGGGGTCTGAATCAATAAATTTCAAAGAATAGAGGTTTTTAATTAAGTTGAAAAAAAACATAGAGGTTTTTAATCAAAAAAATTAAAAATGTACAAGGATCAATTATTGGGTAAACCCTATCCTAACAAAGGTGGATTTCATCCTATATAAAAAAAGGAACATCTTGATCCATTTTTATGTGATCTTAAGATATACTTGAATATCTTGAACCACACTTTGTGTCACAATGGCATGTTGAATTTCATTTATAAGTGGCTATGAATCTCATTTGGCACTACATCACCATATTATTAAAGTAACGACTACACCTTTTTTGAAATCTCATGTTATTCTTTATTTTCTTCCATAACCACCAATGCATAAGCCATTTTCATTTCACTTAATTCCCTTATAAACATGAACTCCAAAATAACCTCTCTTTGGCAAATTTTAGGTTTCACCAAATGCTCCCCTCTCAAAGACATAAGCATAACCTTCACTCATTTTATGTTAAATGAATAAATGTTTTTGTGTCCATCATGAAACACTCACCTATCAAATTGTCATGAACATCCCAATAAGATATGGCATGCATCTACTGGAATCACATCGTACTATACCTCATCTTGATATCTTTTGCCTATTGAGAATTGAACTAGGCATCTCTTAGTCACTTTGATGTCATTATCCTTCCTCAACCATGTAAACTTATATGGAGTTGGTTGATCAACACTAGGTAAATTGAGTTTTTCCACCATCTTTAAAGATAATATGTTTTCACAACTATCTTCATCAATAATGAGCTCACAAAGCTTCCCACATGATGTGTAATGGATGTAAAAGATATTGTATCTAAGACATTCTCCATCCTTCACAATCTCGATGTTAAGAGCTCTATAGATCACTAATAGTTCACCATCATTCACATATATCCCCTCTTCAACCAAATCAAATAGTCTTTCCTTCTTCAACTTCCTTCACCAAACTAACCACTCATTGACTTAGACAATGAAAAGCAATATGCCCCAAGCCATGGAATTTGAAGTACCTCTTAGCATTAGAATTCAACCTAAAGTTTTTTTTTTTTTATTGAAATCACTTATATCTTCATTGTCTCTACTTGGTCTTCTTCTTTCTTGTGTTGGCCTTGAAACATGAATCGAAGTATTTGGACTAGAGTGTCTCTCCCTAGTTATGACTTTATTACCACTCTATTTAGGTGCATTGTGGTGCTTTTCAAACTTTATGGATAGCTTGATAACATCATCTAAAGTATGGTATTACTACAATTGAACCATATATATTCGTAATATCAATTTGTAGGCCTCTTAGAAATCATGTAACGATATGCTCTTCTCGGTTCATAAATTTCACTTTTAATCATGATTTGCTCAAATTTAGTGGCATAATCTTTAGAATCAAGGCTTCTTAGTTAAAAGTATGAAATTTTAGATAATTTTGTTATCTATAGAAGTTGGAAAGATACTTACGATTGAGAGCTTTCTTCATTTTCTTCTAAGTAGTAATTTTTGGTTTGCCTTCTCAAAGTCATTGTCTCTTCAAGTTCTTTCACCAAATGGAAGAATTATTTATAATCTTGATAAAAACAAGCTAACCTTTTTGTTATAAAAAACCTCCTTAAAATCAAATACTTTCTTACAATATATAATCAATCAATGAAATTGTTAGGATTGAGTTTTCTTTCAAAATTAGGTATGTCAATCTTAACTCCAAAGTCATGATTTTAAGGTTATGACCTAGAACCACACAACCTAACTACTGGACAAAAAGTCCATCCTCCAAAGATGAATTATATTACAAAGCCCTAAAAGGATTTGAATTTACAATGTCCTCTTTTTGGTCTTTTGGCTCTTACTTATCTCGTAGCTCAACCTTCTCTTTCATACTCTTGCAACCTCTCAATCAAACATGCATTACTTTATTTTAACCATGGTAAGACACCTTAGTTGTTGTCTTTTGGGTAGCATCTTCACAAAATTAGTCCAAGAACACACAAAGAAGCAACCTTAGCTCTCATACCAAGTTGACACCATTTTTGTGAAGAATTGTACAAGCGAAACCGTAACACCCACGACCTAGGATCTAAATAGGTTGAAAATATTACCATCATGCTTTATAGTGAATGTAAGACATAAGGCTTTATCTCCTTCTTATTATATTATTAATTATATTTTTTGCTTTGGAAGCCCGTTAAGTAGTTAATAAGTATAACTTTTGCTTACAAATTTCGAGTCCAAAATGCACTTATTAAATTTTTCTCTTTTAATATTTTATTTTAATAGCTTAGACTGAATTAACTTGATCTATGTCTCTTGGTTTTGTCAAATTCTTCTTTTATAAGGCATAGTAAATCTATGTAGCTAATATCTTTTATTTGATAGTCTAAATTTTTCCTTCATTAACTATCATCCTTTATAAAGATTACTTGATTACCCATATTATTATCAAATAGTAGTATGCAAGTGTTAAGCTAATAGAAACTACAACTACATAATACTATTCTATTACATGATTAACATGTCTAAAATTGGTTGACAAGTTCACAACCTACTTTCCTTTTTACAGGAGACTAGCTTAGTACCACACTATATAAAAAAAGTGATTTTACTTATTTGCAAGTATACTTTTCCTTTTTTTAAGCTAACCATCTTAACTCTGTCTACCTATTCAAGTATCTTTATCATCATATAAAACAAGGTAGTTGTACCTAGTACATATACTAGAATATTGATAATTAACAATACAATTACATGAAGTAAGTCTAGCTTGTAGCCACATGTAAGATACAGTCAGTGGAAGGATGGGGAAGTTACTTTAGTAACAAGCTTCAACGAGAATATAGCCATCACTCTTCATTCTTCACCCCTACATCATAAGAACTAATGAACTATTGCTTAGTAAGTTAATCATACCTGCTATGCACATATGCAAGTATGCAAGTGAATGCACTTTAAAACCTTTCTCATGTCTTTTTTTTTTTTTTGAAATATTTTAGAATCGTTTTCATGTTCTTTGAAATCCTTTTTCCTTTTTTGAAAAATCTTTTCCTTTTTCGGATGTGCTCTACTAAACATATGTTATGTACACTTCGTATATGTTCAGCCCTCTTTTTTTTATCATTTCTTCAGTTGAGGCTTTTATCAATTCCCTCAATTGTTAAGGCCTTTACAAATTCTCTCGGTAAAGAAATGTCTTTTCCATTTTCTTCGGTTAGGGCATTTTACTAATTTCCTTAACTCGTCGAGGCCTTTACTAATTCCGTCGATGAAGAAAATGTTAGGGATAATTAAAACCCAAAAACCTTTTCCTTTCCTTTGTAAAGTCATAAAGAAATTTTTTTTCATGATTTTGGCATGCACATGTGTTTAGATATAAATGCATATTCTTATGAATCAATATAATGCATGCCATGAATGTATATGCATTTATGCAATGGAATTGCATACCTAAACAAAGTAAAATACAGATGGGAATCCATTACCTTTCACATTTCAATCCATCACATTCCATTCAAGGTACACAATCAAATAAAATAAACATTTAATGTAGTGTACCACACAATATGACATTGGCAACATCATTCAATCAATAAGACATTGCACCCATTTAATTCACTTATTTCACACTTTCCATAAATATAGACAATCATGGATTAAATACATAATTGTATGCCTTAAACACATGTAATGCATAAAATTAATCACAAGGTCACCAATTTAAACAATAGCATGTTTAACTAAAAAAATTTCCCCTAACATCCTACATGTAGTCGAATCTTTCCCTTCACCAAAGCTAGATGAATTTTCCTTTTTAATCACTAAATTCACATACTAACCCATTCAATTATTCCTATTTCATCATTTAAACCATCTAAAAATAATAACTCATGAATCAAACTTCCAACCATAATTTTCCTATTTTGGGTCGAATGTGCACCTAGCTAGAATTTTTCAATTTTAATGCTATTTCACTTTTTCAATCGTATAATTGTACTTCAATAACATGTAATCTACCAATTAAACATCCATAAATCAAATGCACAATAAACCTTTAAATTTTCTTGATTTGGCCAAATGTATATCTAGATTAAACTAGGTGAATTTTTGAATTTTAATATTAATTCTCATGCTAAATCATCTAATTATATTTCAATAACATGTACTCAATCAATTAAACATCAATAGATCAAATGTATCATAAATCCTAATTTCCACTACTTTGGTCGAAACTTTGTTCAACAATTAAGCTAGAAAATTTTTCATTTTTACTACTTGTTTACATGCTCGGTTAGTATATTCCATCATCAATTTCAACACCTAAACCATTTCTCCCAAATCACATGTCGAAGAACCCTATCCTTAATCAATTCAATTTATTTAATTAAACTTGAATTAATTATGCAAAACCAATAATTCACAGCAAACAACAAGTTCCTATGATGTAGTGGGACTAACTTACCTTAAATGCTCAAAATTAACTCTTTTTTAGGTTTAATTTTCCTCCCTTTTTCTTCCTCCAAGTTTTGGCCACTTTCCGAATTTTTCAAGCTTGGTGTTTTTGATCTTCTAATTATAATTCTAGGCTTAATGAAATGTTTTAAAGATGTTTTTAGTATTTAGGTTGAGTTAACTTGTGTTAGTTGGCAAGGGTTTGGCTTTGTTTTTCCTTTTTTTCTTCCATTTTCTTCTCCTCCTCCTAGCTGAATTTATAGGTGTGCATGGGTGGACTTTTCTTTATTTTGACTTGATCTTATCCCTTCATTTGGCTTAGTCTCCACCCATAATTCTTCTTTTAATCCTAGCCTTTCATTTGGTTTAATCTCCACCATCCATTTTTCTTTGAATCCTAACCTTTCAATCACTTTGATCCTAGCCTTCCATTTGCTTAATTAATTATTACATTAATTTAATATGGGAGGGTAAGGTGGCGAGTTTAGGGTGAAAAATCTTGGCCAAAATTTTTATTTTAGTCCCTTGATTTATCTTATTATCTTAATTTTGTCCCTACATTTTAGCCCCTCTAATTTTTAATTGACTACTTTTGGTCATTTCCTAAGGCTTTTTTAATATCTTTATGCCCACTAAAGTTTATTTCCAAATTTATTTGAAGGCCAAAACTTTTAATTTTATGCAATTATATCCCTATGTACATAATTAATTTCACACACTTTAGAAAAATAATTTCTTTTCAAAATAAATTCACACTTTTTATATTATTTTATTCATCAATTACCTAATCTTATGCACTTATTTATACTCTTAAAATAATTATTTTGCCGAAAAGTGCACTATTCACACATAAAAAAGTCAATAAAATATTTACCAAACACAGAAAAAATTAACTTAAGTACACTAAATATTCTAACACCCCTTTAGAATTTTTTCTATGCACATAGAATAATTTTTATACACATTTAAAATACTCAAAAAAAATTATTTTACATAATTAGGCACTATTCATGCATAGAGAAGCCTCTAAAATATTCACCAAGCACAAAAAAATTATCTTAAGTGCACTCAATATTCTAGTACCTCTCTAGCAATTATTCTATGTTCAAAAAATAATTTTATACACATTTTAAATACTCAAAACAATTATTTTGCATAATTAGGCACTATTCATGCATAGAGAAGCTAATGAAATAGTCACCAAGCACAAGAAAATTATCTTAAGTGTACTCGAATATTCTAACACCTCTCTAGCAATTATTCTATGCTCACGGAATAATTTTCATAGATATTTAAAATATATAATTTCATTTACTCACGAGTTCGGGGTATTACACAAAAACTCCTAACTCTTCTTTGATATTATCGCCGAATCTTAGTCTCCTGAAAGACTAAGAAAGTTATGAGATTTCTTGAAAATATTGGATGATATGGAAGTTCCTACCTTAATGATTTAGGCTAAAACTTTGTAATTAATGGAAAAGATAATAGTTTGTTTGATTTTGGCAAAGTTCTTGATAAACCTTATTATAATCTTACTAAGTATTCAACCTAAGATGATTTTGACAAGGGTAATAACCCCACTACACCCTTTGATTCGGTTTAAAATGATCAATAAAACCACTTTGATTGGTCAAGTCAAGGATATAGAAACAAATCCTAAGCAATGCATAAGGATTCAAGTGTTTAGAGAGAAATTTCTTAAAGATTTTATTAATTCTCAAAAAATGAAATTTATTGTTTCTCTACAACTATAAAACCCTTGTTTATACTAGTTCTAGGCCAGCTATACAAGGCGAGTTTGTTCTTGGTAAATTCGGTTTATGCAATAAAGATAAGACCAAAGAAAACTTTGGACTACAAAACTCTAGCCTTACATACCTTAATGACTCTTTAATTCTATTCTTATCTAACTTAATTAAAGAACTCTAATTCTATTAGACTCATTTTTACAATCAAACTCTTAAATAAGCTCACTTATCCTAACACAAGACAATGTTAGGTATAATATTAACGATAATTATCAAAGAGCTCGTAGCTTATTGATAGTGGTCTCTTGAAAGAAGTTACAAATTCAAATTCTAGCAGACTAGTTTTACTAAGAGCCTTGAGTGTGTGAGTTGAAAAAAAAAAAAGAGGATAATGTTAAGGATAATTAGGGATGGCAATGAGCCGGATGGGTACTGCTTTATCCGGTACATTAAATACCCATTAAAAATATACAATGAGTATTAAGGTGAATAAGGTTAAAAAAAAAATACATATCTGCTAATATAGGTTTTGAGTGTAGGTACCAACTATATATCCTATTAATTATTATTATTTTATTTTAATTTTTTTAATATACAATGATCTAATTACATAAACTTTAAAATTAAGGATCAAAATATATATTTTTTGAAAACTTTAGGAACCAAAAAACCTAAAATGAAGGATCAAAATGCAAAAAACATTAAATTTAAGGACAAAAAAACTTTTCTTAAGAATTACAAGAACTAAAATGAAATAGTTTGACAAATTATTTTTAATAGGGACTAAATAGATGTGGGTTGAGGATAAGTTAGGTAAAATTTTATATGGTCAATATCTAATAGGTAATAAATAAGATTTTTTTTATAAATACGATAAAAAATTAAATTGATGGGCTAATTAGATACTTGTCTATTTCTAAGAATAATCTTTTCCTAACAAGATAATTTCAGCCCTTGATGAAAAAAATATCCTCTTGATGTAATTGTCTTGGATTTTCGGCCATACTATGTTAGACAATGAGTATTAAGGTGAATAAGGTTAAAAAAAATACATATATGCTAATATAGGTTTTGAGTGTAGGTACCAACTATTTATCCTATTAATAATTATTATTTTATTTTAATTTTTTAATATACAATGATCTAATTACATAAACTTTAAAATTAAGGATCAATATATATATATTTTGAAAACTTTAGGGACCAAAAAACCTAAAATGAAGGATCAAAATGTAAAAAACATTAAATTTAAGGACAAAAAAACTTTTCTTAAGAATTACAAGAACTAAAATAAAATAGTTTGACAGATTATTTTTAACAGAGACTAAATAGACGTGGGCTGAGGATAAGTTACGTAAAATTTTATATGGTCAATATCTAATAGGTAATAAATAAGATATTTTTGTATAAATACGATAAAAAATTAAATTGATGGGTTAATTAGATACCTGTCTATTTCTAAGAATAATCTTTTCTTAACAAGATAACTTCGGCCCTTGATGAAAAAAATATCCTCTTGATCTAATTGTCTTGGATTTTCGGCCATACTGTGTTAGACAAGACAGTAATGCTATTTTGGATCTTTGGAGGTTCTAGTTCATATCCGTCGTATTCATACTAGGAAGTTGACATCATAATTAAGGAAGAACTTAGACAATATAGCAAAAAAATTGTTCACTATTCACTTGGTTGAACGTGTTAAATTGTTAAGCCACATGGATATGTCACGGCCCAGCCACTTTCTAAGCGATTTACATGTATATGTGATCCTTAAATTATTAGGATGGTTGTGATTATCTTTAATTTGGAATTGGTAGGATGTTAATCTTGACTATTTTGTTTAAATTTGATACTTGGATGTGTTTAATTTGATACTTTCATAATTTAATTTGCATGATTTATTTATACTTTTATTTTATGATATGAATAATTTTCATTTTGAATTCTGATAGACACATTGCTGAATAAAAAAACAAATAAAGATGGCTGAAATTTTCAAATGTATATATATATAGATGTATCCAGATAAAATACTATCAAATTATATTGGTGGAGAGCTGTGGATCTTAAATGGTACACTCATGTATAAGTAATTTACAACAAGCAGACATGAATAAAACCGAAGCACATGACTATGACTAGGGGATGTATAATTCTAAATTGGCCCGTGAAGGTTTGGCATTGTTGTGTTTAATTTTAATGCGCCCGTGAAGGTAAAGATTGGCCTTCGGAATTGAAGGAAAAAGATTGCTCTTTTATATAAGAACAATTCTGTCACTATCAAAACTCATTTTTGTAGCAGTACAAACTACAAATCTCACGATCACATGCCAACGTATTTCAGCGGTGATTGTCATTATTCTGGTTTAAAGATGAACTTGCAGCGTGTATAATTATTGGTACAGTCACGACAAATTTAGAAGATCTCTATCAATATAACTAATTTAGTGTAAATATATTTTTTTTGGGAAATGAGTAGTAAAATTCAATTTAAAATCTCAAGCTGAATGAATTTTTTTATCTGCCACCTAAATCATGTTAATTATTAAGAAAATGACCAAGTTTTGTCATGGTCAGTTAATCATTCTTTTTAGGGTAATAGATACTATCTAAAAATCTGAATATTTGACCAAAAAAAAAACTTGCTCTATATTTAAGAATATGTTACAAAAATCTCATTTTGTACCGGAAACGTCCTTAATTACTATCTAAAAAAAGAAATGAAGAACTTAAAAAATATGGAGAAAAAATAAAACATGATTGTAGTTAGTAGAAGATCAATATTTCAGTCAACTGTTTGTATTTGTTGTGTAGAATATGTGGTGATTTTTTAGTCAATTGAGTGTAAACAATCTTGTTTTATGGTAGTTAGTGTTTTGGTTTTAATATGCTTCTAAGGTAGTTTTTTAGCTATTTACAAAATGTGGATACTATTAAAGATAATTTATGGTGGTAAATTCATATACCATCTAAAAACTCAATATTTAAAGTTTGCCAAAGTTGATCAGGTTATTGGCATAAAGAATTTGATCATAAAGGGATAATGAATGCAATGGAATATTTAAACATACAAGCATTCGAATTACAAGTACCCTAATGAGAATTAGGTACCAAGCTAAGGATGATACATGATAATTATAATTTGCAGAATGTGGGCTTAGGTACTAAGCCAAAGTTGATCATGTTATTGGCATAATGAATTTGATCATAAAGGGATAATGAATGCAATTGAATATTTAAACATATAAGGAATCGAATTACAAGTACCCTAATGAGGATTAGGTACCAAGCTAAGGATTGTACATGATAATTATAATTTGTAGAATGTGGGCATAGGTACCAAGCCAAAGTTGATCGAGTTATTGGCATAAAGAATTTGATCATAAAGGGATAATGAATGCAATTAAATATTTAAACATACAAGCAATCGAATTACAAGTACCCTAATGAGGATTAGGTACCAAGCTAAGGATTATACATGATAATTATAATTTGCGGAATGTGGGCTTATATATGGTTGTCCATAAAATGAATATGTTACAAGTGTACGTTGAGCATGAAATAAATGCTCTTATATTGGATTTGGATTTTTCTAAAGATGGAAATAGTGCTTATAGAAGAAGATAACAATGGCATTGGTAGTAATGGTGAGGGTAAGGAAGGATAGTTTTAGGTGAGGGTGATCATGAATATGTTGATGCGGATGTAGAATATGGTGATGACCAGTTTAATGATGAAGAAGATGAGATATTAAGTAACTTTGAAAGCAATGATAATGACTAAGAGAATTTGTTTTACATTAAGGTCGGCAAAGGAGTACATGAAGAAGTTGAGGATTTGATAAGAAGAAAAAGTAGAGATAATGGTGCGAATAGTGCGACTAGTAAGGGAAATATGAATGATGGATGTGATTAAGATGGTGAAAATGAATTTGAACATGGTGAGAGTGATAATTTGAGAACTTTGGATGGGTCCGATCGAAAGATGGGATAAAAAGCCTAGATATCCTAGTTTTAACTTTGAGATCGATTTTTAAACTAAGCTAAAACTTAAGCTTGTACTCGAATTCTAAGGATGGATTTGTGTTGAGAAAAGCATTGAGAGATTTTCAATATAGATTGAATAGGACTACAAGTATAAGAAAAATAATGATACAAGAATTAGTGTAATCTATCATAAGAAGTGTGGCTAGAAGTTTCGTGCCTCATCATCCGTTGGTAGAACTTGTTGGTAGATTAAGATATTTTATTACAAGCATAAATGTGGAAAGGATTTTGTGTTGAAAAAAAGTTACTACTTAATATATTGCGAGAAAAAAATGTCTAGAAGATATTAGGACTAATAAAATATTGATCCATATGCACTAAAAGCTAGGGTTCTAAAAAAGAAGGAAAAATTCTATATGTTAAGTGTTTTGGGACTATCTAGAAAGAAAAGGAAATTACCGGAGGTAGGGAAAATGAGAAGTTTGGAATGTTGTGGAAATGCTCGTTATTGTTAAGAAATTCAATCCTAGAAGCCATCGTTAAGGTTGATGTATGTGATGGTATATTTTAGAAAATATATATGTATTTTGTAGTTTGTAAGAAATGGTTTTTAGTTGGTTATAGACTATTAATAGGTGCCATTCTAAAGGAATATTCAATGGATGACATTCTAGTTGATATGCACAAAAATGATAATGACAACATCTTTTCAATTGCATATGCAATTGTGTATGGAGAGACAAGAGCAAGCTGAAAATAATTTTTAGATTTGTTATTTGAAAATATTGGATCACCCGATAAACATGCATGGACATTCATTTTAGATAGGGAGAAGGTAAGTTTATATTTATTTACATACTAAAAAAAAAGTAATATCTTATATTTACATACCAAACTAATAAGTTTGATGTTGTTGTGTTCATTGCATAATTTGAAGGTAATTTTGAAGAAGACTTAGAAGGGTGGATAAAAAATTCAATATCAAACATATGTGATAGAATTTCTAGAAGTAATTCAGCAACTACGCTTTTAAACACCACATGTTAAATATCACTAGAGCTTACACACTTAAGAAGTTTGATTTTCACATGAAGAAAATAAAAAAATTGGATGAAGAAGCCTAAAACTACTTGATGAATATGAAGTTGGAAATAAGAGCAAGGCATGCTATAGGGTTCAATTTAAGTGTGATTTGCTATTGAACAATATGGCTGAAAGTTTCAATAGCTTTATGCTAGATGATAGAGATAAACCTATCATCGCAATGATGGAGACTATCAAAAGGATACCGATGAATATATTTCATTTAAAATTTACTAGCATGAGAACCTATATATAATTAAAAGGTTTGTCCAAGGATTTTGAAGAAGTTAGAATCCATTAGGGAGGAAAGGTTGTCATATATGTATTGTTATTCCTAACTTAAATAATAAGTTTAAAATGACTCTAAGTGATGGGAATTTTATTGTGGTCAATTTAGATAAGAAGAGATGTATGAGCAGGTGATGGGACATGATTGAAATTCTCTGTCTTCATGCTTGTGCTTCCATTCGAGTATATAAATCTAGATGTTGATGACTTTGAATGCCACTACTCTACCAAGGAGACTTTCATATAAGCATATTAGTTTCCTATTCTCGCCTATTTTAAAGCTTGATGATTGGCTAGAAATTGAAGAATACAACACCATCAACCCACCAATCAGCAAAACATGATAAGCCTACAAAATGAAAAAAAAAGAAGTTAGCATAATAGGATAAATTATGACTTATAGCAATTATAAGGCAAAAGGATACAACATTAGGGGTTGTCCACAACACCTAAAAAAAAAAAAAAACCTAAGGAAGTAGTTAAGTATTTTAAACCAATCTACTAATTGTGGATCACAAGGCACACAACAATAATAAAGTGTTACTAAAGAAAAATAGCCCAATACACACACACAGAGAGCAATTGTTAATAATACTCTATCCATATATATAAAAACATTTTTTATATAGTTATTTTTTGTATAAAATTACTAGTGTTGCTTTGTTATTGTTTTGTAATTGTTAGTTATTCTTCTTAAAGTTACTATGATTATAGAGCTTTGTTTGGCATGCCAAGTGCAACGCTCATGGACTAATAGGGAGCCAAGAGTGCTACTATACTATCTCACATTCAAAAATGCAAGGAAATGCACTATGCCTCTATCTTAGATCTTTACGACAATGCATGTCAAAACTTCCTTATGCGAGTTTAAAGTTCAAGGCTTCCTATACTTCAACATTTATGGCTAACAATGTTTTTTGCAACCTATTACATAACTTAAACCATTTATAAACTTCCTATTTTGTTTCATTTTCATTCTTAAATTAAAATATATATGTACATAAAATTAAACCTAAATACATACCATAAATCTCGAGTGCATCCATAATTAAATTAACCTCACAACATATCCAAAATTGACATAAATATTTTATTTTATTTTAATCCCATATATATATATATATATATATATATAACTCAAAAGCGATCGAATCTAGGCAATTCCCAAAAGTGGCTGAAACTTAGCATTGGTTTAACATCCAAAATTTAAATATATATATATAACTCAAAAGTAGTCGAATCTAGGCAATTCCCAAAAGTGGCTGAAACTTAGCATTGGTTTAACATCCAAAATTTAAATTTAAACTCGGTAGTATTTGAAAAACTCTATAGTTCACTACCAACATCCTCAACACATCTAACCAATCCTCAAGTATTACTTTA
The DNA here is from genome assembly GCA_963924115.1 of Dovyalis caffra. Taxonomy (NCBI): domain Eukaryota; kingdom Viridiplantae; phylum Streptophyta; class Magnoliopsida; order Malpighiales; family Salicaceae; genus Dovyalis; species Dovyalis caffra. The sequence goes on along the minus strand of CAWUPB010000957.1, from coordinate 2,372,717 downwards.
CTCACCTACACCATAAGATAAAACAAAATGAGCTAAACCTCAATAAGTGTAACTAGGCATGAATACAATGAAAACCATCATTTTTCATGCTTAAAACTCTTTTCTATCTTTCGAGTGCATCCCGATGAATACATATAGTTTCGATCCTCGTTTTTCTATAAAGGCTCTAGGCATGTTTGATTCAATGAATCTCACAAGGGCTAATCATTTTCCATGCCCTCTTGAACATGCCGAGCCATGTCATGTCCCGACAAAAACATGTCCTTATAAAAATCATGTACGTGTCCTTTCCGAATGCTTGAAATCATGACATAAAAAATTTCATGTTGTGAATACAATTAAAATGCAACATCAAGCATATACATGAACATGAACTATACGGCATTGAGCCATCATTCATGAATACATTCACATGTCATGATGAGGCCAAATATCATCAACCTTAAACTAACTATGAATACAATCCAAACAACCTCAATTAATCACCAAATCTAAATTTATCAAGCCAAACAACATCAAACATTTCTAAGATCTTAGGCTGAAGCCATCACAAGTCATAATTATGAAATCCTCTATTACACCTACTTAGGATGAACTATCCTCCACCAACACTACCTTACAAATTATTCAACTAAGATACCACATTTAGCAAAACCATACATTAATCAATGATTATCTCATGTAATGACATAATAATTTTTATCAACGAAAATCACATATCATGGCTTAGCATTTTCCATCAATGAAAAGTGCTAAGCCATGGGTTGGCACTTTTTGCCAACAAAAATCTTCTGTCATGACTTGGCACTTTCATTAACGAAAGCATATAGCATGGCATTCATATACTTATCAAAATAAAATGCAACATCAAACATATACATGAACATGAGCTATATAGCATTGAGCCATTCATGAATACATTTCACATTTCATGATGAATTTGATTATCATCAAGCCTAAACTAAATACGAACACAATCCAAACGACCTCAATTAATCACCAAATCTAAATTTTTGAAGCCAAATAACATCAAGCATTTCTAAGGTCCTAGGCCGAAGCAATCACAAGACACAATTATAATCTAAACCATCCTTCATCGACACTAGCATTCAAATTAGTCAACTTAGATACCAACATTTAGCAAAACCACACATTCATCAACGATTATCGCATGTGATGACATAATAATTTTTGTCAATGAAAATCACATGTCATGGCTTAACACTTTTCGCCAACTAAAATCTTATGTCATGACTTGGCACTTTCTTTAATAAAAGCACACAATATGGCACTCATTTACTTATCCAAGTAAAAGCACACCTATGCATAAAGATTTTTAGGTTTGGAGTATTATAAGGCAACCATAGGTAATATCAAGCCATCAATAAGCCGAACACATAACAACAATACAATGCAAATATCCCTTAAACACTTAAACACATAATTAAGTGATATTAAGTAGTTACCAAACCCATAATCATCTATCAAACTAAGCAACCATGAGCAAAACATCACTTAAGATGAATCATCCTTCATTACCAACATTATTCTTTTGTCCAAGCCAAATATGTGTGTAATTTATCCATTTACACAAACATGTAAAACCATGTAACCTAACTCTAGCAAAATTCATTCAACAACCTCAATCATCTCAAATTAATACGACCATCCAATCATTCAATCAACCTAACCAAATAACCATAAGTAACACAAATCCATCAAGCAACAACACCATTATCCCATACATAAACAAAAGCCAAATTACAACAAGTATATACTTAGGTCGAATCCTATAAGTTTCTTAAGACCAACCATAATTTTCAGTAACAAACATTCACAAGTAAAACAAATTCATTAAGCTTCCATTCAATCATCCATTCATCAAGCTCAAATTCAATATCAACAAGTCAAATCATCCTAATTCAAGTTACCACATTTAAAGTTCAACCAATCATTCGCAAACTATGATCAAATTATACCAAGCAACATTACTATCACCAAATCAATAAACCAAGGTCAAATTCATCCTAAATTACCTAACACATATAAACCAATCTCAATTCACCCATATTAGTCATCATGGCCATGAATATTCATCAATTTAGTTCAATCTAACAAATAGTCACATGGCTCAAAACTAGGAATTTCTAAATCTTACATAAATACCACGTTACCTTTTCTAAATCTATAATTAACACATACCCATCAATATTGCAATGGCTACTTACCAATTAATTACTTACCCAATCACATCATAATATAAAGTCCTCATTTAATAACTAACCAACCCTAGAATTCCTATATTTACATAAGCGTCACTTTTAATACTAACCTAATCAACAATTAAATACATGCCAAAACCTCACATTAGTCAATCATTCATTAATTTCACAATTCAAAAATCAATTTCACATAATTCATTCAATGATATAATTTGAAAGCCTAGGTTTCCAAGAACACTATTCTACCTTCAACACAATCATTCTAAGTCTTATAGTGAGTTGAAGTTACCTTACCTTAGATTTGTTTGAAGATGAAAGCACCTTAACCCCTCCCCCCCCCCACCCAAAAAAAAAAAAAAAAAAGAAAACCCTCTCCTCCATGCCCAAAGTTTTAGCTAAAACAACTCATTTCCTCCTCTTTCTTCTTCTTAACAATTTCCTCTTCCTTTCGGCGAAGCTTGCTTTCTCTTGGTAATTTTAGCTCCTTCCTTTAGTAAATTTTAACTCTCTCTTTCTTTCTCTCTTATGATTTAGTCTCCCTTACCCTCTTTCTCTCTTATTGTTCTATCTCTCTCAAAATCGATAGATGGAAAAAATGAAAATATCTAATGAACCAAACCAAAACTTTCCTCTTTTTGTTTCTCGCTCTTGATCAAAATTTTTACCTAAAATTCCCTTAATGACTACATGTCCTAAGGTGGTATTTTATATTTAGACATTTAAATTTAGGTGAAACACTTAATTAAGATATTATTTCCCGATTAATATATGTTTAAATCACTAATTAAATTTTAAAACTTAAGTTATACATGTATGAAATCGCTTAATTAAACTATATTTACTCAGCTTTTCACTTGTCAATTGCTTCACTATTCACACATAACACTTAACAAACATTTAATTTTAAAAACGTAACATTTATCTTCAATAAGACAATCATAGAATGAACGCAATTAACAATATATATATATATATATATATATTAACACGAAATATAGAAATTAGATTCGGGTATTACTCCAAGACTCGTCATTTATAGCACTATCATAAGTTTAAAGCCATGGCATGCCTAGACTTATTGTTTTGTAATTGTTGGTTATTCTTACAAGTGTTATTGTGGTCAGTTGAGTGTTGTTTGGCATGCCAAGATTGCCGATTATAGCACAATCATGAGCTTAAAACACTAGCATGCCCAAAAGTTTTGTTTAGTAATTATTGGTTGTTCTTGCTAGTTTCGTTGGGGATATAAGAAATGTAATACATGTATTTTGTAGGTTCGGGGCAATACCGGTTTTGGTTGTGGTTTCATAAATGGTTATAGAGCTAGCCATAGAAGAAGCGATCATGTTAATAACTTGAAAAAGTCTTTTAAATCAACAAGATAGTCGGTAAGAAGCAACAATAACAAGATTATATGAAAACCTTGATATTCTATATTGAACAACATATACTTTTGAGAAATGATCCGAAACCCGACTCTTGATTACGTAAAGGGTAAGATCATGTCTTTATTTTGTATTTTTAGTAGTATGCCATTTACATTAACAAATGTTGGTTAGTATTGTACTTAGATGTGATAATCATATATTTTATTTTGTATCTATAATTTAATAGGTTTAATGATGTCAATATTACCCATAAATATAGTATTATGGATTGACTAATATTAACTTTATGTTTATTCAATGAATTAAGGTTTTTATTCAATTAAATGTCTTTTACATATATGTTTGTATTATTTTGTATCAATAGGTCCCCATTGTATAAAGTGAAAAAATTAAGTATACACAATTATAAACACAAAACAGTACATAAGAAGATGAAACAAGTCCTTATTGTATAAAGTATATTAAACGTGAAATATACCTATTAGTTTCTTCAATAATATACCGACACAAACACTTTCAATTTTCATTCATTCCATGATCAAATTACACCAATGACAACTATTTACTTGATCAAAACGTATAAAAGCATATGGCAAAACAAACTAACAAACAACCACATATGTATACCCTTACCCCTATAAGCCTCCAACACCGACTTCAATTTATTAATCAACCAACCATCCCTTGAACTTTTTGCTTCAACTCTTGCATCTCCATAGTCATCTTTTAAAGTTTCAAAAACTTTATTAAGTTTATTGGTTCACAAAATTCTATAAACTCACATCTTTCAAAAAAAATAAAATAAATATTTAGGTTTTTTTTGGACTATAAAATCCTTACAAGTATCATGTTCCACATCCACAATATTTATTAGCACATTTGATAAATAATTTATTTGGTCCTACTTGTGGTATCGGTAGAAGATTGAAGAGGTGAAGAAGATATTTCATCAAATACTTCATGGTGATTTACACAACAAACACCAACCCCAAAAAGAAGAAATAGTTATGTTTGTTATGGCTCTAGTACACAATAACACAAACTCTTGTACACCATGACACACATAAAATGGATTAAGGATGAAGGAGAGGAAGATGGGGAATGATGGATTTTCTTTAGTGTGCTAACTAGAAAGAGAGGGGAAAAAAGAGTTTTTGTTTGTTTGTTTGGTATGTTAACAAACTGGCAAGAATTTTGGAAGGTTTTGGAGGGGAAAAAATAAAGAGTGAGAGAGGAAATGAGGGAAAAAAAAAGTTTGACAATTTAATTTAGGTATGAGTTTTTTGGTTATTTCACCAACACGTGTCTATTACGTGTGTTCGGAAGTTGATCAACGAGATTGCTCGACTCAATTGCAAATCCAAAAAAAAAAAAAAAAGAATTGTACTTAAATCAAAAAAATTAAAGTTCAAATACTAGTTTTTGTTTGATCAAAATTTAGGATACTATCGAACCAAATAGCCTTGTCTAAATAGCAATTAAGGATATTTTAGGTATAAACAAAAATTTTAAACTTTTGAATGGTTATTGTAATTTGATGATACCTAAGAGGGTTATTGTAATTTATCATTTGGCCAAAATGACCTAGTATTATTAGGCTCACAAATTTCTTTAATAACCCTGTAGCCCTTGTGACAGCCAATCAAGCAAATCAGCTCTTACGAAAAAAAGAAGAAGTCAAATTTACTTTATATTTGTTATGTTTTATCAATTCAATCCAATTGATTAAATTTTAAACAAACTATGACGAATTTATCCTTTAGGGTCTGGCTATGATGTTTACGTTTCAGTTCAATTGAACTCAATTGTTGGAATGTGATGACTGTAGGAGTAAATTGGATGAAATTTCTACTAAAGGCTTATTTGCCCAATGACACAAACACACGAGCTAAATTCAGTTTCTAGTTGATGTACGAACCTGTCTCACATAAAGCATGGATGAGAATCAAGCATATGCTGTTTACTTTCCAAAGTGTATTACAATACATTTTGAAATTGATGATCTAAATTTTTACTTGCTACAATGCCAATGTCCACAAGACTATTATATTTGAATTTAGTGAATGTTTTTCAAAATTTTACTCACATTCAATCATTTAAATCATATCAATACAAGTTCCCCCCACACTTATATACTTTTCAAAATTTTTTTATTAAAATCCTCTACTTTTTAATATTTTTCTTTTAGATTTTTTTATAACATCAATCACTAATTAATGATTGACACGTTGTTAAGATTTTTTACTTTATAATATCATATGTGATTCATTTATTGATGATATTATAATAGAGGGTCTGAAATAAAATTTTTTTTAAAAAAAATATCTCAATTAACTCAAAAAAAAAGAAAGTAAAAGATCTAAAAATAATAATAATAATAAGAATATAAGTTCAAAATATAGAGTAAATTCTTATCAATATTTTAGATTGATTCTCATTAAAGAGCACGATCAAATATAAAATAAAATAACATAAGAGGATATTAACATTGAGAACATTATATGGACGTTGAAAAGAGGACCACATGCGGTTCCAGTGACAGAATGAGCAATGGTAAACCGGCGAGCAATAATCTTCATCAGTGTAAAAATTTCTGTAACTTCTACAGTATCATAAGTGGATGATTGCTCTTAAAAATTACATTGAATCTCTGAGAAGTGACAACATATGTCCACATGTTTTGTCCAAAAGGTGAACAGCACATTTACGCAACAAATAAACTACATTCCAAAATTTGTTGGCATTAGCTAGAGTCTTTTATGCTCATTAAATTTGTGGCTACTCTGCATGTCTCGTGAACCAACAGTGACCCACCTATCCACGATGGCATTTTAAAACCAACAAACGAACAAACTCAATAAAGAGTAAATTATAAATTAATCCCTTTGGTTTGCAAAACAAATAAAATAATTTTTCTTATTTTAAAAATTAATTAATTAGTTTTTTCTTTTACTAGTATTGATCATGGTTAATTTAATAATATTTTTTAAAAAAATACTTTTTTTCTTGGTCAATCTTTCCATATTTTTTACTTCTTTTTTCTCTTTTTATTTTTTAGAAAAAAAATATATATACACAGAAAAAAAATTGAGTTCAATGAAAAAAATTAAATTAGTTTTTGAAACTAGAGGAAATATTTAATTTATTTTCAAAACCAAGGACTAATTTATAATTTATTGGTAAGTTAAAAAAAAATATAAAAAAAAAATTGAAGGGCAGAGCTAGAGTCTTTCCTTGTCTACCTGCCAATTACCTTCCTTTTGAGCTGTTAAATGGTAGGAAATATACTCACATTCACTGCTGCTAGTTTGCAGTTTACTGGTTTTTGCATGAATGACATAAAGATGAAAGATTGAAAGTTGATAAGACCCTATATTTTTTATTTATACCTCAAACATCTATATGGAAACAAAGGACAGTGTGCAATAATAAAGAATAAGTTTCAAGCATAGCTCAGTTGACAAACGTAGACTCTTCAACTCTTATTCTTCCCTGAATCAAGATCCCATAAAGAGAGAAGAAGAATACTCAAAATGCCCTGGTTTTTCATAATATTCCTTCTTGGTTTCACATTTAATAACCTCTCAGAAGCTAGCCATGGAAAGAAACTTCCATCTGCAGTTGTTGTTGGTACTGTCTACTGTGACACATGTTTCCAAGAGGATTTCTCAAGGAGCAGCCACTTCATTTCAGGTTCATTTAGACAAGACAACTTTCTCAATTATTGGATTATCATTAATTCTATGTGTTCTGTTTTGCAGTATGATACAGTTAATGATTTTGGGGGCTACTGAATGCAGGTGCATCGGTTGCAGTAGAGTGCAAGGATGAGAAATCAAGGCCAAGTTTTCGAGAAGAAGTGAAAACAGATGAGCATGGAGAATTCAAAGTTCATTTGCCTTTCCCAGTGAGCAAACATTTAAACACAATTAAGAGATGTTCAGTGAAGTTACTAAGCAGCAGCGAGCCATATTGTGCTGTGGCTTCAACAGCAACTTCATCATCACTTCGTCTCAAGTCAGGAAAGGAAGGAACACATATATTTTCAGCTGGTTTTTTCACTTTCAAGCCTGAAAAACGACCAATCTTATGCAATCAAAAACCAAGTATAGAAAACTCCAGGGAATTCGGTCCCAAAAAGCTTCTTTGCCTCCTAATGATAACCCAACATTTCCACCTCCACTTCAAGACCCAACAACACCTAATCTACCTCCTTTGAACCAACGCTATCTTCCTCCTCTTCCTCTGCTTCCACAATTGCCACCATTACCGCAACTCCCTCCTCTCCCACCTCTTCCAGGACTACCTTTTCTTCCACCAATTCCAGGAAATACTAAAAAGATCAAAACTACAGAATCTTTTGAAAGCACAACATTACCAGATCAGAATGCAGTGCGCCATCCTAATCAATTTGGCTTCCCAACACCACCACTTTTTCCACCAAACCCTTTTCAGCCACCTCCAATATTTCCTCCGATAATTCAGCCACCTCCACTATTTCCTCCAATAATTCAGCCACCTCCACTATTTCCTCCCATACTTCCTCCAAATCCACTTCAGCCTCCTCCAAAGCCAGTTTTTCCTTTGCCACCAATCCCTGGCCTGACTCCACCTCCTACAATATTTCCTCCCATAATTCCTCCAAATCCACTTCAGCCTCCTCCAAATCCAGTCTTTCCTTTGCCACCAATCCCTGGCCTGACTCCACCACCTCCACCTCCCTTCTCATTGATTCCCCCTCTCCCTCCTTTACCTCCTCTCATACCCGGAATCCCCCAGCTTCTTCATCTTCACAGAAAACATCTCCTTGACTGAACACTATCTAGCTATTGCTGTGTAGCTTCCAATAAAAACTATATATGGCTTTTACACCCAATTTTTTTCTTGTCTTTATTGTCTATCGAGTGGAGTTCTGTTTGTTTAGCAGCTATAGTAGTGTATTTATGAACTGCTGTCAATAAAAGATCACAAAAATTATTGTACTAGAATCTAATAAGCTTTTAGTCATCTGCCAGGCTTTACAATGTAAAATTCCATGACATATATAACTTGAAATGTTTGTGACATGAGCTTCTTAATTTTGTTAAATCAGTTACCTATTGTTAGTTGTAATCCTGGAACATTGGCATAACTATACTTACACTTATTGCCATGACATGAAACAAATTTTTATCCAATCTACGCTGAGTCATCAGATCAATCTAACAAGTCATTGGAACATATCTTCTGTTTTCTTCTAGATAGAATAAAGTGCACTCCTCTTTGACTTGTTTTGATCACCTAAACATAGGTGTTAAGGTCAAAAAATGCATCCTTATAGCCTGAATAATGTAGGAGTTAAAACATAAAAATAAAATGTTTCAGGAGAACAATACTAGAGATAGTTTGAAAGCTAACTCAAATGCCCTATTGGCTACGAAGCCATGTCAAAGATGAAGCTAGTTTTATACAAATCCACATACTCTGATTTCTCTCCGCTGCCACAGTTTGTCTTTTAGCCAAAGCCCAAAAGCATAGTTTCTCCAGAACTTCTTTCAGCCCTCGCCCATGTGATTGAATTTTTTATTTTTTCCTAAAAGAGTTCTCAAGAGGACAACACTAACAGAAATAGAATATGAAGAAAACATGATCACAGACTCCATTTTGTTTTTCATTTTATGAAATTCAGCTAAATTTACTGATGAGAGAGTTCAAAGTTTTTGGCAGGAAAAGAAAAGCTAAAATTAAAAGATCATAAGGAGACAATAAAAATTATAAAACCAAGAAAACAATCATGCCATAAGGGACACCATTTTCTTTGTTGGAAAAGACAGTGAGCTCAATTCGATGATGTTGGGAACTCTAAATAGCTAAAAACAATTAGCTTCATAATGATAAAACCAAATCTCACTCCTCCTTTTATTTTTTTATTTTTTTTTTTTTCTCTCACGCCCTTTTTTTTTTTTTTTTTAAGGGGGAAAAAAAGAAGAAAAAAACAATGAGCTATAGGAAGGTGACAGTTTAAAGATGTATTTCAGAACATCGGTGGTTCCTTTGTTCATTGATTCAAAGATTAAAATATTTTAATTCCAGCAAATGCAAGGAAGCTAAGTGCAGAATGCCTGCACTACTTAAGGAAGATCGATGCCTTTGAATTGAATGTTTTTGCCCCTATTTGAACTCCAGCAGCCAAAATAAATTTTTTTAGATTCAGATGCGATATATATATATATATTATGTTCAGATTTTCTAGCTTTATATATTGGTTATTTCAATCCTTAAACTTTCAAATCTTCTTACAACTCCCTGATACAAATTTTAGGTTCCCAAAGTAAAATTGATTGCTGTGCGTGACCTTTTTATTTTTGTTTTTGTTTTTTTTTAATCATATATATTGATTTGAAGTGATTGTTTATAAATTTAGAGGGATTGTTTAAGATGAATCAAATGCCATTTTGATAATTTTATGGATATAGAGATTGTTTGTTTTTATGGTGATTCTAATACCATTTTGATTTAACTTTTGAATGATTCTGTTATATATATAACTATAGTTTAACTTTACACTTAAAATTTAATCATGGCTTTTATAATAGATATTTGCAAAATCATATTGTCACGTGATTACAAACTGTCCCACCACTTTCTTCATTGTTAAATTTAGTTTTAAAACCTACCTTATAAGTTAGAATAACATTTCTTTCATTTTCGACTCATTTGTAAGGCTCTAGCAAATCTGCTTGTCTTCTGCAGAACTGAAACTTATCTCTTGATCAAGGCTGATTCATCATCTCCTAACTATTTTTATTAGTATAGATCTTCTCAACAACAAAACCTCCAACCTAGGACTTAGATAGATTGAGAATATCATCGACATTGACTTACATTTGGAGTATAATGAATTCAAGTAAAAAGCCTCCTCTCTTAACGTTTTCAGTTCATTAGCAAAGTAGGCAACTCGTGAGTGAGGTCTCCAATAAATATGAGATAATAGTTCCACCTTAACTAAAATTTACGTATAAACTTTTTCAAAATTCAATAAAGCTTTTAATAAGTTCCTTTAGACTTTTACTAATATTTTGGCCATTTAAAACATTGTTGGACTTAATGAATTTTGGTTCCTAATTTATTTAAAACAATCCCATTTATGCCTCTACTCCCTATCTATTGATTCCCTTTTGAGTTTTAACCTTAGTACTCCTTTTTTCAAACCTTTGTTAATCCCTCACCTTACCTCTTTATCCTTAATTCATTAGTTATTAATATAGGGAAAACATTTAAACCTCAACATTATTATGCCTTTAATTCATTCATTCATTCCCATAATCTGTTACTTCGAGTGTGACTATGTTAATTAACCACCTCTAATATAACATTAAACTTAACATCCAAGTCATACCCTCATTATTACAAAATAATATTTGCTTAACTAATTATGATACCAAAATTCGCATAACTCACTATCATATACATATAACCAAAATCGAGTTAAGCAAAAGTAAGGTTCTCATACTCTTTCACCCTAAGCACACAAAAGGTAAGTCCTTTGCATATTTTGGCGACGATTCCTCATTTATCTTTCTTTTCTCCTGCACCATAAGAAAGAAAGGTGAGCAATGCAATGCCTAGTAAGTGTAATCCTTACAATGCATGCAATGCACACGATGTAACTTTTATAAAAACATTTTCATGCATTTTGAAATTCAATTTTCTCTTCAAGCGCTCCCTGTTGATTGCGTAAATAATCGCCCTCCGTAAAAATATGCAATTTGTGAAAAAGCACTAGGTACCTTCCCATAAACTCAACACACTAAGCATGCCCATTTTTCTTTAGAGAGGGTGATCATTCCTCTCCCATAAACCTCAAGAAGGTACCAAGCCATTCCTTTTGAAAACCTTTCCTTTTTTTTTTTTTCCTTTCATCAAAGTCATGAATGTAAAACCTCTTTCATAATTATGATGTGCATATGCATTTAAATAAACCGCAATGCATTAAACATAAACCTCAACATGCATATTTTTAATTTCTCATGAACATGTAATATAAAAATATATTGAATACATGCCCCACATAAATTAAGTATATATGCAAAACATGAATGCACCATGAACAAATAACGAACATTGATAGCATTTTTCAACACATCATAGCCGAATATGATAAGCAACATAATCAATCATTCTTCACATGGATATAATCATTTTCATACCATTTTGTACTTCTAAACCTTACAATTAACATTTACCACACATTAACCTTTTTTGCCTTTTGTTGTTCCATACTTAGCCAAATTAGGCCAATGGAAAGACATTGCTAATTAAACACAACCTCTTAATTGGCCAAAATTTCATCACAAGGTGACCAAGTTTTAATTCCTTCAATTTAACTTTATGAACACCTTTAAGATATTTCATCAAACACTATATAGGCATTAGGTAGTAAAACCATTAACTTATTCATATTTTACATTATCCACCACCTTGTTCCAAGAACAAGGACAACATTAGAACATATGAATTAATTTCTCTTAGTCCTTCAAACATCAAAATCCTCACATCTTAAATACATATGCATCACCTAATCCATTCAATTCAAACAATAATAAGGAAATCCTTAATAATTCATTCATTAGTTCATAAACATAAGCAATTAAATTGGAAGTTAACATCATTAACATATCAAACACATTTCTTATGGTATAGTAAGGATTACACTTACCTCACTATGAGTTTGGCCACTCTTTCTCTTTTTTCTTCCTTGGTTCCTTTCTTTTCCTCTTCTCCAAAGATTTCGCCCAAGATAAAGAATTTTGTCCCTCTTTTTCTTGATCTTATAAACTGATTTGGAGGTTGTTTTAGAGTGTTTCTAGGCTACCTAAAATGGTTTAGGGAGTGGTGTTTGGATGGTTTCCTCTCCTTTGGGGTTATTTGAATGTTCTAGTTGTGTAACCATTGTTTCTTCTTCCTCTTTCATATTTTTAGCTAGGGTTTTTTCCTTCAAATTAATCCAAGTATATCACATTTGGATTAATTTTAAGGTTAGTCATTAATTACTTCTTGATTTGTCTTCTTCTTCATCATATTTTCTTTTCTCTTTTGCCTTAGATATTTTCTCTTGTTTCTTCCTCCTTAATCGACTTTCTCTTTCCCTTTTCTCTAAATCTTTCTAGAATTCTCAAGCTAAAATTTATCCATTAAGATCAATTAATAAGTCCCTCACATGATTAATATTTCATACTTTAGTGCCTAAACTTCTAATTGTTGCAATATAGCTCTATAATTTTAGTCAATAACTTCACAAATTTCATCAATTGGGCCCCCATCTTAAGCCTATACTAAAGATAATTCCAATCCCTAAAGTTTCTTAACTATTGTAATCAAAGACCTATACTTTTAATCTTTACGATTATATCCTTACGTAGAGACATAACCATGATAATTTATGATGCGAATTTCTAATTCAATCTTCCCTCATTCCATTGATATTTCCTTTCAATCATAATTGTGTTTATTTTATTCTTAATTAAGGTTTAAACCTTATTCCTCACATTTAATAGTTATACTCTTTATTAATTAAATAAAATATTCATATAATACATTTACATTCTATGAGGGTTTTAGGTCACGGATATTACATCCTTCCCTCTTTATAAAAATTCCATCCTTGAAATTTCTCTAAGTAAACAATTCAAGATATTTCATCTTCATCTCTTCCTCTCATTCCTATGCTACTTCCTCTACGTTATGGTTTCTCAATAATACTTTTACAAGAGGAATTTGTTTGTTCCTTAATTATTTTATCTCTTAATCTAGGATTTGAACAGGTCCTTTCTAATAGCTTAGATAGAGCTGGAGATCTAGTGACTCATCTTTTAAAATATAGCTCGAGTCCTCTATGTATTTTTGTAGCATTGGTACGTGAAATACATTATGCACTACAGAGAGAGAGATAGAGCTAGAGCTAACCTATCCATGCGATCTTTAAGCTTCTATAATACCTCAAATGGTCTAATATATTTAGGAATCAATTTTTCTTTCTTCTCGAACCTCATTACCCCTTTCATTGGTGCCACTTGTAGGAACACTTGATCAACGACCTTAAATTCCAAGTCTCTTTTTCAAATATCAACATAACTCTTCTTCCAATTTTGAGCTATCTTCATTGTTAATTTGATATATTCGACCACTTTTGCTATTTGTTGAAGCATTTCGATCCTAACGACTTTTGCTCATCAATATCATCTTAGTGTATATATGATCATCACCTTTGCTCGTATAAGACTTCATATGGTTTCATACCAATATCGGCCTGTAGTTGTTATTGTAAGTAAATTTTGCTAGTGGTAAATATCTTCTTATCTAGAAAACTAGTCTAGAATGCAAACCAAAATATATCCTTTAAAATCTAATTCATCTTTTTTTTTTTATCCATTAGTTTGAATGTGAAATGTCGTGTTGAAATTGGTTCTCATCACTTAGTGCAAACTCTTTCGGAATCATGATATGAATTGAGGGTCTCAATCTAAAACAATTAAGACTGGAATGCCATGTAATCTCACGATCTCTTTTAAGTATAATTCGCATGCTGCTACATGGAATATGTGAACTTCACTACAAGAAAGTGAGCTGATTTGGTCGGTGTATCAATGGTGACCCATTTACTATCAACTCCTTTCTCGGATTAAGGTAGTTCGAGTATAAAGTCCATATTGATGTGCTCTTATTTCCATTCGTGTATGTCAAGTGGTCTTAACAATCTCGATGGCATTTGATGTTTGATCTTGACTTATTGACGTGTTAAGCGTCTTGCTACAAAGTCGGTAATGTCTCACTTCATCCCTTTCTACCAATAGTTCTTTTTTAAGTCTTGGTATATTTTAGTACCTCCTAGATGGATGGAATAGGGAGCAACTATTTTATAAAATTCTTCTACAAACTTCCTATTGTATCCTGCCACACCAAGGAAGCTCCTCACCTCCGATACATTTTTAGGTCGTTTCTATTCTTGCATTGTTTATACCTTACCGAGGTCAACCATAACCTTATCCTTGGAAATGACAAGTCTAAGGATTGCTACTTGCTCAAGCCAAAATGAACACTTCTTAAGATTGGCGTAGAATTTGTGCTCTCAAAAAGTTTGTAGTGCCCTAGTTAAGTGCTCCACATACTCATCATGAGTTTTAAAATATATGAGGATATTAATAAAGACCGTGACAAAATCATCTAAGTAGTCATGAAATATTCGATTCATCAAGTCCATAAATATAGCCGATGCATTGATTAACCCGAATGGCATTACTAGAAACTCATAATGACCATATCAAGTTCTAAAAGCCATTTTCTTAACATCTTCCTTAATTCTCAATCGATGATATCTTGATTGTAAATTAATCTTAGAGAATACCAAACTTTTCTTCAACTCGGTCAAACAAATAATCAATATAGAGAAGTAGATATTTTTTCTTAATTATCACTTGATTTAAGTCTCGATAGTCTATGCATAATCGTAGTAACCCCTCCTTTTTCTTTACAAACGAGTACCGATGCTCCCTATGGAGAATAGTTAGGCTAAATATATCTTTTTATCTAGTAACTCCAGTAATTAAGTCTTTAACTTCTTTAATTTTATTGGGCCCATTCTATATGGTGCCTTAGATATCGATGTTGTTCTCGGTTCTAATTCAATTTCAAAATTGATTTCTCTTCCAAGGGGCAATCCTAATAAACTATCAAGAAAAACATCAAGGAATTCCCATACTACCTTAATATCTTCCAATTTTAGGCTCCCCTCCTTAATAGTATCAACCATATTTACTAGGTATCATAAATATTCCCTTTTTATTAACTTTTAGGCCATTATTTTTTAGATAATATTTATTATTGCAACTTTAGTCTTGGCTAGCAACTCAAAGGGTCGCTCTCCTAACCTTTGAAAACTACCTTTCTTTCTACATAGTCAATTAATACAAAATTCTTAAACGAGTTAATCCATGCTTAAAATGATATCAAAGTCTCAAATCTTCGGGACCACTAAGTTCACATACAAAAAATTATCTCCAATTTGCATTTCACATTATCTAATCATGTGTCGAGATTTAATTGACTTCCTTGATGAAAGAGTCACCTTGTATATTATTTCTAATAGTTCGGGTATCACATCTAATGTCCTTAAGAATGACCATCAAATGAATGAATACGTTACACCTAAATCTATTAATCTATATGCAGCAACAATATGGATAAGGACATTATCATATATAACCTTTGTCTTCCCTTTATCTCGCTTGCTCTTAGGTCATGTTGTAGGCTTATCCGAGAATCCTTTGCTCGGCTATTGCCTTCCAATTTGAACAATTATTCACCAAATCTCTAGCTTCTTAAAAAGGTAGCACATATTGGTCCACTCAAGTAATTATTAGTGTGTGGACGACCATATTTTGGATAGCTCGAGCTTGCCTCGAACCTTATTTCTTGATGATAGAGCGGGAACCTTAGCTTTTTTATCATTTCCTTTAGCATTCCCTTACTAACACTTCATAAATTCTTTCCTCTTTCCTAATGGGCCAGCGAGCCTATTAGGAATAATTGGTCTCCTCTTTAGTGGGAATTAGACCTATTTCTTTTAATTTGATTTAATTTAAAGTGCTTGGCTGATCATCTCTAAGCGGTTATCGGTCGACATTCATACTAGACTCTAGATCTCGACTCTTAAACCTTAAAGGAAGTGTTCCTTCTTTTATGACTCGTTGCTCAAAATAAAAGTGACAAATCGACAAGCATGTTTAGATTGGTGAATATATTCTGCTACCATCATAGCTCTCTGTTCAAGTTTAAAAACTTCTAGATCTTTCAAAACTTGATCGTGTTTAAGAAATATTTCTCATTAAACACCTCCTTAAATTGTGCCCAAGTAAGTCATGGCATGTTGAGGGTAACCTTCACCGATTCCCACCATATATGTGCATCACCGACTATCATGAATGTAGCACAAGCTTCCTATCTACATCCTCTAAGGCCATACTTGAAGATTATTTCTATCAATTCAAGCCATTCCTTAGGAGCCATAGATCCGACTTTCCTTTAAACTATTTTAGATTAAATTTTCAAAAGTGCTCAACTATATTCGCTTATTGCGACTATCTAGCCGAGTATCGGATTCCGTTGCTACTATTGTTATACCTTCATCATTCTTTACATATCCTACATCTTGTTCTACTATTATCTAAGTAGCACCATCAACTGGTCCTCTCTATCCATGATAGCCCTACTTGGACCAGCTTTGCTATTATTATTATTTCTCTTTGGCGTTATCCTCTCACTAACCACATGCATAATCACACACCTCATTAATTTCATCTCCTTTAGTTGCTTAATAATAATTCCGTCATGTATCCTCTCACTAATCATGTGCATAATCACACACCTCATTAATTTCATCTCCTTTAGTTGCTTAATAATAATGTTGTTAGTAATAAATTTGTATTTATATTTACACATCACAGTTCATAATATTCATATATCATCAAATAACATTTACATAATGATCAATGCACAATTTATACAACCTTCATGCACTTTGCATTGAATTTACTAGTATTCAGTGCATTATAATAAGATAATTTAAGAACAAGATATGAATATTGGGTTTTGCCGGAGAGATGGTAAATACAAGTGGATAAGTCAAGCCAAAATACATAAAAAAAGCCATAAAGGACTCAAGAAAGGCAAATACTATGTGACTCTCAAGGAAGAGAAGCCTTTGGCCATGTGAAAATAATGAAGAAATCATGTGAAGTTTAGAGGGAAAGTCACATAAGTAGAAGCTTTCGAAGAGTAAAAGTAACACGTCTATATTTATGTGTTAATAAAGCGAGCACCATCCAAAAGAGAAAGGAGGCACAAAGGTAGAACTTTTTCCATGGTTTGAAGGACAAACACAACATGCATGTATAGGTATCTCAATGAAGAAATATCATCCTAGGGAAAAAGGAGACACATGGGTTGTAACATTTGACATGGCTTGAAAGGTAAAAAAAACATGCCCATGTTTATATCAATGAAAAAATACAATCCAAAAAAGAAAAGAAACACATGGGTAGTAGCTTTTGATATAGTTTGGAAGGTATAACCGACACGCCCATGTGTTAATGCAAGGTGGCCATTAAATAACATCAAATAACATTCCCCTTTCATATATCTTTAATAACATACCATGCAATCATACATTTACTTAGCACTATATACCTTTGATTCTTACTTACTACCAAAATACGTGACTTGCGTGTGCTTAATCGGTTATCCTAAATTGAATAACTAGGGTAAGCCTACTCGATACAACTCTATAACACCTTCAACCTAGGATCTAGATAGGTCAAGGATATTACCAACATACATCATCGAAAAGTAGCAAGAGCTTTACATAATCCAAATGGAATTCTCATAAAAGAAAGCGTACCATAAGAATAAGTGAAGGTGGTTTATCTTGGTCCTCCGAAGCAATAAGTATTTGATGATATCCCGAATATCCATCTAGAAATTAATAAAATTCTTGCCCTACTCGTTTCTCTATCACTTGGTCAATGAAAAAAAGAGGGAAAAAATCTTTTATAGTGGCCTTAATCAATCTCATATAATATATGCATATCCTCTAACCTATTATTATCCTAGTAGGGATCGGTTCCTTATTCTCATTTCTCACAACTATGGTCCCAACCTTTTTAGGTACTGCATGAACTAGACTAACCAAATTAATATCGGATACTTGGAAGATAATACCGCATCAAGCCATTTTATGATCTCCTTCTTCACTACCTCTTTCATGTTTAGGTTGAATCTTCTTTGAGCCGGTACTATTGGCTTATGATTTTTCTTCATAAGGATCTCTTGTATACACATTGATTATTTTATTCCTCAAATATCTTCAATCATCTACCTAATGGTCTTTTTATTCTCTCTAAGTACCCTTGTTAGTTTTTCTTCCATAAGCTCGTTGAAGAAGAAAAAGCTATAATAGGTAAAGTATCTAAGTCTCCCAAATAAATATAATTTAAATGGGAAGGAAGCATTTTTAATTTTGAAGTAAGAGATTCTTTTTTAAAAGATTCAACTTACGAAGTGCTAACCACATCCAATACAAAGAATCTTTCTACTTTAGTCCTAGCTTGCTCGACATTTCTCTCCTAGAAAGTTCATAGCCTTTTTTGCTTCTTCCTCTAGAATTTTATCCTTCATATTTAAAGCATGCACAACATAAAACTCATTAGCATATTAACCTTATACATTTAGAATCCTTTATTGACTAACTAGTCTACCATGTCAATTCTCAAACCCTCTTTATCCCTATAATGATTTTTTATAACCTCAAAAATATTAAAAATCACTTCTTTATCATGAATCCTAAGGCTAATCTTTCCCTTTTAAACATCAATTTTAGGGAAGCCATTTGCTAAAAATGGCTTCCCGAAAATTAAAGGCATATTAAAATCTTCTTCCATGTCAAATACAATAAAATTAGTTGGGAAAATAAACATGTCAACTTTAATCAAAACATCCTCTACCATTTCCTTAGGATATTTGATACTTCTATTAGCAAATTGTAGAGAAATAGTAGTAGGGAAAGGGTTTTGCATTCCAAACTTGGTAAAAATAGAAAAGGCATCAAGCTAATACTAGCTCCTAAATAACATAATTCCCTTTCTAAAGTAATACAAACAATAGTACAAGGTATAGACAAACTCCCTACGCCCTTCATTTTTGGTGGTCCTTCATTTTTTTATGGTAGCTTGTTGAGAACAATTGAGAAACATTCCTCATTTATCTTCACAATCTTAAATTATTTCAATCATCTTTTGTTAACAATGAGGTCTTTTAAGAACTTAGCATCACTAAGCATCTGCAAAATAGCATCTAAAAAAAGTATGTTAATGTACAACTTCTTAAAAACATTTAAGAATTTTAAAATTTTTTTATCAAGGTTAGCTTGCACAAGTCTCTCAAGAAAAGGAACATGAGGTCTATACGATTTGACATTAAAGTTTGTAAGGAGTTTTCTCTTCAGTTCCTTTTCCTCCACGATGTTCTTTTGATCATCAAGATCATAAATATGGACTAATCTTCCTTCTTCTTCATCCTTGTCAAAGTACCTAACTAGTTTTCCACCTTTTAAGGTGATGGCCTTCACTTGCTTCTTTGGGTTTTTCTCAATATTGCTTGGCAAGCCTCATTATTATCTCTCGGCCATCATCGTAGCTAATTGCCCAATCTGTACTTCCAATTTTTTAATGGATGCCTCTTGGCTTTAAAACCTTGTATTAGTATTTTGGATGAATTTGGACATCAAACCCCTAAATTAAGCTTCTTCTTTTGTTGAGGTGGTGGTAGGGCTCTAAAGCTAAAAAGGCCTCCTTAGTTGATCATTGCTCTAGGAAAAGTTTAGGTGGCTCCTCCATATGGGGTTGTAAGAATTGGAATATAGGTTAAAACCTATTTTTTTAGCATTGGAAACGAACTTAGCTTATTCAAACACAAATGGATTAACGACCTAACAAGTTGCACTATCATGGCCTAAATATCCATATAGATTACAAGGCCTAGAATTCACAACAACTCCTATTGAATCAATTTTCTTACTAAGGGTAGTAATTTGGGCATTTAAGAGAAGTGAAATAATCTACCGAGTAAATACCACTTCCCATTTTCACATTTCTCTCATTACCCTATTGATAGCTATTGAAGTGTTCGCATAGGTGCCCAAGATCCAATCATGTTTAGAGATGTTTAACTTATTGTATCATTTTATTATTTATTTTATTAATAATAAAAGAAGTATTTTTATTAATTCTTATCATTTACATTTATTTAATTAATAGAATTAGATAGAAGTCCATATGATATGTATTTACATTAGTGATTGATCAAAAGATGTGAGACAAACATTAATGCATATAAATGATATTATTAAATGTCCCAAGTTTTAGTATTATCAAGAATAGATATTAACTATATACGGCTAGACTTGTGAGTGCTATGATTTTGCTATATCATAGCATTAGGACATCTTACACCTATTGGCATAATAATGTTAAAACAAGTACTTAGGAGATTAATGCTTGAGAGCATATCACTTGGACTTGACTCGCCATGAGAACCCATTTGGTTTAGTCATTAGAAATATCATACAAGATGGGTATAAATGATTCTTAGACTTGAAGTCATCACAATTATCTCATTAGAGAATTTATGTATTTCGACACTCGTTTTGATGGATCGAGTAAAGGGTTACATGTGGGTGATTCGATGGTGTACTAGAAATTTAATGGAGTTAGGTAGATAACTAAAATAGAACATGTCATTCCTTGTATGCTAGAGTTATCACATTACACTTTGATGAATGTGTGCTCAAGAAGTTTGTAGCTACAATGGGAGTACACCAATAGAGTATAGTTGGTTTACTTTAAGAGCTAAGATGTTTAGGAATTGAAGAAAACTTATGTGATCACAATCAAACGGACTCATAATCGGGTTTGAAATCACACTATGATAAGTTAACATGAGGACTAAATTGTATGGTAACTACGCTCATGAAAGGTAATTATGGATTAATTAATCCTCTTAGAGAATTAAGCGGGCAAGATGTCTTACTAGAGGCCAATCATAATTTATGTATTAAGAGATAAAAGATGTGTCTTTTATTCTTGATGCATTGATAACACATCTAGGAGCTTATTAAGTCACATGCATAAGTTTTAGCATTCACATAATAAAAGAGAAGTAAAGATGTTGGAAAAGGTTTCTAATTTGAAAAGTTTTCTAAAATGGAAAGTTTCCTATTTTAGAAATTAGTTTCTTAATTTGGAAGTTAGTTTCAAATATTGGAAGTAAATTACCTAAAAAGGAAATTAGTTTCTAAATCTAGATTTGTGGGTAATTTGAAAAATTATTTCCTAATACGCCTCCTAAAAATATCTAACCTATTTATTTGGATAGTCCAAATTAATTAATAATTAATTGGGATAAAATATTTTCATTCAATAGGTTAAAATTAAAAGCTTGCAAGATATTTTGATGAGAGGATAAACATTAACTTTTTTGAATAAGGATGAAGGTTTTAAAGGATAAGATCAAAAAGCCTCGCTTGCATAATAACTCCTAATCTTTAGAGGATTTGGAAGTAACAACCTAAAGTCCACATGGATCAAGTTGTCACCCCTTCCTTGTCCTTAGAGGACAAGGAAGCCTCTACTCCTATAAATAGAAGAAGCGGTGCGGAAAAGACGGCTAAGGGATTAGGGCTACACGAGAAATAGGCAAAAATAAGGAGAAAATAGTTTTTTTCTCTACCTTCGCGTACCCCACTTTTCTTTTCTCTCCTAGGGTTGTAAAATATTCTTGAGTAGATTTCTAAAGTAAAAACACTAAACAATCTAGAAAAGATGGAGCTAGCACTCTATTAATTTTGAGTGCTTCTTGTGTGAGTGCTTGGATCGCGTAGATTATCAATAGAGATCGGATGTTTGGACGACTCTTTTCCTAAAAAGATTTAGTTTTAAACTATAAGAAGTAATCCTTTATTTATGCTATAATTCATGTATATATAATGACTATTAGAGTTAACGGGATGATCTTAGAAACTTTAAATGAAGGAATTTTTTTTTATCATTTATCTCCATAGGATGCATGATCCTTCATAAAGACCATCTCCTCCAATAAGTCATAACCATCATTAGGGGTCTTACTCATAATGGCACCATATGCAACTACATCTATCGTAGAATGGTTAGAGGTGTTAATACCATTATAAAAATTTTGCACTTGAAGCTATATGGGTAAACCATAATGAGGACACTTCCTAAGAAGGTCTTTGAACCTCTTTTAGGCTTCATATAAAGACTTAGCATCAAACTACATAAAAGTGGTTATGTCATTCCTAACTCTATCGGGTTTTTAGGGTGGAAATAATTTAGATAAAAATTTCTAAGCCATATCATTCCATGTATTGATCGATTATGTAGGAGGAGATAATAACCAACTCTTTGCCTTATCTCTAAGAGAAAATAGAAATAGTCTAAGTCTAATAGCATCAAGATTGATCCCATAAAATATGAAATTTTCATAAATTTCAAGAAAGTTAGCAATATGCAAATTAGGATTATTCTTAGGTAACCCATCAAATTACAAATTGGTTTTGATCATCTAAATAATGGTCGGTTTGATCGCAAAATTGTTAGCACTAATAATCGGCCTTTTAATACTTGAGGTTATTCCATCCAAGGATGGTGAGGCATACTCATTTAGAGTTTTCATGTCAATTGCTCCTCATTTTCACTCGTTTACCATAATGCTCTTCTTCTACTCTCTCAAACGTTCTCCGAAAGTTCTTTCAATCTCGGGATCAAAAGCTACGAGTTCATCATTACTAGTATGGGTCATGCACTAGCAAACCTACAACTTAAAAGAACTCGGGAATATAAAAGAAAAGGATGAATAAAAATTACAAAAAAAAAAACGAACAATAGAAAAAGTAAAGTCAAATTAATATTCAATCTTCATTCGGTTATTAATCTCAATATGTAATTATAATTCCTCGATAAAGGTGCCAAATTTTGTTATAAGTTATTAACACACTCAAATAAGCAATAGATGCAATCAAATCGTGCAATAAAAATAAGAAAATATCATTTCCACAAGAAATTAAATTATGCTAATAAAATTGTCTAACTTAGAATAAATTGAATTAATCGAAACAATAAAGAGTATGAAAACTAAATTAAAACTCTATTCTAAATTTGCAAAATTGAAAATTACTATCAAGATGATATGAAAGTAGCTAGGGATAGATTCATCTAATTCTAACCTATGTAATTAACTAATTTAACTCAAATCACGAACTACCTTATAGTCTATCTTAATATATGTGATGACAAAATTCCATTAAGAAGTTAATAAGCTATCTACCCTACTCTTTACCTAATAAATCATCCATATTTCGTTCTAACTTAAATTAAAAACTAAGTGCATTAGAATAAATGTAATACTCTAATGTCGAGCAAGTATGCCATCACACACATCCGCCATCATGCACGTCTCTCTTCCATTATCATACTAGAACTAATTGCCTTTTGATTTAATAGTAAACAAGTGATTTATATTGCTATAATCGAGCATAGTATTTTTCTTTTAGCTTCATGCACATCCGATTGAATCAATAAGAGGTGATCAATCTCTTAAAGCGTTAAATGCAAACAATATAAATTCATCATACATCAAGAATCAACATTCTAGTTGAGAAAAATAACTAATAAAATAGATAAAGAATTAAAATTATTCATCCCAAATTGAAGAGTTTAGCTTCACATAATAGAGTTTATTGAATCTAAAATAGAGAATTTAACTTGATAATACATCAAAATAAGAATTAAAAAAACAATCGCGTGCCTATGGAATTGGATCACTCTTGCCCCAATCTCTCGTCTAGTTCCTTATGCAATTATTGTCAAAATATTTTTCTAAATCTTCAATTTTTTGCCATCCAAATTCTTCTCAATTCACACCCTCTTTGCTCCCAAAAAATCCTTATTTATAGCCTATTACTAACCTTTTAAAATAGCACCCCTCCCCCAAGAATCCATTTCCTAAACAAACCCAAAAGTTCAATTTAGAATAGGACACTTTTGGTTGTTTAACATGTTCGAGTTAGGCACCTAAATTGTCTAATTTTGCTTTTATTGCACTTTAGTCCCTATTTATGGTTTCTTCACATTTCAATCCTTATTTTTTGCCTTACTTATTTAGTCTTCTCTTTGATTCCTTGTACCTATAAATCCAAAGTGTATGAGAATTAATTTATAAAAAATAAAACATAAATTACATGCAAAATTAATAAATTCAAGCTCGAAAGATACATAAAATATACATGTAAATTCTATTAATGAGCCACCTCTTTTCACTTTCACAACTTGTAGTCCTTTCAACTCCATTTCTTTTTACTAAACTGAACATAAAACTTTAAATATTTCTTAGAAAATGAAATTTTTAAGAAGGTAATTTTTAATTCAAATTAATTTTACTATTTTTTGTTAATTTTTTTAAAATTAATTAATATTTTTACTTTTACAGGTAATGTATTGAGATTTATATTAAATTAAAATTGAATTTTTGTCGCTATCTCTTATATTAGACATTGACTTTGCTATTTTTTAGTTAATTTTAGTATTTTTTTTTTTAGATTTCACATTAAATTTTGTTATTAGTTTTTATTAAAAAAAATTCTATATTTTAATTTTCAAATTTAGTTTTAAAATTTGAAGTATATCTATTGAATATTGGATGTTATTAATTGATGACTTAGTATTAATTAATACAACTATTGATTACTTTCCAGTTCATTTTCTTACAAAATCGCATATAAAATTTTAAATATTTGCTTTGAAAGGTAGAGAATTCATAGAGGTAATTTTCAACTCAAACTATTTTTTTTTTTTGGTTAAATTTCAAAATTAATTACTATTATTAATTTTATAGGTAATGCATTAAGATTTATATTAAATTAAAGTTGAAATATTATTGCTAACTCCCCTTATTAGACATGGAATTTGTTATTTTTAAGTTAATTTCATCAATATTTTTTTCTTTAAAGTACATATTAAATATTGTTTCATTGAAAAGTTTTATCTATATTTTAACTTTCAAAATTATTTTTCTTCTTTTTTTCAATATAAATATTGAATATTATTGATGAGTTAGTATTAATTAATATTGTGAATATATATATATATGTTGTGAATACTTGTATTAGTTGCTTAAAGGTTTCTAATTATGCTATAATAGACATAATGAAAGTCTTAAATGAATACAAAGAAGAAGAAGAAGAAGAAGAAGTCGACTTGAGAATAAAAGGGTGTTGATGATAATGTATACTTGAAGAATTGCAATATTGATTGGTTTCAACATACAAACACCACACATTCCAATGTTACGGACTTCTATCCTTTGAGACAAACCAAGTCTTACTAAAACAAGTTAAGAAAAGGTCAAATTTCATCTTCTCTCCTCTGTCCTTCCGTGTGATGTTGTGCCTTGTTACTCGCTAAATCAACGGCGATGACTTTAGAGCAACTTCTTTTGTTTTTGGGATAGAAGGGTATTCAATCGAGTACTACTCAACATAGAACAACAATTTTGTGTCATCCGTCAAGGAAGGTGAGTTGTGCATATATATTTTGTTTATGAGAGTGCATGAAAAGTATTTTGCCTCACACATTAATTAATAGTAATATCATTTGCTAGACCAAATGGAAATGGATCAATCAAAAGTCCAACCTTGTTGTTCGTTAATGGTGTTTAGGTCAAACAAGGTTCTAGATTGAAGCTTCTTTTTTAGGAGATCGCAAGAAATATTATAAAGCCAAATCTAAACAAGTCAACTTTCCAAACAAGGTGATGTACGCACTCTTTATATTTTATGGACTTTCATGTTTTATGAATTTATGATGAGATAATTAAGTTGGCCTTAGTTTTATTGGGAGATTAATCATCCCTCTTAAGACTATGATTAAAAAAAAATGGAATCCTAAAAAAAGATCTTAGGTGATCTAACAATCATTATTTTGCTTGTGATCTATAAGGTTGATGAAGTAAGAAGTGAACCGAATTCATGGATCGAAAAGGCAACAAGAGGAATAATAAAGGAAGTCCTCCTATTGTGCACCCTAGGAGAGAGAAAGAAGAGAGAGATGCTCTCATTCTATGGATTCCTTTCCCTCAAGCTCCGGTCGGCGCCTCTTCCGAATCCGTTGCCTTAGCCCTTCCAGCCTCCTTCCTTGCCTACCCTCTCTTCTTCTCCATCTTCGTCCCTTCCCTTTTCCTCCCCCTTCTCCTCTCTCCTCCTCGCTCCCTCCCCTATTTCCTTCGATTTTCTCTCTCCCCGACATTCTTCTTGTCCCCTCCCCCTTTTCCCAACTCTAAGGGCTAAAAAGAAGAAGAAAATTGATTCACCTATGAAGGAGAACAAACGCTCGGACGCTCCATTGGTACCTCTACTCGCGTCCATGGTTGCTCCCCTTCTTGTTCAAGTTTGGTCGCAGCCACTATTCCTCGGAAACCTTCTACCGAAATGTGGCTTCTAGGTCCAAATCCATTGCTCCTCCTCCTCCTTCGCTAAAGAGGAGGTCGAAATCGGCTCTATTGAAGCGGAATTAGAATCGAAAGTTGAACTTTTAGAGGAAGAAGATGATTCGGATTTTAGAGAAAATTTAGGAGAAATGTTGGCTTCCCACCAAAAATTTTCGAGTCAAATTTGGCTTCCCATCGAAAATTTTCGAGTCAAAATTTTCAAATTTTAGAGATCAATTGGGTTCCCATCGAAACTTTCCACTTGCCACCATTCCCGCCTGACTAGTTCCGGAGACCTTTTCTCCCTCTCGCTCCAATCTAACCTATGCCCTCCCGGCCCGTTGGGTCTATTACGGAAGGTGTGCCAAGCGGTGGGCTCGGAGAAGCTCGTTTCTCCTCTCTTGAGCCCGACTAGCCTTCCCACGGATGATTGCCCCAACACTCGGATTACTTCGGGCCTAGGTATTTCTCACAACCCTACTTCAAAATGGAGAGATTTTTTTACCATTAATCGCAGCCTCGACTTTATGCCTTAAGCTCACACACTTCACTCGCTATTACCGAAAGTAAATCATGTTTTTTGCTTGAGGATGACCCACGGTGTGGATTATGGAAATGCTTGCCTTATTGGGTATATTGCGGGGAAATCTTTGGGTTTTTGGGCTCTCAATGATATTATTGCTAGTACTGGAAATGTCAAGCCACCCTATCAATTCATGATTCGGGTTGGCTCTTTTATAAATTTAACTCGGAGGAAGCTCGGTCTTCGATTCCGAATGGAGGCCCCTACTTGATCTACGATAGGCCTTTGTTGTTATAGCCCATGTATGAGTTCTTTAATTTTTCGACTACGAAATGACATTGGTTCCGGTTTGGGTGAAACTTTTGAATCTTTCACTTAAGTGCTTGGTCTCCGATATGTTTGTCGAAAGTGGCTAGCCTCATTAGTAAGCTCATTCAGGTGTGATCGGCTCACTCGCTTCAATGGAACAGATCTTGTATGCCCTAGTGTTGATTGAGCTTAACATTATGGAGGAGCTACCAAGGATAATTAATATCGGGTTATCCAATGGATCCATTCTTCTACAACAAATGGTTTATGAAACTCTTCCTACCCACTATAAAAAGTGTCGCGTTATGGGCCATTCCACAACCTCTTATGTGACGCCACCAATATCGGGCGGTCTAGCCTTAGGCAAGAGTGTGAATGGGGCGGTGACGGTGAGTCGAGCTAGGCCTAATGATGCTAAGCGCAAGGGTCCTACTCGCTGTCGAAGTGCGAGCACGAGCTCCGTCGGCGAGGCCCGAGTCGGATCCTATGTTTTTCGAGGTCGCGGTAGCTTCGGGGGAATGACGGATAGTTACTCGTAAAGCCACCGCCAAAATAAGGTTGGCCCCTCGTGCACGGTCTCGGCTATTAGAGTCCGATCAATTGGTGTCGAAAGCTCGAGCCCGGGCCGTCGGGGGATCAAGCGGCCACGGAGTCGAATTGGCTCTTCGGTATTCAAAGGGTAAAGCTACTACGACGGGCCTAAGTAGTGAGCCTTCGGTACTTGACGCCGAGCCTCGGTCGGTCCAGACGGTCGAGGGCGAGGGGCGGTGAGGCTTCAAAGTCGTCGGGCCTTGTGGGTTAGGTGGCATGACAATGAAGTTTTTAATGAGGGCACAATTTCGAGGAAGTTTCGACGGCGCTCGTTATCTCCATAGGCCCATTTGTCGATGGCCTTCTTGAGCACCCGTTAGAGCGGTCTGTTCGACGGAAGATTCGCGAGGTTAAACACGAGTACTAAGGGGGTCCTCACCTCCGTAGTTGCTACATGATCATTCTCGGTTGGAATGTGAGGGGTCTCAATAATCCCTTCAAGCAACATGGGGTTGCGAGCCTCATGCGATAAAAAAAGATTGATGTTTGCACTTTGGTCGAGACCAAGCTTAGTCTCGCTAAGATTTCTCAAATGTATTGTTTTCGATTTCGAAAGTAGGGAATTGCGTCTAATGGTTCGGAGGACACCAAGGCCCGAATTGTCCTCCTATGGGATCCGGATACCGCGAAAGTGGATCTCCTTGCTCGCTACTCCACAAGCTCTCAATGTTAGCATTCGCGAGTCTCGTCCAACGAGAGGGTTTTTCAAGCTATCTTCGTGTATGGTCGCAACACGGTTATTCGAGCATCAAGAGTTATAGGTAGACCTGTATTATTGGTCTCCCTATTGTCCATGGCTTGTGCTCGACGATTTTAATTCCATTCTCTTACGAGTCGACAAGCACAACAATGCCGCGAGGACTACTTCGCGGTAACTGATTTTCGATCTTGCTTCCTAGATCCGGGTCTCACCGATCCGCCATATTCGAGGAGCCATTTTACTTGGAATAGTGGTACTATCCGGACCAAGATCGATCGAGTCCTTGCTAATCCGCTATGGTCCATGCTCCGTCTTTCAACCTTGGTCCATTTCGGCCCTTACGTTAGTTTCTTTGATCATGCTTAAGCATGGGTTTACCTTGACGGTCGGACTCCCGTTGGCCGGTAGCATTTCCGGTTCTTTAACATGTGGGCTCACCATGCTCTTTTTCTCTCGTTGGTGGATCGAAGACTGGTGATGTAACACCCGGGTAGTCTTATGTTTGAACTCTATCGCAAGCTCAAAGCTCTAAAAGGCTCGTTAAAGACACTCAATTAGCTCCACTTTAGTCATATTTCGGAGCGGGTTGGTCGAGCATCCAAGGCCCTAGAGACTCTTCAACGAGCCCTTAAGAATGACTATTATAGCCATTATCTCCTGGATCGAGAACGACAATTGCGACCGGAATTGGTTAATCTTAAGTCCGTCGAAAAAATGTTCTTCGATCAAAAACTTAAGTGCCAATACCTAGAAGAGAGTGACAAGGGCGGGCATTTTTTCACACTCTCACGAGTCGAGTCACAAGACTATAACAGACTCTTACGAACATAAATTGGCAACCTACTACTTCACTAACCACTCGTGGGGGGCCTTTTAGTTGACTACTTCAAAACTTTACCGGCACGACTAAGGCTACCGGTCTTATTGAGGTCGTCGTAATCTCCCAAGGGCCATACTTAGCGGCTAGCGTGCATGACATGCTCCTCGTCTCGGTTTTCGATGAGACTATCGGGGTCACATTATTTGGGATTGATAATAACAAAGCTCTTGGTCCAAATGACTACTCTTCGCTGTTTTTTAAACGGGATTGAGGTGTAGTGGGGAAGGACTTTTGTCTTTGCGGTGAAGAATTTCTTTAGCTCAAGTCGGCTCCTTAAGCAAGTCAACCACTCGGTGATTGCTTTGATCCCTAAATTAGCTAATGCATTATCGTCGATGGATTATCGATCGATATCGTGCTTGCAATATGGTGTACAAAATTATTTCGAAGATTCCGTCCTCTCGGTTAGCTAATGCATTGGTTGATATTATCGGCCCTATGCAAAATGCATTCTTAGAAAGATGGTAGATGTCGAACAATATTCATCTCCTTCAAGAGCTCTTCGATAGTATGGTCGCAAGCGTGCCTCGTCGCGCCGCCTTCTCAAAGTGGACTTCAAAAAGCTTCGACTTGGTGCGGTGGTCATTTTTACGAGATCTCCTCCGTCACCTTGGCTTTTCTAGCAGTTTTATCTACTTGATTATGACTCGTGTGGAGACCACTTTCTTATTCGGTTTCGATCAATGGTAAAATCTTTAGCTTCTTCAAAGGCCAAGCGGTATTCGGTAAGGTGATCCTCTCTCTCCTTACCTCTTTATTATGTGCATGGAGTACTTTTCTCGCATGCTCAAGCTTTTTACCGCAACGACGGTTTTCGGTATCACCCTCGGTGTGGGCCTCTTCGTATCGGTCATCTTACGTTTACGGATGATATCATGCTTCTTTTTCGAGAGGATAAAGCCTCCGTGTAATGCTTATTGTCCTAGCCGAGTCGGTTTGGTGAACCTTTGGGTCGACTATAAATGCCTCCAAATCTTCTATTTATTTTGGGGGAATCAATGCCGACCTTAAGCAAACTTTACTCCAAAATGCCGAGTTTATCGAAGGCTCCTTCCCTTTTCGATATCTTGGGGTTCCGCTCGGCCCACATCGCCTTCTCACTAGCTAATTCTCTTCGTTGTTTCGAGCTTGGAGTCGACGGTGCGGGCTTGGTTGGGCAAGAATCTCTCCTATGTAGGCCACCTCGAGCTTCTCGGATCCGTTCTCGTAGGCATTATACGGTTTTGGTTAGCCATCTTCCCCATTCCGTCTACGGCCATTTCCCACATCACCAACATCTGCTAGAATTTCCTATGGACTTGAGATATTTGAAAATGTCATTTAGCTCTGGTTTCTGAAAGGTGCTGAGTCATCCGAAGTCGGAAGGAGGCTTGGCGGTTTGGGATCTCAAAACGCTAATCAATGCTTTCTCACTATGCGGCTTTGGGACATCCATCGCAAAGCCGACTCGATTTAGATCCAATGGGTTCACCATTTCTACTTAAAACACTCGTCGATCCGAGACGCCCAAGTGCATCGAACGGCTTCACCCTTGTGGAAAGGTATTCTTTCGGTCAAAGACGAGGCTCGTATAGGCTTTTGGGGACGGTGTTCGATCAATAGGGCGCTTGAAAGATTGGGGGCGAGTGAAATTTATCCACGGCGCTTACAATGGTCCGCGCCCAACAAGGACCTTGGTAAATTGGAACCGTGTTGTTTGGGAACTATGAACCCTACCGTGGCACGCCTTTGCTCTCTTGCTAGCGGTTCATGGCAAGTTAAAAGCTGCCGACCGTCTTCGCTTTGTCCCAAATGATACCAACTCGCTCACTCGTCGACTAGCTCCCGAAAGCCATTGCCATCTCGTTTTTTGAGTGTCCTTGGACAACCAGCCTATGGGGTCGGATTCGGGGTTGGCTCGGAATTAATCGTAGCATTTCCACCCTTTCTAGTGCCATTTGGGGTCTCTCGATTCGACGTAATAATTTAGAAGCACTGAATGCGTCGGGTTTCATTGGCAATCACTTGTATATTTGATTTGGGAGGAGTGCAACAAGAGGCTTTTTGATGGCTTGCTCTCAACCATTGCCTACCTCTTCGGAAAGTTCCGGATCCTCTTCTTCATGATCTTTCATTTCCATGAGAAGGACCACACTCTCTTACATGTTCGTTAGTAGTCACATTCGTTTTTGTAAATGGTTTATTTTTTATTTTGTCAACAAGATTTTTGTATGTTGTTGAGCCTTGTTAATGGTTCCGGATAGCTAGCACAAGTTTATTTATGGGTTTTTCTTGGAATCTATAATTACTAGATTCCTTAAACAACTTTATAGTTCTAGCTCTTTTGCTTAGTTTTCATGGGAGCATGTTCCCATCTCTTGTATATCATGTATATATAACTTTAGCTGGTTCTCCAACCTTTTTCTCCTTTGATTAATATACTTACCTTTTAATAAAAAAAAAAGAAAGTCCTCCCATCAAGATCTATTGCTTGCTCATCAAATTTGGTCTCAAAGTGGAGTACATCGATGCTTCAATTTATGACTAAAAACTTTGCGATGAAATAATAAAGGGTTTGATTTCACCTACCAAGCAACTAGGACTTTCCATGGGTACTTAATTTAAATATGACATATACATCATTAGCCATCGAAACACTTGATGCTATTTGTTCACAATCAATGACTGATCAACACTTTCTAAGTTATGATAATGAAAATATCGAAAGCAATGAAAGTTATCGGACTACTTGTAGAAATGTAAAAACTAAATGTTACAAGATAACCTAGAAAACTTTGAATAAATTTGTGTTGAAAAAGTCTTTTCTATTGATTATTTCTAATTCTATTAGTCTTCCTTTTTTAAATAGCTCTCGATCGATAACTACTTTAGATTTAATGTCAAGCATAAATAGTTATTGAATATGGCTAATTATAAGACTAAATGTATCGTTTCATTTAAGTCTTACTATTTCATCCTGCTTGGTTGGTTATAAAACCAAATTTATCACTTCATTTAAATTTTAATGTTTTTTTGAAATTTGGTTGGCTATACTCCTAAATGCACCCTTTTACTTAAAACTCAATACTTCATCGAAACTTGATTGGTTATAACACTAAACACATTGTTTCATTTAAGACTCAATGCTTCATCGAAAGTGATTGGTTATTAGACCAATAAACTATTTTATTTATGTTTCACTATTTCATCATAAGAAGATACCATACTTGATCGACGTGTGATTTTTTCAATTTTAAAGTGCCAACACATTCCTCTCTTTTAGCCCTTTATAGATGAAATGATGAATATTTCTTTCTCTAATAGGCAAAATATTAAATATTGATAAACATGATGAGACCACACGCTGTTCCATTTTTAAATGGCTAGTCGTAATTGTTTTCATACCTCGGTTATTCAACGATCGAGTGGTTTTTATTTTACCACATTTGAAGCCTTCAACCTTAAAACTCAACCATCATAACCCTTAAGATATATCCTATAAAAGGGAAGGTGATTTTCAATATTTTCACTTTTATTATGATTTCTCCCCCTACTAGACCTTCCAAGAAAAAAACCTTTGCTTTCTTTTTGACACTTTGTCAATCATTTCTTCTACCTTTTTTTTAACTTCTCCCATAAAAATAGCTGCAAAAAGAAATATTAAGTCCTCAAAGAAAGTTACCTTCTAGGGAGACTACTATCAACTGAATGAGCTTTTTGAGCAACCAAGTGCAATTAATACATGCACATTCCAAACTATCATAGTAATGACATCATTGATGTTATAATTAGGCATAAAAAGAACCCACATAAAAGTTCTTATCTAAAGTTAGGTCCTATTATTAATACCAAAGTTATTCATCTTATAAAGATGATCAATGTAGTCTTTTCAAAAACTTACGATATTGGTATACTCTTTTCCCCTAAACTCTACCTAGCTCTCTAAAATTAGACCTAATATGCCAAGGCTTTCCCGGTTGGGTGGCCAAAGCCAAACACCTAATATGAAGATTGGGTTAAGAAGAAACTTATCCTTCAATTAGGTAGGAAATGTGATGCAATGGGAATTTGAGAGGCCATTCTTCTATCGACCTACTCTTACATTACAAATCCTGGCTTAACAATAGCATTGGTCACCTTTTGAAGCTCTTACATTAATCAATTCTAGTTCTTAGAAAGGCACATGTCGATGACCTTACTTGATGTTATGGCTATCACCTATTTATATCTAACTGATCGGACTTTGGCATTTAAAATAAATGGTACGGACCATAAATCCAAAAGAATAGGCTTTATAAAGTTTATGGACACTCGGTCAATTACTATAGAGAATGGACATAAATATCTCATGATGAATAGATTGACTTCTACCTATTATGGATTTACAAATACATCGTTGGCTCAACGTCGAAAAAACCAATTAAAGCCTTTTTTATCTTGGGCTATCAACTTAGCTTCACTTGATGGGATAAATAGAGTCAAGACCTTATCTTGTCCCCTTTGGTTTGTGTAGTTGTAGGGAGAGTTTTACTTTCTAACTTTGGGTCCACCTCAATTGTCAAAAAAAGACCTAGATGAGATGCATTAGACATCATCCTATAACTCCTTCAAATATTTTGAGGCTCACTTTGATCCTAAGCGTATATGAGATGCATTAGAAGAATATATGTCATTTCATGGGCACAACTATGAGCCATTATGGTTTTGCTTGAATAATTACTCCATCATATACAATTTTCTATCGGTGAATAATTAGTCCGGAGTGCGGTATTAGTAAGTCAAGACTTGACTTACTTTTTGGAGACCTAGTATTCGTTGAAGCCTATACCTTTAACCTTTATGCTTGATAATTTGGATTAATGCTCGATAATTTGGATTAATCTAAACGATGGTGAGACCATTGAATTTAACCTTCAATCAACCATAGACTAAGAAGAAAATATTCAAGATATCCTAGAATAGGTTACCAAAATTAAATCAATGGCTTATGCCGAGGTGCGTAACCTTAATGATTATCGCCTAAATATTAGAGAAACTTCCTCTCCTTTTTATGCTTCTAGAGAAATGATGAAGGTGGTCACATCATTCTCAAGAGTAATAACTCCATGATGATAGGCACGACTTCATCGTTGGAAGGAATCACTTTCCCAATAAAAAGTAATTAGCTCTTCTTCGAAAATTCTAGTCTTTATGATATTGGACTAAACTTGTATTTGATCGATATCTACATGAACAATCTCAAACAACTTAGAATTTCAATATACAATTTTTTGATAAAGAGATGAAGGCAAAAATAAATTTGAGTGAATCCAATCCTTTTCTAATAATATATATTAAAAAAATTTGGTTGGTATCAATTATAAAGAAAAAAGCAGTTTCTTTTTTTGACCCAAATTCAATAAGTAGCATACCTTTTGCTTTTGCGAAATCCCCAACAAAACCACATACCTAAATATTAGTATTGGTTAAATCTTCGTTAGATTTTCTAAAATTCTTAAGCATATCGAGTGGCATAATATTGATTGCAGAGCCATTATCAATCAACACTTTGCCTACTTAAAAACCATTTATAAACATTTTAATATATAAAGGTTTTACATGCTTGCTTTTTGATATCTCCGGTTTTTCAAAAATAATTAAATGCCTACCAGCGACCATCTTTGAAACTTAGATTTGCTTTTCTTCAATGTTAGCTATTTCCACTTCGTAATAGAGTTATCGAGAACATCTTCGAGTCGATATTCTAATTGGTCTACCTTCACCAAATAATCAACTAACAAAGTGAGAACCATATTGCACTTGACTGATTTTACTCGGTTCTATATAGGGACTCTAGCTGTTTTGAGGGTCTTTTTTTATGATGATCTCAAAATCATCTTCATCGAAATCGATCTCATAACTAGACTCCATCACTTTCTTCCTTATTTTGGAACTCGAGATTCTACTCGAATTGATCATTAGTTTAGGCTGACCACTTTATAGAATTTTGACTTTCATCTCAATATTTGTCTTATGATATTTGAACATTTTTTATTTTTATCATTTTCCACAACTATCTCCTTTTTTTAGTTTTAGACATAGATAGGAGATCGTCAAGTTTTGGTTGTCCTAGCATAACTGCCATGTTTTGGTTATGTTGGAGGATTGCCACATTTTGGCTATCTTAGAAGAGAAAATCAAGTCCTCTTCTAAACCCGAACTTTTAATTTCGTGGTTTTATAAATATTGGAAGTTTGTTAGGCTTATCGAGTCGTCTTCCCTCCATTGGTAGCCTTCGATCACTAGTCTTTTTATCGGAATGACTTCTAGACTTAAAATGATCTTGAGCAAAAGAGGAGTATTTATAATTCTTCGAGATGTATTCTCTTCGAGCATCATCTCTAATCTTTTCAACTTGAGCCAAGGTCTCTCTAATTGAAACCACTAGGTTCTAAGTCACATGATGAGTGGCAATTACTTCCCTTATCTTTTATGTATAATTACCAAAGAACCTTTGTTGACTTGCATCTTCTTTTCTATTCGAGCTTTTTGTATTCAAATTCTCTCCCTATCGTGGCCTCTTTTTTTAAGCCACTTTAGTATGAGAAGATGATTCTTCCATCCGGTACTCCTTAGTCATCATTTTTCAGCAATTGAACAAGTCCCGGACTTGTTTATGGGCCAAAGTACCTCTTTTAAAGTTAAATTTATGGTCTTTTTATCGCTTCCTAACTTTATGAGCTTAAGTTTCGACCCAAGTGAAGCCGATATCAAAGCAACTTCTTCTTTACAGGCTATATCATGCTAATTATAATCTATATGACGATTCAAGAAATCCATGAAGTGGTAGCATTTATCTATTCTATGCGGGGTAGTCATATGCCACTTTCCAAGTAGTGGTTAAGTTTTGAGTCTTCAAAACTAGGGAATCGAAGAACTCTTTTTTGACCATGTAATTGAAAACCTTATTCATCACTTTAGCAGCTTTTGATACAATAAGTTATTCCTACAAATCAAACAAGTCAACAACATCATAGGTCAAAACTTCAACAAATTCGGGAAAAGGATTACTATCAACTTCCACCATTTCTTCTTTATCCGGAAAATTTAGTTCTTTTAACTCCATTAAGCCTTGAATTAAATTCCTAAACACAATATAATCATTAGTTGAATGAGATGGAGTAATTTCCATTTAAGAATTTCCCTCTTTTCAACTCTTTTAAAGTTGGTAATTTATGTTTTTTTGTTTTTGACTTTGATCATATTTTAGCTAAAAGTCAATCGAAGATCAAGTCTAATTTATCAAGATCAAAAGAATATTTATGATCTTCTTTCAACTTAAAACTTGTAAGAGCTTGTACATTCTTTCGAGCCAATTTTTTACGTACTATTGAATTTCCTTTAACATATTTTATAAAATCAACATTAACCACTATGGAATCTTGATGATATGTTCCAACCATGGTATTTTTTTTTTAAGTGATTCTTCTCATAGAATTGCTTTGAACCTTGATGCCATTTCAGCTCAATTCGTAAAAATCTTGAAACACCATGGCCTCAAATTTCTTTATGAGCTTGAATCCAATCCGTATTGTGCAAAGTGTAAAAACTTGCTAGAGTAAATCGAGTTGGTATTAAACTTTGGCTTTTATGAACCTTGAAAAAACCAATTATGCAGATTCACCATGAAATTGCCTTAATCTTACCCAATCTGCCACCGAAATGCATTTGGCATATCCCACCCGAGTGAAGATGGAATTTGATAACAAATTAATATATCAAATGAATGCTTTAGCGAGTTAAAGAATTGGAGAAGATCCGTAGTTTTAAAAAATCATCTCTTGATAGCTCCCCACATTGAAAAGTAAAACTAGCAACATGTTTCGTAGAAGAAACATTATAATGGCCGAAAAAAAGGTGAATTTAGGAGCTTGAAATCCTTTACGGAAAGAATATTCCCTATCAATATAATCTGGATATGGATTTCAACAGGACGACTAGTCCTTTACATTCATGATCCATACATCCTTTCAATCATATTAGCCAAAAAAATTTGATTTATTTCTCCATATGTATTCCCAAAGATAGGATGGGTTATAGAACTCGTTTCCTCTAGTTGTGGCCATAGTTGGAGCATTTTATGGTGGAAAACTACTTGTTTGAAGGATCATGCATTCTATGGAATGTGAAATAAAATAAAAAGGACTCTTGGTTATTACTTTCTAATCCTTCAAGGATTAAGAGTTATTATATATATGGGCTTTTTAAACTTATCCTAATAAATTTAATCATTGTCCAATAAGGTCCATATTTATCTTCCCAACAAAATATCTTGTAGGTTTTTAAATTAAACCTATTAGTCCAACCTCATTTGGCCCAATTAATTACTAATTAATTTTGATTATCTAAATACATTAGGTTAGATATTGTTTTAGAAGGCCCACGTTAGGAAACTATTTCTCCAATTACCCTTAAACCTTAATTAGGAAACTAATTTTCCTTTTAGGTTATTTACTTTTAAATTTGAAATTATCTTATAAATTAGAAAATCAATTTCTAAAATAGAAAAATTTTCATTTAAGGAAACTTCCATTTTAGGAAACTTTTCATTTTCAATAATCTTTTCCAAAATAGGAAACTTTCAAAATTGAAAACCTTTTCTAACATTTTTGCTTCTCTTTTATCATGTGAAAGCTTAAACTTATGCGTGTGACTCAATAGGCTCCTAGATATTTTGGCATTATATCAAGAATAAAAGATACATTTTTTATCTCTTGATACATAAATTAAGATTGGTCTTTAACAAGGCATCATGACTTCCCAATTCTCTAAGAAGATTAATTAATTGGCAATTATCTTTCACAAGTATGATTACCATACAATGTAGTCCTCATGTCAACTTATCATCGTGTGATCTCAAATTTGGCTATTAGTCTTGTTTGATTATGATCACATAAGTTTTTTTCAATTCTTAAATATCTTAGCTCTTATAGTAAATTAACTATGCTCATTGGTGTACTTCTACCGTTGCCACGCATTTCTTGAGCGTACATTCATGGAAGTGCAATATGATAACTCCTTTAGAATACAAGGAATAACATATCTCATCTTAGCCATTCATCTATTTCTATTAGATTCCTAGTGCACTTAACAAATCGTCCATGTGAAGCCCTTTACTAGGTCTATCGAAACAAATGTCAAAGTACACAAATTCTCTAATGAGATAACCATGACGATTTCAAGTCTAATGACCATTTGTATCCATTTTATATGATATTTTCATAGACTAAACCAAATGGATTCTCATGAGGAGTCAAATCATGTGATATATTCTCTAACATAAACTACTTAAGTGCTTGCTTTGATATCATCATGCCAATAGGTGTAAGATCTCTTGCTATTATCATATAGCATGAGTATAGCACTCATAAGTCTAATTGTATATAGTCAATGTCTATTCTTGAAAATGTTATGACTTAGGACATTTAATGATA
This sequence comes from Dovyalis caffra, assembly GCA_963924115.1. Lineage (NCBI taxonomy): Eukaryota > Viridiplantae > Streptophyta > Magnoliopsida > Malpighiales > Salicaceae > Dovyalis > Dovyalis caffra. The sequence goes on along the minus strand of CAWUPB010000957.1, from coordinate 2,333,564 downwards.
TCATTTATGTGTATTAGTGTTTGTCTTACCTCTTTTGATTAGTCACTAATAGAAATCCATATCATATGGATTTCTATCTAATTCTATTCAATGAATAAACATAAGACATAAGAATTAATAAAAATACTTCTTTTATTATTAATAAAATAAATGATGTAATAATAAAATAACTCAAACCTATTCAAACATGTTTGGATCTTATGCACCTATACTAACAGCCTTTAGGGGTATGTTAGGAGGAGGACCATAATATGGAGGTATTGGTTGTGTCAAAATGAACTTGGAAGGTGCCGATGATTAATAGCCATTAGTTTTGGTTATAATGAGCATATCCATTAATATTCTATGGCATATCTTAACCATTCTATTACTGAATGGTCCATTAGGAACAAAAGATTGGTAACTTCTATTGGCTCGATTGTTGATGAGTCGACTTTTCTATTGAAGTCAAAAAACATTTCTTTAACCAGCTTCTTTCTCTTGTCTTTCTACAAAAACCACAAGTCGTCAAACATCTTCTCTCACTATTTGAGTGATGCTTGTGATTATCTCAAGCCTTGGCTCAATTGTAATTTCTAATTTCTTGGTAACTTGTCTCTCCAATAGAATAAGAGTTTCATTGAACATGTGATTTACATTTGTAATCACTATGTCACTATGGTAACGTATAAAATTCGATAGTTCAACAAGTATGGTTATAAATAATTTCACTATTTTTCTTTGACATCTCGACTATGGATACTCTTATTTTTTTGATGTCTTCCTCAAGTTGATTGATCAATTTATCGAGTGCCAATGTCCAAAGATGGATCTTATATCCTTTTCAGTAATTCTTTAGTTTGATCTAATAGCATCTATCAAAACTTGGTAGCTTGTTCTTCGATGCTTTTTCCTTGATGTTCGGTTTCTATTTATGAATCCATCACTTTTCTCTAAAACCTATATGTTCTCGACTTCTAACATCATACTTGTTTCGACTATCAAGTTAGCCTACATCGCCTACATTTTTAGAGACTATTTTACTATCATCCCCGGTTCTCTACGATCATGGTTTTCCATGGTTTTCATTAGAGGTTCACTTTAAAAAATTTGGACCATATCTTCGATGGAAACAAGGAGTGTGTCGTTGATTTGGTCCTCTCCGGAGAGTTAACGTCTTGTCATATTTCTAGTGGTATCACTTTTTGCCATTTTTTCCCACTCGTAATCACCAAAACTTGTTGCTACTCATCGAATTTGGTCTCAAAATGGAGTATATCGACACTTCAATTTATGACCAAGAACTTCATGATGAAATAATATAGAGTTTAGTTTCACCTAATAAGCCATCATGACTATCCATGTGTACTCAATTTAAAGAAAAAGTAAAAGTAAAAGGATGTTATTAATCAAAAGAAATAACATTCAAGAGATGAAGAGAATTTCATCAATCGGAAAAGATAAAATTCATTGGAAAAAGTGTAAATATCATAAATTAAAAAATCGACACTTACATCATTAGCCATTGAAACACTCAATGCCATTTGTCCATAACCAATGACCGATTAATACTTTCTAAGTTATAATAATGAAACTACTGAAAGCAATGGAAGCTATAGAACTACTTGTAGGAATGTAAAAGCTAAATGTTACAGGGTAAACTAGAAACTTGAATAAATTTATGTTGAAAAAGTCTTTTTCGTTGATTGTTTTCGATTCTATTAGTCCCCCATCTTTAAATTGTTCTCGATGGATAACTACCTTGGATTTAAAGTTAGACGTAAACAATTATTGGTAATTATTGGTAATTATCCCTTTGTTTTCTTTAGACATGTTGTCTTGTCAAATCCGGTCGATCACAAGACTAAACACATCGTTTCATTTAAGACTTACTATTTTGTTAAGCTTGGTTGGTTATAGCACCAAGCACATCGCTTCAATTAAATCTTAATATTTTGTCAAAACTTGGTTGGTTATATGACCAAACGCATTGTTTTACTTAACACTCAATGCTTCGTCGAAACTTGGTTAGTTATAAGACCAAACGCATTGTTTCATTTAAAACTCAACACTTCGTCAAAATTTGGTTGGTTATATGTCCAAATGCACCGTTTCATCTATGTTTCACTGTTTCATCATAAGAAGATACCATACTTGATCGACGTATGATTTTAAAAAATTTTAAATTGCCAATAGGTTCTATATAGATTGCAAAACAAGCACTCATCCTTGCAAATGCGCTTTACTTTAAAGAAGCATGGGATCGACAGTTTGATCCATCAAAGACATAACATTGTGACTTTCACTTTCTTGATGGACAAATTGCTCAAGTCCCCTTCATGACAAGCAAGAAGAATGATGAATATCTATACTAATCCCGTAATGTTTATAGGGTCCTTCAACTTCCCTACCAAGGAGGACAAGATGCTAGAAAATTTTCCAAGTTTTTCTTTCTCCCTAATGAGAAAGATGGTTTACCAAATCTAGTTAAAATGTTCAATTACAAACCCGGCTTCTTTAATCAACAATTGATCAATCCGTAGCCAATAGAACTTCCTATTTTTGGGATCCCCGAATTAAATTCTCTTCGAGTTTAGAGCATCGAAACCATGAAAGAAATAAGGCTTCAACAACCTTCTATCCCGGTGAGCTCAAAGGAATGTCTAATTCTTTCGATGCTGAAAACCTCTATCTTTCAAAAATATTCCAAAAATCATACATTGAAGTTAATGAGGAAGGGACAGAAAATGTCGTTAGCACCATTGTTGCAATGAGATTGTTATGTGTTATGCGTCAACATCCCGGTTTTGAAACAAACCATCCTTTCATGTTAAGCTTGGTTCGAAAATCTTCTATAATATATTCGATTCCATTGGAACTTCTCATGTTTTAATTCCTCCCATCTTTTTTATACGAGTTGTTCTTACATAGATGTGTTAATGCTAGGTCATAACCAAAAGAACAAGAATTACATCGAACATTCCACCAATGTCCGAAGTTACCTATGGATTTCCCGGCATTAGTAAAAACTCTTTGTACTAATATATATGGTTAAAACGTCATACAATTAAAAGAAATTGTATTTGACACAATACTTTGGACACTACAATGTTGTGTAGACACATGAAGGCAATTTTGACAATGGGTCCTACTTAGATATGGCTTTTCACATTCTTCTAAAAAATAGTAAGTAGACGAAGTTGATTCCCGGTTAGAGATCACCGAAACCAAAGGACTCATCAAAAACTTCCTCTCACAAGTTTGTCTAGGAAGTGATACAGCTTTAATCTTTGCAAATGCACAATACTTCAAAGGAACATGGGATCGAAAATTTGATATATCAAAGAGTGAATATAAAGACTTCCATCTTCTCAACGGACATATTGCTCAAATTCCTTTCAAGACTAGGATGACAAACTAGCGGCATCTTTATGGATCCTTTGATGGTCATAAAGTTTTCAAGATTCCTAACAAAATGGTGAAGACACCGAGCCATTCTCTTTGTACTTGTTTCCTCCAAAAGCAATAGATAGTTAGCACAACCTAATTCAAATATTCAAATTTAGCCCCGAATTATGTGATAAACAACTCAAGTTGTATGAAGAGGATCGCACTAACTTCGAACCGCAAGATTCAAATTCTTAATTTAGTTTCAAGCCTCAAATACCATGAAAGAAGTGGGATTGGTTCCTATCGGTCCTATTGGAGGATTTTCTAAGATGGCTAATTATCCTAAGTCACTTATCAAAAGTATTTCGAGAATCCTCTATCGAAGTTAATGATCAAGGCATCGAAGTCGGATATCCCGAGTCACTTATCAAAAATATTCCAGGAGTCCTCAACTGAATTTAATGAGCAAGGCACTAAATTCAAAAGCTGCAACTAGTATTGTCAAAGATCAATTAAAGAACGTCGTAAGATGCATCCTCTCCCGGACCATCCCATGTTCATGATCAAGGACGAGAAATCGGGAATGATATTCTTCATTGGAACGGTGATTAACCCTCTCTTGGTTTCTTGAACTTCATTTAGGGCAATGCTTAAGAAATGAAAACGTTATTCCTTCGAGTAATAAAAAGATGTGTGGACTAAAAATTCATTAAAGATGCATAATGATTCTCTATATTGAATAGGTTTCACTCGTTGTAAGAATTCTATAATAAATAAGTCAAATTACATGAAGAGGATCTCACTAACTTTTGAACTCCAAGATTTAAATTCTCATTTTAGTTTTAAGCCTCAAATACCATGAAAACAATGGGATTGGTTCATTTCGATCTGTTAGAGGATTTTCTAAGATGGCTAATTATCTTAAGTCACTTATCAAAAGTATTCCATGAGTCCTCTACCGAAGTTAATGACAAGGCACAAAAGTCAAAAATTATAGCTAGGATCTGCTTGAAGATCAATTAAAGAACGTCGCATGATGCATCCTTTCCCAAACCATCCCTTAATGTTCATGATCAAAGAGGAGAATCGGGAATGATATTCTTCATTGATCAACCCTCTCTTGGTTTCTTGAACTTCAGTCGGGACAATGCTTAAGAAATGAAAACGCTATTCCTTCTAAGTGATAGAAATATGTGTGCACTAAAAATTCATTAAAGATGCATAACGATTCTCTATTGAATAGGTTTCATCGTTGTAGAAATTTACATAGCAAATTGTTAAGAAGAGAGCATTTGGGAAAGAGACTCGTTGTATTTAAATCTATACGAGTAGTGTTTCTAAGGAGGGAAAACGAGTGTCTATATAGTCGAGTAATTAGAGAGCTTCAATCCTATATAATCAGCTCTAGACTAAGTAAATGCATGTACATTACATACTTCTCTATACTCCCCTCAAGTTAGGGGTTTATAGAAGTCATAAACACTTAACTTGGATAAGAGAAGGTGATGAAGCTTGTTGCCCAAACCTTTGGTAAAGATATTTGCAAGTCGCTTTGTTGAGGGAATGAAGACGACCTTAATCAACCCGCATTTGATCTTGTCTCAAGCTAGATGATAATAAATATCAATGTGCTTGGTTCACTCATGAAAAACTAGGTTGGATATAATGTGAAGGGCTGTTTTATTGTCACAATGTAGAAGGGCGATAGCTAAAGATGTAACCTGCAGACTTACCCAAAAGGCCAACTAACCAAATCAACTCACAAGTGGGTGAAGCCATTGCCACGTACTTAGTTTTTGTAGAAGACTTAGATACCGTGTTTTGCTTCTTTGTCTCCCAAGATACAAGGGAATTCCCAAGAAAAATACAAAAACCAATTAATAATCTTCTAGACATAAGACAAGAAGCCTAGTCAAAATCATAGTAGACTCAAAGTCGCATATCGAGTGGAAGAAAAGAGCAAAATGCCCAACGCCGAATACCTTTAAGATACCTTAATACCGGAAGAGTAGAATTCATATAAGACACTTTAGCCTAATGCATAAACCGACTTAGGATTTGCACATTATAGCAAATATCAAGACGATTCATAGTGAGATAAATTAATTTGCCCACTAATCGTTGATATTCTATAGGGTCGGAGAAGAGTGGATCGGAGGTGGCAATTGAAGCTAAAGTTTCATCAAACCGAAAGGAAGTCAATTTCATATTTTGTTCAATAAGCATCTCAACAAGCTTGGATGCAAGCAAACCAGATATCATGGAGTAATTCCATGGTGTACTTCCTTTAGCTTAAACGGATCTCATGATCGGATCTTGTAACTTCTATGCCCAAGAAGTATTTCAAGGAATCCAAATCCTTAATATAAAAAATATCATGCAAAAAAGCCTTTAAATGTTGAATACCAGCAACATCATCCCCCGTGATCGATGTGTCATCGATATATACTAACAAAACCACAACTTTGTTATCGATGACTTTTATGAACATGGAATAATCATGCTTAGATTGGGTGAACCTCGCCGGTATCATTTGCTCGATGAACTTAGAATTCCACTACCTAAAGGCTTGTTTAAGACCATATAGGGACTTAAGTAACTTGCACACCAAATTCCCACCAGGTTTGCTAAGTCTAATAGGTAATTGCATATAAACCTCTTCATGCAAATCATCTTACAAAAAGGCATTTGTAACATCCATTTGATAAAGAGACCAATTCTTGGCAACGACTAAAGCAATACAAGCCTAGCAGTGGCCATTTTAACAATTAGAGAAAATGTCTTAGTATAATCCACCCCTTCTTATTGGGTATAACCTTTGGCTACTAATCTTACCTCATATCTATCCACACTACCATCGAATGATATTTCACCTTATATACCCATTTACACCCAATAGGTTTCTTACTATGTGGTAAAGGAACTAATGTCCATGTGTGGTTCAATTCGAGGGCTTGAAGTTTCTTATCCATAGCATCTATCCACTTAGGATTCCTAATAACTTTAGAGTAAGAAATAGGTTCTCTAGTAGATGAAATAAAAGTAAGAAACACTCGAATGAGACGAAGAAAAAGAATCAAGGGAAATGTAGTTAGTGATAGGATAAGGAATAGTAGGGTTGAGATGAGTAAAATGAGATTGGGGCAAGGTAAGACAAGAATAATCTTGAGACCAAAATGGTTTTTAGGTATTCCGGTAGATTTTCGAATGGGAACAATCGGATACGATAAGGGAAGGATATAACTAATCGGAGGTAGGTGAAGGTAGAGTGGAAATATCCGAAACAAAAGCGAGGCGAGTGAAAGGTATAGAAGATATAGGAGGAGAAACATGATGATGTGAAGAATCATCATTATCATATATCCATTGAGAAACGAGTAGGCATATTATAACTGGATGTATCGGTTGAAACATAAGAAGAATGAAAAAGAAATAATGTTTCTTGAAAAGATACATCGCGAGACATAAATATATGTTGAGTATGTAAATTTATGACTTTATAACCCTTTTGTGAATATGGATATCCCAAGAAAACAAAAGGTTGAGACCGAGGAGCAAACTTATCAAGAGTAGGTACCACTTTGGCATGACATAGACAACCAAATACCTTAAGGTGATCAAAGGCGGGAGGCTTATGAAATAATATGTCATATGGAGTTTGCCCTTGTAATAAGGGTGTAGGTGTTCTATTTATGAGATATGTGGAAACTAACACACAATCTTCCTAAAATTTGATTGGTTTATTAGATTGAAACATTAGGGCTCGTGCAATATTGAGAATATGCCTATGTTTTCATTCCACTACACCATTTTACTAAAATGTGTAAGGAACAGAGGTTTCATGGAGGATTCTTTAAGAAGAAAGAAATTCTTGATAAGTCTGCGTTTAATGTGAGATCGAAACTAAGTTGTAACAAGAACACAAAAGTGCTTTAGTAAGGGAAGAACTTGAGATTTGATTTTCATAAGAAAGGTCCAAGTGCCACTTGAAAAATCATCAATTAGGGAAAGAAAGTATTATTCTCCATTATAAGTGGAATGTTTATAAGGTCCCCATATGTCAGCATGAAGGAGGTTAAAAGGGGAATGGGTGACCGATGTGTTGTAAGGAAAAGGATTGCGTGTTTGTTTGGCCGGTGGACAAACTTCGCGAATAATTCGAGTTATGAGGTGATATGGAAAGGCCCGGAATTAGTTTAAGTCTAGAAAGAGATATATGTCCAAGAAATTTATGCCAAAGATTTACATCTCCCGATAAAGAAGTAACAAAAGCCTTATTACAAGAAAAATCATGAATTTTGGAAGATACAAATTTCGAAGACACGAGTATTAATAGTAGAATTGTGAGTACAAGATAGCGTTTTATGAATACAAGGCAAAGATGTAAGCAATGCGAAATCAAATGAGGATGATAAAATATGATATGGAGCATCATTGACTTTACCAATCCCCTTTGTCTATCCAAGTCTTGAGGTCCCGAAACAGTACAATAGGTTGGGTAAAAGGAAGCAAAACAAGGATTGTTAATGGTGAATTTATTGATCGACAAGAGATTGAATTTGAAATCGGACGGATATAACACGTTTTGAATTGTAAATGATGCAAATACAACTGATCCTATATAAGTAACTATAGTCCTATTGCCATTAGGCAATCTAACAATGAAACTATATGCTAAAAGCCTAGGATTAATCAAGCAATTAAAATGACCAATCATATGAAATTGACACCGGTATCCACAATCCATTCATCAAGAATAGAAACCACATCAACAAGATTGTAGAAAAACTCACCAACCATGTTTGCTATAAGAGCATTTTGTTGAGTCAATTACCCCAAAGATGCATCCTTTGACGGAAGTCCAATATTTGTCGGTACTCGTTGATGAGAAAATGCCGATGGTGAAGTCGATATTAACCTATCCGTATGGCCAATGCTATGTACTCTTGGATTGTGATTCATTTGGCTCATATTGGAACAAGTACTAGAGCCATACTCGTCTTAGAGGATACTATCCTATATGGCCAGTAGCAACATTAGCGAGTGTAACTCCTCCGCCTATCTCCACCAAACTTAACACTTTCACCTTTTCGACCTCTATTGGGAATGAAGGACCGTTTACTAAGATTAGGATATCCATGGAGTTTGTAGCACGAATCCTTAGTATGCCCCGAGATGTGACGAGTAGTCATATACGATGTCTTTGTGCCAAGTTCCTCCGTCATTAAGTTGCTTCCCTCGAGGTAAGGTCTTAGTCGAGAAAAAGCGAGTAGACATCTCATGGTGTGGAGTAATGCTTCTCCGTGATTCTTCATTAGACACCATAGAGTAAGCTCATGAATAAGTAGGCGAGTGGACTCATTAACAAAATCTGTGATTTCCTATATTGATATTGATAATCTAAACCCATCGAAATTGCATCATCTTGTGCTGCTCGTGTATACTTCACAAACGGTTGAGAAATCTCACTATGGAAAGTTAAACAAATAGAGGTCAATGTAGGGATCAAGGAGTCATACCGATCCCAAAGTTGTCCGAGCTTCGAATAATAAACTACAACACTATTAGAAGCTTGTACAAGAGAATTAATTGCCTTATGTAGAGCAACTATCTTTGCACCGTAATGTTTATCAAATCGTTCCTTCAAATCCTTCCACACTTCTTCGGCAAACCGATAATACACCAATCCATTGTATAATTGAGTAGGTACTCGAATTCAAAATCCACGCATGAACTAATGCATTACACTTTTTCCATTGCTTATAATCTAGCGAATCAAGATTAGGTTTAGAAACCTTGCTAGTGATGAACACATCTTTGCTCTTAGCTTCAAGTGAAATCATCATCGCCTTGCTTTAGGAATTATAATCTTCTTCTCCTTGGAGCAAATGTGTAACAAGAATTAGGTTTGGAGTATCAAAAGGATGTAGATATAACGGGTCATTCACATCCCGTATTGCCGTAGCTCTAGTTGAATCAACGACTAGAATCTCCATAGAACAGAGATGAAATTGAGTATTGAGAGAAATTTGTGAAGAGCAAGACGAATCAGAATCAACAAGTGCAATCGGTCGAAGAATCTAGAAGATTCTGGAAGATTCTAGAAAAAAAAAATCAATTTTGCATGCCCTAACTCTAATACCATGTTAAGAAGAGAGCATTTGGGAAAGAGACTCTGTTGTATTTAAATCTGTACAGTAGTGTTTCTAAGGAGGCAAAACAGAGTTTATATAGCTGAGTACTTAGAAAGCTCTAATCCTATACATTCAGCTCTAGACTAAGTAAATGCATGTACATTACATACTTCTTAATACAAATGAGGAGAGCCATAATAGGGAGCGATGTTTTTCAAATTGTTTATTTTCATTTTCAAGGGAGTTTCAAAGATTGCTTCAAAGGAAGTAATGCTACGCTGGTCACCCTAGACAGCAGAATTTCATTGGTAGACAAAATTTAAATTTTTATTATTATATGATGTTCCTTCGCATGAAAGTAAGCACTACAAGTTTAATTAATGTCCATATATTAACTATCATCTTAGACTTCGAACTCCTATATGAACTTAACCAGATTAATCAGATTGTAAATGATCAGAACTTAGAGAATTGCAATGGAGTTCCAACAGGCAGACACCACCCATTTGAACACAGACTTCTGTCTATTGATGACAAACAAAGTTTTGCTAAAAGAAGCTGAAAAAGGTTTCAATTTTGTTGTCCTCTCCGTTGTCATTCCATGTTATGTTGAGCCTTGTTGCTGCAGGATCAAGAGGCCAGACATTACAGCAGCTTCTTTCCTTCCAGGGATCCTAGAGTATTGGCAAACTGAATCAATTATCATCGCATTTTACCACTCTTACTTCGCTTGGCAAGGGAGGTAATCATACAGAGAAAGGTAGCTTCACTTCTTTTGAAGTGTTTTAAAATTTCACATTTTAACAACGTTTATTTCATTGCCAGGCAAAACCAGAAATGAACGCACTGGAGGTCCAACCTTCTTGTTTGCTAATGGTGTTTGGGTCGAACAGAGTTTTGTATTGAAGCCTTCTTTTCAAGAGATTGCAAGAGATACTTACGAAGCCAAAACTGAAGAAGTTGACTTTGCAAACAAGATAATTTCGGTGAATTATTTGTATTTTAATGTTTCGCTACTTCTGAAACTAATTGTTCTTTCATTAAATGAACGATTCAGCACTTTTATGCCGGAAGTGATCCAACAATGGTTTGTATAATTCCGTTTTGGCATGTGCTAATGCCTTCTAGTAATCTACTGCACTTGACTGTGAAGGCTGATGAAGAGAATTCATGGGTTGAAAAGGCAACCGGAGGGCTAATAAAGGAAGTCCTCCCATCAGGATCTATAGACCGCGAAGCAAGACTCGTTCTCGCAAATGCACTGTACTTTAAAGGATCATGGGATCAACCTTTTAATCCATCAAAGACGCAGCATCGTAATTTTCACTTTCTTGATGGAAAAATCGTTCAAGTGCCCTTCATGACAGGTAACATATATGAGCAATATCATTGGCGAACCTTCGATGGCTACAGGGTACTTCAACTTCCCAACCAAGGAGGTGAAGAAACCAGGAAACTTTCCATGTATTTCTTTCTACCAGATGAGAAAGATGGCTTGCCAAATCTAGTTAAAATGTTCAATTCCAAACCTGGCTTCCTTAATCAGCAATTCAATCTGCGGCTTAAAGAACTTGATGATTTTTGGATCCCAAAATTCAAATTCTCTTTTGAGTTTGAGGCCTCAGAAACCAAGAAAGAACTGGGACTTCACCGGCCTTTCTGTCCAGGGGAACTCAAAGAGATGGTGAATTCTTCCAGCAGTGAAAAACTTTACCTTTTAAAAGTATTCCAGAAGTCATACACTGAAGTTAACGACGAAGGGACAGAAGCCGCTGCTAGCACTGCAGCTTCAATTATACTTTGTTGTGCTACATATCCTGCTCCAAGTTTTGTAGCAGACCATCCTTTCATGTTCATAATAAGGGAAGAACACTAGAATGGCATTATTAATTCACCGGAGCGGTGATCAACCCGCTCACAGAAAACCAATGAACTTGTAATTCAAAAGGAACAACAGTTGCCCTTGGCAATCCAATGTTAGAAAAATAAAAACCAGCTGCCCTTGGCGTCCTGAATATAACATGACAGCAAATAACAGTTGAACTCTTGAATTATGTAACATGCCTTCTTCCTAAATCTTGGTATTGCTTGATGCTGCAGATCTTAGTATGCATAATGTGGCAAAGAAAGTTAAGTGAATATGATAGGCATTCCTCCGTCATGTAACGTTGATAAAAGTTGCTGGCCGTGGTTCATAAATTTAAATTTATATAATAATTTTTGAAAATTTTGTTATTGTTATTTCACGTTATATTACAATTGTGATCATTATTTTAATATTATTTTAAACCACGACTTATAATTGCCATAGCAACTATTTTTTCAATAATGTCTATAATTTAAAATTATATCATGGTCAGATTTTGTAAATCCTTTGGGAAATTACACTGGCATTGAAGATTCCCATTCACAATTACAATCCATGTCCTCTAAAACAAAAATTCATAAATAAAACTCAGCTAGCGATCTCTAACACCGCCACGTACCCCACCTTCTTAAGGACAAATCAGCCTCAGATCGTCAATACCCATAATACCATGAATATCATCAAATAAACAGGACAAAATACTTTTTTTGGTTTTTTAAGTTTTAGACTTTTGTTTGAAAAATAAACTTACTTATTTCAAATTCTTTCATGATTTTATGAGTAACCGCGTGACGGAATCTACCTAGCCTTGTACAGTATTCTAATCCTAGCCGGCAGATTTTCAACGGTTCCATCCCTTATAAGTTCCATGTCCAAAATTGATCAATATGGACCTTTTACCTGTAATTTCCATTACGAACTTGACCAAGATCATCATACTGTAAAATTATCCAAAGTTCCAGTAATTTTAATGGAGTTTCGACAGACAAATACCACGCATTTTAACACAGATTTCTGTCTTTTAATGACAAATCAAATCTTGCTAAAACAAGTTGAAAAGGGGTCCAATTTCGTATCTTCTCCTCTGTCACTCCATGTGATGTTGAGCCTTGTTGCTGCAGGATCAACAGGTCAGACTTTAGAGCAACTTCTTGGCTTCCTGGGATCGAAGAGTATTGCCGAACTCAATCAGCTGTCATCACAGATTAACAATCTTGTTTCTCTCGTGGAGGGAGGTAATATATGTCACTATAATAGTTATCAGTGTATAGGTAATATGTTTATGAGATTCAATCAGTTGTCATTGCAGATGAACTTTTTCTTGTTTTCCAGCTGAAACTGCCAACGAGCCTACCACAGGTACTCCAACCTTGTTGTTCGTTAATGGTGTTTGGGTTGAAAAGAGTTTCGGGTTGAAGCCTTCTTTTGAAGAGATTGCAAGTGATACTTACAAAGCCAAAACTGAACTAGTTGATTTTACAAACAAGGTAATGTTTCTTAGATTGTATTGAAAGGTCATCTTTTATGAAATTCTGCCATTGATTGTAGTTTTTTTATCCGGGGATTAATTGTCCTTGGATCAAATGAGACCATTTTTTTTTTTTTTTAATAATAAGATTAAAAAGAAGTGAGATGCAAAAAAAAAAAAAAAAAAAGATCAGAAATCTGAAGGGATCTAACGATGACTCTTATGTTTATCTCTAAAGGCTGATGAAGTACTACTTGAAGTGAATTCATGGGCTGAAAGAGCAACAAGAGGACTAATAAAGGGACTCCTCCCATCAGGATATGTAGACTGCAATACAGCTCTAGTCCTTGCAAATGCCTTGTACTTTAAAGGAGCATGGGATCAACAGTTTGATACATCAAAGACAGAACATCGTGACTTTCACTTTCTTGATGGGCATATTGTTCAAGTCCCCTTCATGACAGGCAAGAAATATGAGCAATATCTTTACCGTGACTGTGATGGTTATAGGGTACTCCAACTTCCCTACCAAAGTGGACAAAGCACTAGGCAATTTTCCATGTTTTTCTTTCTCCCAGACAAGAAAGATGGTTTGCTGAACCTAGTCAAAATGTTAAATTCTAAACCTGGCTTCTTCAATCAGCAATTTGATCTGCAGTCGCGAGTAGAACTTCCTGATTTTTGGATACCAAGATTCAAATTCTCTTATCATTTTGAGGCCTCAGAAACCCTGAAAGAAATGGGACTTCAGCTACCATTCTATCCTGGGGAGCTCGGAGAGATGGTGAATTCTTCCAACAGTGAAAACCTATATCTTTCAAAAGTATTCCAGAAGGCATATATTGAAGTTAATGAGGAAGGGACTGAAGCTGCTGCTAGCACTGCTGCTACAATGAGATGGTGTTCTGCATCATATCCAACTCCTAGTTTTGTAGCAGATCATCCCTTCATGTTCATGATAAGGGAAGAGACTACTAGAACTGTACTCTTCACTGGAGCGGTGCTCAACCCACTTTCCTTTTGCTGATTGCGAACAATAATTGAAGTCTTGAATTATTTAGAATCTTGATTATTAGCTTGTTCATGTAACATGTGTTCTTGCTAAATTCTGTCTCATATCATGCTGCAGACCTTTTTCCTACGCATTAGAGTTGCATGATGAGGAATTAGCAGTACATAAAGCGTTCTCATTGGCCTTCATTGATTAATAGCGTCCGTTGATTTGTTCTCTTCCATATGGATAATGCACAGACAATGGTGCATTTTCTTTTCAAGTAATTGCGTTTGGAACCTTTTCACGGGATCTAATATTCTTTATTTTCTGCAAAATGATCATTACAATGATTTCAAGTACTGGTTATTTTGAGTTTAAGTTTTTTCAATCACTTTTATGCTGCAAAAGGAATTTTCTCAGGTAGTAACACAACTACTATGCAGAGAGAAACAGACATTTGAGGGCCTGAGGCCTCAAGATGATCTTTCCCGGTTCAAGAAGCCAGAACTACTGTTTTCATTGATCCACTTTATTTTGTTCCAGTTAAGGAAATGAGCAATGTTCACCATGATCAGATGTTCAAAGTAAAGTTGTAGTATTCACCATGCTTTCCGTTTCTTCTTTGCTGGAAAATGACCTTATAGTTTTGTTTGGAAGTAGTAAAACTGACATCAGATTCTTTTCCTTTAACGAATTTTCATCGCAGATGCATTTGCACTGGCTTCATTTTTTTGGTTCTGGGTGCCTCCTCTTTTTCCTGGGTTTGTATTGATTCAATTTCACTAATTTCTTTTGAGAAATGTTTAAAAAGCACTTAAAGAAAGATGATCACAGATCAAAGGAATCGCAAAAAGGGAAATAAGAATTTTTTTTTTTTTAAGCCTTTCCTAATGAGATTTTGGATCGGTACATTTCAAACTAATCTGTGTTTTGTTGATTAATTTACAGTGGCAATTTGGGTACAAGTCCTGCTTTATAAGGAATCGTTTCTTGCTTAAAATATGAGTACTTATTTTGAAGTATGGATATATTTCAGCTAGTTCAGACTTTGTTGGTCAGCTTTCATCCAGCTTTAAAACCATTTCGCCGTTGTATTTTCTTTTAGGTTTTCTGGGCAGTTCCTCTGCAGCTACAGCACCTTGCCAATATTGCATCGAGAAATACTGTTATCTATGGAAAAACTTATATCACAAGCAAGATAATACTAATACAAAATCTGCTAGCCAATTTACATCATAACAAACCAGTAGTCAATGCATACCATGAGCAAGAAATTAGTAATATATAATCTACTATAAGTTACTTTTAACTCGTATCAGATTTATGCAGATATACACAACTCAGAGACATAACACTCTTTACAGACATATATATATATATATATATATAGCCTTTCAGCCTAATGGAAAATGCTAGCTGCATGCCACTACATTCTACTATAGTCTTCAGAATTTTATTTTTTTGATTATTTATTTATTTATTATTATTATTTTTTTTTAATGAAATTTAATGCCTTGTTTCCTACAATACTTCTCAAATGGACCCATGTATTCATCTTTGTTGTCGCTCAATAACATTTTATTTTCCTGTTAGTTTCCATTTTAATTCTAGCATAGAAATCCTTAAAGATATCAAGCACTTGATTTTTGAATTTTAAATAAATGATCCAAATTTTTCTGGAATAATCGTTAATAAAACTAACATAGTACAAAATATCTTCAAGGGACTTGTTAGTCATAAAACAAATATAAGTATGAATTAAGTCAAGAACATGAGATCTTTTATATAGAGTTGATTTATGAAATGTTGTTTATCAACTGAACATTAGGTGAAAGTGTTCAAGTTCATAACTTTCAAATGATCAAGAAAATTCTTCTTGGCAACCAAGGCTTTTCTCACTCATATTCCAAGCCGCTTAGGCTAGATCAGTGAAGGCACATTCAATTGCATTTACCTTTTTTTAATCACCTTAGCTTGTGACATATAGATACCTATCTTCTTATCTTTAGCAACAAACAAAAAACCTTTGGAGAGCTTTCATTTACCATCTCTAGAAAAACTACGATAGCTTTTCTTCATCAAGTTTATCTGTAGAAATCAAGTGCGAGCGCATATTAAGCATACTTAAACGAGTAACTTGCATCCAATATCAATTTCTAAGTAAATATCTGCAAAACCCACAACACTAGTCGTCCATTTATTTCTCATCCTAACTTGGCCAAAGTCTCCACTAATGTAAGATGTGAAGAAATATCATAAAGATGTAACATGGTAAGAAGCAATTGAACCTACAACCTAGGTGGTATCTTAACAAATAAGATTTACACAACCATCACCGCAAACAAATACAACATCAACGTCATAAACAACTATAGCTATACCATTTCATTTTTGTCTTTAACTTTATCCTTATGATTCTCTTGTACTTTTTGCAATCCCTTTGGATATGTCTAGACCTGTCTCAATAATAACACTTCATTTCCTTTTTTGATCATTTCCTTTTTTTGACTAAGATCTCCCTCTAGACTTCCATATGTTTTTTCTATCTTTGGATTCTCTATCCTACTTACCACAAGAAATCTACTTTGACTTCTCCTTTGGTTTTTTATAATAAGTATATCTGACTCTAAAAATGCTTGACCTTTTTCTTCTTTTCTTTTCATTAAGAATACTATCATTCATTATCTTTAAAGTGAGCTTTGCATTTGAAGTAGAGTTATTAAATGACACCATCAAAATCTCTCAATTATCCGACAATAAACTCAATGTGATTAGTGTTTGTATCTAATCGGCTAATTCGGAACTCATCGACAACAACTAATTCCAAAACAATCAATATGTAAATTTTTTACATACAAAAACTCTAGTGTGTGAAAAACATGGGATCATAGTTCACTCAAACATTTTAACAATATTAAATAATAAGTTACAAAGTTCTCCTAAGCTTAATTAGAGAATACATATGAAAATCATCATCATCATAGATGGATTCCAAAAAAAAAGAGAAAGAGATTAGATCTCACCAAATACATTTTTGAAAAGATACATAAAGGTAAAAGTTTTTCAATATTCAATAACCGTTCAAGTTAAAGAGTTCATTTGTAGACATAAAATATCAAAATTTCATCGATAATCGAATTTGAAATCACCAAATGGACAAGGCTACAAACACAAAATAGTACACTTTTCACTTTTTTCTCACTCTTAGCACAAGATCATCTACTCTCTTTTCTTTATTGCTGTTGGCTGAAAAAAAAAAAAAAAATCATATATTCACATCACAGTGACTTTAGTTTAGGAAAAAACTTTTCCTTTTCTACTTTTTTTTTTTTTTTTTTTTGATGTTAGGTCCACATATAGAGGGAACTAACCCAACAACATACTTCAACCGTGTTGTTCATTAATGTCATTTGGGTCGAACAGAGTTTTAGATTAAAGCCCTCTTTTGAAGAGATTACAAGACATATTTTGAAAGCCAGAAGTTGACACTGCAAACAAGGTAATGTTTCTTAGATTGTAATGAATGTTCATGTATCATGACAGTACGATGAAATGATAGTTTTTTAATAAATTCTAATACAAATGAAAGATGCCATCTGCTTAAAAATATTAAATTAAAAACAATTGAAGTCCTAAAAAAAAAAAAAAGATCAGCCATAGAGATCTAATTAACAATGATTATTAAAATTATTATGCTTGTGAGCTCCGAAGGCAGATGAAGTACTTCTTGAAGTAAATGGCTACATAGGTCTCCTTCTTCTTCTTCTTCTTCTTCTTCTTTTTTTTTTTTTTTTTTTTAATTTTAACTCTTTTGAAATTGAGTTTTTGAACTTTAAATTTGATTTTTACGATCATTTTAATTTCTTAAAAATTTAGTTCATCCTTTCGTTTTTGTTATTTATCCTAACAAATATCAATCACATAAACAGCTTCTTAAATCTTTCAGAGAGATTTATAAAGGGTTCTTCAAAAAAATTGGGATCATTTTGAGTTATTTTCTACTTTTCTTGATTTTTTCTATTTTTCTTGATTTTTTATATTTGTAATGTTAAAAAAATAAATAAATATACTTTTCAATTTTGAAAAATTCTGAAATTTTTCTTGAAAATAGATTGAATTTTCTCAACATGTGGGCAAAACTTGAGCTCAAAATACAAAGAATTAAATTTTTAAAAAAAGTGGGTGATAGCTGAAAATCATTTGATGGATTAAATCTTAAAAAATAAAAAGTTTAGGGATTTCAAAAATAAAATTTGAATTTCAGATATTCAATTTCAAATGGATAAAAGTTCAAGAAATATTTTATTTATATAGGGTTCTTCAAAAAAAATTGGGATCATTTTGGGTTATTTTCTATTTTTCATGATTTTTTCTCTTTTTCTTGATTTTTTTATATTTTTAATGTTAAAAAATAAAAATCATTCAGATAGATTTATATAGGATTCTTAAAAAAAATTGGGATTATTTTGGGTTATTTTCTATTTTTCTTGATTTTTATATTTTTAATGTTAATAAATAAATAAATATACTTGAATTTTAATTTTGAATTTTTTTGAAATTTTTCTGGAAAATAGATTGAATTTTCTCAACATGTGTGCAAAGCTTGAGCTCAACATACTAAGAATTGAATTTTTTAAAAAGGTGGATGATAGCCAAAAATCATTTGATGGATTAAATCTTTAAAAATAAAAAATTTAGGGATTTCAGAAATAAAATTTGAATTTCAAAGATTCAATTTCAAATGAATAAAAGTTCAAGAAATGTTTAATTTATATAGCCGAAATAAATTGGTAAGTTGAAATAATAACAAGCTGACTAATAAAGGAAGTCCTCCCATCATGATCTATGGCCTGCAATACAGCACTCATCCTTGCAAATGCGCCATACATTAAAGGGGCATGGAATCAACAGTTTGATACATCAAAGATGCGACATACACTAAAAAAAAAAAAAAAAAAAGATGGATTTGCGATGGGTATTTAGCGACGGTGAATAAACCGTTGCTAAATTTTAAAATTTACGATGGTTTTAAGGGATTTAGCGACGATCCAAAAAACGATTACTAAAATTGCCATTTGCAACCGTTTTTTTTACAACGGTCTAACCAAACCGTTGCTAACTTCATGAGTTTAATTTTTTCCTCACATGCAGATTGTTTTTGCAACGGCTTTTATGAAAAAAACCGTTGCAAGTTTAGCGACGGTCTAAAAACCGTCGCTAAACCGTTGCTAACGCGAGGAAAAATAATAATAAAAAAAACTATAAGGATGATTAGCAACAATTTTTTAATAAAAAAACCGTTTCAAAAAAACAATTCGGTCTAGCAACGGTCTTGGACCATCGCTAAACCCGTGCTAAACTTAAAAAATAGATTAGCAACAATTTGTTGGTAAAAAACTATTGCAAAAACCTATGTTTAGTGACGGTCTACAAACCGTCGCTAAACCATTTCTAAAATGAGATTATCCGGAAAAAAAAACATTTGTGATTACCAACATTTTTTAAATAAAATAGCATTGCAAAAATATTCGGTTTAGCAATGGTCTCTAGACTCGTCGCTAAACCTTTTCTAAAAATCGGAAGAATGGGAAAGAAAATTTTCGATTAGCAATGGTTTTTTATTAAAAAACCATTGCAAAATAACTAGGTTTAGCGATGGTCTAGCACCGTCGCTAAACCCTTGCTAAAAAAATAATAAAAAATAAATAACTATTAAAATGAATTTTTGCAACGGTTTTTCCAAAAATAACCGTTGCAAAAAAATATTTTTGTGACCGTCGGTAATCCGTCTATAAAATCAAACCATTGGTGAGAAACGGTCAAATTTTGATTTCAAAAAGACTATTAGCGAGTGTGTTTAGCGACGAGCGCGGACCATCGCTAAACCTTTTCCTTTCAAAGCCGCTCTTCTCCCCGAGAATTGGCGGTTTCAATTCTCTCTCCACCTCCTCTCTTCTTCTCCTCCGGCGGCACTCGGATCCGCCTCCTCCGTCATTTTCTCTATCCAATCTTCTCCTTTCTTTCCTCCTAACATTTCTTCCCTCAAAAAATCCCCCTTTATTCCCTCTTTTCCTCCTCCTTTCTTTCTCTCCATCTCTCCATCTGGTCGTTTTCCGACCAAATAGCTCTAGCCAAGGCTTTCACCGGTTCGGTCCCTCTCCTACTTCTCTTGGTGAAAGGTCCACCCCAATCTAACCTCTCCTTTTAATTTTTAATTTTTAATTTTTTTCAGTTATTTAGTTAATTAAAATAATTTAATTAAATATTTTTAATTTGTTACTTTAATTACTTATAATTGTTAGTTTAATTACTTATAATTGTTTATTGCATGTGTTGTTTTTTTATTAATTGGTGATTTAATTAATATTTTTGTAATTTGTTAATTTAGATAGTTTATTTGTTTTAAAAAAATATATTGGTATTAATTAGTGTTAATTGTGATAGTTAATTTACATGTTTAATTGTTAATTGTTTTGTTAATGTTGTTGTTAATTCTTGATTAATTGAATATTATTGTTAATTGTTAATTTTATTGTTATTGTCATTTTTAATAGTTGATTGAAGTAATTTGATTATTAATTATGAATTTACGTAGTTTAATTAATTGTTCATTGTTTTAGTTACAAAATTTAATTTTTATTATTTTATGTTGTTACTTTAATTATTATTGTTATTAGTGTTATTGGTAATTGCTAATTTAGTAAACTTATTGTGATTAAGTGATTAAAAAATTAATAAGTTATTAAGTTTATTTAGTAGTTCATTACGTTAAAGTATTAGGTAATTACAAAATTTATCAATAAATTAAATATTAATTAAATTGTAATATATTTTTATTTAGTAAATTTTAAATTTATTAGTAATTTAGCTTATTTAGTTGTTCATTAAGTTAAATAATTAAGTAATTACAATAATATTAATTAAGAAGAAAAAATATTGTTTTTTCGAAATTATTTTCAATAGATAAAAAATTAAGTTATTAGAAATATTTGAAATGCTTATTAATTAAAAAAATAAGTTGCCTTAAACAAATGAATATATACTTGTTGAATATAGATTTAGTACGTTATTAAAAAAATTAATAAGTGATTAAGGTTATTTAGTGGTTCATTAATTAAGTTAAGGTGTTAATTAAGTAATTACAAATATAATAAAATATTAAATATTAATTAAATTATAATATTAATTTATTTAGTAAATTTATATTTTATTAGTAATTAAGCTTATTTAGTTGATCATTAAGTTAAATAGTTAAGTAATTAAAATATTAATTAAGAAGAAAAAAATTAAGTTTTTTCGAAATTATATTCAATAGATAAAAAATTAAGTTATTAGAAAGATTTTAAATGGTTAGTAATTAAAAACATTAATATATACTTGTTGAATTTAGATTTAGTACGTAATTAAAAAAAATAATAAGCGATTAAGGTTATTTAGTTGTTCATTAATTTAAAGTATTAATTAAGTAATTACCAATTTAATTAATTGAATTAAATATTATTTGAATTGTAATATATATTAATTTAGTAAATTTAAAATTTATTAGTAATTAACCTTATTTAGTTGTTCATTAACGTAAATACTTAAGTAATTACAATATTAATTATTTTTGAAAAAAAAAGTTTTTTTGAAATTAAATTAAGTACATAAAAAATTTAGTTATTAGAAATATTTTAAATGTTTACTCATTAAAAAAATAACTAGTATCTAAAAAATTAAAAAAAAATTGAGATTTATTAATAAAGGTTTTTTAAGTAATTACAAAATTAATTAGTAATTTAAAAATCTTTTTGTTTAAAATGAATTCGGATCATTCTTGGATTGACTTTAGATTAACCGATGGACTATTAAATGAGCGTTTCGTAAAAGGGATTGATGAATTTATTAATTTTACGGTTAGTCATCCCGAGTGCATGGATGAAAATAAGATACGATATCCATATAAACAAAAAAAATGTCAAAATCATAGTTACGAAAACCTTGATACCGCTAACTATCATTTGTTGAGTTATGAGTTTGTGTTTGGGTATTATGTGTGGAGACGTCATGAAGAGAATGATTTAGTCATTAGTCATTATTGACAATTCGTTTAATTATGTTGAACAAGAAAAAATGTTTGATGATCGTCAAGTCAATCGATACCACACAATGGTGATGGATACAACTGGTCCATCATTTAATCCGTCTAATCGGACAAAGACCCAAACCCTATCGCACAAGCATTTTACGATTTATTAGATGCATCGAATAGAGAAATATGGCTTGGGTCGGAAAATCATTCGCAGTTATCGACAATGTCTCGTTTGTTGCAACTCAAGTCCGAGCATCATTTCTCGGATAGGTGTTACGACGACTTATGTCAACTTATGAAGGAGTTAATGCCTACCGATAACTGCATCAAGAAGACTTTTATAGTAAAAAAAATGATGAAAATGATGAGTTTACCCATTGAAAAGATCCATAGTTGCATTAATGTTTGCATGATTTATTGGGGTGAAGACAGCGAGAGATTCACGTATAAAATATGTGATCATCATCGATATTGAAATCCTAGGCGGGGGTTGATTAGAGAAACATATATCCCCTACAAAAAGATGTATTATTTTTTGACAACCCCACAATTAGAAAGGATGCATGCATCAAACGCCACCGTTAACGACATGACGTGGCATGCGCAACATGTTTGTGAGTCAAACGTCATGCATCATTGTTCGGACTCCTTCACATGGTGACATTTTGACCAAACACATCCTTCTTTTGCATCAAAAATTAAGAATGTTAGATTAGGTGTTTGCACCGATGGGTTTCAACTTTTTGGTATATCCGGACAACAATATTCTTCGTGGCTTGTGATTGTAACGCCTTACATATTGCCACCATGGAAATGTATGAAAGAAGAAAATATGTTCTTAATTATAATTGTCCCTAGTCCTAAAAACCCTAAAGTCAATCTAGACGTATATTTACAACCCTTAATTAAAGAATTGGTTGAATTGTGGGAAGTAGGTGCTCTTACTTATGATGTGTCCCGTAAAGATAATTTTCAAATGAGGGCTCGCTGTCATGTGGACAATTAGTAATTTTCCTGCATATTGAATGTTATCGGGTTAGAGTATTACGGGTAAGACAAGCATGCTCATATTGTATGAAAAATTCTAATGCTTTAAGCCTTCGAAGCGGTAGAAAAACTTCATGGTTTGATTGTCATCGAAAGTTTCTTCCACTTAGCCATCCGTTTAGGCAAAATAGGAATGCGTTCAAGCGAAATTCAGTTGTTACAGGCATTGCTCCTTCGATCAAGTCTAGGATTGAAATTTTACAAGAATTAAACCATTGGGGGTTGTTAAAAGTAATAGAAAAGGGATTCAATGAGTATAACAATAATGTTTCTAAATATAGTGGCTGAAAAAAATGTAGTATATTCTGGAACCTACCTTATTAGAGTTCTAATCTAATTCAACATAATTTGGATGTGATGCACATTGAAAAAAATATATTCGAAAATGTGTTTAATACAATTATGAATGTGTCGAGAAAAAAAAGACAATGCAAATTCTAGAGAAGACTTAAAGTTATATTGTCGACGACCGAATTAGAAATAAATGAAAACTCTAGAAAATACTCAAAAGCTTGTTACACTCTAGACAAACAACAAAAAATACAATTACTAGAATGGATTAAACAACTAAAGTTTCCAGACGGATATGTCTTTAACTTGGCAAGGTGTGTCGATATGAATAACCTCATATTACATGGTATGAAAAGTCATGGCTATCATGTATTTATGCAAAGGCTAATACCTATCGCATTTCGTGACATGTTACCAACAAATGTATGGCAATCACTAACCGAGCTTAGCTTATTCTTTAAGGAATTGACATCTACTATGATTAAGGTTGAAGATATGATTTGTCTTGATAAATATATACCAATAATCCAGTGCAGATTAGAGCGTATTTTCCCATTTAGTTTTTTTTACTCCATGGAGCATATTCTTGTACACTTAGCTATGAAGCAAAAATAGCGAGTACCTATACAATATCGATGGATGTATCCATTTGAAAGGTAAAACTTTTTTAATTTTTTAACATCCATTATTAAATAAATCTTTAAAATATTTGTTAAGTATAATGCACTCATAATATTATTGTAGGTACTTTTCCAAATTAAAAAATAATGTTAAGAATAAAGCATAGTCGAAGGGTCAATATGCAATGCATATTTAGTGAAAGAAGCTTCAATGTTCCGTTCATATTACTTTGAGCCTCATATACACACTAGGCATCAAAAAGTGCCTAGAAGCTTTGAGTGTGATTGAGAACGAAATGACGATATTGAAAGCATGCTTGTAATATTTAAACCTAAAGGTAGACCTTTTGGTCGAGCAAGATCACATGTCCCGACGGATCAAGAAAAGAATGCATCACATACCTATATATTGTTGAACCGTGATGAGATGACACCTTACACGGAGTAAGTGCTATAACCGTCAAATATTACTATACATTTATTCATTAAGTATCATTTATTTTTAAAACATATAATAACAATATTTTTCTTCATCATATATTTTATCAATCAACCGTATGAAAAAAATCCCGACATATTGAAAAACAAGATTGATTTTTTACTTCAAAATGAATTTTCATCATGGTTCCATCAATATATGAGTATTAGAAAGTAAAGATTGTTATTAATTATCTATAAAATAATTTTATCAAATTTTATAATAACATTAACTTATAATTGACCCGGTCTTTATAGGTAAGTCGAGCACATCCTAATACTATAACGGATCATTACATTAAAGATATGGCAAAAGGACCATTGCGAATAGCTAAGTCGTATACGGGGTACATTGTAAACGGGTATAAGTTTTACACCGATGTTCGTGGTTCGAAGAAAGCATCAATGTGTAGTGGAGTGTGTGTAAAAGGAGTTAGCTACGATGTGGTGAAAAATGACTACTACAGTAGGTTGATTGACATACTCGAACTCGAGTATCCAGCCTTACCAATAAAGAAAACCATTTTGTTCAAATGTTATTGGTATGATACTACACCTAACATTGGTACAAGAGTTCATGATCATTATGGACTAGTCGAGGTCCATAGTAGCAGGTATTCAAATAGATCCGATCCCTTTATACTAGCATCACAAGCGCATTAGGTGTATTATGTAACATATCTTACATTTAAACACATAAGATGTGATTGGTTGACGATATGTAAGGTCAAAGCAAGGCCGACGATGGATGTGCCGGAATCGTACGTTACCGTCGTTCAAACAAATATCGAACCCTTTTAAGAAAACAAATGGAAGGCAAACACAATGTCATCCACGTTGATGATGATGAAGGTCGATCATTGATTGATCCTACTTGGAGCATTATTAGATTTGGAAGCGGGTGAAATTAATCTTCAAAATGAATCTAAGTTTGAAACCAATGTTGAGGAAGACTTAGATGAAGAATGTGACAATGATGATCATGATATTGATTAGCGATAATATGGTGTATCCTATTAGATTATGTTATATTGTAGTTTACATTCAATTGACAAATTGTGAACATGAATTTTATGTAATTGTAGTACGAAATTAAGGGTTTAAGCAACCTTATCCTCCCGAGTTGTTGGACTAGATTGGTTTTGTCCCCCCATTGTAATTTTTCACATTATTTCAATAAATCTTCGAGGTACCGTCCCTATTTTCTCAAAAAAGAAAAAAATTAGGTTTATGGTTTTGTTAGCCTATATAGTTAGCTTGTACTTTTTAAAGGCAAGATTTAATTAAATATATGTTTGTGTTTTATTATTGTTTAAATATATTTCAAATTATTCATATTAATTTGAATGTTATATGTTAGTATGTATTATATAATTAATATTTTATTTCAATACTAATGAATGTAATAATTAATGTGTAGGTCATAATGGCTCGAGGTAGGGGTCGTGGTTTAGATACCGAGTTAGACAATAATCGTAGACGTGGACACCATTCTCATTTCGTTCATGGTCGGATAGGTCCCCCCACGGACATGCCTCCTTACCACTATTCCGGTGTCCCCTCGACATATCGTTCAATGCCTAACATGTCTCGACCTCGACCAATTCGTTATTATGGACCTCCACGTCCTCCCTCATCTTTTCCTTCGTCGTCGTCAATGCCTTCGTCATCACATCAAGACAACCGTTTCGTTCCTAAACACGTTCCATCGGACAACGTCCCGCGTCAATCGGCTTCGAAACCTATAACATCTACGGTCGACCCACAAGTTAGGGTCATTGTCGTTGTTCGTAATGATTATGGTTAATGCTTAATTTTATGCAAAAAAAAAATTTATTATCATTATTATGTACTCTTTTATTTATTAATTTAATTATTTTTTATTTTTTGTAGGTTGTATCCATCCGATGTTTGCTCTCGCATGATCGGTAAGACATTCTAGGAGTATGTTCATATTTACGGATGGATATGGAAGAAAATGAGTCCGGAGACAAAAGACTTTTACTCGGAAAGAGTTTAAGGTATTAATTTTTAAAATTAATTGATTACATTATTTACTATTTAATTAAATAACACAAAATAATATGCAAATAAATTTCGTAATGATTATTATTATTTTTCTTGCAAAAATCATTTAAGTGGGATGATGATTTGAACGAGAGCATTGTTAAGAAAGCATGGGAAAGTCTCACATAGAAGCGATATTCCGTCTTTGTTGTCTAAGGAAAAAACCAAAGCCGGCATTCATCTAACAAGAAATATGGAATCCATGGACTATAGAATGGGCAAAACTCAAGTCCGTTGCCCAATCCGAGATGGCAAGCACTAAATCGTAGGAGCAAGACCGGTGGCGTCGGAGCCGGTCCTTCTAGACATACGGGAGGATCGATCGACCATAGAGAGCACACCATACGCATGGTAAATATATATATATATTATAATTTTTTTTAAAATGATATCCAAAATAATTAATTAAACATTTGAGTATATTTAATACATTTACATATTTGTATGGTTTCGGCGTAATGTGTTGGGTCATGAACTTGATCCTCATGAGATTTTCTTGAGGACTCATCGGAGAAAGGTTGATGATCGGCTTGTCTTCATCGATCAACGATTAAGACTTATCGGTGTAAGTTATTAGTTTATAACATTATTTCATATTTATTAATTAATAATGTTATTTCACATACGTATTTAATATGATGTGTTTCACAATTATGTAGGAGACCATACAAAGATTAATAAATGAGGAAGAGGTTGCTAGTCGATAGTCGGGAGGGACTAAATCAATTGGACCCAACATTAATGAGATATTTCGGAGGGTCATTGGTGAAGGAGATAGTATGAGAAAGAGGATATACATACTCGGGTCACAAGCATCTCACTATTATTCTAACCTCAAGCTCTACTACTTCTCGATTCAATGCTACCGACGAGGCACGGCTTAAAGAAGTACAAGATCAAATATCCGCAAATACAACGGATATCCATAACCTACGAGGTACTCGTCAACATGCTAGAGGATCGTGTCACATCGTTGTTGGATACAACAAATGATTTGAGAGAGTATAGTCAACGGTAATTTACGATGATGTCACGGATGCGAGCAAATGTTCATGCAACATTTTCACCATGGTGGTACTTCATTTCGTCGTTTCGAGACCGACGACGACTCCACCCAACCTCCGAGTGATCCTAGCCATTAATTTCTCTTAGCTTTCATGTTTTCTTATATTAATCGCAACTTTTGTACTCGTTTTTAGTTATTTAATAATCGAATAATATTTAGCAACGTTTTAATATAATTTATAATAATACATTTGAAATTTTAAATGTTTAAGATATTTTAGTAGATATTTTTATTTAAAAATTGTTAATTTTAGTTAATTTTATATAAGCGTAAAAAAATATATAATTAAACAATTAGTGGCGGTCTAAAAACAACCCAATTTGCAATGGTCACAGGACCGTCGCAAGTCCGTCGCTATTTAGCGACGGACTTATCGTCGGTTTAAAAGACCGTCGCAAATATTGCAAGGATTTACAACCATATTTAACAAAGAAATTTTTTTTTATTATTATTTTTTTTTGTTTGTCGCTAAATTGGCAACAATCGATAAACCATCGCAAACATTTAACGATGAGCATTTTAGCGACGGTCTTTTGACCATCGCTAAAGCGTTGCAAAATCATTTTTGCAATGGTTTTTTTCACATTTAGACCGTCGCTATTAAATTTATTGTTAAAGTGATAGTGACTTTTTATTTATTTTATTAGAGAATATATTTCACATTAAATGAATAATAGATAAATAATAAATAAAATTCAGAATAGATCACCATTAAGTCTTTTGAATGAAATTTATATTTAACTATCTAATTTAATATGATATCGGAGACCCAATAGCTTAACAAAGATCCCGAAGTTCAAGCTATTTGATAAATTTTAAAAAATATATTAAATAAATAAATAATAAATTGGTCAACTAAAGTTTTTGGAACTCATGTTGCTTGACATACCAAAAAAAAAAAAAAAAAAAACATTGAAGTCAACCTAAAAAAATACATAAACAAATAATAGATAAATAATATATAGAATTGTGAATAGATCGCTTAGAATATAAGTTTTTTGAATAGTACTCAACTCTTAAAATTAAGGAGGATATTAAAATATATATCTCACATCCAATAAATAAACTAATTTGGATGGTACTCAACTATCTAACTTAGGTCTGGCAAGAAATATGAGCAATATCCAATATCTTTACTGAACTTTGATGGTTATAAGTGACTTCAAGTTTTGTACTAAGGCGCGCATGGTACCGGGCAGTTTTCAATGTTTTTCTTACTCCAGACAAGAAAGATGGCTTGCCGAATCTAGTAAAAAAAAAAAAATTATTATTATTATTATTATTCAAAACCTGGCTTCTTCAATCAGCAATTCGATCTGTGGCGAGAAAAACTTCCTGATTTTTGGATCATAGGATTCAAATTTTCTTTTGAGTTTGAAGCGTCGGAATCAATGAAAGGAATTGGACTTCAGCAACCCTTCAATGCTGGGGGAGTTCATAGATATGGTAAAACAATGAAAAGCTATATCTTTCAAAAGTATTCCAGAAGTTATATATTGAAGTGAATGAGCAAGGGACTGAAGCTGCTGCTAGCACCGCTGCTAGAATTCTTTGAAGTCTTTTCGCCCATCTAATACAGTTGTTCTTGTACAAATGCTTTGTTTGTGTTAGGTTGCTTTGTTACTACAACCAACAAGAAACAAGGAATTCTTGTTGTTAGTGATTGTGACCTCCACTACTATAGATATTAATTAGAACTAATTTGGTTTGACAATCCTCCAGATTATATTTGGTTTCGCTGGGGCTACCTCAATTTTTTTAACCGCTGCCTTTTGTTTTTATATGATTGTCGTTGCATATGTGTTTCTTTCTTAGACTGCTTTGTTGTCACGGCCGAAAAGAACAATAAATACATCAAGACATGCCAGTAAGGTTCAAACTCCAAACCATCCAAGGAATTCCTATTGTTGGTAAACATACTTTGTAATCTCGACTACAATGCATTATATATATGGTTAAGACATCAAGTAAAAGAAATTGCAACTGACAATACTTCAGAAATTACAATGGAGAGCACTTCACAGATAATTGCCAGAAAGTTTGACGCTAACTCCTGCTCAAATATGGCATTCCATATTCTTCAAAAAGAAGCCCAAAAGGCATCAAATTTTGTGTTCTCCCCTTTGTCATTTCAGTGTATGCTGAACCTGATTACTGTAGGCTCAAGAGGACCTACTTTGGAACAGCTGCTATCCTTTCTTGGACTGAAAAGCATCAACGAACTAAATTCTTTGGCTTCACAGATTGTTACTGCAGTATTATTTCCATCAAATGAAAGTGAGGACCTAACAAGAGGTCCGGTTGTGTCATTTATCAATGGTGCTTGGGTGGATCTAAGTTTCCATTTGAAGCCTTCTTTCCAGGAGCTAGTGAAAGGAGTTTACCGTGCAACAGCCAAAGAGGTCGACTTTGTAAATAAGGTAATATTTCAGCTATTTGCATAAGTTTTTACACTATTCTAGTGTAACGAATAGTGCCTTAATTTCATAAATCAGTTGCGAAAACAATGGCAACTGCCTAGTTCAAATCAGTTCTAGTCGCTTTGTTATCTACAATTCCAAATGTGATCTTATAGAAGTGCCCAATTTTTTAACATAGATAGCAACAGTAATTATCTTTTCTTTTTCTTTTTTTTTTTTCCTTCCCGATGGATAGTGACAACTTTGATGCTTTCCTTGAAGGCTAATCATGTACTACATGAAGTTAATTCATGGATGGAGACTGAAACCAGAGGACTCATCAAAAACATCCTTCCGCAGGAGTCTCTAGGCAATGATACAGCTCTTGTCCTAGCCAATGCACTCTACTTTAAAGGAGCATGGGATCGACAATTTGATGCAACGAAAACTAAAAATAAAGACTTCCATCTTCTAAATGGGCAGATTATTCAAGTTCCTTTCATGACCTGCAAGGCATACCATAAGCATCTTTATGGATGCTTTGATGGTTACAAAATTCTCAAAATTCCATACCAAAATGGTCAAGACTCCAGGCAATTCTCGATGTACTTTTTTCTTCCAGATGCAAAAGATGGCTTGCAAAATCTAATAAAAATATTCAGGTCCAATCCTGAAATCTATAATAAACAATTCAAGTTGCAAGAAGAGGATCTCCCTAACTTCTGGATTCCTAGATTCAAGTTCTCATTTAAGTTTGAAGCTTCGGAAACCATGAAGGAACTGGGGCTTGTGCTACCTTTTAGTCCTGATGGAGGATTTTCTGAGATGGTTGATTCCCCTGAGCTGCTTATGCTATCAAAAGTATTCCATGAGTCCTCTATTGAAGTTAATGAGGAAGGCACAGAAGCTGCAGCTAGTACTCAAGATTTATAAAACTATGTGGCTGGGTGCATCCTCCAAGCTTCGTAGCAGACCATCCTTTTATGTTCATGATCAAGGAGGAGAAATCAAGAATGATATTCTTCATTGGAGCTGTGTGCAACCCTCTCTTGGTTTCTTGAAATTCAGCTAGGTCACTGCTTAAGAAATGAAAAATATATTCCTTCCGAGTAATAGAATGTGGAAGCTCAAAATTCATCAAAGATGCCTTCTTTTTCAGAGGTTTTTTGCAACGGAAGCAACGGTACGAGGTGGAGAGCTTTTAGCTGCCTGATATATATAAAGTGGTTTTTAGTTTGATGTTTTGAACTGTTTATCTGTGCTCAATTGCTTGAAAGAATTATCATCCCATTTCTGTTAAATACCCTCATGCATAGAGGTGGGGAATTTTTTTGCATTTGCTGTAGTGCTAAAAAATATTCTGGTTAATGAGCAGGTTCAATGTAAAACTAGTCTAAGAAAGAAACTGTGCAAGTCAATTTTATGTGAAACCAAGACTATCAGAAATTAAGCTTATCTTGGCAATCTTCCAGTTTATATCTGGTTACTTTAATCATGACCTCAGTTTTTGATTTGCTACTTTATATCTGGTTACTTTAATTTTATCTTGGCAATCTTCCAGTTTATATCTGTTTTATATGGTTGTTATTGTATGTGTATTTGTTTGTGTTAGATTGCTTTGTTGATACGGAAAAACAACTAGAATTACCAAAGAAGTGTCCAAGTCTGGCCATCAGTTCTTTCCAAGTTGTCGAAGAAGACGAGGAGGCCATAATTTGGTCCATGCCTACAAATCGAATAAATTAAATTATCTAAAATTTGCATGTTTGGTAATTGAGGAATTAACATTTTTTAGGTAAGTTTTTGAATAATGAACTCCTGAGTTATGATAGCTAGATGAGATAAACATATAGGATAACTTTCCTAACAATAATGAAAGAGATTCATGCTAATGGAGCGTGAAAGTAGCAAGAAGTTGACATCTATCGAGCACCATCATATTAGTTACAAAAAAAACATGGAGCATTACAAAGCAGCACAGGCAATTGCAAAACAAAGTGGAGCATTATAAAAAATCATAGAAGGACCAAACCACTATAAATACAAGTTACAATAGAAGAAGAAGGACACGTAACAAAATAATCAACACAACAACACTTGCAATAAAAATAAGCTCTCAAAACACTTTCTTAAGTTTAAACACATCTGTACCTTATTAGGCAGTAGGCTGTAGTGAATAGATAGTAATATCATAAAATGATAACTTTGTTCCTTGATATCATCCCAAGTTTGAGCACATCTGATACTTGTTAGGCGTAGTCAGTAAGCAATAATATTGTAGGTTGACAGCTTCGTTTCTTGATATCATCTTATAACTAAAATATGTGTATGTACTCTTTAAGCATTAAATCTCTTAATTTGTGAACATTCTATCTAGAGAAAGAGTCCTAATTCGTAAGCAAAATTTTTCATCAATGAACGTAAGTTTCTTTTTAAGTCTTGTGAGTTGATAAGATTGCAGTCCTACTTCATTGTTTATCTATTGGTCAATTTAAAAATTAATAGTATAAACATATACTTTGATTGCAATAAAATCTGGAAAGTATAAATTTTTAGCTCTAAGTGACTGATTGTTAATAATTAGTCTTGGAACTTGCATCATAACTTGTTTGAGCATATTGCATACTCTAATTAGAGTTTGCAAACTGATTTGTAATTCGTTTTGATTTAGTTTTATATAAGAAAAAACACACAAAAAAAAAATCATTAGAGTAAATATTAGAGTGCATAAAGTAGTTAGTTTTATTCATAAGACACTACAAAAAAACAAGGGTTTTGCAAGAGAAAATTAGCCACGATTAAAAGGAATTTAGCAATGGTTTAAAAAACCATCACTAAATCGATTATAAACGACCGTTTTTTGTGATGCTTTTTTACAAACCATCTCTAATTGACAAAAACATTAGCGAGGGTCTAAAAAACCATTGCTAATTGAAAAAATTTTCCCACTGGACCATTTTTTGCGATGGTTTGTATAAATAAACTCTTACAAAAATTCAAATTAGTGACGGTTTATAAAACCATCGCTAATTTTAATTCCCCTATTTTATAAAATTTTCACGATGGTTTTTTAGAAAAAAATCGTCGCAAAAATACGGAATTATCGACGGTTTGCCTTAAACCATCGCTAATTCGTCATGAAAGTACAAGTTTAGTGACGATTTTGTAAATCATCACTAAACCGTCACTAAAATCCTCCCATTGGGGGGGGGGAATGGCTATTTTAACCATTAGCAACTGTTTTTAAATCGTTGCTAAAATTTTGAACCCCTAAAACCAACTCTACCCAAAAATTTTCCAAAACTTTTTCTCTCATCCCTCTCGTTCTTCTCTAATGCTGATTTGGTGTTTTTGGCATTAAAATCGTCCCTTGTCCTCTATTTTGCATCCAATCTCCTCCTCTCTCTCCTCCTTTCCTTTCTCACCTCCATTTCTCCCCTTTCTCCCTCCTTTTCCTTCTTCTTTCTCCCTTTCTTCCCCTTTCTTGGTACTTCATTTTTTCAGCCAAAGAAGCTCCGGTGAAGCTCCTCCACTACCCCCTCTCCTCTTTGTGTGGGTGAAAGGTCCTTCCTCATCTAACCCCTCAATTGTTATTATTATTATTATTTGTAATTTTTTACTAAATTTAATGTTAATTTGTTTTGTTAATTTAATTGTTAATGTTAATGATAATTTTTATTGTTAATTGTGTTATTGTTAATTTAGTAAATTTATTGTTAATTTAGTTAATTTAGTGTTAATTGTTAATTGTGTTAGTGTTAATTATGCTATTATTATTAGTTTAATTGTTACTGTTAATTGTTTTATTGTTAGTATTAATTATTAATTTAGTTAATTTATTTTTAATTTTTAATTTAATTTTGATGAAAATTTAATTGTTATTAATTTTTGTTGTTAATGTAATTGTTATTGTTATTAGTTTAATTGTTAATTGTTATTGTTAATTGTTAATTTAGTTAGTTTATTGTTTAAATATTATTAATTATAAATTAAGTTTGTTTAATTGATAGCATTTTGGAATATTAATTATTTTAAAAAATTGTTAATAAGTTATTAGAAATTTTTAGTAATTAAAAAAAATTGATAATTTTCGAAATTATATGTAGTAAATAAAAAATTAATTAGTAATTAAGTTTATTTAGTTTTTGATTAAGCCAAAGAGTTAAGTAATTACAAAATTAATTAGTGCTTAAAAAATTGATAATTTTTTAAATTATATTTAGTCAATAAAAAATTAATTAGTGATTAACTTTATTTAGTTGTTGATTAAGTAACGGAGTTAAGTAATTACAAAATTAATTAGTTTTAAAAATTAAATAATTTTTGAAATGTTATTTTGTAATTAAAAAAGTAATTAGTGATTAATTTTATTTAGTTGCTGATTAAGTGAAGAAGTTAGCTAATTACAAAATTAAGTAGTTATTAAAAATTTAAATTTTTTGTACATTAAGAAGTTAGCTAATTACAAAATTAAGTAGTTATTAAAAATTTAAATTTTTTGTACATTATATTTAGTTATTAAAAAATTAATTAGTAATTAAGTTTATTTAGTTGTTGATTAAGTAAAGGAGTTAAGTAATTAAAAATTAAGTAGTGATTAAAAAAAAATTATTAGTAATTAATTTTATTTAGTGGTACAAGAGTTCATGATCATTATGGACTAGTGAAGGTTAATAGTCATAGGACGTCAAATACATCCGATCCCTTCATACTAGCAACACAAGCACATCGGGTGTATTATGTAACATATCCAACATCGAAGCTCATCGGACGCAATTAGTTGGCGGTATGTAAAGTAAACCAAGACCGACGAGTGGATGTATCCAAATCTTCCGTTATCGTCAACCAAACAATTATTGAACCCTTTTAAGAAAACGAAATGGAAGGCCAACACAATGTCATCCAAGTTGATGATGACGAAGGTCGACACTTATTGAATGATCCAACTAGAGCGTTACTAGATTTAAAAGGGAGTGAAATTAATGTAGAGAATGAAGTTGAGTTTGAAATAGATGTTGAGGAAGACAAGAATGTGACAATGATGACTATGATACCGATTAGCAATATGGTGGATCCTATTACATTATGTAATCTTGATTTTTATATTCAACGGCCATATTGTCCACTATGATTCTATATAATTCCAGTAGCAAATCGGGGGTTTAGGCAATCTTGTCCCCCTAGGTTATTAGGCTAGGCTGGTTTTATCCCCCTATGTAATTTTTTACCTTATTTCAATATATCTCCAAGGTACCGTCCTCGTTCTCAAGAAAAAATTAAATATATTTGAAATTGTTCATGTTCATATGAATATTATATGTTAGTATTATGTATTTAATATTTTATTTTCATACTAATGAATGTAATAATGTGTAGGTTATAATGCCTCGAGGTAAGGGATATTCTCGGATGCACTAGCCTAGGTCATACGGTAAGGGTCGTAGTTCGGACACCGATTATGGCGATGATCGTGGACGTGGATGCTATTCTCTTTACTTTCCAGGTCGGATGGACCCCCTCATAGACATGCCTCTGTACCACCCTACTGGTGCCACCACGATATACCCTTCTTTCCCTTTGTGGCCCGAGCCTAAGCTCGTATCCTTATGGACCTTCACATCCCCGACCATCTTTTTCTTCATCGTTGTCGTTGCCCTTGTCATCACAACAAGACAACCATTTTATTCCTGAACAAGTAACGTCGCATAATGTCCCTCGTCCATCGGCTTCGGAACCTATCATATTCACGGTCAATCCACGAGTTACGAACATTCTTGTTGGTCACAATGAATACGTTTTATGCATAATTTTATGAAAATATTTTTCTTCATTACCGTAATTATGTATTCATTTATTTGTTAAATTAATGTCTAATTTAATAGGTTGTATCTTTTGGATATTTGCACTTGTCATATCTCTAAGACATTCCACGAGTATCTTCACATTTTCGGATACACGTGGAAAAAAATGAGTTCGAAAACAAAAGACTTCTACTGGAAAGAGATTAAGGTATTATTTTATTTATTTAATTTATTATATTACTTCATATTTAAAAAATAATACTAATATCCAATTAAATATACTAATGAATATTATTATTTTTCTTGCAAAAGGCATTTACGTGGGAGAATAATAGCGAGTCCAATGTTAAGAAAGCATGGAAAAGTTTAGCATGAAAGCGATATTCCAACTTTCTTTTTCATCTCAAGAGAAACCCGAAGCTAGCATATATCTCATAAGACATATGAGCATGCATGGCATTCGGAATGGAAAAAACATGAGGCCATTGCTCGATCCGAGATGGCGGTGCGGAACCTTAGAAGCGAGACCGGTGGTGTCAAAGCTCGGTCCTTCAAGACATATGGGGGTCAATTAGCCATAGAGAGCACGCAATACGTATGGTAAATATAAATATATATACATTAATTTTTATAATTATTCCAATATAATTAATTAAAAGTTTGAGTATATTTCATACATTTACGTATAATTATCTCGAGCATAAGTTATTGGGTCGTGAACTCGATCCGCATGAGGTTTTCAAAATAACTCATCAAAAAAAGGTTGATGATCAATACAAATTTTTCGATCAACGATCAAGAGTTACTCGGAGTAAGTTTTTGGTTTGTAACGTCATATCAAACATATTAATTTGTAACGTTATTTAACATAATTATTTAATATTATATGTTTCACAATTATGCGGGAGATCGTAGAAA
Organism: Dovyalis caffra; assembly: GCA_963924115.1. Classification (NCBI taxonomy): domain Eukaryota; kingdom Viridiplantae; phylum Streptophyta; class Magnoliopsida; order Malpighiales; family Salicaceae; genus Dovyalis; species Dovyalis caffra. The sequence goes on along the minus strand of CAWUPB010000957.1, from coordinate 2,296,975 downwards.
GAATGATTGAAGAGGAGGTTGCTAGTCGATAGACTCGCGGGGAGTTCATTAGCCAACATCAACATTAATGAGATTTTTAGGACCACTTGTTGGTGAAGGAGATAGTAAGAGGAAGAGGATGTACGGTCTCGAGTTACATGCATCTCACTATTACTCCAACGTTAGTATAGCCTCCAATTTGACAACTTTGCATCACAATGTTGATGATGAGGCACAACGAAAGTAAGTCGAGGATCGAACTACTATAAATACACAAGAGATCCATGAGCTATAGTCTATTATTACATCGCTATGGCTATAACTCAAAGATTGGAGGAGTATAGTCGACGGTAACATGCAATGATGACACGGATGTAACGGATGTTACTACAACAAATGCATCGAGGCGGTTCATCCCTCATGCCTAACACCGACAAGGATTCCAACCAACCTCGAGACGATTCCACCCAACCTCCGAGTGACGATCCCGCGAATCTATCCTAACTATTATGTTTTATTTCTTATTATAACAACAAAATTTCTATCGTTTATAATAATTTAATAATTCAATAATATTTATTACATTTTAATAAATTATGTAATAAAAAATATTAAAATATTAAATTTTATATTTTGAGTATTTTTTAGAATTTTAAAGTAAGGGTAGGAAAAAAAACGAGAAATTTGCAATGGTTTGAACCATAGCTAATTTCATTAACATAGCGACGGTCCATATTGACCATCACTAAAATCATCACAAAATTGCAATGGTTTTAGCAACGGCTTTGTTGGACCATCGTAATTTTTCTCCCTTGACTACCATTATTCTGCGACGGTTTTTTGAAATTCTATGACTAATTTATCCGTCACTAAATTAGAGACGATCTAAAACCATCACAAAACATTTATGACTTGCATTTTAACATCGATTTTCGAACCATAGAAAAACCATCGCAAAATAAAATTAGTGATGGTTTTTCTATGATTAGCAATGATCTAGACCGTCGCTAATCTAATTTTATATGTATATATATGGTGAAAGCTCAAGGGATGTTAGGTTGTCTTACATGCTAATATTCAATTGACTTTACAAAGTCATTGAAAATAAAGGAAGACAAAAAAATCCATAACATAGGGTTAAGAATTCATGAGTGATGCATAATGTTCTATAGATAAGTTGGTTTTAGTTAGGTTTAATGATATAATTTACTTCTAAACTATCGAGTTGTAACAAAATAAGACCTATATTATCAATTTGGCTATTTAGGCACTGAAATTATTAATTTTTAAGCAAATACAATCCTTTTTCATTACGTCCGATGGTCAATGTATTAATCGTTAACCGAAATGCTTACAATGTAGCATTTTAAGCATTTTCTTTTTATTTTTTATTTATTTTTTTAGAATTAAAATTAATTTTAAAAGAATTTAATAATTTAGTTTTTTTTTTCATTAGGTGGATACATTACTCATAATTAATTATCTAACAATAAAAGTCATATATATATATATATATATATATATATATATATATATATATATATATATATATATATATATATATATATATATATATATATATATATATATATAATCATCTAAACTTCTTTAAACCTCTTCATTATTTTGCCACAAATACTCCAAGTCCTTTTGCATATCGACCATATTCATTAGATTTTGATGTCTTCTTGGCGGCACCATCACAAAACTTTATCAAGAACATGTAGGAAAACAAACCAAAACTGCGATGCCAAGTTGACATCGGATTTATAAAGATAAATAATTAAGCCATAAATTCCATTATCACCCTAGGTAAGTTGAATACTATATTCAACAATAAAATAAAATCTTAGTTTTAGTTGATTTTGGCAAGATTTAAAACCTCACTACAACCTTAGCTAATAATGATGATCAATAGCACCACTTAGAATGATCAATTCAAGGATATAAAAAATACAAAACCCAAAGCCAAGTACAAATTAAGATAACGTATAAGATAATTGAGAGAAACTGATCAAGAATTTTATTAATCAATAATCAAAGTTGTTGTTTTTCTACATGGCATAAGATGCCTTAAATATTGATTCAAAAATTTGGCCTAAGCTAAAGAAAGCTTTTCCATTTTGAACTATAAAAATTTTAGGCTAATCCCATTAGAAAACCTAAGTTCTAAACAAATAAGGACAACAAGTCCAATAAAAATTTTATAAAGACTAGTTAATTTTTCCAAATTAACGTTAGACTCCTAAAATAAACTCTTGACACAAGTACGCATCTTATAAAAATTAAAAATGTAAATCAAATAAGAAAAATGCAAAAACTAAATCGGATAAGAAAATTAGATAACCTAAATTCAAATAAGGTAACCTAAAATAAGACTACATAAATTTTAAAACTAAAATAAAAAAATTTAGCCCAATGAGAATAGCTAAATTGAAATGGACCACACTATTGCGTTAATTCATCAAAAATCTCATTCCTAGAATCTATAGGCAATGATATAGCCCTTGTTCTAGCAAACACTCTACTTTAAAGAAGCATTAGATCAAAACTTTAGTAAACACTAAATATATTAATTCCATCTCCATAATGAACATGTAAGGCATGTTGTACAAGACACCTTACTTGAAGGATCACGATCAAACGAGTCATTACTAAAACCTATATCCTTTCATTATCATTAAATCTTCTTTGTAATTTAAATCTCATTTATCATTAAATATATCAATTAAAACATGACATCAATAATATAACCACATGATCATCTCATTAACATTGCAAAAGCATTTTGTTAAAATTTCATCCATAATTTATCTCAATATTATTACAACAATTCATCCTTAAATTCTAAATGACCTCAACTTGTTGTTCATACTCAATTACATAGAAATAGTTCTCGATATTCAAAAACTTAACATACTTACACCTAATAATCGTAAAGGCATTCATAAACTTTAAACAATTACGAGTTAAACTCATACTTATTCATTAAAACATAACATACTCATCATTCATTTGGTGACACTCAAAGGCAAACACATAAGTCACTAATCATTAGGAACAACATCAACAACCTCAATATTTACATCGGTACCTATGTAACACCCCCATCCTAGAACCTAGATAGGCTAGGAATATTATGGATATTGACTTAAATTGTAAGTGCAATGAATACAAGATAACAAGCCTCATTCCTTAACATTACAAATCAACTATCAAATTTTCGAATAGGGTGCCCGATAATTAAGGTTTATTAGGTCTAACTTTACTTAAAAATTAGGCATAAAACTTTTCTAAAATAAATTCATTACAAAATGATAATAATAATAATATCTTATAAGTAAAATGTGTAGGTATATTAAATTCTAAATTTTAGCCAAAAACTTATATTTTTAAAATCCCTACTAAGCCTTTGAATAAAATACCTAGGATTAAATAAAATTAATTGGTGTCTTTCATTTTTCTAAAATAAATTATAGAATTGGCATTAATTAAAATATTCAATATATAAGAAACAATTAATTTAATCTAATATACATTAAATTCCTACCATTTCCCTTTTAAAATCCATTTAATTATAACATAATCCATTTAATTAGAAAACATTCATTATACTTTAATTAAAAAATCATTTATTATAATCACTTATAACTTGATTATTAATACTTCAAATTTAATAAAAATCCTTTAGCTTGAAGACTCAATTAATTAATTCATTTAATCTTCAATTAAGTCTTTTTAAGATCAAATCATTAATCAATCCAACTAAAAGAATATTTAGGATTTATGGAACTTTGGTTCCAATTAATAATTATGTTAAATCTAATCAATTAAATTCAGTGAATTCTTATCTATTAAATTCAATTTATTCCTCTAGCCTTCCAATTCATTTATTCCTTACCATTTAACTTCCACTATTTCTTGCCCAATAATTTATAAGCTTTATATCAATTTAATCATTATTTCATTAATTCTAATTGACTTCAAATTAATTTCTTACGTAGCCCATTAATTCATTTAAACCATTTGTAACAAGCTTTGTCATTAATTGATATCATATCTCATGTTTATCTAGAATTAAACATACGTACACCATTCATTGTTTAAGATAAATCAGACCATCATTTACATAACAAAGTATGCTAACCCTAGTACTTAAACATATTAAACATAATATAAGCAAAGTAAAGTCTATCTCAGCCACTAATAATTATTAAACACATATTACGGCGAGTCATTCTTTTTCCTTGACAACGGTTATTCTTTAACATTTTATCACCTAATTCATCAATTAAATATTTAATCAACCAATTTATTTAAGCTAGATCAATCAAACCATTTAACCTAAACTTCTTAATTATGGCCGAATATCCTATCTAGGGTAACTACCCATAATTTCTCATTTATTCACATCTAACATTCTTAATTCATGTAATAGCACCGAATTAACATAAATCATAAAAACCATAAATTTTCTATCAAAAACCATAAATTTTCTATCAAAAACCTAAGGTAGGTCAAATCCTTTAACAACAACATGACAACCTTTATTCATGAATTCATTTCAATCAATTCTTCAAACATATCAATTTAAACATCAAGAACATAAATCCATCACCAATCCATCTTAATCAAGCAACTTCACAATAACTTTCATAATCAAACCATGAATTCACAACTAATAAAACATCAAACCACCATCCATTAAACATCAAATTAACTTATTCTTGTGGTGTAGTGATGACTATGCTAAACTCACTTGTTTGCTAGACCAAATCTTCTCCTTTTTGGCTTGAATTCCTTTCTCCTCTTTCTTCTCCAAACATTCGGCCCAAATCAAGATTTTTCCTCCTTTTTTTATCCTCCAAGTGGTTTTATATGGATTTTGGGAAGCTCCTAGGGTAGTTTAGATGACTTTAGGTGGTGGTTTGGTGTAATTAGGTTGGAGGAGCTTGAATTTCCTTCATGGTTTCCTTGAATTTCCAAGTTTCTAACCCTTTCTTCTTCTGCTTCTTGCCATATTTATAGGCAAGAATTTCCTTGGTATTTATCCAAGTTTAGTACACTTGGTCTCATCCTAAGTTCATGTATTTAATGCCTTTTTCTAGAGTTTTCTCCATTTTTCTTCATTTTTTGTTCCTTTTCGGTTTTCCTCTTATTTCTTCACATAGCCAAATTTATTTGGTGTTTCTTGTTCTGGTTACCTAGCTTAATTTTGGTTGAAAATGATCAATTCCAATCAAATTAATTGGTCCTTTAATTTACCAAAAGTTATATTTTGGTCCTAAATTTTTAATTAGTGCAATCAACCCCTCTAATTTCATTCCGTAACCTCTCAATTTCTCATAATCTAGCCCTTATTCTAGACCCTTCCTAAATCAATTATAGTCCCCAAAGTTTCCTTATTATTTTAATTAAGTACTAAAACTTTTAATTATTCACTACACTAGAAGAAGATGAATAATTTGATACTTGATTTTTACGATTTTGAAGTTTTAGAAATTGTTCAAATTGATGAGTTTTAGTTTAATTGATATATATTGACGAATTGATGATTGGAAAAATGTTTGTAAAGGTTGAAATAACATGTTTAAAGATTTAATTGAGGTTGGGTAATGACGAGGAAGTTTCAACCAAGTGTAGAAATTTGATGAAAAAGGTTGATTTTCATGATTTTAGGTTAATTAGATGTTCTTTAGAATGATTTAAGTTGTTTAAAGGTGTTTGATTGTTAAATTTCATAGTTGATTTGTAATGTTAAGGAATAAGGCTTGTTGTCTTGCATTCATTGCACTTAGGATGTAAGTAAACGTCGAGAATATTCTCGACCTATTTAGATCCTAAGTCGAGGGTGTTACGAGAATGGTATTAGAGTGGGTTTGGCCTTAGTGATTGAATTAGGATGATTGATTAAGCACACACAATTCGAGCCTCGATGATAAATAAGTAAGGATGAAAGGTATGTGCTACTTAGTAAATGTATGTTTGTATGAAAGGTATTTGTTACGTAGTAAATATATGTTTGTATAATGTGTTTGCTTGATGATGTGCAAATGTTACTTTGACTAAAATTATTTGAATGTGAATGTAATTATTATCAAATTATTTAGAAGAGTTTAAATGAGGGGATAGTAAAATATTAGGAGATTAAGTATATGAATTGAATAGGATGCCATCGAAAAGGAACATCAATAATAATAGTAGAGTTGGTCGAGTAGGAATGATGCGGATCGGATGTTGCTTAGATAGCAACAATATATGATGCAACAAATACAAAATATGATGGAAATATGCTAAGTATTACATGTGAAAATGAATCACATTAGTGTAGAGAGAATGATCTAGGATATACTCTTTGCAAAGTCAACATGATTGCCATTATGTATGAAAATGATTGAATTCATGTTTAAGGGAAGGAAAAATTATAAATATATATATATATATATTACAAAGTACAAAAGGCCTTGTATGTTGGAAGAAGGTATAGTAAGAATGTATGTATACCCAAAGGAAAGTTAGCAAAGAGAATGATCTAATTAATATTCTTTGTGAGGCATGTAACAGGAATGATCTAATGAATATCTCTGTATGCCAAATAAAAGAGGACATGCTAAGAGAATGATCTAGTGAATACTCTTAGTAGATGAAGGAAATGATCTAATGTATACTTTTTGGTTATGAATGAAAGGCTCGTAAGAGAATGATGTAGTGTATACTCTTATGAGGATGACTGAAAAATGATGTTTGCACTATAATAATAAACAAGAACTAGATGGTTGATGAATGGAGATTTAGAACCATTAAGTTCAATGGTTAACTATATTAGATAATTGATGTTGATTGATAAATACCGAGTGATCATGATAGAAATTATGAGGACTGAATATTTATAAAAAATGGAGGATGTAATATCCTTGACCTAAAAACCTCCAAAAATGTGTGTGTGTGTGTATATATATATATATATATATATAAGGATATTTTATTTAATTAATTAATGAATATTTATTTAAAGTGAAGAATGGTGGGTTATGCTTATGTAAGGAATAAATTAAATAAAAACATAATTATTATAGAAGGTTAATTAACTAATTAGAGGTTGAATTAGAGGCTTACCATATTAATTTTATGGTTATGTGTTAACCTATGGGTGTAATTGCAAACCACGGGGATATAATCGTAACAATTAATATTGTAAACCTCTAATTCAACCTCTAATTAATTCATTCACCTTCCAAAATAATTATGCTTGTACTTAATTTATTCTTTATACAAGCATAATCTACCATTCTTCACTTTAAATAATTATTCATTAATTAAATAAATAAAATATCCTTAAAAAAATATTTACATTTTAGGAGGTTTTTAGGCCAATGATATTACAACCTACACCATACAAAAGACGTGAGATATGAATATCCCAATAAGTGCAACATGTATGATTTTACATTAAAAAAATTCATTATATGAATGTCTTTTAAAATTATTTTTCAAATATGGACCAGCTAAAAGATGCCAACCTAATGCACTATAGCCCTAAGTTTGACTTTCTACCATGGGTGAGTCACCTCACTATGACCACTAGGCTAGTAAGGTCTAGCCTAAATGAAAACATATAGCATAATAAAAACTTTCATTATATGAATGCCTTTTAAAAAAAATTCCTAATTTGAGATCTTTAAAAGATGTCAATGCGGTACACTAGAGCTAGTTCGGTTTGATTTTCCCTCCGTAGATAAGTCGCCTAACTATAGCCACTAGGCTAGTAGGGTCTAGTTTTAATAAAAATATGTAGTCAAATTAACCTTAATATTTAACGGTTACATATCAACCTTTAAACCTTAATATTTTAGCCTCGATAGGCAACCTTAACATTTAACCTCAATAGTTGACCTCAACAATTAAACTCTATCTTTAAAATTAAAACCTTAAAATGCATTCAAAACATTTTCTAACATAAAATGTCTTTTATCTATCCACCCATTTATTTACTTAAACATTTCATTTCATCACAATAAACGTGTAAAACATATATATGCGTATGAATGCACCTCAAAATCAATTGCATCACACCATTCTCATTAAACACTTAGCATTTACATTCATAGGGTAGCTGAGTTACACTTACTTGATTTATTTAAGACTAGTGTCGACCACGACCTTTCTCTAATAGTTAGTACTTTAACATAATATCTTGAACATACAAATCATATTACATAAGAAATTGCAATTCATCATATAACTCTAATATTTAATTTTAGCAATTCTTGTTTTTTCTCATAATTTTTTTTCTTATGATATTTGGTATGGAATTGCCCATTAATTAATTGCATCTACTTACCCAATTACGTTTCATCATCAATTAACATTCAATTTTATGCCTCATTATCAATTGAACTCTAATTTTATCATCAATTTTACTCTAATTTACTCAATTCTCATTTCATTCATCTTTAATTATATCCATATAACCTAATTCTTTATTTTCCTCAAATTTTATATTTCACTATTCAACATCTTCAATATTTCTAAAAAATATATATATTTTTATCGTCACAAGAACACTTTCATGAACAATCCACAATACTTTAACATCACAAGAACACTTCTATAAACCACATGTTGAATTTTTAGCTCAATCTAAACTCTACAATATCCTACATATATAAAATCTCACTTTATTCCATTAAATTCTAAAATAATTTATATAATAAAATCTAACTAACTAAACTCCAAATTAACTTCATAAATCATTAACCAAAATCATTAATCATAATTTAACCAATTAAAATTACTTAAATCATATTTTTATCGAATGGGTTTCAAAACCCTAACTTCATCAATTTTGGCTCAAATGACAAACTCATCACAATCCAACATCATAATCATCAATAATCATTTAAAAATTCATCAAATAAACAAAAACCATACAATAAATCATACATTTCTTTGTGGAACGAATTTCAAGCTTAAGAATACTAACTCTCCAAGCTTCAATTAATTAATTTCAACTTATATCATCAAAAACTAACGTAACCTTTTTTTTTTTTTTTTTGAGGTGGAATAAGTTAGAGATGGGTGAGAGATGATAGAATTGAAGTGGAAAGTTTAAGGTTTGAGAAATAAAGGAAAAGAGAAGGAGAGATAATTGGGGAAATAGGGAAAATGGTGGTTCTCCTTTTTTTTTTATAACTAGCCGCCAATTTTTCTTTTTATTTTTTTCTCATTTCTACACTTTCATTCAAGATGTAAAAGTTATATTACTTTGATTATTTCTATTAATAAACTTATTCAAACTTAACTAACTCTAATTATCATTAGTTCTTTAATTCCAAAACATTTTTAATCTAAAACACTTCACATAATAAAAACAATAAAAAAAAATATCAATCACATTCATAAAATAAGAATGAAATTAAAGCACATCCACAAGCATACACATGCATAATATGAAGAAGAAAATTTTGAGTGTAATAATCCTCACTTTCTTATAAAAATTTGTCCTTAAACTTTGCTTACCAAAAAGTCCCGGATACTTAGTCCCATCTCTTCTTCCTTTCTTCATGTAGCTTCTTATATATTATGATCCTTTGCATCAACTTCAACAAAGTAATCTCTTTCTTCTTTAGCTCTCAATTTCCCAATCTAAAATCTCAAAGGACCTTTCTTCATAGGTCAAATCCACAGCTAACTTTAAAGGTTCAAAACTCAATGCATGGCTTTGATCCTTAAGGTACTTCCTCAATATAAACATATGGAACACATTATGAACTCTTACTAAAGATGGAAGAAGGCTAATCGATAAGCTTTATTTCAACCTCTATCCAAAATCTCAAATGGTCCAAGAAACTTGGGTTTAATTTCCCTTTTTACCTAAAAACCTCTCTCATCAATGCAACTTTTAAGAGCACATGGTCAATAGTCTCGAACTCTAAATACTTCATTCTCTTATTAGCATATCTTTTCCGTCTACTTTGTACCGTCTTAATCCTCAATCAAATCTTCTCCACCATAACTTTTTTTTTTTTCAAATCAATGCGAATCCTAATATTTTCCTTTTACAAACATCATCTCAATAAAAAAGGAAACTTACACTTTCACCCATACAATGCTCTATAAAAGGGCATTCTTATAATCACCTAGTAACTAATATTATAGGTAAATTTCATTAATGGTAAACATTTATCTCATCTACACGACCAATCAAGTACATAAGTCATCGGTGTGTCTTTTAATACCTATATCACCCTCTCGACTACCAATCACTCTAAGAGTGTAAAGCAATACTAAAATTCAACCTAGTACCCATTACCTCATCCAAAATTTTTCAAAAGTTTGATATGAACCTAGAATCTCTATTAGATATCATAGATATTGGTACTCTACATAACCTCATTATCTCTATTATCTATAACTTTGAATGTTGGTCATACTAAAAGTTGTCTTCATCAATAAAAAATGAATCAACTTCATTAATCTATGTACAATGACCTAGTAGACATTATATTCCCTTTCCGACCTTGGTAACCTTATTAAAAAATCTATACCTATATACTTCCATTTTATTCAGGCATAGCCAAAGGTTATAGGAAACCTAATGGTCTCTATGCTCAACCTTTACATATTTACAAGTCGGTATCTATCTACATGATACACTATATCCTTCTACATTCCTTTCCACTATTGCATCGATATCAAACCAAGATACATTTATTACTCGTCTAGATGCATTGAATAAAATGTAGAATATGTTTCACTTAAAATTTTATTTCTTAAATTCTCATCTTTTGATATACTTAACCTAACCCTATACCCCATTGCTCCCTCACCATCAACTACAAAATCTGGTCTTTTTCCTTCCTTTACTTTTTTTCTTCATCCTAACCAGTTCATCATCAATTAGCTATCCACTCTTGATTCTAGACCTTAAATCCAACTTGATTACCAAAATCATTAACCTACACTCATTTCTCTTTAACACTGCCTCTAGATGAAGCTTCTCTATGTCCCTCAAAATAGTTGTCTATACTACTTCCAATGTTGCCTATATTTTTCTTCTTATGGTATCTACTACTACATTTACTTTCCATGAGTGACAATGTAATACAAGATCATAATTATCTAATACCTCTAACCATCTATCATGCCTCATTTTTAACTCCTTCTAAGTGAAGAAGTACTTAAAACTATTATGGTCGGTATAAATGGTATATCTCACCTTGTCTAAATAGTGTGTCAAAAATTTAAAGTAAATACAACTACTACTAACTCCAAATCATGTATGAGGTAATTTGTCTCATAGTCTTTCAACTATCTCGAGGGACAAGTTAGAACATTTCCCCATTACATTAATACCACCCTCAATTATATCTTAGAAGTATCTATGTACACTATAAAGTTGTCCTCATTAATTGGGAGAGCTAGCATGGGTGCGGTAGTTAAATTTTACTTCAACTTTTAGAAATACATCTTGCATTCATCTCTCCACTCAAATTTTGCACTTTTCTTAGTTAGCTTCTTCAATGGAAAAGCCAACTTCAAAAAGCCCTCCATAAACATTTGATAGTAATTGGCAAAACCAAGAAAGTTTCTTACTTTTGATACATTCCTTGATTCACTACCTTAATCGTACTTGAATCCACCAAAATTTCATCCTTAGTAACCAAAGAAAGTCACTTACTCTAGCCGAAAACCATACTTCTTGAACTTTGCGTACAACTTATGTTGACTCAAAGTTTGCAAAGTTATCTCTAAATGCTTCACATGTGTAACACCTAAAATTTTCATTTTCACATTATGCTTGTGCATGCTTGTGGGTGTGTCTCAATTTTATTCTTGATGTATTCATGTGGTTGATTTTTTTTAATTATTTTTATTATGTAAAGTGTTTTAGATTAAATGTCTTTAGAGATTAAGAAAAAATAAAATAATTAAATTCAGTTAAGTTAGATTAAATTTATTAAGAGAGATATATCAAAGTAATAGAATTTTTTAGTTTTAAATGAAAGTGTAAAAGTAAAGATGAAGTGAGTTTTGAAGTGAGCTAATGTAAATAATAATAATAATAAATAAATTTTTAAATTTTTTAAAAAATGGTAGTCATTTAAAAAAAATGAGGCAACCACTATTTTCTTTATTTCCCCCCATTTGCTCACCTTCACTTCTCATTCCATTCTCAAACTCTACGCTTCCCACTTCAATTCCATCATCTCTTACCCATCTCACCATAAAAATAAAAAAAATAAAAAAAATAGATTACGTTAGTTTTTGATGATATAAGTTGAAATTAAGTAAGATTATAGCTTAGAGATTTAGTGTTCTTCGAGCTTGAAATTTGTTTCACAAAGAAAAGTAAGATTTTTGTCAATTAAGCTTAAAATTGAGATATTTATATAACTTTATTAATGAATTTGAAGTTAAATTATATTGGGTTTGTTGTTCGATTAAAAATTAAGATAGGTTAGGGTTAGCATTTGAATTGAATTTAGAGGTTTGGTGATTTAATACTTATTAATGCTTATTAATGCTTGAAATAAGATAATGGTGATGTGAAATTTATTATTAGACTATGGGTTTAAGAAATCTCTAAATTGGTTTAAATGATAGATTGTAGAGATAAGTTATGTGAGGGTTGAATTCAAAAGAATTTTGAGAAAAGTATTATTTAAGTAATTTTAATTAGTTAGATTATGATTAATTATCCTAAGTTAACAATTTGTGAGGTTAATTTAGAGTTTAATTAGTTAAATTCTATTATTTTAAGTATTTTAGGAATTAATGGATTAAACTCGAGATTTTGTATATATAGGATGTTATTTTATGAATTATTTTAGGATTTTACAAAAGTGTTTTTGTAATGATAAAAATAGTTTTTGGAAAGGTTGAAGATGCTTGAACAGTTGAAATATGAATTTTGAGATTTATTGGTTGATTGTTATATAAGGAGACTATTTATGAGTTTATTGATTTAAGTACAAGATTTATTATGAATTTTTTTAGTGATAGGAATTAAATTACTTGAGGAAGATAATTGTTGAATTCCAAAGGAAACAAGGTAGGCATGGTTTGACTCACCATAATGACTTTATATGTTTGATTGTGTTATTATGTGTGAATATAATTATGCGATTAAATGTGTTATGTGATAGAATGTATATGTGATTTAATATGCTATGTGAAGGTATGAGTCTTTAGCGTCTTTCTATGTGTATTTGCATCATAAGCATTGATTTGCATGCTTATGGAATGCATTAAAGTTATATAATGCATCAACGCACATGTTTTGATGTTTTGATTTTAAGGCAAAACGTATTGAAAAAATAAAGAGTATTAGTAAGGGAATCGATAATGGCCCTATTATACTATATATTTTTATAAAGGGTATTGGTAGAGAAATCGATAATGGCCCTACTAATACCATATAGTTTTATAAAAAGATATTGATAAAAGTACATAGTATTGGTAGGGGAATTGACAATAGCCCTACTAATATCATATGGTTTTATAAAGAGTGTTAGTAGAGGAATTAGTAATGCCCCTACTAATACCATATGATTTTATAAAGGATGTTGATAAAAATACAAGGTACTGGTAAGAGAATTGGTAATGATCCTTCGAGTACCATATGGTTTTATAAAGGAAGTTGGTAGGGGAATTGGTCATAGCCTTATAAACACCACTTGTTTTATGGTATATTTTAATGAAAGCATTTGCATCAAAGAAAAATATATTCACATACATCATGAAAGTTTATAAACGCCATGTACGACCATGCCTATTGGGCATCGACTCATTTTTATCTTGTGGTGTAGGTATTGATGCAAATATTGTAGATGTTGATGTTGCTCCCGGTGTCTAAGTGACTCATGTGCTTGCTTTGAGTGTCCTTAAAGGAATGAAGAATGAATTGCCTTCAATGAATAAATATAAGTTTATGTATGCAAGCTTTTATGAATATTAATTACTAGAAAGTTAGGTTTTTTATTGTTGAAAATTATTGATAGTAACTAAGTATGAATAGTAAGTTAAATTTATTTATGAATGTTGAATGATAATGATGTTTTTAGAATTTAACAATGAATTATGATGATGGTGTTAAGATGGAGTAAGGATGAATATTTATGAAAATACTTCGCTATGTTAATGGCATAATAATGTGATTATATTATTGATATCGGGTTTAAGTTGATATATTTAATAATGAATGAGATTAAATTAAGAATATGGTTTAAGGATAATAAAAACATATAGGATTTAGTATCGATCTATGCGGTCGTGATCTGTTTAAGTAAGTCATCTAGGGCGATGGGTGTTACAACATGGTATCAAAGAAAAATAGATCCAATAGAATAAATTAGGAAATAAGGTCATTGATTTTGTAGAAATAAATAAGAATTGAATGTTTGAGGTATGATGGCACACATAAGTTCAAAGTTCGACAACGAACAAAAACAAGTAAGTGGTTTTTTGCTTTATGTGCATTATAGAAGTAAGTTAAAATATGTATATGATATGTTTAATGACATTTAAGTCTTCCATTGATTTAAATATTATGATGATGATTATTTGATATGATGTTAAAATTTAATCCAAAAATTAATGATGATGTGATAAAATGCTAAAGTTGAACTAATGACTGATTGAATAATGATTAATGTTATGTTAGAACTAGAGATCTAGTGAACTTAGTTCAATATGTGTTTGTGTGTGTGTGTGTGTGTGTGTGAGAGAGAGAGAGAGAGAGAGAGAGAGAAAATTTATGGGTCTTTAATGTACTCGTAGATGATAGAATAACTTAAAGAAGAATAAGAAATGTTAAGGCTAGATAAGGTTGGGACTCTTGAGAAGGTAATGAAAATGAGACCTTGTTACATCATATGCTAGGTATGAGGTAGCGATAGATTATGGTAACTTTCTAAGTTTTGGACTTGTTACGTATGCTTTATAAATTTAGGATCAACAAAATTTTTTATATTAAGGTCTTTAGCGAGAGGATTAGGTGTGAAACCTAAATGTTGGAATCTATTTATGTAGTAAAATTACATCTACGGACATAATAGAGTCTAGAGACTTGCCGAGGGGATGTGAGCTTATGATTGGAGAGCGGTTAAAAAAAAAAAAGACTTGGTAGTGCTTAGTATTAAGGATTTTGATATCATAGTATGCTTGAATTGTTTGTCAAAGTATGAAACTATAATTGACTATAGAGTGAAGTTGGTAACATTCCAACCACCTAGCAAAGAGCCTTTAAAGTTTAAGAAGAGTGAAAAAATAAGGTTGGTATGAATGTTGTCAACTACAAACTTAGAGGATGGTTGAGAATGGGTGCACATGGTGCCTAACTAATATAGTAGATACTAATATGAACATAAAGGAAAAATTAAAGGATATCAAGATACTAATAGACTTTATAAATGTATTTCTTAAAAGGATGAAAGGGTTATCACCGATGAGGAAGATTGATTTTGAGATAAAGCTAAAGCTAGATCCATTCTAGTTTCCAAAGCTCCTTATAGGATGAAACTAGTAGAATTAAAAGAATTAAATGATCATGTATAAGAGTTACTAGATAAGGGATATAAAAGACCAAGTTGTTCATCTTGGAGAGAAGAAAAAGGATAAGACCTCGAGGTTGTGTATCGACTATAGGTGTTTGAACTAGGTTACTATTAAGAATAAGTATCTATCCTCTCGTATTGATGATTCATTTGATTAGTTAAAATGGGCTTTAGTCTTTTCCAAGGTTGATTTATAACCGGGGTACCATTAGTTGAGAATTAAGGAAGGAGATATGAACAAGATGGCTTTCCAAACTAGGTACGGTCACCATGAATTTCTAGTGATGCTTTTGGACTAACAAATGCTCCTATAATTTTTACAAACCTCATGAATTGAGTTTTTTTGGATACATAGATGGGTTTATCATTGTCTTTTTTAATGATATCTTGGTCTACTTCAAAATTAGGAAAGAACATAAAGAGCACTTGAGGATCACTCTGTAAATAATGAAGGAGCACCAATTGTATGCAACGTTTAAGAAATAAGCATTTTGGCTAGATCATGTGGCTTTTTGGGTCATTTGGTGACTAAAGATGGGATAAGGGTTGATTTGAGTATGAATGAGGTGGTTTAGAATTAGAGGCAACCTAAAGTGTCAAGGGTTTGAAGCTTTTAGAAATGACTGGGTACTATCGAAGGTTTATATAGGAATTTTTAAACTTGGTTGCTCCGTTGATGAAAATAACTAAGAAAAGTGCTAGATTTGATTGGTAAGATGAATGTGATGGGAGTTTCTACAAGTTGAAAAAGAGGTTAACTACTGCACCCTATTGGCAACTTCATGGTGTACATAGATCCTTTAAAGATAGGATTGTGGGAGATATTAATGCAAGAATGGAAGGTCATAGCTTATGTCCAAAGACAGGTTGATGATTATGAGAAGAATTACTCCATGTATGATTTAGAGTTAGCGGTAGTGGTATTTGCATTACAAAATTAGAGTTACTATTTGTATAGTGTGAGATGTGAGATTTATGTCAACCATAAGAGTTTTAAGTACTCTTTTACTCGAAAGGAGTTAAACATGAGGTAGATGAGATGGTTTGAGGTGTTAGAGGATTATAAACTTGTATTAAATTATCACTCAAGAAAGGCTAATATAGTAGCATATGCCTTAAATAGAAAAACCCGAGCTGCAATGGAAGTAATGTAGATGGGTATTTTTACAAACTTAAAGAAGTTTAGTCCGAAGGTGGTGGAGTGTAGGCTTTCAACTTTAGTAATAGAGTCGAATTTGCAATCTAGAATTAGAAATGGATATTTAATTGATAATGAACTAGGTATGGTGAAGAAAGAAGTAAATGAAGGAAAAATACTAGATTTGGAGTATCGGGATAGGTTATATGTACCAAAGGACAAGAATTTGAGAGAATAAATTTTAAGTGAGGTGCATTCTATGCTCGATTCAATACATCCAAGTAGTAATAAGATGTATAATGGTTTGAAACTGGTGTATCGATAGAGAGGAATGAAAAAAGATATAGCGAATCATGCGGCTAGATACTTGACCTATCGGTAGGTGAAGGCAAGCATCAAAGACCATCGAGTTTGCTACAACCTTTGGCAATAATCAAACAGAAATGGAAGCACATAACTATGGATTTTGTAATGGATTAACAACGTCAAAAAATGAATCTAATTTCATATAGGTCATTATCGAAAGGTTGATGAAATTGGCTTATTTTCTACCGGTGAAGACGACTTTTAGTATGATCCGAGTATGTAGAATTGCATATGAAGGTGTTAATAAGTTATATAGATTATCGGTATCTATTGTATCCGATAGGGATTTGAGGTTCACATCGAACATTTGAAAGAGTTTGCATGAGATAATAGATACTA
The DNA here is from genome assembly GCA_963924115.1 of Dovyalis caffra. NCBI lineage: Eukaryota > Viridiplantae > Streptophyta > Magnoliopsida > Malpighiales > Salicaceae > Dovyalis > Dovyalis caffra. The sequence continues at coordinate 2,279,596 of CAWUPB010000957.1, read as the reverse complement.
AGCTGAATTTTAGTACTACTTTCCACCTTTAAAGTGATGGGTAGTCAAGATGATGATATAAGTGTTAAAGGATATGTTGAGTACTTGAGTGGTCGCATAGATAGGAAAAAAATATATATTTGACATTGGTGGAATTTATCAATAATAATAGTTACCGAACGAGTATAGTAGTGTTGCCTTATGAGGCACTTGTATAGGAGGAGGTGTAGATAACTAGTTCATTAGGATGATGTAGATGAGAGGAAATTATTAAGATAGAAGATAGTTAAGCAAATGACTAAGGTGATAGAAAAGATAAGTTTAATAATGAAAATAACTCATAGTAGGTAAAAGAACTACACCGATCAAAGAATGAAGCATTTTGCGTTTGAAGCTAGTGACAATGTATTTCTAAAGGTAGCAACGATGAAGGATATAATGACGTTCGGAAAGAAGAAAAAGCTAAATCCTAGGTATATCAAGCTTTATGAGATTCTTGATATGGTGGGTAATTAAGAATATAGATTACCTCTCTCTCCATCTCTATCGGAGTCTATAACATCTTTTATATATTGATGATCGGGAAGTATTTAAATGACTTGAATCATGTATTGATGGTGGAACTAGAAAAGTTAACTTTAGATTTGACCTATGAAAAAAGGCTAGCTGAAATTTTAGATAGGGAAATTAAGAAGCTAAGGAATAAAGAAATTACTTTTATGAAAGTATTATGAAGGAATCGTAGTGTGGAAGAAGCTACATGGAAAAGGAAAGAAGAGATGAGGACTAAGTAACCTAGACTTTTTGGTGAGTAAATTTTAACGATAAAAATTTTTATGAGGGGAGGATTGTAACACTTGAAACTTTCTTCTTCATATTACTGCTTGTGTATGCTTGTAGATGTGTTTTCATTTTATTCTTGATTTATTCATGTGATAGATATATATATATATAGTGTTTTAAATTAAATGTGTTTTGAGATTAAAAAATAGGGCAATTAAAGTTAATTGAGTTAGATTAAATTTATTAAGTGAGACATATCAAAGTAGTAGAATTTTTTAGTCTTAAATGAAAGCGTAGAAGTAAGTATGAAGTGAGTTTTGAGGTGAACTGATGTTAAAAAAAATTCAAAAATTCAAAAAAAGTTAGTAACCCTTTAAAAAAAAACAAAGCACCCAATATTTTCCTTATTTTCCACATTTTCTCTCCTTCACTTCTCCTTCCATTCTCAAACCTTATGTTAGAGTAGGTGTCTAAGATCCAACATGTTTGGTTGGTTTGAAATATAGTATTATTATATTTTATATTAAAATTTTTTTTTACTAATTCATGTTATTTATAATTTGATAGAATTAGATGTAAATCTATATGATATGCATTACCTTGATGTGAGATGAACATCAATAACCTAAATGATATCATTAAATATCTAAAGTTATAGCATTGTTAAGTTTGGACAATGACAATATGCGAAAATCCTATGTATTTTATGCTCTTACTATAAGATAGCAATCGGACATCTCACACCTACTAGTATAGTAATGCCAAAGCAAGCACACAAGTGAATAATGTTAAAAAATATATCACTTGGATGTGACTCGTCATAAGAACCGATTTGGTATTGTCTATGAGAATATCATACGAGATAGGCACAAGTAATCTTTGACTTGATGTCATTAGGTTATCTCATTAGAGGACTCGGTGTACTTTGATATTTGTTTTGATAGGTTCAATAAATAAGCGCATGTGAGATATTCATTGAGTGCATCAAGAATCTAATAGAGATAAGTGGATAAGTAAAGTAGGACATGTCATTCCTTATATGCTAAAAGAGTTCTCACGGATGTACTTTGATGAATGTCTACTCAAGAATCTATAGCCATGGTGAAAGTATATCAAAAGAGCATGATTGGTTTACTTGAGAACTAAGACATTTAGAGATTGAAGAAAACTTGTATGATCATAATCAAGCAAACAACAAACCAATTTCGAGATCACAATATGATAAATTGACATGAGGACTCGAATTATATAGAAACCATACTTGTGAAAGGTTATTGTGGATTAAGTAATCCTTCTACATAATTGGGTAGTCATGATGTCTTACTAGAGGTCAATCTTGATTTATGTATCGAGAGATAAAAGAAGTGTTTTTTACTTCTTAAAAAATTATCAACATATCTAGAAGCCTATTGAATCACATGCATAAGTTTAAACATTGAACGAGTAAAGAAAAGTGAGGAATATGAAGAAAAAAATTCCTAAATTAGAAATAAGTTTCCTAAAATAGAAATCGGTTTCTTAATTTGAAAATCAATTTTCTAAATGAGAAATCAGTTTCCTAATTTGAAAATTAGTTTCTTAAAATGGAAATCAATTTTCTAATTATGGTTTCATAAACTGTAATCGTGACATAGAAAATAGGTTCTTAATGTGGGCTTCCCTAAAATACCCGACCTAGCTTATTTGGATGGTGTAACTAATTACTGGGTCATTGGGCTAAAGGAGTTTAGGGCAACATGCTTAAGTGAAAGCCTACAAGGGGCATTTTTAGGTACTTTATGCAAAAATTTATTAAACCTAATTCGGGATTTATAAGGATAAAAAAATACATCAAACCACATAACTCATAAATAGTAAAGTATGACCAAAATTTCCATAGAGAGAGAGATACAACTTCTTTACGTGAAAGAAATTACGCCAACTTCTTACTAAAATAATTATGCCATCTTCTTAAAGAAATATTTCTTATGGGAAAAACTATATAATAGTAAGAATTGAAGCTAGCACTCTAGATCTTCTGTCTTTCTTGTGTTAGTATTTAAGTTGCATGGATTATCATTGGAGATCGAATGCTTAGATAATTCAATCCACAAACTTAATACTATGTTTCAAAAGGTAACATCTAATCCATCTTTGTTAATATAGTTAGATAATTTAACAACTAGTCTTGGGACTTTAGAGAGAGAAAAATAAAAAATTTTATTTATTCTACACCTCTATAGGATCCATAATCCTTCATTTGGTATCAAAACTCTCATCGAAACATTAATTGTATTGATGTTAATTATGATTAACTATGAAAATTATGACTAATGCATTATAGATCTATTATTTTTGGTATTTTATATATAAAAAAAAATTTAATGATTTTTTGGATAATTATAATAGGATACGCACGAGGCCGTTGTTGGGCGTTGGCCAAGGCACATACCGGGCCGGTGGTAAGCCGAGTGCATGAGGGTGCATGCCGGGCCAATGACACGTTAGTGCATGCATAAAGCTAACGCTAGGAGTTGGCCAACGCTTGGCATTGGCTAATGCAAGTGCCGAGCTTACGGCCGGGCTTTGACTAGAGCTTATGTGAGGCCAATGCTAGGAATTGGCCGGTGCATGTACGAGGCCAACATTTGGCTTTGGCTAATTCATGCACTAGGCTAATGCTCGGGCATTGGCCAAAGGTTATGCCTAGTTTATACGCGAGGCTAATGCTATGTGTTGGTCGGTAGGCATGCCATACCAACACTAGGCATTGGTTAATAGGCATGCCCATATGTGAGGCTAGGCTCGCGCAAGGTGCAAGGCTAGGCCATATCTTAGTTAGGCTAGCTTGTGGGTCTCAAAGGCCACTAAAGATCATGACCCGAGGTCCAAAAAATTAAATTTAAAAAAAAATTTAATATTTTTATAAAAATGACTAAAAGTCACAAATTTATAATTATAATAAAATGAAATATATTTCATGAAATTGTTATGACGTATATCAATTTGATTGAAGCATGGGTAAATAGTATGGATGAGTCAACCTAGTTTTTAGAAATGTATGTTTATAATTTTTTTGTTAAGTAAGGCATACGTGTCCTGCCTTTTCTTTTATTCTAATATATCTTCTCTTCTCATCTCACTTTCCTCAAATATAACTCGAGGTTTCTTATTTAAAAATTATAAAAGTAAACAATAGATTAGTAGAACAGGTATCGAAAAAGATCATAAGAAAGAAGACGAATTCGGAAAAAAGATGTAATAATTCTTTACCTAGGTTTTGACTCACTAGACTCCTTATGGCTTAAGGGGACTAGTATTATAAATCCATTACCATTCATTAGTCATTGAGTCATGTATGTGTAGTCTACATGATAGATTAAAGTATGAGTTTAATGTGATTGAACTCTAGTATGCTTGATAGGATTAATTTGATTAATTGAATAAAGAGACCTAATAATATAAAATCCTTTAAACATATATCAAGTTATTTGTCTTTCAATTTTATGAGGAGAGAACTCTCTTGGTCGATATTGACTTATTGTCATACCTCGAGGTCACTTCTTCCTTTAGGGAATCAAATCATGAGCCATGTGATGTCCTTAAATGTTTAGATCCAACTTGAAATGAATTATTGAGTTTATTGAGATAACTCTAAGTCCAACGAATTCATAAGTAAAGATTGATATTCACATAAGATGTAAGATAGTAATGAGTTATCATACCAATGAGATTAGGAATTGCATTGGATGCAATTGGTATAAAGTTACCTACCTAATCCTTTCATGTATGCCTTGTTGAAATAACTCAAGGTTAATACATGTTTGGAGATGGGATCCTAACCCATTAAGAAAAATGATCAATAAATTTTTTTTTAGTCCTATATTGAAGGTTATAGAACTTGAAAAAAATAGTGAGAGCAAACATAGATTTTCAATTATTAATTTATGCTTTAGTTTTTTTTTTTAATGCAAATCAATAAAATTGAACCATACATTTTTTGATCCTATCGAGTTGTTGTATAGTATGATCGGTAATATATCGATACGATCGATAATTGAAGAAAGTAATGCCCTTAGTGGCACAAAACTTCCTTGACGGGAAAATGAATCTATAGCTTATCCTCCTATAAGTGAAAAAGATTGAGACCCAAAATAGCTAAAAAGATACAATCTTATTTCATTGCAACACGAAAGGGTATTAGAAGCATAACCGCAAAGAGCACCTAAAAGAAGTGCAAAAGAAGAGTTCTAATAACACCTCAAGTATTTATGTTATTAAAGTTAATTTTTCTACTTCTAATCCAACCATATAGGTATTTAATACTATATATGGTCATCACATTTATACAAATATACAAGGACTTAGAAAATTAAGAAAGATTGTTTCAAGGAACGTTGACCTATGTGTAGGTAATAGATCAAGAGTTGTACCATTAGCTATAAGCACACATGAGTTAGCATCGTCATCCGGGCTTGTGCTCAAACTTAGAAATTGTTATTACATTTCTAATATACTAGAGATATTAATTACTATTTTTTATTTCGACCAAGATGGTTTTTTATTTTTATTTAAGAATAATAGTTGTTTTTTTATATAGAGATGAAGTTTTATATAGAAATATTATTATTAATAATGGTTTGTATGTTTTAAACATAGATACATGTTAGTGTAAGTACCCAAGATACAAGTATGTTTGGATGGATTTGAGTTATTGTATTATTGCATTACTTATATTATTTATAATAAAAGAAGTCTTTCTATTAGTTCTTGTAATTTATATTTATTAATTGAATAGAATTAGATAGAAGTCCATATGATATGTATTTGTATTAGTTAGTGATCGAAAGATGTGAGACAAACACTAATACACATAAATGATATCAATAAATGTCTTAAGTCGTAGCATTATCAAGAATGGACTTTGACTATATGTGGTTAGACTTGTGAGTGCTATGCTCATGCTATATGATAGCATTAAGAAATATCACTCCTATCGACATGATGATTCAAAGCAAGCACTTAGATGATTTATGTTAGAGAATATATCACTAGACTTGACTTGCCATGAGAATCCATTTGGTTTAGTCTATGAGAATCTCATATGAGATGGGTACAACTAGTCATTTGACTTAAATTTATCACAGCTTATCTCACTAGAGGATTTATATACTTTGACACTAGTTTCGATAGACTCGGTAATGGGTCGTACGTAAGTGATTCATTGGGTGCACTAGTAACCTAATGAAAGGAAGTAGATGACTAAGATAGGACATATCATTCCTTGTATGCTAAAGGAGCTATCACATTACATTTCGATGAATGTATACTCAAGAAATCTATGACAATAGTAGGAGTACCCCAATAGAGTATAGTTGGTTTACTCTAGGACCTAAGACATTTGGGAATTGAGAAAAACTTGTGTGATCATAATCGAACAAGACCTATAACTAAGTTCGAGATCACACTCGTGATAAGTTGAAATAAGGACTAAATTATATGGTAACCATGCTCATGAAAGGTAATAAAAAATTAATTAATCCTCCTAGAGAATTAGGCGAGTCATGATGCCTTATTAGAGGTCAATCTTGACTTGTTTATTAATAGAGAAAATAGATGTCTTTTTTTCTAATACATTTTCAATGTATCTAGGAGCCAATTGAATCACACATATATGTTTAAGAATTCATATGATTAAAGAGAAGCAAAGATATTAAAAAAGTTTCTAATTTTGAAATTTTCCTATTTTGGAAAAGGTTTCGAAAAGGGAAAGTTTTCTAAAATGGAAAGTTACATAAAATGAAAGTTTCCTAAAATGAAAATTTTTTTATTTTAGAAATCATTTTTCTAATTTGGAAATTAAGTTTCAAATTTGGAATTAAATAACCAACAATGAAATTAGTTTCCTAATTTAGGTTAAAGGGTATTTTGAAAAATTGCTACCTAATGTGAGCCACCTAAAATTATCTAAGTTTATTTATTTAGATAGTCCAGATTAATTAATTAGGCTAAGATTATTTTGGACCAATAGGTTTAATTAAAATCCAAAAAGATAATTTGATGGGAGGATAAACATGAGCCTTATTGGATAAAGATGAATGTTTTATAGATAAACATCAAAAGCCCACATGTTAAATAATTCCTAATACTTAGAGGATTAAGAAGCAATAACCAAGAGTCCAATAAGGACTAGTTGTCATCCCTTATTCTTTTCCCTAGAGGACAAGAAAACTCTCCTGCTATAAATAGGAGGAGAGGTGCAACAAAAGGTAAGGTTTGAGAAGAGAGAGAAGATTCAACAACGAGATAAAATTAAAGTAGACACACGGCTCAAAATAAAATAACTAGAAGAAAATTGTTTTCTTCCTAACCTTAGCATGCCACATTTCCTCTCTCTCTCTTTGGGTTGTCATAAAATTATCATGATTAAATTTTTACATGAAAGACTAAACAAGTTAGAAAATATGAAGCTAGCACTCTACTAATTTTGAGTGCTTCTTTTGTTGGTGTTTGGATCTGTGTGGATTATCAATAGAGGTCGAATACTTGAATGACTCTTTTACGTAAAGGTTTAGATCTCGTGATACAAGAGGTGAATTCTCTATTTATCACTTTAATTCGGAAAATATATGGTTAGTTGATTCACTGGTATGATCTTGGGCTCTTTAGATGGAGGAATTTTTATTTTATTCCATACCTCCATAAGATACATGATCCTTCAATACACTCATATATAAGATAAATTTCAAAAAAAAAGAATCAAATAATATAAATAAAACATATCTATAGCATTGTCGACTTAACCATATAAACGAGAATCGAATATCTAAACTTCATAAAAATGGATATCTAGAATTATTTGATTATGAATCTCATGATATCTACGAATCTTTTTCACGTGGAAAAATAAAATCTACTTCTAATAGAAAAAGGAGAAAGTAGCTGCTTACTTGCTAAGCCTTATACAAATTGATGTATGTGGGCCCATATCCACCAAGTAAGAGGAGGATATGATTACTTCATAACCTTTACTAATGATAGATCACATTTTAGTATGTATATATGATGAGACATAAATCTAAAAACTTTTGAAAAGTTCAAAGAATTTACATTGAAAATAGAGAAGCAAACAAACAAAAATATGAAGGCACTCATATCTTATCGAGGTTGTGAATACTTATATAGTGAATTTTTAGATCACCTAAAAGAGACTGGGATTCTCTCTTAATGGACTCCACATGGAACACCACAAATGAATGGTGTGTCCAAAAGGAAGAATAGGACATTGTTAGATATGGTTCGATCTATGATGAGTCTTACTAATATCCTCGTTTCATTTTTTAGGATATGTACTTGATACTATAATCTTTATTTTGAATATGGTTTTGATGAGTTTGTTGATCGGACTCCATATGAGATATAAAAAGAAAAGAAAGCAAATCTATTCGTTCTTAAGATTTAAGAGTCGTGAAGCATATGTCAAACGTTTAAACAAGGACAAGCTAGAGCCTAAATCTATGAAGTGTAAATTTACAGGATATCTAAAAGAAACAAACGAGATATTACTTTTATTAGCTATAAGAACAAAAAGTGTTCATGGCTAAGCATGTTGTATTTCTTAAGAAGGAATTTATAGATGCTAAAACCGGTAGGAGGAAATTTCAACTCGATAAAATCCAAATAGACTCACAAATTCACACTCTACTCGTGAAAACCCAAGTAGATAGATTATAAATTATTATAACTATTTCATAAATAAATACATAAAAACTTCATAGGTCCAAACAGATTCATCAAGAGTTAGAAAGATACGATCTTCTTATCTCTACATATGATGATGTGCCACCTATAGAGGATAATGAACCTAATACCTATGAAGAAGTAATGTTAGACATTGACTCCAAGAAATGGAGTGAAGCCATGGAATTCAAAATAAAATCCATGTACACTAACCAAGTATGAACTTTGGTTGATCCATCGAAAGAGTTAGACTTATTAGGTGTAAATGGTTGTTTATAAAAAAGACTAACATGGATGGAAATATATATATGTATAAAGTTAGACTAGTGGTGAAAAGCTATCGTAAAAAATAAGAGATTGATTATGATGAAACCATTTCACCAATAGCTATGGTTAAATTTATTAAGATTATCCTTGCAATTGCTACATATCATGATTATAAGATATGACAAATGGATGTCAAAATAACTTTCCTTCATGAAAATTTAAATGAGGATGTGTAAATGACATGATCCGATGGTTTTGTTACCAAAGGAAATGTAATAAGATTTGCACGTTGTAAAGATCTATTTATGAACTTAAACAAGCATCTAGGAGTAGGAATCAATATTTTCATGAAACGATCAAAAAGTTTAATTTTTCACAAAATGAAAATGAACCTCATCTATATAAAAAGGTTAGTTGGAGCTTATTGGTTTTTATTATTTTATATGTAGATGATATACTACTTATTGACAATAATATTACCATATTGCAATCTGTGAAAGATTGGCTATCCAAAACTTTCACCATGAAAGACATGAGAGAGGTAGCTTACGTTTTAGGAATTAGGATCCATAAAGATAGGTCACAAAGAACGTTAGGACTATCCCAAAATATGTGCATTGATAAAGTACTAAAAATATTCAGTATGGAAGAATAAAAAAGAAGACTTCTTATAATGTCACATGACATAAAACTCTCTAAGGCTAAGTATCTTAAAACACTAAGCGAAAGGGAAAAGATGAATCATATTCCCTATGTATTATCCATAGGATCTATCATGTATGTCATACTATGTAGCGAACTTGATGTCTCATATGCTTTAAACATTTGTAGTAGATGTCAAGCTGATCCATATGAAAAATATTGGATTGCTATAAAGAACATTCTTAAGTACTTAAAAAGCACTAAGGATGTTTTCTTAGTTTATGAAAAAGATGAACTATTTGTGAAAAGGTTCACGAGATGCTAGTTTTCAAACTATAATGATGACTTTAAATCACAATCACGATTCATTTTCTTATTGAATTTGGTGCTATAAGCTGAAAAAATTCTATGTAAAAAATAGTAGTCAACTCAACAACCAAGACTCGAATACATTATAGTTGTAAAAGTACTAAGAAAGTTGTATAAATTTATAAGTTTTTACTTGGATCTGTAAGTTTTTTTTATTATTATTTTTTTGGACTACAAGTTATTTCAAGCATTATTGATCCTATAAAACTATATTATGACAATAACAAAGCCATAGCATAAGCTAAGGAACTAAGATCTCATCAAGGATTCAAACATGTACTAAGATGTTACCCCTTGATTAAGGAGATTATCAATCATTGTGATATAAAGATAGAAAAGGTCAATATTGATAATGACATAGTAGATCCCTCAAGTAAGCCTTTGTCACAACGAAACATAAAACCTTTATTTGATCTTCTAACATTAGGGACATAGCTGGTTGGCTCTAATGCAAGTGGAAGATTGTAAGTATAGGTGCTCAAGATCCAACTTGCTTAAATGATTTGAAATATTATATTATTATGTTTTATATTAATAAAGAATTTTTTTATTAATTCATGTTATTTAAAATTTCATAGAATTAGATAGAAGTCCATATGATATGTATTGCCTTGGTGATTGATCAATAGATGTGAGACAAACATCAATGCTTCTAAATGATATCATTAAACGTTCTAAGTCATAACATTGTTAAGATTAAACATTAACAATATATGGTAAGACTTGTGTATTCTATATTTTTTTATAAGATAGTAGTAGGAGATCTCACACCTACTAGCATGGTGATGCCAAAGCAAGCACACATCTAAATAATGTTAGAGAACATATCACTAACGTGACTCACCATGAGAACCTATTTGGTATTGTTTATGAGAATCTCATACGAGATGGGTATAAATAGTCATTTGACTTGATGTCATCATGGTTATCTTACTAGAGGATTGATGTACTTTAATATTTGTTTTGATGGGCTCACTCAAGAGTTGTATATAGGTGATTTGTTAGGCATATCAAAAATCTAATGAAGATATATGGATAATTAAGATAGGATATATCATTCCTTATATACTAAAAGAGTCATCATAAATGTACTTCGATGAATGTAAGCTCAAGAATTTATGGCCATAGTAAAAGTAAACCAATAAAGCATGGCTAGTTTACTTGAGATCTAAGACATTCGAAGATTGAAAAAAACTTAGGTGATCATAATCGAATAGATAACAAACCAAGTTTGAGATTATAATGTGATAAATTGACATGAAGGCTATATTGTATGAAAACCATACTCATCAAAGGTTATTGTGGATTAAGTAATACTTCTAAATAATTAGGTCATCATAATGCCTTTCTAGGAGTCAATCTTAATTATTATATCAAGAGATAAAAGAAATTTCTTTTACTTTTTGATAGATTGCCAACATATATAGAAGTCTATTGAGTCACACGCATAAGTTTAAACATTAAAATAGATAAAGAGAAATTAAAAATTTGAAAAAATTTTCCTAAATTGGAAATCAATTTCCCAAAAATAGAAATCAATTTCTTAATTTGAAAGTTAGTTTTCTAATTTGGAAATCAGTTTCCTAATTTAGGTTTCATAAACTACAAGGGTAACTTAGAAAATAATTTCCTAATGTTGGCCTCCTTAAAATATTTAACCGAACTTATTTAGATATTCTAATTAATTGCCGAGTCATTGGGCTAGAAGAGTTTAAGCCGGTAGGCTTAAGTGAAAGCCTACAAGGGGTATTTTAAGTGAAGAGGCATTTTTGAGAACTTTAGGTAAAAATTCATTAAAATTAATTCAAAGTTTATAAGGATAAGAAAATGCATCAAACCACATAACTCATAACTAACAAAGTGTGTCCAAATTTTCCATTAAGAGAGAGAGAGAGAGGCACGAGCTTCTTTATAGAAAAAATTAGGCCAACTTCTTAGAAAAAGAATTATGCCTTCTTATAGAAAAATTTCTTAAGGGAAAAACTACATAGCAGAAAGAATTGGAGCTAGCACTCTAGATCTTCTATCATTTCGGTGTTGATATTTAAGTTACGTGGATTATTAGTATAGATCAAACACTTGCATGGTTCAATCTATAAACCGAACACTATGCTTCAACGAGTAATATCCGATCCATCTTTGTTAATATAGTTGGTTGATTCAACAAGCTGATCTTGGGACTTTAGATGAAGGAGAATAAAATTTTTTGCTTATGTCAAATCTTTATAGGATGTATAATCCTTCACCTTAACCTTCCCACTTTAATTCTATCATCTCTCACCGAATTTAAACCCATTTGACCACCAAAAAGACATTAGATTATGTTAGTTTTTTTATGATATAAGTTGACATTAAGTAAGATTAGAGCTTAGAGATTTAGTGTTCTTGAGCTTGAAATTTGTGCCATAAAGAAAGGTAAAATTTTTGTTAATTAACCTTAAAATTGATATGTTTATATCTTTTTAATGGTGATTTGGAGTTAAATTATATTGAGTTTGTTGTTTGATTGAAAATTCAGATAGGTTATGGTTAGGATTTAAATTGAATTTAGAGGTTTGGTTATTAAATACTTATTTATGTTGATTGATACTTGAAATAAGATAATGGTGATATGAAATTGGTTGAAATATTAGATTGTAGAAGTAAGTTGTGTGAGGATTGAGTTGAAAAAGAATTTAAGAAAAGTATGATTTAAGTGATTTTAATTAGTTAGATTATGATTAATTATCTTGAGTTAATGATTAATGAGGTTAATTTAGAGTTTAATTAGTTAAATTCCATTATTTGAATTATTTTGGGAATTAATGGATTAAATTGGGATTTTGTATATATACAAGGTTATAAGAACTATTTTAGGATTTTATAAAAGTGTTTTTGTGATGATAAAATAGGTTATGAAAAGATTAAAGATGATGAATAGTGAAATATGATTTTTGGGATTCATTGGTTGATTGTTAAGTAAAGAGGCTATTTATGAGTTTATTGATTTAAGTAGAAGATTTATAATGGATTTTTTTAATGATAGGAATTAAATCGCTTGAGGAAGATAATTGTTAAATGACAACGGAACCAAGGTAAGCATGATTCAACTCACCACAATCACTTCATGTGTTTGATTGTGTTATTATGTGTGAATATGATTATATGACTTAATGTGTTATGTGATAGAATGTATATATGATTGAATATGCTATGTGAAAGTATGAAATCTTTTTATGTGCATTTGCATCATGAGCCTTAATTTACATGTTTATGGAATGCATTAAAGTCATGTATGCATCAAGGCGTATATTTTGACAAAAGGTTTTTTATTTTAAGGCCAAATATATTGACAAAAGTATAAGACATTTATAAGTGAATCGATAATGGCCTTACTAAAACTATATGATTTTATAAAGTGTATTGGTAGGAGAATCAATAATGGCATTACTAATACCATAAGGTTTTATAAAGGATGTTGATAAAAGTACATAGTATTGGTAGGGGAATAGGTAATGGCCCTACTAATACCATTCAATTTTATAAAAGATATTAATAGGAAAATCAGTAATGGCCTTACTAACACCGTATAGTTTTATAAAGGATGTTGATAAAAGTATACGGTATTGGTAAAAAAATCGATAATGGCTCTACTAATACCATATGGTTTTATAAAGGGTATTAGTAGGAGAATCGGTAATGGACTTACAAACACGTCATGCTTTATGGCATAGTTTGATGAAAGATTATTGTATCCATATAAAAATATATATGTTCGGAAGAGTGTCACTTATAAAAACTTTTATTAGCTTATAACTAATCGTATTCACATTGAATCAACTAGTGTGTTACCAATGATCAATAATAGTTGTTACATTTTTCTTATAAATTCCTATAGGTATTGCATCCTTGATTAGAATTTATTAGAAAGCCTACCATGCATGACCTAACTTCTAAAACCCTCATCATGTCAATAACTTGTCATGAAACATTAAGGGCATCAATGTTAACAATCTCACATCTAACCTCAATAGATAACAACCTTGATATTCACTCCAGCAACTTATTGCCATATATAGAAATATAGGTAGCACTATAAAAGCTCAACCTCCATCAAAGATCTACAACACTAGACTCAAAAAGAAGATGAAGAATGAGGAAAGAAACTGATGGAATAAGCTAAGGAAATTGATGTTTTTTATGGAGAAATCACTCGATTGACTATTTTGGTCGAGCAATTTCTTCAAACAAAACAAGTAGATGAAGAGACATCCAAAAGGGTTAACATTACTACTACACCCGTTATTGAAATTCCCATCATGTTTCCTGCTAAGCCTACATTTCAATCTTCTAACGTTATTGATCCTTTTCTAATCATGCCCAAACTTCAAAAATCATCCCTCAATATGACACAATCTATATAAGAGGCATCATATCTCAATGCTATGTATCCATTTTTGGTGCTTCCAAAAGGACCCACTAGTGAAGCAACTTTAAATACGATCACCATTATTGAAGAGTCAATCAAGGAAAGATTGATGAAGTTGATATACTTTTATCCATATAAGAGTGTCTAAGGGCTATTCAAGGCATGGATTTTTATGATCCAATAAAAGCTACTGAAATGTGTTTGGTTCCTAATGTTGTCATCCCGAGGAAATCTAAGGTACTTGAATTCACAAAATACACTAGTACTCAATACTCCAAAACCCATCTTCGGGTCTACTATAGTAAGATGGAAAAAGTTATGTATAATTAGAAGCTCTTGATCCACTTCTTTCATAAAATTTTAGATAGTGTTGCCTTTAGTTGTTATATGCATCTTAATAGAGCTAAGATTTGAAAGTGGAAAGATTTGGTAGATGTTTTCATCCGATAGTACAAGTTCATTCTAGAAGTGGCTCTTGACCGTGGAAAAATCAACTAAATAGTTTTTTAAGAAGTTTGTTCAAAGATGGTGTGAAGTAGCTACTAAAATTTATCTACCACTCGAAAAAAAAAGAAACTGATCTTTATGTTCATCAATACTTTCAAGGTGCCCTACTTTGAGTATCTTATTAGCAATTCATCACCTAACTTTATTGATACAATAATCATTGATAAAAGAGTTAAATAAGCTATTGAATCGGGACAAATTTTAGAGAATAGTTCAAAGAAGAATAATTTTAGTAGCAAGAAAGACAGTGAAGTTCATCAATTGGAGTCTACCAATATCCAACCAAAAAGGTGAGGGAAAATCAATGGTGCCTAAACAACCTCTCTTTTCAAATAAAAAACATCAATAATCAAGCACCATGCTCATATGAACCTCCTATAAACACTATTCCTATCGAGATAGGTCATGTATTCTCATCACTTTCAAGCTATCAATAGCTTTTCAATTATCGACCAAGACATGTATATAAAAGCAATCAAAGTGGTATAACGTAACAAGACATATTGCCCCCTCTTCCTATGTTCCTAGATGAGTTGTTCAAACATCACATCAATATTGATCAAGTCATCCTCATCTCTATAAAATCCAATTCAGCTACCATATCTATATTGGTACAAGTTCGATAAGAAATATGGCTACCACTCTAGTGCGAGTAAGGCATAGTATCGAGAATTGTCCGGCTTTTAAGAGAAAAGTATTATCTTTGATCGAGCATGACTGAATCTCATTTAAAGGTAATTTAGGCATGCCAAATACCAATACCAATTCATTATCGAACCATATCGTTGCTAACAAAAGGGATGAAAATGCTAAAGAAGATCACATGAAGGTCGACATAGGCTCATACTCGGCAACTTGAGTTATGGATTCTTGAATAATTATTTATTGAAACATTCTATTAGGTTTTTGGATAACCAAAATGGCACATTTTAATGACATTAATTATCATCTTACATGACCTTATTACCGACTTGAAACTAAGATATATGCACTTGAAAGTATCATTTAGCATGTATTTTATCCTCAAGAGAGAAATATAATGGTAAATGCATTCATCAAAAACCCTTAAAAAATGATCACATTCCAAAACATATCATGCAATCACTAGGGACAATCATTTTTTTAACCATAAACACAATCTCTTCACCCTAAACAACACTCGTAAAAGAAGAGTCCCGTCATAAAGATAAAACAAAAAGTTTAGTGCTCTAAATGATGATAAAAGCATAAAAAAGGGTCATGAATTCAACTCGCTTCTTCTTTTCAATTTTCAAAAGCTGATAAAATCAAAAAGACTTAGAACTTTTCATTACGTATAAATTGGTTTTGAGATGAGAAAAATCCATCCTTGACATATCATTCACAAATGATCATAAAAATTCATTATGGTCCCCTTTTGAGCCTTAATTAAATCTTGTGATAATAACCCAAGATTAAAATCAACATAATCTCTTCACCCAAAATGACACTCGTAAAAGAAGAGTCTTGTCGTAAAGATAAAAGAAAAAGTTTGATGCTCTAAATGATGATAAAAGCATGAAAATGGGTCATGAATTCAACGCTTCTTCTTTTCGGTTTTCAAAACTAATAAAATCAAAATGAGTTAGAACTTTTTAGTCCGTAAAAATTGGTTTTGAGATTAGAAAAATCCATCCTTGACATATCATTCACAAATGATCATAAAATTGATTACGACCCTATTTTGAGCCTTAATAAAATCTTGTGATAATAACCGAAAATTAAAATCACCCCTACATTGGATTAGAATATGCTTGAAAGATGAATAGCTCCTTAAATAAAAAGAAAAAAAAATCGAGCAAAGTTTGTTGAAAATAGTAAGCAAAATTAAGATTCCCATGAATTTATTCCAAAAAAAATCATAAAAATCCTTATTTCGCCATGAATTTATTCCAAAAAAGCCATAAAAATCCTTATTTTGAAAAAATATTGAAGTCAATAACTGAGATTTTTGGGAGCAATGCCATCAATGAGAACAACAAAGTCAAGCAAAAAGTGTTTACGAGTATTGAAGTGGTCCTTAGCCTTTCACACCCTTAAATATATTTTGAGCTACTATATCTTTTTCTTCAAAACCTTGGAACTAATCTACATTATGTTCTTTTAAAAGTCCTTTTTAATTAAAATGAATTGTTTTGGCTGATGAGTCTCGTCTTTAAAGAGAAGGAGAAAATGATTTTTGGGCTCGTCTCTTTCAAAATATGACCTTTTATTTTCCAAAACACCTCTCAAGCTCTTCGCTCTCAAACTAAGCTTTGTGATATCTTTCCAAAGAATACCAAGAGAATATCCACACTAAAAGGAAAAGGAAGCAAAGACGTCGCCTCTCGTCGTTCACCACCTCAATCCTCGACAGAAACACGCCCTTCTCTACCAGGATTGTCCGGAAAGGACGATTGCAATGCCACTAGAGCGAACAGCTCACGACTCCACATGCCATGCACGGTTCTGAGTTAGTTAGAGTATGTCGATGACATGTGTTCCACGCGCCTCCTCTGCTACCACAATTTCACTTCTATTCTTGCAGTTCATCCCTTAATGTTGTCCCTCTCATGTAATTAGTCCTTAAACTTCTGATCAAGGCAACGAAGTCCCTATCCTTTATTTTATTTGTTAATTATCAATTTTTTTGTTTATTTTTGAAAATATTATGGTTATTTCTGATTATTTCAGTTGATTTACTGGTCAATTGAATGGATCTAGAATTTGATTAACCTATAATGTATTTCAGATAATGGCTGAATTGACAAATCATGACAAACAGGGACTGTTTTTGTTACTTTTTAATTCAGACAGGTTTTTGACATCATATGCATATGGATTTTTAGAATGTTTCAAATAAATGCGTATCTAAATTATATTTTAGATCTCATAATTTTATAATATCATTTGACATTTATTTTATTTTTATGCATATGTGTGATTTTGCCAAATATATATATACATATATATTGATCAATCTGTTTTTTGCAAGTTTTTGGATATGCTTTGTGATTTTGGGTGTGAATTTTTAATTTGTGATATTCTAGGGTTTTAGTTTATTTAGATTTTTTATTTTTATTTTTATGCATAATATATAATTTTATTTTGCTTAATAAAGTCCCTGCTTAACTATTGGTCATTGATGAAGCTAGTATTAATTTAACATTTTTTATATGTTGGGAAAATAAAAATAAAAAATAAAAAAGGTTAAGGATCTCATGGAAGCCAATTTACTTTTCTTAGAGTTGTCAATATACGATTTTTATGATTTGTGATTCTATGTGTGTTTGATTGAATGAAATAAGTTTAGGTGAGTCCAAACGCATAGGAGTAAGGCACCGAGACTAATTTAATTCCAATGACGAGGCTTTATATTAATCTTATATACTTCTTTTTATTTTATTTTACTTTATTTTATTCGGATTCAATTTTCTTTTATATTCTTCATGCTACTAATCGGGTCTTCTTACGGATTTAGGCTATATATTATCCATGGATTTTTAAAAATTACTTATTTCATTTTAAGTGGTTTGGCATGTGGATGTAGGCATGAAGCCCATGTTTATATTGTTTTGTTTGGACTTTTTATTATAGACTTTTTGGTTGTATTGATGTATGGTTTGGCAAGAGGTATGGGCCTAAGGCCCATTATCATTTTATTTTTATTGTTGTGTAAGGTGTTATGGTTTAGCCAATTATTTCTCCAATGGACCTTAAACCCTCTTATTCTTCCCTCCAATTGGGTTCCAATGGCCCGATGACCTATGCGGATGAGAGATCAAGTCTTATTTCTATCTTCAAATTACCTCACTTAGGACTAGTTAGAAAGGCATAATAATCGGGATAGAAAATTGGATATTTATTAGACTTGGCACAAAGAAATTCCCATAGATTATAATTGAATGGTAACCTCATTAAGAAGGCACGTTAGGGTGATTGATGTCTTCCCTAATTGTGTAATCAATCTCTTTAACTAAAACTTTTTGGACTAGATTGCTAGGTTTTTTTTTTATTTTTCACCTTTAGAAAAAGCGAGTAACGACTCTACTATTCAATGCGCATTTATTTTTGTGATCGTTGAGAGGTCATGATTGGACATACGTCTTGAAATTTTATAAATGTCTTGCATGATCATGCTTATTGGATGTTAGCTCATGTTTGTCTTGCGGTATAGGTATTGATGCGAATGTTAAGAGTGTTGATGTCGCTCTCGATTTCTAGCAACTCGTGTGGTTGTCTTGATTGTCCTCAAAGGAATAAAGAATGAATTATGTTTTAATGAATAAATATAAGTTTATGTATGGATGATTTTATGCATATTAATTGCAAGAAAGTTAAATTTTTGAATGTTGAAAATTAATGCTTGTAATCGATTACGAACGAGTAGGTTGAATTTATTTATAAATGTTAAACGATGATGATGTTTTTAGAATTTAACGATGAATTATGATAATGGTGTTAAGATAGAGTATGGATGAAATTTTATAAAAATACTTTCACTATGTTAATAAAATCATTACGTGATTATATTATTGATATCAAATTTTACTTGATATGTTTAATGATGAATGAGATTAAATTAAGAATATGATTCAAGGATAATGAAAAGATATAGTTTTTTTATAGTGACCCATCCAGTAGTGACCCTTTAAGTAAGTCTTTTCGTGCGACAAATGTTACAACATATTCTTCCCCACTTTTGGAATAGATCAAGATGTTATCGATGGAAACAATAATGAATCTATCTAAGTACTTATGGAACACTCTGTTTATCAAGTCTATGAAAGCTGTAGAGGCATTGGTCAATCCAAACGAGTATCACCAAAAACTCATAATGTCCATACTAGGTCCCGAATATCATCTTTTTCATAACTCTTTTTTATTCCTAAGCGATAATATCCTAATTGCAAATCAACTTGGAAAAGACTAAAGCCCTTTTCACCTAATTAAACAAATCATGAATACGTGGGAGCGGATACTTATTATTAATACTAACTCATTTTAAACCTTTGTAATCCATGAACAACCTCAATGTTTCATCCTTCTTCTTCATAAATAGCATCGGTGCACCCTATAATGATTAACTTGGCCTTATACATCATTTATCTAGTAATTCTTACATCTTCTCTTTTAACTCATTTAATTCCACCGAGTGCCACCCTATAAGCGACCTTGGAAACTAGAGCGAGTTTCGACTCTAGCTCTATCTCAAAATCAATCCCTCTCACCGAGTGGTAACCTCTCTCATCCCCTTCAAAAATACATCCACAAACTCCCTTACATCTTGACATCCTTTAGTTTTTCCTTTTTCTACTTGTTGTATCTGTTAGATACCACTATGCACCCATTCCTTACCATCCTCCATGCTTTTATAGGCGACATCATTGGTACCGACCTCACCTTCTCACTCGTCCTAAACTCTAAAGGCTTTTTACTAGATGGTTGGAATGTTATCACTTTCACTCTATAGTTAATTCTAGCATCATACTTTGAGAAACAATTTATCTTATATTATATCAAAATCCCTAATACTAAGCACTACCAAGTCTATTTTTATTGACCTCTATCCAATAATAAGCTCACATTCCCTCCCGAAGTCCTTAGACTCCATTATGTCCCAAGATGGTAACATTTCTTCATAAACATATTCTAACATTTCACACCCATATATATATATATATATAGAGAGAGAGAGAGAGAGAGAGAGAGAGAGAGAGAGAGAGAGAACTAAGTTCAGCTAGATCTAATCCGCGTTCTAACTTAATAGCAATCATTATTTAATAAGTTATTTGTTCAATCTTAACATTCTATCACATCATCATTCATTATTGGTTCAAATTCTAACATCATATTGCATAATCTTCACCGTATTGACTCGGATATCATTATACATGTCATATACATGCATTAACTTAGTTTTATGAGGATTATAAAGCAAAAAACCATTTATTATGTTATCATACCTCAAACATTCAATTCTTATTAATTTCTATAAACTAATAACCTTGTTTGTTAATTAGGTCTATTGGTTATTTTGCTCCGATACCATGTTGTAATGCCTGTCATCTAAGACACCTTACCCGAAGGATCACGGTCGAAAAGTTCACAACTAAAACCAATATCCTTTCATTATCCTTAAACCTTATTTCTAATTTAAATTTTATTTGTAATTAAACATATCAATTAAAACATGTCATTAATAATATAACCATATGATCATCTTATTAATATAGCAAAAGCATTTTGTTAAATTTTTATCTATAATTTATTTAATATTATTACTACAAGTCATCCTTAAATTCTAAAAACATCATTTATCATTCTTCAATATTCATAAATAAACCTAACTTGGTATTCATATTCGGTTACTAAGTAATAATTCTCAATATTCGAAACTTAACAATTCTCAATATTCGAAACTTAACATACTTATAATTAATACTCATAAGCGCATTCATGAACCTTAAATAATTATACTTTAACTCATATTCATCATTAAAACAAAATGCATTCATCATTCCTTTAGTAACACTCAAAGGCAAGCATATGAGTCGCTGATCATTAAAAACAATATCAACATCCTCAATATTTGTATTGGTACCTACACCATAGAACAAACATGAGATACCAATATTCCAATAAGTACAACATGCATGATTTTACATTAAAAAATTTCATTATATGAATATCTTCTAAAAAAAAATTTCTTATTTAGGCTCATTAAAAGATGCCAACCTAGTGCACCATAGCCCTTAAGTTTGACTTTTCCTCTATGGGTGAGTTGTCTCACTATAGCCACTTAGGCTAGTAGGGATAACCTTTATAAAAATATACGATCACATTAAAAATTTTCATTACATGAATATCTTATAAAATTCTTTTTCTTAGTTAGGCCCACTTGAAGATGTCAATCTAATGTACCATGGCTCTTAAGCTTTACTTTCCTTTCATAGGTAAGAGGCCTCACTATGGCCACTAGGATAGTAAGGTCTAACTTTAACAAAAACATACGATCACATTAACCTCACTATTTAACGAGTCAAGCCTCAACTTTTAAACCTCGACATTTAAGCCTCGATAAGCAACCTCGGCATTAAAAGCTCAATATTTAACCCGATAGTTTACCTCGACGAGTTAACCTTTATCTTTAACATTAAAACGTCAAAATGCATTCAAAACATTTTCTATCATAAAATATCATTTACATTCATTTACTTAAACTACTTTATTTCATCACAGATCAATATGTAAAATATATGTATGCATATGAATGCTTCTCGAGGTCAATCACATCACATCATTCACTTTAAACATATAGCATTTGCTTTCATGGTATAGCAGAGTTACACTTACCTAATTCGTTAAAGACTAGTGCTGATCGTAACTTTTTTCTAATAGTCTATACCTCGACTCGATTCAATACCTTAAACATACAAATCATATTACATAAAAAAATTGTAATTCATCACAAACTCTAATATTTAATTTTATCATTTCTTGTTATTTTTCGCATTTCTTTCTTATGATATTTGGTATGGTAATTGTCCATTAATTACTTGTATCCACTTAATTACTCAATTATGTTTCATCAACAATTAACATTCAATTTTATGCCTCATTATCAATTCAATTAATTGAACTCTAATTTCATCATCAATTCTTAATTAAATCATTAATTTTACTCTATTTTACTTGAATTCTCATTTTATTCATCTTTAATTTTATTCATATAACATAATTCTTTGCTTTTTTTTCCCTAATTTTGTATTTCACAATTCATCATCTTCAATATTTTCAAAAAATATATTTTTATCATCACAAGAACACTTCTATAAGCCACCAAAATTACTTTAACTTCACAATAACTCTTCCATAAACCATATATTGAATTTTTAGCTCATTTTAAACTTTATAATATCCTACATATGCAAAATGTCAATTTATTCCATCAAATCCTAAAATAATTCATATAATAAAATCTAACTAATCAAACTTCAAATTAACTTCATAAATTATTAACTCAAAATAATTAATCATAATCTCTAACTCTTCAAGCTCCAATCTTGATTAATTTCAACTTATATCATCAAAAACTAACATAATCTAATATTTTTTATGGTGGAATAAGCTAGAAATGGATGAACAATGATGGCATTGAAGTAGGAAGCTTAAGGTTTAAGGAAGAGAAGAGAAAGAGAGAAAATAGGGAAAATGGAGAAAATGGTTGTCACGTTTTTTATAACCAATCGCCAATTTTATTTTATTTTTTTACTCATTTCTACATTTCCATTTAAAACTAAAAAAAAAAAAAAATTATTACTTTGATCTATTTCTCTTAATAAATTTAATCAAACTTAACTAACTCTAAGTATCATATTCTTCTTTAATCCCAAAACACTTTTAATGTAAAACATTTACATAATAAAAAAAAAATCAATCATATTCATAAAACAAGAATGAAATTAAGACATATACAAAAGCATACATATGCATAATATGAAGAAGAAAATTCAAAGTGTTACGGGATAGATAGTTCAAGTTCCTTTCTTGACTCGTAAGGCATACCATAAACATCCGTATGGAAGCTTTGATATATGGTTATAAAATTCTTAAAGTTCTCTATCAAAATGTTCAAGACTCTAGGCAATTCACTATGTACTTCTATCTACTTAGATGCAAGAAATGATTTGCATAATCTAATACAAATATTCATTTCCAATTCTAAATTCTATAATAAACAAGTGAAGTTGCAAGAAGAGGATCTCTCTAACTTTTGGATTCCAAAATTTAAGTTCTCATTTAAGTTTGAAGTTTCAAGAACTATGAAGGAACTAGGGCTAGTGCTCCCTTTTAGTCTTGATAGAGGATTTTCCGAGATGGTTGATTCCCATGAGATCGTTTATGTTGTTAAAAGTATTCCATGAGTCCTCTGTTAAAGTAAATGAGGAATGAACGGAAGTCGTAGCTAGTATTGCTCCAAGATTTGTTAACCAATGTGGCTAGGTGCATCCTCTAAGCTTTTTTAACTTACCATCCTTTCATTTTTCGTTGCGCTAAAACAAGTGGTTAAATGAGTGGATTCATTTAATAAAAGTAAAAGTAAATATATCTATTTGTCTTTATATGATATTCAATGTTTTTATATCTATCTTTAAATTTTTAATTGCAACCATCTCGCCTTTGAAAAATTTTAAAATATTCAATATGTTTTTTTTATCAATTTTTTCGACCATAAAAAAAATTAACCAAAATGTCCTTTACTTAAATGCGAAAAAAAATAAAAAATTAAAAACACTTAAAGTCACATGACCTACATGTATCATTTTTTGAGGTTTTTTTTCATTTAATTCAATGGCATTTCAGTAAAAAAAAATTCATTTTGCCTATAAAATTGATGAGAATAACAAATTCAACATTTCAAACATTTTTATAAACAAATGAGATGTAATTAGAAACTTATAGGAATATATGAAAGACTTTTATTATTATTATAATAATTATTATTATTATTATTATTATTATTATAGAAATTTTACTAATTTTATGAGACACTAAGCCTATCCAGGTTATATTTGCTACCTTTTGTTTCATACGTTCTTTTTTTTTTTTTTTTTATGTGTATTTGTTTGCGTTAAGCTTGCATTGGTAATCTCCCAGGTTATATTTGCTACATTTTGTTTCATATGGTTGTTTTTTTTATGTGTATTTGTTTTTGCGTTAAGCTTGCCTTGGCAGTCTCCCGGGTTATATCTGGTTTTCATCTCGGTTTTTTATTAGCTGCCTTCTGTTTTTAATGGTTGATTTATATGTGCATTTGTTTGTGTTCGGCTGCTTTGTTGACACGGCAAAACAACAGGAATCGCAAGCACATCAACTCATGCTTGCTGCAATGCCACCTAAGGATTTTGTGTCGTTAATAAACACCCTTTGTAATCTCCGTTACTACATTTATATATGTTTAAGCACTAGCGAAACTAATTCCAGTTGACTTGATCCTTTGGACATAACAATGGAGGAGCAAGTACAGACTCCTGCGGGAAATTTCGATACTAGCTTCTGCTTGGATATGGCATTCCATGTTTTTCTGAAAGAAGCTGAGAAGGGATCAAATTTTGTGTTCTCACCTTTTTCATTTCATTGTATGCTGAGCCTGATTGCCGTAGGCTCAAAGGGGTCTACTTTGGACCAGCTGCTTTCATTTCTACGACTGAAAAGCATCGATGAGCTGAAATCTTTGGCTTCGCAGGCTGTCACTTCTGTATTATCGCCATCGAACAGGGGTGAGGACCAAACCAGAAGTCCGATTGTGTCATTCGTCAATGGAGCTTGGGTGGATCTAAGTTTTCGTTTGAAGCCTTCCTTTCAGGAGGTGGTGAAAGGTACTTACTGTGCCACAGCTCAAGAGGTTGACTTTGTAAATGAGGTAATGTTACAATCATTTTCGTGCTTCTTTATGCTATTCTAGTCATGATTGTGGTATTTCCTTGATTTCATGAAACCATTGAAGAACATAAAGAGCAGCACTTTGATAAAATTGCAACTTCAGTATCTACGTTTTGATAGTGAACACTAGCGAGACATAGCAGCCTCGGGTTTCGTACATCTTGGATATGCCACCTAATGAGCTAATTGTAGTCAACCAACTGAGAAGTTAAATTCAGGAGCTTTGTTGTGCTCAAATCTGGGGGTGATCTTACAAATTCTTAAGATTTAACCATGGATAGCAACAGTATATATCTTTCCTTTTCTTTTCCAGTTAATAATGCAACTGACACTTCATGCTTTTCCTTGAAGGCTAATCAAGTGTTAAATGAAATTAATTCATGGGTAGAGACTGAAACCAGAGGACTCATCAAAAACCTTCTCCCACAAAAGTGTTTTGGGAATGACACAGCTTTAGTCCTTGCAAATGCACTCTACTTCAAAGGAGCATGGGATCGAAAATTCGATGCATCTAAAACTAAATATAATGACTTCCATCTTCTTAGTGGACAAATTGTTCAAGTTCCTTTCATGACCAGCAAGAGACACCAGCGACATCTTTATGTATCCTTTGATGGCTATAAAGTTCTCAAAATTCCATACCAAAATGATCAAGACACCAGGGAATTCTCCATGTACTTCTTTCTTCCAGATGCAACAAATGGCTTGCACAGTCTGATTCAAGTATTCAAATCCAGCCCTGAACTTTATACTATGCAATTAAAGCTGCAAGAACAGGATCTTCCTGAGTTCTGGATACCCAGATTTAAGTTCTCATTCAAGTTTGAAGTCTCGCATACCATGAAGGAATTGGGACTGGAACTACCTTTCAAGGCTGTTGGAGAATTTTCTGAGATGGTTGATTCTGCCAAGTCGCTTTTCTTGTCAAATGTATTCCACGCGTCCTGTATTGAAGTTAATGAGGAAGGCACTGAAGCAGCAGCAAGTACTGCTCCGAGATTCATTAGAAAAAGTCGCAGGTTGAATCCTCCAAGTTTTGTAGCTGATCATCCTTTCATGTTCTTGATCAGGGAGGAGAAATCAGGAATGATATTCTTCATTGGAGCTGTGATCAACCCTCTCTTTGTTTCTTGAACTGTATCTAGGACAACGCTTCATATAAAAAAATGTGGAAGGATAATGATGGTAGTCTTCATAAACTCTGGCTCGGTAGGATGATAGCTTCTGCATTGGAAACTTCACCTCTATAAGAAAAGTAGTATGTGGTCTTTCTCTGCGACCTATTGCAATCTATGAAATCGACGCAATTTGTGGATTCTGTAAACTGTGATTATCTTGTTTTAAATGCTAATATTACCTTACGCAACTCAGAATCAAACCGCAATTTAGCAGTAGATAATTTGGTAGTTCACTAGAACATGTCTGATACGCAGGCTTCTTGTGCTCTCCACGTCTTGCTTTATATTTTTTGGAGGTTTTGCAATAGGCAACGTTTGATGAAATTATAAGACATGTGAATCTAGTAGAGGTTCTAGACAGAACATGTTTTTTTCACGTCATAATATTGAAGACTACCTAAATATATCAGACAAAAAACAAGTGCTTGACTGCTTGTAACAAAACAAAAATAAGAACTCAGCCAATACTGTTTTGAGGAGAAATCGAAGGGTCTCTGAAGTCACTTTCTAGATTGGTGTCATCCAAATATGCCATAACATTCTACGATATCTTGTCTTAGTCACTTGACTCGCTTCAATTACAACTGTAGATTTATTTATTATTACTCATGTGGTATGTCTGATGCCCATCCAGGATTGGGTTTTAATTTAAGGATCACCATAATAGAGCCTTGATATGCATGGGTCCTAAAACTTCTCCACACTTTCCTCCAGAGGATCTGCACTGGCTGGTGAAGCTCTTCTGCTGCTAAGCCGATACTTCTGTAATCAATCACAATAACATATTTCAAAAACATCAGTGAAAAGAAAAACATATGCTATAAGTTCATCAAGATCCTAAGACTCGTGACATTTTGGAATTGGAGAAGGCAGAGTGAGTAGAAACAAGGAGCAATTCTACAGAAGTGTGACAATTTTGAGCTCTTGCAATTGAGATTCTCACCGGAACACTAGACTAGAATATTCAAATGGAAATTGTGAACAAGTTATCCTCTATTACCTGCAAATGGCTCTTTACTTGATCGTTCGTCAGCCCTTCTACCTTCATTGCATCCCTTGTCTGCTTTGGTTTAGCCACTGCAGAAAATGCAGAGAAAAACAAGAAATATGGAAATCAGGTGACAGAAGACTATACTCCATTCTCATACTTCCTATCTGAAAGGAGGCCCCAACTAAAACTACATGATGAAACAAGAACAGCAGCAACGTGCTACTGAATAATACAAACCTTGAGGTCCTCCAAGATATTCCAAAGCCTCCACAAACCTTTCATGAAGCTCTGGTGTCCAGGATCTTCTGTGATTCCTCCATATAGACTTTGACAGTGGCTTGGACTCAAAATTCATTGCTTCATTTTTTACCCTTGGATTCAAGTCTCCGTAACCTGTGCCTTCTGCAACGTCCTTAACAGGTTGTCTGGCAGCCTGTGGGATAGTAGAACAAACTTTCAATGTCAAAATTGCACAACAGAAATACAATGTCTTTTTTTTTTTTTTTTTTGGCTGTACCTGCAGGTTTGTGCTTGTGTATTGAAGTGTTGTTTTCTGCTTCTTGTCATCATGATTAAGCTTACAGAGCTGATCACAAACTCTCATACGGTCTTTTTTCTCTTCTCTGCCAAACTTTCCAGAAGATTCCCTCTGCAATATTTCATAATTTCTCCTCTTCAATGACAAAAACTCCACTAGAGCCTTTTCATTGGACTCGGACATCGTGCCATCTTTTACGTTCAAGACCTCCTTCTTCATTGTTTCAATAGCTATAAATATCCACAAATAAGAACAATATTTAGAGAAACAAGAAGCATTATATTAAAAAGCACACCCCACCTGGCCACCCATCAAAGGGAAAAAAATGATACAAGTTTGACAAGAACAAAAATTAGCCAAAAAAAGGTTTCAAAACAAAAACTGACCATTTATTAGAAGCAGCATGCACTGAGGAAGGTGGCTTTTAAAGGGCTCAGTCGTAGACAGTTCTTCTTGATGTTTTTGCAGATGATCACTCAGAACTTGAACCCATTTTTTGGCTAATGATCTACTATCAACTAGTATTGGAAAAGTAAGAAAATTAATATTGGTGCAGGTATAGTACTTAACTTACTTGAAATTATATAGAAAGGGAAAGGGAATCCAGGGGTTCATACAGCGAGGTACATGCAATTGCAATTTCCAGATATGGGTTTCTTTTTGTCTTTTTTCGTCATATTCTAGCATTTGTAGAGTAGAGAAGGACACTGGGCTAATTCCAAGCAATGCATATCTGAGTCCATGGACCATGCATGAGAGTGTTTGGCCTTTGCCATTTTGTGCACGAATATTCAACCACGTTTTGAAATTCTAGCCAATAAGAATTGCATGAAGCAAACTGCCTGTTTCGTACAGGATATTCAACACTTTTGTGTATTTCCATGGGTGACACCTTAAATGTTGAGAAATTGCTTTTGTTGTGCTAGCTTTTAACATTTTTGAAACAAAATTTGTTTGATTTACTAAAAAAAAAATATTATTAATTATAACTTCTTTGTCCGTATTAGAGTATTCACAAAAAAAGTTCTTTTTCATTGTCTCCTTATTCTTTAGATTTAAAAGGCAGATAATAGCATGAAATTTATTGGGATGTCCCATATTTTTCCCGTATTAAATTTGCTATTTTCTATTCTTGTGGATTTAATCAATAATAGTTTGGTTCTTGTTTAAATAATTTCAAATTATTTGGGTTATTGCTTTAAAAAAAATGATATAATTTGGTTGTTTCTACAGTCATTTTGAATACCTAAATAAAAGATTTAGGAATTCTTTTCAAAACTTATGAAACTCTATTAGAAATAACCTAATTATATCATTTTTTTTAACTAAATATAAGGTAAATATATCAATTTATTCTTATGTAATATTCAAAGTTTTCTATTTGTTTCTAAATTTTCATTTACATCTCATATGTCCATGAAAATTTTTGAAATATTCAATTTATTCTTCCAATCAAATTTTTTAGTTATGAAATATATTTTTTTTTTTACATTTCAATTAAAGATATTTCGGTAAAAAAAAATCATTTTGATAGAAAAATTAACTGAAAGCACAGATTGAATATTTCAAATACTTTCACAAATAAATATAATATAATTAAAAATCCAATATATTATATAATAACAAATGCATATATCTTCCCCTAGGTACGAAGCCAATAATTCTATAAGGCTTGTTGGGAGGCAAAAGTAATTTCGGGTTGGTTTCCTGTCTCATGGTAATGGGCCCTTGTTTAGGCAAGGTCTAGCTAAAGAAATAATATGGGCTGGCAAAAGAGTTTTAGGTACGGAAGCTAAAGAGCCAACAAAACCATAGAACCCATGAGTGCCCAGAAATAAAGAACAACAAAAGAAAAGTTATTTCTTGAAATCCTTTATTGACAATAGATTGTGGACTGATTATTAATGCATTAGCTAGACATATAATTTTTTAAGTTTACCAAGAAATAAAGGATCCGATTATCAAAGCACTTCCTTTTTTCTTGTGCTTTTTTCTTT
This sequence comes from Dovyalis caffra, assembly GCA_963924115.1. Classification (NCBI taxonomy): domain Eukaryota; kingdom Viridiplantae; phylum Streptophyta; class Magnoliopsida; order Malpighiales; family Salicaceae; genus Dovyalis; species Dovyalis caffra. The sequence continues at coordinate 2,249,775 of CAWUPB010000957.1, read as the reverse complement.
TTAGTGGGTGTAGTATAGAAATCAACCTTGCTTTTGTTGTTCTTGGTAAATTATCGTGATCTTATGATAACAATTCAGTATCAACTTCAAGATTTATAGTTGTAATTCCAAAATATTGGTAACAACTTGTTTGACAAAATTTTTAGCTCTAAACTTGATGTTCTCCTCTTCATGTGCATTTAATTGATTTGAATTTTCATCTTTTTATAAACGTACAAATTGAATACATAGAAATTTATGATAAAATTTATAAAGTTAACTGAAAATAGGATTCTTTTTTTATTTTTAAATTATCCATATTTGCACTATTCTAGAGATAAATTGGTAACTTGACTCTTATATTTATTTCTTGTTGAGTAAAATTTTTTTGAGTATTTAGTCACTATTCAATTAAGCATATATGTTTTAAAAATCAAACATTTCAAAGAGAAATAGTTCTTATATCCAAAATAAACGTAAAAATCGCTTAATCCAATTCTTTTTAAACCCTAGTTTGAATATTGATATTTCCCACTATCTAAAATTAAAAAAAGATAAGAGAGATTTGGGGTTAATAAATAAAAAACGAGCATCAATGAGGACTTAAGTTAGATATATGAACAAAAAAGTGACCAAACTGGAAAAACAATTCCTACGGTTTTTGAGGCCTATGGGCTTATCCAGTTATCCTTGCACTCTTCGATCCAAAAACAAAAAAACAAAAAAACAAAAACAAAAACAAAACAAAACAAAACCCTAACAATAAATGCAGCCGCTTCAGCTGCTCTTCTAAGCTATACCCCTTCCTCAGCAAACAGAACAGAACAGAACTGCCAGGGTTTCTTTCGATCTCCTCTTCCACATGGTACAATTTTTACTTCACTTCTTGAATGCCCATCTCATATTTTCATCAATATAACGTGTTTTTATTCTTTTTGGTTACTTTTGCTTCTGATACGATTGCTTTATTTTTTATGGCTTTGTTAATTTTTGCATGAATGGAGACTGTCAGTTTGGCTCTCTATTTGCTGTAGTTATTTTTAGTGACCCAATAGCTTTAAAACTTGGTTGAATGAAGGAATCTTGGTGTTTTTGTTTCTGTTAACAGAATAGTCTTGATTTTTTATGGGGATGACATTTCATCTGGTTGGAAAAATTGAAGTTTATTATCAGTGCATATGCGGGGCTCTTTATTGTGGCGATTATATGGGCTAGAAATTGGTGAATGATGGCTAATTTAGTGATGATGGTTCTGCAACAGATAGTTGCCCCAGAAAAGAAATAGGTATTTGCTAGCAACCATAATCAATGCAGAGCAGTAGAAGTGTCAAGGTGGGCCTGTAATAAAATGCACTGTACTGGTTAGAAGTTAAGCTAAAAACATCTACATACTAATTTCGTTGTTTGGATTGATTTTCAATGAGTCATGACCGTTATGTACTTCTTGGGAAGTTGGAATTCTGGTTATTGTGTAGAATAGTTGTATTTACAGACACTAGACATATAATATATTTTAGTGGCATGATGAATAATATAACATTTTTATCATGTAGTCCTGCTGCTTTTTTTGTATTTTGTTTGAATGAGTGCTGCTCATGTCACATATATTTCGAAATGGTGTGTTGATTAAAATTTTCATTAAAAGTTTGCGTTCTTAATTTTCTTTTTTCCACTTTTGGTTCATTAGTTTGTTTTTATGCTTACTACAGGCTCCCAAAAGAGTTGTGAAGGCCCCAGTAGCAACAAAGAAGAAACCTGTATGTCTTCTCTCCCTAAAAACAAATTTTCATAGATTATGCCCTGTTCTTAGAACTCAGATGTGATGAATCCTAATTCAGCCCCCTGTCAATTTTGGGCTTTATGTGCTCTTCCCTTGCAACTAAAGCTTTAGTGCATGGATGTTGATTAATTACAGGAAAAGGTTGTAAACCCTTTGTTTGAGAAGCGAACAAAGCAGTTTGGAATTGGCGGTGCCCTTCCACCCAAGAAGGATTTGACTAGATTTGTCAAGTGGCCACATGTTGTTCGTATTCAAAGGCAAAGAAGAATTCTGAAACAGCGTTTGAAGGTTCCTCCTGCTGTCAACCAGTTCACAAAAACACTTGACAAGAACCTTGGTAAATTTTCCATCCTTGTTACAGGGAACTTGACAAAATTTGATGCCAAAACTAATTACAAATGCATTGATATTGATATCGTAGTGCATTGATGAAATTCATTTTAATTACTGAAACTGCATATTACTTGTCTGGTAGTGAGAGGTTTTTTTTTCCCCCATCATTTTGTGTTACAGCTACACAACTTTTCAAGTTGTTGCTAAAATATAGACCTGAGGACAAGGCTGCTAAGAAGGAAAGGCTTCTTAAAAGAGCACAAGCTGAAGCTGAGGGCAAGACTGTTGAATCAAAAAAGCCCATTGTTGTTAAATATGGTCTTAACCATGTTACATACCTCATTGAGCAGGTATGGATGTTGGTTTCTATGGCATTCTTGATTGACTTCGTAAATAATTAGGTAGCAATGTGATAATGGATGATTTGGTGCTTTGTTTAGCTAGTTTGATGGACCTATATGGGAGGATTTCTTTTGTAATTATGCTAGTGCTGGATAAGATGGCTTTCAATTTGTTTTTTCACCTTTTCATCTCCCCCACTCATTCCTCTCATTTCTTTCAGCTTCTTGTCTGATTTCTGCATATTGATTTTTATCCCTCTATTTTTTGGACGCCTTCCAACTTTTTTTTATTTTTGGTGGTTTCATGTTTTCATCTGACTTGGATGGTGACAGCATGCAAGGCAGATTGATGTGTTTTTGTCTGGGTTATCTTATCTTTTTCCTAAGACTCTACTTGATGCATGTAGAACAAGGCCCAGTTGGTGGTTATCGCACATGATGTTGATCCAATTGAGCTTGTTGTTTGGTTGCCTGCATTGTGCCGGAAAATGGAGGTTCCTTATGCAATCGTGAAGGGCAAGTCACGTCTTGGAGCGGTGATTTATCTAGACTTTTTCTATTGTTAAAAGAACTACTGGTAACTATCTTTTGACGCTTCTATGTTTTGAAAAACAGATTGTCCACAAGAAAACAGCATCAGTTTTGTGCCTTACATCAGTGAAGAACGAGGATAAATTGGAGTTTAGCAGGGTTTTGGAGGCAGTCAAGGTAATAGTACTATCATGTTTCCGCTTTTTGTATGTGGTATCTCAAAAGTGTTCTTTTTAAGCCACAACCATCCCAAAGAAGGAAAAAAAGGTGTCAGTTTTATATTTGTAATCCTCCTAGAAGACAGCTTTCTGTCATCAGGCAGAAGCAATTGGTCCTTGATTTGCTTATCCCACAGTGAACTGACTTTTTCTAACAGCATTGCTTTTGATGTTTGTGCGGTTTACTGATTGAAGTGATTTCTCTTTGATTTGATATTCTTTTGATTTTATTTATTTTTATTTATTTTTTTTACCTATTTCTCGATTTTCTTTTTTCTTTGCATATTTCACTTTTGTTCCCTCCAATCGCAGGCTAACTTCAATGACAAGTTTGATGAGCACCGTAAGAAATGGGGTGGTGGCATCATGGGTTCCAAATCTCTAGCCAAGACCAAAGCTAAGGAGAGAGTCTTAGCCAAGGAGGCTGCACAAAGATTGTCATGAGCTTCTTCTAGCAAGCTATTGGACAGAAGTTAACAGTCGAAAGGAACATCCTTGGATGATTTTAGCTTTTGTTTTTCCCCTTTGATTGTTCAGTTTGTTTTTGTGAACAAGTTTTGTATTTCATGAGTAATATTTATAGTTCTTTATGGAAGGAATGAAACCTATATCCTTATCTTCTCGAAATCTAATTGATCTTTTATTTGGTAGTTTAGCATTTTGGCTGTGAAGAAAGTTCCAGAAACTTATATAGTGATTCATGATGCTCAAGGGCAGACCGGCAGTGATGACTTGTGCGGTAATAGCTGCACTTAGTACTTCCTGTAGAACAGAAACAACCTTTGAAAAACGATTGTCCACGTAAGTTTTCATTTACCGTGCCTTCTGACTTTGATGGTCGCAAACCTGCTTATGTGATCATGGCAACTTCTGTCGCTCTGGTGCAACAACGAGCTTTCTCTCGGTCTTTTTCTAAATAACTCACCAAATCAAGGATTAGTATGTTGCTTCTATTATATTTCGCCAATTAGAGTTCTTTGCTCAATAAAAGAGATATCTCAATTGTTTGGATCTTATGAAACATGCCATTCCAGTACAGGGTTCTAGGTCGTCACGGTTGCAAATGCCATTTTCTCAAAGATCATAGCGTATAGTCCACAATGGAGAAAGTCCTCCATCCAATCCAACCCGACAGAATCAAAAGCAGAAGCAAATGAAAAAAAAAAAAAAAAAAAAAAAATCCTAATCTAACCCAATTCATTTTCATCCATAATGCTCTTTGCAAACCATGAAGAGATTAATTCAAGACCTAACTTGGAAAAGAAGGAAATACCTAAGATTTTTTTTTAAAAAAAAAAAAATTACTAGAGGTATCTTGAGACAAGTTTTTGCATATTAAGATTGAATTAATGGCAAAGCTAGGAAATTTTCGTTGAAGGAGCCAAACTTTCATCGATCTCTCTCTCTCTCTTCCAAAAACCAGTTTTTTTTTTTTTTTCGTGAAAACCAAATCTTATGAAAAGTAGAGTAAATTATAAATCAGTCCCTCTTGTTTAGAGAAAAGAATTAATTAATCTCTTTTTTAAAAAACTAATCATTTAGTCCTTCGTGTTTTAATTCCATCAATAACTTAGTTTTGTATCAGTTTTTTTAGTTTTTTTGTTAGATTAATGATTTTTATTTTTAAATTGCTCCTCCTTTAATTTTTGATTGAGGGGAGAGAAAGAAAATAAGACATAAAAAAGGATAATTTAAAAAATCATTAATTTAATAGAAAACTCGATGAAAAGACTAAGTTATTGATGGAATTAAAACGCAATGAACTAAATAATTAATTTTTAAAATAACAGGGACTAATTAATTCATTTTTTGAAAAAAAGGACTAATTTATAATTTACTCATAAAAAGTGTGCATATGTAAAGATAATGAAGTGTATCTATAAAAATATTCATTAAATATGCACATTATTTAAACTCCTTTTTTTTTCCTGTCATTTTCATGATTTCAACTACAATGATTTTGTCATCATCTGATTTTTAATTCTTTGGTATATCGACTGTTTGAAAAAAAAATGTATTCCTTTTTTTCCTTATATTGATATTTTATATTTTATTAGATTTTATTTTTATTAATTTTGCTGAATTGATTAAAGGGGAAAAGAAAAACATAATGAGATGCACAAGTAGAGGATTGTAGCTTTAATTTGATTAAACTCTATAAGGTAACATCACAAGATTAAATAAAGTTTCCTTTTTTCGTTTTTATTTAATACCCTAGTTATTTGGGATCTAATGCCTCGGTCCTGCAAGGTAAACCGTAGCGCCGCCCCTGAAATAAAATCGACTTCGAAATTGAAAGTAACTTATTCATTGAAAGGGATAAAGTTACAAAAAGAGAATTCAAAGAGAAGGAAATGATGCCTTACAATGCTAAGCTGAAGTCCATTTATAGCTAATACAAAACGTGTAAGACTCACTAGCTCATTCTAAGTAACTAAAATACTAATTCTCTTATGCTAACTAACAATCGGAAATCGTTTGCAAACTTTCTTAATATTTTCACTAATTAATATATGGTTACAATCAAAAGGTGGCAACCTATTTATAAGTAAATATTGATTTATAAATTAGGTCCAAAGTTCGATTCTTATAATTAGTATTCTTGATAATTTATTTTCAAAATACATGAATCCGTATATTAGGAAGTGTTTCTTACTTACGTTAAGGAAAAAAATAATTTCGAAATATGCAAAAACTAATTCAAAACAATCTCTTTTTGGAATTAGCCTCTCGTTGGATCCGGTGACTTAATTGACATTCGCTCGCTTTATATAATGTGATTTATCTCCAACCTTATTTTTTGTCTTTTTTTTTTTTTTTTGTCTTTATCGTTGTTATTATTATTATTATTATTATTATTTGTCATAAATTTATTCTTCTACTCTTGATAACTATCTTAATCTCGTTTCTTGATTAACTTTTGGACTAAGTTAACTTGTTTCTTTCTGTTTTAATCTTATCCCTCGATTTTATTTTCTCATCTTAATCTTCTTTTTTTACTAAATTTAAATAAATAAATTTTGAAAAAAAAAAGCAAAAAAAAAAAAAAAAGATGAAGATATATCGAATCATTCTCTCTAAAAAATAATTTTTAAAAAAAGTGAACTTAAAAATATTTTTTAACCCAAAATATCATTTATGGATTTAAATTTATCACTGTGATAGCAAATAAGTTTTAAATATAAAATAAAATATTTGTAGTATTTTTTTAAAAAAAATATGAAGAGAGTTTTAGTTAAATTTTAAACTTTTAAATAGTATTTATTATTTTTATACTATCTCAAAAGAGTCTACTACAATTTACATATTTTGATTTTATAAATTTTTTAATTTTAAAAATTGAACTAAAACTCTTCACATTTAAAAAATAATAATATTTTATATTCAAAATTTGTTTATTATCATAGAGTCAAATCAAACTATTTTCAAATAAAAAAATATTTTTATCTTCATTATTATTATTACTGTTTGCAAGTTACTAATTAGCCCAAAATAGATGTTGATGGGACCAAGCATTTAACGTGGATAATCTTGGCTGATGTGGTTGCTAGGGTCACTAAAGCGCCAGGCCACTGTGCATCATCAATTGCTATTGAATTCTAATTGAAATGCTGACGAATAAAAATGGCCACGTAATTATAGGTAACTGCCATTGCCAAGCTATGAAGCCAATAGTAAGCCTTCCATTTTGATAGAAAAATTCGACAATAATTCACTAGGATTGAGTTGTCAAGTCCAGCATAGAATACAACAATGAATGTCATTATGTTTTAGCTAGAGGCCTGGGACCTCCTTGTTTTTAGGAGCAGTTGCACTTTTCACCCTATCTTTCAGAGGCATTAAAAGCTTGCAAAAATAATTTCATGAACTGGTTTTAGCTGGTAACCATAATCACTCTCTATGTGCTTCTCCCCCTTTAAGGCAAAACAACGTTATCAAGTTGTTTTATGGTTGGCAACTAACAATGCAATCCCTCTCTATATGTATATATTTCCTCCCTCTTATAGATTCAACTTGCATTTCCAATTCAAATTGCTAGGTTAGCCGCCTGTTGTTTGGTCTTTCTTTGATCTTTGCATATTGTTATTTGTGAGAACTAAAAACTGAAAAATCTAGTTTGGTTGCGTTAACTCATCATCGTCAAAGCACAAATATGTCATTACCGACAACAGATAATGGAGAGAAAGCGATTGGAAATGCCAAGGAAGCTTCTTTTAATTACTCAAGATTTATTCTTATCATCATTGTATTACTGATTAATTTGAGTTCTCCGAGGGTAACAATGCAGCCTCCTGGATATATGCATGAAATGCTACCAAGATGGTTCTTTGAATTCGGTAACATCGGGATTTTAATTTCGTTCCTTAGCCATTTGATTCTGATTCTCCTCGGACTGCGGTTCAAAAACAAAATCTTGAAAAAGATTGCAGAAGTGGAATTTTACACTGGAGTAGCTTTTCTAGTCCTGGTTTTGGCGCTTGATGTATTTTGCATCAATGTGGATGCATGTTAGTATGGTCAAATTTAGCAATTCACGTAGAGGTTCGAAAGAGAAAATTACTTTTGTTGAGAGGTTTTGTTATTTGATTAAATACTGATGCTTGTTTTAAGAATTTAAATATCTTTATTTCTTTGTTGAGTAAGGTTCATTGAATATCTTTTAAGGAGAATGCATTTATTTACTATTATTATTATTATTATTATTGAAAGGAGAAGCAAAGCTCTGGGGAGATAGAAAAGGTTACAAAACCTGGAAATCATAACTCCACAAATATCTTATAATGAGATGATGATATATTCTATCGGAGCAACCAAAAAATTGAAAAAACACCTAGCAAGAGTAGACATGATGAAAAGCAAGTCAATCTGTCGTTCGATTTACCTCATTGTAAATACAAGAAATTTGAACTTGCTATGGCCACTGCAAAAGATCATAAATAATACAAACCAACATACTATGATCTCCATGACTATCATATTGAAAAGACAGACACTGAATAAATAATTGAGAGTTAGTTTAAAGCAATACTTGTCTATGGTTAACCAAGCCATTTCCAAACCAATAAGGATACCTTAGATTCGATACATAGAACCGAGCAGACATCAATGTGATAAAAGAAGTCTCCTTTCTAAATGCTTGAGTCATCTCGAAGAACACTACTAGCAATAGAGGTGCCGATGAAATTTTTGAAGGCTCCATCCGTGTTTAATTTGACCCATCCTTTAGAAGGTTTCTGTCGCCAATGAGAATCTTATATTTCACGCAAATAAGCTTAACAAGCCTACCAATCATTTCAGCATTGGTAGCAATTTGTGAAGTCAAAGAACTAATTACATTAGCATGATTAGAAGGAGGCACAAGACCATCAATAAAAATATTTTTATTTCACCAAGTCTACATAAGCCAACAACAAAAACCAAACTAGGTGCTGCATGAAATAGGATTGTTAACACTGCTTTGCTCAACTGCTAAGTTAGTCCAAAACCAATCTTTTAGGTTCAGATCAAAAAATTCTGAATTATTTGAGAGGCAACACACATCATCCAAATGAATTTAGCATGAAAGCACTCTCTCGAAAACATGGAGAACTAACTTTGTATGGAAACTACATCAAGAACAAGTAGATTTAGTCGTTAGACCTTTATGAACCCTCCGATCATTTGTGAGTAACTTGCCATGAATGGCTAACCATAAAAATTATCTAATTCTTTGGAGACCATTCCAATAGCAAACTAGATTCCACCCACACATATAAAAAAACTATAAGGAAAAATATATCCTCTAGTTAATTAGCTAAATGAGAGAGAGAGAAGAAGAAGAAGAAGCCCCTCGATCAAGTAATGTTTAATTAGCTAAATGTAACTATTGCACATGGTTTTCATGCCAAAAACAAACACTATGCTTACAATTATGTTTGGGTTATTTTGTGTCAACCTCAACTAAGAACACTTTATAACAAAAGAGTAAAAAGGATGGTTGAAAAACAATCTATAATACGATCTATCTTTTAGACTCATATATAGATCAACTAAGTTAACTATGCTAAATATGTTACTACCGATTCTAGTGATGTTTTATCTTAGAAACAAATTAAATTAAACATATTATAATCAGTTTAAAAATTCTTGGAAGGAGTTCACAACCTACCCAAGTTGGTTGGATTAGAGGTTTACGAAGGCAATAATTCATAGCAATAATTAATCTAAACTAACAATACAATTTCATGTACTAGTATGCAACCAAAATAATAAATCCAAACTAGAAACTAAAAGATTAAATTATCAAAATAGTAAGAAAGAAGGGTCACAATATCAACATTTAGGAATTACGGACTTAAAACCTTCAACAATACTTGAAGAACAATATTTCAACCTTTATAATGTTTTAATATAAAAATAAGAAACTTACATTCATAGATAATGATGAATATTGACATATTGGCACTCCAAAAATAACGTTTATTGAAAAAACTAGGTATTACAATAATTGTAAACATAAGATGAGAACCAAAAATAAGCTACCGGCCTATGACTTATTACCATGCTTGATTATTGTCTTTGACTTACTACATACGTAATAATGTCCGTAAATTATTGCCTATTAGCTAGAGTCTAATAAGTTTCAAGTGTGTTGAAACTTGTAGAGATGTTTTCAAAGTCTGTTTGTACACTACCGGATAAATGTCATTTAATGATGGGTCTAAATAAAAAAAAAAACCATTGCTAAAACGTTTTAGCGAGTAATTAGCGACGATAGAGTAACCGACGTTAAAAAGCTCATCGGTGTTTTTTAGCGATGGTTTGGACCGTTGCAAAATTAGCGACGGTCCAAAACGTTGTTATTTCGTCGCTAAATGTCGATGAAAACAGTTATGACATTAGCGACGATCTTATAAACCGTTGGTATACCCGTTGCTAAATAGCGACGGATTAGCAACGGTCCGGACCGTTGCTAAATTGTTGGCAACGGTCAATTTGGCAACGATGCGGATCGTTGGTAATATTTTATTTTTAGCGACAGTCTAGACCGTTTGTAAGATCATCGCGAATTGAAAAAATAAATTTATTTACGAAATAATAAAATGAGGTAAAAGTAACATTTTTAAAGTAACAAAAATCTCGTAAAATATCGTAAACGTAAATTTTTATTATTCGAAATGTATTAAAACGTCGCTAAACAATTAAATTATTGTTAAATAACAAAAAACAAGTACATCGACTTGCGGTTAATATAAGAAAATAGAAAATCTAAAATAACTTAATGTCCAGGATCGGTCGGAGGTCGGGTGGAGTCGTTGTCGATCTCGGGAACGACGGATAAACTACCACCACGCTCAAAATGCCGTATGAACATCTGCCGCATCCGTGACATCATCGTATACTCGCTATCGACTATAGGTTCTCGGCTCAATTGTCGTATCCAACAACGATGCCACTTGGCCCCGTAGGCCGTTCACGGTACCTCTAAGTTATTGATGTGCGTCGTGTTTGTAGATGTTTGCTCCCGTAATTCCTTCAACTCGTGCCTCGTCGCCTACATTGAATCCGAAAGTAGCGGAAGATGAGCTCGTATTAACGATTGAATAGTAGTGAGATGCATGTGACCCGAGTCCGTACATCCTCTTCCTCCTACTATCTCCTCCACCAATGGCCCTTTGAAAGATGTCATTAATATCGGGTGCGGTCGCTTCAATCCCTCCCGACCGTCTGGCTAGCAACCTCTTCCTCATTAATTAATCTTTGTACGAGTCTCCGTATAATTATGAAACAAGTCACATCAAATACGGTTGTCAAATAACGTTATTAACTAACAAGTTAAATAACCCTCGATCGTTGATCGACGAAGACTAACCGATCATTAACCTTTCTTTGATGAGTCCTCAAGAAAACCTCGTGAAGATCGAGTTCACGACCCAACACATTACGCCGAAAACATATATAAATAAACGTAAATGTATTAAATATAGTCGGATGTTTAATTAATTATTTTAGGTTTTATTTTTTTAAAAATTATAAATAAATAAAATAATATATATTTTTTACCATGCGTATGGCGTGCTCTCTATGGCCGATTGATCCCCCCGTATGTCTAGAAAGACCGGCTCCGACTCCACCCGGCCTCGCTCCTATGGTTCCATGCTCGTCATCTTAGGTCGAGCAACAACCTCGGGTTTCATCCATTTCGTAGTCCATGCATCCCATATTTCCCGTGAGATATATGATGGCTTCGGTTTTTTCCTTAGACGACAAAGGAAGTCGAATATCGCTTCGTGCGAGACTTTCCCATGCTTTCTTAACTATGCTCTCGTTCAAATCATCATCCCACTTAAATGATTTCGTCAAAAATAATAATAATAAACACTACTAAATTTACTTTCATATTATTTTATACAATTTAGGTAAATATTAAATAATATAATTAATCAAATAAAATTTAGAAATTAGAACCTTAAATTTTTCCTAGTAAAAATCTTGTCTCCGTACTCATTTTTTTCCACATCCATCCCGAAGAATGAACATACTCTTGGAATGTCTTAACGATCGAGCGAGAGAAAACATCGGAGGGATACAACCTACAAAAAAATAAACATTAATTAAATTCATAAATAACGGAGTACGTAATAACGATAAACAAAAATTTTTTTAATTAAATTAAGCATAAACCGTACTTATTAGGCCCAATGACAATGACCCGTACTCGATGCTCAACCGCGGATGTTATTGGTTCCGAAGCCGATTGATGAGGGACATTATGGGGTGGAACGTGTTGAGGAACGGAACGATTGTCTTGATGTGATGACGAAGGCACCGAAGATGACAATGGAAAAGATGAGGGAGGTTGATGTGGAGGTTCAAAAGGCTAAGGCTAAGGCCGAGACATGACATGCATGGAACAGGATGTGGATAGGCCATCGGAAAAGTGGTACGGAAGTATGTCCGGTGGAGGATCCATCCGACCGTGAGCAAAATAAGAAGGGTGTCTACGACGTCCACGATCACCGTCGGATTGATCGGCATCCGAACCACGACCCCTACCTCGAATCATTATGACCTACATATTAATTATTAAATTCAATAGTTGTTAAATAAAATATGAATTATATAATGCATATATACTTACATATAACATTTAAATTAATATGAACTAATTGATTTATACTAAACAACAATAAATCATAAACATTTATTTAATCAAATCTTACCTTTAAAAATTATATGTTAACTATGTAGGTAAACATACGAATAAACCTAATTTTTTCTAAAATTGTGACAGTAACGAGGACAAGTATCCCGGAGATTTATTAAAATAGTTTGAAAAATTAAAATTGGGGAGATAAAACCAGCCTATCCCAACATCCCGGGAGGACAAGGTTGCCTAAACCCTTAAATTCGAATGGCAATTACATAAAATCCAAGTGCATAATTTATGAATTGAATAAAAAAATATAATATAACATAATCGAATGGGATATATCATATTATCTCTAATCACTATCATTATCATCATTGTCACATTCTTCATCTAAGTCTTCTTCAACATCGGTTTCTAACTCCGATTCATTCCGAATATCTATTTCATCACCATCCAATTCTAATAATGCTCCAATAGGATCAATCAATGATCGACCTTCATCATCATTAATGTCCATGACATTGTGTTGACCTTCTATTTCATTTTCTTAAAAGGGTTCGATATTGGTTTGATCGACAATAACGTACATTTCGGCACATCAACCGTCGGCCTTGGTTTAACCTTACATACCGCTAACCAGTCTCGTTGTATGCATTTACATGTAGGATATGTTACATAATACACTCGATGCGTTTATGATCCTAGTATGAAGGGATCGGATCTATTTGAATACCTATGACTATGAACCTCAACTAGTTCATAATGATCATGAACTCGGCATGCAGTACTAGGTGTTGTATCATACCAATCATATTTGAACAAAACTTTTTTCTTTATTGGTAAGGCCGGATACTCAAGTTCGAGTATGCCAATCAACCTACCGTAGTAATCATTTTTCACCACACCGTAGCTAACTCCTTTAACATACACTCCACTACACATTGATGCTCTCTCCGAACCACCAACATCGGTATGAAACTTATTTCCGTTTATAATGTACCCCGCATACGACTTCGCAGTTCGCAATGGTCCTTTAGCCAAATCTTTAATATAATGATCCGTTGTAGTTTTAGGTTGTGCCCGACTTGCTCGTATGTAAAGAGCGAGTTACTTATAAGGTAATGTTATAATAAAATTTGATAAAATAAATTTATGAATATTTAATAACAATCTTGATAGCAGAATTACTCATATATTGATGGAACCATGATGCAAATTGGTTTTGAAGTCGAAAATCAACCTCGTTTTTCGATATGTCTGGGTCACTTTCATAAAGTTAATCGATAAAATATCCGACGACAAAAATATTGTTATTATATGTTCATAAATTGAATGGTTGTTAAAGAATAAATTTATAGTAATAATATTTGATAGTAATAAAACTTACTCCGTGTACGGTGTGACCTCATCACGAGCTTAATAGAATGTAGGTGTGCGCCGCATTCTTTTCTTGATCCGTCAAGACATGTGATCGTGCTCGACCAAGAGGTCTACCTTTAGGAATGAATATTGCTAACATGCCTTTAATATTTTCATTCGGTTCTTGATCATAGTCAAAGTTTCTAGGCACTTTTCGATGCCTAGTGTGTACATGAGGCTCGAAGTAATATGAACGTAACATTGAAGCTTCCTCAATTAAATATGCATCGCATATTGACCATTCGACTCGGCTTTGTTCTTAACATTATTTTTTAATTTGCGAAGGTACCTACAATAATATTGTGAGTTTATTAGACTTAATCAATATTTGACAGAGTTATAAACTTATGTATGTCCACTAAAATCATTAATCCGTACCTTTCAAATGGATACATCCATCGATATTGTACGGATCCGGCTATTTTTGCTTCATATGCCAAGTGTATGGGAAGATGCTCCATTGAGTCGAAAAAACTAGGTGGAAAATATGCTGTAATTTGCACAAGATTATTGGTATATTTTCCTCAAGACGGATCATATCTTCAACCTTAATCACAATAGATGTTATTTCCTTAAAGAATAAGCTACGCTTAGTGAGTGATTGCCATACATTTATTGGTAACATATCACGAAATGGAATAGGTATTAGCCTTTGTATAAAAACATGACAATCATTACTTTTCATGCCACGTAATCCGAGGTTATTCATATCCACACACCTTGTCAAGTTAGAGACGTATCCTTCGAAAACTTTAGTTGTTTAATCCATTTAAATAATTGTATTTTTTGTTGTTTGTCTAAAGTATAACAAGGTTTTGGATATTTTCTAGAGTTTTCATCTATTTCTAATTCGAGCCGTCAACAATATAGCTTTAAGTCTTCTCTTGAATTTGCAATGTCTTTTGTTTTTCCCGAGACATTCATAATTGTATTAAACATACCGTCGAAGACATTTTTCTCAATGTGGATGACATCCAAATTATGACGTATTAGATTAGAACTCCAATAAGGTAGGTCCCAAAATATACTACGTTTTTTCCAACCACAATATTTAGATATATTATTATTATACTCGTTGGATCTCTCTTCCGTTACTTTCAACAACCCCCAATTGTTTAATTCTTGTAAAATTTCAATTCCGTACTTTATCGGTGGAGCAATGTCTCGTAACAACCGAATTTCGCTTGAACGCAGATCCTATTTTGCTCGAACGGATGGCGTTGTGATAGAAACTTTTGATGGCAATCGAACCATAAAGTTTTCCTCCCGTTTCGAAGGGTGAAAACAACGGAATTTTCCATACAATACGGCATGCTCGTCTTACCCGCAAGTACTCTAACTCGATAACATTGAATATACAGGGAAGTCATTAATTGTCCATATGACAGACAGTCTCTCATTTGAAAATTATCTTTACGGGACACATCATAAGTAAGAGCACCTACTTCCCATAATTCTATCAACTCTTTAATTAAGGGTCGTAAGTATACGTCTAAATTGATTTTAGGGTTTTTAGGACCGTGGACAATAACGCTTAAGAACATATATTCTTCTTTCATACATTTCCATGGTGGCAAATTGTATGACGTTACAATGACGAGTCACGAAGAATATTGTTGTCCGTACTTACCAAACAAGTTGAAACCCATCGAGTGCAAACACCTAATCTAACATTCCTAATTTCGATGCAAAAGAAGGATGTGTTTGGTCAAAATGTTGCCATGCGAAAGAGTCCGAACAATGACGCATGACATTGGGCTCACGCACATGTTACGCATGCCATGTCATGTCATTAACGGCGTCATTTGATACATACATCCTTTGTAATCGTAAGGTTATCAAAAAATAATACATTTTTTTATAGGAAAAAAATGTTTGTCTAATCAAACCCCGTCTAGGATTTCGATATCGAGGATGATCACATATTTTACAAGAGATTCTCTAACCGTCCCGACCCAAATAAATCATGCCACCATTAATGCAACAAGTGGATCTTTTCAACAAGAAAACCCATCATTTTTATCATTTTTTTGTACTATAAAAGTCTTCCGGCATATAGTTATCGGGAGGCATCAACTCTTTCATAAGTTGACTTAAATCATCGTAACACCTCTTCGAAAAATGATGCTCGGACTTGAGATGCAACAAACGAGACATTGCGGATAACTCGCGAATAGTTTTCCGACCTGTGCCATATTTCTCTATTAGATGCATCTAATAAATCATAAAATGCTTGTGCGTAAGGGTTTAGGTCTCCGTTTGTGTTAGACGGATTAAAAGATGGACCACTCGCATCCATCACAATTGTGTGGTATCGATTAACTTGACAATCATCACATATTTGTTCTTATTCAGCATTATTAAATGAATTGGCATTAATTGCTAAATCATTCTCTCCATGACGTCTCCACAAATAATACCCGTACACAAACCCATATCTAAGCAAATGATACTTAACAAGTATCGTGGTTTTCATAACTACGATTTTGACATTTTTTTTGTTTACATGGACATCGTATCTTATTTCCATCCATGCACCGTGAATGACTAACCGCAAAATTAATAAATTCATTAACCCCTTCTATAAAGCGCTCATTTAATAATCCACCAATTAATCTAAAGTCAATCTAAGAGCGATCCAAATTCATTTTAAACAAAATAGTAAACAAGTAATTGTATTAATTGTTTATGTAATAGCTTAAATTACTTTTATTACTAAATCTCAAATCTTTTTTTGTTACACACAAGTTATTTTCTAAATATATAAACAAGCAAAGTTTAGAAAAAAATGTTAAATACAACTTAATTATTTATTTAATTACTAATAATTACAAATATTTTTAATAACTTTATTTTTTATCGATTTAAAATTTATTTCAGAAAATTTTTTAAATACAACTTAATTATTTATTTAATTACTAACAATTACAAATATTTCTAATAACTTTATTTTTTATCTATTTAAAATTTATTTCGAAAAAATTTTCTAATACAGACTTTAATTATTTATTTAATTCCTAACAATTACAAATATTTCTAATAACTTTATTTTTTATGTATTTAAAATTTATTTCAGAAAAGTTTTTTAATACAACTTATTTATTTATTTAATTCCTAACAATTACAAATATTTCTAATAACTTAATTTTTTATCTATTGAAAATTTATTTCAAAAACGTTTTTAAATACAACTTAATTATTTATTTAATTACTAACAATTACAAATATTTCTAATAACTTTATTTTTTATCTATTTAAAATTTATTTCAGAAAAAATTTTTTAATACAACTTAATTATTTATTTAATTCCTAACAATTACAAATATTTCTAATAACTTTATTTTTTATGTATTTAAAATTTATTTCAGAAAATTTTTTTAATACAACTTATTTATTTATTTAATTCCTAACAATTACAAATATTTCTAATAACTTAATTTTTTATCTATTGAAAATTTATTTCAAAAAATTTTTTAAATACAACTTAATTATTTATTTAATTACTAACAATTATAAATACTTCTAATAATTTTATTTTTTATCTATTTAAAATTTATTTCAGAAAAAAATTTTAATACAACTGAATTATTTATTTAATTCCTAACAATTATAAATATTTCTAATAACTTTATTTTTTATGTATTTAAAATTTATTTTAGAAAATTTTTTTAATACAACTTAATTATTTATTTAATTCCTAACGAGTTACAAATATTTCTAATAATTTAATTTTTTATCTATTTAAAATTTATTTTAGAAAATTTTTTAAATAAAAATTAATTATTTATTTAATTACTAACAATTACAAATATTTCTAATAACTTTATTTTTTAGCTATTTAAAATTTATTTCAGAAAAAGTTTTTTAATACAACTTAATTATTTATTTAATTCCTAACAATTACAAATATTTCTAATAACTTTATTTTTTATGTATTTAAAATTTATTTGAGAAATTTTTTAAAATACAACTTAATTATTTATTTAATTCCTAACAATTACAAATATTTCTAATAACTTTATTTTTTATCTATTTAAAATTTATTTCAGAAAATTTTTTAAATACAACTTAATTATTTATTTAATTACTAACAATTACAAATATTTCTAATAACTTTATTTTTTATCTATTTAAAATTTATTTTAGAAATGTTTTTTATACAACTTAATTATTTATTTAATTCCTAACAATTACAAATATTTCTAATAACTTTATTTTTTATCCATTTAAAATTTATTTCAGAAAAAGTTTTTAATACAACTTAATTATTTATTTACTTCCTAAAAATTACAAATATTTCTAATAGCTTTATTTTTTTATCTATTTAAAATTTATTTTAGAAAATGTTTTAAATACAACTTAATTATTTATTTAATTACTAACAATTACAAATATTTCTAATAACTTTATTTTTTATCTATTTAAAATTTATTTCAGAAAAAGTTTTTAATACAACTTAATTATTTATTTAATTCCTAACAATTACAAATATTTCTAATAACTTTATTTTTTACCTATTTAAAATTTATTGCAGAAAAGTTTTTTGATTTATTTTGTACTAACCTAACGCTTTAACTTAATGAAATAGGAATTACTTAAATTACTAATGTTTTCAATAAATTGTGAATTACTTAAGTAAATTAACAATTAGTAGCTACACTAATAACAATAACAATAACAATTTAAATAACAACATAAAATAAAATATAATAATTATATTTTCTAACTAAAACAATTAACAATAAATTAAAGTAAGTAAATTAACAATTAACAATCAAATTAATTCAATCAACAACTAAAATAAAAATAACAAAAAATTAAAAATTTAACAATAATATTCAATTAATCAATAATTAACAATAACATTAACATAAAAATTAACAATTAATATTAAATTAACAATTAAATATTTCAATTAACTATCACAATTTACACTAAAATAACACACAAAATAAATTTTAATTAAATAATCAAGTTAAAAAAACACATGCAATGAACAATCAATTCAATAATTAAACTAGCAATAATAAGTAATTAAACAAAAAATTAAAAAAAAATCGAATTATTTGACATAAATAAATAACTGAAAAAATTAATAATTCAAAGAATTGTTTAGATTTAGGTAGACTCGTCACCAAGAGAAGGAGGGGCAACAACCGCCGTAAAAAAACCTCGTCGGAGAATGGTCGTCTGAAAACGATAGCTTCAACGACAGAGAGAAAACTTGAAAGGAGGAGAAAAAGAGGGAAGAAATATGGAGATTTTAAGGAAACAAAAGCTTTGAGGAGAGAGAGCAAAGGTTTGGAGAAAAAAAGGTAGAGATGTCGTTGCCGGAGGAGAAGAAGAGAGGAGAAGAAAGCAAAAATGGGCAGATTTCGTTCGACCGGTATTTATAGAAAGGTAAAGTTTTATGACCATCGCTAAACCGTCACTAAACATAAATTCGAAATTAAATTTGACCGTTTCCTAGCAACGGTTTACTTTTAGCGATGGTCGTTTGCAACGGTTATTTTTATAACCGTTAAATAAAAAAATTAAATTACCAATGGTTTAGACCGTCGCTAAACCGAAATATTTTTCCAGGTTGATTTGGTGACGTTTTAGCGACGTGTCTAAGACCGTCGCTAAAATGAATATTTTGGCAACGGTTTACCAACACCAAACCGTTGCTAATCTTCATTTTGGTAATGGAATAGCGACGGTCTATGACCGTTGCTAAATTTGTTTTTTATTTAGGAATTTTTTTTTATAAAACCGTTAAAAAAATATTAAATAACATTTACCAACGGTTTAGACCGTTGCTAAATTTGCACCGATTTCTTAAATATGAAAACCGTCGCTAAAATGGTTAGCCTATAACATTAGCAACGGATTTGTAGACCGTTACTAAAAAACCATCGCAAATTTTAATATTTGTAACCATTTTTTAGACCGTTGCTAAAGTGGGAAAAATCGTTGCTAATATATGTCTTTAGCGATGGTTTGTTGACCGTCGCTAAAACATATTTTTGTTATAGTGGTAATTTGCAAAAGTTTTGTTTGTGTGTTGTATTTGTGGGGCTAATGATCTCTTTTTCCTTCACTCGTAGTTTGTATTTATAGACTTTTAGCACTTTTTGTGATCTTTTATAATGCTCCATGTTCTCATGCACTTGTTGTGTTCATGTCTCTTTTTATTAACTACCCAGCTTTTTCCTAATTATTAGAAAGTATAACCTATGTAATTATTTTATTATAACTATTACACCTTTAATTTATGGTATAACACCTCTCGTGGCCACATGCAAGTGTTCACCTCACATGTGGAAAGAAATAATTTCTACATTTAAAAACATGATTGACTTTTAACTTTCAACTCTTAAATTAACACCCTCATTGTGGTCGTCAAAAAAGCTATTACAATATCTCATATTTTGTATTGAGACATCAAGATTTTAGTCTCGAGATGTTAAAATTCTAGTGCTTTTAGCATGATTTATATAGATTTACTATAGAAGTGTGCTTTTTTTTTTTTTAATAAAAGTGTGTTATGGTCTATTAAGACTGGAAGTTTAATATAGAATTACCGTGCTATATTTATTTTGGATCATTATGCTAACTTTTCAAGTAATAACCGGTACCCGTCAAAACTAAAATTTAATAAAATTAAATATTAAAAACATATGATAAATTTTTTGAAGGTATGGAATAATATTTAAAGGCTTGAAAGAATATTTAGAGTAGTTAAAATAATACTTTTTATGCTCAATGAATATTTTATTGATTTTACGATGCATGAATAGTAATTTTTGTATGAAATAATTGTTTTGAGCATATTGTATGTGCTTAAAAAATATTTTATTTGGTTAGAATATTTTTTAGAGGGTGTTAAATTATTTTATGTTGTTGTATAAATTTTTCGGTATGCTATGAATATTTTATTTGAATTTTTATATGTATGAATAGTGTTTTGAGATAAACTAATTAAATTATGTACTTTAAAAGTATAAGAAAATTTTTCAAAGGGTATAGAAAAATCAATTAGGATGTGTAGGAATATTTAATAAATTTATTTCTATATATAAGGAAAATTTCTTATAGGAAATAGTGTATTTTTACACTAAATAATTAATTTGAAGGCCTAAATAGGCATATAAAAATTATATCAATGTTGATTAAATTCTTTTAGAAATTTTTTGAACTTATTATGAAAATAATTTGGATTTTGGAAAGGTATGAGATGCAATTTTGGACATAAGGACTTAATTGCATAAAATTTAGGACTCAATTGCATAAAATTAAAAGTTTAAAATTAAAATTGAATTATTTAAGAATTTTAAGGGTCAAAAATTAGTTATAAAACCTTGAAAAGAAGGGCCAAAGTGATTATTTGAATACAAAGGGGATTTATGAAAGAATAGGCCATCATACATTCTAGAAACTTAGAGGACTAAAATTAATTTCTTTTCTCCATCTTTGGCTGACTTAGTACATTAATTAGGTCTGACTTTCAATAAAAATTGTGGCTTTATGTGAGCTAAATGGAACCCTTAAACTAAAAGAAGAATGAATGGCTAGAAACTTAGCCAAATTAAAAAGAAAGGACTCGAAAATCGAATTAAGAGCCAAGATATACCCAAATTAAGGGTGGAGATGAGACCACGAAGTTCACATAATATATCTATAAATAGGGGTGCTGAAAAAATTAGAAATGCCAAGAAAATAGAAAAACATAAAGGAAACTCTTGCAAAATTTTCACTTTAAATTTACCTAAAATAATCCTAAACAATTTTAGGCACTTAAAATCGATGAATTAAGCCTCAATTTCAAGTTGGAAGCCAAAAATTTTCAAGGAAAAAATTTAAGGAGCTCATCTGAAATTTAGAGGAAAAAGGGAAAGAAAATAATTCTCAAACAATCTAACTTTTCAAAGTTAATTTGGAGCTTAATTAGGTAATTTAACTTCACCTACATCACAAGAAGCATCTAATCGATGTCAATTTGTGTTTTGTATGCTTTAATTTGTGAATTTTAGTCTTAATTTTGAAAATTAAGGTTAGGGATCTTAGTGAAAAAAAATTAAAGAAAATGGAATTGAGTTAGTAATTCATGAAATTAAGGTTGAAATATGTTAAAGGAACCTAAATTTAAAGCTTAGAAATCAAAAAACTTCTAGTGGTTAATCATGGGTGAACATTCGACCAAAAAGGGTAAATTAGGTCATTTTTATTCTTTCATGTAATTATTGTTTTATGGCTTGATTATGATTTAATTAAGTATGAGTTAGTTCCTAGGAGTGAAAAAATTCATTTAAACCGAAGAAAATTCAATGAATTTCCTAGGGATTATTTTCACTCTAAAATTCAAAAATTTAGGGTTTTGATTCTTCCATTCAGTTGATAAATTATTAGTTCATTGGTAGTTGAATGAGTATAATTTGATTATTAAAAATGAAAAATTCTACAAAAATTGAAGAAAATTGCTCGCTTTAGCTTAGGCCCAATTTTAGCCCATTAAGGCCTAATTCGGGTTTAAGCATGCATTTGTTCCATAAATTTTAAATAAATTGATTCCTATTGCTAATTTTAATTAATCTACTTATTATTAAAAACTAATGATGAAATGAGAAGAAAATAATTAGGTTATAGTTAAGGCAAGTTTCAATCCAAAAATTGAGAAAATTAAGGTTAGGTTTTACGTGATCCTTAGTGTAGAAATTGATTGATTTAAGCTTAGAATAATGTAATAAGATGAATCGAAATGAAAAATTTCATTGGAATCTAAAAATTAGTTTGTATTAGTAAAGTTGGGGCTTAGGCCCAATAAGGCTCAAAATGGAACTAATGCATATAATTAACCAAATAATACTTAGTTAAGTTAGAGCATGAAGTTAGGGTTAAATTGAGAAGGATTGGGTGTGAATTGGATGTTAAGAATTGAAGGAAAATAGTTATGTTAGATTAGGACATAATTCGGCTAAGTTAGGAAAGTTAGGGTTTCATGATTTAGTGTATGTGTTAATTGAGTTTGGAATGCTAATTAATGAATCCGAAATGTGTTTGTGATGTGAAATTGATAATGTGGATGGTTATAAATTGTGAAGTTTATGTTATGTATTGATGTAATTATTTATGATAGTTGTAATGATTTTATCAAGGTAAAATTATGAATGCATTTATGTTACTAAATCATGTAATGTCATGGCATAAATGCATCTTATTATGTCATTCCTTTCATGAAGCATGAATGGTTATGCATTTTAATAAAATGCATATGTATACCCGATTTCATGAAAGATGTTTTAAAGTCATAAAAACATATTTTACGTCATGGTTGTCCAATAACGATTGGAATTATTTTATGAAAGGAAATTTTCATGAATATGAAGATTTTATAAGGAAGAACTTCATGAGTATTTCATATTTTGATGGTAATGGTTCGTGGTCGAGCAAGTGCGGATGTGCCGTAATAACCGATACCTGCTTAAACTAAAATTAAATAAAAAAAGAAATTATTAAATATTTAAAAACATATGCGAGATATTTTAAAGACATAAAATAGTTCACAAGACTTGAAAGAATATTCAGAGTAGGTAAAATAATCCTTTTATGCTCAATGAATTTTTTCTTAATTTTATGGTGTATGAATAGTGATTTTTGGGTGAAATAATTATTTTGAGCATCTTATGTGTGCAAGAAAAATGTTTTCTTTGTTTAGAATATTTTTTAGAGGAGTTTTGAATTATTTTATATAATTGTGTGAATTTTATTATATGCTATGACTATTTTATTTGAATTTTGATGTGTTGGAATAGTATTTTTAGAGGTAAAGAATTTAATTAGGCACCTTAAGAGTATGATTTTTTAAGAGCATATAATAATCATATAGGACGTGTGAGAGTGCTTAGAAAATTTTATTTTATTTTATTAAGTATGGAGAATATTTTTAATACGAAATAGTTTATTTTTCACACTAAATAATTAATTTAGAGGCCCAAATAAGGTCCAAAAATTATGAAAATTTAAAATAAACTCCCTTAATAAAATTTTGAATTTATTCTAGAAAGAAATTTGATTTTTGAACATAGAATGGAATTTTAAAAGTAGGGACTAAATTATATAAAATTAGGGACTCGATTGCATAAAATTAAAAGTCTAATAATTCAAATTAAATTATGTAAAAATGTTAAGGGTTAAAAATTAGTCCTAAACACTGAAAAGGGAGGATTAGAAATGAGTTTTTGTACAAAATAAGGATTTATAAAAGAATGGGCTATGAAAAAGTCTAGAAACTTGGAACCAAAACTTGTCACTTTCCTCCCAAATTTGGTTGGCGAAGGAAATTAATGAGCCTAATCTACAGTAAAACGTATGGAAAAAAATAAGTAAGGTGGAAGGGTTAAATAAAAAGGTGAATAAATAGCCAAAAATTGGGACAAATGCAAATAAATAATTAAAAAAAATGAATTAAGGGTTGAGATTCATCCAAATTAAGGGTAGAGATCAAGAAAAAATATCCAAAAACTCACCCTATAACTATTATTGCTAGAAAAACTAAAAATGGCAAGAAAATAGAAAAACCCAAACAAATTCTTGCAAAATTTCCACTTAAAAATCACCTAAAACATTTTTAATAAATTTTAAGCACCTCTAATTGGTGGAAGGAGCTTGAATTTCAAGTGGGAATCCAAAAATTGTCAAAGGAAAAAAATTAAAAGATCAAATTCGAAATTTAGAGAAAAAAAAAGGGGGAAAGAGAAATCCTTTAATAACTTGCCTTTTTATAGTCTAACTGGAGCTTAAACAAGTAAGTTAACTTCATCTACACCACAAACAAGCTTGATTTCATGCCAATTTTGTGTTTAATTTCTTTGATTTGATTAATTGCATAAATTGAGAAAAATTAGGGTTAGGGTTCTTGTTGACCAAATCTGAAGGAAATGAATTTTTACTTGAAAATCATGAAATTGGGATTGAAATAGGTTGATTAGGCTTGAATTGAGGATTAAAACTCAAAAATTCTTAAGGTTCTTTCCTTGTTACCATTCGAACCAAATGCTTAAATTAGGAGTTTTTAATTCTTCCATGCAATTAGTGTTTTAGGACTTGATTATGGCTTTTTTAGGTCTGAATTAGTGATTAAGAATTAAAGATTTCATATTAATTCAAGAAAAATTCACTAATTTAAGGTGATTATATTCGACCTAATTTGAAAATTTTAGAATTTGAATTCCAAGCACTTAGTTTATGGTTTGATGGTTGATTCACTCTTGACTAAATATGTTTTGATGTGTAGGAATGGAAAATTTGATGAAAATTGAAGAAAAATTGTTATTGGGCTTAGGCCCAATACGGGTTTGGGTATTGGGCAGAAATTTACACCATAAATATGAATTAAATTGATCCATATAGTTGTTGTTTATTTAGGCTACATAGTGTCAAAATTTTAGGATCAAAGGACAATAAATTATTAGGATTTGAAAATGAGGAAAATTTGGCCTAAAAGAGAGAAATTTAGATATAAAGTTTAAAGAACCCTTGATCCTTCAAATGGTCAATTTGATGTTAGAATTATGTAATAAGGTTGAGGAGAATATAAAAATTAAGTGGGTACCAAGAATGGATCTAAAATGGGAAAGTTGAAAGTTGGACCTAATAAGGCCAAATAAGAAAATAATACCCATAATTAGTCAAACATTATACAATTAGGAAATTTTAATTAAGTTAGGACATAATAGATGTAAAATGGGTATTAAGAAATAAAAGGAAATGACTAAGTAATAATAGAATAAAAGTTAGCCTAATGTAAAGAAAAGTTTAAACTTAGTCATTTTGTGTGATATTATGCTTGTTTGTACTTTGAATTGGTATTTAATATACTTGAATGATAAGTGTTATTTATGGTTGAAATGTCAGTACTTCGAAGTTGTGTTCTTGCTATGGTGATGATTTGATATGTGTTGATTGAAATGATTTATGGGAGGTAATTTTATTATATCGTTATGTTGCTCGATTTTATACATATTCTTATGACTTGGTTACATGACCATTTAAGGAAAGCATTCATGAACCAATGCAACATGCAACTTCATTCGGAATGCATATACATACCAATGCTCACGAATAACATTCTAAGTCATGAAAACGTATTTTATGTCATGAATTTCAAATAGCAATCGAAAATGTTTTAAAGGATGTGGTTTTTATGAATTTAAGGATTTTTATGAGAATGGGCTTCATGGGTTTTCCATATGGTAATGGTAATGGTTCGGTGGTCGGGTAAGTGCAAACATGCATTTTTAGAGGCTCGATAGGGCTTGTCCATGGACGGGTTCGATTCGCCAAACATATATTATGGAAACCCTAAAGTACCTAAATAGGACATGTCCGAAGACAAAAAAAGGATTTACATACTATTTGTGAAAATATTTTATGACATGAGAAAAATGATTTATTATGCATATATCAGTATTTTATACCGAAGGATCATACATTATATGGATGTGCGAAATGAATAAAAAAATTTCTCCATCAAAGGGCCCAAGATCATACCGTTGAATCAACTAATCATACATACATGAATAATAGGATAAAATTAAATAATTACCTCTCGTAGCACGGATCTAAATTCCTTTTCTTTGATTAACTATCCAAGTGTCTAGCCTCTATCGATGATCCACACATCCCAAATATCCACAAAAAAAGCACTCAAAATTGATGGGGTGCTAGGTCCACCTTTTTTGATTAAGTTTTTCCATTAGAGATCAATCCCGGGCAATTTTGCAACAACTTTAAAAGAGAAGGTAAGAGTATTTCTTGCTAGGATTTTTGGAGAACTATTTTTCTCACTTTTTTTCTCTTTTGGCCGTGTGCCCCTTTAGTTTGGAGGCTGGTCGAATTTTCTATTAGGTTTTTTTCCTTGGTCGAAATTCTCTATTTTGTTATCTCATCTCTTTGCCGCCCTTCTCTTCCTATTTATAGGGGAGGAGTTTCCTTGTCCTCCAAGGATAAGGAAAGTGGCGACCTTGAGTCTATAAAGGACTCTAAATTGTTGCTTTCTTATCATTCAAGGATAAGGAGTTATTTTACATGTTGACTACTTGATGTTTATCTTTAACACATTCATCTTTATCCAATAAGATTGATGTTTATCCTTCTATCAAAATTATCTTAAGGCTTTTAATTAAACCTAATGAGCCAAAACTATTTTAGCCCAATTAATTTATTTGGACTATCCAAATAAATATTCTTAGATTATTTTGGTAGTGGTCTACATTAGGAAACAATTTTCTAAAATACCCTTTAACCTAAATTAGGAAACTCCTTTTCTCTTAGGATCTTTATTTTCAAATTTGAAATTAACTTCCAAATTAGGAAACCGATTTGTAAAGTAGGAAACTTTGATTTAGGAAACATTCCATTTTGGAAACTTTTCATTTTCCATTTTAGGAAACTTTTCTAATTTAGGAAACTTTTCATTTTGAAAACTCTTTCCAAAATAAGAAACTTTCATAATTGGAAACCTTTTCCAATATCTTTGCTTCTCATTTATAATGTAAATACTTGAACGTATGCGTATGACTCAATAGGCTCCTATATATGTTGGAAATGTATCAAGAATAAAAGACTCCTCTTTCATCTCTTGATACATAAATCAAGATTGGCCTTTAGCAAGGCATCATGACTATCTAATTCTCTAAGAGGATTAATTAATTCATTATTACCTTTCACGAGCATGGTTACCATACAATTCAGTCCTCATGTCAACTTATTACAGTGTGATCTCAAACTTAGTTATTAGTCTTGTTTGATTATAATCACATAAGTTTTCTTCAATTCCCAAATGTCTTAGCTCTTAGAGTAAACTAACTACGCTCTATTGGTGTACTCCTACCGTGGTCATAGATTTCTTGAATAGACATTTATCGAAGTGCAATGTGGCAACTCCTTTAGCATACAAGGAAGGACATATCTTATCTTAGCTATACACCTATCTCCATTGGATTCCTAGTGCACCTAATGAATTGCCCACGTGCAACCCATTAATGGGTCCATTGAAACGAGTGCCAAAGTGCATAAGTCCTCCAATGAGATAACCATGATAACTTCAAGTCTAAGGACCATTTATACCCATCTTCTATGAGATTCCTATAGACTTAAACCAAATGGGTTCTCACGACATGTCAAATCCAATGACATGTTCTCTAACATAAATCACCTAAGTGCTTGCTTTGGCATCACCATACGTATAAGTGTGAGATCTCCTACTACTATCATATATCATGAGTATAGCACTCACAAGTCTATCTCGTATATTTTCAATGTCCATTCTTGACGATGCTACGACTTGGGACATTTAATGATATCATTTATATCTATTAGTGTTTGTCTCACATCTTTCGATCAATCACTATTACAAATGTATATCATAAGGACTTTTATCTAATTCTACTCGAATTTATCAATATGTAAACATAAGAATTAAAGAATGACTTCTTTATTAGTATTAAAATAAATAATACAATAATATATTAATATAAGCTCATCCAAACATGGTTGGATCTTGGGTACCAACACTAACATATGCATGCATAC
The DNA here is from genome assembly GCA_963924115.1 of Dovyalis caffra. Classification (NCBI taxonomy): domain Eukaryota; kingdom Viridiplantae; phylum Streptophyta; class Magnoliopsida; order Malpighiales; family Salicaceae; genus Dovyalis; species Dovyalis caffra. The sequence goes on along the minus strand of CAWUPB010000957.1, from coordinate 2,221,467 downwards.
GTTAACTTATCGAGTCGTAGGTCACATAGTTCTTTGTGGTGTAGATAAATAAGGTACCATGATTTACTTTTCTCGTGGAGCCGACTACCGAGGGATGCACCAAACGCTTATATCTTGATAGGGATTTGGCTTTTGGGTAGACCTACTACTTGCTATTTTGATTATGGTATTGGCTATAGTTTTATATGTGCTAGGTTTAAGTTGGTTTGTTCTATGTTATAATAAAGGCTATGAAACGAAAGATGATGTGACTTGAAAAATGGTGTAGTAGCAAATAAGTTAATTTTGTAGTAGTTGGCATAAAACTTATTTTGTATGTAAATGGTGGATGTATGTAATCAAAATACTAATAGTAAAATGATAAGTGTGCTCGGTAGTAGCGTAATTACTTTGAATTGTCCACTCGGATGCTAGTATCCTTAAGACATTTAAGTAAATTGATCAAACATTCGTCGATTAAAAAGAATAATAAATAAAAAAATTTAGCAATATAATAATAGTAATAATGAATTATACCTAAACAAAGTTACAATAATTAATAAGAAAAGAATTTAAAATAATAAATAGCCACAAGTACAGTTCAAGGGATATTAACAAGCGGTTACATGCAAAAAATTTATAAAGCCTTTTTTAATTAAAGTATAGGACCTACCCGATAAATATTAGGTTGTTAATGCTTAAACTTCACACTAGATACTAAGATTAAGTCATAGTGCCTTCTTAACTTACATTCATTGCACTTCGAATATGGGTTAATGACGATAATATTCTCAACCTTTTAGGTTTTAGGTTGGTGGTGTTACACGTGCACTTCTAAAGATTTAGCATGGTGCATCCATAGATGGGTTTGGTATGTCGGACATATTATGGAAACCCTAAAGTATCTTTAATGGGACATGTCCACAAATGAAAAAGGATTTTCGGACCAATCATGAAACTTATTTATGATATGAAAAAAGGATTTAATATGAACATACTAGTGTTTTATGCATGCATATTCATTTACATACATGACATGCATAAGTTAACATACCGGGCTATCGCTCACCTAGTTTTCTTATGATGTAGATAAGTGAGGTAATCATGGCTCACTTCATAGTTAAACCGATCTCTCGAGGGATACACCAAACGTATATACCTTGGCTAGGGTTTCGGCTTCTAGATTGACCTCCCGCATGCTGTATTTTTCTTACTAATAGTTGTCATTATTTATATATTAGGATTAGTTGGATTGTTTTATGCTATACTTAAAACAATGAACAAATAGATAGAGAAAAGTTTATGTGATATAGACCGATAAATAAGCTATTTTTATAGTACGTGACATTAAACCGGTTTTGTATACTAGTAATGGTATGTATGCAAACAAAATATCAATAGTATAATAATAGAGTAATCATAGTTAATGTAATTTACTCGAAGTTATTTATTTCAAACTAGCACCGAAACAAATCGAGACCCGAATTAAGGTAAATGGTATTAATAATTAGTAACAAAATAAAAAGACAATACAAATAGTAATTCAAATAAATGGTAAAATAATAATAAAGAAAGTAAGTAAATGTCAAATAATATATTATACTTTAATAAATTTATATAAGTTATAGAAAAAGAAGGTTAGGAAAACTAAGAGTTATGGACCTAATTAATTCAGATCCATAGAATTTAAATAAAATAATAAAATACAAAAAATTTTATAGTGCATTTTAAATGTAGTTGTAGGACCTAATCATCATCAATAGACCTCTACAAAGCATAGTTTATACCTAAGAATATTAGAAATAAGCCAAAGTGTCTTGTTAACTCGCATTCATTATACCTTGGATGTAGGTTAATGGCGATAATATTCTCAATCGGTCGGATCCTAGGTTAGGAGTGTTACAACTACACCTTGTCACGCCATGAAGTTCATGTCGTTAGATTATTAATATTTATAGTGATATACAGCTTTATGTTAATAAATAGTATAATGACTATTATGGTTCAAAATTAATAATACCAATAGATCAAATACTTTATTAAGATGTTGATTGCGGATTTTATGTTTTATTAAACAAAAATGTTGAATGTATGGTTTAGAGATAATAGCCAAGTAAGACTCATGATTAGATTGTGATCCATTTAACTTTAGAGGCTATGGTTTGTCTAAATTAATTATCTAAGTGTTATGTTTTATTTAGATTTCTTGTATCATAAAATCATGAACTTTACACTCGTTAATCATTTTTCCATATTTGTTTAAAAGGGATAAAAAATATATGAATTAAGCTTTCAGCAACCATATTAGCATGATAGGTGTTTTTCATCTAAAATTTTGAGTTCATATGATCCGGTATGACATATAGGAGGCCACCTTGGATTTCAGTCCACATAGGATGACACGTTGCAAAGAAATTAAAATTGAAAATAAATGGAAAACATGCCACCACTAATCCTATTTCAAAAAAAAAATTACAATCAATACAAACCCTAAATCAAATTCTTAAAAATCTCTAATCCTTTTCTTTTCTCTACCCAACGAACAAGAACTTCTCTCTCTCTCCAACCATAAATCTTCAACTAGTACCCATTGCAATCCCTTCAATTAAGAAACAATGGTCGGATGTGCCTAAAAATTGATCTCATATTGCATATAGTTTTCTTTTCAAAGCCAAAGATATAGACAATGGTGGATTTTTTCCTTTCCAAGTTACAATGGTCGGATGCAAAGTGTTGATATACTTAGTAACATTCTCAATCGCCAAACTCCTTATGCAACTCACATAAATGAAAGTACAAGAATGCAATATAGTGATAGAAGTTGTATTAATCAAGCAAGAGGAAGCAGAAATTGAGATTAAAATTTTCAAAAAATTTGAATATTTGACCTAGCCTCACTAGCTTTTGCCCTTCCAATTTCACCTTTAAATTCCTATATTTGGTAGAAGTAACTATGATATCGTGTCTTAAGATGAAGATTTTCTCTCAAGGAGTCTTAAGCACACCGCAGCTAAAGAGAGAATGGTTGATAAGAGTAAATGATAAAAGACGATTGAATAAAGATTAAATTAACTTTTTTGGAATGAAAATTTCTAATGATATATGTTAAGTGAGATTTTTACTTGCATCATTTGCTTGTCCAAAAAAAGAAAGTGTGATTTTTATTTATCCTTTCATTTATTTACTAGTGACATTTTAGAGAAAATGACCATTGTCACTTACTAGACTACACTTGAATAGTGATTTTAATCATTTATGGTACCTTATGATTACGGAACACTCAAGCATATGTTTTTTCTTGAGACAATTATTGTCGGATGTGCCTAGAAATTGAAATGGATACTGGTTGAAGATTCATGGTTAAAGAGAGAAGAGTTTTTTTTGTCGGGCAGAGAAGAGAAAAGGATTGGGGATTTTTTTAAATTTAATTTGAGGTTTGTATTAATTGTGAATTTATTTTTGAAATATAATTAGTGGTAACATGTCGTCCATTTATTTTCAATTTTGATTTTTTAGCCATATGCCATGACTAAAATCCAAGGTGGCATTCTAAATGTCATACCACATCATATGAACTCGAATTTTGATTGAAAAGCACCTCTCGTATTAATATGGTTATTAGAAAATTAGTTTCGTATTTTTCATCCAATTTAATTTGAGGTTTGTATTGATTGTGAATTTATTTTTGAAATAGAATTAGTAGTAACATGTCGTCCAATTATTTTTAATTTTGATTTTTTTAGCCATATGTCATGACTAAAATCCAAGAAGGCCTTTTAAATATCATACCCCATCATATAAACTCGAAATTTCGAACAAAAAACACCTCTCATGCTAATATAATTACCGAAACTTAGTTCATGTATTTTTCATTCACTTTTAAAAGAACGTGCCAAAATGATTAAAACGTATAAAGTTTATGATTTTATGGTACAATAAGTCATTTACTAATGCAAGACTAGATATATTTAGGTTCCTTAATGAGAAAGTTTATAAGTACTATGTTATTATTAGGGCTTGATCTCCTCTCACATTCTAACCCTAGTACTATAAATATACATTAATAAGTGGTAGTTTGCCCCATTAAAAAGAATGCCTTAAGTTTTTAGAGAGTGAGAGGAAGACCTAAATTCTTGAATTAACTCTATAATCTTGTTTGTGTTCTTGATGATCAAATTTATTTTTCGACATCATGACTACACAAGGTATAAAATTTATTATTTACCGATATCTATTAATTATGTGTACTTTTTTCTAGCATAAAGATTCTTGAATTTATAAAATTTAATATGTAATACCCAAAAATCAATGTTAGAGACAACCCATATATTTTATGCACCAATAAATCATTGCTTCCTCATTATAAAAATCTCAAAATCAAAGAAAAGCTCTTGTTTTTCTTTTTCCTATCTTGTTACTCTAATTGATAAAAATATACAAAAGAGAGATGATATTTTATATAATATGTATGTCTCGACTAAATAGGAATAACAAAATAAGAAGTAAAAAACTTTTCCTTTCTAGTTTTACAATAGTTCATTTCCTATTTAGTTTCTTCATGGATTATACTACGATCACTCATGGAAAAAAATTTTCTTTCTAGTTTTACGAGTAGTCTTTTTTTTTTTTCTAGTTAGAATGTCTCGGACAAACATGAACAACAAAATAAGAAAAGAAAAAAAATTATTTTCTTCTTTCACAATAGTCGTTTTCCTATTTAGTTTCTTCATAAATTATGTTAAGATCACTCATGAACTAGACCTTAAGCATACACTTAGCAAATCTCTCATTCTAACCAATAAAGAGAATATCTCAACTCATCATCCAGAGTTCATATGAGCCATGCGGACACATAATCAATTTTTATTGGATGCTATCAATTTTGTCAATATATAAGTAGGATCTTTATCTTGGAGAATCATTCTAAATACCATTAATTATTTTTTTTATTATCTCATAAAGCTAATTGCACTCGCCAACCATTAAAATTTGATTCCTAACCTTTATCATAAGTTAGAATATTATCAAAATTATTTAGCTCTCCCTCATCTAATGACAAGACCTTATTAGAACTAGAATTCTTAATAAAAGAATGAAACCGATTGGTTGACCTACTCATATAAGGTTCTACATTCTAAAGTGGGGGGTTATACTCATCTCGCTTAACACTTCTCGTATCCGCATCATCATTATTACCAATTGTTGGCTCAATATAAATTTTTTTTATTTTTATTCAATACTCATTCGTATATGGCATTAAATCTTAGATGCCATTGGTAAGAATAGCATCAATTTCCTTATGCATAGCTTGCCGCCACGAGGTTGGGTGCTACCCATTGTGAAAGAAATGGGTTCGGCGGTGGGAATAGAGTTGAGGAAGGTTTTGGGCTTAGTGTGCCCTATTTTAGTACGAGTGAGCATAGGGGTGAGAGGGAGGTGGTGGTTGCAACCAAGTGCGTGATTAGATCTAGTAACGAGTTATTAATGCAATAAAATCGTAGGCTGGAGAGGGTGATTTATGGCAAATTAAACTGCAATGGTAGAAAAAAATGATGAGTTTGATTTTGAAGCAGGATAAAGAGACTGGAGTGAATTATGACTTATATGTGTGAGCTTAAGGGTTGATAGGTATAGGCTTGTAGGGTTGGATAGGCTTTTATGGGAGAAGCCCATGAGGTTAGTTTAGAAGTGAAAATTAAGGCTAGATTAGTAACGAGGCTAGGTTGGAGTGGTAACAGTCGAAGCTGGGCATATTTACGGAGAAGTAGGCTAAGCACGGGTTTTCTTGATAATGGTTTGAGAAATTGGAAGAGAGATAAATGCAAGTCATTTAGGAGAAGAAGACCACATGAGCAAGTTTGGGAAATTTGGTGTGGTAGGGATGTTTTGATCGGATTTTTAATAGTAGAGTTAACACCTCCATTGATATCTTCAAAAGGGAAAACCTCGTTCATCAAAAATAACTTGGTGTGAGATACATATTTTATTAGATATAATATCTAAGCACTTATACCCTTTATGTAATAGATTGTAGCCAAGAAAAACACAATGAAAGGAACGGGGTTCCAATTTATGCTTAGCATATAGACGTAACCAAATATAGCGAGAGGCAACAAAAAACACATAAATAATCATAATCTAGAATTTCTTGTAAAAAAAAAATTCATAAGGAGATTTATGATTAAGTAAGGAGGTAGGAAGATAATTGACATAGTAGGCGAGCAGTAGAAAAGGTATGATCCCAAAAGTATAAGGGGATTGTGCATGATGAAGCAATCCTCCGTCGGCTTTGATGATGTGTTTGTGCTTTCTTTTAACACAACCATTTTGTTTGGGTGTGCAAGTATACGAGGAATGTCGAGCAAGGCTAGATTTTGCTAAATAAGATATATGGCTTTGAAATTCACCCCTCTAATCGGCTTGAAAATTTTTGATTGATCGGTTGAAAAGTTTTTCAATTAGATGCTAAAATTTGATTAAAAAAAATTAAGAACTTTGGATTTATGCTTGAAAATAGATTCAATTATATTTACTTTAATGATCATAAAACACAATGTGATAGTTATGACCTTGCAGAGATGAAATTGGAGAAGGTCCTTATAAATCAAAACACATCATTTCTAAAGAAGCTTGTGCTCGAGAAATTAAAATAGAAAAATAAAGTTGATGTGCTTTGCTAATGCAACAAGCATGACACAAAGTATTCATGTTTTTATAAGAAAGAGAAATACTAAACCGACTCAAAAATTTTACTATTGTGTGCATTGAAGCATGACCTAGAGGAGTATGCCATGTGGATAGACTATAAGAATATGCTTGATAATAAAGACTCAATTCGTATAGTGTAAAAGTCATTATCCGGAGATCCTTTGTAGAGGATTTTCTTTGTGCGAATATCCTTAATTATGAAATAGTCGGAAAAAAATTCCGAATAGACATTGCTAGATCTAGTAAAGGCAGATACAATTAATAAATTTTGAGAAGAATTAGGCACATGAAGAATATGACCAAAAGTATTAGAATGATTATATAAAGATAAAAAAGAAGATCTAATATGAGAAATAGGAAGGGTATCGCCATTACTTACTACAACATCCTCAAGTCCTAAGTATTCGGAATGAAGTATTAAATTATGAAGATCGGTCGTAAGATGGTGTGTAACTCACTATTTAGGACCTATTTAGGGTTGGTTTGGTTTGAGGCTAGATGAGATGTAGGAGTAGGTAGTAAAGGGGGTCAAGTATTTGTTGTGTATTTAGGAGAGGGACAAGCGAGTTGAGATGCCCAACCCCATGATAATTGTAGCAGATTGGTGTCATGGTAGTGGATGGAGGAGATGAAAGTTATGGTTAACTAGTCGATTGATGGGAGGTATGCGGGTTGGAGGAGCAATAACATCCCTTCCATCATCCTCTTCCACGAGAATTAAAGGACTATCATAGGGTATAGTGGGAAGTGGGTAAAATTTTAGTTGGAGGAGAGAGATCTCTCTCTCTTCAATTGTATTTATTCACAATAGTAAGCCAAAGAGGTCATCAAAACTTATTGATTGAAGTCGAGCTTCAATGTTGTGAGTGATAAGCTTGTAAAATAGATTCAAGATTGTAAAATAGCATCAATAACATCATCTTCTATGATTGGATGTTAAAGAGCTACAAGTCGATTAGAGGTGTGCTTAACACGCTGCATATAAATAGTGATATCCTCATTCCTACGTTCCAATTAGTGAAGATGGGATTTTAATTGACGAACATGAGCTTCGAGATCCAAAAGCATAGGTGGTGGCCAATTTCTACCATGCTTCATGGGCAAAGGTTACACCCAACCACTCGTGATATAACTCCTTTAAAGAGAGAAGTAATTATCCAGACTTAGCACCAGTTGGTATTTGATAAACCAATCTTAATAAATTGGATTATGAGCTCCATTAATTTGGATAAGTGATGCAAATTCAGAACCATCAACATGATGTATGAATCTATAGTCTTAGAGAATGGGTGTGATTTGAGTACGCTAAAGAATGTAATTCATGGAGTTGAGTAGAGAAAGCCGATGTTGAACGCGAAGAGGAGAAGTAATTTGTGTGATGGCATGATTGGGTGATTCTAGAGGAAGGTCGATGGATTTGGAGTAAGAGGAAGATCTCATGGTAGTGGCAATATATGTGTAGAGAAGATCAAGACTGGTGGAGAAAGAAGAAGGTGAATAGTAACGAGCTAAGAAGAAGGCAAAAGCTAACTTAGGCAAGTACATGTTTAATAGAAAATTGATAACGGTGGGCGACAATGTTTGTGATTAAGGTTAGTGCATGGGAGTAAGATTATGTGGTAGGATGAGGTTGGGCAGTAATGGCAATTAGGTCGTATGCGATAATGAGTTTGATGAAAAGAAAAAAAAATTGTAGTAGCAACTTAAAAGAGAGAGGCGTATACTTTGGCCGATAAGCCTGAGAGGCTCGATACCATGAAGAAACTACAAATTGATTGTCAAGATTTCACACACTCTTTTTATTATAGTAAACTCTTTAAATAGAGTTTTAGAGATAGAGATATAATTACAATAAGTTTCGGAGATAGAGATACGGTTAAAGTAAGTTTTAGAGATAGAGTTTCTATTACCGTAAGTTACTAAAATATATACAATATCTAACTCTTATCTTATATATACATTATCAAATTCCCTATCCTTATCAACTATTAATAGTTATTTCATGATTCTATTTTAAAAAGAACGTTAATAAAAATAAGAGAACAAATCAAAATAGATTCCATAAAAAAAAAAAAATACTTCCACCTAGACTCAAAAGTAAATTTTATAACCTTATACTTTGGCCGATAAGCCTAGAGAGGCTCGATACCATGAAGAAACTACAAATTGATTGTCAAGATTTCACACACTCTTTTTATTATAGTAAACTCTTTAAATAGAGTTTTAGAGATAGAGATATAATTACAATAAGTTTCGGAGATAGAGATACGAGTTAAAGTAAGTTTTAGAGATAGTAGTTTCTATTACTCGTAAGTTACTAAAATATATACAATATCTAACTCTTATCTTATATATACATTATCAAATTCCCTATCCTTATCAACTATTAATAGTTATTTCATGATTCTATTTTAAAAAGAACGTTAATAAAAATAAGAGAACAAATCAAAATAGATTCCATAAAAAAAAAAAAAAATACTTCCACCTAGACTCAAAAGTAAATTTTATAACCTTTTATCTCTTTTTTTATATTTCTTATTTGCATTTTTTTTATTTTATGAAATAACTATTGATATTAGCTATTGAAACAATATAAATTTCTCCATCAATTGTAATAAAAATGAAATGCAAAGATACTATTGTTTATAGTCCTAGCCTTCCATTGATCAAAAGAAAAATATATAATGCAACGTTGAACTTCTTATACTTATATTTATTTTGTGATTCTCACTTAAAGATTATATTATGTGCAATAAAATAAATGTTTTTTTTTTTTCATCATAAGGTCCATAGGCTTTGGACTACACAATGATTTTATTAAAATTATGTTCTTATAGAGTGTTTGATTGATTTCAAATACTAAATTAATTTTTTTCATTTTTAAAAACTAACTTGAACATTTAATACATTTTTTAATGATACACATGCAAGGGCTAAAAATACTAGTTAAGTATATCATAGAATCAGGATTCATAAAGAGTAAAGAATTTCCTTGATTCAACTTAAGCAAAGTTTGGTTTTAATCAATTAACGTGTTTATTCTTATAGAAACAAACAATAAGCAATTTTTATTGATTGGCAATTTGGAACCAGACTCAGAAAGAATCGTAATTGCAATAATGGAAATATAATACGGCAATTGGATAATAATTATGATACTGAATTCCACGTGTAATTTGACAAAACCTATTTCAAATCACATATTAAAAAAAAAAAAAAAAAAAAAAAAGAGGATTAATAAATGATAGAAAGAAAAATTAGGACCAAAATGTAACAAATAACATAATAAAGGGATCAAAATGTAAGACGAGAGAGAACAATTTAGGGTTTGGGCAAACCCTATTAAAACCAGCCGCTTTGGCTGCTCTGCTGCCTCGACCCCATTTTCACCTCAAAAACAGTCAGAGTTTCGATCTGCGAGTCTTGTCTTCTAAATGGTAACATGCATAACTCTTCTTCTTTCATGCCCATTTCATTTTTCTTACAATATATGTATATCTTGTGCGTAAAAAGCTTAACTGTTGTTTTGGTGTAAAATTATGCTAGTTTCTTTTTTAATTGATGCTGATGGATTTATTTCTGTGGGAATGGAGAATATATAATTTACTTTTCTGAAGTTTCAGTCTTTTTAGTCTTTTGTGTGGAAAGGCAGCAACTTTAGGCCAAAAAAAAAAACATTAAAGGCGCGCAAAAATTAGAACCTGCTTGAGTGAAAAACATTTTCGTGTTTCTGTTGTGTGTTTTTTGTCTGCTAACTGATTGATGACCAGAGTTTAGTTTTTATGGGGGATGGCAGCTAATTTGCTGCTCTTCATGTTGTACGGATTGAAGTTTCACTGCATTTTGTTATCTTCAGTATCTCCGCCGTGAGGGTTTATGTGGGGCTCTTTATAATTGCTATGATATGGTTTATAAATTGCTGAATGACAGACGACTTTTGGCTACCATAGTCGTGATGATTTTACTATTTTGTTGTAAAGTTTCTTTTTAAGTGGAGTTACTCTAGATAATTAAATAGTAAGTATTTTGAATCATTGTTAGCGTAGATGTTTCAAGTTGGGATTGGTTTAGAAAGCATCATAAAATAAAGTCCAATAATCAGAAGTTAAGCTAAAAACGCTTCGTGTATTGCCCATGTTGTTATTTTGTTGGGCAAAGAAAAGCTCAAGGGACTCATGTGCTGAGATGGGTTTTAAAGAAGTTTGAGACCATCAAATCCTTTATGAGAAGTTGAAATTGTGGGTGTTGTGTGGAACTGCTGGATTTTAAAACACTATGCACAGTAGATATCGGTGACAAAGACCTAAACTTTTTTGGCTTTAGTACTACATACTTTCTGCTGCTCTATACACATTTTTTTATTAGCACCATTCGTGTCATCTACATTTTGGAATAGTGTTCTTTGGTTTCTTTCCCTTTTTTGATTCATTGGCTTGTTTTTATGTTTACTACAGGCTCCCAAAAGAGGCGTGAAGGGCCCAGTGGCAGCAAAGAAGAAACCTGTATGGGATCTCTCTCCCCTCCCTCTTTCTCTCTTCGGTGGATGTACTTGTTTATTTCCTTTTTGAACTTTGTAGCTAGATAGAGCTTACCAGTGTTTGCCTCAATATCTCCTTAATCTCATCCGATCACAAATTCTAAAAAGTTGAGAATACAAATGTTAGAAGATTATGATTTATACTCAATTCTTAAAACTTGCATGTGATTAGTTATAACTCTGCTTCATTATTGATAGTTATGGTTTATATTCTGCTCCTTTGCAACTAAAGGTTTGGTGCATTGATGTTCATTAATTACAGGAAAAGGTAGTAAACCCTTTGTTTGAAAAACGACCAAAGCTGTTTGGAATTGGCGGTGCACTTCCACCAAAGAAGGACTTGACTAGGTTTGTCAAGTGGCCACATGTTGTTCGTATTCAGAGGCAAAGAAGGATACTGAAACAGCGTTTGAAGGTTCCTCCTGCTGTTAACCAATTCACAAAAACACTTGACAAGAACCTTGGTAAATTTTTTGGTCCTATTCTGGAAAAGTTGACAAACTTTGGTTCCAAGGATCATGGATGTCCAGGCTTAAATGTAGCGTGCATTATTCTTATAGTTATTGTGGTGCATTATGCATTTTTTTTAATTACTGAAGCTGCAGATAATGTCTGGTTTTGATTTGTGGTTTTTTGTTTTCGTCATTTTATGTTACAGCTACACAACTTTTTAAGCTGTTGCTAAAATATAGACCTGAGGACAAGGCTGCTAAGAAGGAAAGGCTTCTTAAAAGAGCACAAGCTGAAGCTGAGGGGAAGACTGTGGAATCAAAGAAGCCTATTGTTGTGAAATATGGTCTTAACCATGTTACTTACCTCATTGAGCAGGTACTGATGTTAGTTTCTACAGTTATTTTTAATTATCTTTGCTTCTAATTGGGTAACAAGGTGATTATAGATGATTTGGTGCTTTGTTACCTTTTTTAATTGAGCTATTTGGGAGTTCTGTTGTAATTAAGGTTTTATAGGAGAAGACGACTTCTGAATTGGTGGTGTTGTTTCATCTCTTAATCTCATTTCCTCATTTCTGTCAATTATTTGTCTTTTTATGCAAAATTGATTTTCCTCCCTCTGTTTATATATGTGTGTTTATATATTTTCCCTTCCTTTCTACCTTTTATTTGTCTAGTGTAAATTGTTTTCTCCTAAGACTCTACGTGATGCATGTAGAACAAGGCCCAGTTGGTGGTTATCGCTCATGATGTGGATCCAATTGAGCTTGTTGTTTGGTTGCCTGCATTGTGCCGGAAAATGGAGGTTCCTTATGCAATTGTGAAGGGCAAGGCACGACTGGGAGCGGTGATTTCTCAGCACTTTTTTCTATGCATATAATAAGTTTTTCAATTGATTTTTTTTAATAACAGACCCTGGATCTCTGTGTTTAAAAAACAGATTGTCCACAAGAAAACAGCTTCAGTTTTGTGCCTTACTTCAGTAAAGAACGAGGACAAATTGGAATTTAGCCGGGTTTTGGAGGCAGTCAAGGTAATATCTTGATGAGCAATTGCACTACACTATGACGGCATAAAATATTATGATCATGTCTTTGTTCGTTATTCAGGATGTCTGTTACTAGGCCTTTCCATCCCTCAAACTGTTCTTTTTAAGTTATATTTAAATAAATAAATAATTGATATTTGAAACCCCTCCTAGAAGATAGCAAATTCAGAAAGGGGCAGTTTGTCCTTTGTTTGCTCATCCCACAATGAACAGTTTTTTTCTAACAGCATTGCCTGTGATTTTCATGCAGTTTACTGGTTGGAAGTGATTTCTTGATTTGATTTGATTTTCTGTAATCAACTTTGCATGTTTTACCTATCTCTTGAATTCTGTTTTTTCCTTGCTTATCTCACATTTGTTCTCTTCAACTGCAGGCGAACTTCAACGACAAGTTTGATGAGCACCGCAAGAAATGGGGTGGTGGCATCATGGGTTCCAAATCTCTGGCCAAGACTAAAGCTAAGGAGAGAGTCTTAGCCAAGGAGGCGGCACAAAGAATGTCTTGAGCATCTTCTTTTGAGGGATTGGACAGAAATTATAAGGAGAGGATCTTTCTTAGATGATTTTAGCTTTTAATTCTCTCCTTTTAGCGCCCCGTTTGTTATTTTGGACGAGTTTTGTATTGATTGGGTAGCTGAAATACTTCATTACGTTCTCGGTTATCCATACTTTTGGTGGGAGAACAAAAATCTGAACTTATCTTGGAAACTGAATTTTTTTTTCCTTGGGTTTTTGACATTTAATTAAGAAATTGATCTGCTATCAGGATGATCAGCTAATCTTCAGCTATGATCAGGATGATCTGATCTCAAGATTTTCAGGCAGAAAGATGAGATTTTTGTGGCCGTGTACCACTATATAATGACATTCCCAGCATTAGAATGCATTCATATTAACGTGGAAAATATGTTTTGGAACAGTAGAAGACTTTCGTTGTGCGCGGCATAAAGGTCAGCAATTAAAATCAAATGAGCATTTGGATCTGAAGGATAGCTTCGAAGGAAAAGCTGAATTATCTTGTGATTTCTTGTGAATAATTTTCATCAAACTTGCTTGTTCTATTGATAATATACAAATTGAAAACCAATCCTCTCAGGAATAATATTCATAGAAAATTAATCACATGAACTCCTCATAGATGTGATGCTACTTGAAAGAAAATCAGCCTTTCCCAAAACCCTTTTACTACAGATGGTCATGTATCAAAAGCTAACCCTTCTGAGGAAAAGAATTCGAGTTCTTGTCATTTGCCCTTTTGGTGAAGGGCAAGGTGATACAGATGCTGTTGATTTTCCAGTTCAGCGCCGTCGAGCTTCAATCCGTCCCAATATCTCACTGCAAGTCGAGCTATTTCCAATGCCTGTTCGATAGAATATTTTACCTCCAATTAATTGCACAAAACGTTGTCGCTCATCTATTGCTCGTAAGCCAGTTCGCATCTCGAGAAAACCCAATACCATAACCATACACATCGCTCTTTGTATTCAAATTCCCAAACAATCAGCATAACATCAATGTCATTGCAATTTCTAAAGGTGGCCTTAATGTTTTTTTTTTTTTTTTTACTTCTGTTGTTACAACTGACAAGAAATTGCTATTGGGTGAACTCCTTTTGAAATAACGAACTTTTGGCCTTAACACCACTAAGTTCAGGCCACCTTCGTGAGAGAGGACTCAAACCTAGGATATGTGAACTCAACCACACAACCCAGTTTTGCCCTCTTTGCCAGGCTAAGTAGCGTCAGAATTTTGGAGCAAGCTCACATCATTCCATCATGGAAACATTCAAACTTACATGGCAAGAGAAATTACCTGAGGCGACATGGTCAGGAGCAATATAACCAACTATACCCATAAGTAGCATATCCTCTTACATAGGAAAAATCATCTTTAGGTCCCCATTTTGCCAAGCCAAAGTCTATATAGTCGGAGTATAGGAGTAAAGAAAATGAGAAGTTAGAACTACTTCAACTAGTCACGAATCACTTGAATTTAAATGATTTTGTGGCGGTGAAATGCTTTTTGGTACAATGCTCTGATTATATACGCGATCAAGCAATACATTCGAGGACTTGAAATCTCTGAAAATTATCAGCTTCTCCATCGTATGCAAGTAACACAAGGCTCGAGTCCCTATCACAATTTTAAGCCTTGTTTCCCATTAAAGCATCGGATCTGAGCTCTCTGCACAAGTACATGCAGTGCATAAATAAGAAAAATGAAGTTATTTTATCAGCAAAATTCACCACTCTGCCCGAGCAAATGCTCGTGCGTTCATCTAGTAACTCCAGAATTCAACAATGCTTATCGGTTCTTACTTCTAAACAAATGGTAATTCAAACTGCCCTTTTCCAGGAATTCATAGACAATAAGTAGGAATTCATAGACAATAAGTAGTTCCTTATTTTCCTGACAGTAGCCCAGCAGCTTTTGCAATGTCAGGATGAGAAAGCCTTGCTAAGAATCCAACCTCTGTCTATACCAATTAATGACAACCAAATAAGTAAGCAACAATTCATAACCTTAATGCAATGTTCAAATAACAGATTAAACTTCGTTTAGCCACTGTTGATATCTCTTGCAGCATTGAAGATAACAACAGAATAGAAATTACCCACCATTGTCGAAATCCTTGCTTGCTGCTTGAATCCAATCTCTTGAAAGCAGTTGCTCGTTTCCTTGTATCCTGAGATGAGACCTCCTCCTTGAGCCAACCCTTATAGACACTGCCAAAACCTCCCTTGCCCAGAACCATATCATTTCTAAAATTGAAGGTTGCAGCCTTCAATTGGTCCAATGTAAAAGCTCTCTACCGTGAGTCTATACCTGTTCCCCCCATCTGGAAGATCCCCTTCATCTATTGCAGCCAAGAATTCATTGTTCTCGCCCCAAATAGCCGCAAGGACACCACTTGCTTGAGATATCCATGTTGAAAAATTGATGGTCGCCATAGAGAACCAACTGTTGCCAGAGACATTGCTACCAAGAAAAGATGTATCACCTGATTACATGAACCATGTTGAAATTGGATGTATCACATCAAATCGAAAAAAGCTCTTTGTTTGATGAACGAGTGATGCTGAGCATAGATTGGCAGATAGAGAAGGGGGAGGCTTCCTCCTTCGACTTCGAGGACTTTGTTTTGTTTAGTAAATGTAACCTCTCCTCCAGTCAGTACCCGATGGAAACTAGTCTAACTCTAGGAATATTAAATGCGTTAACCTCTGGAAATACTAACTCTTAGAATATTAAATGCGTTAACGCATGAGGTTGGCCAATACTAACTCTAGGAATATTAAATGTTTTTGGAGGGGAAAAACATCCATTTTACTCATCACATCCTTTGATTCCTCCAAATCACAACTGCCATTAAACCATAAATTTCCCTACTTCGCAACTTTCAAATTCATAGGTGTTTTACTTTCAACATAGTAGGATAAATGGAGGGTAGGGAAGGTTCTTAGGGTAATCTGCTGTGATAGCATGACCTTGATGAAGGCAGTGATTGATGATTCCGCAGCTCTATCTTCCTCAAGTACAATAAAGTTAACTGCGATCATGACCCGATATTTGTGATATCAGAGGATCTAAACCTAATAAAAACCACTTTGTCAGAGTTTATTTTCCAAACTGTGCAAATAAGTATGCTCGGCAAATAGAGGAAAGCATGGTTCAATGATGTCTTGGAAAAGAGAGTAAGATTTTCATACCCAACCAAATCTAAACAGTTGCAGGAATTAAGATACAATATCTTATTTCTTTTTGAGTATCATAAATTGAATACAAAAAATACCTGGAAGTCCCCGACAGTATGGGCTGTTTCTATGATATGGTAATTCCGAGAATCAAGATTACTGATGGACCCTCTCAGGAAAAAGAACATATGAGTTTTAACATGAGAGGGTTCTATGAAGATTCTAATTCCTTAAGAAACACTTTAAGCGTCACAAATTAGGGGTACAACCATAATGGAAATACATGTCATTACAGAAATTGCAATCCATGTGATGCATGTGGTCCTTGAACTCTTTCTGTACATCTTTCTTCAAGGCATGAAGATTCGCACGATTAGTGTGATCCAAGCTCTGCTCAACAGCCTTATCTGTAGAACCAAGTATCTGCGCTCAAAAAAGCATCATGGCAATACTAGCCTGACCAATCAAGTTAGGTATCTGTTGGTGTGTTGCAATGGTGACCACGTCCTACATGAAAAAGGAAAAAAAAAATCTAAACTTGCTTATATGTGTTTGAAGGAATAGCAATAAAGGGCACGCCATATTTATGTGGCAGAAGCAAAGTAGAACACTCCTCGGCAATAGTTTGTCAGTCTTCATTACCGGTGCAGCAGTGCCCAACTATGAAACTCTACGGCTCTCACAACCAGGGCAATTGTGCAAGCTCTCATGAATGTAAATGTCACAGTCAAGGCAGAAGTACTGTTTGCAGTTTGGGCAAGCAACATGAAGGCTGGGTTTATTGCCTGTGACAAAACAATCAGAATGGTTGCCAAACACAATGAGTCTTAACCACAAATCCATCAGCAATATTGAAAAAATATAAAAATAAATAAAGATAAAATAAGAGGTAGACCAGCTTTTTAGTATATAAGTTATAGTTTTAAGCAGAGAAAATGGGTGAACAGCTTAATGTCAGCACAAAGAAATCTGCCAGCTAACATCGGTCCAGAAGTCTGACAGGGGAGTTAAAATATTTTTCTTCCTGAATAATAGGCACATACACTCAAAGGTAACAAAGGACCTAGGTTATCATGATGTATCAAAGACACTCAAATATACTTTAGGTTGTGGAAAGAGAATTTCAAACATCTCCATATGTGATTCCCCAATAATAATAGCAACATGAGAACATAATTCATCCAAATCTAAATATTATATCTGTATTCCATAGGCATGGTCATGGACAGAGAAAAAATTACTGTGAGCCTGTTCAATCGCAAAACCTTCACATCTATATAACTCACCAGGATTGACAAGGCTTTGTTGGCAACCAAAACAAGTTTTCTGTGATTTGAGATGTGGTTCGTTGTGACATGATGGCTTCACCTCATCAAATGGTGCTATTGGAAAGAGATGATGATACGACCTTGCTAAATGGGGTGAAGAAACGAGTGTCAACCCACAAATACAGCACTCAGTAGGAAGCTCACATACACGTGCTTTACATCTTGGACAAATATATCCCTCCCCAACTTTAGATTCTTTATGACAAGAACATATTGAGATGGAACCCTCTGCTGCTCTTTGTGGGAAACCCATCTTGATCAAGTTAGCGATTGCAAATTCTGCTATTGCCGGTGGAGGGGGTGCATGCTCCAATATTAAATCCTTAAAGTGGCTCTGCAAAATAAAACACACAGCAGTTGTGTTTATGAAATAAGCTTTCAGCTTTTGGACCAGTAAGAAGATATTAGAAGCCTTCCTGTTTCGTAGAAAAATTGCTTTCTTGGAATTTCTGAAACACTCAAGGTTATTGCAAACTTTTTGGTTTTCCATAACAACCAGATTGTTTACAGCATAACAGGTTTCTCAAATTTCCTAGAAAAATAAGATAAAAGCTTCGCGAAAATTCTATTCAGTCTTGCAAGACCCCGTAGTTAATATAACTCACCTCATCCAAAGCAACAGAGTACAATCCACCAGTCTCTTGGCAAAGATGTTTGCATATGAACATTTCTGCAGAGAGGCCAATAACTGAGCATCTAATTTTCGACTTCTTGCATTTCTGGATTGTCTCCATTATATCTCCCGGATCACAGGAAGTGAGCGCAGAGTATAAGATGAGAACTTCGCGATGACCATATGATGGAATTTGATCAAGATACTCATGAACATGATCCAGTGCATTCTGTAGTGACGAATCACCTGAACATTCCAACTTAGCCATCAAAGCCTTGATATGAGACTCAGGACTCCCACCAAGCTCTGTTAAAGAATGAGCAACCCCATCTTTAATAGTAACCAAAGCAATCTGACTAAGTGGATTCTGGTCAAAAAACTCCCTTATAAAAGCCTCAGCATTTTTCGCAACCACAGCCATTCTGCTTGGTCGAAAGTCCATCACGGATGCTGCCTACAAAAATCATTTCCTAACTTGTTACTTTCAATTCATTTAAAGACCAAGTGGTCGTTCAGAAAAATGTTTTCTCTTTCCTTTTCTCAGATAAAATGAATGAAAGAACATGATAACTTCATTTTTATTTTTAACTGTAATGGTATCCACAGGCCAGCTTTCCCACACAGTGACTAATTCCCTCAGGAGGTCAAAACCAGAATCAGTGTGTTCATAAGAAATTATTTTCTTAATGGAGGGCGCAAACCCACTTAACAAACCCTTCAAGGATTAATAATAACTCTGGAGGATAACCCTCCTAATTTTTCATTGAATATAGCAAAAATGTAGTCAGAAATTGAAAATAAAAGAATAACATTATTATTACCCTGGAGAGATCGAGGACAATGTAGAGAAAGCGAATGAGGCCTTTCTGAATGCGATGAGAATTAGAAGCAGCAGAAAGAGAACGAAGGCGACGGCGATACTGAGCATGGTACATCGCTTTGTTGTCTATAGGACGAAGGAGTCCAGACTCATCCTCTTGTAAAGCTTCCCAAGATCTCTCATCAGTGTAATTTCTCTCTCCCCAACCCTCAAGATCACCGTCTTCTTCATCGTCTTCGTCTTCTTGTTGTCTTCTCTTTTCAGCAATGCTGTTGGTCATGCTTGCTTTATTTTGCTTTGCTTCCTCCTACTTAGATGAATCAGAATCAGAATTTCATGAATTCGTCTTAAATTAGGGTTTTGCGCTCTGGATTTTGATTGTTGGGGAGACGAGTGAGGGAGGAGCTTCAAGTAACAGAAGGTAGTTAAAGGATGCAAAGTGTTGGAGGATGGATTTAGGTCCTGGCCTATTAAAGCCCTTGTCAGCATAAGCCCAGGAGAGACAAATAGTACTATGCGGACGGAGTAGTTACCTTTTTGCCACGTATTTTAGTAGTATACTAGTCGGTTATCCGAGCTACGTTATAGGTCCGATAAAACTAAATCATTTCAAAAATTTTATAATTATAATTTTTTATTTAATTAATTTTTTCTAATATTTTTTATAAATTTTCTCTTTCAAAAAACATAAATCATTCTTCTTTATGAATTGATTTTAAAATAAAAAATTATATTAATTTTAATTAAAATATTAATCAAGAATTAAAAAAAACTTTAAAAATATAAATTTCATAATATTTTATTATAAAAAGTAAATTTATAATTAATGAATAAACTTTTTCAAAAATTAACAAATAAAAAAATCTCTTATTTAATGCTCATGAGAAGGTTAATTTTTGAAATAATACGCACAACGATACGAGTAGATAGAAAAAAAAATCATTTCAAATTTTTAAAATTTTTTAATTAATTTTTTATTTCATTATAAATGTTTTTTTTTTTGTGTTTTTAATAAAATTTCTACTTAAAAAACATGATTTATTCTTCTTTATTTAGGGATTCTTAAATAAAAAATTGTAATAATTTAAACTTGAAATATTAATTAAGAATTAAAAAAATTAAAATTATTTTTTAATAATAATGTATTCAAAAAATAAATTTACAATTAATGTATAGACTTGCATAAAAATTAACCAATGAAAAAATAAAATTTTATTCTTATTGAATGTTGGTGAGAAGATTTTTTTTTTCAAGTATATGCATTTGATATATATATATATATATATATATAGACAAAACAATCAATAAAATTAGCATAAAAAACTATATTTGAATAATTGGTTCATTCCTTTAAAAAATTATTTTAATTATTTTATTTTAAATAAATTTTTTCTATAATGTTAACAAATATTTAAATTAAATAATTTGTATTATGTTGGAACATGTATAGCTAATTTTAATATAAAAATAAGAATAAAAATTAACTTGACGTGAATTTTTATAATAAATTGAAAAAATTAATTTTAAACAATAAGAACAGTATATATTTATTCTAAAATTTAAAAACATATCGTATATACTATATAATCGTCGGTTTATATGAAAAAAAAGAAGTTAATTATGTTGAAAGATGTATAGTTAATTTTTAATATAAAAATAAGAATAAAAATTAATTTGATGTGAATTTTTATAATAAATTGAAAATGTCAATTTTAAAATATAAGAATAGTATATATTTATTCTAAAATCAAAAAATATTCCCTATATAGTATATAACCGTCGGTTTATGTGAAAAAAATAACAATTGAGTTTTCAAAATTTCAACATCCAAAAGAATATAAATTGATTAAAAAAAACGTGTTTAGTGCATTAGCCAAGGGGGTTAAAAAAACATTTATTTTAAAATTCTACGGACCAAAATGAAACGATTTAAAAATTATAAAAAAAAAACCGTTGAATAGTTATTTGTGAGGAGATAAACGAGTGAAACTCACTCGTTCATTCTAAAATCTAAAAATATACCGAGTTTATGTGAAAAAAATAACAATTGATTTTTCAAAATTTTAACATCCAGTTAAATAAATAAAAAAAATAATATAAATCGATGGAAAAAATCAAAAGAAAAAAAAACATGTGTAGTGCATCAACCAAGGGGTTAAATTTTTTATTTTAAAATTCTAGAGATTAAAAAAAAAAAAAAAAAAACTAGTGAATAGTGATTTGTGAGGATATGAACCATCTTTTAGATACATAGTAATGGTAATGATTTGAAATTTTGTATTTGACATTAAAATTAACAAAATGTTGATCGGTTTGTCCTTGTAAAGAGATAGAATTAAACTCTTTATAAATATAAGTATTGAATTGAAATTTTTTTTTGAAAAATTTTGGCAGCTAAACATTGGGATTATCTATTGTTTGTCATGGAGATAGAGGTGTTCACTATACGGTGAAAATCGAAAAACCAAACCAAACCGTACCGAAATATCAATTTCGGTGTGGTTTTTTATTTTAGAAATTTTTTAAAAAAACCGAACCGATATATAATCGAGTTTTTGGTTTTGGTTTCAGCTTTTTTTTTTTAATCGGTTAACCGAATAACCGAATTATTAAATTTTTTTTATAAAAAAATTCATGATTGAAATAGTTGAATGGTATCTTAAGTAGATTCATGTTCAAAAAATATTTTATGAAATTGAAGTAAATTATATATTAGTTCACTAATCAATGTTGATCATGCTTAAATTAATATTAATTTATTTTAAAAATAAATTGAAAATGTTTCTCAAAATCAAAATATAAAGACTAAATTTGTTTCTCAAAACTAGAGGGATTAATTTATCATTTATTTTATAAAACTTCAAGAGTTGAAAATGTTATTCAACAAATGAACTAAATTTAAACATTGATCATACAATATTTTATGTTGACCAATTTAATTGTAAAATATTTTATCGAAACAAATATAAGAAAAAAAAATCTTGAGTATTAATTACGAGTGAAAACCGAATTATCAAATAAAAAAATCGATATATTTTGAAACCGAATCGAAAAAACTGAATAATAATTCAGTTCAGTTTTGATTTTTTTAGACAATTCGATTAATCAAAAACCTATAAAAAATTTTTGAAACCATACTAAATTACCGAACGAACACCGCTATAGGGAGAGGATTTGGTTGTCAGAATAGTTGTGAACCGATGATGAACAACACCAACGCATGGAGGGGGCATTCCATAAAGTTTATTAAGTATTCATATTTTGAAAAAGTGTACTTTGGTCCATTTCTAACGTGTTACTGTGACTATATTTATTGATTGGGGCCAAACAAGCAGCTTTTTGTCGATTTTGGGATCAATAGCCCAACCCAGTTTGAATGAAACACAGCATGGCATCAATATTTGTCATTTGGCCAACATTTTGTTCAACAGCATTGAAATTTTTTTATTATTATTGAATAAAAATGTTAAGATATCAAACTGTCAAAGTGTTAAGATTCCAAACTATTATATGATTGGGGGGGGGGGGGGGGGGGGGGGGGGGGGGAACATTGCTAGTAGGATTTTATGGCTAGAATGCAAATTAGTTTTACTCTTTTGGAACTTCTAAAAAAAAAAAAGCAAAATTCAATCAAATAAATACGTCTGCAGGCTAATTAATATTTGATTTTTTTTTCTTCTTATACTAACACGATTACTACATAAACTTGTACACTAGCATGTAGATGTTCTATCAAAGTAACTACCCTAACTATTAATCAAAACTTTACATTGTTGAAGAGTGAACCTATAACATCTCCTGATTTGTAAAGCATAAATTCTATATTGCTAAACTCTTCATCTCTTACTTTCTTAAAAAGCATTAATAATTGTATTATTTCTTGCAAATAAAAAGATAAAAGATATATGTTTGATGTAGATAGATTTTTATCAATAATAGATTGGTAGAAATAATTTGATTATTACTTCATGCAAATAAAAAAAAAAAATAGAAGATATATGTTTGATTTAGATAGATTTTTATCAAGAATAGATTGGCAAAAAGAATTTGGTTATTGAATGCAAAAAAAAATCATAATTAAATTTTATGGTAGCATTTAATCTGGAAAGACAAAAACACCATTTTTTTTATCAAAAAAATAATAATAAAATCTTCACCCACTAAATAAATAAAATAAATATATGCCAAGATCATCAAGTAACAAGTTAAACAAAATTAAATAAACCACCTTCATTAGTCAATCTCTTCATTTAAAAAAAAAAAAAAAATCATTAAACATATAGTCATAGATAGTAAAGTTCTATGTGACAAAATCTGTGCCATTTTTTACCTAAACATTAGATCACTGCTATTTTATTTCCTCTCCAAATTAGAAAGCTCCTCAAGAAGGCCAAGGTTAATGATGATATCTTCATGAAGCGCAGCATGTGGGCATCCTCTAGTTTCAACAGCACGGATCCTCTACTCAGGCAGTGCTCCATGCTTAACCAAGAACTCACCACCCTCTTTTGTGAATATATCATTTGTAATATGAAATAACAACATAGCTCTTGAGCTCTTAGTCAATCTCTCAATCTACATTATCATGTATTTAAAATGATTAATGGTAAAGAAGAGCACAGATTATGCCTCATTTGAGAATTTACGACGTATAGCTTTTAGTTGAGCCTGTATTATTTTGTCAGAATCTGTAGATGTTTGTACAAAACCTCAGCTTCAAATAAATCCAAGGCATAGATTTGAGGTGCATTTGCAAAATTGATAGTTGTTTACAAATTAATGTTCTTTATATCACCAGAAACAAAAGAAAAATGAACTCCTTTTTGGGTAGAGCAGCAACTCCTAATTTACTCGGTCAGCTAAAATTGGGTTCATTGAGTTGGAATATTAATGTTCAACAGTAGTCAATTAACTTGAAATTGAACAAAAAAAAAATGTCAAATTTTTGTCTTAAATTTATACTCGTAGGAACAAGATTGTACTTGTAATGCAAGAATTTACACAGAGCCAACATCAAAGCTGTTTTCCTGACCAATAGGAAATATATCATTCAATTAATAATGAACACCTATAATTAATTAAGAGAAAAACAAATTGGAAAGGAAAATAGAGAGATACCTAGTACCAACAGGGCCACCAATGCCAAGGAAAATGAGTTTACATTCAGAGTCCTTTAAACCCAAAAAGAGTAATAAACGTATCAGCCATACTACTAAATTAGCCCACTCGTCTCGCAGAAAAAGAGCACTGCTGACCACAGCCATATCTATAAAAAATTATACATAAACATGCTGATCTTGAAATTGATTTTTCATATGGTCCTTCCATGCCAACAAAAGATTCTAAGAAATTCAAACCTTTCATGCTGTTTTTTTAAGTTCAAATTCTAATAATAAAAATAATTTTGCCACCAACAGTATGTATTTTATAATTACATTATATATGCTATTAATAAATCATGCATTCATATTAAAAAACAATTGTACAATTATATTATAAAAGAAATAATAAAAACAATCACAATGATTGAACCTAATGATGTGCATAATAGTAAACAAATGAAAGGAATACAAAGATAATACTGATCGTAATACTCAATATCCATAACTTAACATCTATCTAGTAACGTTCAACTTAAAGAAAAGACAAATAACAATGAATTAACACTAACCATATAATTTTTTATTCAAAAAAAAAAAACAAAAGGTTTATCTCTATACATTTCAAATTTTTTTGATTGAGATGCTCTATAATTTTTCAGCTTGATTGAAACCTTCTATTCTTACGAATTTATTGATTCAAACCCTTCATTAACTCGTTCATCCGATGTAGCATGTTAAAATTAACGATAATCAATCACAAATGGACACGTGGGCTAGTGTATATGTTCAAAAAAAAGACTTAAAAAAAGGTTTTTATTATTAAACTAATATTTAGTATTTAAAAAAAAAAAAAAGGAAAATACCACATTGTCCTCATCCCATTACACTTGCCCAAATCGTTTTTTTTTTTTCATTTTGTCCAAACCAATTCTCTTGTTCTCTTTCTCTATGAAAGCATAAATCCTAAAATCATAAAACTAATTTTCTTCGCAAACAAAATAAAGTTAATCCATCATGTCCAAACCTCCATCCTTATCCATAAATTAGAAAATCAGATTTAGAAACCATTTTTGTGGGATTCGGTGGTGGATGGGTTGAGGGTCTAGGTGGTTGTTGGTGAGGGTTCATGTTTTAGTGAGTGAGGACTGGAGTTTCGGTGGTTCTTGGATTGAGAGAGGTGGTTAGGTGGTTGGAAGAGTGGATCGGTAGGGAGGAGTTATTGTTAGGTGGCTATGGTAGAGGATTGGTGAGGTGTATGGCTAATGGTGGAGGAGTTATGGCGTTAAGGTGCAAATTGTGGTGGCTAAAAGTTTTAGCAAGGGAGATGTTTGATTTTTTCTATAATTTCCTCCTTCGAGTGGCCTCTCAATATTAATGTCAACAAGCATGAGCACATGGTGCTAGTGGACTTGCTCAAGACTGGTCACTCAAAGCTTGATAGAAAGATTGGTGATGGGATCCAAGCTTTGCAAGTTTGGATCATCTAATTTTTAAGGGTTGGTGTGTCTTCTTAATTAGGGATGATGACTCTATTGATGATTTCAACTTTAGGAAGTGTGTGGATCACATACTTCCATTACCCAAGGACATGAAAATAAAATCTAATTTTCTAAGTAGAGGTAAGGGTCATGGAGGGAAAGGTGAAAGAGGTGGATGAGCCCGTGGTCGTGGCTATGGAAGAAGCAATAGATCAAAGAACTAAATCATAGAAGAAAATTGAGGATCCCATATTTTTCTTTTGTAATTCTTAGCTAAGTTACTCTCTCATATCCAAGTTTTGACTCGTTAAATACTTAAAGTTTAATGGCTTTTTACCGAGCTTTGAAGGTCATCGATTTTTGTTGTTTCAATCTATTTTTTGTTTGAGTCTGTTCCTTTTGCTCTAAAAAAAAATGTTTGGTTATTCCCTAAACTGCAAAAGAATGATTTGGGAATTAAGGGATTTAATTAAGATTTTGAAATTTTGTTTGTTGATTAAAACGTATGTTGATTCCGTTTCATTTGGATAAAATGAAAAAAAAAATGAGTTTGGCAAGTGAACTAGGGTGAGGGCAATGTAGTCTTTTTCAATTATTTTTAAATATTAAATATTATTTTAATAATAAAAACCTTTTTTAACTCTTTTTTTCAAACATATATTGTTAGATTTAGGACCTACTATGCCACGTGTCCATCCGTGATTGGTTACCGTTAATTTTAACATGTCACGTCGGAGAACGATTAACGGAGGGTTTAAATCAATGAATTTATAAGAGTACAAGGTTTCAATCAAGCTAAAAAATTATAAAGGGTCTCAATCAAAAAAATTCAAATGGTACAGGGGTTTGAATGTGGGGTAAACCCTAAAAACAAAGTATCTTCTACAACTATATGTATGAACAATTTCTAACACTTGTACTATAGAAAGCTACACATTTAAATTATTAGTCATTTGGCAAAAATCAATATTACAAAGTATTTCAAGGTCTTAACATAACTAATAATATGTAGTTATTAAATATTGTAAAACCAATCTAAACAAGCATTTCTCAGCGAAACCTTCATCATCCTTAAACTCTAGATTCGTCGAGCATTGACCATAAACTTCATTAAATACACTCTCATTTCACAATAAAACACACACACACACACACATATGTATATATATAAAGCCATGAAACCAAAAGGCAAATATACATACGAAATAATTTTATCTATCTAAGAACTTAAAGCATGCTTTCATTCAATATTTTAAAATTAATGAAAAACAAATTGTATTGTTATATATTGTAAATGCCAACATATATTGTTTAAAGACAAATCATTTTCAGTTTAGTCAATGCATACATAATATAATTCTCCATGCACGAGTCATCAAATGAAACTTTTATTAATAACAATTCTAGAATCAATTTTTTTTTGGAAAACAAATACTCATATTAACCTCAAAAGATTGGCAAGCCAAATTGCCAATCTATAATTAGATTATAAAACTAATCATAATACTGCTTCAAACCTAACAAAATTAAGATTTAACTTTAGAAGAAAAATATAAATCACAACAAAAGCTTCTAAAATATGTGAAGGATAGATACATAAAAATAATTATATTTTAAGTCTAGCTCGGTGTAATGGAAATGGAAAAAAATGAGTTTGGCAAGTGTAATGAGGTGAGGGCAATATAGTCCTTTTTAATTATTTTTAAATATTAAATATTATTTTAATAATAAAAGCCTTTTTAACTCAATTACGTGGCAGTCCACATGTCGGTCTTATATGGATCCTATATGGCTTGCTAAAGTCCACGTGTCATGCTTAAATGGATGGCCATGTCGGTGTTGATCGGATGTCAAAAAATCGGATCGGTGTTAATATTGTTATCGGATGCTTAGTTTGTGACTTTTCTATATAATTTTAAAGAGCAAGCTAAAATCATTAAAACGTGTATAGTTCGTGATTTTCTAGAACATTAAGCCTTAAAAATTGATTGAATTAAAAAAAAAATTAATAACCACATTTAAGAATCCAAAATTTCTCAACAATAACAACCAAAATTGAAAGTCAAAATTTCTCATTCATATATTCGTATCCTCAAATTCTTAATCTCTAAATTATGAATTAAAACTTCATTCCAAGGTATTAAAGAAATACAAAATCTCAAAGAAATTTACTTGACATTTACCCTCATAACATTTTAAAAGAGTAGAGAAGCACAAAAACCTACAAGTACAATGACTTTGTCAATCTCTATGAACACAAATCTATAATTTTGTTTTTTTAAAAAATAATGCTTCATAAAAGACTAATCATCAAAATGCATGAAAACACAAAATCCTAACTTGTAAAAAAAAATCATTCAAATATAAAAATTCCATTTGTTAATTTTAATGGTTGATCAAAATACACCCAAATAACAAGCTGTTTTGGAAAAAAAAATCGATATGAGTATATTCGAACAAAAATTATTCGGATACCTTAATGATTTTGAACTTTTTTTTGTTAGATACAACTTTTTGTTGCTTCAACCTAACCTCTTTTTGTTAGTTCATGCTTGTCAAAAGTCCTTAATCCTTTCATCAACTCTTATACAATCTTTTGTTGCATAATTAACACGAACCAAGTATGAATTAAAGATTAATAATATAATAAAGTTCCACCCATAATTGAAATAATCAGAAGAAAACATTTATCAAGATTTAACATGATAGCAATAGATTTAACAAATAATCAATCAAATAAATAGTATACTTCCACTTCAAAATATTCATATTCTAATAATTTGTCATATAAAATTAGTTAAAAATTTAATGAATTTAACTAAAAAAAATAGCAATCATATTCAAGATTCCAAAATTTCTCAACAATAGCCAAAAATGAAATTGAAAATTTTCCATTCCTATATTTGAATCCTCAAATTGGCAATCTCTCAAATAAGAACTAAAAATTCCTTCCAAAGCATTAAACAAAAATAAAGTGCCAAATAAATTTGCTTGGCACTTACCCTAATAACATTTTAAGAGAGCAAAGAAACACAAAAACCTACAAATATAATGACATTGTCAATTTCAACAAACACAAATTTATAAATTTCAAAGAAAGCAACAATGCTTTGTAAAAGACAACCACCAAAAGGCTTTAAAATACAAAATCAAAGTTTGCATAAAAAAAATCATTCTCCTCTTTTCAAATTTATTTCCTTATTTAATCTAACCTTAAAACAAGGATCAACTCCAAGTAATTTTTTAAAAATAAAATAAAATAAAAATTTGAACTACTATATGATTTCTTGTTCATGATGCTCTCTCTCTCACTTTCCTCATCTTCAACTACCATGAATCCATAAAAAGAATCCTAAAATTAAACTTATAAAAAAATAATCAATCAAATGAATTTCCACTCTAAAATATTCATGTTCTAATCACCAGCTATCTAAAATTAGTTAAAAATTGAATGAATTGAAAAAAAAAAGTCAACAACCATATTTAAGAATCCAAATTTCTTCGCAACAACAACAAAAATTGAAGGTTAAAATTTCTCATTGATATATTCATATCCTCAAATTCATAATCTTTAAATTACAAATTAAAAATTCATTTCATGGCATAAAAAACTACAAAATCCAAAAAAAAAAAATACTTAACACTTACCCTCATAACATTTTAAAACAAGTATAAATGCACAAAAACCTACAAGTACAATGACATTGTCAATCTTTACGAACACAAATCTATAATTTTTTTTTAAAAAAAATAATAATCCTTCACGAAAGGAGCAATCACTAAAATCATAGCTTGCAAAAAAAAAAAAATCATTCTTCGAAGTTATTATCTTGTCAACCCGACATAAAAAGCTAGATTAGCCCTAAGCAAATTCATCTAAAAATAATTAATAAAATTAATTTTCAAATATAAGTCTATTTTGTTATATGATTTTTTGCTTAAGGTGCTTTCTCCTTTTTCATCTTCTCGTTGCTATAGACCATAGAAAGATAACCAAAATTAAAGTTTTTTAAAAATAACCAATCAAATAAAAGGTGCACTTCTATTCTTAAAAATCTATTTTCTAATCACTAGCTATATAAAATTATTTAAAATTTTATGAATTGAACTAAAGAACCAAGCGACCATATCCAAGAATAAAAAAGAGAGTGCGCATTGATCACTTTTTCAACCATACATACAGATTGAAACTATATTGCATAATTTTTACGATTTACTATCAAAACACTATTTAGAAATAACTTATTAGAGTGAAAAGGTTATCTATATTCTTTATTAATACTTCAATATTTTCTTATAATTACTATCCAATTGATTACTCACCACCACAAGTCTTGTGGCACACATTATATTGCAACCGATAACATAAGTGTCAATGATACTTGAGAAACACCTTAAAATTTTTTTTTACATACATGCTTTCAAATGACTAAGATTGCAAATATAATAATCACCATGAATACACGGATTAAGTATGTGATTCAAATCTAATAACATCATTTAGAACTCTAAAAATCCATTAGCAAACTTCGAAAGTTCAACCACATTCTTCATTAGCATAAACTTAGGCTTGCAGAAATCCATTGTATTTATATTAAAAAAAAACATTGAGTTACTTGTTTTTTGGATCATCTAAATGATTTTTAGTATTCCCGAAATGATTAAAATTGCTAATTCCTTGACATGAAGGTCCACCGTAAATTTCTTCAACATCTTTCTAATTATATATTAAGAAAATGAATTAGCTAAAAAATGTATGTAAAAAAAAAAAAGAAAGTTAAAATGAGAGTTTAAGCTAAGTAAACTCATAAACGAGTGGTAGAACATTGGACTTAAAGCCATAAATGATAAAGTTATTTATAGCTTCTTGACGAGTTACCATTCGAAAAACATATTTGTTAGCTACAGTTTGGGAGGAAGAATCAAACAACATCATGTAAATAGAATAAGCAAAATGAGTAATTTGATTGCATATCTCAAACGACTAATTGGTTCTCAAGTATCATAATCTCGTCCATAATTCTTCTAATTAACCTAAATTGAGTAAATTCAAAACAATAGCGAGAAAATAAAGTGACAAGCATGAAAAGGTCAAAGCAAAATCAATTTTAATACTAAAACATGTAGATTGAAACTCAAGTAATGACAACAAAAAGAGTAGCTTAGAACTGCAAGAATATTATGGGTGAGATTTATAAATATATAATTAAACAATCATCATTATCTTCTTGACATACTCGATTTCAATCATTAGATTAAATACTCATTCAAATAAACATAACATTAGCCCAGTTTCTCTTTATCTAAAAAAGATATGCCAATATAGTAAAACTTAACCTAGCATTTGTTTATTTGCTAAAGAAATTCCAAAACAAGTAAAAAATTGGTCACTTTATGTTGACCATGTAAGAGCTAACATATATACTATATGGTACATTTTTATACAAATCTTGAAGCGAGAGATCACACTAGTTACTAATTTTTTTGGGATCTCCATAAGCACATATCAAGTATTTTATCTATTTCAAACACTTCGAATCATCCTCATCATTGTCATTATTATCACCGTTATCATAATCTTTATCAACCATATCAAAACAATATGGCTTTTTTTTTAGGTCATTAATTTTCACAAGAAAAAACCTTATGTAGAGTTTTTCCTACTTTTTTTTGGTAACATTATAAAGTCTTTAGCAACCTTATTTCTCATCTAATCTACAAAATTCATCGAGTTAAAAATAAACATATCGGACTAAAGAAACTATAAAAGGAGTGAATTTTTTTTTTTAAAAGGACAACTTGTGTCTCGGAATGATTCAACCTCAAACCTTAAGCTTTCACATGCAATTTATTCAAGTCAACATTATACTTTTGTAATATGGAATTGGACAAAAAAAAAAAGGTGATTAAATATAAACATGTTTAAGGCAATCAAATCACACACACACACACACACACACACACACATATATATATAGAAAATAGAAATTTGCTATGAGAAGATACTTAATTGAAATTTCTTGGTAGTAGTTCGTAGTGGAAAATTTTGACCAATTTCTTAAGATTCATTTAATCGAGCCCTTTTGCTCGTGGTAATGATATGGTGTGTCGACTCGAATAGCTTCAACTTTTCGACAATGTGGTTGATGAACCAATAAATAATAAAACAACCCTCATTCGACTACTTGATCGTCAAGAAGTGTTCAATCGAATGTAGGTAAAATCTATTTTTGTCTTATTGGTGATGAAGAACATGATTCTCAACTCCAACTTACTTACCATATCATTACTATTCTATTTTCCCCATAACGTCCAAGTCAATATACGATGTATGTATAGAAATTTTGAGCTTATGATTGCCAACGATTTTGACCATGAAGGATTATACATGTTCTTCTATGAACTCGTAATTTCCCTCTAAAAGGGCCTCTCAAACCCAACAAGTGGTTGTTTTGCACCTTCTTGCGGAAAATAAAATATGTCCGTTATTTCCACCATTTCATGACTACATCTCTTATTGGCTAACTTAAATATGAAAAAAATCACAAGCTTGCGATTGACTATCTATTAACATTTTCAGTTGAAAAAAACTTAAAAACTCCAAAGTCAACTCTTTATAAGAGGGTGCATCCATTTTCAAGAACCCAACCCATGTTATACTAATCCAACATCTCCGTAACTTTAGCCAACAACCCAATAATTTCTAATGCCCGAAGATCAACGTATTTATTAAGTAATGTTTTCTTATTTTTTAAGACATTATAATGGAAGTCATGATTATCATTAGCAAATTTAATTTTAGGATAAACAAGAGGAATACCAAATTAAGGTGGGTAGTTTTTCTATTGAGCCATTATTTTTCAACGGGCTTTCTTCTATAGTTACGCCACTTGTTTTCCTTTGTCTCCGGAGGTCGACATTGTTATCTTAAGTTAATATTAAGTGGGTAAACTGGAGTTTCTATGGTTAAGAATGAGTGGTGAAAGTAAGGTTCGTGGTGGTTGGTAATAGAAGGGTGGTGTTTGATTTATAAAGGTGGAATGGTGTAGAGGCTAGTTATTTTCATGAGAAAGATGAAGAGTTAAAGTAGATAAGCATTGAAAGAGAGGATGATAGTTGCGAGTTAAAGAATTGGAGAAGATAAAACAACACAATTAAGGTTGGGTTCATATAAAGGTAAGTTTTGGAAAAGGTAAACCGTAAGACTTTACGGCTAAAGAGAGACACATGGTTATATGAATTTCATAAACAAACCATCTCTTTCTTATTGGTCGTGTGCCTTTTCTCCTTCCGAACCAATGTAACCTTTTATATTTCACATGGCCATATGGAATTCTTTCTTTAAACAAAGAAAACATTCAACCCATGTCTCTTTTTCTCCTTTGAAATCTAAAATGCTTCATTTAAGTCACACGATCATACAAAATTGTCTGTACAATCCATATGAAAACCTCGTCGGTCTTATGTCCTTTTATCTACTAAGAACTCTACAACACTTTCTTGGCCACATAATCATGCCAAATTGCTACAAAACCATGTAAAAACTTTCTACTTGTGTTACCTCTCTCATTTGCTTCAATTTTTAGTCATTTTTTAGGCACACGAGCATGCTATTTTCTTCGTAAACTCGTGTCCCTCAACTATTACCTATATAACCGTCTTTCTCTTTAAGAATTTTTAGCCAAATACACATACACGGGCATGCTCTTTAACTACACAAGTCGTGTAAAATTCTACTGCAGTTTATGTGTTTTTTTTCCTTTTAATACACCAAAATACCTATGCTACAACATCTTTTGCTTCAATTTTTAGTCATCTTTTAGGCACACGAGCATGCTATTTTCTTTTATAAATTGTGTCCCTCAACTATTTCCTATATAACCATCTTTCTCTTTAAGAATTTCTAGCTAAATACACATACACGAGCATGCTCTTTAACTACGAAGTCGTGTAAAATTCTACTACAATTTATGTGTTTTTTTCCTCTTAATACACCAAAATACCTATGCTGCAACATCCTTTCAATCAAGTCAAGTATGGGTAAAATTTAAAGGAAAATTAAATAAATAAATTGAATATTAAATTAGAACACTAAATTTATAAAAGTTTATTGAGTTGTCTTTCAATAAGTACTTTTGTTTAACGTTGTTGGCTCGACGTTACGTTCCCTATTAAGGGGGATCTTTCATCTTCAAGTTTGGACTTGACCTTCCTTGTACCTTGGCATCGCCTTCATCGAGGTTATTGAATCAAATTAACCCACCATCAAATTCCATAGTGAGAGCTCCTTTGTGGATATTGATGTTCATCCTTGTCGTCTTGAGGAATGGTTTCCTAAACAAAAGAGATGCAAGATTATAAGGAGATTCATCTCTCATCTTCAAGACATAGAAGTTGGTCAAGAACACAAATTTATCTACTCGCACAAGAACATCTTTTACTACCCCTTCGAGATAGGTGTTAGTGCGATCAGCCAACTGAATGATAATATTGATATCTTTTAAAGGTCTTACATTTAATACAACATATATAGAATATGACATCACATTGATCGATGCTTCTAAATCTAGCATGGCTTTGTCTATTCTATTGTCATCAATTTGGTATGATATCGTAAACATATCCGGATTTATTCACTTAGGAGGAATTTTTCTCCGTAACACGGTGGAAACATTCTCCTCCATCATTATCTTTTTGTTCACGTCCAGTCTTTTCTTGTTTATGCACAAGTCCTTCAAGAACTTGGCACACCGAGGCATTTATTTGATGGCCTCCAAGAGAGGTACGTTTACCTCTATCGTGCTAAATAACTCAAATATCTCTTTTTCTTTCTCCTTCTTCATTTCTTCTTTCTTAGGCCTCTCTAACCTATTAGGAAATGGTACTTAAGTAGTTAAAAACTGAATAAAAAGGTTAGAATTTACCTTAGGGTTCGGTGTAACCCCATCAATTGGTGTGATCTCGCTTCTCTTCTTTCAGCTTAAACTTTCTTTCATCGGCTTCCTCGGACTTTTTTTTGCTCGGCTTCTCCACTAAAGCATCACTTCTCAAGGTCATGGCACTCACATTCTCCTTCGGATTTACCACCATTTGGGATGGTAATTTTCCTTCCACTCGAGCCTCTAGACGACTCACAACGAGTCGCAATTGGACTTATCCGATTCCTAAGATTCTAAATTCTTGACCTTGTATCTTGCTAGAATTATTTAGTGCTCAAATCAAGAGACTTTACTATTTTTTCTAGTGAATTATCCGAATGTTGGGGGGCATATTATTGAAAAGGCCGAGGTTGATACCTTTATTGCCCTTGTTAGTAGAAATTTTACCCAACTTGTCGATTGTCTCCATATATCAAATTGGGGTGGTTTCTCCAACTAGGATTATAGGTGTTGGAGAAAAGGTCAAAGGATCGTGATTGACCACCCTCAAAGTTACCAGCAGAATTAACATGTTCGGAGCGCTCCTCTTGTAATGTTAGGTATGCATTAGTAGTATGTCCTATAATCGAACAAATCCCGAAAATCTTAAAAGTTTGTAGATTTCTAATAACCATTTGTCTTACTAGTGAAATCAAGTCAAACATTTGTCGCTCCAAACTAGAGATGTTGACTACATTTACCTTTTCCGATATGTGATCAACCCTTACACCAAACTACTATGAATTTACATCCATTTGGATATTAAAGCTCTCGCAGCATTAATCGTCTTATCTACTAGTGCTCCTCCACTAACAATATTTATCGTGCTCCTCTCCATATGGAGCAATCCCTCGAAGAAGTATACAATTAGCAATTAGTTTGGAATTTAGTGATGTGGGCAACTGAAACACAACTTCTTGAACTACTCCCAACACTCATATAGTATCTCCTTATTGAACCGCCTAATATGATAGATTTCTTCCATATACTCGTAACTCTTAAAGTAGGAAAATATTTAAGTAAGAATGCCTACTTCATTCTATTTCATGAATCAATTGACCTCGTAGAAAGATCATATTGTCAATCCTTAGCATCCCCATATAATGAAAAAGGGAATGCTCGTAGTTTAATTTGCTCTTTCGATAGTCTTTGTGGTATCATAGTTGAACGGACCATATGGAACTCCGTAAGATATTTATGGAGGTCTTCTCAGCAAGGCCTCAAAATTTAGATAACAAGTGTATCAGTCCCGATTTAAGTTCAAATACAACATCGAGATTAGAGAATGCGATACACAAGGGTTACTAATTGAGGTCAAGAGCAATCGGCTCCTTTAGTATCTTATTTGCCTTGTTTGTAGCAATGATTTCTCCTTCGGAATCACTTGATGATAAAAATCAAGAACAGTAGTTATGTCCAATGAAACCACTCTCTCGGATGACTCAATCTTTTCTATTGACGCTAATCTAGTTTCTCTTCTCAATTTGCTCAATTTTCTCTCTAGCTCGGGATTTAAAATCGGATCACTCGATTGCAATTTGGTCATATACTAACCACAATGAAAACACAAGAACACTCAAAATACCAAAGATAATTAATTTTAGTGCAATCCTCCTAAACGATGTCAAAATTTGATGGCATATTGTACCACTAACAAATTAGATATCTATAATGGTCTAACACAGACTTTAACCATAATGATGTAGTTAAGGCACGTAAGGGTTGAACCCATATGAAGGAGGCTTAATTAATAATTTCTTTCGATTGATTGTTCTCGTAATGTAAAAGCAGTAAAAATGAGAGGTTTTGTGTTTGAAATGTTTGAAAATATTTAAAGTAAATTGAAAAAACAATAATAAAGGAACCGTGGTTGAACTTTAGTAACCACTTTTAGTTTGGTTTCTAATCATCGATTAAATAATTAACTTATCCTAACAATGAATGTAATAACCGGTACTTGTTAAAACTAAATTAAATAAAAATTTAATATTAAATACATGTGAAACATATTTTTAGGGTGAGAAATAATCTATAGGAACTAAAAAGAATATTTAGAATAGTTAAAATAGTTTTTCCATACTTAAGAAATATTTTATTGATTTTATGGTGTATGAATAATAGTTTTTGCATGAAATAATTAATTAAAGCATATTTTCTATGCATGAAAAATATTTTTTTTCTTAGAATAATTGTTTAGAGGGATTTAGTATTATTTTATGTGATTATGTGAATTTTTCTATGTGGTGTGAATATTTTCTTTGAAATTCTATGCATGAGAATAGTGTTTTAGAGATAGAAAAATTAAATTAGACATTTTAAAGAGATGAGGAGTTTTTTTATGGGTATGGAAAAATCACTCAGGGTATGTAGGAGTATTAAATAAATTTTAATTAATTTTTCAAAATATAAGGAATATTTCTTATAGGAAATAGTGTAATTTTTACACTAAATAATTTATTTGGAGGCCTAAATAAAGTTAAAAAATTATGAAAATTTAGATGAAATTCTATTAATAAGTGTTTGAATTTATTCTAGAAAGAAATTGGAATTTTAAAAGGAGTAAGATGTAATTTTGGTTCTAGGGACTAAATTGCATAAAATTAATGATTCAATTGCACAAAATTAAAAGTCTAAGTTCTCAAAATAAATTATGTAAAAATTTTAAGGGCCAAAAGTTGGCCCTAGATACTAAAAAGGGAGGATTAGAAGTGATTATTTGAATAAAAAAAAGGGTTTGGGAAAGAATAGGCCATGAAAGCTTTTAACAATTTAAGGGACAAAGATTACTTATATTTCCACCAAAATTTGCCGACTTAGTGCTATAAATGATCTAAATTTTAGTACAAGTTTTGGCTAAAATCAAGTAAGATGGACACATTAAATAAAAAGAGGGATAAATGGCCAAAATTTTGGCTAAATGAAAATTTATAATTAAAAATTAAATTACGGGTTGAGATTCACCCTAAGGTGGAGATCAAGTCAAAAAGTCTACAAAATTGACTTATAAATAGTGTTGCTGGAAAAATTAAAAATGTTAAGAAAATAGGAAAACACAAGGGAGACCCTTGGAAAAATTCTATCTAAAATTCACCCAAAACACTTTCAATAAATTTTAAACACTCCAAATCAGTGGATTCCACTTCAATTTCAACTTAGGGGCCAAAGATTTTAAAGGAGAAATTTTAACAAATTAATTCAAGTCTAGAAGCAAAAGAAGGAGAAGGGAAAATTTTAAACAACCTAGCTTTTCAAGATTGAATTAGAGCTCTCGGTAGTAGTCGCAACGACCTAGAGTGAGAAAGTAGAAAGTAGAGAGAGTCGCAACAACCTAGCTTTCCCTCATGTCCGGTCGATGTTACTCGTTGTGTCTTCTTCTACTCTTTCCTCTCGTATTGATCTCTCTTCTTGTGCCTCTCCCTTGCTTCTTGCTATTATCGTTCACTCGTTCTCCTCTCTCTACTCGATTCCCTCTTTTCTCTACCCTTTCTTTCGGTTGTTTCATGGCCAAGAGGAAGAAGAAATCTGGTTCCAAAAATGTAAAAACAAATTTGAGGAGAGATTTAGATGATACAATATAGGCCCTAGCTACCCCACTTAGTCCTCCTTCTCCCCATCCGGCGTGGTTACTCGTTCCCGGATCCGGATCCGCCAAAACTATGGCCGATGGATCTAAACACCTTGCTAAACCTATTCTACTTGACCTTGTAGAGGTTAAAGATTACTCAAGTGATGAAGATTCAACCTTTGAAGATGCTAGCTTGGAAGGCTCGGATCCGGATGACAACTATGACTCACACTTTAAATTTTTCAAGGCTCATTCTCTTGCCCTTGAGGTCGTTGAGGCAAGGAATCAGCCAAGTGTTAAGGAACAAGTTAGTGGGAAGATGATTTCTAGGTTGGGTAAGCTCCCACAAAGTCCACTTTCACAATTGGTAATTGTTGGCACTTCTTCTCCACTATTAAGAGACAATGTTGTTCTAGTTATGGATACTACTTAAACTCGGCTTTTTCCTTAGTTGAATAATGGGTATTTTTCCGATGTGGTGACTAAAAATGAATCAAGAGATGTTGCCTCTCCTCCTACTAGAAGGATTTGCCTTACACTAAGAGATAAACCTAGCTTTCGACTCTACCGCCAATCCGAGTAATTCTAAGCCCCATTCCGGAAAATAGAGAGATTTATTTGCTAATAATCGTTTTGCTTGAATCATGTCTAACGCTTACTCATTTTTCTACCATTATTGATACTAAAACTTGCATATTGCTTTATGATGACCCGAGATGTGAAGTATGGAAGTAGTGTTTGGTTGAGTATGTTGTCGAAAAATGCCTCGATTGTAGCGCCCTAAATGGGATTATTACTAACACGTGGAAATGTGAGGCTTCATTATCTATTCATGACTCGAGTTGGTTAGTTTATAAGTTTTCCTCAAGGATAAATTATCCGTGTTAAATGGAGGTTCGTACCCGATCTTCGATTGGCCTTTGCTTTTAAGGCCTATGTTGGAGTTTTTTGACTTTTTGAGTGAGCGGATATCGATGGTGCCGGTTTGGATAAAGTTTCCAAGTCTTCTCCTTAAATGTTGATCCACTTTGTGTCTCTCAAAAATTACTAGCTTGCTTGGTAAATCAATTCGGTATGATAGATTGACTACCTATGTGGATCGGATTTCTTATGCAAGGGTTTTGGTTGAGCTAAACATTATGGAGGAATTACCGAAGTGGTAAAAATTGGGCTACTCGAATGGTTCTATTCTTCTTCGACTGTCGTCTACGAAACTCTACCTAATCATTGCAAGGTTTGTCGTATTTTGAGGCACTCTACTACTTCTTATGGTAAGCGACCGACCAATGTGAATCTAGCCAATGAACGGGCCGTAAATGAGACAGAGCATACAAATCGAGTCCGAGTGAGTGTATTTCATAGGTCGGGAACTCGTCGCTTCGCTACGAACACCATTGTGTTGCCGATGGAAAATCTTTCTAACCCTATGTGTTCGGAGGCAACTATCGTTTCGGTGCGTGGGAGACGAGTCAAAGGTAAAGCCAAAGCTAAGTCCTAGCAGAACTACCAAGCTCAACATCGACGAATACTCCGCTCGGCCTAGACGGACCAAACACGCTCGGACTCGGTAAGAAAATCAAGTAATTCTTGGCATCGACTGCGAGGCTTAGACGAGGAATGGTAAAGTTATTGAAGTCGTTAAAGATAATATGGGGGTTAACCCCGACCGTGGTCCTACTTATGGGGCCGGTTGGAGAGGATCTAGTTGGCCAAGATAGGCTAGACGATCTATGTCTTGGGACTCATCGGCCTCGGTGTTAGAAAGAATGTTTGTTTTATAAGACAAGAAGATGATGCACTTGGTACTAAAAGTGAAGCTAGGGTGGATGTGGCGGACATGGTTATTAGAGCGAAGCAATTAGCCAATGGTTTTACTAAAAGCTCTTAAGAAATCACGAGTGTACCTTATTTGAGAGGCGAGGAACAAGATAATTTTTTATGGTACCCCTCTTTCGATTGACCATGTATTCGGGAAGTTTCGGGTTCTCTTCTACATGATCTTTCACTTTCATGAGCAAGATCATACCATTTTAAATGTTGGCTAACGTGCTCAACTAATGGGGTCTTTTGTTCGGGGATTTAGAGGTCTGCTAGTGTTGGGTTTATTAGTTTGGCTTCGAAGCTTTACTTGGAGCTAACCTCCTTAGGGTTTTGGGTTGTGTTTGGTCCGGTTCGTTGCGGTGGATTTGCCATGTTGGGCTTGTCTTCCCAATTTTTAATTTTATGTAGCTTCTCTTACCGATGTTCCTGTCGATTGTTTCTTCCTAGATTAGGTCTGGTAGTTACTTTGTAGTTGTTGGATCATTCTTTATAGTCTCTTTTCGGCTAATTTTTGTTTGCTATAGAGCCCTTATACATGGTTTCGGTTAGCTAGGACAATTGTTTCGATTGGTTATTCTTGGAATCCTTAACGCCGATTCCTTGACCAACTTTTTGTATTTAGCTTCTTTTGGTTTTGGTTTCTTGGGAGCTCGTTCCCAAATTCATGTATATCTTATATATGCTACTCTTGCTAGTTTCTCGGTTTTGTTTCTTTTGATTTATATACTTACATTTAGATTAAAAAAAAAGATTCAATTAGAGCTCAATTAGATAAGTTAATCTCACCTACATCACAAGCATTTTTAATTTTATGTCAATTTGATGTTTAATTGCTTAATTTTGAGTTAATTGCTTAATTAAAGAAAAATTAGGGTTAGGGTTCTTGATGAATCAAATTGGGGGAAATGATTATAAGTTTGTAATACATGCAATTGAGATGGAAATAGGTTGATTGGGCTTGAACTTTAGGTTTAAAACTCAAAAGTTCCTAGGGTTATTTAAGGTATACTATTCGGCCCAAATCCATGATTTGGGGGTTTTTTATTGCCTTCATGTAATTGATATTCTAGCACTTGAATATGATTTAATTAGGTTTGAATTAGTGTTTAGAAATGAAAAATTACACTTTAATTGAAGATAAATTCTTGAAAATGGAAATGGTATATTCACCCTAAATATAAATTTTTAGGGTTTGAGTTTTATGTATTTAATTTATGGTTTGATGATTGATTTACATTTGAATGAGCATATTTTGATCTGTAGGAATGAAAATTTTGATAGAAATTGAAGAAATTTGATTAAATGGGCATGGGCTCAATTTTAGCCCATTAAGGCCCAATACGGGTTTGGGTAGGAATTTGTACCCTAAATGTCAATTAAATTGATCTATATGGTTGATGTGGATTCAGAGCTACATAGTATTAAAATTATAGAAGAAAATGAGAAGAAAACATTAAGGTTTAGGCTTGGAAGGCATTAGGCCTAAATGGGGAGCTTTATAGTTTTAGATTTCAATTGGCTTTAAAGGGATAAATTAGGTACTTCTTGCTTAAAACAATGTAATTAAATGACTTAAGGTGAATAATTTCAACTAAACCTAAAAATTCACTAATGTTAGTCAACTTGATGCTTAGGCCCATTAAGCCCCAAACTAAGATTAACACTTAATAATTCAATTAAACCATACATAATTATATTAGGTTAAGAGTTAAGGCAATTTAAGGCGTAATGGAAATAAAAAAAATTGAGAAGAAAATAGATAGCTTGAAATAGGGCATCATTCGACCTTAAAGAAGAAAAATAGAATTTTGAATGGTTTTGCTTGATTTTCATGTTTAATGGTGTTCTTGAATGTCAAACTATTATCTTTGAATTATGAATATGGCATATGGTTGAAATGTGTTTGATTGTGAAGTTGTGTTCTTAAATGGTATAGTATGGTACATGATGGTAGAGATGGTTGATACGAGGTAATGTTATTAATGCCATTATGTTGTCCAATTTGATGCATATTTTCATGACATAACTACATGAATATTTAGGGCATGTATTTATAAATCAATATTAGTTATGCATTTTCATCTAAAATGCATAAGCATGCCAATGTTATGATAGGTGTTTCAAGTCATGAAAATGTATTTCATGTCATGATTTTTCGATAACGATCGAAATTATTTTAAAAGAAAAGGTTTTTCATGACTTTAAGGAAAAGGCTTCATGGGTTTTCCATATAGAAATAGTAATGGTTCGGGGCTAGGCAAGTGCGGACATGTATTTTTAGAGGCTCGGTAGGGCACGTCCGTGAATGGATCCGGTTCACTAGACATATATTTTGAAAATCTCGAAGTGCCTAAATAGGACATGTCCAAAGATAGGAAAAAGGAATTTTAGATTGTTTTATGAAATGTTTACAACATAAGGAAAAAGGAAATTTATTATGCATATACCCATCTTTTATACGTGCATATTCATACACTATATGCATTGGTTAACTTACTAAGTTATTGCTCACTAATATACTTGTGACATAGATAATCCAGGTAAATATAGTGTTCACGACATTTGAGTCGACTACCGAGGATGGAATCCATCTCGTATATGTGGGATGTAATTGGCGCATGGATTTGATACACTCGATGGCTCTAGTTATATTGGGTATTTTAGTTTACTTTATAGTAATGGTTGTTTTCTTTTATGTAGTAGTTAGAGTTATGAACTGATAATTGAAAAAGTAGGAGCAAGCCATGGCATGGTAATAAATAAGTCAATTTTGTAGTAGTTGGTATAAAATCGATATTGTAATTAAGTAAATAGTGAATGTATGTAATCAAACCACTAATAGTAAAATGATAGAGTAATGGTAGTAGCATAGTTAGTTTAAATTATCCACCACATACTAGTACCATTAGACAATTTAGCTAAGTTCCTAAGCACTCTTTAAGTAAAAAAAAGAGTGATAAATAGAAAAGAAAGTAAGCAATATAGTAATATTAATAAAAAGAAATTATATATAAATCAATCGTAATAGTTAATTGAGAAAGGAATTAAATCAATAAAGAGTCACGAATCCGGAAAGGTAGTTTAAAGAATGTGAATAAAATCAATTAGACGTAAAAAATTTATAACAACTTTTTAGTTAAAGTATAAGACCTAATCATTATTAAAGGACTTTCACGAGTGTAAATTTACCTAAATAAGTTATAGAAAGATCATAGTACCTTGTTAGCTTACACTTATTGCACTTCGAATGTGGGTTTTCGACGGTAATATTCTCAACCTATTAGGTCCTAGGTTAGGGGTGTTACAATGAATATTCACTATAAGACAACAATATGTATGTTGTCCCCTAACCTTTTCTTACTTTGACATTAATTGAATATACGATACCCGATTAATTTTCTAGCTACTCGAACAACCTATAAAGCACTAGATAGATTTAATCTAATAACAACATTAATTAGAGAAAGATAGGTGAAACTAAGCCACCTCTTAAGCGCTAGAAAGATGTAACGTAGTTCTATGTTTTTCAAAGGATTGAACG
Source organism: Dovyalis caffra (assembly GCA_963924115.1). Lineage (NCBI taxonomy): Eukaryota > Viridiplantae > Streptophyta > Magnoliopsida > Malpighiales > Salicaceae > Dovyalis > Dovyalis caffra. The sequence goes on along the minus strand of CAWUPB010000957.1, from coordinate 2,177,862 downwards.
AAAACATGAAAAATAATAATCAACCCCTAGTTACTACCACATGCAAGTTTAAATAAGTAATTAAACAAATTTGAATACTCGGCTAGTAATAAGTTAGTATGATCAAACAATTAGCATCTACTATAATCAATTTAATCACATAACTATAAACCAATCATACAAAAAACATAAAATACTCAAACAAAATAAGTTTAGTAATAAAACTCATTATCTCACTGCAATTTAACCAAAAACTTCAACTTGATTCAATTAAGAATGGTGTTTAGTTGTTCATAATAGGTTACGAAGGGAGAGTTTTCTATCTATGATGGCTCCCGGGAGTTAGAATCCCAAACTAAAACCTTAACATTACTATTTATAGCTAAATGTTAGGTTACACCCTTTAAGTGTTAGCCTCGCATGGCCACATGGGTTGTCGAAAAATTTTACGTAGTTTGTTGTTCAACTTCACACAGTTTGAAGCCTTGAATAAAGGGTGTTACACGTTTTGCTAAATAGAGGCACATGGTCGTGTGCCTTTTGCCTTTAAGCCGTGTTGATTCTTTTTGCCCGTGTAGACTTCTTTTACTTTATGAGACACAAGTGTCTCTCTTCTCTGTAAACTGTGTGGAATGCCTATTGTTAGTGTTGTATCATTTTTCTTTTTTTTTTGAAAGCTCATTCAACTTGACACACATACATGATCGTGTGGGTTTTCTTTCTCTGGTTGTGTGAAAATGCTACTACCTATATGGACTTCTTTGCTAAGAAATCCACATCATTTTTTTCCTTAATATCACATGGCCGGTAGCTATTTCTTTTGTAATTTGACACGATCTTGTGACTCTTTTATGTCTTTTTAGTGATTTCTCTCTTCCTTGCTTTGGTTTTGGGCTTATTTGCTTTGATTCAATGCTTTCCTTACAAAACCCAAAACCATCATCTTGATATTAATTAACCTAATATAATACAATAAACACTAGATAGTTCAATGTAATAGAGCATAAAAATTATGCTAATTCCGCACTCATAACTCTTCATAACTACGAAATTTATTAGTATCTTTAGCTTAAATTTTCAATGACCAATAATCTTGGTGCATATTTTAGAATTTCTCTCGAGAGACATAATTATATGTAGCAATTTGCAATTCATAATTGAGTGTATAAAAAAGAGAGGGGAAGGGAGAAGGAAAATTATACTACTCAAGTTACCTTTTCTTTGTACATATGTCCGAGTCTTCTAGTTTCTTTATCCATAGGTTGATCATGTTTCGATCCAAATCCCACATACTTCCTTTATTATTATCATTATCTTCCTCAACCTCTACTTTTAAAGTCATTTCCATACTTAAATCCATACAAATTCTCTACTTGTCACCAAACAATCCAATCTCTCTTTCTTTACACACACATACACTAAAAATCATAAAGTCCACATAAAATAATATTTAACCGAGTAGCAAAATTCCAAATCCCAAAATACAAAACCAATATGACTTTTTAATATAAAAAAATGGAAACCCAAATTTAAAAATCAACTCTATACTTGAAATCCATACCCAAATCTAATAAAGAACTAAAACGCATCACTAAAATATAGAACAAAAGAAAATAAATGAAACTTGGTATAAAATAAAGAATTAATATTCACTTGATTTATTAAAAACCAATATTAAGTCGTGAAATTGACATCCATCAAAAAGTCAAAAATGAAACAAAACTATAGATTTTTAAACAAAAAAGGCTAATAATAAAGCAAAATTGAAGCTTTATGACACTTTAATTTAGTGTCAAAAAGCTAACAATCCAAATAAGAAACAATCATCCAACAAAACAGAAACACTTAATTTAGGATAGAACAACTCAAAAACATCTCAAAAAAAAAAAAAAAAAACTAAATGATCAAAGATTTGTAAAAACACAAAATGTCATTATTATGTAGATCATTGTTCTCATATAAAAAAAAATATTGATTCGTTAAGAGAATGCATGAAATTAAAAGAAAATTTGGAATGGAATTGGGTGAATCACAACTGCATTTGTTCTTGATGTTAGAAAACAAAAAAAAGTTAACAGTTATCAATAGATTATTTACCCTTCGAGTCGGTAGTGATTTTTTTGAAGTTCGGGAAAGGACTAAGGAATTTTAAAGGTAAAAAAAGTGATAGGTCATAGTATTTTTTAAATGTATGTGTAAAAATCATCAAAACCATAATGTTTTATGTTTAAGGGAGCTCTATTCATAAAGACGAAGTGAAAATGTAGATTAAATTGACAAGTAGAAAAAAATCGGATGAGAAAATATTTACAAAGCTATATAGATACATAATTAATCTTGATAACAATAACAAACTATAAAATAAAACGAAGAAAGTAGAGTGAATATTTTCGGTATAAGTAAGCATAAATAACGGATGTAATAGGAAAAAAAAGTATCACACAAAAACCAATAGCTTCCAAAACAATCGAAAAGATAAAAAACAAAAAATCCAAATTTAAAATAAAAAAGGTATACAATAATTGGCAAGGACATACAAGTGAGAATCCAAAACAAATTCCAAACAAAATAGAGAAGTAAAGAACATTAGTAATTTTAACAAACAAAAAGAGGCATTACGGCCACAATAATGAGAAAAAGACATAAATCAAACGCAATAAAAAAAACTATTTAACAAAAATCAAAATAAATAACATGATCAACCAAAATAAGATGTAATGACAAATGAAAACCGACCGAAAAACATTTAAAGAAAGAGAAGGGCATAAAAAAATTGAGTAAGTTAGAGAGGAAAAATATAGTAATACCTAATTAAACAACACACAAAACGAGTATCCAAAAGGCAACTCCTCCCACAATCCATTATATGTTTTGCCAATAAAGAAACCCAAAAGTTGAATGCAAAAGCGGACAATAATATAGAGGTAAATGAAAATGGAATGTTTAGGAATTAAAGAGGGTTAAAAAAATCACCACAATCAAGAGACAGGTAGAAGGAAATGAAATAATTACTCGCAATCTGGTGGGTATAATAATTGCCAAAGACTAAAAAATGTTAGGAAGAAAAGAAAATGACAATGAAGAATATAAAAACTAAATAAAAACAATGGTTAATAAACTTAAATGGTTGGTAATCAACTAAATTTGTAGTAAACCAACTAAAAAAAACCTAGGCAAACAAAAGAAACAAAGTTAAATCCTAATAACTAAGCTAACGAGTCCCCAATTTCCAAACAAGCGATGATTAAATAAGGATCGAGGACCAAGAACTCTCTATAACAAAACAAGACCCAAGATATAGTCAAAAGTCCTAAAGAACAAGCAAAAGATTAAAAAAAAATGATTCCAAAAAGAAAGATAGTCTTCAAAATTTAGGAGAGTGTAGAATTGTAGATGAGATTTAAATGCTTATGAACAACTCAAATATTGGCCCCTCCACAAATTAAATATGATCTTATAATCTAAAAAAAGATAAGAGATGGAAAGAAAAAGAAACTTACAAAAGATAGTATTGATTTCTTAAAGAGAAGGATTTTAAGGGGCTAAGAAGTTAAAGTGAATGAGTTCGTTGTCCTTGGATTGTTTACTCGTCGGTCGAATTGATTTTTTTGAAGTTGAAGAAATGACTAAGGAATTTTTACAGCAAAAAAAATGGCAAGTCATGGTATTTTTTAAATGTATGTGTAAAGATCATCAAAACTAGGCTGATTTATGTTCGAGGAGCTCTATTCATAGAGATGAAGTGAAAATGTAGATTCAATCGACAAGTGGAAAAAAAATCGGATGAGAAAACACTTACAAAGCTATATAGATACATAATTAATCTTTGATAGTAATAACAAACTATGAAATAAAATGAAGAAAGTAGAGTGAATACTATCGATATAAGTAAGCATAAATAATAGAGGTAATCAAAAAGAGTATCACAAAAAAACCAATAGCTTCCAAAACAATAAAAAAGAAAAATACAACGAGAAAAACCAAATTCAAAATAAAAAAGAGTACAACAATTAGCAAGGACATACATGTGAGAATCCAAAACAAGTGCCAAACGAAATAGAGAAGTAAAGAACATTAGTAATTTTAACAAAAAAAAAAAAAAAGGCATTACAACCATAATAATGATAAAAGACATAAATCAAACGCAATAAAAAAAAAACTATTTTTGAAAAATCAAAATAAATAACATGATCAACTAAAAAAAAGATGTAATGATAAATGAAAACTGACATAAAAACATTTAAAGAAAGAAAAAGAAAAAAAAATTGAATAAGCCAAAGAGGAAAAAAAAACGGTAATAACTAATTAAACAACACATAAAATAGTATAAAAAAGGCAACTCCTCCCACAATCCATCATATATTTTCCCAATAAAAAATCCAAAAGTTGAATGGAAAAATATACAATAATAGAGAGGTAAATGAAAATGGAATGTTTAAGAATTAAAAGAGGGTTAAAAACAAAGAAAAAAATCATCATAATCAAAAGACTAGTAGAAGGAAATGAAGTAATCGCTCACAATTGGTGAGTATAACAACTACCAAAGACTAAATAATGAAAGGAAGAAAAGAAAATGACAATAAAGAATACAAAAACTAAATAAAAAACATGCTTAATAAATTTATATGGTTGGTAATCAACAAAATCAATAGTAGAATAACTAAAAAAACATACGCAAATAGTAGAAACAAAGTTGGATCCTAACTAAGCTAATAGGTCCTCAATTCCCGAGCAAGCAATGATTAAATAAGGACTCAAGGACAAGATCCCTCTATAACAAAAGAAGACCTAAAATACGATCAAAAGTCCTAAAAGAACAATCAAAAGATTAAAATAAAAGTAATTCCAAAAAGAAAGATAGTCTCGAATTTTGAGAGTATAGAATCATCGATGAGGTTTAAATGCTTATGAACAATTCAAATATTAGGCCCTTTACAAATTAAATATGATCTTATGATCTAACGAAAGACAAGAGATAGAGAAAAAAATAAAGCTAATAGCGAGATACTATAAATAAATAATGTTTTCATGTTGATTTCTTAAATAGAAGGATTTTGAGGGGTCAAGAAATTAAAGTGAATGATGAAGATGGAAGCTAGCTTAGTGAAATTGAAATAAAATAAAGCGAGGGGAGGATTTTGAGGGGTCAAAAATTTGAATGAAGGATAAAGATGGAGATTGGCTTGGTGAGATTGAAATAAAATGAAGTGAGAGGAAGATTTTGAGCATTCAAAAAGTTAGAGTGAGGGATGAAGATAAAGGCTAGCTTGGTGAGATTGAAAAAAAAATAAAGTGACATGAATTTGGTAAAAAGGGGAAGACAATCGACCACTAAGATAGGAGCATTTAATGGAGATGTGAAGAAACGATGCAAATAGGAAAAGAGGCCGAGGACAACAACACGAGAGGAAAAAAAGGAGGGAGAGAACGTAAATGAAAGAATGGCAAAGTCAAAGAGGGGCAAAAAATCAAAGGACGGAAGCAAGAAAAAATATTATTCATTTAAATAGTGACAATGAGTCCAAACCTACGGGGTTGTGCATAGTGAATAAGCCATCTCTTTTAGTTTTTTCTAGAAGGTTGTTCATAAAATTCTATTCATATTTTTCTTTTTCTTTTTTTCCTTTTTATAAAAGTTAGTTTACTAAAATTTACGAGTATGAGAAACTCAAATAATGATAAGTGATTATGTGGCTTTTTATGATTGATGATTAGTGGTGGAGATTGATGGTTTATAAAGATTTTTTTGCTTAAATTAACTACAAGATAAGTCCTTTTAATGAGTTAACGAACCTTCGATGGCTAAGTCAACGATCAACACGATAGGATCCTAAATTGACTTTTGTGTATGTCTATATATGTATAAAAAATAATGAATATTGGTATATAGCAGATGGATCGGGATTAGAAACCTTGAATCTTTGGTACTTAAGACTCATCTATAGATAAGGCTTCTATCAATTAGCACGATGAGGGATAAAATGATCTACTTTTTTTTGTAGTTAATATTCTCTAATGTCAAATTAAGGGACCTATGCCTTTTATGTGATTTTTTCTTAGATAGTGTTAATATGTAATGGTTAATACCAATTAGATAAGAGCGAGTTTTGAAAAATATCTTCATTAAATGTTTGTCTTTTTTGTCGTGATAGTAGGTGATGAATATCCTCTTCATCCGAAGCAAAGGTTCGAACAACAAGGGTATCGACATCCTATTGAGGTAATAACTAGTCATTGATAGGTTTTTGATGTAACCGAGAATTTTACCCTTCGGTATAGTCCGTTTAGGATATCTAAATGACACATGTCATCCGAACTCATCAAAACTTATACATTGTTTATTTTCTAAAGATATTTTACTTATTTTTAGTAATTTAAATAATGCACATGTTAAAATTGTTAATATATAAAAAGAATAAATAAGTCAAATATAAAAAAATTAGAACAATAAATATTATTAGTATCTAAAAGATACAAAAATTATAATTCTTTTTTTAACATTTGAAAATCGAAAGGTCTCTAAAATTTTGTTTGTTTTGTATTTGCTATTTAAAAAATTTGAGAACTTGATTAATTTTGGAACAAAAATTTACCTTTGAAATCATAAAAGATATTTCTACACAACTTCATTGTTTGTTACACCATTACAACTATTGAAACTAATGTATTTATACTATTTAGTGTAATTATTTCATTTTCTCATATTTTGTTTCCACCGTATGCATAGTTTCCTTCCATATCTTATAAACAAAACAATTGGAAAAAAGCAATTTGATAATGCAACTTTTGAGCGTGAGATATGAACTATAACATTTGTTTATTATACACTACTTTTTTTTTAATAACTAAAATATTTAATGGACCTAAATATACATGATAGAAATTTTCATAAATTACTCGTGACATTATGTGTAATGCCCGATGACCGAGACGCCTCACTTGAAGGGTCACAACCAAACGGATCGATACTAAAACCTATATCTTTTTTAGTTTCTTAAAATTAAGTTTCTAATTTAATCTTATTTATCTTTAAATATGTTAATTTAAAATATGTCATTAATAGTATATAACCATAAGATTTTCTTATTAACAATGCGAAAGCATTATTCTAAAATTTCATCATTTATAAAAACATCTATCACCATAATTAACATTCATAAATAATCTTGTCTCAATATTCATACTCAAATTCTAAGTAAAAATTCCCAACATTTATAAGTTTAACATCCTTACATTTATTATTTTAAAAATAAATATTTATTTAAAACATATCCTATTTGTTAAAGACACGCAAAGGTAGGTACATAAGTCACTAGTTACGGGAACGAGTATCAACATCCTCGGCATTTGCATCATTACCTACATCACGGAACGGATGTGAGATACAAATATTCTAATAAGTGTAACATGCATGATTTTACATTAAAAATTTTTATACATGAATGTTTTCAAAATCCTTTTTCTCATTTGGGTCTGCTAGAAGATACTAACCTCGATTAGCAAGGTCTAGCCTTAATTAAAAAAACATGCATAAAAACATTAATATCAAAATTTAACGATCAAACCTCAACCTTTAAACTACAATATCCATTCAAAAATGACATCATTTGTTTACTTAAAACATTTTCTTTCAATCAACATGTTAAATATATGTATGCATATGATGCACCTCAAAACCATCACATCACATCAATCACATAAACATACATAACATTTATATCCATGGTGTAAGTGAGTTACAATTATCTAATTTGCTTAAGACCACTTGTTTATCGTAACGTTTCTCTAAAAATCGGTACCTCAACTTGATTTAATACCTTGAACATACACCCCATATAACATAAGAAATTGAATTTTATTATTTTATCCCTAACCATTTAATTTTATTAATTTCTATTCTTTTCTTGTAATTTCTTTTAAATTAAAAACCCTAATTAAATCGTTAACTCTACTATAATTTATTCAATTCTCCTTTAATTATATTCATATAATCTAATGTTATTAAATTTTAACTTAACCTTTTTAATTCTTATTTAAATGCACTTAATCATTAAATATTCTCTAAAAATTTAAGATTTTAATACTAAAATATAATTTTTCTATAATCAATCCTAAATCATGAAATTTCCAACTCAATTCTACCTAAAATCAAATAAAAACAAATAATTAAATTAATTATTTTTCTTACTTTAAATATTTAATCACCAAGACTTGAATCTTCTTTCAAATACCTTTGGCTTTACTTCTTACTCGATCATATTGTCCCTCTATTTTCTTTTGAAGTGGCTTTCCTAAAAGAGAAGGATGACACCCTATATATAGGCAAATGGAACCAAAACACTCTGTGATTTTAAGTGCATGAATTAAAAAAAATAAAAAAATAAAGGACCATTAATCTTCTTCTTTTATGGCCACTAAGTGGCTTTCTTTTATAACCTTTAAGCGACCACTTTCATGGCCATTTTCTTTTATTTCACGATCACCAACCTTCTTCTTTTATGGCCACTAAGTGACTTTCTTTCATGATCACTTTTTTTCTTTCATGACTACTAACATTCTATTTTAAAAACCTATTAAAACTTATTATTGTTTTATTAATTTATTATTATTATTATTTTAATTCTTTAATTCCTAATAGCTTAGGCTAAGATTGTACGACTCGTTCCTGTCCATAAAAATACAATCTATAATACCTAAAAATATATATTAGATCCTAAAACTCCATACCTAATTATCACATCCTTTAAACACATTAACATATTAAACTGAATACACAAATAAAGCATATTTGTATACATACATACACAATATATCATCTTGTAAAGTTTTTAGATATTACATTGTATTTTTAGTTTTAATGACTAAAATATATATGATAGAATTTTCATAAATTACTCGTGATTAGTTTAAGCAATAATTATATGATGCAATTTCTTCATTGTATAATGACTGCACAAATTGCTAGTTCTAGTTTCTTAAATGTAAGGAAAAGATTTTAAAAAAAATCTTAATGCGCAAAAACTAATTTTACAAATGAAGATGTAATAATTTTTTAGAAATTTTTTCTTATTATGTTAACATGGTAATTACTTTTTTTTGTTACAATTGAATTATTATTAAAAAATCCTTATAATTCTTCTTTGGTTTTAATATAATTGATATAATCGAGTCAGCTTTCATATATTAAAATTAAACTCCTACGTAAATCAAATATTATAGAATTGATATCTTTATAAGAAATTATTTTTTTACCACTTTCTTAGAATCTAATTCTTGACGTAAAACAAAATATAAAAAGGTATGAATAAAAAGAAAGAACATGCAAGTTGGAACTACTTTACAAAAGATTCCCGAAGTATGGAAAAGAAGAAAAAAGTGAAAAAAATATCTTACAAAAGAATCACTTTCCTTGCAAACAAAGAAATCCCAAAACTCAATGGGCAGCTAAAAAACAGCATTAGTATTTCAATAAAATGAAAATAATTCCACTCTCCCACCGCCTTTACTAGAACAAAACTCATTTCATTTTTCTCCATCCCACGAAATTATAAACCCCTTCTCTCTCTCCAATCCTCTTCTCCAAACAACCAAAGCACAAACCCAAAACCCCTCTCTCATCTAATGCATTGATCTCCATCATTTCTTCTCTCTCTGAAAATGGCAGAAGACGACTTGTCAATCCTTCACAAATCACTCTTCGAAGACAAACTCTCTGCCACTGATCTCTTCTTACACAGACTTCGTTCTGACACTTCCATCAAGTCAGCCCTCCAACGATTCTACTCGATTCTAAAACGCGCCGTTTCAGTGATCGATCACGATGCTAAGGATAGCGATAGGAATTTAGGATTCCAATTATGGACTGATTCGCAGATTCAGTCTGTCGTTTCACTCGCTATCGCCATCGTTTCCTCATCTAGATCTCTATCAGGTTGTTCTTTTTACTTGATTTCACTTCTCCTTGCCGATAATTTTTTTTGCAATTTTAATTAGCAGTTTAGTAGTTAATTTCTTGCGCAGTTTTTTTTTTGAGTGAAGCAATTTTATTTTTCTTATTATTATTTTTTGTGATTTATTTTTGTGCATGAACAGTGGAGCAAGCGGAGCCGATAGTGGTTGCTGTTGTGCATCAATTGGTGGAATTTGCTGTTTGTTATTTGGAGAAAACCGAGTTCAGTGTCAGTGATTTGAGTATTCAGGTATGCGATTACTCGGCAGGCTAAGCTGCGTGCCATCTTTTTTCATTTCGTTGCAGTGGTTGAGTTTTTTTATTTCTGCGAAGTATTGTTGAATTATGACATTTGAACCAAAAAAAAAAAAAACAGGGGAATAAGTTGCGAGTTTACTAGTACACTGATTTTGAATGCGGAGTGTTTGTATGCTAGATGACGTAAATGATGTTTGGCAGCAACATGCATAACCATCCGATGATCACTCTCGGCTGATATTATTAAGGCCTTATAGTTATTCGTGGGTGGTAGTGGAAGTAGGAATTTGGCTCCTAACAAACTGTTTCTGCTTCTTAAGAGGTTATCTTGTTCCTGCTTGAGGGGAATATATGTATTAAAAAAAAAAAAAGAGGCCTCATAGCTCCGGCATCTCATAATCTCTCTTTCTTGACTTTGAATGGTGGATGGTGCGCGTATTACACTTTGTTTCCTAATTTCAAAGTTATTGTTATTTATTTACTGGTGTGGTTGATAACAAGCTGAAGTATTTAACTTCTTGTTTTAGATTAATTGGAGTAACTTGTGATCGAAAACGAACCATGGTATCTGATTTGTTTGTTTGGTTTGGAGGGGGGGGGGGAGTGGTTGGGGGATTGGGAGAACAGACTTCAACCCAAGTCATGCCAGAAAGAACTCAACCAAGTGCTTAACTGATCTGGTTTAGTAAATTTATATATAGAATCTAAAAGCCCAAAGATAAAAGAAAAAGTCTGTTATACTAACAGCTTATTCTACTAAATTCTTACTTTTCTAAATAATTTCTGCATTTCAAGGACCTCAGTAAGAAAAAAGAAACTAAATTCTTCATTCTAAATTAATTGTTGTTCATATCTCACAAGGAAACAGAGTAGTCAATAATCGCTCAAGTAACTAGGAAGAAATTCTATTCCATTCAAAGGGTGATTAGTCTAAGAAATAGGAAGAGCCTCAGAGACCTATACCTAGTTTAAAGATATAAGAAATAGGAAGAGCCTTAGAGACCTATACCTAGTTTAAAGAATTAAGCAATCCAATGGAGGATATATTGTTGTCTCTAAGGAAAAAAATCGTAAGAAAAACCAATCCTAAAACTACTTCGCTTCTTTGTGGAGAAAAAAGAGGTGATGTTGTAAGAGTTACGTACTTATTATTGGAAATATGGAATTTGTGGTTGGATATAAGAAGAAGAAGAAGAAGAAGAAGAAGAAGAAGAAGAAAGGGGAATGACAATTAGAAACTGAAGGATTAGGAATTCACCATCTCAGGAAAGAAATGATATTAGATATTAAGGACACTCCTTGAAAATCAGGAAGCAAGACAACATAAGAAATGCAAGAACACTATTCTATCTCACAAAAACTGTTGCAAAGTATGCCATCTTGAAATACTCTGACTATGTAAGACACCACTTCTTCATAAGATTTCTGATCATTGCATCTTTTGAAACCTATTGAGTGCATAAACAGACCCTCCCTAACCTTTCTCAGGACAACACTTATGTCCTAGCAAAAACCAATATTCTGTTCTACATGATCTTGGTCATTGGAAAGTGTAGAAAGAGATGACTATCAGACTGCAGGTCTCCTCGATGCTCGTAACAAGAATACAAAAATCCAGGGATGACAATTGTAAGATCCCTCGCACAAGTTTATTAAGCACTTACTTTTTTACTAAAAGCTTCAACATTGAATGGCAACCTGGCCTGAAAGATACTGATTATATGTTGGGAAAGGCCAAGATAAGAATAAGAAGAACTTGCAAGAAAAATTAGCCAATCCATCCCAAGTCCTAATCATTCAACACATAAACTCTGCTACTTTACATGCAAGACAATTTTAGGATCCGAAGAAGTAGAAGGTATTGTGTAATATCCTCTCATTTAGGTTCCAAAAGAAATGGAAATACCAACAGTTGTGCTCCATCCATATTATAAAGCCAATGATCATACCCTCATTATGTCGTTGCAAAAAATGGATCAAAGATCCATTACCAAGGTTTTATTTTGTTGAAGGGAAAATATGAGTAAATCAGCATTATGAATTTAGGAATTGGGTGAGTGGCAGTAGATCCAAGCTTGGCATCTCAGCCATTCAGTTGAAGACCACATTTAACTTTGGATAACCTTGTGCCCCAATGCATTAGGTTCTAGAAGAAATCACATCCATTTACCTATAGGACAATTCTTTAGAACAATATCCGTACCTTTCCTGATGCAGGGTTTCCATACAACTCCTGGCTAACCAACAAAACTCTGTTGGTTGATTTTTATAGAACCTTGTCTTGGGTGTGTACGTTACGGAACCAAACCATGGCCTGCTAGCTGAGCTTAATTTGTTGATATGCTTTCCATGTGGTGCTTCTTGCAAGCACTATCATTCAGTATGGTCTTTGCTCCAAAGAAGAGAAACATGAAATCTAATGCTTTAAACATAATTACAATTGTTGTTCACCAAAGGATCAGGGATTGTCTTTAATGCTGTGTGAGAAAAAGTTCTTCAATGATTAATTTTGTTGGGATTTAGACCTAGTACAAAGTGAATATATATCTAAAACATTGTAAAAAAAAGAAAAAAGAAAAAAGAAAAAGAATCATGAACAACAGATAGATATCTTACTGGTTATTCCTATAATTCTTTTTGGGACATAACAGTTCTCACGTCCTCGTGATGCCACACTTTGCCAGGGGGTGGGTGGGTTATCATTGGGTGATATTGAAAGGGATCGGGAGACTCTCCTGTAGTGTTCTCTGTTTTGTTGCTTTATTTAGGAGGATGGCTTGTTCTCTTTTTTAACTTTGTAATCTTTTGCATTTTCATAAGAATAACATTTCCTTTTATCTAAGAATAGCGTATTGTGTACTTATTATTATTTTCCAGTCAATGAATTGGGTGGAGAGTCATCTTGCCCATTGTGGTTGAGTCCTTCAAGATATATATCTTTTTGTTTTTCTTTCTTTCTCATATGTGTACTTTAGGTTTACATTTAGAATGACTATTGAGACAGTAGGATGTTCAGTTACAACACTCTCATTGTTTGGTAATTTTGTTTTGCATGAATTTGTTTTGTGCATGCTCCAGCCTCCCTGTCCACCTCTTGATTTGCTGTGCTTTTGGGATTTTATTGCCTATATAACATATAAGCTTCTTTGACTTATTTTTGGTTGATTCTTCTTTTCCAGAGTAATATGGCAATGCTTATGGAGTTGGCATTGGTTGATGGAGTTGATAAATTCACAAACACATTGCAGTCTTGCTCTGTAAATAGCATTGTAGAATTGCCGATGGTTTCTGGTGATTGTTGCGGTATTGAGTTGGATGATCACATAAAATGTAGCCTTCAAGGTATTCTAAGCTCAACGCTCTTCTATTTTTTCATTTTGACTGATGCTTTGATCTTGAACTGATGATAAGCTCTCTTTTACTGTTTTATCTGTTTGAGAAGGAGTAGGTTGCTCAAGAGGGGAGAAGCCCGTGGATCGGCTGCTGATGAAATTAACATCTGAGTGTATTCAGCCTGAGTGGCAGGCTTCTGGGATAATCGGGCGTGGCCAAGATTTGAACAATTTGATTTTTCTGTCTCAGCATTGGGCTGTTGTTCACGTGGATTGTGTTCGGCGTCTAATGTCATGCTGTCACAAATTGATAGAGTTGCCAGATATGTCTGATGAGAAAATGGTTGGTCTGGATTTCTGCAACAGACTGTCCATTGGTTTGAGGATATTTAAGCTGCTCAGGAATTTAATGAAGGACATCCCTTATGTTGAATATGATGCTTCGATGTTACAAGAGGCTGCTTCATGTGCTGATGCATTCCCTAGCTTGTTTCGACTTCAATTTGACTTTGTAAATAACCACACTGCTGTTGAGGGTAATTTGGAGAGCCTCATCCTGTCTCTGTTGGAAGAGTTTCTTCATCTTGTCCAAGTTATTTTCTGCAACACCAGTGCTTTTCAGAATATCCAAGTATGTATTGTTGCTTCTATATTGGACAACTTGGATTCTTCTATATGGAGATACAGCAAGTCTGCTGCTAACCTAAGGCCTCCTCTGGTATACTTTCCTCGAACTGCCCTTTATGTAATAAATCTCATTCAGGATATCAAGAGGCAAGCACATCAGGCTCTTGATTTGAAGGAGTTTGACACAGATCTTGTTGGTAGCTCTACTAATGATTGCTCTTCATGCCTTGCACATTTTGAGCGTCTCCCTTTGCTTAAGAGGTTCACAGTTGAGGAATTATTGAGAATTATATTTTCCCCATCAACTCAGTGGATGGACAATTTGATGGATCTTGTTTCTTTCCTTCACTCTGAAGGAGTAAAATTAAGGCCGAAAGTGGAGAGGTCCCATTCCAGTTGTTCAAAAGCTAATTGCTCCCCAGAATTGGAAAATACATCATGCCAAGAAGATGAAGCCCTTTTCGGGAACCTTTTCTCTGAAGGTGGTCGGTCAGTGGGATCCGTAGATGGGTATGAACAAGCAGCAGCAGCTATCAACTCCAGCTCTAGCAATTGCAATATGCCAATGCAAGCTGCTACTGAAACATTGAGCTTTCTTAAGGAGTGTGTCTTTTCTCATGAATGGTCTCCTTCTCTTTTTGAGGATGGGTGCAAAAGGCTACGAGAGAACCATATTGATAAATTGCTTTCTATACTTAACTGTCAGGGCTGTTGTTTTTTGGAAGATATTTCTTCCGACAGTTGTGCTGCTTTGCATGAACAGAGAAAAACTAGCCATATCCATGAAATTTGCTTTGAACTATTGCGGAACCTTCTCACTCACCATGCTTTGTCTGATTCTCTTGAGGAGTACCTTGTTGAGCGAATTCTGAAAGTAGAAAATGATGCATTTGCTTACAATGATCAGACCCTCACCTTACTAGCTCACATCCTTTTCTCCAGTGTGGTTGTGGTTGGTAGCCAGTTGAGAACCAAACTTTATGAAGGATTTGTGAGTTTCATTGTTGAAAAGGCAAAAGTTGTTTGTTCAAAATGTCCTAACTTTAAGGAACTCATTGGGAGTCTTCCGTCAGCGTTTCATGTTGAGATTCTTCTAATAGCATTCCACTTATCGTCTAGAGAGGAGAAGGCAGCCCACGCAAACTTAGTATTTTCTTCCCTTCGAGCAGTTGATGTTCCATCGGTGGGTTTTAGTAGCACACAATTGTCATGTTGGGCTCTACTTGTTTCAAGATTGATCTTACTTCTTCGCCATATGATGTTTTATCCACATGATTGCCCTTCATCATTTCTTCTTGATTTGCGATCAAAGTTGAGGGAAGCGCCGATTTGTGGTTCTCTTCTGCCAAATAGGGTTAATGATCGGTTGTTGTCTTGGGTATCAATTGCTGTAAAGCATGTATTGGGTGCATGTGCTGAGGAAGAGCCTTTTGTCAGTATCTTGATCAGTCAATTGGTTGAAATTTCTGCTCTTCCTCCTCCACTTTGCAGAGATGAACTGGCCATTGATTCCTTATGCCTGAGTTGGACTGATGTATGTGCAACCTTCTCAAGTATTCTGGGATCCTGGAAAGGTGAAAGAGCTTCAACTGTAGAAGACCTTATAATTGAAAGATACATTTTCTCACTTTGCTCGGATATTCCTGCCATGAGTTCTGCATCAGAGAATCATCTTTCACTTGGGAGTGAGCCTTCAGCTCAGGACATGTCTAATATGACATATTTCTTCTGCTTCAGTCGCTCACTTTTGGGTCACTGTGATGATACTGGCAAGGGCTCAAACCTTCCAGATGCTGTAGTTGGTGTTCTACAGAAAATCTGTGCCTTGAACATACCTGAGGACATCGAGGAACTAGGATGGGATTTCTTGAGAACTGGGTCATGGTTGTCTCTAGTACTTTCCTTTTTCAATGTTGGCCTCTGCAGATACTGCATTGAGATTAAAGTCCCTGGAGTGGCTCCATTCTGGATTGAAAACACTGCAAGGGACAATCAGTTTGTTGCTGTTGCAGAAGGTCTGACTTCCTGCTTAATTGAGGCTGGCCAAGTCTCAATGCTGGTTAGGATGCTATCATCCTTGCTAAACAGATATTTACAGGCCTATCAGAAAGCTTTCCTTGCAATTTTTGATAACGACCAGCATGATGTGAAAAGCTTTCCATCTCTGCTGCTTCTCAGACATTCCAGCGTTGACAAATGCCTGCAGAATGAAGTCCTCAAGAAGACTGGAACCAGTTCTTGCAATCTGGATTATGTTTTTGACCTCCTATCAAAGTTGGATGTGGTTGTCGACAAAAGAGCTCCAGGTATTCTATGTAAGGTATTTTGGGAGTGTATGCTGCATGGTTTTCCCTCTCATCTTCGAACTTCAAGTGCAATCCTTCTCTCTTGTTCTCTCAGCATAAGAGGCATCATTTTCCTTCTAGATAAGTTGTTTGGAGTAGAAGATCTGAGAGAAAAAGTTTGCCTGGAGACTGAGGTGCTGCGTCAGATTCTAGATTCAGTGATGACTGTTAAGTTCGATAAAATCTTTGAAAGCCTTCAAGGGAAATGTGAAGACATTGTTCGCAACCTCAGTCCTGGATCAGAACTGCCAGAGTATACTGACTTGTTTCTGATGAAGCACATGGAAGGGTTTTTAAGAGAAATCAATGGCAGAGAAGTGAGTGACAGCAGTATCTATGAATGGATCATTACTAAGATCCTTAATACTGCAGATAGCCTAAAAAAAGACCCCATAAAATCTGTCATATTCAAGTTTTATCTCGGTGCAGAGGATGTGCCTGAATTGCTCAAGGAATTCTGTGGGTTGCTGCGTGGTGATTTGTTAGTTCTGATTGATTCCCTGGATGATTGTTGCTCTGAATCAGTAAATGTAAAGGTGCTTAGTTTCTTTGTTGATATCTTGCCTGGAGATTTTTGTCCAGATCTCAAACAGAAGATACGGAAAAAATTCTTTGGAATGGATTTGCATGATTTGTCAAAATGGTTGGAGAAGCGACTGTTAGGTTGTGTGGTGGAAGCTTCAAGGGGTGGCAACTGTGCAAAAGGGAACTCTGTTTCTTTCAGAGAAACAACTATGAGTTTTATTCTTTCTCTTGTATCCTCACCTTCTGAGGCACATTTTAGAGAACACAAACATTTATTTGAAGCAGTCCTGGCTTCACTTGATCCTGCATTTTTGCTATTTGATGTTCATATTGCAAAGTCCTACTTCCATTTTGTTGTTCAACTTTCTAGAGGGGAACACTCAATGAAATTGCTTTTGAAGAGGACCATAATGCTGATGGAGAAGCTTGCTGACGATGAACATCTGCTTCTGGGACTGAAATTTCTGTTTGGCTTTCTTGGTTCTCTCTTGAGTGATTCTGGATCCACTAAGAGCATGCTGGAAAAGTCTTTAGGGAAGCCTGTGTTGGGTGGTAGTCTTGGAGCAGGTTCTGTTACTTTTAAACCAGTTGGATCAAGAAAGAGTTCTGACACTTTGGTTCTTTCAGCAAATCAAGAAGGGGGATCCTCAGCCCTTGAGTGTGATGCAACTTCCGTAGATGACGAAGAGGATGATGGAACATCTGATGGTGAGGTAGCTAGCATAGATAAAGATGAGGATGAGGATACCAACAGTGAAAGGGCCCTTGCCTCCAAAGTCTGTACATTTACATCCAGTGGCAGCAATTTTATGGAACAGCACTGGTATTTTTGTTATACTTGTGACCTGACAGGATCAAAAGGCTGTTGCTCTGTCTGTGCAAAAGTTTGCCATCGTGGTCATCGTGTTGTTTATTCTCGCTCAAGTCGTTTTTTCTGTGACTGTGGAGCTGGCGGTGTTAGGGGTAGCAGTTGTCAGTGCTTGAAACCTCGAAAATTCACTGGAAGTGACAGTGCACCTATTCGTAATACAAGCAATTTTCACTCTTTTCTGCCCTTCACTGCTGATGCAGATCAATTGCCAGAGAGTGATTCTGAGCTAGATGAGGATGCGGCTATAGATACAGATAATTCTCTCAGTTTATCTATTCCTAGAGAGCTTCAGGATGGGATGCCGATTTTACTTGAAGAACTTGATGTTGAAGGTCAGGTGCTTCAACTTTGCTCTTCATTGTTGCCTTCTATAACCAGCAAAAGAGATCCAAATCTGTCCAAAGATAAGAAAGTTATTCTAGGTAAAGATAAGGCGCTGTCTTATGGTGTTGAGCTGTTGCAGTTGAAGAAGGCATATAAAAGTGGGTCTTTGGACCTAAAAATAAAAGCTGATTATTCAAATGCCAAGGAACTCAGATCACATTTAGCTAGTGGTTCTCTTTTCAAATCTTTGCTTAGTGTCAGCAATCGAGGTCGGCTTGCTGTTGGAGAAGGTGACAAAGTTGCTATATTTGATGTTGGGCAATTAATTGGACAAGCCACCATTGCACCAGTTACGGCAGATAAGACCAACGTTAAGCCTCTCTCAAGAAATGTTGTTCGCTTTGAAATTGTGCATCTTGCTTTCAATCCGGTGGTGGAGAATTATCTTGCTGTGGCAGGATACGAAGATTGCCATGTCCTCACTTTGAATCCTCGTGGTGAGGTAACTGACCGGCTTGCCATTGAACTTGCTCTGCAAGGTGCATACATTAGGCTGATTGATTGGGTTCCAGCTTCTCAGGTTAAATTAATGGTGGTAACTAATAGGTTTATAAAAATATACGATCTAGCCCAAGACAACATTAGTCCTCTGCACTATTTCACGCTGCCTAATGACATGATCGTGGATGCAACCCTTATTATGGCTTCTCAAGGAAGGATGTTTCTTATGGTTCTCTCAGAACAAGGGAGCTTGTTTAGGCTGGAATTATCTATGGAAGGTAATGTTGGGGCCACACCATTGAAGGAAATTATTCAGATTCAGGACAGGGAAATCAATGCAAAGGGCTCGTCTTTGTATTTCTCTTCCACTTATAAGTTACTTATGCTATCCTATCAAGACGGCACTACTTTGATGGGTCGGCTAAGCTCTGATGCTACATCCCTAACTGAGATCTCTTTTGTATATGATGAAGAACAAGACGGTAGGAAGCGACCAGCTGGTCTGCATCGATGGAAAGAGTTGCTAGTTGCCAGTGGGTTATTTGTTTGCTTCTCTAGCATGAAATCGAATGCTGCACTTGCTGTATCCATGGGGGCTCATGAGTTACATGCCCAGAACCTGCGGCATGCAGTGAGTTCAACCTCGAATTTAGTTGGGTTGACTGCTTACAAGCCATTGTCAAAAGACAAAGTCCACTGTCTTGTTTTACATGATGACGGAAGCCTTCAGATATACTCACACGTCCCTGCTGGAGCTGATACTACTGCAAGTGTGACAGCTGAGAAAGTCAAAAAGCTGGGTTCTGGTATCCTCAATAAAGCTTATGCTGGGGTGAAGCCAGAATTCCCCCTTGATTTCTTTGAGAAAACAGTCTCTATAACAGCAGATGTTAAATTGGGTGGTGATGCTATCAGAAACGGTGATTCTGAAGGGGCTAAGCACGCCTTGGCTTCAGAGGATGGCTTTTTAGAAAGCCCAAGCCCTGCAGGATTTAAGGTATCGCTCATTAAGTTCTGGTTATTGATTTTTCCCTATGCCCTTGAATTTTTCTCTTTCGTTCCCTCTAATCATGTTTTTGTCTAGATTATTATTTGGAAGTGTCAATTTTTAACTACATAGCTGTATTGGAAGTCTTAATGATACACCGGTGCCTTTTTTTTTTTTTTTTTTGGGGGGGGGGGGGGGTGTGGGGGGATGGAAAATTTGGTGCCAAAATTTGCTCAGTATTCGGGCATGGGGGGATGGGTTTTTTCATAGTAAGTCTAGATAATGTTTGAAAGTCAAGTTTATAGTGTTATGTTTCATATTTTGCATTTTAGCGTGAGATTTTGGACAACAAGTGTTTTAGGTGGTGGAAGCTAGCACCTTACCTAAGTGTACTTTTTGTTTTGACATTTTGCTTGGTACAATGGTTAGTCTCTGTGATAATGCTGAATGTCACTTGTCAAACACAGAGAAGAAAAAATTGATAGTACGTTATATGATTATTGATGATTATTCAGAACAATGTTTCTCTGAGTCTAAACTGGATCTGCTTATTTCTGTTGCCCATGCATGCTTAAGATTGCTTGTTTATCAGCTGTTAGAAGTATTTCTTCAGTCACAGTTTCTGCTTGGCTTCTATATCATGCTATTTTTGCTGGTGTGGCGATCAATGACCTTGCTGTTTATCTTAGTTCACAATTCATAATTTTATAATTATTGTTTCTCTTGAATTGTTGTAATTTTTTCAGATCTTAAAATTGCTAGTTTCTTTCATAACATGTTCCTTGTTTTTTCAGATATCTGTATCCAATTCAAACCCTGATATTGTTATTGTTGGCTTTCGAGTGCACGTGGGGAATACTTCAGCAAGTCATATACCCTCTGACATTACCATTTTCCAGAGAGTAATTAAATTAGATGAGGGCATGCGATCCTGGTATGATATACCATTTACTGTTGCTGAATCACTCCTTGCTGATGAAGAATTTATGATCTCTGTTGGGCCAACCTTCAATGGCACTGCGCTTCCTAGAATCGACTCGCTTGAAGTATATGGCCGAGCTAAAGATGAATTTGGTTGGAAGGAGAAAATTGATGCAGTGCTGGATATGGAAGCTCGTGTGCTTGGCTCCAATTCCTTGCTTGCAGGGTCTCGGAAGAAGCGTCGGTCAGTGCAGTCCATTTCTGTTCAAGAGCAGGCTGTATCAGATGGTCTCCAGCTTCTATCAAGACTATATTCTCAGCGTAGATCACAAGAAGATGTAAAACTGGAGCTGAGCGAACTCAAGTGCAAGTTGTTGTTAGAAACTATATTTGAAAGTGACAGAGAACCCTTGTTGCAAGCTGCTGCTTGCGGTGTCTTGCAGGCTGTTTTCCCCAAGAAAGAGAGATATTATCAGGTAAATCCCCTAAGGGGACCATCCCGTGTAACCTTGCTAATGCCTTTTCCTCTATATGCATACACACTCCAACTACTCATGAATATAAATACATGTGTATTAGGTTAAGGACACTATGCGGCTTCAGGGGGTGGTGAAATCAACCTCTACTCTTTCTTCAAGATTAGGAGTTGGTGGAAATGCAGGAGGATGGATTATTGAAGAGTTCACTGCTCAGATGCGTGCTGTGTCTAAGATTGCATTGCACCGCCGATCAAATTTAGCCTCTTTTCTGGAGATGAATGGTATCACAAACCCCTTCTGATTTTTGTCTGATGACATGCAGCCATGCACAAGCATGATGTGATAAATTAGATTCAGACTTGCGCTTTATACTGATGCTGTCCCAATACCAAGTGCATTCTGCAAAGCACCATTAACATAGATGAATTATCATACATGAACCACAGCAGTTCTTTTGTATGCTGATTTCAAATAAACTAAGTTATCCTGTTATTCTTTCTAAAAGGGCTTCTTACAAATTCCATGTACTGGTGGGGGTTCAATGTTCAAATTGCATACCTCTGCCAATGAAAATAATGTTTTCTTATATCTAGATTCCACAGGCTTTTTTACCACATGTTCTTTTAACCTCTAGAAAGCCTGCTGTCCACTTTTTCCCCAAACCTTAAACATTGTTATCTCGAGCGTGGGCTTTGTGTGCACATATTAGTGACTGTAAGTTCTATTACATTTTAAATTGATTAAAAGGTTGAAACTGCATTTCCTTTTCATAATTGTTGTAGGTTCTGAAGTAGTGGATGGACTTATGCAAGTTCTTTGGGGAATTTTGGACTTGGAGCAGCCTGACACTCAAACTCTGAACAACATTGTTATCTCTTCTGTGGAACTCATTTATTGTTATGCTGAATGTCTGGCTTTACATGGGAAAGACACAACAGGGCACTCTGTTTCTCCTGCTGTCCTATTGTTCAAGAAACTTCTGTTCTCCCCCAATGAAGCAGTTCAAACTTCCAGCAGGTAGTAGTTTTTTTTTTTTTTTTTTTTTGCCAACTTTTTTTTAATGAAGTTTTATTCTGCAGATATTCATGTGTGCCTTTCTTTGCTTTTCCAGCCTTGCTATATCATCAAGATTGCTCCATGTTCCATTCCCAAAGCAAACTATGTTAGCAACAGATGATGTTGTGGATAGCTTGGTCTCTGCAACTGGGCCAGCTGAAACAGCTGGGGGAAATGCACCAGTCATGATTGAAGAAGATTCTATTACATCATCGGTTCAGTATTGTTGTGATGGCTGTTCCACTGTGCCTATACTTAGACGAAGATGGCATTGCACTGTTTGTCCAGATTTTGATTTGTGTGAGACTTGCTATCAGGTACTGGATGCAGATCGGCTTCCTCCACCCCATTCTAGAGATCATCCTATGACTGCTATTCCAATTGAAATGGAATCTTTAGGAGGAGATGGCAATGAAATTCACTTTTCTACTGATGATGCAAGTGACTCAAGCTTGTTGCCAGTCACAACAGATGTCAGCACACAGAGTTCCACTCCTTCAATTCATGTCTTAGAGCCCAATGAATCTGGAGACTTTTCTGCTTCAGTGATTGATACTGTCTCAATTTCTGCTTCGAAACGAGCTGTGAATTCCTTGCTTCTCTCGGAACTTCTAGAACAGCTGAAAGGATGGATGGAGACAACCTCTGGTGTTCGGGCAATCCCTGTCATGCAACTGTTTTATAGATTGTCATCTGCAGTGGGTGGACCTTTTGTGGACAGCTCCAAGCCTGAGAGCTTAGATTTAGAGAGACTAATTAGGTGGTTTTTGGATGAAATTGATCTCAACAAACCTTTTGTTGCCAGAACCCGTTCTTCTTTTGGAGAAGTTGCAATCCTTGTCTTCATGTTCTTCACCTTGATGCTCCGGAACTGGCACCAGCCTGGCAGTGATGCTTCTGTTCTGAAATCAAGTGGAAACACAGACCCACATGATAAGAATATTATCCAGGCAGCTTCTATTGCTTCTCGGTATTCCTTGGATGCTCCAGAGAAAAATGACTTTGCATCTCAGCTGCTACGAGCCTGCAGTTCTCTGAGAAACCAAACTTTTGTCAATTATCTTATGGATATTCTACAGCAGCTAGTCCATGTTTTTAAGTCTTCTACTGCTAATTTTGAGGCGACACATGGTTTGAACACTAGTTCTGGATGTGGGGCTCTATTAACAGTGCGGAGAGATTTACCAGCAGGTAATTTCTCTCCGTTCTTCTCGGATTCGTATGCCAAAGCCCATCGTACAGATATTTTCATGGACTACCATAGGCTATTATTGGAGAATGCTTTTCGATTGGTGTACACCTTGGTTAGACCAGAGAAGCAAGACAAGACTGTTGAGAAGGAGAAGGTATACAAGATATCACCTGCAAAGGATTTGAAGCTAGATGGATATCAAGATGTCCTCTGTAGTTACATCAATAATCCTCACACTTCATTTGTGAGAAGATATGCGAGGAGGCTTTTTCTGCATCTCTGTGGAAGCAAAACCCACTATTACAGTGTTCGAGATTCGTGGCAGTTCTCAAGTGAAGTGAAGAAACTGTACAAGCACATAAACAAATCTGGTGGCCTTCAAAATCCCATTTCGTACGAGAGAAGTGTGAAAATTGTGAAGTGCTTGTCTACAATGGCTGAGGTGGCTGCTGCAAGGCCTCGAAATTGGCAGAAGTACTGTTTAAAGCATGGAGATGTTCTACCATTTCTCATGAATGGAGTGTTCTATTTTGGTGAAGAGTCTGTCATTCAGACTCTCAAACTGTTAAATCTGGCCTTTTATTCAGGAAAAGACACGAGCCACTCCTTGCAGAAAGCTGAATCAGGGGACTCCGGAACAGGTACAAATAAATCAGTTGCACAATCTCTGGATTCCAAGAAGAAGAAGAAAGGTGAAGATGGAACTGAATCTGGTTTGGAGAAGTCCTGTTTGGATATGGAAGCAGTTGTAGATATCTTTGCTGACAAGGGTGGAGATGTCTTGGGGCAATTTGTTGACTGCTTTTTACTGGAATGGAATTCAAGCTCTGTGCGTACGGAAGCTAAATCTGTTCTTTATGGTGCATGGCATCATGGGAAACAACCATTCAAGGAAACAATGTTAATGGCTCTCTTGCAGAAAGTGAAAAGCCTGCCAATGTATGGTCAGAACATTGTCGAGTTCTCTGAACTGGTCACTTGGTTGCTGGGGAAGGCCCCAGATAACAATTCAAAGCAACAGAGCACTGAACTTATTGACCGATGTTTAAACCCTGATGTGATTAGGTGCATCTTTGAGACACTTCATTCACAAAATGAGCTCATAGCTAATCATCCAAATTCTCGCATATACAATACTTTGAGTGGTCTGGTAGAATTTGATGGCTACTATCTTGAGAGTGAGCCTTGTGTAGCCTGCAGTTCCCCTGAGGTGCCATACAGTAGGATGAAGCTAGAGAGCTTGAAATCTGAAACGAAGTTTACTGATAATCGTATCATAGTTAAATGCACTGGTAGCTACACCATCCAGACTGTGACAATGAATGTTCATGATGCACGTAAGTCCAAGTCAGTGAAAGTGTTGAACCTGTACTACAACAATCGTCCTGTGGCTGACCTGTCAGAGTTGAAAAATAATTGGTCCCTGTGGAAGCGGGCAAAGAGTTGTCATCTTGCTTTCAACCAAACTGAATTAAAAGTGGAGTTTCCCATTCCAATCACTGCATGTAATTTCATGATTGAACTGGATTCTTTCTATGAAAATCTTCAGGCTTTATCCCTTGAACCACTGCAATGTCCACGCTGTAGTCGACCTGTCACAGATAAGCATGGAATTTGCAGCAATTGCCATGAAAATGCATATCAGTGCAGGCAATGTCGCAACATAAATTATGAGAATTTGGATTCCTTTTTGTGCAACGAGTGTGGATACAGCAAATATGGCCGTTTCGAGTTCAACTTCATGGCAAAGCCAAGTTTTACATTTGATAGCATGGAGAATGATGAAGATATGAAGAAGGGGTTGGCAGCGATTGAATCAGAATCAGAAAATGCTCACAGGAGATATCAGCAACTTTTGGGCTTCAAAAAGCCCCTTCTTAAGATTGTGTCAAGCATTGGTGAGAATGAAATGGATTCACAACAGAAGGACTCCGTCCAGCAAATGATGGTCTCTCTGCCTGGACCTTCATGTAAGATAAATCGGAAGATTGCTCTTCTTGGTGTCTTGTATGGTGAAAAATGCAAAGCTGCTTTTGACTCTGTCAGCAAAAGCGTTCAGACACTGCAGGGGCTTCGTCGGGTTTTGATGAGTTACCTGCACCAAAAACATTCTGATGGTGCAATGGCAGCCTCAAGGTTTGTGATTTCAAGGTCTCCAAATAATTGCTATGGCTGCGCAACTACATTTGTGACTCAGTGTTTGGAGATGTTACAGGTGCTGTCAAAGCATCCTAATTCGAAGAAACAACTTGTTGCAGCTGGTATCTTATCTGAGTTGTTTGAGAATAATATTCATCAAGGCCCAAAAGCAGCACGTGTCCAAGCTAGAGCAGTACTTTGTGCTTTTTCTGAAGGTGATATTAATGCAGTAATTGAATTGAATAGTTTAATACAGAAGAAAGTCATGTACTGTCTTGAACATCATCGCTCCATGGACATCGCCCTGGCTACTCGTGAAGAGTTGCTATTGCTTTCAGAAGTATGTTCCCTGGCTGATGAATTCTGGGAATCAAGATTACGTGTTGTTTTCCAGCTGTTATTTTCATCAGTTAAATTAGGTGCCAAGCATCCTGCAATTGCTGAACATATTATTCTCCCTTGTCTGAGAATTATATCTCAGGCATGCACTCCTCCAAAACCTGACACCACAGACAAGGAACAAGGTACAGGGAAATCTGTTTCTGCCGCACAGCTGAAGGATGAAAACAACTCAAGTGGGTCTGGATCTTTGAGTGGATTTGTGAGTGGTAGTAAGTCTGCACAAGAACCTATGGAAAAAAATTGGGATGCTTCTCACAAGACTCAGGATATTCAGTTACTAAGTTATTCAGAGTGGGAAAAAGGGGCGTCATATCTTGATTTTGTTAGAAGGCAGTACAAGGTGTCTCAAGCAGTAAAAGGTTCAGGTCAGAGATCTAGGCCCCAGAGACACGAGTATCTGGTTCTCAAATATGGCCTTAGGTGGAAGCGTCGTGCTTGTAAAACTTCTAAAGGTGGCTTGTCTGGATTTGAGCTGGGTTCTTGGGTGACGGAACTTGCTCTGAGTGCTTGTTCACAATCTATCCGGTCAGAGATGTGCATGCTTATTAATCTTCTGTGTGCTCAGGGTTCATCGAGACGATTCCGGTTGCTAAACTTACTTATGGCTTTGCTACCGGCAACTCTTGCTGCTGGCGAAAGTGCAGCAGAGTACTTTGAATTGCTTTTCAAGATGGTAGATTCAGAAGATGCTCGTCTCTTCTTGACTGTACGTGGATGTCTAACTGCTATTTGTAAATTGATAACCCAAGAAGTGGGTAATGTTGAATCTCTGGAAAGAAGTTTGCATATAGACATTTCACAGGGATTCATTCTCCACAAGCTCATAGAACTCCTTGGAAAATTTTTGGAGGTTCCTAATATCAGATCCAGGTATGAATCCTTGCATGCTGATTCTATGCAGTGATTAAACTGTTCCTTTTATCTTTTAAATAATTTGATCTTGATGGCAGATTTATGCGGGATAACTTGCTGTCTGATGTCCTTGAGGCTCTTATAGTCATCCGTGGCTTGATAGTGCAAAAGACAAAGTTGATCAGTGATTGCAATCGCCTTCTAAAAGATCTTCTAGATAGTCTACTTCTTGAAAGCAGTGAAAATAAACGACAGTTTATCCGTGCATGTATCTGTGGTCTTCAAATCCATGGAGAAGAGAGGAAAGGAAGAAATTGTCTGGTATGGATTAACAAGTTGTGTTACCTTATCTCGTTTATTCATATATGTGCTTCTCTATAAACTTCATTTCCAAGGGGTAACCGTACTCTATTTTGGCATTCTGCTGTATCTAAAATACTTAACAGCATAACTTGTTGAACATGGGGTACCTAGGGAATGCAAGTAAAGTAGACCATTCAGCCTCCAATCACAAGCAGTATTTCATTCAGGAAAGTGAATCTATGTCTGTTTAGGAACTTCCCCTGCTCAAGTACACCTCAATTTTTTGCAAACTGCTGTTAAATTTTAAGGCTATTAACCGATGCATACTCCAAAGAAATGGTCCTTTCATTTGCTAAGTATGTTGTTTTAAGAATGGGTGGGTCTTTACTCCTAATCATTTCCATTTGATTTTCTTCTATTTGTACAGTTTATCCTGGAGCAGCTTTGCAATTTGATATGCCCATCGAAACCAGAGTCCGTGTATCTGTTGGTTCTAAACAAGGCACACACACAAGAAGAGTTCATCAGGGGATCGATGACTAAGAATCCATATTCAAGCACTGAAGTTGGTCCTCTGATGCGTGACGTTAAAAATAAAATTTGCAACCAATTGGAGTTGCTAAGCCTTCTTGAAGATGACTATGCAATGGAGTTGCTCGTAGCTGGGAATATTATATCTCTTGACTTGACTGTCGCTCAAGTTTATGAGCAAGTTTGGAAGAAGTCAAATAATCAATCTTCAAATGCCGTTGCAAATAGTACATTGTTATCCTCAAGTGCAGTTGCATCAGCCCGAGATTGCCCACCCATGACTGTGACTTATAGGCTTCAGGTTTGTTAATACCAGTCTTGATTGATGACTGTTCATATCTGGTTTTGTTTATTGATGAGAGATGTGAGGATGTGTCATCCAAAATAATAAACAACTATACCTTTGTGCTGTTACCGACTGTGGTCTACCTTCATGTGGTTTTTCCTTATGGAATTTGTATCTTGAAATTGGTCCAATGAATATATACCTCCAACACAGTTTTTTGTAACCATAATTGGTACTATGATGCTCAGAAATTTGAGGATAGGCTGTATTGAAAACCTTTCTTTAAATCCCACCTCTCCTTATACTTGATTAGTTCTTATGCTGTCTTCACTGAGCATGAAAGTTCAGTATGTAATGGGTTATATGCATTATGAATATGATCTGGTAGACACAATAAGTGAGTCATCCATTTTTATTTTATTTTATTTTTTGTGACTGACAGGGATTAGATGGTGAAGCAACTGAGCCTATGATTAAAGAACTGGAAGAAGATAGAGAAGAATCGCAAGATCCAGAGATTGAGTTTGCAATAGCCAGTGCAGTTCGAGAGTATGGTGGGCTAGAAATTCTGTTAGGCATGATCCAGGTGAGCATGTTGCTGCAGTATATCCTAGAGAAAATGTCTCATAGAATGTAACATCAACAGAATGAACTCTACCAATACAAGTTGGTTAAAAAAAAAAAAAGTTTTTAAATGGCATGGTAATTATTTCCTCTACTGAAATGCTAGTGGCTTTAGTATAGGGAAAAGTATTACCAATAATTTCAGTTGGGAATGTTGTTGATGAATTGTAGTGTACAATGAACTCAAGTATGAATTCAGTGTTTCAGTTTTTTTGTTTTTTTCAATGATTTCCTTGCATGCTTTTTGAGGATTAGTTAAATCAAGTTATGTGACTTATTATATTTTTATCTTGAATCAGTTTCTTTTTCTTTTCCTTTTCTTTTTTCCTTCTTTATGCCTTTTGTATGGTGCAAACCTAATGTTAAGCAGCTTCTATTTACAAGTAAGTGAAGATCAAAGTACACAACTTTTATGTCCATCTTGAACATCTCAAATTCTTAGTTGTTTGTTTGTCAAAATTAATGTTTTAATGCTTACCTGAATCACAATGGGATTATTATTTTGTACTTATTGAGCATATACAAAGACATGCTAGGAATTTCATTTTTAGTTTCATTGATATATATATATATATATATATATATATATGCTTTTAATTATAAAGTTAACAAAGTTTGTTCAAATTCTTTTTCATTGGGTTATGCCCAAGGACTTTGCAAGCAACTATTATCAAGATGTCTGACTTCTAAGTTAAATGTACAGCGTTTGAGAGATGATTTCAAGTTCAATCAGGAGCAGTTGGTTGCAGTTCTTAATCTCCTTATGCATTGCTGTAAGATAAGAGAGAATAGACGGGCCTTGCTAAAGCTAGGAGCTTTGGGCCTTCTTCTTGAAACAGCAAGGCGTGCCTTCTCTGTGGATGCCATGGAGCCAGCTGAAGGCATCCTTTTGATTGTGGAGAGCCTGACCTTGGAGGCTAATGAGAGTGATAATATCAATATTGCACAGAGTGCTCTCACCGTTTCTAGCGAGGAAAGTGGGACGGGAGAACAGGCCAAGAAAATAGTTGTCATGTTCCTTGAAAGATTGTGCCACCCTTCAGGACTTAAAAAATCAAACAAGCAGCAGAGGAACACTGAGATGGTTGCAAGAATCTTGCCCTATCTGACATATGGTGAACCTGCTGCAATGGAAGCCCTTATTCAGCATTTCAACCCATATTTGCAGGACTGGAGGGATTTTGACCAGTTGCAGAGACAGCAGCTAGACAACCCAAAAGATGAGAACATTGCTCAAAAGGCAGCCAAGCAGAGGTTTACTGTTGAAAATTTTGTTAGAGTATCTGAATCACTGAAGACAAGTTCCTGTGGAGAGCGGCTGAAGGATATTATACTAGAGAAAGGTATCATGGATGTTGCTGTTAGACATCTAAGGGACAGTTTTGCTGTTGCTGGGCAGGCTGGGTTCAAATCTAGTGCTGAATGGTCATTGGGTTTAAAACTGCCATCTGTCCCGCATATATTGTCTATGCTGAGGGGATTGTCGATGGGGCACTTGGCTACACAAAGATGTATTGATGAGGGAGGGATCTTACCACTGCTTCATGCTCTGGAAGGAGTCTCTGGAGAAAATGAGATTGGGGCAAGAGCTGAAAACTTATTAGATACATTATCTAATAAGGAAGGAAAAGGAGATGGATTCTTGGAGGAGAAGGTTTGTAAGTTGCGCTATGCCACTAGGGATGAAATGAGGCGTCGAGCTTTAAAGAAGAGAGAAGAGTTGCTTCAGGTATGTACTGTCCCAACTCCTGCTATGTTATATTGTGTATTGTTTTTCAGATGGCCGTGTTTCATTCAATAGAAAAAAAATATTGGGACTCTAAAATCTACAGTCATGATGTTCTGAAAGAATTTAGTCCATGTAATAATACATCGCTTGCGATATAATTGTTCTCTTTTGTTAATTCTAACAGGGACTTGGTATGAAACAAGAACTAGCTTCGGATGGTGGTGAGCGCATTGTTGTTGCTAGGCCAATACTGGAAGGTCTGGACGATGTAGAGGAGGAAGAAGATGGGTTGGCATGCATGGTGTGTCGAGAGGGCTACAGTTTGAGGCCTACTGACTTGCTGGGTGTTTACTCTTTCAGCAAACGAGTGAATCTGGGTGTTGGGAATTCAGGGAGTGCTCGTGGGGAGTGTGTTTACACCACTGTTAGTTATTTCAACATTATTCATTTCCAGTGTCATCAGGAGGCCAAAAGAGCAGATGCTGCTCTGAAGAATCCAAAGAAAGAGTGGGAAGGTGCTACCCTCAGAAATAATGAATCTCTTTGCAATTCCTTATTTCCTGTTAGGGGGCCATCTGTTCCACTAGCACAATATATCCGCTATGTAGATCAGTACTGGGATAACCTTAATGCTCTAGGACGTGCTGATGGAAGCCGGCTGCGGCTATTGACGTATGACATTGTTCTGGTAAGGAATGATCTTCTCTCTTTTTCTGTTCCATTATGTTTTATATTCATCTCTGTATGTCAGTATTTGAAAGTTTTTGTCACGAACATTTCATACTTGGAACTCGTGCTTATGTTGGTGTGCTTTTTTATGCTGTAGATGCTAGCTCGGTTTGCCACAGGGGCATCATTCAGTGCAGAAAGTAGAGGTGGCGGAAGGGAAAGCAATTCTCGATTTTTGCCTTTCATGATCCAAATGGCTTGTCACCTTCTTGAACAGGGGAGCCCATCCCAGCGCCGTAGCATGGGAAAGGCTGTGTCTTCTTATATAACATCTTCCTCTTTGGATTTCAGACCTTCTACTCCTGTCACACAACCTGCTCTAGGAACCGAGGAAACTGTCCAATTTATGATGGTGAATTCACTTCTCTCGGAGTCCTATGAGTCATGGTTGCAACACCGTCGTTCCTTCTTGCAACGTGGAATATATCATGCATACATGCAGCACACTCATGGCCGTCCAACAAGTCGCATGTCTTCCACTCCATCAAGCATGGTCGGTGGTAGTCCTACTACTGAAACCGGTGGAGGTGATGAGTTATTGTCTATCGTTCGACCCATGCTTGTCTACACAGGCTTGATTGAGCAGCTGCAGCACTTTTTCAAGGTCAAAAAGTCAGGAAATGTGCCACCTGCTAGGGCTGATGAAACGTCTACAGTATCAGAAGAGGAAGATGAGAGTGCAAGTTTGGAGGGTTGGGAGATCATAATGAAAGAAAGACTGTTAAATGTGCGAGAAATGGTTGGGTTCTCGAAGGAGCTGCTGTCATGGCTTGATGAAATGAATTCTGCCACCGATTTGCAGGAAGCCTTTGATATTATCGGTGTTCTAGCTGATGTGTTGTCTGGTGGGATTGCAAGGTGCGAGGACTTTGTGCATGCTGCAATTAATTCGGGGAAAAGCTAAAGTTCAGACATAATCAGGAGCATAGTATGTGTTCTACCGTGTTAAAAGCTTTGTCGTCTCTGCAACAAGCTGCTATTACCTATTTTCTTCTTGTATTTGTATGCATGCGAATGTAATATGTTCTTTTTTCTTTAATACCTAAAAACATAGGGGTTTGTAACACCTCTATTAGATAAGTGTACATTGAACATATATGGTGAACGCATATTTGCTCTTGTTAATGAAATTGTTTTTCCCCAAAGACTAGTTGTCACCGATTTTGGGTCGTTCAGAGATTTGGTCAACGCTTTTCACACGACTTGTTATGGCTGGTAAAAAAAAAAGTTCGAAGAATAACGCTCCCCCAAATTCAGGACAGACGTCAAGGTTATTCAGCAAGCCACTTTCAGGTGACAGGCCGGCATGATTACTTTCACCAGCTTCCTGAAAGCAAAGCAACAATTTTACAATGTATCAAGTCATCAGCATTTGTATCAAGTAATAATGTGCATTACGCAGCAACTTTATATAAATACCAATTCTGATATAACAATCAGAAATTTGATAGAACGGGAAATCAATTAATCTTGAAGAAAAACTGGAGAAGGCTTGCTCATAAGACTTCACAATTACAAAATAATTGTACTTGCACATTTTAACACCAGATCTTGGAGAGAATTACAAAATAATTGTACTTGTACATTTTAACACCAGATCTTGAGATAAGTGTTCTTAGCAGCAGAGTAAAGCACCTCTGGACATCATTCTTTCACCATCCTTCAATCATATTCAACCAAAATTTTGCTTATATTATCAAAACCCAGAGACTTTAAGACATATAATAAAAGTTTCGAGATGACAGTCATGGCTCCCTCAGTTCATTGCATCGTAATCATCCAAATTCTCGTTATATTCAAGCACCTTTCTCTTTATCTTTGATGTATCTACCCAAGTAACAAAGTCTTCCATATTCCTTGTTACCAGGAACGCTGGGTCAGTAACTGTATCAGGACCTACACGAATATGCCCCTGCTCAATGTATGTTATGGCTTCTTTTAAGTGTTCAGCAAACTTCAATCTCATCAAAACAGTTGAAAGCCTACGTCTGCAAGCAGCAGGATACACTCATTAACAAAACACATATCCAAGTAGGTAAATGAATCAATAAGATGATAACATAATAAGTGCATGCAATAGAAGTTCACCATTCACAAAGAATTTCAAGTAACCAGTCAGTACAATGGAAGTTCAGGATTTCTTTTCACATCATAAATATTGAATTGCAAAACATTTTCTTGCTGGTACGTTTTCTGTAAACATCTTCTCAAGAGAAAGCCTACCTGCAAAAGGATGACACTGACAAGCGATCACACAATGCCAAGCTTTTCCTGCTCGGTATCACACCCATGTTGTAGCTGTCATTCACAAAGAGACAGCCAAAATATCAGCCTCTCGGAAACCACGCC
Organism: Dovyalis caffra; assembly: GCA_963924115.1. NCBI lineage: Eukaryota > Viridiplantae > Streptophyta > Magnoliopsida > Malpighiales > Salicaceae > Dovyalis > Dovyalis caffra. The sequence continues at coordinate 2,144,571 of CAWUPB010000957.1, read as the reverse complement.
AATGAGAGAAAAAGGGAGCAACAAAAATAACCACTTTGAACATTACTTGTACATTCAATTAAAAAGACAATATCCATCAATTTTGACTTTTCATTGCCCTATGTCCAAACCTCTAAACCAACAAGTAGAACATGAATCTGGACAACATCCATGATGCCGCCAGAGTTTTAAGAGGAAAGAAAACTTAAATCAAAGACTCAAAAGACCGATCTTTATTACAATAAAATCAATTTGCTACCAGTGAAACTATGCCATATATCTAAAGCAGTCAGTTACAACTAGCCACTTTGTTTACACCAAGTAAAACAAGCTTATTCAACAATTTTGACTCCTTAAGCTCAGACTTCTACCATATCTATTAGCTCAAATTAGCATTAACACATAACATTTTCCATTAATGAAAAGATTAAACAAAACGAAACGAACTTACAGCTTCTCCAAAAGCGTGGCAGTCATTTCAACACGATAAGGGTCTCTAGGGTCTATCTGCTTCAAAATGTTAGTCAACTTCTGCACCATCCGGCAAATATTAGAATACCTGTATTTTCACAATTTTTAGCAATAATTAGAGAAAAATAAAACAGCCCAGTAGAAGAAACACCAAAAAAAAGTTCACACGTTTATAAATAAGTGCAGAAAACTAAAAAGAGACCCAATTCAAGAAACAACAGAAAATGACCGTTTTCAAAGCATACTTCTTGTAATCGTCACGCTCAACGATGTGGTAACGTTGCATAACATGGGTTTTTGCAGAGGAGGAGAGGGGAGGTTGTGTTTTGAGACCTATTAAAATCTTGACTTTAAAGGACGGTATTTTCGGACGCCTAAAACCCTAAAACATTTGGGCTTGGTCTTGGGCTTGAGGGTTATGTTTTAGATGGACATTCTCTTTAATTTTCATTAATATAACGGACGAAATTTTTAAAAAAAATTTGTAGCCTATGAATTGAATGAATTTTACATTCATTATTTTTGTTGCCAATATAAAACAGATAACATATTCATTGTGCACAATCCTATAGCTTAGGACTTATTGTTACTGTATGTTTCATTGTTTAAGTGAACAATGGTTTTTTTCCTTGTCCTCATCTTTTAAATTTTTTTACCCTCTTTTGACTTTGTAATTTTCTTTCTGTCATTCTTTCATTTATGCTTTTTTCTCATTTTTTTCTTCTTTGTGTTATTGTCCACAACCCTTTTTCATCTTTGCATCGTTTCTTCACCTCTATTAAACGCTCATGCCTTAGGGCCAATTGTCTTTCTTTCTTTTCTTTGCCACATTCATATCACTTCATTGTAATTTCCTTTCTGCCATTCTTTCATTTATGTTTTTCTCTCATTTTTTTTCTTCTTTGTGTTGTTGTCCACGACCCTTTTTCATCTTTGCATCGTTTCTTTACTTCTCTATCGAACGCTCGTGCCTTAGGGCCAACTTGTCTTTCTTTCTTTTCTTTGCCACATTCATATCACTTCATTTTCAAGCCAACCTCCATCTTCATCCTTGACTCTAACTTCTTGACCCCTCAAAATCCTCCCCTTTCTTTATTTCATTTCGATCTCACCAAGCCAACCTCTATCTTCATCCTTCACTCTAACTTCTTGACCCTTTAAAATCCTTCTCTTTAAAAAATCAAATTAAAAATACTATTTATAGTATATTATGTTATTTTCATTTTTTTCCTTCGTATCTTATCTTTTGTTAGATCATAAGATCATATTTAATTTATGAAGGGCTCAATCTTTAAATTGTTCAAAAAAATTTAAATCCCATTGATAATTCTATGCTCTACCAAATTTTGATTATTGTCTTTCTTTTTGAAATTGATTTTTTTTTTTAATCTTTTGATCATATTTTTTATCTTCCTTCGTTACGTAATGGGTTTTTTAATTAGGTTTCTATTTGGTCGGCACATCTTTTGTTAGAGAGAGTTCTTGGCCCTACGCCCCTATTTAATCATTGCTTGCTTAGGAATTGAGGACTCGTTGGCTCAATTGTTAGGATTCAACTTTGTTTCTATCGTTTGCCCAAGTTTTTTTGGTTGGTTTGCTACTCATTTTGTTGATTACCAACTAGATAAGTTTATTAACCATGTGTTTTATTTAGTTCTTATATTCTTTATTGTTATTTTCTTTCTTTTTTGGTCTTTCGCAGTTGTTATACCCACCAGTTGGGAGTGATACTTCTTTTCTTTCTATTTGTCTCTTGATTGTGATAACTTTTTTTAAACCCTCTTTCAATTCCTAAACATTTTATTTTCGTTCACTTATCCGTTATTGTCTATTTTTTCTTTCATCTTTTAGGTTTCTTCATTGGAAAAATATATGACGGATTGTGGAAGGAGTTGCCATTTTAGACTTGTTTTGTGCGTTGTCCAATAGAGTATTGCTTGTTTTGTTTCGCTTCTTTTCCCTAATCTAGCTTGCTCAATTTTTTTCGATTTTTGTTTTTTTTTCCTTTTTTTCTTTAAATGTTTTTCTATTGGTTTTCATTATTCTCTCTTGGTAGGTTTCTCTTTTCTATTTCCATATATGCGTGTGATTTGATTGTCCCAAACATATTTATATTTAATCACTTTCTTTTGTTCAATTCCTTATTGCAAAATTGGATTGTTGACTTGAATAAGTTTATCCGTGAGAGTTTGAAGTTGAATCATCCTAAGACACATATTGTTTTTTTTAAAAAAAAAATCCACTATTTTTATAGCCTTTTTTACTCTAATATGTTCAAATTTAATCGAATAAAATTTATGGATTATGAGAAAAATGAGATTGTTGAAGACTTCTTAACGTAACTAAAAGAGTGAGAAAAACTTCACTTATAGCTTTGTTTTGATATGGATGATGAAGATGATCACAACAATGAAACACAATGACAATGATGATTCTAAAGTGTTTGAAATGGAGAAAATATTTTATATGTGCTATGGAGATTCGGTGGCCGACATGATCTTTACTCTAAGGTTTGTACAAAAATATACCATATAATATATATATTAATTTTGCATTGTCAACATAAAGCGAATATCCATCCTAAAAAACGATATATATTGAATAAATTTTTTAAAAAACAAATACTTTCCACATAAAAGGAGCTAGAAAACGAAAGGTGAAAGATGAGGAGACACAATTGTCGGTCGTGCAAGGTCGTCGAAGAAAAAAGGAAAGAGTGGTGAGGGTTTTTGAGTGAGGAAGGAGAAGAAAATGAAGGAAGAAGCGGGTTACAACCAAGTTAAGCCTTTCTTTTTTTTAACTATGAACACAATTTTATTGTTATTCGTAAGTGTCCGTTAATGTTTGAATTTACCAAATCATGCCATTTTTTAGAGACGGAGATGATTTTGTCATTATTCATAAGTGTCCATCACTTGTTTCAATTTGGAATTGTGTTATTTTTTAGCGACACATGTGATTCGAGTCACTATTCATAAGTTTCAAATCTTGCCAAAATTATCTACAAACAATATTATCCATCACTAAATACCATTGCAAATTAGTTGATAATCCATTGTTGAATTAACCATAAAAAATTCATCACGTAATTCAATAATGATAATGTTTCATCATTGGAATTTATCGATATTCTATCACTATTAACCCAAAATATCTAAAAATTGATAACAATCATTATTATTTTTTGGTAATTCATCGTTGTATACCAACAACTTCATGTTTATCGCTATTTTATTATTTTTTATAGTATTTAAATAAACAAAACTAGGCTATTGTTATGCTTATTTGAAGGAAGAAGATAAAATTTATGAATTATGAGAAAAATGAGGTTGTTGAAGACTTTTTAATGTAACTAAAAGAGTGAGAAAAACTCGCATAAGGTTTTGTTTTGATATGGATGATAAAGATGATCAATAGTGATAGCAATGACAATGATAACTCGAAGTATTTAAAATAGAGAAAATACTTTATATGTGCTATGGAGATTCCAAGAAAAATGGTGTCCAAGCATGATTTTTCCTTCAAAGTTTTTATAAAAATATACCATATAGTATATATGTTAATTTTGCATTGTTAACATAAAGTGAATATCCATCCTATATATATATATATATATATATATATATATATATATATATATATATATATATATATATATATATATATATATTAAAAAACAAATACTTTCCGAGAAGACACCATTGTCGGTCGTACAAGGTCGTCGAAGATAGAAGGAATGGGTGGTGATGGTTTTTGAGTGAGGAAGGAGAAGAAAATGAAGGAAGAAGGGGTTACAACTAGGTTAAGCCTTTTTTTAACGACGAACATAGTTTTATTGCTATTCATAAGTTTACGTTGATGTTTGAATTTACCAAATTATGCCATTTTTTAGAGATGGAGACGATTTTGTCATTATTCATAAGTGTCCATCACTATTCGAATTTGGAATTGTGTCATTTTTTAGTGACACACGTGATTCAATCGCTATTCATAAGTTCCAAATCCTGCGAAAATTAGTGACGGACAATATTATCCATCACTAAATACCATTGCAAATTAGTTGGTAATCCATTGTTGAATTAACCATTAAAAATTCTCCACGTAATTCAATAGCAATAGTGTTTCATCATTGAGCTTCTTTTGCAAATTCATTAGTATTCCGTCACTATTAATCTAAAATATCTAAAAATTGATAACTATCATTATTTATTGTCTAATTCATCGTTGTATACCAACAACTTGTCCGTTGCTATTTTGTTATTTTTTGTAATGTTCGGATAAACAAAAATTAGGTTAACGTTGTGCTTATTTGAGTGAGAGTGTTTAATCCGAGGTTTAAAATGAGAGTAGACCAAGAAGATAAAATTTATAAATTATCGGAAAAATGAGGTTGCTGAAGACTTTTTAATGTAGCTAAAAGAGTGAGAAAAACTCTACATAAGGTTTTGTTTTAATATGGATGATGAAGATGATGATGATGATAAAGATGATGATAACAATGATATCGATAACAATGATGATTCTCAAATGTTTGAAATGGAGAAAATAATTTATATGTGCTATGGAGATTCCAAGAAAAATGATGGCTAGCATGCCCTTTACTCTAAGGTTTGTATAAAAATATACCATATAGTATATATGTTCATTTTGCATTGTCAACATAAAATGAATATCTATCCCAAAAAAACAATATATACATAATGAATAAATTTTTAAAAAATAAATACTTTCTAAAGAAAAGGAGAGGCTCTGCAAAACAAAAGGCAAAAGAGGAGGAGACACCATTTTCAGTCGTGCAAGGTTGTCGAAGAAAGAAGGAATGGGTGGTAAAGGATTTTAAGACATATAATAAAAGTTTCGAGATGACAGTCATGGCTCCCTCAGTTCATTGCATCGTAATCATCCAAATTCTCGTTATATTCAAGCACCTTTCTCTTTATCTTTGATGTATCTACCCAAGTAACAAAGTCTTCCATATTCCTTGTTACCAGGAACGCTGGGTCAGTAACTGTATCAGGACCTACACGAATATGCCCCTGCTCAATGTATGTTATGGCTTCTTTTAAGTGTTCAGCAAACTTCAATCTCATCAAAACAGTTGAAAGCCTACGTCTGCAAGCAGCAGGATACACTCATTAACAAAACACATATCCAAGTAGGTAAATGAATCAATAAGATGATAACATAATAAGTGCATGCAATAGAAGTTCACCATTCACAAAGAATTTCAAGTAACCAGTCAGTACAATGGAAGTTCAGGATTTCTTTTCACATCATAAATATTGAATTGCAAAACATTTTCTTGCTGGTACGTTTTCTGTAAACATCTTCTCAAGAGAAAGCCTACCTGCAAAAGGATGACACTGACAAGCGATCACACAATGCCAAGCTTTTCCTGCTCGGTATCACACCCATGTTGTAGCTGTCATTCACAAAGAGACAGCCAAAATATCAGCCTCTCGGAAACCACGCCAATGAGAGAAAAAGGGAGCAACAAAAATAACCACTTTGAACATTACTTGTACATTCAATTAAAAAGACAATATCCATCAATTTTGACTTTTCATTGCCCTATGTCCAAACCTCTAAACCAACAAGTAGAACATGAATCTGGACAACATCCATGATGCCGCCAGAGTTTTAAGAGGAAAGAAAACTTAAATCAAAGACTCAAAAGACCGATCTTTATTACAATAAAATCAATTTGCTACCAGTGAAACTATGCCATATATCTAAAGCAGTCAGTTACAACTAGCCACTTTGTTTACACCAAGTAAAACAAGCTTATTCAACAATTTTGACTCCTTAAGCTCAGACTTCTACCATATCTATTAGCTCAAATTAGCATTAACACATAACATTTTCCATTAATGAAAAGATTAAACAAAACGAAACGAACTTACAGCTTCTCCAAAAGCGTGGCAGTCATTTCAACACGATAAGGGTCTCTAGGGTCTATCTGCTTCAAAATGTTAGTCAACTTCTGCACCATCCGGCAAATATTAGAATACCTGTATTTTCACAATTTTTAGCAATAATTAGAGAAAAATAAAACAGCCCAGTAGAAGAAACACCAAAAAAAAGTTCACACGTTTATAAATAAGTGCAGAAAACTAAAAAGAGACCCAATTCAAGAAACAACAGAAAATGACCGTTTTCAAAGCATACTTCTTGTAATCGTCACGCTCAACGATGTGGTAACGTTGCATAACATGGGCTTCTCTGTGATTGTTCTCTCTTTTCCACTCCAAGAGATCTAATTTCTTAAGCAGCTTTTTCTCGTGATACTTTAGCTTCCTCATTCTTTAGGAAACTGTTGCTGTAACAATAAAGAAAAAAGCTGCAAAGAGAGATTGATTGATAAACCCTAACGAAAACTCTTGTGATTTTGTTTTTGCAGAGGAGGAGAGGGGAGGTTGTGTTTTGAGACCTATTAAAATCTTGACTTTAAAGGACGGTATTTTCGGACGCCTAAAACCCTAAAACATTTGGGCTTGGTCTTGGGCTTGAGGGTTATGTTTTAGATGGACATTCTCTTTAATTTTCATTAATATAACGGACGAAATTTTTAAAAAAAATTTGTAGCCTATGAATTGAATGAATTTTACATTCATTATTTTTGTTGCCAATATAAAACAGATAACATATTCATTGTGCACAATCCTATAGCTTAGGACTTATTGTTACTTGTATGTTTCATTGTTTAAGTGAACAATGGTTTTTTTCCTTGTCCTCATCTTTTAAATTTTTTTACCCTCTTTTGACTTTGTAATTTTCTTTCTGTCATTCTTTCATTTATGCTTTTTTCTCATTTTTTTCTTCTTTGTGTTATTGTCCACAACCCTTTTTCATCTTTGCATCGTTTCTTCACCTCTATTAAACGCTCATGCCTTAGGGCCAATTGTCTTTCTTTCTTTTCTTTGCCACATTCATATCACTTCATTGTAATTTCCTTTCTCGCCATTCTTTCATTTATGTTTTTCTCTCATTTTTTTTCTTCTTTGTGTTGTTGTCCACGACCCTTTTTCATCTTTGCATCGTTTCTTTACTTCTCTATCGAACGCTCGTGCCTTAGGGCCAACTTGTCTTTCTTTCTTTTCTTTGCCACATTCATATCACTTCATTTTCAAGCCAACCTCCATCTTCATCCTTGACTCTAACTTCTTGACCCCTCAAAATCCTCCCCTTTCTTTATTTCATTTCGATCTCACCAAGCCAACCTCTATCTTCATCCTTCACTCTAACTTCTTGACCCTTTAAAATCCTTCTCTTTAAAAAATCAAATTAAAAATACTATTTATAGTATATTATGTTATTTTCATTTTTTTCCTTCGTATCTTATCTTTTGTTAGATCATAAGATCATATTTAATTTATGAAGGGCTCAATCTTTAAATTGTTCAAAAAAATTTAAATCCCATTGATAATTCTATGCTCTACCAAATTTTGATTATTGTCTTTCTTTTTGAAATTGATTTTTTTTTTAATCTTTTGATCATATTTTTTATCTTCCTTCGTTACGTAATGGGTTTTTTAATTAGGTTTCTATTTGGTCGACACATCTTTTGTTAGAGAGAGTTCTTGGCCCTACGCCCCTATTTAATCATTGCTTGCTTAGGAATTGAGGACTCGTTGGCTCAATTGTTAGGATTCAACTTTGTTTCTATCGTTTGCCCAAGTTTTTTTGGTTGGTTTGCTACTCATTTTGTTGATTACCAACTAGATAAGTTTATTAACCATGTGTTTTATTTAGTTCTTATATTCTTTATTGTTATTTTCTTTCTTTTTTGGTCTTTCGCGGTTGTTATACCCACCACTTGGGAGTGATACTTCTTTTCTTTCTATTTGTCTCTTGATTGTGATAACTTTTTTTAAACCCTCTTTCAATTCCTAAACATTTTATTTTCGTTCACTTATCCGTTATTGTCTATTTTTTCTTTCATCTTTTAGGTTTCTTCATTGGAAAAATATATGACGGATTGTGGAAGGAGTTGCCATTTTAGACTCGTTTTGTGCGTTGTCCAATAGAGTATTGCTTGTTTTGTTTCGCTTCTTTTCCCTAATCTAGCTTGCTCAATTTTTTTCGATTTTTGTTTTTTTTTCCTTTTTTTCTTTAAATGTTTTTCTATTGGTTTTCATTATTCTCTCTTGGTAGGTTTCTCTTTTCTATTTCCATATATGCGTGTGATTTGATTGTCCCAAACATATTTATATTTAATCACTTTCTTTTGTTCAATTCCTTATTGCAAAATTGGATTGTTGACTTGAATAAGTTTATCTCGTGAGAGTTTGAAGTTGAATCATCCTAAGACACATATTGTTTTTTTTAAAAAAAAAAATCCACTATTTTTATAGCCTTTTTTACTCTAATATGTTCAAATTTAACTGAATAAAATTTATGGATTATGAGAAAAATGAGATTGTTGAAGACTTCTTAACGTAACTAAAAGAGTGAGAAAAACTTCACTTATAGCTTTGTTTTGATATGGATGATGAAGATGATCACAACAATGAAACACAATGACAATGATGATTCTAAAGTGTTTGAAATGGAGAAAATATTTTATATGTGCTATGGAGATTCGGTGGCCGGCATGATCTTTACTCTAAGGTTTGTACAAAAATATACCATATAATATATATATTAATTTTGCATTGTCAACATAAAGCGAATATCCATCCTAAAAAACGATATATATTGAATAAATTTTTTAAAAAACAAATACTTTCCACATAAAAGGAGCTAGAAAACGAAAGGTGAAAGATGAGGAGACACAATTGTCGGTCGTGCAAGGTCGTCGAAGAAAAAAGGAAAGAGTGGTGAGGGTTTTTGAGTGAGGAAGGAGAAGAAAATGAAGGAAGAAGCGGGTTACAACCAAGTTAAGCCTTTCTTTTTTTTAACTATGAACACAATTTTATTGTTATTCGTAAGTGTCCGTTAATGTTTGAATTTACCAAATCATGCCATTTTTTAGAGACGGAGATGATTTTGTCATTATTCATAAGTGTCCATCACTTGTTTCAATTTGGAATTGTGTTATTTTTTAGCGACACATGTGATTCGAGTCACTATTCATAAGTTTCAAATCTTGCCAAAATTATCTACAAACAATATTATCCATCACTAAATACCATTGCAAATTAGTTGATAATCCATTGTTGAATTAACCATAAAAAATTCATCACGTAATTCAATAATGATAATGTTTCATCATTGGAATTTATCGATATTCTATCACTATTAACCCAAAATATCTAAAAATTGATAACAATCATTATTATTTTTTTGGTAATTCATCGTTGTATACCAACAACTTCATGTTTATCGCTATTTTATTATTTTTTATAGTATTTAAATAAACAAAACTAGGCTATTGTTATGCTTATTTGAAGGAAGAAGATAAAATTTATGAATTATGAGAAAAATGAGGTTGTTGAAGACTTTTTAATGTAACTAAAAGAGTGAGAAAAACTCGCATAAGGTTTTGTTTTGATATGGATGATAAAGATGATCAATAGTGATAGCAATGACAATGATAACTACGAAGTATTTAAAATAGAGAAAATACTTTATATGTGCTTATGGAGATTCCAAGAAAAATGGTGTCCAGCATGATTTTTCCTTCAAAGTTTTTATAAAAATATACCATATAGTATATATGTTAATTTTGCATTGTTAACATAAAGTGAATATCCATCCATATATATATATATATATATATATATATATATTAAAAAACAAATACTTTCCGGAGAAGACACCATTGTCGGTCGTACAAGGTCGTCGAAGATAGAAGGAATGGGTGGTGATGGTTTTTGAGTGAGGAAGGAGAAGAAAATGAAGGAAGAAGGGGTTACAACTAGGTTAAGCCTTTTTTTAACGACGAACATAGTTTTATTGCTATTCATAAGTTTACGTTGATGTTTGAATTTACCAAATTATGCCATTTTTTAGAGATGGAGACGATTTTGTCATTATTCATAAGTGTCCATCACTATTCGAATTTGGAATTGTGTCATTTTTTAGTGACACACGTGATTCAATCGCTATTCATAAGTTCCAAATCCTGCGAAAATTAGTGACGGACAATATTATCCATCACTAAATACCATTGCAAATTAGTTGGTAATCCATTGTTGAATTAACCATTAAAAATTCTCCACGTAATTCAATAGCAATAGTGTTTCATCATTGAGCTTCTTTTGCAAATTCATTAGTATTCAGTCACTATTAATCTAAAATATCTAAAAATTGATAACTATCATTATTTATTGTCTAATTCATCGTTGTATACCAACAACTTGTCACGTTGCTATTTTGTTATTTTTTGTAATGTTCGGATAAACAAAAATTAGGTTAACGTTGTGCTTATTTGAGTGAGAGTGTTTAATCCGAGGTTTAAAATGAGAGTAGACCAAGAAGATAAAATTTATAAATTATCGGAAAAATGAGGTTGCTGAAGACTTTTTAATGTAGCTAAAAGAGTGAGAAAAACTCTACATAAGGTTTTGTTTTAATATGGATGATGAAGATGATGATGATGATAAAGATGATGATAACAATGATATCGATAACAATGATGATTCTCAAATGTTTGAAATGGAGAAAATAATTTATATGTGCTATGGAGATTCCAAGAAAAATGATGGCTAGCATGCCCTTTACTCTAAGGTTTGTATAAAAATATACCATATAGTATATATGTTCATTTTGCATTGTCAACATAAAATGAATATCTATCCCAAAAAAACAATATATACATAATGAATAAATTTTTAAAAAATAAATACTTTCTAAAGAAAAGGAGAGGCTCTGCAAAACAAAAGGCAAAAGAGGAGGAGACACCATTTTCAGTCGTGCAAGGTTGTCGAAGAAAGAAGGAATGGGTGGTAAAGGATTTTAAGACATATAATAAAAGTTTCGAGATGACAGTCATGGCTCCCTCAGTTCATTGCATCGTAATCATCCAAATTCTCGTTATATTCAAGCACCTTTCTCTTTATCTTTGATGTATCTACCCAAGTAACAAAGTCTTCCATATTCCTTGTTACCAGGAACGCTGGGTCAGTAACTGTATCAGGACCTACACGAATATGCCCCTGCTCAATGTATGTTATGGCTTCTTTTAAGTGTTCAGCAAACTTCAATCTCATCAAAACAGTTGAAAGCCTACGTCTGCAAGCAGCAGGATACACTCATTAACAAAACACATATCCAAGTAGGTAAATGAATCAATAAGATGATAACATAATAAGTGCATGCAATAGAAGTTCACCATTCACAAAGAATTTCAAGTAACCAGTCAGTACAATGGAAGTTCAGGATTTCTTTTCACATCATAAATATTGAATTGCAAAACATTTTCTTGCTGGTACGTTTTCTGTAAACATCTTCTCAAGAGAAAGCCTACCTGCAAAAGGATGACACTGACAAGCGATCACACAATGCCAAGCTTTTCCTGCTCGGTATCACACCCATGTTGTAGCTGTCATTCACAAAGAGACAGCCAAAATATCAGCCTCTCGGAAACCACGCCAATGAGAGAAAAAGGGAGCAACAAAAATAACCACTTTGAACATTACTTGTACATTCAATTAAAAAGACAATATCCATCAATTTTGACTTTTCATTGCCCTATGTCCAAACCTCTAAACCAACAAGTAGAACATGAATCTGGACAACATCCATGATGCCGCCAGAGTTTTAAGAGGAAAGAAAACTTAAATCAAAGACTCAAAAGACCGATCTTTATTACAATAAAATCAATTTGCTACCAGTGAAACTATGCCATATATCTAAAGCAGTCAGTTACAACTAGCCACTTTGTTTACACCAAGTAAAACAAGCTTATTCAACAATTTTGACTCCTTAAGCTCAGACTTCTACCATATCTATTAGCTCAAATTAGCATTAACACATAACATTTTCCATTAATGAAAAGATTAAACAAAACGAAACGAACTTACAGCTTCTCCAAAAGCGTGGCAGTCATTTCAACACGATAAGGGTCTCTAGGGTCTATCTGCTTCAAAATGTTAGTCAACTTCTGCACCATCCGGCAAATATTAGAATACCTGTATTTTCACAATTTTTAGCAATAATTAGAGAAAAATAAAACAGCCCAGTAGAAGAAACACCAAAAAAAAGTTCACACGTTTATAAATAAGTGCAGAAAACTAAAAAGAGACCCAATTCAAGAAACAACAGAAAATGACCGTTTTCAAAGCATACTTCTTGTAATCGTCACGCTCAACGATGTGGTAACGTTGCATAACATGGGCTTCTCTGTGATTGTTCTCTCTTTTCCACTCCAAGAGATCTAATTTCTTAAGCAGCTTTTTCTCGTGATACTTTAGCTTCCTCATTCTTTAGGAAACTGTTGCTGTAACAATAAAGAAAAAAGCTGCAAAGAGAGATTGATTGATAAACCCTAACGAAAACTCTTGTGATTTTGTTTTTGCAGAGGAGGAGAGGGGAGGTTGTGTTTTGAGACCTATTAAAATCTTGACTTTAAAGGACGGTATTTTCGGACGCCTAAAACCCTAAAACATTTGGGCTTGGTCTTGGGCTTGAGGGTTATGTTTTAGATGGACATTCTCTTTAATTTTCATTAATATAACGGACGAAATTTTTAAAAAAAATTTGTAGCCTATGAATTGAATGAATTTTACATTCATTATTTTTGTTGCCAATATAAAACAGATAACATATTCATTGTGCACAATCCTATAGCTTAGGACTTATTGTTACTGTATGTTTCATTGTTTAAGTGAACAATGGTTTTTTTCCTTGTCCTCATCTTTTAAATTTTTTTACCCTCTTTTGACTTTGTAATTTTCTTTCCGTCATTCTTTCATTTATGCTTTTTTCTCATTTTTTTCTTCTTTGTGTTATTGTCCACAACCCTTTTTCATCTTTGCATCGTTTCTTCACCTCTATTAAACGCTCATGCCTTAGGGCCAATTGTCTTTCTTTCTTTTCTTTGCCACATTCATATCACTTCATTGTAATTTCCTTTTCGCCATTCTTTCATTTATGTTTTTCTCTCATTTTTTTTCTTCTTTGTGTTGTTGTCCACGACCCTTTTTCATCTTTGCATCGTTTCTTTACTTCTCTATCGAACGCTCGTACCTTAGGGCCAATTGTCTTTCTTTCTTTTCTTTGCCACATTCATATCACTTCATTTTCAAGCCAACCTCCATCTTCATCCTTGACTCTAACTTCTTGACCCCTCAAAATCCTCCCCTTTCTTTATTTCATTTCGATCTCACCAAGCCAACCTCTATCTTCATCCTTCACTCTAACTTCTTGACCCTTTAAAATCCTTCTCTTTAAAAAATCAAATTAAAAATACTATTTATAGTATATTATGTTATTTTCATTTTTTTCCTTCGTATCTTATCTTTTGTTAGATCATAAGATCATATTTAATTTATGAAGGGCTCGATCTTTAAATTGTTCAAAAAAATTTAAATCCCATTGATAATTCTATGCTCTACCAAATTTTGATTATTGTCTTTCTTTTTGAAATTGATTTTTTTTTTTAATCTTTTGATCATATTTTTTATCTTCCTTCGTTACGTAATGGGTTTTTTAATTAGGTTTCTATTTGGTCGGCACATCTTTTGTTAGAGAGAGTTCTTGGCCCTACGCCCTATTTAATCATTGCTTGCTTAGGAATTGAGGACTCGTTGGCTCAATTGTTAGGATTCAACTTTGTTTCTATCGTTTGCCCAAGTTTTTTTGGTTGGTTTGCTACTCATTTTGTTGATTACCAACTAGATAAGTTTATTAACCATGTGTTTTATTTAGTTCTTATATTCTTTATTGTTATTTTCTTTCTTTTTTGGTCTTTCGCAGTTGTTATACCCACCAGTTGGGAGTGATACTTCTTTTCTTTCTATTTGTCTCTTGATTGTGATAACTTTTTTTAAACCCTCTTTCAATTCCTAAACATTTTATTTTCGTTCACTTATACGTTATTGTCTATTTTTTCTTTCATCTTTTAGGTTTCTTCATTGGAAAAATATATGACGGATTGTGGAAGGAGTTGCCATTTTAGACTTGTTTTGTGCGTTGTCCAATAGAGTATTGCTTGTTTTGTTTCGCTTCTTTTCCCTAATCTAGCTTGCTCAATTTTTTTCGATTTTTGTTTTTTTTTCCTTTTTTTCTTTAAATGTTTTTCTATTGGTTTTCATTATTCTCTCTTGGTAGGTTTCTCTTTTCTATTTCCATATATGCGTGTGATTTGATTGTCCCAAACATATTTATATTTAATCACTTTCTTTTGTTCAATTCCTTATTGCAAAATTGGATTGTTGACTTGAATAAGTTTATCTCGTGAGAGTTTGAAGTTGAATCATCCTAAGACACATATTGTTTTTTTTAAAAAAAAAAATCCACTATTTTTATAGCCTTTTTTACTCTAATATGTTCAAATTTAACTGAATAAAATTTATGGATTATGAGAAAAATGAGATTGTTGAAGACTTCTTAACGTAACTAAAAGAGTGAGAAAAACTTCACTTATAGCTTTGTTTTGATATGGATGATGAAGATGATCACAACAATGAAACACGATGACAATGATGATTCTAAAGTGTTTGAAATGGAGAAAATATTTTATATGTGCTATGGAGATTCGGTGGCCGACATGATCTTTACTCTAAGGTTTGTACAAAAATATACCATATAATATATATATTAATTTTGCATTGTCAACATAAAGCGAATATCCATCCTAAAAAACGATATATATTGAATAAATTTTTTAAAAAACAAATACTTTCCACATAAAAGGAGCTAGAAAACGAAAGGTGAAAGATGAGGAGACACGATTGTCGGTCGTGCAAGGTCGTCGAAGAAAAAAGGAAAGAGTGGTGAGGGTTTTTGAGTGAGGAAGGAGAAGAAAATGAAGGAAGAAGCGGGTTACAACCAAGTTAAGCCTTTCTTTTTTTAACTATGAACACAATTTTATTGTTATTCGTAAGTGTCCGTTAATGTTTGAATTTACCAAATCATGCCATTTTTTAGAGACGGAGATGATTTTGTCATTATTCATAAGTGTCCATCAATCGTTTCAATTTGGAATTGTGTTATTTTTTAGCGACACATGTGATTCGATCACTATTCATAAGTTTCAAATCTTGCCAAAATTATCTACAAACAATATTATCCATCACTAAATACCATTGCAAATTAGTTGATAATCCATTGTTGAATTAACCATAAAAAATTCATCACGTAATTCAATAATGATAATGTTTCATCATTGGAATTTATCGATATTCTATCACTTATTAACCCAAAATATCTAAAAATTGATAACAATCATTATTATTTTTTTGGTAATTCATCGTTGTATACCAACAACTTCATGTTTATCGCTATTTTATTATTTTTTATAGTATTTAAATAAACAAAACTAGGCTATTGTTATGCTTATTTGAAGGAAGAAGATAAAATTTATGAATTATGAGAAAAATGAGGTTGTTGAAGACTTTTTAATGTAACTAAAAGAGTGAGAAAAACTCGCATAAGGTTTTGTTTTGATATGGATGATAAAGATGATCAATAGTGATAGCAATGACAATGATAACTACGAAGTATTTAAAATAGAGAAAATACTTTATATGTGCTTATGGAGATTCCAAGAAAAATGGTGTCCGAGCATGATTTTTCCTTCAAAGTTTTTATAAAAATATACCATATAGTATATATGTTAATTTTGCATTGTTAACATAAAGTGAATATCCATCCATATATATATATATATATATATATATATATATTAAAAAACAAATACTTTCCAGAGAAGACACCATTGTCGGTCGTACAAGGTCGTCGAAGATAGAAGGAATGGGTGGTGATGGTTTTTGAGTGAGGAAGGAGAAGAAAATGAAGGAAGAAGGGGTTACAACTAGGTTAAGCCTTTTTTTAACGACGAACATAGTTTTATTGCTATTCATAAGTTTACGTTGATGTTTGAATTTACCAAATTATGCCATTTTTTAGAGATGGAGACGATTTTGTCATTATTCATAAGTGTCCATCACTATTCGAATTTGGAATTGTGTCATTTTTTAGTGACACACGTGATTCAATCGCTATTCATAAGTTCCAAATCCTGCGAAAATTAGTGACGGACAATATTATCCATCACTAAATACCATTGCAAATTAGTTGGTAATCCATTGTTGAATTAACCATTAAAAATTCTCCACGTAATTCAATAGCAATAGTGTTTCATCATTGAGCTTCTTTTGCAAATTCATTAGTATTCCGTCACTATTAATCTAAAATATCTAAAAATTGATAACTATCATTATTTATTGTCTAATTCATCGTTGTATACCAACAACTTGTCATGTTGCTATTTTGTTATTTTTTGTAATGTTCGGATAAACAAAAATTAGGTTAACGTTGTGCTTATTTGAGTGAGAGTGTTTAATCCGAGGTTTAAAATGAGAGTAGACCAAGAAGATAAAATTTATAAATTATCGGAAAAATGAGGTTGCTTGAAGACTTTTTAATGTAGCTAAAAGAGTGAGAAAAACTCTACATAAGGTTTTGTTTTAATATGGATGATGAAGATGATGATGATGATAAAGATGATGATAACAATGATATCGATAACAATGATGATTCTCAAATGTTTGAAATGGAGAAAATAATTTATATGTGCTATGGAGATTCCAAGAAAAATGATGGCTAGCATGCCCTTTACTCTAAGGTTTGTATAAAAATATACCATATAGTATATATGTTCATTTTGCATTGTCAACATAAAATGAATATCTATCCCAAAAAAACAATATATACATAATGAATAAATTTTTAAAAAATAAATACTTTCTAAAGAAAAGGAGAGGCTCTGCAAAACAAAAGGCAAAAGAGGAGGAGACACCATTTTCAGTCGTGCAAGGTTGTCGAAGAAAGAAGGAATGGGTGGTAAAGGATTTTAAGACATATAATAAAAGTTTCGAGATGACAGTCATGGCTCCCTCAGTTCATTGCATCGTAATCATCCAAATTCTCGTTATATTCAAGCACCTTTCTCTTTATCTTTGATGTATCTACCCAAGTAACAAAGTCTTCCATATTCCTTGTTACCAGGAACGCTGGGTCAGTAACTGTATCAGGACCTACACGAATATGCCCCTGCTCAATGTATGTTATGGCTTCTTTTAAGTGTTCAGCAAACTTCAATCTCATCAAAACAGTTGAAAGCCTACGTCTGCAAGCAGCAGGATACACTCATTAACAAAACACATATCCAAGTAGGTAAATGAATCAATAAGATGATAACATAATAAGTGCATGCAATAGAAGTTCACCATTCACAAAGAATTTCAAGTAACCAGTCAGTACAATGGAAGTTCAGGATTTCTTTTCACATCATAAATATTGAATTGCAAAACATTTTCTTGCTGGTACGTTTTCTGTAAACATCTTCTCAAGAGAAAGCCTACCTGCAAAAGGATGACACTGACAAGCGATCACACAATGCCAAGCTTTTCCTGCTCGGTATCACACCCATGTTGTAGCTGTCATTCACAAAGAGACAGCCAAAATATCAGCCTCTCGGAAACCACGCCAATGAGAGAAAAAGGGAGCAACAAAAATAACCACTTTGAACATTACTTGTACATTCAATTAAAAAGACAATATCCATCAATTTTGACTTTTCATTGCCCTATGTCCAAACCTCTAAACCAACAAGTAGAACATGAATCTGGACAACATCCATGATGCCGCCAGAGTTTTAAGAGGAAAGAAAACTTAAATCAAAGACTCAAAAGACCGATCTTTATTACAATAAAATCAATTTGCTACCAGTGAAACTATGCCATATATCTAAAGCAGTCAGTTACAACTAGCCACTTTGTTTACACCAAGTAAAACAAGCTTATTCAACAATTTTGACTCCTTAAGCTCAGACTTCTACCATATCTATTAGCTCAAATTAGCATTAACACATAACATTTTCCATTAATGAAAAGATTAAACAAAACGAAACGAACTTACAGCTTCTCCAAAAGCGTGGCAGTCATTTCAACACGATAAGGGTCTCTAGGGTCTATCTGCTTCAAAATGTTAGTCAACTTCTGCACCATCCGGCAAATATTAGAATACCTGTATTTTCACAATTTTTAGCAATAATTAGAGAAAAATAAAACAGCCCAGTAGAAGAAACACCAAAAAAAAGTTCACACGTTTATAAATAAGTGCAGAAAACTAAAAAGAGACCCAATTCAAGAAACAACAGAAAATGACCGTTTTCAAAGCATACTTCTTGTAATCGTCACGCTCAACGATGTGGTAACGTTGCATAACATGGGCTTCTCTGTGATTGTTCTCTCTTTTCCACTCCAAGAGATCTAATTTCTTAAGCAGCTTTTTCTCGTGATACTTTAGCTTCCTCATTCTTTAGGAAACTGTTGCTGTAACAATAAAGAAAAAAGCTGCAAAGAGAGATTGATTGATAAACCCTAACGAAAACTCTTGTGATTTTGTTTTTGCAGAGGAGGAGAGGGGAGGTTGTGTTTTGAGACCTATTAAAATCTTGACTTTAAAGGACGGTATTTTCGGACGCCTAAAACCCTAAAACATTTGGGCTTGGTCTTGGGCTTGAGGGTTATGTTTTAGATGGACATTCTCTTTAATTTTCATTAATATAACGGACGAAATTTTTAAAAAAAATTTGTAGCCTATGAATTGAATGAATTTTACATTCATTATTTTTGTTGCCAATATAAAACAGATAACATATTCATTGTGCACAATCCTATAGCTTAGGACTTATTGTTACTTGTATGTTTCATTGTTTAAGTGAACAATGGTTTTTTTCCTTGTCCTCATCTTTTAAATTTTTTTACCCTCTTTTGACTTTGTAATTTTCTTTCTGTCATTCTTTCATTTATGCTTTTTTCTCATTTTTTTCTTCTTTGTGTTATTGTCCACAACCCTTTTTCATCTTTGCATCGTTTCTTCACCTCTATTAAACGCTCATGCCTTAGGGCCAATTGTCTTTCTTTCTTTTCTTTGCCACATTCATATCACTTCATTGTAATTTCCTTTCTGCCATTCTTTCATTTATGTTTTTCTCTCATTTTTTTCTTCTTTGTGTTGTTGTCCACGACCCTTTTTCATCTTTGCATCGTTTCTTTACTTCTCTATCGAACGCTCGTGCCTTAGGGCCAATTGTCTTTCTTTCTTTTCTTTGCCACATTCATATCACTTCATTTTCAAGCCAACCTCCATCTTCATCCTTGACTCTAACTTCTTGACCCCTCAAAATCCTCCCCTTTCTTTATTTCATTTCGATCTCACCAAGCCAACCTCTATCTTCATCCTTCACTCTAACTTCTCGACCCTTTAAAATCCTTCTCTTTAAAAAATCAAATTAAAAATACTATTTATAGTATATTATGTTATTTTCATTTTTTTCCTTCGTATCTTATCTTTTGTTAGATCATAAGATCATATTTAATTTATGAAGGGCTCGATCTTTAAATTGTTCAAAAAAATTTAAATCCCATTGATAATTCTATGCTCTACCAAATTTTGATTATTGTCTTTCTTTTTGAAATTGATTTTTTTTTTTAATCTTTTGATCATATTTTTTATCTTCCTTCGTTACGTAATGGGTTTTTTAATTAGGTTTCTATTTGGTCAGCACATCTTTTGTTAGAGAGAGTTCTTGGCCTACGCCCTATTTAATCATTGCTTGCTTAGGAATTGAGGACTCGTTGGCTCGATTGTTAGGATTCAACTTTGTTTCTATCGTTTGCCCAAGTTTTTTTGGTTGGTTTGCTACTCATTTTGTTGATTACCAACTAGATAAGTTTATTAACCATGTGTTTTATTTAGTTCTTATATTCTTTATTGTTATTTTCTTTCTTTTTTGGTCTTTCGCAGTTGTTATACCCACCAGTTGGGAGTGATACTTCTTTTCTTTCTATTTGTCTCTTGATTGTGATAACTTTTTTTAAACCCTCTTTCAATTCCTAAACATTTTATTTTCGTTCACTTATCCGTTATTGTCTATTTTTTCTTTCATCTTTTAGGTTTCTTCATTGGAAAAATATATGACGGATTGTGGAAGGAGTTGCCATTTTAGACTTGTTTTGTGCGTTGTCCAATAGAGTATTCTTGTTTTGTTTCGCTTCTTTTCCCTAATCTAGCTTGCTCAATTTTTTTCGATTTTTGTTTTTTTTTCCTTTTTTTCTTTAAATGTTTTTCTATTGGTTTTCATTATTCTCTCTTGGTAGGTTTCTCTTTTCTATTTCCATATATGCGTGTGATTTGATTGTCCCAAACATATTTATATTTAATCACTTTCTTTTGTTCAATTCCTTATTGCAAAATTGGATTGTTGACTTGAATAAGTTTATCTCGTGAGAGTTTGAAGTTGAATCATCCTAAGACACATATTGTTTTTTTTAAAAAAAAAATCCACTATTTTTATAGCCTTTTTTACTCTAATATGTTCAAATTTAACTGAATAAAATTTATGGATTATGAGAAAAATGAGATTGTTGAAGACTTCTTAACGTAACTAAAAGAGTGAGAAAAACTTCACTTATAGCTTTGTTTTGATATGGATGATGAAGATGATCACAACAATGAAACACGATGACAATGATGATTCTAAAGTGTTTGAAATGGAGAAAATATTTTATATGTGCTATGGAGATTCGGTGGCCGACATGATCTTTACTCTAAGGTTTGTACAAAAATATACCATATAATATATATATTAATTTTGCATTGTCAACATAAAGCGAATATCCATCCTAAAAAACGATATATATTGAATAAATTTTTTAAAAAACAAATACTTTCCACATAAAAGGAGCTAGAAAACGAAAGGTGAAAGATGAGGAGACACGATTGTCGGTCGTGCAAGGTCGTCGAAGAAAAAAGGAAAGAGTGGTGAGGGTTTTTGAGTGAGGAAGGAGAAGAAAATGAAGGAAGAAGCGGGTTACAACCAAGTTAAGCCTTTCTTTTTTTTAACTATGAACACAATTTTATTGTTATTCGTAAGTGTCCGTTAATGTTTGAATTTACCAAATCATGCCATTTTTTAGAGACGGAGATGATTTTGTCATTATTCATAAGTGTCCATCAACTGTTTCAATTTGGAATTGTGTTATTTTTTAGCGACACATGTGATTCGATCACTATTCATAAGTTTCAAATCTTGCCAAAATTATCTACAAACAATATTATCCATCACTAAATACCATTGCAAATTAGTTGATAATCCATTGTTGAATTAACCATAAAAAATTCATCACGTAATTCAATAATGATAATGTTTCATCATTGGAATTTATCGATATTCTATCACTTTATTAACCCAAAATATCTAAAAATTGATAACAATCATTATTATTTTTTGGTAATTCATCGTTGTATACCAACAACTTCATGTTTATCGCTATTTTATTATTTTTTATAGTATTTAAATAAACAAAACTAGGCTATTGTTATGCTTATTTGAAGGAAGAAGATAAAATTTATGAATTATGAGAAAAATGAGGTTGTTGAAGACTTTTTAATGTAACTAAAAGAGTGAGAAAAACTCGCATAAGGTTTTGTTTTGATATGGATGATAAAGATGATCAATAGTGATAGCAATGACAATGATAACTACGAAGTATTTAAAATAGAGAAAATACTTTATATGTGCTTATGGAGATTCCAAGAAAAATGGTGTCCGAGCATGATTTTTCCTTCAAAGTTTTTATAAAAATATACCATATAGTATATATGTTAATTTTGCATTGTTAACATAAAGTGAATATCCATCCTATATATATATATATATATATATATATATATTAAAAAACAAATACTTTCCAGAGAAGACACCATTGTCGGTCGTACAAGGTCGTCGAAGATAGAAGGAATGGGTGGTGATGGTTTTTGAGTGAGGAAGGAGAAGAAAATGAAGGAAGAAGGGGTTACAACTAGGTTAAGCCTTTTTTTAACGACGAACATAGTTTTATTGCTATTCATAAGTTTACGTTGATGTTTGAATTTACCAAATTATGCCATTTTTTAGAGATGGAGACGATTTTGTCATTATTCATAAGTGTCCATCACTATTCGAATTTGGAATTGTGTCATTTTTTAGTGACACACGTGATTCAATCGCTATTCATAAGTTCCAAATCCTGCGAAAATTAGTGACGGACAATATTATCCATCACTAAATACCATTGCAAATTAGTTGGTAATCCATTGTTGAATTAACCATTAAAAATTCTCCACGTAATTCAATAGCAATAGTGTTTCATCATTGAGCTTCTTTTGCAAATTCATTAGTATTCCGTCACTATTAATCTAAAATATCTAAAAATTGATAACTATCATTATTTATTGTCTAATTCATCGTTGTATACCAACAACTTGTCCGTTGCTATTTTGTTATTTTTTGTAATGTTCGGATAAACAAAAATTAGGTTAACGTTGTGCTTATTTGAGTGAGAGTGTTTAATGCGAGGTTTAAAATGAGAGTAGACCAAGAAGATAAAATTTATAAATTATCGGAAAAATGAGGTTGCTGAAGACTTTTTAATGTAGCTAAAAGAGTGAGAAAAACTCTACATAAGGTTTTGTTTTAATATGGATGATGAAGATGATGATGATGATAAAGATGATGATAACAATGATATCGATAACAATGATGATTCTCAAATGTTTGAAATGGAGAAAATAATTTATATGTGCTTATGGAGATTCCAAGAAAAATGATGGCTAGCATGCCCTTTACTCTAAGGTTTGTATAAAAATATACCATATAGTATATATGTTCATTTTGCATTGTCAACATAAAATGAATATCTATCCCAAAAAAACAATATATACATAATGAATAAATTTTTAAAAAATAAATACTTTCTAAAGAAAAGGAGAGGCTCGCAAAACAAAAGGCAAAAGAGGAGGAGACACCATTTTCGGTCGTGCAAGGTCGTCGAAGAAAGAAGGAATGGGTGGTAAAGGATTTTAAGTGAGGGAGGAGAAGAAAATGAAGGAAAAAGGGGGTTACAACCGGGTTAAACCTTCTTTCGAGCAACGAACACGACTTTTTTACTATTCATAAGCGTATCGTTGATGTTTGAATTTACCAAATTATGCTATTTTTTAGAGACGAGAGATGATTTTGTCATTATTCATAAGTGTCCATCACTATTTGAATTTGGAATTATGTTATTGTTTAGTGACATGCATGATTCAATCGTTATTCTTAAGTTACAAATCATGCCAAATTAGCAATAGACAATATTATTGGTCACTTAATACCATTGCAAATTAGTTGGTAATCCATTACTAAATTAACCACCAAAAATTCACCATGTAATTCAACAATGATAGTGTTTCATCACTAAATTTCTTTTGCAAATTCTTCGGTATTTCGTCACTATAAACCCAAAATGTCTAAAAATTGATAAGAGTCATTATTTATTTGCTAATTCATCGTTGTATACCAACAACTTCATGTCTATTGCTATTTTGTTATTTTTTTTAGTGTTTAGATAAAAAAAAAAACCGAGCTAATTTTATGCTTATTTGAGTGAGAGTGTTTAATCTAATGTTTAAAATGAGCGTAGAACAAGAAGATAATGATGATTGTTTAATTATTGTTTGCAATTCTTGCCCATAACATTCTTGGAGTTCTAAACTACTTGGTATCATTACTAGAGTTTCAATCTACGTGTATTTGTATTCAAATTGTTTTTCCCTTAGGTTATCACTTTATTTTCTACTTTCACTTTGAATTTGCTCAATGTAGGTTAGTTGGAAGAACTATGGACAAGATTATGACACTTGGAACCAATTAATGGTTTGAGGTATGCAATTAAACTATTCATTTTGCTTATTCTATTTGCATGTTGTTATTTTATTCTTGCCTATAAATTATATCTAAAAACTACGTTTTGTGAATAGTAGTTATCAAGAGGCTATAAAGAATTTTGTCGGACATGGCTTCAAGTCCTATTTTCTACCATTACCCATCAGTTTACTTAACTCACCCTCTCATTTTAAACTTTTTTACATATATATTTTTAGCTAATTCATTTTTTGAATATATAATTAGACGGATGCTTGAGGCTAAACTATGGAATAAAATAAACTAGAACTTTAGAAATAAAAAATTAGGAAAAAGAAATATAACATAAAATCTTAATTTCTAAACTAAAGCAATCTAAGTTGATTCTAATCATAAAAGGCCCAAAAATATGTATTCAAAGTGAATTTTAACTTAAAAAAAGGTCTTTGACAACTCTTTCCATCATCTTACATTGTGGTCTCCAAGTAAGCTTTTGCAATTGATATGTTTTGATATTTTTTGTATCAATCGGACAATCGGATCAAAAGTGGTGGTTGTTTAAAAGATCGAGTGCATGTTATCATTTCAAACTATCTTCTTAGGCTTTTCTTTATCGATTTGATCCATGAACTCATCGACTAATTTCTCCACATTACTTTTTTTTTTAATCTCGATAGAACGAGTTAATAATAAACGAGGATAAAAATTGAAATACTTTATTAAAGTTTAAATATTAAATTGCAATATTTTCCACTTCATCTTCCTCAATCTACAATCATAATAGTTGCTTATTACACAAAACTCCATTTTTGATATCTCATTTTTTTCATCAAAAAACCTTTATTGTTATCCATTTTAGCCACAATGATATGTATTAATATGAGTCAAAATAAAAATTGAGTTTTAATTTTGGTTCTTTAGATTAAAAAATTTCCATAATCTAACATTGGAGTGACCTAAAAATAACATTACACATATTTGGTATGCAAAATTTTAAATTTCTTCTAATCAAGTGTTTCGTTAGATTCATACCGATGTGGATACTACATTGACACATCGGCATGAACATTTAGCTTTGTTTCTATCCGAGTGTGTATACTTTTTTTTTTTTTTTTTGAGCATATGTACTTTTATGTTTTTTTTTCTATTTGAATGTACATACTTATTTTTTCTATTCGAGTGTCTATACTTTCAAACTATTTTTGACAAGTGCTATTAATTTTAAAATCTAACAAATATCAATTGATAGGGTAAGAAAATACAAAATAAAAATAAATAAACCAACAAAATAACTATAAAAATTGTAAGGTTTTGAGAAGGTTAACTAACATTAACAATTAAAAAAAGCAAAAAAAAAAATCAAAATAAAGAAAATAATAATAAAAAGCATAAAAATATTAAATTTTTATTGATCGTAACTAACTAGGTAAAAAATAAATAAACTAATAAAATAACGATAAAATATTTTAGGGTTTTCATGGAGATGGTATCAAAATATGTGTGCTTGCTTGAAATATCAAAGGATTTATTAAAAAAAAAAAAGAATATATAAATTGAATTAAAAATCATATTTATTGTATGATGAATTTGCTTCTTCTTCTTTTTTCCCTTTAAAATTAGTGGTGGAAATTTGTTTGGTTTGGGAGAAAGTGGAGGAAATCGCGTAAGCTATTTTTTTTTTTTTTTTGAAAAGTGATATTTTATTTTTATTTACTCTTAAATTGAATAGATTGTTATTATTGTTTGTTCTTTTAATTTTTAATTTTATTTAACTTGGTGAAAAATATAATTTACATAATATTGAAAAGTAGATATTTTTTAGATTTGAAATTAATAGTAATCATTGATAAATTTAAAAACTATAGACAACTTTATCGCTATCCGACATTTACGGTACTTTTAAAAACAATATGATTATTATTATGGTTAAAAATCATTTTTTTTAGATATGAATTATAATTAATTTGGAGTTGCCACCTAGCATTAAAGGTGACTAGGAACTTAAAATAAACACTAGTTGAGAGATTCTAAAGTAAGAAGTTAGTTATGTCTTTGAAAATATATTAATCACTCAAAAGCACCATTTCTTAGTAAATGTACCATGTCCGGTTTAATCCTAAAGTTTATCTTCTAAAATTTTCTATTTTTTTCAAAAATTAATCCTAAGTCAAAAGTCTAAATTTTATTCCCTAAGCCAAATTATTATTTTTTATTTTTGTTTATAGCATCATATTGAATCGATCATTGAATCTCGCTATTGGGAGTCTCATCAATTCAACATCGGATCCAATTTAAGTCTTGACATAATCGGTATATCAAAGAATAACCTAATTACTAAAATATGATATATTTGACTTAACATCCGTCCCTATTAGATATAAGACTTTGTTAATTTTCACTTAGTATTTTTCATATTTTTTCATGATTTTTTTATCTAACATTTTATCTTTTTTTTTTCATTTTCATTTTTTTAATCATTTTTTGTAATTTTTTAATGTTTTTTATTAGTAAAGAATCGTTATCAATCCCTAAAAATTAGGAGACTTGATGACTCGTTCACCTATTGTTTAACTAATTTAATTATCAAAAGAAAAGTTAAAACCTAAACATTAACTAAATAAGAGGACTCAAAAATTCAAAAGATATTAAATTTAAAGCTAGGCATAAAAATAAAAGACATGTATTAAAATTTTAGAACTGATTTATTTGGAAAAAATGATTAAAATTAAGGTTATTAGGTCTTTTGGGGCTAGTGGGTTTAGTTTCTTTGGATTGGTCTACTAGACATACAAGCTTTTCACTTCACTCTTGGACTTAGGTTGTGCTAAGTTCAGCCCAAGCCTAGTTGCATTTTTGGCCCAGCCCGTTCAAACCCCCTCCCCCACATGAGCTAGGCTTTTCTCTATTTCTTTAGAAAAACCAAATCCTCTATGTCCCTTAACACGGTTCCTAAACTTGTCCCAAATCACCTAAGATTAAATCCCTAAATTGCTTGTCTTCTCCCTTCTCTGCTTCTTTTTAAACCATTTGTTTTGAAAGCCTCATCGAGATCGAACAATCTCTTCCCTTCTCTCAAACAAAAGAAAATCATAAGCCATCTCTTCTTTCCATTTTAAGCCTACAACCAAGAAAGCCTCTCGATTTTCATTTTTTTCATCTCGACGAGAAACCTTAAGTTTTGAATCCTTCTTTAATCCAGCCCTACTCCTAAATCAAAACTCGAAATCGAATAAAGTAATCCTAAGATTAAACCTTTACAAAACTTTAAAACCTTCTTCTCTCTTTCATCTCACAAACTCACAAACAAAACCTAGGTCATATCTCCTGCCTCCCTCATTGAGATCGATCGATCTCTTCTCTTACTTCAAATGAGATACCCATCATCATTTCTATTCCGAACCTACCACTCGGAGAGACACCTAAATCTCCTCTCTTCTTTTTCAAATCTAGAAACCATAGGTCTTATTTTGTTTAAATCTATCTATACACCAAATCCCTAACCTCGAGAGTTTACAATGAATCCTCCTTCCCTTTTCGATAAACCAAACTCAAACAATTTTCAATCGATTATTCGAGTAAATTAAACATCAAAGAGATGGGTCACAAATAGGGTTTTGTAATGGCAATGACTATGTCATTGTCATCGATCATGGATGAACCAGTTTAGTAATTGAAAGAAAAATAAGTAGCTTAAGAGAGATGAAGGCTTACCCGAGTTCGTTCGATTTGAGGATGAACGTGTAATATCCCGAACCTAAAAATAAATGAATTAATATATATTAAACGTATGTAAAAATTGTCTTGTATGCCTATAATAATTGTTTGAAGGGTGCTAGAATATTATGTGTCTTAGGGTGAATTTTCTTGTGGTTAGTGAATATTTTATAGGCTTTTTTTATGCATGAATAGTATTTTTTATACAAATTAATTATTTTGAGTGTTTTAAATGTGTAAGAAAATTATTCTATGGGCATAGAAAAATTGCTAAAGTGGTGTAGGAATGTTTCATACACTTCGGGGGATTTTTTTGTGTTTGGTTAATATTTTCACGTACGAATAAGTGTATTTTTATCCAAAATAATTAATTTGAGTGCTTAAAGGTGGGTATGAAAATTGCGTGAATGATGAATAAATTATTATAGGAAGTGTTCAAATTTATTGTGGAAATAAATTATTTTTCAAAAAGGTATAAAATTAATTATGCATACATAGGGATCTAATTGCATAGAATTAGGGACCTAATTGCATAAAATTAAAAGTTTAGACTTTCAAATAAAATTGTAAATGGATTTGAGGAAGCAAAAATTTGTTAGAAAAGCTTTAAGGAAGGACTAAAAAATGGTCAATTAAAAAAGAAAGGACTAAAAATTAGGAGCAAAAAATGGGATAAAGTGAGAAATTGAGGAACTAAAATAAAAACTTTTGGAAGATATTTTCTTCCATATTTTGCTACCTCTAACCCTTGTTAATTAAGGATAACTAATGAACTTTGACTTATGAAAAAAATGGAAGGCTAAGATGAAGTTAGATGGATAGATGAGATTTAAAGAAAAATGAAAGGCTAGTATTAAAACAATTGAAAGGCTAGGATTAAAAGAAAAATCAAGGGTAGAAATTAAACCAAATGAAGGGCTAAGATCAAGTCAAACAATTAAAAAGTCTACATAAGTTCATCTATAAATAGGGCTAGAAAAGAAGAAAGAAAAATGTTGAAAAATCTAAGGGAAATTCTTGTAAATGTTTCATAGAAAATCATAAATAATCTCACATAAACACCAAAAACCATCATAAAACACTTCATTAAGCTTAGAACTTTAGGTGGAAGATCAAAATTTTCGAGGAAAAAAAGAGGGTCTTGGTCGAATCTAGGAGGAGAAAAAGAGGAAGAAAAATTTCAAGGCAAACCAACCTAATCAAGACTAATTTTGAGCTTTTAAAGTAACTTATTCTCATTTACATTACAAGAGTATGTTAATTGATGTTAATTATTAGTTTTATCCAATTAATTTGTGTTTAATTAGATTCATTTGGTGAATTAGGGTTAGGTTTCTTAGTTAGGTCAAATTGGAAAAAAATAAATTAAAGGTGAAATTGAAGTTGGAAAATGTTAATTGGACATGAAAATAAGTTGGAGGACCATTCGGCTCGAATAGTCAAATTAACGAGTTTTTAGTGTTTTGGTTATTTAATGTTTGATTGATTATAATGTAATTAGATGATTTAGTATGAAAAATTATATTAAAATAAAAAAAAATTACCTAGTTTAACTTAGGTAGAAATTTTGACCTATATGTGGAAATTAGTGTTTTGGGCATGTTTTGATGATTGAATATCCGATTGTTGAAGTGTATGATTTCATGGTGAATTAAATGCAATGCACATGTTCAAAGTATGCAATTATATTTTGTGGTATAAAAATTTATGTTTATGGAAGTTTTGGTTTGAATGGACATTTAGTGCAAATGTTGGTGAATTGGTTAATGCTATAAAATGTGACATTTTATGGTGCATCATATGGATTTTCCAATGGTTGTATTGTGTATTTTGGATGGTTAGTCATGAATGACAAGGTAATTATCTTGTTGTGCATTTATTAATGTTGAGGCATGCAATGTCATGGCATAAATGCACATCCCAAATGATATACATTACATGGTTTTCATGAAGATTATGCATTTACATTTAAATGCATGTGCTTGTCAAGTCATGAAAAGATTTAAAGTCATGAAAATTCCTTCATGGTTTCCCAAAGGAAAAATACAAAAAGGTTTTAAGCTCCATGGATTTTATGATTTTCATGGGTCGAGTGGATATAGATGTGTACGTTTAGATACTCGACAAGTTCAAGCAAGTATAGACATGTACTTTTAGATACTTGACAAGCCTAAACGAGTATAGACATGTACTTTCGGATGCTTGGCATCAAGCATGTGCGAGCATGTGCATTTGGATGCTCGATACATGGTCGAGTAGGTACAAATATGTACCTTTAGATACTCGACAAGGCACGTCCAAACACATAAAAGATTTTTCGGAATGATCATAGAAAATGATACTTGAGATGTTGTGTTCGGTTGTAGTTTGTCTAGACAGGTGAGTTGGTGACTAAAAAAGCTATTGGAATCTTCAAAGCACCTTGTCATTTATATTCAAAGTTACAAAATTTTACCGACCATCCTCTCAATAACATTTTCAAGGTCACCTAGACTAAAATGTTCCTTAGTTTAGAGTAATTTGAATTCTATTGAAGAGCGTATTATGCATTATTTTGCTCTTATTTGGCTTACCATGATAGTTTTTCCTAGGTACCTCTCTTTGGAGCAAGGTGTTACATTAGCCATTGTCTAAATATGTTCATGAGGTAGTTGGGCTTTAAGCAATTCATCCGAAGGATTATCGGATTGGCAAAACATTATGAAGACTTTAGAACTTCTAAAAAACTTCGAAAGAAGCCAAAAGAGCCTAGAGATACAAGGGGACTATCACTCTACTAAGAAGAGTTGATGGAAATACTTCTCTTGATTTTCTACAACAAACTAGAAAGAAATGGTATCGAGTTGCATCTTTTGAAGGTTGTTCAAAGTCGATGAGCTAGACCGTAGAGCACATTCGCTAAGAAGTAAATGTTCAACAGGAACTTTATCATAAAAACTTGAATTCCTAAATGAAAGAGTTGAAGAGCAAGAAAAAAAAGTTAGAAGAAAACTTGAAAACACTAGACCAAACAATGAATGCCTTGGAGAAAGAAAAGGAGGAGCTCCGAGTTCGACTCCAATAAACTAAGAATGCCTTAAGGCGGTTAAGGGCTGATCATCATGCATTGGAGTCGAATATGACGGTCTAATCAATTTTACTTTCACAATGATCAAAAAAATGACCGAGCTTGATCTTGAGAAAGGGGAAGTCCGAGGATAAGATAAAATAAACCAAGGTCGAGAAAGAAGATCTAGAAGAAGTTTAAATAAAAGTCTAGTGAATTTGTTTTTAAAATTAAACTTGGTATTATACATTTAAAACGAATCACATGAAATATTTTTTTGAGAACGTTAATTGATTAACTATGAAGAAAACTGGAGATTGCAAATAAAAAAGTACTTTTCATTAGCTTTCTTACTTAATGGAGACAGAAGAAAGGAGTTCATTGATGAATGGATCGAATGTGAAGGAAGAAATCAATAGAAACACACTTTTGGAAAGAATTTGATAAAACTCTGTTACTTAAATGGCAAAATGAAATTTACCTCGTTCCTTAAAATATATTCATTGGTTAATTTATGTTTCCATAATTGTGGTAACAATTTTATATTTACACAAATAAATATTTTTTTTATTGATTGTAAATTTTAATTAAAGGGAAAATTTCCAAACTTACTAAACTTCTAGCTCCGAATCGATTTCTTATACTTACATCCAAGTTTTGTGTGTGTTCTTTCAACTTGAGAGAGGGTGTTAACTGGAAAACATTTTCTTTTTAATTATGTAACAAATTTTTTTACAAGTTTATTATTGAATGCAACTAATTCATTCATATAACATAACTTAACTTTACAAATACATAAAATAAAATTTATCTATTGTTTTCATCTTCAACATATTCTAATTAATGTGTGCTTTAAATAAACTTGTAATGAATGAAAAAAATAATAATAATCAGCTATAATTTCAAATTTGATTGAGATGAAGAAGCATTTTAATTTTTTTTTATTAAACATTAACTATTAAAAAATTGAAAATAATTTGAAATGATCTCAAATTTTATTGGGGGATTAAAATTATTGATGCTTTCTAAGAAAGTAAGAGATGAAGATTTTAGTAATATAGAGCTTATGCTTTACAAATCAAGAGATGTTATAGATTTACTCTTCAACAGTGTAAATTCTTGATCAATATTTAGGGTAGCTATTTTGATAGAATATGTGGATACTGTTGTGCAAGTTCATATAGTAGTCGTATTACCATAAGAAGAAGAAAACCAGCCATTAGTTAGCCTGCATGCGTATTTCTTTTATTAAATTTTGGTTTCTTCAACTGGTACCGTTATTATTTTTTTTTTCCTGTCATGTAGTAGTTTGACATCTTAACATGTCTATTCAATAATAAAAGAAAAAAAAAATGTCCAGCGTAGCATGAGTATCAACCTAGTGAGTAAACTGTAAGGAGTTTGCATCGAGCAAAATGCTTGAAAAAAACTTTAAATTGTACAGAAAAGAAAGTAATTAAATAAAATGAAAGTTTGTAAAGAAAGCTCTAAAGAACGCAACAAATAAAGCTATAAAAAAATAATGCAATAAAGAAAAATAAAACGTAAAACTATAAACAATAAACTTACAAAAAGTGAATTATGAGAGAGATTAATTTGCAGAAAATTTGAAAAAGTTTGTATTGAAATAGTACATTGAGAGGTTGTTCACCTATGTATGCTATTTTAAGACCTAAGACTTATTTGCAATACAAATAAATAAATAAAATCGAACTAAGAGTCTATCTTAAATTTAAAAAATATTAATTAAGATAAATATTAATGTACGTAAATAAAATAAGATTTTGAACCATTTACAAGAGTAAAGTAAGAAAAAAAAATATATTGAGCTCGAGGGTTTATAGAATCTTCTAGAATGATAAGATCACAAAATCTTTTAAGTCCCAAAAGAAGTGTGCAGATTGATCATGTTTTTTTTTTTTGGAAATTTCTTCAAATATCGACTATCCTAACTACCGAGTTTGTTAAAGAAAGATCTCATGTTTTCTTTTTATTTAACTCCCGCATCTACCATTAATCAAAGGAAATTAAACGTATTATTTATCAATAATTAAACCGATCGTTTAACCATGTGGATTCCCCATTCCCCATTTGCCATTTGCACGCCCTTCACTCCCTTAATTTTCTATTTTTTATTTATTCTGTTTCATTCAATTTTATTTATTTATTTTTTATTCATCAAAGTCAGCACATATATTTTGACGACAACTAGAGTATTGATATTTTTCATTAGAGTAGTACTACATAATAACAGTGATGTCAAAAAAAATCATTATAATTTTCTAAGATAGTGTTTTTTTTAAAAAAAATGATACAAAGGAGGAAAAAAATTAGATACTTTTTCATCATATTTCAATGAGTATTATGTCATTTAATTTTTTTACTTTTCAAGTTTATCTTTAAAAATTTTTTATGTTTTAAAATGGTATCTATTATCGTGATGTAGCTAAGCATTTTCGTTTTCATTATCCTTGAGAAGATTGGACTTCAGATTATTTACTTTCAGAGAATCATAATTGGGTGTTCCGTTTGCATCTCTTTTCTTATCTCTTAGTCCCGAAGCTGCTCCAAAACATCTCCGGGACAAAACTAATGGTTGCCTACTCCATACTCCACTCAGCAATATAGCTAGCTACGAATCATTCTTAAAAAAAAAAAAAAAAAAAAAAGCGAAGAATACCATGAAATAAATCACGTTGGTTGGTGTGAAATATAATACCCACATTGAATTCAATAATAATAACGGGGATGACAGCCTGTGCATAACATGAAGTTTCCTTATCAAGAGAAGCTGTACCTCTTGTAAATTTTTGGAAGGAACAAAAGGGCCATGTGAGAGTTAAGAAAGCCGGCTACGTACGACCTTCCAATGTTTTTCCTTTACCATCAACCAGATCTTACGGATACACATACATTTGAACCAATTATAAAGGAACGCCATCTTTACTTCCTTGTAGATAAGGTAAACTCGCACTTCCATGATTGGATTCACAAGCCTAAACACTTATACGTATATCTTTACTTTTGCTTTTCTATTCGTTTACTCTTTTTTTTTTTTTTTTTTAACTTTTAAAATCATCTTGACTGGATCTTTATTTTACTCAAAATTAGAGTTGTCGGTCAATCATCAATCATCCAGTAACCTTTGAGCATATCCTGACACGAGTCCAAATCCAAATCCATTTCTATTTAATTTTTATGTTCTGTTCTTTTGTTTTCTTTTTCTTCTTCTTCCTCAACCAGCCATTCTAACCCTTATTACTCGTCTCTCCTACCTCCCTTTACCGAATCTACTCCAACCAACCTACCATGACGAAGAAAAGAACCTTTTAATTTTTATTTGACATCATGGGTTTTCAATTTATAACAATTTATTGCCTTAGGGTTCATAACCATTGCACTTCGATACCATGAGAAGCAGAAACATGAATAAAAAAAATTTGGAAATGGGTACAAGTTTGGTTTTATGGGGTGGTTAGGCATGGCCGCATGGATATTTTCATATACTTCAGCTAGACGCCACGGTTTTTACAATTCTGAATACAAAATTGCTGGTTAAGAGACTAATTAAAAATAGATTAATTGTGCTTTAAAAATTACATTTATGCTTGAGAGATCAGATTACCAATGGGATTCTGCATTTATCATCTTTCTTTTTTCTTGGGGGAGGGGATTTTCTTTATGGGCTTTTGGGGCATGGTGCCATATTTTGATAAAAAATATATATATTTTAAGTTTCTAACTCCATACATGTACGAGGAGAATTGCTTTAGATACGACGTGAAGGGATGACTGGAAAATCTGTCGCTGTGTTAAAAATCAAGAGCTGAACTAGTCGATAGACACTAATCTCCTTTCAGAATTGCCCATTTAATAAAAACCATGTCTTGTAAAGTACATTATAAGCTGGAGGAAAAGGGGAACAAAAAATTCCATGATAAAAAAAAACACGAATGAATCGACCTCAGCAACATATAGTTGATTTTACGAGCTAAGGATATTATATAATTTTCCAAAATGTGATTGTTCGATCATTAGCTCTTCTCTAATTGGATTTTGTTTATTACTATATTAATTAATTAATGAACAAAGGTTTTCAACCAATTGAAAGATTGCTGCTTTGAGATGACCTGGATGCATGACAAACAAGAATCACAGGCACTTGTCGAAATTGTAGAAGCCAAAACAATATGCTGTATAATCATACTTTCTATTGTAAGGTAAAGTGTATATAGCGTTATTAAATTCCACCAGCAGACATGAATTAACAAGGGATTGGGAACCCATAACTTCTATTTATTATTATTATTATTATTTTTTTAGGATCGACATTAGTTTTTGAAAATTATGATGCCCCACAGCTAATTATCTCCCTTGGTTTTAATAGGAATTAGTCCCATTGTTTTCTTTATATGCATATTCTATGCAATTATATATCATCATCCTATTTAATTAGTTGAAAAACTTATTACTATTTTTTCAATAAAAAATGTAATATTCTTTTAGAATTGAATTTCTCAAATATATGAATAAATAATATTAATACTTCATACAAAACCAAATCATTAAATTAATAGAAATATTTCATATAGTAACTAAAAGAAAAGAAAAGAAAAGAAAAGAGAACGATCTACTTGGCTATTTTTTCATCTAAAAAGAAAAGGAAATTCAGTTACCTTGTCCATGAAATGTCCCTATGATGTGTACGTTACTCTTAGTTATACTAGCTTCCTTTCCGTACAATTATAGACATAAATAATAATACAACTTATCTTTTCCAAATTAAACCCAACATATTTTTTTTATGCAATCCCAAAACTAGCAGTAGTGCACCAACATAATTCAATGCCACAGCATAACCCAAATAATTTGCTGATGTGTTGTCCAATGCTACAACCTTAGTCAAAATCAACTTTTCTTTCTTTTTGTGGGCCCATCCTCGTACAACCTCATACTTTCTTCAGCTTTCACCTACCAATTTACCCACATGTAATTAGAGTAAATTATAAATTAGTCCCTCTTGTTTTGGAAAACAAATTCATTAGTCTCTCTTGTTTTAAAAACTAATAGTTACGTTTTAATTCTTTCAATAATTTAGTGTTTTTGTCAATTTTCTATTAAAATATTGATGGAGTATTCTTACTATAGTATTTTTTTTAAATTAATCTTTTTTTTATGAATTATTTCTTTCCTTGACATATATATTTTTTGTTTTTCTCTTCTCAAGCACCAAAACAAATTTTCATTTTTCTCTTCAAATCTTTACTTTTCATTTTATTATTTTCACTTACTTTATCTCTCCGTAAGTATTAAAACACATTTTCGTGGATGTATATATATGTTAAAAGATATTTTAAATATCATATATTAATTTGATAGATTTAACAAAAACTTAATAACGAAAGACTAAATGATTAGTTTTTAAAACAAAAAGGATGAATTAATTAGTTTTTCAAAACAAAAAGGATTAATTTGTAATTTAATTCATATAATAGTAGTAGTAGTATTAAAAATTAAAAAGTTTAATTACCAAGAAAGTAAATTCTGTTTTCTAGTCTTGCCTGTCAAAAGGAACGAAGATTGGGTGAACATATGTTGTGTCATATTCCTATTTGGTCCTTTTCTTTTCACACTTGATTCATCTTTTCCATATAAAAAAACAAACAAACTATTTATGATAATAATTTATCTTGCAAAAAGGGGAAAAAAAAAAAAAAAGAAAGGAAAAAGGTGAGAATTTTGAGCATCTCATCATAATCAATCACGTTTTATCTCGAAGGAAAGAAAAAGGAAGACTATTCATATAACAGCTAAGAAATAGTGAGAAATTGTTCCATTATATCGTAATTTAAATAATTAATAATTGTTTTAACCTATTTTTTGCATTTACTCATTTAACATGTTTTTTATTTTAACTATTTTATATTATTGCAATTGAGTTCAAATTAGTTTTTCAAATGACATAAATCATTTCATTTTTAAGGTAAAACCAACTAATAAATCACATGTAATACCATTTTTAAGGGGTTTATATTATCTGGATTTTGCAAAATTGATTGAAATCTGATGTTTAAGGACGAATACCATGGCTGTCGTAACTTTTCTGACAGATAAAATGAATAATAAAGTTTTTTTTTTTAAAAAAAAGAATTATTATTATTATTATTATTATTATTATTAAGGTACGGTTTCAACTTTAACACTAGGAGGCGTTAAATACCTCAACGCTCTCACCTCTTTAATTACTGCCTCTCTCCTCTCCTGCATTTCCCATTACAACGCGTTCTCTATCTCTCTCTCTCATTTTCCGACTAGTTTCTCTGGCAAATCTCGCCGGGAATCTCGTCGGAAAACAATAGCCCTAAAAATCTCCTTCTTTCCATACCTTTCCTTCTCCAAAACTCACATTTTCTTTTTCAAGTTTAACCACATCTCATTGCCGTACCAGTAAGCCTTTTATGAGAGATTGTCAGTAATGAGCTCAAACTGGGATTTTTTATTATCTAAGATTTAGTTCAAAATCTTGCATATCGTTTCTGGGTTTCTTTTGGATATTGAAGTTAATTGTTTTGGAGCTCTGAAAGCTGACAAAGTTTGGTGTTTTTGGAGATTAAAGTAACGAAAGAATATGAAGCTGGTGTCTTTGATTATTTTAATTGAAAAGGAAAGTTTATAGAAACAAGGAAGGGTTTTAGACCTTCAAGCTTTTTTGTTTTTTTTTATCTTAATCAAGTCCAAAGAATCTCTTTGTCTGTTTAAGAGTGAGCATTATCTGACAATTCATTTAGATACAAAAAATCAAGTAGGGAGAGAGAGAGCATCTATTGTGTTAAATCTTGAATTTGACACATATTAAGGGAGTTGTTAAAGTGGGTTTGGTGAGATTGGAGGGAAAGAAATGTTAAGAATGTGGAAGACAGAGGACTCTGTTGAGGAATGGGAGATGAAAGTGAAATTATTTGGTTGTGGAAGGGTTGAAAAGTTGAAAACTTCTGTGGTTTCAAGGTCTCCAATGAAGCTATGGATGATAAGGGCAATCACAACTGTATTGTTATGGACTTGTGTGGTTCATTTGATGGCATTGGGAGAGATTTGGGGGCCAAGATTGTTAAAAAGTTGGCCTTCTTGTTTTAGTCATCAAGAGGTTGAGTTAACTTCTGTTCCTGCCAAAGTTATTCTTCCTCCAAAGAGTAAGTTTATGCTTTTATTAATTTCATCTTAGTTATTGTTGAGCATTGACATTGGAAAAAGTTGTTGATATTCATTAAAGTAGAAAAAAATCATGTGCTTTCCTTTTGTATATCCTTTGTTTTCATCCATTTGTTCTAACCATTAATTGGAGATAATTGCTATAATGAGTTATTGCCCTTTCATGCTGTTCATCCATTTCTTCTTTCTAACATGGATTGATTTGCTGATCATGACTACAATAAATGTTTCTGTACCATTGTTGATTTGCCTGTGACAAAAATCAAGATTTCAACTTGTTTATCTTATAGCTGGTTCATTTCTTATTTATTTATTTATTTATGTTTCCCTTTAAATTTCTGAAATTTCAATTTTTTCTTTTTTCTAAATTTGGTAATTGTTGCTTCCAGGAATTTATAAGAATAATGGGTATCTTATGGTTTCTTGCAACGGAGGACTGAACCAAATGCGAGCAGCAGTGAGTTGATTGCTTCTTTAATCATAAATCATCAATATTTAAATTGCCTTTTGATTCTTCATGGTCTGTCTAATTTGCTGCGGTAACAATTTGATTTATTGTCACTTCTGGACATGTTATGCAGATATGTGATATGGTCGCTATTGCAAGACATCTAAATGTTACTCTTATTGTCCCAGAGTTGGACAAAACCTCATTTTGGAATGACCCAAGGTAATTTCACTAGTATAAAGTCTTGAAAAATTAACATTCTGCCAAATTCAATTCAGAAATGTCAGTGATATGTCTGATCAATTCATTAATTTCATTGCGAGGCAGTGAGTTTCAAGACATATTTGATGTTCATCATTTCATCACTTCCTTGAGGGGCGAGGTTCGTATATTGAAAGAGCTTCCACCTAGGCTCAAAACACGAGTAGATTTGGGATTGTTCTACTCATTACCTCCTGTTAGCTGGTCAAACATTTCTTACTACACCCATCAGGTAAGTTCACTAGAATTCTAAAGTTGGCATTAAACTTTTCATTTTCCTTTTGCTGTTGCTATGCATTTGGGCTAATGCGACTAATTTTCTAAAGTGTTTGCCGACAGATTCTTCCTCTGCTGCAAAAGTTCAAAGTTGTGCATTTGAACAAAACAGATGCTCGTCTTGCTAACAATGGACTTCCTCTTGAGATCCAAAAGTTGCGCTGCCGTGTAAATTTTAATGCTTTGAAGTTTACGCCACAGATAGAAGAACTGGGTAGAAGGGTTGTTAGGATATTGAGGGAGAAAGGCCCTTTCCTGGTGCTTCATCTCAGATATGAAATGGACATGTTGGCTTTCTCCGGCTGCACTCATGGTTGCAATGATGAGGAAGTTGAACAACTCACAAGAATGAGGTAATTTTCTCTCTATTACTTTGTTATTATGTTGTTAATTTTAAACACAACTAAATTTCACAAATTTTACTTGGTCAGATTTTCTTATCCCTGGTGGAAGGAAAAAGTTATTAATTCTGAAATGAAAAGGAGAGAAGGTTTGTGTCCGTTGACTCCCGAGGAAACTGCCCTAGTGTTAAGTGCACTTGGAATTGATCGTAATGTTCAAATTTATATTGCTGCCGGAGAAATATATGGCGGAGAAAGAAGGATGAAGACTTTGGCAGCAGCTTTTCCTAATTTGGTGAGTAGAAGGAAGCAGCAGCTTCTTCTAACATCTGTATGAACAAATGCCTTCAAATAATCAATCTTTTTAACATGAAACAGGTCAGGAAAGAGACTCTTTTGGAACCATCAGACTTGAAGTTTTTCCAGAACCATTCATCTCAAATGGCAGCATTAGATTATCTGGTGTCCCTGGAGAGTGACATATTTGTTCCTACATATGATGGCAATATGGCTAAAGTTGTTGAAGGTCATCGCAGGTAATTTATTGCTGCTATATCTAATATACATTCTCAACTGAACTGAGAGTTACTAGCATTAAAAATAAACTAAAATGTCCTATATGAACTTCTATTGTTACAGCATAAATTTCTTGCCACTACTTCGCAATAATTTGTAAAAGAGAAGAATGCTTGCTGTAACTAAAGAATGACTTATTGATGTTAAATATTTGGAATTTGTATTTGATAGATTTAATGTATGTTGTACTGTCCAGAGTTCCATTGGAAAAAATGAATGAAAGAAAGATAACATCTATTTAAGATGATTCATTTCTCTGTCTTTTGATGGCTTTCAGATTCTTAGGGTTCAAGAAGACTATTTCGTTGGACAGAAAGCTTCTGATCGGTTTAATAGATCAATACCATAAAGGGTCATTGAGCTGGGATGAATTCTCTTCTACTGTGAAGGAAGCTCATGCTGATCGGATGGGTAATCCAAAGACACGAGTTGTTGTATCAGATAAACCGAAGGAAGAAGATTATTTCTATGCCAATCCGCAAGAGTGTTTGCAACTGTTAGATGAACCATTGAGAAGTACATGAACCTAGTCATGCCAATGAGATGATCATCCCTAATAATACCCAGTGCCAACGCATATATATCGAAGGAGATGACCTAATCTATATTCCATGGAGACTGCAGGCTTAAATGCAGAGGATTGCCTCAAATTGGATTTAAGGAGAACTAGGGACTTCATCCGTGAGTTTCTTCAGCAGTCTCACCACAATATCTATAATGGTTCATTTTTTGAATAATCAGATTGTATATAGAGGGGAAAATTGTGCCATTGGAGGGCTAATATCCAATTAGCTGGATTGTAAAGCGGGGCTGCTACAAAAATTTCCTAGATGGGGGAGTTTTTGGGATGTATTGTCCATCCCCACATATCCCTTGTCATAATTTTTTTCAGCATCAAATATGCAATAAAGTCACATTTGTCATTTCCCTTGTAATGAAACTATGATAATCTGGTCTGGTGAGTAATGAAAATCCACCTCTCTCTCTCTTTCTCTCTCTCTCTCTCAGAGGCTACATGCAGAGTTCCATATGTTGAACATGGAATACATGTTTTAACTAATTAATCATTTCTGTTGCATGATGCTCAACACCGAAAAAAGGGATCCTCTTAATGTCAAAATAAACCATTCAGAATTAGATTTCCAGATTTCATTGTGGGATTCTTGCATACCTGAAAATATTTCAGTTATCTCCTTATCTAAGAGTACAAGAGACAGTATAAACTAGTCATGTGCTTGCAGACATGAAGAGCATTATTTCGATTAATTATATTGCTATACACGCTTCGGTGGCATCTATAATCATTTGATGCCTTGGTTGCTGTATCTTGAAGAAAATAAACAAATAATTAAATCGATACTACTTGGTTGGACATTGTTCCAATGTCTTCACCATCCAGCTTGGGAGATTTGGCAAAAGAGAATTTCTATGATGCCATAGCATGCCAGTCAGTTAGCAGGCTAGGCAATGAGTATCTTTTTTGTCATTAGGGATGGAGTGTTACTTCCTTTTTTATCGTCCTAAATATTCGAAAGTGTAGAGTATACTTCCTTCCTCCATTTTCCCATTATTATTATTTTTTATTTATTTGTAAAAGGATTATACTTGAGGGGACAAGGCATCATGATAATCATACATGATTGTAAAATGATTGCCACTTGTGTACTCAAAGAAAACGAGACTTTTCATTTTCTATTCCAGCCATGATTCGAAATCCCAAGAAGTTAGAAGTTCTTTAAAGCATGTACTAGGGTTAAGAGAGAGAGAGAGAGAGAGAGAGAGGTGACAAGCCAAAAAAAAAGGCCTTAGTTGGAGAGGCAATAGAGGTAGTGGGTGATCCAAGAGAGTAACTATTTACTGATCCTAGCAAATTTTTTTATCTTTGTGGGGGATCCAAGAAGGCACCAATCACAATGAACCTGTCTTGGTCATATTTGGATGGCTACTTATAAGAGCCCTCAAGTTCCACTACCAACAGGGTCTAAATGAGTATTCAGGCACTTCAGACATAGCTTTCGGACCACATAAACCGGTGCCGAAAGTGGGCAATGATCATTATTTCAAAGGTCTCTTCAATGTTTATCGAAGAAAATAAAGATTGTTGAAAGTGCACAAACAATGCATTTCTTGAATATATTTATATAGTTGTTATCCTATATTATGCACAAAATGATTTCTTTCAAGCTTAAATCATGATCCTGGTGAAGGTTTTCTTATTTAAAAACGTACAATGTGATAATCCAATCGTTTTTTGAAAAAACAGATGAATGAGAAAAACCTTCATACGTGCCATTCCGCACTGAGATCCAGGGAAATGGATCATCCTTGTACACCTTTAAGTTGCCAGCACAAGAACGAAAAACAAAATGGGCTCAACCCATATAAGTTGTCCCATAGCATTGTAAACTGAGCTAAAATTCGGATTCGTTTTGCAAAACCAGGCAAGAAATTTGGGTTTAAGATTTTATCAAATGCAATGGTGATTAACAATCAATTCTTTAAGCTTGTGATTGTCCAGAGTTGAAAGGTTTTCACCCTTGGAAATCCATTCCTCTGCCAAACAACTTCTCTCAGTCTAAGGAACAGTTGGATTTGGGCTTCGAATTACGCCACGCTTGATGGGCTAGCCTTGGCCATTTGTAATCTATATCAAATCTCTACAAGATCTTGGACAGGGAAAATCGTACGTTTTCTGCTTTGTGATCAGGTACACGATATGTGGCATGTGAAACAGCATTGATCTTAGGGCATCTGCAAATGCTTGGAGCTGGGAGAGAGGCAACTTGATTTAAGTTCATCATAGACAAAGCAAGTGAAAAAAACTTGGAAGAACTGGATAACAACCAAGCCATGAACTTTTTGAGTCCGAAGTCTCACATTGAGTGACTCGATGGAGACCTTCAAAGCACTACTTCTCAAAGTGCAAGAATCAATCGATACAAGAACCAGAGCAATGAACTTTTTGAGTCGCAAGTCTCACATTGAGTGACTCGATGGAGACCTTCAAAGCACTACTTCTCAAAGTGTAAGAATCAATCGATACAAGAACCAGAGCAATGAATTTCGGAAATCTTATTTACAGCATACTCCAAAAAGCATAGAATTCCAAAGTGTTCTGACATTGACCTATATATATATGTTTTAATGTTTCCTATCTTCTCTTAATACAGTAAAAGTACGAACGAACCTGTTTACCAGCTCCATGATTATGCATGCCAAACTCGAAAAATTAAACTTTCAGAAAATTGGAGACAATATATTGATCTACCTCAAGACAGCATGTAACAATTAATATCTTTAAACAGTTAAAAACTAATAAGTCTGTCTTAGCACACCCCATAATTATATTAAAACAGACCATGCTATGATATCTTTTTCAATAGTCCAAAAGCATCCTTCATATTCCCCAGTTTTGCAATGATTTATACATGTGGTAGTTGAGCTGTACGTTCATTCAATTCCCAGCTAATCCATAGACATTGAAAAATCCTATTGAACTGGTAGAAACTTCAAATTAACTTTTGGAACAGACTATGGCTCAAAACCTTAAAACAACACATATTTTCTCATTAATTAACTTTATTTCTAGAATGGTTTATTTATATATATATATATACACACACACGATTAACGAGATATCTTCTAGCTAACTTCATATCCATAGAGACTAAACCCATCGTTTGTTTAGAATGGGGTGTTCAAATGCCATGTTTATGGTGAAATATTCAGACGAACAAGCCGAACTTGTAATAAGGCGTTTTATTCATGATCAAATAATCAAAGATACATAGAAGCAGATTGCAAGTCAAGAATTGATTCCAAAAAATTTGGTAGCAATGAAAGCTCCATTAAGCCTGCCTTTATGTGTGGTAGTATTATAAAATTGTCCAACCATTATTCTTAGTCCAATTTGGAGCGTGTCACAGCCGCCTTAAGCACTTGGTCCGACCTCTCACAAATCAAAATCTACCAGTAACAAATTGATCATGATGATCGAGGGATCCGGTTTCCTCCTAAGGGTTAATTTTTTGACCATGATCATCTTAAAATAAATAAATAAATAAAAGGATAATTTCACTATATGTATATTAATTTTTATTTTTTTTCAATTGAGTACATTATTTTTTTAAAAAAATTATCAATTAAATATTTCTGTCAATTTTTTTATTTTGCTAAATGATACATACTTGTTACTCCTAAAATATCAAATTATAATTTTATACTATTTTTTCAATTGAATTTATGAGTTTTAATTTTTTCTATTTAAGTATATTAACTTTTCAAACTCGTCAATCAAGCTTTTTTATCAATTTTTTTATTAATTGATGAAGTGTTTGTTATCTTTTGAATCCTAAATTACAATTTTGTCCTTTTTTTGTTTGAGTATATATACTCAATTGAAAAAAAAAGTCAAATTGTAATTTTATATTCTAAAAGTAATAAATACGTCATCATTTAATCAAGAAATTGACGAAAGTACTAAATTTATAATTAAACAAAATTAATATACTTAAACAAAAAACAAAGTAAAA
Organism: Dovyalis caffra; assembly: GCA_963924115.1. Lineage (NCBI taxonomy): Eukaryota > Viridiplantae > Streptophyta > Magnoliopsida > Malpighiales > Salicaceae > Dovyalis > Dovyalis caffra. The sequence goes on along the minus strand of CAWUPB010000957.1, from coordinate 2,099,876 downwards.
TTCATATAACTGATTGAGAAAAAATAAAAATTAGTTTACTTATATGCAATTATCTCATCTGAAAAACCCCCAAGCCATCCGGTTATCTCCTAAGGCTTAACCTCCTTTCCATTATAAGAGCCTATCCTGATGACTTTGATAGGAACCATTGCCTATACATTAGGAACATCACGCTGCCATGTGCTGTAACAGGAATTGGTCTATCAGCCGATTTCCACAAAAACTCCATACTAAGATGAGATCATAGAAACATTTATTCATATCTTTTCACCAACCAAAGATGCCATTTGTTGTTATTGTTCTTTTTCTTGTTGCTCAAATCAATTTGTCTCGAAGGAAGTAGTAATAAAATAAATAGCCACTTGATTTGCCCAGTTGGTTTAGAATTCACATAGATGAACAAGACACAGTCTTGTTTTGCATAGGTTGTTTGGTGGAGATATTTTACATTTAATTGAGCATGTATCAAAGCTTTGGAATGATGATAATAACGATAATAATTGCATTATAAATATGTTAATTTTTAATTTTTTTTAATCGAGTATATGAACTTTATTTTTCATTTGAATATACTAATTTTTTAAAACTATCAATCAAGTATTTTCGTCAATTTTTTTCATTAAACGAGTGACATATTTGTTACCTCTAGAATAACAAATTATAATTTTTTTTTTAATTGAATACATGAATTTTATTCATTTATTTTTTTGAGTATACCAATTTTTTTTTAAATGTAAATTAAATAATTTCGTCAATTTTTCTGTTAACTAATGAAATGTAAGTTACCACTAAAATACTAAACTATAAATTTGCCTTTTTTTTTTGGAGGAAAATTTCTCCCTAAATTATTCTAGCATTTCAAAATTGAACAAATAATTTAAAAAATATTATTTTTTAACTATAAAATCCCGAACTAATCTCATTAGTTTTAGATGTGAAAAAAAAAAAAAACATAAGCATAAAATTTTTCATTAAGAAAATTCGTTGTTTGTGAGCATTTAGGAGGATCTCTCCAATAATAATAATAATAAAATTATATAATTTGTATTCAAAAGGTAACGAACATGTCATTAACTAATAAAACAGTTAATAAAAAGATTTGATTGATAATTTTAAAAAATTAGTATATTCAAACAAAAAAAATTAAAATCTATATACTTGATTGAAAAAATAAGTAAAATTATAATTTGTTATTTTAGAGGTGGACAAGCTATCACTTAAGGGAGAGCTGAGGAAATTATTTGATTGATATTTTTTAAAAAATTAATATATTCAAATAAAAAAATTAAAAATTATATACTCGATTGCAAAAAAAAAAAAAAAAAAATTAGTATACTTATAGAGAAATTATTCCGGACAGAAACATCAAAATTTCAAGGATCACAGTTGGCCTTGATGAGCTTGAAATAGCGGTTTTGGCCGATATTTTGCCGGCTTTTGACCAACTAATAATAATATATAGTAGACAAAAATACATAAGGTAAGAATGAGTCCAAAAGATCTATATGCTTTCCATCCAAACTAACCTAATTTTTATGATAGGGAAAAAAAAAAGTCCGAATCTTTCAACTGCCAAAAAGAAAAAGAAAAAAAAGAAGTTATGCTTAACATATATTATAACTTTTTTTAAGGTAAAATTCATTGTCAAAATTAGCATCTTTATATATAGAAATATTTTGTAAACCACCAAACCTCTACGAATAAATTGATCTTGTAAAATTTCAAAAAAATATAAAAGCCTATCTCTTCTCATCTTTCTTGTGTTTTCTTTAAACGAACAACTATAAATATAGGATAAACCACTACTTATAATAAATACATCGTAAGTCAGATATTTGACCTTGTCTCTTTCCTCAACTCTGCAATTGACATGGACTATTATTGTTTTGCAAGAAAAAGTGGTAACAATGTCTATTTGTATACGAATATTTCCAACAATATTATTCTAATTACATGAAGTCTAATTAGATTTTCAGTATTGGCCATAATAAAAAATAATTGAAAAAACGCTAATAATTTCACTACTCGCCAAGTACTTGGAAATGCCCATCAGATGAAAAATAAAAGAGTTGAGGTAAACAACAATAAACCTCTCACGTGCGGGGACGAATCCAAGACCGTTGAGATAGGAGGCCATTCCACAAGAATGTTGGGCAAAATATTTAAATATGTTATTTATATCATTTTAGGGACAAAGAATATATAAAAGGATCAAAATAAATATTGTAAGAGGGAGAACTATGTTTCTGCCTTTGACGGTTAAATTTGTTATGAAAAAAAGTCTTTTAAAGGAAAAAAGGATTATTGTTATTATTATTATTTTCATTTTTCAGGGATTACATTACAATTTCTTTAAAAAAGGGACCAATTATTCTAAATTAATAAAGGAGGGACCATATCATTTTAACTTTGGAGCCTATGGTGGTCCCACCTTGGATTCGTATTGATCCAAGTTTTAACCTGGTTCTCCTTGTCCGAACTGTATTAGCAGGAGGGGTACTGGAATTACCTAATTTAGTTGGCAAAATTTATCGACACTGTATTTAATTCTAATAAATAATCATACAGATTTATGGAAGAAAGAAAAAAAAAATTAAAGTCTAACTATAATCAACCCATTCATTAAATTCGAACGAAATTGCAGTACAATATCTTCAACAACATTCTAAAATAGCAATAAATTAAAATAAAAAATACCTAGTATTTCATAAATACCAACTCAATAATATATCAATAACCACGTAGCTTGTTTTATATTGAAAATAAAATTAATTATTTTTAAAACAGAAACAATAAGATTCAACATTTTTAATAAATACCATTTTAAAATTTAAATCAGAAAAATTTTATTTGAAAAGTAATTCGTTTATTTCCAAACAAATAACTTATTAGAAACTTTAATTATGATTTTGTTAAATAATAATAATCACATATAGTTAATCAATTGGACCAAATGTAAAAGTAGTGATAAACGTTGAACAAAAGGCCGAGGAAGCAGCTGAAAAGTTAGCGAAGGTGACGGATATGCCTAAGCATTACGAAGCCACAGCCAATGTAAGACACCCCGCAATGTCAGCGTCATTGGCTGGCAGAGAATTACACGGTTTCTTTTTGGAGTAAGTAATTATTTAGTACCGACAGTTTTAATAAAGTTATAACTTAGACCTTTATATTTCAAAATTTGTAATTTAGTTACTTTACTCTAATTGACCCCTATCTTATCTCTAAAACCCCATTATTTTGATGTTAATGTAAAAATTTAAATATTTTTGGTGTTTTAAAAAAACCAACATATAGTTGGGGAGATCCAAGAAAATAAGTTAGTTTCATGCTTTGGTTACTTAATAAAATGAGTCCCGTAATTTTTAGCTAAGTGCAAGGGAAAAAAGAAAAAAAGAGAGAGAATTGTGAGGTGTAACTAGGAATGGCAATTTGACACAACCCGAGGTTGCCCCGCCCCGGTCAATATGGGGATTCCCCGCATTGATTGGGGAACAAGGTGGGGCGCCTCGCCTCGCATTTTTTTTAGACGGGGATGGGATTAGGCCACCCCGTCCCGTTTTGCCCCGTCTACGGTGATTTACTTAGTCACTTAGGTTAGCCGTTTTGCACTTTTGAGTTTTGCCTCGTATTTTCTCTTTTGTCTAATTGTCTCCTATCTCGCAAATTTGTTTTTGTTTTCTACACTCGCACAACCTCTTTCACTTTGCTTCTTCAAGCTCGACTTAGGTTTCACTTCTTTTCCTCTCAATTTCGGCCTCATTCCGTTTTCCACCGTGACCACCACTCCACTAGAGCACCGACCATTGCCGAGCAACCGACCGACCACCAACCCATCGGGTAATTATTTTTTTTTCTAATTAGTTTTATGAAATGTGGTTTCATGGACTACTTCAAATTTCAATTGCTTGGACTTTTTGCTTGTGAGATGATTGAGATCCGAATAATGGATTTGTTTCTTAAATTGCAATAATCAATGGGTAACTCGGGTAAGTGAGTAATGGGTATGTTACTATTAGAAACCAAAGCATGTCCATGTCTAAAGGCTTCATCCTTGTTGGGTTTGCAGGATTGCATTTGGGTTCCTAAACTTGAAGATATGGTCGGATGTCTAGTGGTCGGTTCCGGATGGAAACTTCTTATGGTTGGTGTTACTAATGGAGTTTCATGAAGATCCGAAATATCCTTGTTGAGAATTTTTCCTTACTCAGTAGCAGGATATTTGTATTCATGTTGTAGTTGATTTTTGACAAATGAAATGAAACCTTTACTTTTGTAGTTGATTTTTGACAAATGAAATGAAACCCTTCACCATTGATGGAAAAAAAGAAAAGAAAAGAAAAGGAAAATGGTGTTGTTTCGAATACGATAGGATTTATTATCACTTCATTCCGAAAAATGTGAAGAGTATTTGTTTCCTTGGATTTATGCATGAAGTGTCAATTACTCCCCGTCAAATTTATCACACTCCGAATTTTTCCTTGGCTTGCAGCCTTCGTCGTTGCGTGCTCGCTCGCTAGCGTTGCTACTTGCAAGGTCGCGTGTCGGCTCGCAGTGTCATCGTAACTCAGCATGCGAGTGTTACCGTAGCTGTAACACATGATTATTCAAAAGCATTTTTTTTTAACAATTATAAGAATTGATTTCATTTATATGGGAAATTGAATACAAACTAGATATATTTGATTTGATTTTTTTGTTTTGTGATTCAAGATGTTCCTTTTAACAAAGTGATTTAAGATTCACTTCCCTCACCCCAAATTTACTTGGTCTTCATGTATATTCACAGATTGCGTGAAGGTGGTGTAAAATATGGATTTTATTTTTTCTTTCCTGTTTGCTTGTGATAAAATGTATTCACTCATTTGCATGAATTGCATAAGTGGAAGTACTAATTTGAGTGAGGAATATGTTCACTTGAATTTTTAGAAAATGACAAGCCATGAAGATGGAGGTAGCTCCCATCACTCTATAGACTCTACACCAATACCATTGGATTCCTCTCCATCGACTCCGATTCATCGAATCGGTTTCATCTCCATAACTTGCTACGGGTGAACTTCAAAGCGATTATGATCTCCTTAATAAAAAGCAATTTAGTGTCGTGTGGAACCATTTCACAAAGAAAACTCGTGAATGATGAAGAAAAGACAGAATGCAATTATTGCATGAAGCAACTTAGAGGCAAGTCAAGGAATGGTACTAAACATTTGCATGATCACTTTAAGAGATGTCCAAGAAGGAGAATTACGGACATAAGACGAAGGTTTTAACTTCTAACTTAGTGAGTGATGCAATGTCTTTTACTTTTGATCAATAGATGAGAAGAAATGAGCTTGTTTTTATGATCATAATGCATGAATATCCGCTTTCTATGGTTGATCATATCGGCTTCGGGAAGTTTACAAGTACTCTTCAACCATTATTCTGGTGTCCAAGTAGAAATATAGTGAAAAGTGATACCTTCAATATATATGACAATGAGAGAGCCAAAATGAAGAGACTTTTCGAAAAACTTGAAAGTAGAATTTCCATCACTACCGATTTATGGACAACGAGCAACCAAAAAAAGGATTCATGGCCATTACGACTCATTACATTGATAGTTCTTGGACATTACGAAGCTACGTATCGAGGTACTTTTCATTTCTTGTTAACTTAATGAAGCTTGTTTAATTGTTTTAGTTTAATGCTTCTAGTTTATAACTAATTTATATCTTGCTTTAGATTTATGTATGTTCCTTGTCCACATACAAGCATTGTCCTTGCAATCTGTTTTGGTTGATTGTTTGATGGATTGGAATGTTAAAGAAAAATTATCCAATATTACATTAGACAATTGTTCCACCAATGATTCTATGGTTGAGTATGTGAGGGATAAATTAAAATCTAAAGATTTGTTGAATTCTGGTTCTTTATTACATATGCGGTGTTGTGCTCATATCATTAACTTAATAGTGAAAGATGGGTTAGATGTCATTAAGGAGGGGGTTGAATGAATTAGAGATAGTGTAGCATTTTGGACATCAAATCCCAAAAGAGTTGAAAATTTTGAGGAAGCTCGCTAACTTTCTTCTCATTCCTATCACGAAGAAATTAGCTTTAAATTGTCTAACTAGATGGAATTCTACTTATTTGATGCTTGAAATTGCTTTATTATGTAAGGATTGTTTCTCTAGGTCGAAGCGTCGCGAACCTTGTTATAAGATTGCTCCTACTAATAGTAATTAGGAATTCACAAAGGAAATGTGTGGGAGATTAAAGATTGTTTATAGTGTTAATAAATTATTTTCGTGAACTCGATACCCCAAGCTAATATGTTTTTTTGCTAAAATTTGTGAAATTAAGGTTGCATTGACTCAATGACTCACTTGTCCTAATCAAATGGTTAGTGAAATGGCAAAAAGTATGTCAGCCAAGTTCAATAAGTATTGGAGTGTGATTCATGAAATAATGGGAGTAGCTATAGTTTTAGATCTTAGGTACAAAATGGATTCACTAGAGTTTTATTTTGAGAAGTTTATGGGAGTGAGGCTATGGTTCGGATTGAGAATATAAGAAAGCTTTGTTATGGTTTACTCGGTCGAGTACCAAAAAAAATAGAAATGTGGATGTAGGATGTGGTAGCTCTATTATGGCTAATCCTTCAACGCTTTATGAGGATATGAAATCCGAGTTTGACTTGTATGTTTCAAGAAAAAAGACCAAGGTTACTTTTGTCAAGACAAAGCTAGACTACTACTTAGATAAGGGTGTTATTCCAAGAACCAAAGATTTTGATATTTTAGTATGGTGGAAAGTAAATGGGGGTGAAATACCCTACTTTGATGGCAATTGCTAAGGATGTGTTGGCAATCCCCGTGTCAACCGTTGCTTCGGAATCGCCTTTTAGTGCTTGGCGGCAAGCTAGTAAGTCCATATCGAAGTAGACTTCATCCAAAGACGGTGAAAGCATTAATGTGTGCTCGAATTGGTTGTAGATAGCTGAAAATAAAAGTAATGTACTAAAACTCTACATATGAATTTGATTTTTTTTATTAATTTCTTAAAAATTTTATGTATCTTATTTATGTTTGTTATATTTTTTTCTAGGTGGAACTCCATTTGTTTTAGATGTTTATTGTACTATGTATGAGGAGTATCCGTAAGAAGATGAATGTATAAAATAATATGTCAAAGTTTAAATGACAACATTGAAAAATTTTGTGATGACTAATTCACTTTTAATTTTAATGAATGTGTAGGATCTGCAGTAATCGATGATTATGTTAAACTTCAATATGATGAGTGAGTCTTGATGATCTTTGAGTAGTACATGCAAAGATTTATTTTTTTAATTGTATTTGTGATATTTTATCAATTTAATTAAGTATGTAATTTAATTCGGTTGAAAATGATTTAATATATTATGAATTGTATTGTAATTTTGTAGTTGAATAAGCTAAAAGATTACATTGAACTCCATTTCCCTTTTTGTTTTTAACTAATACTTCCTTGATGTTATATGTTGTTGTCAGTTCTAGTGTCATGTTTTTTTATTGTTTCTCCAAGTAGTTAGGAGGGTTTTGTTGAGTTAAGTAACTTAACTTGATCTCTTGCTTAAGTTCATATCCTTATATAATAAAGCAATTTATGTAAATTATGTTGATCTTTTGCTTGGGAAATAAAATTGTGCAAATTGTTTATGCTCACTACGTAATCTGTAAAAATGGGGCAAAACGGGGCGGGGTGGACATAAACAAGTGAAACGGGGCCTCGTTAGCACCGCGGGGATCCCCGTCCCCGTTTGGGGAGCGGATGGAATGGCAAAGTTTGCCCTGTTCGGAGCACGAGGCGGGGATAAGGAATTTTTTTAGGGGCGAGGCGGGGATAGGGATGGCGATCCCGCCCGCCTCGCCTCGCCCCATTGCCATATCTAGGTGTAACATTAAAGTACTAATCTTCTTACAATTCCATTGTTTTGGGGCCACATCACTCTTTCATCATTTTTCTTTTTCCATAGCATTTTATTTTGCAATTACATTTTGCCCGTTTCTTCCACATCCCTTTCAATTATATATATATATTCCTTCTTACTTTTTCTTGTGTTGTTTTGAAATTTTGTTGATTTTGTTTCATAAGCTACACACCTCATAATAGCGCATTTAAAACATTATGAATTATAAATTTAGTATTTACTTTGTATTGATGGATATACGTACAATTAATTTGAATATTGAATTTGTTTTTTCAAATTCATGTATGCATGCATATGTTGAATGAATTTGCTTTGATTTTCTCTACAAATTGACGGAGCTACGGCACTACCTATATTTATTTTATTTTAATAACTAATAAGACAACAATCAACAAGAGTCAACGATTAAGTTATAGGTTTTTAAACACGAAGGACTATGCTACAATAGAATTCGAAATTAAGGACTAAAGTGTAACTTATTATTCTTGTTGCCTTTTGAAACTTGCCCAACAGCCCCACATTCCTCAACTATTCAAATTTTCACTGGCCTTCTTTATTACGTTTTCCAATTTAAGCCACCAATTAGGACTCTTTATGTTCAGTTTTTACTTTTGTTTATGTGTCTGGGTCTTTGGTCTTCAGTCCTTACAGTTTCTTTCTTTAACCAGGTCATATTTTTATGGTCTTGCCTCTTGAATTTTTCATTGAAAAATCAAGAACAAATTTATCAAACATGTGTGTGTTTTGCACAGACAGTGATAAGCAGTTTTGTAAGGTATGTTAAAGCATTTTCATTTTACCGAGGTTCTTTTTTGGATAGTTTTTGCTTGATTTTTGTTTTCTTGGTTTGGTTGGTTTTGTTTATCGACTTCTTGCTATTTTTTTCCTTGTGTTTTTTTTTTATGGCTTTTGGCTTTTGGGTGTGGTTCTAGAGAGAACCCATTTGATAGTTTTGATTTAAAAGTGTAGCTGTAAAGAGTATGGGGTTTTGTGGGTTTTAGATATTTTCATGAATTGTTGTTTCAGTATGTATGATCTAAGAAGGGGTTTGCTAGCTTTCAATCTGAGCTTATTTTAAGGTTTTATGATGATAAACAGTGATGTTATGGATACATAGAATTGCAGTTAGTAGAAGTTGTGAGTAAACACAGAGTACACTAAGTAAAGATGGGCAGTGGATTGGAGAGGACTCTTGATTGCATTTCTTCCCCAATTTGGTTCTTGTGCATGATTTGTGGCTCTAACTTGACTGATGCGAGGAAACACAGTTCACTGGAATTCGGAAGTAATGAATGGCTTGTATTTTGTTTTAAGTTGTCATTATCAAATGTGTTTTTGCTCATTATTTAATGCATTTGAACGATGAACACACAGAATTTGCACTGTTGCGGTTTTTGCTAAAACACATTCTTACCATAGGAATAGGAAAAGCCAGAATACGTATCCTTGAAACATGGATGGAAGTTTCTGTTTCAGAAAGCAGGTGATGGACAGCAGAGTTTTGTCTGGTCATCTTCCTTGTTTTTCCAACTTTTGCCACTCTTTGATGCCTGTCCTGATAATTGATTTCTGAAATTTGCGTTACAAAGGTCAACATGTAAAATTGACTTTTGGATTTTCTTTTTGCCATTGGTTCATTGTATAAACATATATTCTTAGGTTTGTCTTTGCCTATGCATTGTTAGCTTTTCATACTTGAAAACGCATGCTTTATTACGATAACCTGCTCTGTTGAATGCTGCTTCTCAGTTCCTTGAATTTAGTGCCTAAAATTATGCACGGTTGCAATCTTTGTTTGTTACCTACAACTCTGCTCAGTCGGCTTATTCCTTTAAATCTGCTTATATAAAATTGCATTATAAGAAACACTTGGATTACCTTTTCTTCTTCCACATTTTTTTATGAGGGGGTTATTTAACTATTTATATCTAAAATTCTGGAAAATGTGAATATTTTGCTTTTAGTTTATGTGGTTTTGTTCCTTTCCCATTCGATAAGTTATAATCCTTGGCAAGTAAGCATTAACAACCATAATACTAAAAGGCATGGGAGAGGCATAGAGAGAAGACTATTTATTATCGTTGTTATTGTTGGTGAACTATGTGCTTTCTGGCATGACTAGTCCTACTTTTTCAGGGAAAATTCTTTCATTTTACATGATAATTTTGTTTGTTTATTGCAGTGAGCCTGCAGAACATCTCAACTCAAGATGTTTTCATTGTCTAAATTTCAAAAGAGACCACAGAATGGTTCATAAAGGTGATTTGGTTGTTATTGGAATCTCCGTAGGTTTGGCCCTTGGTATCTTGATAGCTTTACTTATATTTTTTGGCATAAAGTGGTACAAGAAGCGTGCTAATCTCCGACAGTGTTCAAATGATCATAGTCTTCCGACTCTTCCAATACGCATGAATGGCCTGGGTACAAGCAATGACTTTAGTGCATCTCTTGCAAGTTCCATTACCATCCAGGGATCAGAACCTAAGAAGAGCTCCCAGGTTTCTTCTTGGTGGAATCATCACAGTAAAGATCGGTTTGCTTCTGCATCAGGCATACTTAGATATTCTTACAAGTACGTAAATCTCTAAAAAGGAAGCAAGTTTTGTTATTTTGCTGCATTAAAAATCAACTTATGCTATGAGTGCTAGCTCTTCTTTTTCTGGATAATTCATTGACCACATACAAGTTCATTTCTAAATCTATTTCTTGATAAAGAAAAAGAATACATTCCTCTTAGTGTACTGAAAGATATACCCATTGACAAGATATTAATCCCACACAATAGAGACTTTTCTTTGTATATTCTTTCCGATTTGTTTCTTTTCATTTCAAATCTCCATAGTCAAGAGGGTAGTGCTGTGATATGGGTAGCCAACCTCCTGTTTAGAGGAGATTTGATTTTGGATCTGGGGTATAGCACCCTGCCAACTTTATTATAGTAAACCTAAATATAACTTACAAGTTGGCTTCAGAAATCCATCATGCAACTTGTAAAGCATAGATTGATGTCCTAAGTTATTGCCTTTTCTTTTCCAGGGATATTCAGAAAGCTACACAAAATTTCACGACTGTTTTGGGACAAGGTTCATTTGGTCCTGTATATAAAGCAGTTATGCCTACTGGAGAAGCATTGGCTGTGAAGGTGCTTGCTTCTAACTCAAAGCAGGGGGAAAAAGAGTTCCAAACAGAGGTACTACATTGGAACACTTCTACTCGAGTGTATGCAGAACATATAATTACTGCAAGAGATGCCTTCGTGGCATGTTTAAGACAACTTTCTCATTCTACAGTGACAAATTTGATTCTTCTGAGGCCCTTCTTTTTCTAAATACTATAATACAATTTCTAAATTTTGAATACATTGTCTAAGATAATAATGGTCTACAATGCACTGGTGATATTTCATGTGGCTTGTACTTTTTTCAGTATAACAAGGAAAATGTCTCAAACAATGATAAAAGAAGATTGATCATCACAGGGAACATTCTGGCCAAACAAGGTCTGTCTGACTATTTGTTCATAAATGCTACCAAACTCAGTGATGTTCAGAGATCAATTACACTAATCAAAAGAAAGGTTCCTTGTTTCAAAAGATACCACCACAAATTTTTGGGAAAATGAGGAACTAAATGCGTAAAGGCAGGGTTATGGAGCAGTCATTGCTACCCATTTTTGGCAAATTTTGCATTTATATCTACAAACCTTTGCAAAAATTCTTGCATTTAATTGTATCTGAAGTTCCTAGAAAACATATTGAGTGTTCATTATTTAGCCTGGTCCTTTTGCAGGTATCTCTTTTAGGAAGGCTGCATCACCGCAATCTTGTGAATTTGTTAGGATATTGTATAGATAAAGGAAGCCACATGTTGATTTATCAGTTCATGAGTAATGGGAGCTTAGCGAACCATCTTTATAGTAAGCTAAAAGGCCCCCACTTATTTCATTCTTTATTCCTTGTGATGAACCATCTATTGGTATGTAACCACCGATATGAAAAGAGCATTCTAGATTAAAACTGCATTGAACATTATGATATAGGGCTGCCATCCTTTTTTCTGGTTGTACTAATAATTTATGTGGTCGTCATCTTACAATCATCTGTAAACTGTGCAAATATTGTTGGTTCACTAGCTAATAATTTTAGATTGCCATTTTCTACAAAAAGGGTAACTATTGATGCAGAAATGGGAACTTATGATGTCAGAGTTCCTAAGTCACTTGTGTGCTCAATGGGTTGTGTTAGCATTTGCTACATGTGGGTGAGGGTTGTCTATGTTAGCCAGTTTGTTAGCATTAATGTTTTGCTTTTGGACTTGTATCGTTAATTCCATCCAGTTATATGATTGTTTGCTTTCTCGTCCAAAGTAAAGACACCAGTAATTTGCAGAACATCCTTGGCGTTAATGTTTTGCTTTTGGACTTGTATCGTTAGTTCCATCCAGTCAAATATGATTGTTTGCTTTCTTGTCCAATGTAAAGACACCAGTAATTTGCAGAACACCCTTGGCTTAAGTGGTGTAGTAATGTACTGGGTTCAAATCTCCATTCCTTCTTCCCCAAGGCCATGTCTCCCCTTGTAACAATAAAAAAAGTCATCAATTTTATGCAAAACAGTTTACTGCTGTTATTTATCTGCTTTTGGTGATTGTGGTATCAGCTGAATGCTACTTTTAGACTTACTCTGATACTTGAAGTTCAGGATGTGTGCGCAAAGATATTTTGTTAGATTCCTTTTTTTCTTTTGCGTGTTGATTGTATACTAATAAATTTCCCACTAGATTTGAAACTAGGTCCATTCTGCCTCTTTCATAAATCAAATGAAAATTCTTTTTTCTTTTCTATTTAATCCCTTGACGCTTAACATTCTGGCTGTGCATGTTACCAGATGATGAAGAACAATTTTTGAGTTGGGAAGAAAGACTTCAAATTGCCCTTGATATTTCACATGGAATTGAATATCTTCATGAAGGGGTAGGTCGAATCCGAATCTCTTTGTTCTCTTGGTGGAATGCTGGATTTGCTTGTTCCATTAATATGACCATTATTCTGGCACAGGCAGTCCCACCTGTTATACATCGTGATTTGAAGTCTGCAAACATATTGCTGGACCAGTCAATGAGAGCTAAAGTAAGCTAGCATGCTTAAATTACTGATAATGCACACTTATGTTACCGATCTATCCATGGAGCAACAAATTAAATGACCTCCACCTTGGGATTTGAAATTTCTACTTTTGCATGCAAAGTCATGCTCTTTAGTTAATTAAATTTTAAGATGTTGGTGATGAGCTTTTGCTGCTAGCATATTGTTGCTTAAAGTGATATTTTGTGGAGTACAAATAGCTGAAAATATTGATTAGTAGAAAACATAGATCAAATTTCATGTTGTGTACATTTACCTCTGCTGCTGCTGCCGCCCTGTGTGTAGGTTGCTGATTTTGGACTTTCAAAAGAAGAGGTCTTTGATGAGCACAACTCTGGCTTGAAAGGTACATATGGCTACATAGATCCAGTGTACATATCCACAAACAAGTTCACCATGAAGAGTGACATCTACAGTTTTGGTATTATCATCTTCGAACTTATTACAGCGATCCACCCACATCAAAACCTAATGGAATACGTTAATCTCGTAAGTCTTGTGCTCCCTTCTAGCTAATAGATTTCTTTCTTTTAATAATTTAAGATTATCTGAACCCAAAATTTTTGCTTTTGTGATTTCTATCTTTTCCCCCTCTTGGAAGGCTGGTATGAGTCCAGATGGTGTTGATGAAATACTAGACAAGAAGCTGGTTGGAGAATGCAGAATTGAAGAAGTGAGGGACCTAGCTGCCATTGCCCACAAATGCTTGCAAAAATTCCAAAGAAAGAGACCTTCAATAGGAGAAGTTTCACAGGCTATATTGAAGATAAAACAAAGGCGCCTTGATAGGGAAAAGTCTAGAGAATTTTCACGAGTTGTGAGCAGGATACAGGATCAACAGGTGGAGTTGAGTAGGATGGCCAGCATAAAAGATGACGATTGAATGCACAGAGGATCCTTTTGCTTCTTTTATCTGTTCTAATCACTCCCTGTTCAACTTTCATCAAACTAACATGATATACCACATAGGCACCAATGAGTTTTGTAAAACTGGAGTTAAGGTCCCTAACCTATCCAACAATAGAGAAAAGTTCAGAAATATAAAATGTTTGTTCTTTGTGACCAATGAGGCCACTTCTTTTTAACTATCGAGATTCAAGGTAGCTATTCGCTTGACCAAAATGGTTTAAGGATGATAGATAAGTATATTTTGTCAACGTAAATGTTGTAATTCATTCTCTCTTTGTTCCACAGTTACATATATAGTTGGCTGCACAGAACGCGTTTAATACTGGGAGATATATGGGTCTATCCTGTTGATGTCAATCTCGATTTTATAGCGACTTTGTTATTCTGTTGAATAAGTCAAGGTCAGTGGGTTAGTGTTCCTGATACAGGGAAATCAGTTTTAGAAGGAAGAGAGATTGAGGCAGAGAACGGGAAGGGGAGAAGAAATTGAATTGGGGATCTCTCTCAATTGGGGCTGGAATAGAATTGGGGATTTCCTTCAATTGGGCTATAAATGGGATAAGCAACCAGCAGGCTTAAGGTGTAATGGACTGGGCATTCAGTTATAGAATTGGGCTAGATGTATGGGTTGGATTTAGAGTTAAACTTGTCATTTTATGGTTTTTAGATTAATAACAAAGGGGAGGAAATGTAATAGAAGAAGGAATGCTATATATTGTAACGGAATGATACTATGTACTACAATAAACAATATAAAGTTATAACAAACTTTCTCTCTCTCTTTCCTATGTGTCTCATTTTGTTTCTTTCTCTCTCTCATTCTATTCTTCATCTTTGTTCCTTATTCTTCCACTCGCATCATTAGTATCGAACTCGTTGTTCCAAGGCCAAAAATGCCAAAATGGATGACTTGCATAAGCTAGAGGAGTCAATGAGGGTGATGGCTAAGAAATAAAATAAAAAAATAAAATAAAATAAAAATGAAGATGGTATCCAAAAGCATACAAGACCATTCCATAAAACGGGAGATGGTTCAAAAATAACAAGAAGAAGGATTTGCGGAGCTCAAGAAGTTGCTTACCTCTCTAATGGTTTCTTCGACCACACCTACTATCCATAACCACGCTTAATCCTCTAACTTAACCACGATGCCCCCACCACACCACCAAAGTGTTCCACACACACCTATCAGTATAAACCCAATATTGCCTATACCTCCTATGACAATGATGCACCCTTCCTCACATCCTATTACCCTCACACAATACAAAACAACCAACCTTAATCTAGATGTGAGCCATTGCTGTAAGGAGTTTCTTACCTTTGATGGTGATGATATTGATAATTGGTTATGTCGGTGTTACCAATTTTTTGAGATTGAAACAATGGATGAATATGAGAGGGTTTAATATGCTTCTTACTTCTTGGATGGTAAAGCTCTATATTGGCATAAAGCTTACAACCAAAGCTTGGATAGGAAGCTAACTTAGAAGGAGTATGTTACCGCAATAATAAGCGATTTGGAGCGAAGTGAAATCCACTAGGTCGGTTAAAGAACCTCTCTCAAACTTCGATTTAGAACATACATTCTTGAATTAGATGTTTTGTGGAATCGAGTCGCTATTAATGAACAACAAGCTTTAAACATGTTTTTAACTAGACTAAGGGAGGATATTTATGATCCCGTTTTTATGTTTGAACCTCAAAACCTAATCAAGGCTTATGAGTTATTGCACAAGCAAGATAATACAAACTCCTACAATAAGAAACACTATTCTAAATCAACAATCCCTTATTTCAATAAACCCTTCTTCAACCATCCTAGATTTCCAATACCCACTGGACCAGTACAAAACCCCCACCCATGCTCACACATAACCTACCAACTCGCTCGCAAACCCAACTTCCAGATCAAAAACATTAATCAATAAGGAGTTTGAAGAAAAAAGGGTCAAGAATCAATGTTTTTGGTGTGATGAAACTTATGCTCCTCGATATAAGTGTAAATGGAAGAGACTTTTTCTATCCAAGTAGTGGATAAGGAAATTAAAGAATGGGATTTAAAAGAAAATCAACCATCGCGGAAGAGCCTTCAAAGATTCCGCCCTACACATTTCTATTAATGCATTAGAGGGGTGGACTGGTTTTAAAACTTGAAGAGTTTTGGGATATGTAAATCAAAAACCGATGTATATCTTGGTGGACTCAAGTTCTACTCATAATTTTCTTAACCTAGAGATAGTAGAGAGCCGAGATGCTATTTAACTTTCTTAAGTCCACTCGTGTAGAGGCTACCAATGGGGCTACTATGTTATGCATATCAATATGCAAAGGATTTCAATAGGTTATGCAAGGTATTAAGTTTCATGTTGATTTATTAATCATAAACCTACATAACAGTTGATATGATATTGGGCATAAAATGGCTCTCAAACCTCGGAAAATATTGTGTCTAATTATCAAGACATGTGGATGAAATTTCAATGGGAAGGGCAAGAGGTTAAGCTAACTAACCGGGGAGATCCAGATGAAAACCATATCCGAAATATAGATGGAGAGACTGTTGAGTAATCTGCTCAAGTAGCTTCAACACAATTGTGTAGCATTACCTTGCGGGATGCACATTCATCGAGCATGATTTTTCCATAGAAGAGGTCGCACGACCATGAACAAGGTTCAACTAAAATCTCGACCTTGTTGGATGAATTTCGGGTTGTTTCTTTTTAGCCTAACGCATTACCTCCTAATAGGTCGCAAGATCACTCGAATTCCTCTACCGAAAGGTACGTAACCCGTATGCAAAAAGCCATATCAATATTCAGTATTACAAAAAGATGTTGTAGAAAAGCTAGTGAAAGAAATGCTTACTTCGGGAATCATTCAACGAGTGTCGCCCCTTTGCTTCCTCGGTAGTTCTAGTTAAGAAAAAAGATGGATTGTTATGATTATGTGTAGATTATAGGGCTTTAAACAATAGCACTCGTCAAAAATAAATTCCTCATTCCTTTAATTGATGAGTGGTTGGAGGAGTTACATGGAGCAACCATTTACTCCAAACTAGATTTATGCTCAAGTTATCACCAAATTCGTATGTTCTACCATGATATTCCTAAAACAGCTTTCAAGATGCACCACGGCCATTACAAATTCTTGGTAATGGCCTTCGGCCTCACCAATGTCCCCGCCACCTTTCGGAGCTTAATGAATGAGGTCTTTCATGACTGGTTATGAAAGTTTATGCTAGTGTTCTTTGATGACATCCTTATCTACAGGAAGACTCTCAAAGACCATCTCGCCCATCTCAAAACAAGTATTAATGCTATTAAAAACTCATTAGTTGTATGCAAAAATTATTAAATACATTTTTAGGGTAGATTAGGTTGAATACTTGAGGCATTTTATCTCAGCTGAAGAAGTCTCCACTAACCCTAAGAAGATTCAAGCAATAGTGGAATGGCTTACTCCAAGAAATTTAAAGCAATTACGTGGGTTCTTAGGGTTAGCAAGCTACTATCGCAGGTTCATAAAGGGATATGGCATGATCAGTAAGCCATTAACATCCCTATTGAAGAAGGATGCTTTCCACCCAACGGAGGAATCTATTACTCGCCTTTAACGCACTTAAGGTAGCTTTATCTTCGACTCATGTTCTCGTTTTACCCGACCTTACCAAGGAATTTACACTTAAAATGGATGTCTCTAGCACTTGGATTGGTGTTGTTCTAATGCAACAGGGACACCTAATTGGTTTCTTTAGTAAGGGCCTCTCATCCGAGCATCGATCACTATCTACTTATGAAAGGGAGTTACTAGCAATCATACAGAGTTATACGACAATGAAGACACTATTTAGAATCACGACATTTTAAGATTAAAACAGAACACCAAAGCCTCAAATTTCTCCTAGAGCAGAAATTAGCTACCTTCAATCAACATACATGGTTGGTCAAGCTATTAGGCTTTGATTATGAAATCCTTTACAAGAAAGATAAGGAAAACTTAGCTACGTACGCACTCTTCAAACTACCTAGCTATAATGTTCATTTTATAACTATTTCTACATTGTCCTCCGACATACTTCGACAAGTAAATGACTCTTGGGTAGCTAACCTTTCCATTAAGCAAATACTCGTCGGATATAGAGCATAACCCAATGGTACACCCTTTGTACAAGTGGCAAGGATACAATTTTAACTAGGAGAGAAAGATTAATTGTGGGTAAGGATGATAACCTAAGAAGACACATTGTGAGTATGTTCCATGATTCGACCTTAGGGGGACATTCGGATATGGTAACTACTTATAAGAAATTGGGTGGTGTTTCTCATTGGAAGGGATTACAAGGTGATGTTAGACAGGACATCGAGAGTGTCAAACATGCCAAGCTTACAAGCTTGAATTAGTGGCTACATCGAGGCTACTATAACCCCTTTTCATACCACAAAGGGTCTTCACCGATATATCCATAGTTTTCATAAAGGGGCTTCCTAAATCCAAGGGAAAGGAAGTCATTTTTATGGTGGTAAATCACCTCAACAAGTATGCTCATTTCATGAGCATTCCTCATCCTTATACTCGCCTGTGTGATAGCTCAAGTATGCATGGATACAGTTTTCAAACTTATGGGTTACCTTCCATAATTATCGGTGATAGAGATGTAGTGTTTTTGAGCATTTTTTAGAAAGAATTGTTCACTCTACAAGGGATGGATCTTCACTACTCCACTACTCACCATCCTTAGTCCAATGGTTAGACCGAAATGGTGAATCGTTGCTTGGAAACCTATATGGCAGGAGATACTCCATCTAATTGGTATAAGTGGCTTCCTCTTGCAGAATGGTGGTATAACATCAATTACCATTCCTCGACCAAAATAACACCATTCAAGGCAATTTATAGTTACCCACCCCTAATCCATCTTCTCTACACCTTTAAGGACTCCCCGATGGAAGTTGTAGACCATTATCTCGATACTAGAGAAATTTTTTTATCGCATCTCAAACAAAACTCAAGCATAAAACCTATGACATAATTAGCCAACAAACATAAAACCGAACGTCAATTTACAATTGACGACCGGGTTTATGTGAAGCTCTAGCCTTACAAACAACATTCAGCGAGTTAGGTGTAAGTTCCCTAAACCCTTTGCCCATTACTATGGTCTCTGTATGATCAAGGATAGAGTGGGACTAGTAGCCTATCGCTTGAAGCTTCCTGCTACTGACTTTAATTCACCTAGTCTTCCATGTCTCTCTCCTTAAGAAGGTTAATGGAACTCATTCTACCCAAAAGGAACTACCCGGCCTTCTTTCCATTCCTCTCTTTACCCCTTAACCATTATAGACATATGTATCATTAAGAAACATAATCGAGTAGTTGTCCAGATGGTCGATCCACCGAAAGGATCTTTCCTTAATTGAAACAACGTGGGAGTTTACGAGATAAAATTAATCATCGTTTTCCATCATTCAACCTCGAGGAAAAGGGCATTTTAGAGGGGAGGTAGTTGATACAGGGAAATCAGCTGTAGAAGGATGAGAGATTAAGGTAGACAATGGGAAGGGAAGAAGAAATTGAATTGGGAATCTCCCTCAATTAGGGCTAGAATAGAATTGAGGATTTCCTTCAATTGAGTTATGAATGGGTTAAGTAACCAGTTGGCTTAAGGTGTAATGGGTCAGGCATTCAGTTATAGAATTGGATCATATGTATGGGCTGGACTTAAGTGGTTGGACTTAGAGTTAAACTTGTTATGTTATGGTTTTTAGATTAATAACAAAGGGGAGGACATGTAACGGAAGAGGGAATGCTATTTATTGTAACCGAATGGTACTGTGTACCACAATGAATAATATACGGTTAGAACAAACTTTGTCTCTCTCTTTCCTTTGTGTCTCATTTTGTTTCTCTCTTTCTCTCATTCTATTCTTCATCTTCTTCCTTTATTCTTCCACCCACATCGAGTCCTGTTATTATGGTGGAAATTTGATCATGTATTTAGTTTTTAGCTACAACTAATGGCACAAAAGTAGGAGCCTAGTTAAGTTTTCCACCTTATAAATAGGCATTGGTTATTAGTTTTGCATAATTTTCATTGTTATTATTAGAAATAAAAGCTTTTTTCCTCCCCTTATATTGTTCACTCAATTACCTCTTATTCTCTATTTTACAACACTGGTATCGAGCCAAAGCCATGAACGAACTTAGTCTAGATTTTAGTTCTTGTCTTAGATGGGAAAAATTACAATTAATGGAGTATTCGGATGATGGTGCTTTTTGATTACCATGAATTACAAAGTGTCATGGAAATGGTATTGATGATCTTGTGAAAAATACAAATGATGCATAAAAGAATGTCCACTGTGAGAACAAGAAGGATAATAAAGCCTTTCATTTCATTTATCAATGAGTGAATGAAAAGGTCTTTGAGAAGAGTACTTGGAGTGTCTATGTCAAAGCAAGCTTGGCATACCTTGATGATATTATATAAAGGTGCAAAAAGGGTTAAGAAGGCAAGACTCCAAACCTTAAGACGTCAATATGAAATTTCATAGATGGAGGCTTCGAAACAATTATCGCTTACATTAGTCGAGTTCTTACTTTGAAAAATCAAATGAAAATATACAAAGAGGAGTATAAAGAGCAAGCCATAGTGGAGAAGATTTTATGATCACTTACATCCAAGTTTGAGCATATTGTGGTGGTGATTAAAGAAGCCCATGATCTATCCGTGATGATTGTTAATGAATTATCCGGCACCATACAAGCCCGTACGCAATGAATGAACGAGAAGTAAGTCTATAAGTCAATTGAACAAGCCTTCTAAGCTTAACTCTTTATTAAAAGTGAACATAGTGATGAGATAAGTATGAAGTATGGTAGTTCTCGTAGGAAAGTATGAGGATGAGGTAGTCATTTCTCAAACAATAGAAGTTGTGGTGGTCATAATAGCAACTATGAGACCGGAGGCAATCAGAATAATGATAAAGAGAAATGATATTCAAACCACCATCAATATGTAAGAGGTTGAGGATGTGGATGTGATAGAGAAAGGTATGACAAATCCAATATTGAGTGTTATTCATATCACCAACGTGGCCATTGAAGTGAACGCAAGAACAAGGAAAATGTTTAGAGGGCTCACCATTTATAAAAAGATTATGGTAACAATGGTGGCCGGACTCTCTTGATGGTCATGACTCGCCAATGAAAGAGTAGACAACCACACGGGCTTTATTAATACCGGGTGTACCAACCATACGTGGGTCAAAAGGAGCTATTTGTAGATCTTGATGAACTTTTCACACCCAAGTCAAATTTGTTGATTGTAATGCCCGTGGCTCAACAAGGAGGTCGAGAGTACTATTGAACTACCTTGTACACGAGTGTGTAAGGCAATGCACCTCACATCAACAAGTTTCATTAAGGCTTAAAGTTCAAGCTTTCCTAAATTTAACATTTAAGGCTAACAATTTTTTTTGCACAATCTAAAAATTTCATATTCATCCTCGAATTAATCATATTAAAATCAATAAGTTTTATCAAGCCTAAAACCATTTCACTCACCTAAAACATTTCATAAACACACACACACACACACACACACACACACACACACATATATATATATATATTAACTTCTCAACATTTCCATATGGAATATAAACTTTTCATAATCTTTTGATCTCATAAATATATAAGTTAACATACCAACTTAATCTAAAAATTCATCATTTATAACACAAAATGGTCAAATCTAGGCAACACCAAAAGTGCCAAAACCTAGACATGGTTTAACCTTTAAACTTTAAATCTATACATGTAGTACATAATTTAACAAACTCTTTAGCTCTCGACCAGCATCCTCAATGCATTTACTTATCCTAAAGCATTGCTTTGATCACCTACACCACAAGATAAAATAGTGAGCTAAAGCTCACTAAACATAACCATGCATGGATACGAGTTAAAACCATCATTTTTATGTTTGAAATACACTTTCTGTCTTTCAAGTATACCCCGTTGATCGTATATAAACTTATCTCTCTTTTAAAACCATCATTATGAAATCTATAAAAGCCCTAGACATGTTCGATTGCATGAACATCACAAAGGGTTGATCATTCTCTCTTGTCCCTCTTGAACATGTCTACTCATGATCAATGACCTCTACACATGAACATATCCTTTCTTGAATGATTGAAATCATGACATAAAACATTTTAAGGTTTCAAAACAATTAGAATATAAACACCAAGCATATACATGAACATAAATCGTATGACACTAAGTATTCATGAACACAATCCACATGACATGACAAGACCAAAACTATCAAGCCCTTAAACAACCATGAACATAATCCAAATGACATTAAGTCACTCATGGATATAATCGAAAAGGCATCAAGCTCGAATCCCTCACATGGCAACACAAGCATACAACCTTCAAATAAACACCTACCTAGGCCGAATGACATCAATGTCATCTCAATTATTCAAATCATTCCATATACACCTAAACACGTGACCAAGTAATCTCAAGTAGTTGCTTAACTCAAAATCATTTATTAACCCTAAATATTTAATCATTCAATGAACAATAATTACATAATCAAGTATCACTAAGCAATCATATAACCAAATTCACCAATTAACACCTTAAGTGTTCAATTTATCCATTAGCACATAATCATTCAACTATCTAATAACCACCTAAAAAAATCCTTATCCAAATTTAACAAGAAACATATCATCCAATATCACATAACCATTCAATTAATGAGAAAAAATCATGAGATCCCAAATGGATCCTAGCTGAATCCATCAAACAATAACACAATCACTCAATCAATATTTAAGCCGAATTTATCATGCTTTCTCTTAAGCAATCCATCATCAAAACCTCTTAATTTCAATAACAAGTACATCAAGCATACACTAAAGCCAAAACCATCAAGCATACACTAAAGCCAAAACCATCAAGCTTCCTCAAAGCATTCAATCAACAAACCAAATCCAAATTACATTAAGAAAAACTCAAGTAATAATAACTACACCTAATCCAAATCCATCATCAAATCATCACAACACAATAATAAGTGGATTCATGGACCCCTAACCCAAAACCATCAAAAGTCACCAACACAATGGAACCATCATTAATTGAACCCATGTCCAAATGTACAATCATTAATTTCATACATACCCATCATCATCACAATGTATGTTCATCAATTAAGGTTTAAATTAACAATTAGTCACATAACCCCAAACCATATTAAAGTTCGTAATTTCAACACAAGTGACCTTAATCGAATATGTAATTTTAATTATTCAATCAATAATTAATCGCATACCCATTATCAATACAATGGTCAATCATTAATTCAATATATATTAATTACAATCATAATGTATAATTATCAATTAACCACTAACTCAAATCCTAGAACCACTAGATTTAGCATTCCCTAATTTAATGTAAGGATACAACTATACACACATTCAATCAATAATTAAACACGTCACAACATTAGAATCACTCATCAATTTCATAACCCAAGCATCAATTGAATATAAATCATTCAATTGTATACATAGAAACCCTAGATTTTACATGAACACATATCACCCAAATCATCAAATTAACACAAACGAACCTTAGGTCTTGTGATGAGTTGAAGTTATATTTTCCTTAAGGTTTAAATGAAGTAGAAATCACCTTGAAAATCCTTAAGATTCCTCATTTCTCCTTTTTCTAGCTCTTAACCAAATCTATCCAAATTTCCCCTACTTTCGGCCAACGTTCTCTCAACTAAAATTTTCTTTCTCTTTGCCAAGTTTGTCTCCTCATGAAAAATTTTGATTCCCTCTTGCTTTCTCTCTTGTTAATCTAGGTTTCTCTTAAGTTTTTGATTCCCTCTTGCTTTCTTTCTTGTTAATCTAGGTTTCTCTTAAGTTTAACCCTCTCAAATGGATGGAAGCAAAAAATAAATATTAAACAACTCTTTCCCCTCTATTTGGTTCTCTTTTGGCCAAAATTTTAAAGGTTTAAGGATACTAATGGGACACATGTCCTAAATTGGGTGAATAACACTTAGATATTTTTAACTAGATAGACATATTATGTGGATACAATATTAAGAGATTATTTTATAGACTAACACATGTTTAGGATACTAATTAAGTTTTAAATCCTAGGTTACTCATATAGGGGACAACTTAATTAAGTTATGTTTCTATGTTCCTTACTTTGTCAATTAATTCACTTATACTTACAACACCTAGCAACATTAATTTGAAAATAAACAAAACACGAGAATGCATAAACTTATCCAAATAAATACACACAAGGTATAGGAATAACTTGAGTACTACATCCTTCACTTAAAAAAAAGAAAAAACATCATTGGAATTTAACTTACTCAACACTTCCACTTAATTCAACAACATCAAATCAAACATATTCATAAAATTTGTCAAGTAAACAAGGTATACAATCTTCAAACATACATACCAATCAAAAATAAAATATTTGATAAGCTTAAACATATACATATTGATGATGTTGTAGGAGCTTAAGTTTGCATGTACTTTTTAAGGTTATTAAGTCAAATTACTTTCATATCAAGTCCGTAATGCCCACATCCCAACGGGAAGGCCGAGAGTGCTACTCGTACTTGTCTCATACATGAAGGTGCAAGGTAATGCATTGTGCCTTTTACCTTGGATCTCTATCACAAAACAATGTAAAATTCTCATTCGATTTAAAGTTCAAGGCTTCTTGAATTTAATATTTAAGACTAACAAATTTTTTACACAATCTAAACATTTCATATTTATCTTTGGATTAATCATATTAAAATCAACAAATTTCATCAAGCCTAAAACCATTTCACTTAACCTAAATCGTTTTATAAACATCAATTCACACACACACACACACACACACACACACACACACACATATATATCTCAATATTTTCATATGGAATATAAAATTTTCATAATCTTTTGATCTCATAAATATATAAGTTAGCATACCAAATTAATCCAAAAATTCATTTACAACCCAAAATAATTGAATCTAGGTAACACCAAAAGTGGTTGAAACCTAGACATAGATTAGCCTTCAAATTTTAAACCTAGATCCGTAGTACATAATTTGAAAAACTCGTAACTCTTGATCAACATCCTCAATGCATCTACATGTCCTCAAGTATTATTTTGATCACCTACACTACAAGACAAAATAATTAGCTAAAGCCCAGTAAATGTAACCTCTATGAATGCAATTAAAACCATCTTTTTCATGCTTGAAATACATTTTTTTTGTTTCAAGCATACCCTACTGAATGTATATAAATTCAATCCTTTTTTAAGACCATCTTTATGAAATCCATAAAAACACTAGACATGTTCGATTCTATGAACCTCGGAAAGGGTTGATCATTCTTCCTTATCCCTCTTGAACATGTCTAGCTATGATCAATGTCCTCATAAAACATATGAACATGTCTTTTCTTGAATGCTTGAAAAAATGACATAAAACATTTTATGGTGTGAAAGCAATTAGAAAATAAACACCAAACATATACATGAACGTAAGCCATATGACATCAAGTCATTTATGAACACAATTCACATGACATGACAAGGTCAAAGCTATAAAGCTCTAAAATAACCATGAACATAATCCAAATAACATCAATCCATTCAAGGACATAATCCTAATGGCATCAATTTCGAATCCTTTACATGGCAACATAAGCATACAACCTTCAATTAAACACCTACCTAGGCCAAATGACATCAATGTCACATCAATAATCCGAATTATCCCTTATACACCTAAACACATGATCAAGTAGCCTTAAGTAGTTTCCTAACTCAAAATCATGCATTAATCCTAAGTATTCAATCATTCAACGAACATCTAATTACATTATCAAGTATCACTAAGCAATCACATAACTAAATTCACTAATTAACACGCTAAGTGTTCAATTTATCCATTAACACATAATCATTCAATTATCCAATAGCCATCTAATTAAATCCTTACCCAAATTCATTAAGCAACATATCATCCAATATCATACAATCATTCAATCAATGAGCAAAAACCATGGGATCCCAAATAAATCCTAACCGAATTCATTAAGTAATAACACAATAAATCAATCAACATTTAAATCGAATTCATCATTCTTCCTCACAATTAATCCATCATTAAAACTAAGTATATCTATAATTTCAATAACAAGTACACCAAGCATACACCAATGATAAAACCATCAAGTTTCCTTAAACCATTTAATCAACAAACCAAATTCGAATTACATTCAAGTAAAGCTTAATTAACAATAACTACACCAAATCCAAATCCATCATCAAGACATGCCTCATCATGATCAAATCATCACAATACAATAACAAGTGGATCCATAGACTCCTAACTTAAAACAATCAAAAGTCACTAACATAATGGAACCATCATCAATTAAACACATGCCTAAATTTACAATCATCAATTTCATACATATCCATCATCATCAAAATGTATATTCATAAATTAAGGTTTAAAACAATAATTAGTCATATAACCCTTAACCATATTAAAGTCCACAATTTCAATACAAGTGAACCCTAACTGAATACATCATTTCAATTATTCAATCAATTATTAATTACATATTCATCATCAATACAATGTTCAATCATTAATTAAATATATAACCATTACTATCATAATGTATACTTATCAAAGACCTTAGAACCAGTAGGATTTACCATTCTCTAATTTAATGCAAGAACACAATCACACACACATTCAATCAATAATTAAATACGTGTTATAAAATCATAATGGCCAATCATTCATCAATTTCGTAACTCAAAAATTAATTGAACACTAATCATTCAATTGCACACATACAAACCCTAGGTTTCACATGAATACATTTCACCAAAATCATCAAATTAATATAAACAAACCTTAGGTCTTGTGGTAAGTTGAAGTTATACTTATCTTAAGGTTTAATTGAAATATAAATCACCTTGAAACTCCTCAAGATTCCTCATTTCTCTTTGTACTAGCTCTCGGCCAAATCCATCTAGATTTGACCTCTTTTTGGCCAAACTTCTATCGACCAAACCCCTTTCTCTCTCGATCAAACTTTTCTTCTCTTGGAAAATTTTGGTTCTCCTTTGGTTTGATTCTGGTTGATCTAGGTTTCCCACATTTTTTAAACCTCTTAAATGGATGAAAGCAACAAATGAAAGCCAAATAACTCTTTCCCTCTCTTTTGTTCTCTTGGCTAAAATTTTAAAGGTGCAAGGATACTAGAGGGATATATGACATAAATTGGATTAATAACACTTAAATATTTTTAACTAGGTGGACATATTATGTGGACACCATATTAGGAGATTATTTTCTAGACTAACACATGTTTAGGACACTAAGCAAGTTTTAAATCCCATGTTACACATGTATGGGACAACTTGATTAAGCTATTTTTCTAAGTCCCTTACTTTGTCAATTAATTCACTTATCCTTGCAACAAGTAGCGAGCATTAATTTCAATATGAACAATCATCAATGTAAGAACAAAACACGTCATGCATATCCTTAACTAAATAAATACACATAACAAGGTATAAGAATAATTCGGGTATTACACATATGATAATACTATTCGGTGATAGGAAAATGAAAAATCTTATTAACTTGAAGAATGGAGATCACAAATATATCTCCGATGTCTTTTATATACTAGGAATGAAGACTAATTTATTGAGTGTGGTTTAGTTGCTAGAAAAAAAGTATGTCATGAGCCTTTGTGATCGAAAATTCTCCAGCTTTGATAAAAGAGGTACACTCATTCTTAAGGCCCCTTTAACAAAAAATCATATATTTCAAGTTGATATTTCTAGTGGTGTTTATAATTATCTCAATCTAATTATAAAAAATGAATATTGGCTATAGCATTTACGTTTTGGACATTTGAATTTTTATAGCTTAAAAATGCTCATTCACAAGCAATATGGTAAAAGACATGCCTAGTATACGTCATCCCGACCAACTATATGAAGTTTTCACTTTTGATAAGCATTATAGAATGCTTTTTGCAACATGAATAGGAGTAGCATGCATCCCAACCACTTAAGCTTGTCCATTTTGATATATCCGGCCTAATGAGTATGATGTCAAATGGTAATAATAGGTACTTCCTAACCTTTGTTGATGACTTCACTAAAAAAACTTAGGTTTATATTTACAAAGAAAGTCTGAAGTTTTTTATTGCTTTAATAAGTTTAAGATGCATGTTAAAGAGCAAAGTTTTTATCCTATTAAAGTTGTACGTACCGATGATAGAGGTGAATATATTTCCAATGAATTTAACAAATACCGTAAAAAATAGGGGATAAATCATGAGTTTACCTTTCTATACACTCGCAGACATAATAGAGTTATCAAATAGAAAAACAAAACTATTATACACATGGCAAGTTCGCATGTTGAAAGCTAAAGATATGCCAAATTCTTTTTAGGGTGTAATTGTCTCATGTTCTATTTATCTTTTGGATGCATATCGAATAAAAGGCATTCATAATCTCACTCTTGTAAAAGCATGAAGCGGTATCAAGCCAAGTGTGAAACATTTAAAGGTGTTTAGTGCCATTATTTATACTCATGTTCTAGTTGTGACAAGAATAAAACTAGATGATCAAATAGAGAAAACTATCTTTGTAGGCTATAAGTGCAGTGGGTACAAGCTATTTAATTCTATGATAAAAATGGTGATTTTTATTTGAGATGTAACTTTGGCTAAAGAAGAAGCTTGGGAATGGAATAATGATACCCATAAAGAATCCTATAAGCATTTTATTTTTATTCTCATAGAAGAAACAAAATTTATTGAAAAAAATGAAGGAGGCTCACCAAGCTCGCTCAATGCATGTCTTTGTCATAAGCTTCGATTAAATCTAGAAGGCTTAGACTATAATACCAATAACCAATAAGCTCGAGAGACTATAAGGTAACCCTTGATGATGATGGAGAATTGATACACTTTGTTTTCTTTGTAGATATTGAACATGTCATATTTGTGGAAGCAATCCAAGATCCTAAATGGGTGGTTGCTATGCATGAGAAGATTGAGACAATGGAAAGAAACAATACATGTTTACTTACCGATTCCCATGAATTCATAAAGCTATTGATCTACGAGTGCGTTCTTTTTTTATTAAAAAAAAAGATGGAATCAAATGACATTGGAGAGATATAAGGCAAGATTAGTGGTGAAAGGATTCGAACAAAGATCAACTATGATTATGAAGAAGTTTTTTTCTTGCTCGTTTGAATGGAAATAATTAGACTAGTAATTGCCTTTTCACTTAGAATTATTGGAAGATCCATTAAATGAATGTCATTTTGGCCTTTCTAAATGGTCTATTTGAAAAAGAGGTGTTTGTCGAACAACCTCCTAGATTCATAAAACAAGGAAGTGAGGATAAAGTGTGTAGATTGAAGAAAGCTTTGTATGGTCTAAAACATGCCCCAAGAGCTCAAAATAGGTGTATTGATTCTTTCTTTCTAGAGAATGGCTTCGGAAAATATCCTTCCGATCATTCTTAATATGTGAAAGTCAATAATCCCGATGATATAATATTGGTGTGCTTGTATGTTGATGACTTAATCTTTACGAGCAATAATTCTAAAATGATTGAAGTTTTCAAGAAGTCCATAATACGAGAGTTTTAAATAACGGACCTTGGCCTAATGTCATATTTTCTCGATATAGAAGTGGTTCAAAGAGGTGACATAATTTTTGTCTCTTAAAAGAGGTATGTTGTTGAACTTTCAAAGAAATATCACATACAAGAATGCAATTCGTGAGAACTCCCATGGAGGTTGGCACGAAAATATCAAGGAATGGTGAAGGGTCATATTGATTCAACTTATTTTAAGAAAATTATAGAAATTTTAAGATATCTTACTTTCTCAAGGCTAGACATTTTTTATGGCATTAGCTTGATTAGCGGATTCATGGAGTCTCCTTAACAATCTCATTTGTAAGTGGCCAAATGAATCTTACGATACCTAAAAGGCACTTATGATCGTGGTTTATTTTATTTCTCATCTAATAATTGTGGCTTATCGTGTAGGGTGGGGATTTAGATGATTGTAAAAGTAAAACATATTATTGTTTTATTTTTGGTAATACAACTTGCTCATGGTCATCCAAAAAGCAACCTATTATTGCACTATCACCTTGTGAAGCGGAATATGTAGTTGTAGCATCTAGTGCTTGTCAAACAATCTGGTTATGCACCTTAATGAGCTAAATTCACTATCCAATTGAGGACCATGTAGAGATTTTTGTTGATAATATTTCTACAATCAATTTCACTAAGAATCCAATTGTACATGGAAAAAGTAAGCATATCGACATACACTTCCATTTCCTAAGAGATTTAGTTGAAAAGAAGAAGATTGAATTAAAGTATTGTGAGTTTGGAAACCAAGTGGTAGACATTCGACCAAACCATTGAAATATGAAGCTTTTGTCAAGTTGAGGCATATGCTTGGTATGATTGTACTATAAAATTAGGATTAAGAGGAATGTTGATGCTAATCTTGATTTTATTTGTTATTTTATTGAATAAGTCATGGTCGGTAGGTTAGTGCTCTTGCCATTATGGTGGAAGTTGATCATGTACTTCTAGTTTTTAGCTACAAGTAGTGGCACAAAAGTAGGAGTATAGTTAAGGTTTTAAGCTTATAAATAGGCATTGGTTGCTAGTTTCGTATGTGTGTGTAATTTTCATTGCTTTTATCATAAACATAAGTTTTCTTCCTCAAGTTATCTTGTTTACCCCATTACCTCTTGCTCTCTATTTTACAACACATGATAATTTTTATTTTCCTCATTGCATCAATACTTTAAATTTTGTAAATTTTTCATTTCTTTTTGTGTTGAGAAACTCTTTTAAAGGAGAAGTTTTACATAAATGTTGTAGTTTTTAAAGTTCCAATTGCTAATGTGAAGATGTATTTTTGTGATAACATGCTCGATGCATCTCAATTAATGATTTTTGTAGTTCAAAATTAATATTTTGAAATATTTTCTTCTTCTTTTTTCTACGATAACAGGTTAATACATGCTATAAGAAAATAAAAATATAATTTATAATAATTCTTAATTAGCTCCATTTATAATGCATTCTTAATGTTGCGTAAGTTGGACATAACTTATATGTTATGCCTAGTGATCACTAACATAGCTTTGATTGATATTGCCTTTGGGCTTGCATATGTAGGCTTGTACCTCTAGGCCTCCGGGCCCTATTCACAAGCTTGTCGAAGCGAGCCTAATTGGCCTAGCCTCGCTCACATATAAAAAAGAAAACCAATTGCTGATGCACCTCTCGACATCGTGGGCCTCCTATTATACTTGCTTTAGATCATTTGCTACTTCTCTTTCTAATTTTCTTTCTGTTTCCTTTCCGTAATAATAATTATTTACAAACTCTTTCAATTTTTGTAATTCTTGCATTGAATGATTTCCATTTTTATTGTTCATTAAACAACATAGGTTCTTCAATTCATTCTTAAGTCTCATTATAGAATTATAAATTGTATCAATATTTTTTTTCAAATCTTATTTTGACCTTTATTATCTTTTATCTATTGCAATGCTTACCTCATATCCTCAAATTACAATAGTAAAACATGAAACTCGTCATTCATGAAGTTGGAGAATTTTACAATAAGGATCTATCAATTGCTTTATTTTTTAAAATGTCAAGCCCCACATTAAACTCATTTGCGACGTATAAGCAAACAAAAATTTAATACTCTTCTACATATTGTGTTACATTAACCAAGTAGAAAAAAGCAATTAAAAAAAAAACTAATATCATTAACTACAAAAGCATTAATCAACTAAAAAAATTATCATTAACTAAAATATAGACTTCATTGATAAAAGATAAAGTTGGAGCTTATCTCCACTACAAAGCTAATAACAACAATATTAAGTTAGGTTAAGCCTTAACCTAAAAACTAACTTTTTTTTTTTTTAACCTAAAAACATATATTTTTTTTCCTTTTAAACAACTAATCAAGTGGTGGATAAAAACTTTCGCCCTTAATTTTAAGGATTTTGAGGGGAATTTGAGAGGGGAATGATGACCTAATTCCTCTTCTACTATTAGTAACTCTTATTTTCCTAGTACCAAACTCAACTCCCACTTTCCCAGTATCTTCGGATCCAACCCGATCAATAATTCCTCACACCATATACAACCACTTTAAAAATGAAAAAACCAACGATAGATTCATAATTACCGCCATAACAACCCATCCATTACAAGAAAATAGGCAATTAGCGATAGAAATTAGTGACGGATTGTATTTCGTCACCAATTACCTATTCAATAGCAACTAAATGACAATGAAATTAAAAATGCAATAATTTATGATGGACCTATGATGGATATGTGATTGACATTTAGTGACGAAAACAATTCCGTCGCTAAAGCACGCAATAAGAATTCGTGCTAATTTCAATGATGAAATTGTGACAGATTAGTGAGGGAATTTAAAAATGGATATAATTTTTCACTACATTATTTATTCCATCACTAATTAAAGATGAAATATGCCAAAATTTTTAAAAAGTTCAAAACAATGGGCGCTCGTTTAAAATTCAAATTAGAGACGGACGTGTTAAATCTCTAAAACTCGTTAGCTCCTTTCTTTTTCCCTTAATTTTCCCCCTTTCCTTCTCCTCCTCTTTTCTTGTCATCAACCCTAACCACCGCCCCATGCCACCCTACTTCCTCCCCAGCCCACTCATTTCGACAAGATGCCCCTCTCTCCCCAAAAACCACGTTGAAACTACTATTGTAGTCTCTCCTCTCCCTCCTCTCTTTTGGTTAATTATCTCTCTTTTATTTTTTTTTGTTAATTAGATTAATTTTGTTTATTAATTTTTTTTGTTGGTTTTTAGTTTAATTTTGTTAATTTTTAGTGTTAGGTTAAATTTTACGTAATTGTTAAGGTAATTTAGGTAAATTGATTGATTAATTGTTAGGTTAATTTTGATTAATTATTAGGTTAAAATTTTTTTAATTAATTATTTTTTTATTTTTTTGTTAGTTATTACTCTATAGATCATTTGAATCTAGAAGATGCCACTTCGTTGATCTTATATGTACATCTAAGGCTAAACATACCACAAAATTTGGAAGATTTAGTTCTTTAAAACTCTTGCTTGCCATATAGCTGTAGTCTTGTTTTTGCTTTAGATTCTTCAACTGCACTTTGGTTGCCAAGTCCATCATAGGAGTGAAATCTAGTTAACATTTCTTATACTTGAAATTTTTTTCTTGGACAAGTTAGAATGAAATCCATTCACTATGAATAATTTGAAATAATTTACTATTTTGATTGCTTAATATACCATGGAAGAAAAGATTAGCTTTCTACTTAGTAAAAGAACCAAAACGAGCTTATCTACTTTACTATGCAACAAACTTCCTTGGTTGCTCATCGACGCTTGTAATATGATATGCCATCATTTCAATATTGCTCTGTTGGATTCTATAAAGTGAAGGATATCTAAGCTCATTATTGTTTTTAATTAATTTGGTTGTCGATTTCAATGAAATCATTCTCATTTATTATTCTTTCCTTATTATCGTATTATCATTAATTAGGAGAATATGCTAAATAAAGAATATGTAGAAAATCCCTTGATTTCTACTCTAGGATCTTTATTTGATTGTGTATATCTTTTGCTGTAATTAGGTCATAAGTTGTAGGGATTTGATGTACTCTTAAAATCTATATATTGTAAATTCGCCAAGAGAGAAATACAAAGAACTTTTCGGAAAAGCTCTTTAATTTGTCATGGTTTCGAGCCGAGTTTCTAACATTGTTTCATCTTGTTGCCTATTTTCATGATCCTAGCATTCTTCTCATGCTATTTAGACTTCAATTATCTGATTTGATATCTTAGCCCTTTTTTTTTGTTTACTTGAATCATGTCCTTAGAACGAATTAGCCATTTTTGTGTTTGATTTAATGGAAAGAATGATTCCGCTTGAAAATTTCAATTCTAGATCTTTGTCAAAGGAAAGGAATTATAGGGTCATATTGATGGAATGAATACTGCACCTAACAAAGAGAAGGAAAAGAAAAAGTATGTGAGGTGCGGGATATTCGGATCATGTCTTGGATTCTTGGAAGTGTCAAGCCATCCTTTTTTCTCAACCTCAAGCCTTATAAAACTTATAGAGAAATGTGGGGTTGCTTGAAGAAAGTTTATAACTAAAGCAACATAGCATGAAGGTTTCAATAGGAACTTGAGTTAGGCACTTTCATTTAAGGCAACATGTTGATCCAAGATTTCTATTCTTCCTTTTAGAATCTATGGGCTGAATACACCGATATTGTGTATACTAGTATATCTTTTGAAGAACTCTCTACTCGTCCAAAACATGCATGAGACCGGTAAGTAAGGCTAGTTTTTGATGAAGTCGAGGGGAGAATTTAAAGGAATCGGGTCCAATTTAATGAATAGAGATCCAATTCCCTTATTAGAGACTTGTCTTAGTGAACTTTTAAGGGAAGAGCAAAGACTTATTACTCAAGCTACCATAGAGAAAAAAACCCAAAATGTTGCCTCTGTCGCTTAAGGGAAATTTAAAGGAAGTATAGACATGACTAATGTCCAATGTTATATAGAGAATTTAGGCACATTACAACCAATTGTATTGAAATGTTTTGTAATTATTGTAAAAAAATAGGACATATCATCAAAGATTGCTCCATTTGGCCTTTAAAGAAATCTGTTAGAGCCTAAAATGTCTCGGTTAATTCTTTAAGTGCTTTTGGTTCCGTTGTCACGTCTTCTACCCTTACTTATGTTCCTAGTCCCGGTCGGTCTTCTATTACTCTTGAAATGGTCTAACAATATGATAGTTTATACCTTTTCTCGCTTTAGGGATTTCAAGTAACAACCATTACGCTTCTAAACCTTGTATTTCGATTATGGTGCTTCAAACCATATGACTAACATTGTGTTACCCCT
This sequence comes from Dovyalis caffra, assembly GCA_963924115.1. Classification (NCBI taxonomy): domain Eukaryota; kingdom Viridiplantae; phylum Streptophyta; class Magnoliopsida; order Malpighiales; family Salicaceae; genus Dovyalis; species Dovyalis caffra. The sequence goes on along the minus strand of CAWUPB010000957.1, from coordinate 2,064,759 downwards.
TACTAATGTCTAAAAATATAAATGAAATCTTCATATTCACACGATCGATGGTAATTCCTTACCCATCATAATTATTGGGGATATTTCAGCCTCGTTAAATACTATTTTTGTGCCTTCTAATTTATCATTAATCTTATATGAGTTGGTCAATTAGTTAAAAATAATTGTAATGTTCAATTCTCAAATTTTGATTTTATTGTCTAGGATCAAGTGTCGGGGAAGACGATCATACGGGGACCTAAAGTGGGATATCTTTTTGTAATATTTTTATCTTCTTCCTATCTCTTGTTAAATTTTGTTATTTGTAATGTTGTTCAATGTAATGATCCGATAAGGCATAAGCATTTAGGCCATCCTAATTCTCATGTATTTTACATGTTGCTTAAATCGGTTTACTTAGTAATAAAAATTCTACCTTTTTGATGATGTCAATGTTGATTGTGCATCTTGCAAGCTTGGGAAAAGAAAAACTCTTCCTTTTCCTTTACATACAACCCATACCATCAAATATTTTAAACTCATTCATACTAATGTACGGGGTATTGTACCGGTGATTTCTCATGAACATTACAAATATTTTGTCACGTTCATCAATGATTTCACTTGTTTTACTTGGATTTATTTTCTTAGGTCTAAAAGTGAGGTTTTCTTTGTATTTAAAATGTTTCTTACGTTGCTTGATACAAATTCTTTGCCAAAGCTAAAATTTTACGATCGGATTTTGGTGGCGAATATACATCAAATGAATTTCAATCTTTCCTCCAAAGTCATGTGATTCTATCACAACGTTCTTGTCCTTTCACCTCACAACAAAATGGTATGGCTGAAAGGAAGAATCATCACCTTCTTAATGTTGTTTGAACTCTTTTAATCGATTGGTTTGTTCCTCCCTCTATTTGGTGTGAAGCCTTGTCTATTGCTATTTATTTAATAAACGAGTTACCCTCTTCAATCTTGAATAATGCTTCACCTTATCTTTGCTTATTTGGGCATGCACCGAATAACTCAAATCTTCTTCATTTTGGATGTTTATGTTTTATTCATTTCTTGCATATAAGAGAACTAAACTCACCACCTAATCCGTCAAGTGTGCTTTTTAGGTTATGCTAAAAACCAAAATGGCTTTCTTTTCTATGATTCTTATGCTCATCATATTCGTATCTCTAGGAATGTCATTTTTAAAAAAAATTAGTATTTCTTTAGCACACAACGATTTCAAAATCTCCTTCTATATCTATTTTGCCATCTTTTTCGAGTCTCCAACACTAATACAAAGATTTAAGCCTCGGTCATATTTATCAAAGATGCTCTCCACCTACATATGATCCTCCTATAAGTCCCACTCGTAGTTCCTTTAGATCTTTCTATGACATCTAATCTCGTTCTATCAATTGCTAGTGATTCAGCTCCTCTCCATAGAAGTTCTAAAACTCATAAACCTCATAATCGGTATGGATTTACATCCCCTATGTCTTTGTTTACTACTTTATCTTCTCGTTTCCATTCCCTCTTATTATAAACAGAGCCATGGGATATGAGTGCTTGGTAACGAGCAATAGAAGCAAAGCTTCAAGCATTTAAGGAAAACCATACTTGATATATTGTCTTTTGTCCTTCAAATGTCAAACCTATGAGATTAAGTGGGTTTATAATGTGAACTTAAGTCCGATGGCTCTTTAGATAGATACAAAACTAGGTTGGTTGCTTTTAGAAATAAACAAGAATATAGGCTTGATTATAATGAAACCTTTGCTCTAGTTGCCAAGATGAACATAATAAGAACTATTCTTGCTATTATATCCTTTAAGTCTTGATCCGTACTTTAGATGGATGTAAAAAATGCCTTCTTACATATAGATCTTAAAGAAGACTTTTACTTGAAACTTTCATCTAGTATGCAAGTAACTTCTCCTCATGAAGTGTGCAAGCTAAGGTGATCCCTATATGGACTAAAACAAGCCCCTCGAGCCTCGGTTTAAGAAGTTTTGCCATACCCGTCCGAACTTCTCTTTCACACAAAGCCAATAATGATTCATCCCTCTTCTTTCATAAGACAAACGTGGGTGTGGTTCTTTTCTTGGTCTACGTTGATGATATAATCATCACTGGTGATAACAAAGGTATGATCACTAAGCTCCAACATATGTTACATAATACATTTCATATAACATCTCTTGGACATCTCACTTACTTCTTAGGGCTAGAGGTTCACTCTCGAGCATATGGGTTGTTATTAAATCAACATAAATATGTCAAAGATCTCATTGACTTAGCTAGTTTGAAAGATGCTTCTTTTGTTGATGTACCGATGGAGGTAAATTTGAAGTATCGAAAATATGAAGATGAGCATTTGCATGTTCCATTTCTCTACGAGTGACTAGTTAGTAGTCTTATCTACCTAACTATTACAAGGTCTAATATCTTATTTGTTATCCATATAGTTAACGGATTTATGCAATCACCTCGGTATCGTTATCTATCTATAGTTTGGCACATTATTCGATACTTAATTAGATCTCATACTCGTGGATTATTATTTTTTACGAGTTCTCCTCTTCACTTGACTACATATAGTGATGCGGATTAGGCTAGATGTCCAAATAATAGGAAATCTACAATCGACCGGCGCATCTTTCTTAGAGATGCCTTGATTTCTTGAAAGTGTAATAAGAAAAAGTGTGTTTCTAAATCTTCCACAGAGGCTGAATATAGAGCCATGTTTGCGGCTTGTTACGAGGTTGTGTGGTTATATGGTTTTCTTTTTAAGCTCGGATTTTCTTAAACCAATCCTGCTCCATTTCATGGTGATAACACTAGTGCCATTTAGATCATTGTTAATCCAGGTTTGTCATGAGCACTCCAAGCATCTAGAGGTGGATTGTCATTACATTCGGGATGCTTTTGATCATCATCTTATCACTCTTCCTCATGTCACTACTAATCTTTAAATAATCGATGTCTTTACTAAAGCTATGACTCACCAACGCCATCCGTTTCTAAGTACTAAATTGATTCTAACGGACTTACCCGCATCAATTTGAAGGGGGATGTCATTGAAATCATTCTCATTTATTATTCTTTCCTTGTTATCATATTATCATTAATTAGGAGAATATGCTAAGTAAGGAATATGTGGAAAATCCCTTGATTTCTACTATAGGATCTTTATTAATTATGTATATTTTCTACTCGTAATTAGGTCCTACGTTATAAGGATTTGATTTATGCTTAATATTTATATATTGTAAATTTGTCAAGAAAGAAATACAAAAAACTTGTAAGAAAAACTCTTTAATTTGTCGAGTCGAACTATGACTAATGAATAGATTGATGTTCGATCCTTATGGGCTATTATTAATTATTTATTTTCCGATGAAATATCTTGGGGAGGATGGAGAGAAGACTCATGTTATAGAGGCTACAACTATTTACATTTTATGGGATCTTTTGGTTAGTGTTTGTTGAATATAGTTACAACTTAAATGGTTTAATTTTTCAAGTAGAATTAATATCCGAGGGCAAAAGTTTCTTATTGTCGGCTAGTAATTTAGTTTTCAATTCCAAAAGAAATATGGCTTTGCCATTGGAAGTCGTTGTTTCTAATACCTTTTACCTTTACCTTTTTTGAATTTTTTTACATAAACAACATATAACTCTCTCTCAATCGATTTCATTCGGTTTAATAATACATAACATCCATCCTATTTCTTGTAGCAATCAAGGGAAATTTTCCACTGGAATGATAGAAAGGCTAGTAGTATAGTTGCATCGTTGGAACTTCACTTGGAGCAAGAGCTCTTTTTTCATTTATGATCATAAAAAGTAAAATAGAAACATCGGAATATAATGGACTTGTTTGAAGTGAATTTACGATCGAGTTAAAGTTACCATAGTTTTTTGAGGTAGGTAAATGACGTTCACTAAGATGAAATGTATGAGAAGCACACTTGTAAAAACAAAAAGAGAAGAAATCATACCGATCATCATGTATTGGTTCCAATGAACGGTTATAGAATAAGTTAAGAGCATGTGGCATAATGAAGGAGAAGATAATGGCATAACAAATTGTTAGATAATAAAAAGGAAGATGATGACGTGGAAAATAATGAAAAGAAATGGTGACATGGAGAAAAGAAGTTAGCAATATTAGTGTAGTAACTAAAGGAGGTAGAGAAAAATCACCAAGCATCCGAGCATAATAGAATCAATTAGAAGGATTAGTTAGTTAGAGAATTAGTTACAATGTAGTTAGGCTATTAAGAGAGTAGAGAGAGGAGGGAAGGAATAACTTGGATCATTTATAAAACTTCATCTTCTATCATTTCTATTCTCTCCGTACTTCTTTTAATAATCCTTTTCTATTAACAATTCTTCAATTTGTATTGTTATTGCATATATCTTTTCATTTACTTGAATAACATCATAATCTGTTCAATTTCTCTTGTGTCTTCTTGATTGGAATCTATGAACTATATCAATTGGTAGCAAAGTAAATCTTGGTACCTATAGAGATTGAGTGACTATGATGGAAAAAGAAAACAATGATTCTAAGAAGGTTGATGAATTGATTGAGCAAGCTGAATCTAGTAATTACCGATCTTTCTAAGAAGTAGGATGACATAGCTTTTTAACATACTCGTAGAAATGGTAGAGATCAAAGAACTTATTAAAGGCCTCGTATATTAATAAGAATGAACATAATGTTGATCGGGGAGTAAAGTTTCAAACTCATGGAGAAAATATAAATCTAAGAGATAATGGTTAGAATGATGAAGTTAGAAGTGTGAATCTTAATGGCAAAAATCAAGATTTCAATGCTGGATATCAAGCTAATACATGATCGTGTAGGATTGAATTTCCTAGGTTTGAGGGTGAGGATTTGGAAGGGTGGATTTTTAGGAGTGTACGATTTTTCGATATTGACAAAACAACTAAAGAATCCAGAGTCATTTTAGCTTGGATCCATTTAGAAGGGGAAGCACTAGAATGGCATTAGGTTTTTATTAGAATGAAGCGAGAACATGTCGAGCTTAATTGGGAAGAGTATGTTGATGCTTTAAACACAAGATTTGGAGTGATGTTTTATAGTGATCCTATGGCTGAGTTATGAATGCGAAGTAACATGGGATGTATAGAGTCATCTCAAAAGATTTATATCTTTAGTGAACAAGCTATCTTTACCGAAGGAATACACTATTAGTTGTTTCTGAGGAGTTTAAAACTCGAATTGCAAATGCCTATAAAAATGTTAAGGCCAAAAACCCTTAAAGATGTACTTTCCTTAGCTAAACTATAGGAAATCAACCAAACACATTAAACACTCGGACCAAAGTTCAATTATAAACATTTTTAACCATTGCTTACCTTCGTTAGTAGACCTATTGCACCGGGAACATGCCACAATTATCCAAATGTATCCGTATCAAATTCTCTTCAAAATACATCTTCCAACACTTTAAACACACAAAAAGCTTGTTAACATTACCTCCTCAACTTCAAAAAACAACTCCGCGTTCAAAATAAGGAAACTACCTACCAATAAGAAATTGGATAAGAGAAGGCTAAGAGGGCGATGCTACTTTTATGATGAAAAGTACTTCCACGGTCATAAATGTAAAGGAAGACATTATATATGTTAGAAGTAGAGGAATTTGAGAAAGGAGGAGGGAAAGTGGAATCAATAGTGGTAGATTATAAAGATGACGAGTAAGGAGGCTTACTCTAGGGAATTATATTAGATTTCAATAAGTGCTGTGTTTGGTGGGAATCAATTCAAAACCATGAAGGTTAGAGGGAAGAAAAAAAATGTGGTATGGACATTCGGTTGATACTGGTAGCACTCATAATTTCTTAGACATCGGGTTTGCTAAGCATATAAGATGTGAAATGGCTAAGAGAGATCCAGTTATTGTTAAAGTAGTTGAGGGAACTAAAATTTTGGGTGATTTGGTTTATGAAGACTTTAATGAAAAATGCAGAATAATCGCTTCAAAATAAGAGTTTTTGTGTTACCGTTGAGAATACATGACATGATATTGGGCGTTGAATGGCTATACGGATTATGGGATATTGTCCGAAACTTTAAGATTTTATGGATGAAGTTTTTCTAAGAAGGATAGATGGTGATATTGAAGGACAAATCTATTAAAGTTCAAACTTGTATGAAGAAAAGAAAGTGGATAGAATAATTTATCATCAAAAGCAAATAAATTAGTTTTAGTAAAACCAATTGTTAACTCATTACAAGGATGAAATGGAGTTAATTAAGTCGGCAGATCATCGAAACAATACTAGCGGAATTACGGAAGATGTTAGATGACTTCTCGGATGTGTTTGAAGAACCAAAAGGATTGCCTCCCAAAAGAGATCATGATCATAAAATTGTTTTAAAGGTAGGATCCGAGCCAATCGGTATGAAACCTTATTGATACCCATCTATTAAAAAAGATGTCATAGAGAAGATGGTGCAGGAGACGTTAGAAATTGGAATTACTCATGCCAGTAACAATCATTTTTCTTCTCCAGTGGTTTTGGTAAAAAGAAGGATGGATCTTGAATGATGTGTGTTGATTATAGAAGAGTGAATCGGCTTACCATTATAGATCAATTTCGTATTTCGGTTATTGAAGAATTTCTTAAGGAATTGCATGGATCCGTGATGTTTTCAAAACTGGATTTAAGAGCAAGATATCACCAAATTAGACTATTTGAACTTGACATATACAAAACTGCTTTCAAAACTCATAATGGTCATTATGAGTATCTTGTCATGCCATTTGGTCTTACCAATGCTCTTAGTACTTTTAAGATTCTTATGAATCACATTTTTCAACCGTTTTTTATAAAAATTTGTTTTGGTTTTCTTTGATGATATCCTTGTTTACGAGTAAAACTTTAAAGATCATGAAGACCATTTAAGAAAAACTCACTTTCTTCTTCGACAAAATGTTTTGTTTGTAAAGCGATCCAAGTGCACTTTTGGCACTCTAAAATGGAATATCTTGGCCACTTCATCTCTGCTACATGAGTTCAAACTGATGATAAAAAAATTATAGCTTCAAGCTTGGTCTCTATCTAAGAATCTTAAACAATTGCATGGATTTTTAGGATTAGTAGGTTATTATAGAAGGTTTGTTCAAAGGTATGGCAAGCTGGCCAAACCATGAACCGATTTATTGAAGAAGGATGCTTTCTGCTAGAACTCTTATGCTTCGAGATTGTATTTCAGCAATTAAAAGAAGCTCGTGATCAACACTCCTGTGCTAACATTACCTAATATGGCCGAGGAATTTATGGTTGAAACCGATGTGTCGGGAGTGAGCATTGGGGCGGTGTTAATGCAACAAGGCCACCCTATAGCCTATATCGATACGGTACTTTCTCCAAAACATCGAGCTTTATTTATTTATGAGAAAGAGCTTTTTGCCATATTATTTGCAATAAAAAAATGGCATCGATACTTGGTAGTTAAACATTTTGTTATAATGACAAATCACCAAAACCTCAAACATTTGTTAAAAAAAGACTTCATACTACCTGGTTTGTAAAGTTAATGGGATGTTATTATGATATTATGTAAAAAAGGGGTAGAAAGAACAAGGTTACAAATGTATAATCTCAAATAACCGAGTCTTGAATTGTCCGTTATGGACATTTTTTCTATCTTAATTGATATATTACCTAGGGTGGTGTCTTCATGGTACCAAGACCCTTATTTAAAGACTCTCATTGATCAACTTAAGGTGGATGCTTCAGCTCATCCTAAATATACATGGGCTCATGACAGATTACTTAGAAAAGGTAAAATGATGGTGGAAGTCGATGAAGATCTCGAGACACGGTTGATCTTTTTGTTTCATGATACTACGTGGGGGGGGGGGGATTTGGTATTGAGGTTACTAAAAAGAAAGTAGTTTTTGTCTTCTATTGGAAGGGATTATCAAAATCGTCGGGAATTATGTTCGTAATTATCTAGTATGTCGGCATAGTAAATATGAGACCATTGCTAGTCTAAGTTTGTCGAATCCATTGCTAATTCCATAAGCAATTTTCACTGCTGTTACAGTGGATTTTGTTGATGGTTTACCAATTTCTCAAGGAAAGAGTGTGATAATGGTGGTGGTGGATCGTTTGACTAAATACAACCATTTTATTGCTCTTGCTCATCCATACACTCGCTTAATCTATTACTTAAGCATTCATGGATCATGTTTTCAAGTTGTATGGTTTACCTCTCAACATTGTCTCCGATAGAGATTCTATTTTTTTAAGCAAATTCTAGAGGGAATTATTTTCCTTACTAGGTGTTTCTCTACATTTTTCTATTGCTTATCATCCACAATTCGATGGCCGGTCGAAGTTGTCAACGGATGCCTACAAACTTACCTTTGTTGCATGACTTCTTCTATTCCTAAGAATTGGAGCAGGTTGTTGTCATTGACTGAATTTTGGTACAACACAAACTTTCCAAATATTATAAAAATCTCTCCTTTTGAAGCTTTATAATGTTATGCTCCTTCATTGCATGTTGTTCTGGACTTGCTCAAATTTCATCTTTAACAAGCTCGACAGAGTATGAAACACTTGGCTGACAAGCATTGCATTGATAGGGTGTTTCAATTGGGTGATTGGGTTTACTTAAAATTGCAAGCTCATCATTAGGGATCAATATCTCATCACAGTAATCACAAACTATCTACTCATTTTTATGGGCTTTCAAGATTGTTGACAAGTTGAGAGAGGCGGCCTATACATTGAATCTTCCTAGTTATGTGCAGATCCATCCCACTTTTCATGTATCTCAATTAAAACCAGTTCGTGGTATTCTCCCTATGCATGTCTCATTGCCAGCTACTTCTGATGTTACTCCATATCCATTGGCCATTTTGGACAAAAAGATGGTGAAGAGAGACAATGTTACAACCACGAAGCTTTTGGTTCATTAGTCCCATAGCTCTCCTACTGAAGCTAAGTGGGAGTTCGCTTTGATTTATAGCAAAAATAGCCAGATTTTAACCTCAAGGACAAGGTTTTTTAACTGGAGGGTATTCTTACAGAATAAGTTGAAAGTAGAGTGTCACATAATGAAGGAGAAGATAATGACTTGGAGTGTCACATAATGAAGGAAAAGATAATGACTTGGCAAGTTGTTAGATAATAAAGGGGAAGATGATGACATGCAAAAGAATGAAAAGAAATGGTGATGTGGAGACAAGAAGTTGGCAATGTCAGTGTAGCGACTGAAGGAGGCGGAGAAGAATCACCAAGCATCTAGCGTAACACAGAATCCGTTAGAAGGTTTGGTTAGTTGTTAGAGAATTAGTTACAGTGTAGTTAGGCTATTAAGAGAGTAGAGAGAGGAGGGAAGGAATAACTTGGATCAGTTATAAAACTTCCTCTTCTGTGATTTCTATTCTCTCTGTATTTCTTCTGATAATCCTTCTTTGTAAACAATTCTTGCTTTTGTATTGCTACTGCATATATTTTGCATTTACTTGAATAACACCATAATCTGTTCAATTTCTCTTGTGTCTTCTTGATTGGGATCTGTGAATTATATCAACGGTTGGCTCAATGAATAGTGAGATGGATGGTTGGTTGGATTTTTTTGCTATTAGCTTTTTAGTTTTTACATTTTTTGTTTTATTTTTGTTGTTATTTTTTTTTTTAACATCATATCTTCACGAAAAGCATTTCAGCTTTAATCTTGTTCTTAATTACTCATGAGTTGATCAAATTTTGTTGCGGTGTGTATTCTTTACTTCTGATGTCTTTTTTCCTTGTCCTCCCATTTTCTATGGACAGAACCCAATGTTCTAGCAGTTGTGATTTCGAATGCTATGGATACATCAATCTTAAGCTTTCATCTCCTTTTGTCATCAAGATACGATACTGTTTCATTACGTAATCAGTAGTTTTGACCTTCATTTACAGGTTAGAAACGGATTTATATGCCACAGGCTGTTACAGAGAATCTATGACAGAGCTCTTACAATTGGCCTCCAAGGTTATGCACAATCGTATGTAATCAAATCAAACAACAGCTCTTATTATTTATTCTGTAAAGTTCCCATAAAAATTTTCCACCTTTTCTTTCTGGTTGATCTTAGGATGAATTGAAATCTCTCTTATTTTATTTTATTTTTTCTAGTGGCTAGAATAAACCCCAACCCAGGACATGCTCATAAAGAACACGTAGGAGATACATCACCAAAGGCGAGGATCTAGATGAATGAACATTAAATTTAGGCTTCAAGTATTGGTAGTTATCTGTCCATTTCTTTTGTTTAACTAGATATGACTAGATTCCAAATGATCTGTGACATGCGCCTCTCTACACTCGTCTTGCTAATTGGGAAGGCATTAAAAAGGTTGGATTCTTCTCAAGTTCTTGATAATTTGCTTCAGTTCGTTATAATTTTGCATTCTTCATTGTAAATCAATATTTGTTATAATTTATAGCAAGATTCTAGCGAAAAATATAGAGGAAGCTATCTTCTTTTTGTGATCTTTTGTGTTTGTTTCATAAAGCCTTCGTATTAAATTTGACAATAAACTACATTTCAAAATATAATCATAAAATAATTTGATAAACGCAGTATGCTTTTCTGAAAAATAAAAAACAAAAACTAAAAATTAGTTTGATGAACTATCCAACATACAAAATACTATTTATCAAAACATAACTTAAATTTGATTCGAAAGAGTCAAAGTTCAGATTTAAATTTTGTTTTATATGCCGATCTTTAAGTTTAGGTTAAAGACCAAAGCTATTATACAAAAAGTTCTTGTTACTAATTAAATAACTATTAAATCAATAAGCAAAGATTATATGTGCATGCATGGTTGATTATGTGTGTTCCTACATCAAAAATAATAAATCTCTCCTTCTAATGCTTTCTGTTTTATTTTCATCTTGTTCTTTCAAAAGGCACATTGTATTAGGGATTATGACAACCATGCAACCTGCCATGTTGGCAAATTTGAGGTATTAATCACTAACATTTTCATCTCTCTTCTGGCTTGCTTGTCTTCTAAGCATCATATTCAGACTGTGGATAAGTGCTATAGGCTTTGTAGCAGCGCAACTTATGTTGGGAATGTATCCGTGCCACCACTCGATTTGCACTAGTGCTTTGGATGATCCAGTTCGAACTAGGGAAGCCATTCCCTGGGATGAATGCAGGTGGAGACATCTTCCATGATACTGAAACAACTTGTGTCTTTAAGCACCCACTTTTGGGTTATTCTGAGATTTGTTTTTTTTTTTTTTTTTTTTTGGCCATTTCATAGAGGAAACTCAAATATTGTGTTGGCTACACCACAACATGGAGAACATCTAGCATTCTTTGAAGGATTAACTACAGCTAGTTTTTGGTACTTGTTACCTTTCTTATAGTAGAACAGGAGGCTCTAATCTACCAACTTTCAGATGATGTTATGGCTGTAAATTTTTGGAGTAGTTCATGCTAAATATTCCTATACTATCTTGGAAATTGTCATTCTTTAGGTAGAGAGATGGATAGACCTTACAATTTAATTTGAGTAGTTGTGGTTTTTTCTTTCCTTTCCTTTAGTAGATCTCTCTCTCTCTCTCTCTCTCTCTCTCTCTCTCTTCTAATTCGCAGGTGGATAAGGGCTGTAAATGAATTTCTTGGTGTTCTACGCTCTAGTCAATACATGCATGTACAAAAGGTGCACTTTATGTTAATTACTCCTAATTTGCTCATCAAACTAATAGCAAATTATTATTAGATATGCTTTGGTGATTGTAAACTGTTGTTTTTGAGCCTGTCAAATTATGAAAGGATATAATCTTCAAGGTTATGTTAGACCAAGTTCTTGTTCTCTTATTTTCGTGCTATTCAACATACTAATGTTTTTGTTAGCTAATGGTTTTTGTTCAATTTATCTGCAGAAGCAGACTTCTGGGAAGGATTCCGTGCTGGACTCTTCAATTGATCAGTATCCACACTTACATGTTTATGTAGATGGATTAGTAACTACAGCGGGCAGTGAGGAAAAAGAGGTGGCATTGAAGGCATAAAAAACTACAAATGCTTCGTGAAGAAAAAAATAATGAAATGCTTTCAAATGCAGAACAAGATAAGTTGTTTAAATAAGGAAAGTCTGATTTCATGTCCAACATTGCTCAAATCTCAGAAAAAGCTATAAACATCCAAGATGCTAAATCTCCTGAAAAAGCTTCAAACATCCAGGACCAGGATGCCAAATCTCCTGATATAACTGTTCCTGTTAGAAGATTCCTAAATGAGATTTCACAACAAAAAAGCATATCAATGTGGTTCCTTGCTTTCATTGCCATCGAATCAAGTTGGCCACTAGTAAGATCAGCCTTTAATTTCATCTATAGAAAGAGGTCAAGAAAGATCATGCCTGCAGCTTAACAGGTAATTAGCTGCTAAAATGTTTGTCATTACCTGCCGACCTCGCTCTCCAGCAAAAACAAAATGGAAATTAAGACAAACTTATGTATAACAATCTGTGACCAATTGAGAAAACAATTAAGGAATAAATATTTGTTTAGTCTAATTAATTTATAATATTTAAATTTTAATAAAAAAATTAAATTTTTATAATATATAGTTTGTACTAATTATTAGTTACTACCGAGAATATCACAAATTTTAGAACTAAAAAAAAAAATATCAATTTTTTAAAAAATACTAAACTTAGCGACAGATTAGCATTGAAATTTTTTTAGATTTAGCAATGAAAATTGTGACGGAATAGCAACAACAAAATTAGGTTCGGATATTAACGACAAAACATTGATCGTTAATTAAAGATAGAATTAGTGATAGAATAGCAACACATTATTTAGAGGAAAGATGATGGCTTTGGTGACTAATTAGCGACAAAATATAAAGATTTAGCGATGAAAAAACGGTCACCAAATTAACGACGGATACTTGTTCGTCCGTCGCTAGGGTTAGCAACAAGCGTTTTAGCAATGGATTTTTTTCGGTCACAAATCCATCACTAAATGCTTTTATTGATGGATTTTTTCATTGCTAAATGGCAGTTTTCTTATAGTGATCCCTTTGTGTTGCTTAAAGAAGAAGTATCACGAAATGTTGGTGGTAGTGTTAGTGAAAGGTCTACAATTGATGGGTTGGGGATAGGTGTCGTTACCCAACATTTATCAATTTTAAAACTTAGCGACGGATTAGCATTGAAATTTTTTTACATTTAGCAATGAAAATTGTGACGAATAGCAACAACAAAATTAGGTTCGGATATTAATGACAAAATATTGATCGTTAATTAAAGACGATTTAGTGACGAATAGCAACACATTATTTAGAGGAAAGATGATGGCTTTGGTGACTAATTGGCGATGAAATATAAAGATTTAGCGATGAAAAAACGATCACCAAATTAACGACGGATACTCGTTCGTCCGTCGCTAGGGTTAGCAACAAGCGTTTTAGCAATGGATTTTTTTTCGTCACAAATCCATCACTAAATGCTTTTATCTATGGATTTTTTCATTGCTAAATGGCGAGTTTTCTTATAGTGATCCCTCCGTGTTGCTTAAAGAAGAAGTATCACGAAATGGTGGTGGTGGCGTTAGTGAAAGGTCTACAATTGATGTGTTGGGGATAGGTGTCGCTACCCAACATTTATCAATTTTTAAAAAATACTAAACTTAGTGACGGATTAGCATTGAAATTGTTTTACATTTAACAATGAAAATTGTGACAAAATAGCAACAACAAAATTAGGTTCGGATATTAACGACAAAACATTGATCGTTAATTAAAGACATATTTAATGACGAGAATAACAACACATTATTTAGAGGAAAGATGATGGCTTTGGTGACTAATTAGCGACGAAATATAAAGATTTAGCGATGAAAAAACGATCATCAAATTAACGACGGATACTTGTTTGTTTGTCACTAGGGTTAGCAACAAGCATTTTAGCAATGGATTTTATTCGATCACAAATCCATCACTAAATGCTTTTATCGATGGATTTTTTCATTGCTAAATGTTAGCTTTCTTATAGTGATCCCTCTGTGTTGTTTAAAGAAGAAGTATCACGAAATGTTGGTGGTGGTGTTAGTGAAAGGTCTACAATTGATGGGTTGGGGATAGGTGTTGCTACCCAACATTTATCAATTTTAAAAAAATACTAAACTTAGCGATGGATTAGCATTGAAATTTTTTTACATTTAGCAATGAAAATTGTGACAGAATAGCAACAACAAAATTAGGTTCGGATATTAACGACAAAACATTGATCGTTAATTAAAGACAGATTTAGTGATAGAATAGCAACACATTATTTAGAGGAAAGATGATGGCTTTGGTGACTAATTAGCGACAAAATATAAAGATTTAACGATAAAAAAATGATCACCAAATTAACGACGGATATCGTTCGTCCGTCGCTAGGGTTAGCAACAAGCGTTTTTAGCAATGGATTTTTTCGATCACAAATCCATCACTAAATACTTTTATCGATGGATTTTTTCATTGCTAAATGGCAGTTTTCTTATAGTGATCCCTCTATGTTGCTTAAAGAAGAAGTATCACGAAATGGTGGTGGTGGTGTTAGTGAAAGGTCTACAATTGATGGGTTGGGGATTGGTGTCGTTACCCAACATTTATCAATTTTAAAAAAATACTAAACTTAGCGACGGATTAGCATTGAAATTTTTTTAGATTTAGCAATGAAAATTGTGACGGAATAGCAACAACAAAATTAGGTTCGGATATTAACGACAAAACATTGTTCGTTAATTAAAGACAGATTTAGTGACGAATAGCAACACATTATTTAGAGGAAAGATGATGGCTTTGGTGACTAATTAGCGACGAAATATAAAGATTTAGCAATGAAAAAATGGTCACCAAATTAACGACGGATACTATTCATCCGTCGCTAGGGTTAGCAACAAGCATTTTAGCAATGGATTTTTTCGATCACAAATCCATCACTAAATGCTTTTATCGATGGATTTTTTTATTGCTAAATGGTAGTTTTCTTATAGTGATCCCTTTGTGTTGCTTAAAGAAGAAGTATCACGAAATGGTGGTGGTGGTGTTAGTGAAAGGTCTATAATTGATGGGTTGGGGATAGGTGTCACCACCTAACATTCGTGAGACTTTCGAAAATTAATATTTATGATTTATTTTGTTAAAATTTTTTATTTCTTTAGTGATATAAGTTATTATTAATTTTAAAGTCAGCAACTATTTAAGAAAACTAAAAACCTAAAATGGACATTGATTCAAAGATTCTAAGATAAGGGGTTAGTTATGTCTTTAAAAAGATATCAATCACTCAAAAGCACCATTTTCCTAAGAAAAGTACCAAATCTAGCTTAATCATAAAGTTTATCTCATAAAAATTTCTATTTGTGTCAAGATTAATCGAATTCAAAATTGCAAATTCTATTTCCAATGTCAAATTAAGTTTTTTATTTTTTTATTTTTTTTGTCGCATCATGTTAAACCAATTGTTAGACCCCTCCATCGGGTGTCTCGTTAATTCAACATCGGATCTAATTTAAGTCTCGACATAATCAATATATCATAGAACGAACTAATTATTAAAATGATTGATTTAGGTTAACATCGGTCTCTATTAGATAGGAGACTTTGTTAATTTTTCCAATTGTTTTCTATGTTTACGCTTTTCTTTTTCTTTTATTATTTTCCTAGCACCTTCTCTCTTTTTTTTTTCTTTTCTTTTCTCTAGCATTTATTCTTTTTTTTTTTCTTAGCATTTTCTCTTTTTTTTTCTTTTTTCTTACATTTTTCCTAGCACTTCTTTTTTCCTTTTTTGTTCATTTTTTTGTTTATTGGTGGAGAATCGTTATTAGTCCCTAAAAATTAAAAAAACTTGCTAATTCATCCACCAATTAATTATCTAACTCAATTATTGAAACACATCCTAAAATTAAGCATTGACTAAATAAATTCAAAAAATTCAAAATACTAAATGTAAATAATGCATAAAAAAAAACATGCATATATAATCTAAGTTTTCTAACACAAATAAAATTACCATTAGTACAAAATAACTTCATAAAGTAATTAAAAAATAAATAGGTAAGAGAAACAAGCTAAATAGTCATTAAAGAGTGACCAAAATGCACATGCATGTCAAAATTATGAAATTACCCTTCAAAAGATGAACAACCACTGCTGATCGCCCGATCACCGTTTGATGGTCCTTCGAGAGCGTGAATTAGCTTGTGTTGTACAAAAGGTCATTGCAAACTCATGCTTCGATGATAGTCATTGCGACGTTAGAGGTGGGAGATCGACGACTATAAATTTCAACCGAACCTCTTTCTCTTCTCGATGAAGATTCTAGTAATGATAGAAGAGTTTGAGGGCACCAATCAACTTGTGAGCCCGAGATGAGTGTTTTTGTGGTGGTTAAAAGGTCCGATTTGGCTTTGATCGGTCAATTTTTTTGGATTGCTCAAAATGGATTAAAAATGAGTCATCATCAATTAGAGTGCTTTTAGTGGTTTTTGGCTACAATTTCAAATGAGAACTACTTAGAGGAGAAGACAACCAAGTCTATCATGACGGCAGTCTATGGTTTAGTCGAAATCAAAAGATATGATCTGGGTTGCCAAATGGGTCGAGTCGCGGTGGTTCAAACTTAAATTTCTTCCTCCTCGACGGTGGGGATGGGTCAATCTCAAGATGGGCTATCCATGGTTGGTGGCTATTGGAGTCAAAATCGACAAGATTGTAGCTAATTAAAGAGAGGAAATCTCGATCGAGGAAGCGAGTAAACAAGTCCGATGCTTGGATAAGGACGTGTTTGGCTTACTCATAAAAAACAAAAACAAAAACAAAATTACAAGGCCATAATAATTAAAAAAAATAAACATGGGCCTCAAGCCCATATCACCTCGTCATGCCATTTTAAAATATAAAATTGGGTCCTAAGCCAAATTAAGCTAAATCTATGAGAAGAAGAAATTAGAAGGACCATAAAAATAAATTAAAATTAACTATAAACAATAGCCATAAAAATAAAAGTTAAAATGAAATAACAAGAAAAGACTCGTGATTAGAAATAAATTGGTCTCAAGTCATAAACCTACTCCATCTAGATTGATTTAGATTGACATCATATAAAATAAACATACGAGTGCAAGACACTAAAACATGTAATAAAAAAAAATCACACATCACGTAGAAACAACTTTACGAAAATAAGAATAGTCAATAGGCCTCCATAAAGTCCTTGACCTATGAATTCAAATTTGGCTTAATTTATTTTTTTAAAAAATTACTAATCTATTGCTAGCTTCATCATTGATTGGTAGTTCCTTAGGGACTTTTTATATTGAAAATAATATACAATATATCACCCTTAAACATCTTATTTTTTTGAAATAATAACAATAAGTATATAAAAAATAGATAAAATAAGACGAGACCTTAAAAATTAATAAATACTTCCTACCCTAATAAAATCACACATACTCATCAAAAAATTTGAATTGAAATCATTTTAAATCTATCAAATAACATCAATAACTCTCAATTCAAATCTTTTCAATTAAGCTCAAATTAAATAATTTTAATTCAATTAATCATATCAATCCTATGTTAATGACATAATTTATATTACAAAATATAAATCAATAATATAATTAGGCAATCCATAAAAATTCGGACGGAAATTAAACAAAAAAATGTTGAAATGTAGGTCCATAATCACTTAATTAGAAGTTCGGAGACTAAATTAAACATAAGAAAAACAAGAAAAAGAGAGACAGATTTGACATGTGTGGCTCGTGTTCCGGTAGGAATGGCAATGGGTCGGGGTAGGGATGGCCATCCCCAACCCGCCTCCGAAAATTTTGCCCTATCCCCGCCACGTGCCCCGCATGGGTAATATTTCTCATACCAATCCCATCCCAAATGGGGATGGGGATCCCCATGGGGCATCGGTTCCCCATCTAATTCTTTGTGTTTGCCCCGACCTACCTTGTCCCTCCCCATTCTACTAATAAATTTCAAAATATAGCAAAAAAATGATAATTCATATAAAAAAATAATTAAGAAAAACAATCATTTAGCATCATATTTAACTATAAGTTTATAGCATAACTCATAATATATTAAATTATTTTCAATTGAATAAATAACATACTTAATTAAATTGATAAAATATCACAACTCGTCAATATCATAAGTACAATTAAGAAAAAACAAATCCTTGTATGTCTTTACGACGTAAAGATCATCAAAGCTCACTCGTTATATTGGACTTCAACGTAATCATCGATTACCGTAAATCCTACATTCATTAAAATTAAAAGTGAATTAGTCATCATAAAATTTTTTTATGCTATCATTTAAACTTTGACATATTATTTTATGCCTTCATCTTTTTTGGATACTCCTTATACATAGTACAATAACCATCCGAAACAAATGAAGCTCCACCTAGAAACAAATATAATAAACATAAATAAGATATGTAAAATTTTTAAGAAATTAATTTTAAAAAATTAGATTTATATGTAGAGTTTTAGTACGTTATTTTTATTTTCAACTATCCACAACTAATTTGAGCACACATTAATGCTTCCACTTGTCTTTGGATTAAGTTTACTTTGATGTGGACTTATTAGTCGCCACCAGCACTAAAAGCTAATTTTTGAAGTAACGAATGACATAGGGATTGCCAACACATCCTTAGCAATTGTTATCAAAGTAGGGTACTTCAACCTATTTACTTTTCACCTTACTAGAATATCAAAATCTTTGGTTCTTAGAATAATACCCTCATCTAAGTTATAGTCTAGCTCTGTCTTGACGAAGTAACCTTGGCCTTTTTCCTTGAAACATACAAGTCAAACTCGGATTCCATATTCTCATAAATTGTTGAAGGATTAGCCACAACAAAGCTACAACATACTCTATCCACATTCATATTTTTTTGGTACTCGGCTAGCAAGCCATAGCAAAGCTTCCTTATATTCTCAATCCGAACCATAGCTTCACTCTCATAAACTTTCTCAAAATACAACTCCAATGAATCCATTTTTTACCTAGGATCTAAAGCTGCAGACTACTCCCATTATTTCATGAATCACACTTCAATACTTATTGAACTTGACTAACATACTTTCTGCCATTTTACTAACCATTTGATTAGGACAAATGAGCCATTGAGTCAATGTAAACTTAATTTAACAAATTTTAGTGAAAAACAAATTAGCCAGTGGGGCATCGAGTTCCTAAAAATAATTCAAAAATACTATAAAAGATATTTAATCTCCTACACATTTCTTTTACAAATTTCCAATCATTATCGGTAGGCATAACTTTATAATTAGGTTCTCGATGCTTCAATCTAGAAAAACAATTCTTATATAACAAAGCAATTTCAAGCATCAAATAAGTAGAATTCCATTTAATTGGAAATCTAAAGCCATTTCTTCATGATAGGAATGAGAAGGAATTTAGCAAGCATCCTTAAACTTTTTAACTCTTTAAGAAGTTGTTGTCTAAAATGCTACACTATCTTTAATTTGCTCAACCCCTTCCTTAATGACATCCAACCCATCTTTCACTATTAAGTTGATGATACGAGCACAACATCGTAGATGCAATAAAAAACTAAAATTTAACAAATCTATAGATTGTAGCTTATCCCTCACATACTCAATCATATAATCATTGTTGGAACAATTATCCAATGTAATAATGGATAATTTTCCTTCAACATTCCAATCTATCAAAAAATCAATTAAAGTAGTTGTGAGGACAATGCTTGTATGTGGATAAATAACATGCATAAACCTAAAGCAAGATATAAATTAGTTATAAACTAAAAATATTAAACTAAAAAAATTAAAAAAAGTATGATTAAGTTAACACGAAATGAAGAGTACCTCAATAGATAGCTTCGTAATGTCTAAGAACTATTAATGTAGTGAGTCGTAATAGGCATGAATTCTTTTTTTTTATTGCTTGTTGTCCACAAATCAGTAGTGATGATAATTCTACTTTCAAGTTTTTTTGAAAACTCTCATCATTTTGGCTCTATCATTATCATATATCTTGAAGGCATCATTTTTATTGTATTTTTATTTGGACACCTAAACGATGGTTAAAGAGTACTTATAAACTTCCCGAAGCTGATATGGTTAACCATAGAGAGTGGGTATTCATGCATTAATCATAGAATCAAGCTCCTTTCTTCTCATCTCTTGATTAAAAGTATGAGACATTACATCACCCATTAAGTTAGAAGTCAAAACCTTCGTCTTCTATCCGTAATTTTCCTCTTTGAACATCTCTTGAAGTGATCATGCAAATGTTTAGTATCATTCTTTGACGTGCCTCTAAGTTGCCTCTTACAATAATTGCATTCTGCGTTTTCTTCACCATTCTAGTTTTCTTCGTGAAATGGCTCCATAAAAAACTATATTGTCTTTTAGTAGGAATTTCGAAATCACTTTAAAGTTTGCCCACGGTAGCTTGTGGAGATGAAATTGATTTGATAACTAGAGTAGATGGAGTGGAATTCAAATGTATTGATGTAGAGTCTATAGGGTAATGGGAGCTACCTCCATCTCCATAGCTTATCATTTTTTAAAAATATACAATAGTTTAGATTCCAAACTACCGAGCAAAAGGAACATATTTAGACAAACCATTGTATTAAAAGATAAGATAGGATTCAAACATGAAAAAAAAACAAATTATTCAAAGAGGAAGTAATCACTTATGGACAACCCATTGTTTCTTTCAATGCATAACATCTTTCTTGTTACCATTTGCATGTATGACACCCACAACTACTATCATATGCTTGCATTCAAGTGAACTAATTAAAGAAAATATACTACGTACCATCGCACAACAATAAAAAAGGGAAATGGAATATATATATATATATATATATATATATATATATATATATATGGATTCAATCATCTTTACGAGTTTGATTTGATTACACCTTAAAATCTAAGGGTAGTAGAAAGTACTATCAGCTAGAGAACCATAGAAAGGAAAGGAAGAGAAAGACTATGAAAAAAGGATATTCTTTTGATAAGAAATCTCCAATATACTAAAAGGGAAGAGGGATAAGGGAGAAGGAGAAAGAAAATGACTTCTAGGATAGTAATATTTGGAGAGATAACAAAAAATCATGAGGATACTCTCCGGTAGTAATCTCCAAGGTAGCTCAATTAAGTATTTATGTCAAAATCAACCTTTTCTAGGTCAAGTTGAGGATCTAATATCTTTTGGTCATGCTAGAGAATGTTTTAGGAAACGAAAAAAAATGATGTTATACTCGATCATTTTTAGATACCATACGAGTTGATGATTCAATAATGAAATGCTATAATGCCAACACCCTCATTGTTTGGCAATTTTAAGAGGTAAATTCTAGTCAAGTAATATGAAGCCAATAGATTACTATCTCTAATAATGATTCCATTCAGTCTTTACTCTCAAGCTAATTTGGCTAATCTAACCCTTATTTCTTTAACGGTGTCATTACGTAGAATAAAACGAATTGCCACACAAATGGCTTGTAACAAACTAAACCAATATTAATGTCCTAAAAAGGTTTGCCAAACTCTTAGATAACAAATCTAAGTTTGAAATGAATTTTGTTCTCCTTGCATGACTGGAAGATTTTAATAGATTGAAAAACAATAGCATAATATCTAATGCCAAAAGGGGTACTTTAGACAAAGAGCTATTGTAAAAATGTTGAATGATAGAGAAAAAAAGATTATTAGTTAGTTAAGGTGTCATTGAATCTTTCTGAAAGAAGAGGATTAAAGTTTATAAACAAATATATAAAAAGGTCTGGGAGGTTAACTTAAGAAGGTTCTCGTGACTTATGTTATGATACGACTTCCACCATCCAATTATCATGCCTTGAGTGCCAACAATAAAAGAGGTAGTTGTGTTTTCATATTCCTTATCATTATCCCCTATGAGAAGTGATAAGCTTTGTCCATTACCATACAATATGACACGAAAAGGAGTTACGAAGCAATAACACTATTTCATAGTAAGCAAACGACATGAACATCACACATCATGAGAAATTCTTTGGTATTTGAATTTTGACATCCCGTATATGACATTGCGAGTTCCTATTATTGTCTATTTTCATCAAAATTGGTTCATTTAACCAAACTTTTTTTAAATTGCTTCTATTATGATGCCATTTATAGACTACTCGTTACTAATTTTGTTTGTCAAGTACCAAAAATTGTGTTTGAAGGTGAAATGCATTATTCACTAAAGATTTAAATAATGTATGTGAAATCAATAGGCCAAGGCCTCCGACCAATGGTTCATGTTGTTAATAAAGACAACATTTAAGCAAAGGATGAAACATAGCCAAAAATGGGTTCAATGGATATGGAGAATTAATAAAGAATCAAAATTGGCATTATAATAGCACCGAAGTATGCGAGACTCCATGATCCATTTACTAAAAATTAAAAGAAACCCACGATAATTCACCTTAAAAGAAACAAACCCAATTGCAATAACAAGATAAAAATCATTGAAAATATATAGAACAAGAACTTAATGATCCATATTACATTCAATTCAATAAAAAATTTAGATTAACCCAAGTAAGGAAACCAAAAAAAGAACCTATTATACTAATCCAATAAACTAAAAAATAGAACATACTTATTATACTACGTAGAAATTATTTATGTAGATGAGAATTTCAAAGAGGCAAACTGTAAGAAATTAATCATGCTAACATACAAAAAGAAGAAGCCATGTTGAAGGGGTTTTTTTTGCATAATAGGACAAATAAAGAAAAGAAAAGCTTAATCATGTATAATCAATGTTGAAATGATATTAGAAAAAAAGAAAAACTAATTACCCGGTAGCTGGTGGGTGACGAAGGTTACAGTGGTTAGAGTCGCGAGAGGGATGTGGTGGTTGGTGTCATGGTAGGCTATGGTGGTGAGAGATCGAAGACTAAACTCCGAAGTCTTAAGAGAACTAAAGAAGGTGAAGAGTGACTAAGTGAAAACAGGATGTAATTTGTTTATGTGTAATTATAAAGCCGAAACCTAGTAGTCGGTAGTCATAAATTTTATATTGAGTATAATTGTTATTTCGGGGATTGGGGAAGGGCAACATGAGGCGGGACGGGCAAATAATATCCCTACCTCATCATCATTCAAAATAAATATAGGGTAAGGTGCCCTCCCCGTTCCCCAATCAACTTGGGGAATCCTCGCGTTGATCGGGCGAGGCGGGGCAAATTGCCATCCCTATATTCCAAGCATCATTTGAGCCATTCGCGTATATGAGGGAGTGTCATACATCATATGGGTGGTAGACCAATGGCACCGACTTCATCTCTTCCTTTGATCACGATAGTATGAAACGTGTTTGATTTTGTCGATTGGAGAAGGAGCGATGGTGCTCGTGAACTTCGACTAATGTCTTTGGCTTTTTGGGTGTATGGTAGCCTTTTGGGTTTTGTTTTTGGACTACTAGGTTTTTTTTTCTCCTGTGTGGCTATCTCCTCTCCCCTTTTGTGTGTGTATGTGTGTGTGTATGCATGGTATTTATAGGAGTGCTTAGGGTTAACCTATATATATATATAGGTTAACCCTGAAGCATATATATATTTCTTTTATTATTAATCGAGCCTAAACCAATGCCTAATACCTAGCCCAATACTAATCTAGGCCTAGTTCTCTCATTGTTTTCTTTTTCCTTTTTCTCTTTTTTTATATATATTTTCTCCTTTCTCTTTTTTCTTTTTTAATTTTTTATATTTTTTATGGGGATAAAAATAGGGTGATGATAAACATTATGCTTTTTTTTTTTTTTACAATTACTATATGTCATAATCACACATTCTTTGATGATTTAGTTAGGACTAGTTTTTTTTACCAAGTGTAACGCTATAGGTCGGACAAAATACATAAAATTATTTTGAAAAAATTATTTTATTTTAATATACCATGTTATATTATGCATCTATCAAAATATATTAAATCAAAATGAAAAAAAAATTCATTCAATTTTATAATTTTTTTAATCAAAATTTTGTATTTGAATAGTTATTCATTATATTTTTCATAATTTTTTATTAAAAAATATTATTTATTTGTTTTTATCCATATTTTCTAGTTAAAAACCTATTTTATAAATTTTTTTTCTAAACATCTTTTACCTTAAAATTTTTAATTAAAAAAATCGAAAAAAAGCAAGGACCAAAATGACCAAAATAATACAAAAAGAGGGACAAAAATAAAACTAAAAAAATCGAGGATCGAAAAAATAATATTTCAAAAAAGAGAGACCAAAGCGTAATGTCTTGAAAACTTACATAATAAATATCTTAAAAATATTTAAAAACTATAAAAATATCTTTGTATAATGAAAGGAATTATGTTTCGAGTCCGTGTGAATAGCAAAATGAGTTTGGGTAAATAGTGTTTCAAATAGTACAGTAAATAGTAAATCATGGTTTTACTTTAATTATATATATATATATATATATATTTAGAGCCTAGGGTTCAAACTTTTCTCTTCTTCTTATCATCTTTGGCCTCGCCTATTTATTTCTTAATGAAAGTTGGCTTTACAAGTTTATAAGAGGTAAGAGGTCAATCATCTTGTCCTAGAACATGTTACATTTACATTTTCCGACTTTGAAAAAAGTTTTTATTCTAAACCAAACATGCACATAATTCTTAGGTTGTAACTCTTTCTTCTAAATTGTAGCAATAACATGGTGGCAAGGTATGCCGGTCATTTGTTATTTTCTACATGTGCAAATTTTCTCTCGAGGTCACAAATTGTGGAATTCTCATCACAATGTGGGACCTCAAACCTTCCATTTGCACCAAGGATCAAAATGTAGCTTGTTGCATCCCGCTTTAGTTTCTCAAATTTCTTCGGGATCCTTGGACAAATCTACCTTTTGTAGGAAAACATACCTTTCATTTTTTTTTATATATATATAAAACATCCTCATTAGCATTCTCCTTATAGTTTCAAGCCCGGTGATAATTGGCTTATCTTTGGCTTCAAGTACACAGGAGTTAAAGATTTTTCCTATATTGTTGAGCAATAAGTCACACTTTGGTTCTTTACCGAATGTATGCCTACACCATGTCCGAATATGATGCAACTCGTTAGTATAGGTGCTCAAGATCTAACCATGTTTGGATGAGTTTGAGTTATTGTAGTATTACATCACTTATTTTATTAATAATAAAGAAATCTTTCTATTAATTCTTATGTTTTCTATTTATTTATTGAATAGAATTAGATAGAAGTGCATATGATATGCATTTGCATTAGTGATTGATCGAAAGATGTGAGATAAATACTAATAAATGTAAACGATGTTATTAAATATTCCAAGTCATAACATTGTTAAGAATAGACATTGACTATACGTGTTTAGATTTATAAGTGCTATGCTCATGCTATATGTTAGCGATAAAAGATCTCACACTAATTGGTATGATGATGCCAAAGCAAGCACTTAGGTAATTTATGTTACAAAATATATCATTGGACTTGACTAGTCATGAGAACTCATTTGGTTTAGTTTGTGGGAATCTCATATGAGATAGATACAAATGGTTCTTAGACTTGAAGTCATCACACTTATCTCCTTAAAAGATTTATGTACTTTGACACTTGTTTTGATGGACCCGATAAAGGATTATACGTGGGTGATTCATTGAGTGCATTAGGAATCTAATAGAGGTAGGTGGATGACTAAGATAAGACATGTCATTTCTTGTATGCTAAAGGAGTTATCACATTATACTTCGATGAATGTCCGCTCAAGAAATCTATGACCATAGCAGAAGTACATTAATAGAGCATAGTTGGCTTACTCTAAGAGCTAAGACATTTAGGAATCGAAGAAAAATTATGTGATCGTAATTGAAAAAGAATAATAACCAAGTTCGAGATCACATTATGATAAGTTAACATGAGGACTAAATTATATAGTAACCGTGATTGTGAAAGGTAACTACGGATTAATTAATTCTTTTATAGAATTGGTTAGTCATGACGTCTTGCTAGAGATGAATCTTGATTTATTTATCAAGAGATAAAAGAGGTGTCTTTTATTCTTGATATATTGTCAATATATCTAGGAGCATATTGAGTCACATGCATAAGTTTAAGCATTCACATAAAAAAAATAGAAGCAAAAATATTAGAAATTTTTTTCAATTTTGAAAGTTTCCTATTTTAGAAAAAGTTTACGAAAATGAAAAGCTTCCTACAATAAAAATTTTCCTAAAATGGAAAGTTTTCTATTTTAGAAATCAGTTTTCTAATTTGGAAGTCAGTTCTAAATTTGAAAGTAAATGACCTAAAAGGAAATTAGTTTCCTAATTTACATTTAAGGGTATTTTGAAAAATTATTTTCTAATTTGGGCCTTTTAAAATTATCTAACCTAATGTATTTGGATAGTTCAAATTAATTAATTGGGCCAAAATAGTTTAGGCTAATGGGTTTAGTTAAAAGCTTGAAAGATATTTTGGTGGGGGGAAAAATATGAACCTTATTGGATAAGGATGAATGTTTTAAATGATAAGATCAAAAAGCTCATATGCATAATAACTCCTAATCCTTAAAGGATTAGAAAGCAACAACCAAAAGTCCTTTTTAGGACTAGTTGCTGCCCCTAATTGTCCTTGGAGGATAAGGAAAACTCCCTCCTATAAATAGGAATAGAGATGCGACAACATGCAAGAATTAAAAGAGAGAGAAAAATAGCAAAAGAGAAGAAATATAAGGCACATGACATTCGGAAAAATAAAGGAGAAAATAGTTTTTTCCTTAAAAACCCTAGCACATGCCACTTTCACTTTCTTTCTTAGGATTATCATAAAATTACCCCGATAAGATTTCAAAAGGAAAACACTAAACAAGTCGGAAAAGGTGGAGCTAGCACTCTACCAATTTTGAGTGCTTCTTTTGTGGGTGTTTGGATCGTGTGGATTATCGATAGAGGTCCAACACTTTGATGGTTCTTTTTTTACAAAGGTTTAAATCTATTCGATAAGAGATAATTCTTTACTTAACACTTTAATTTATAAATGTATGATTAATTGATTTAACGACATGATCTTGGGTTATTTAGATGAAGGAAAATTTTTGTTTTATTCCACACCTCCGTAGGATGCATGATCCTTCAGCAACATCTAACTCTTTTATTTTCATTCATGCGATGCTTAAATTTATTGATAGTATAAGCTCTAGAAGCATTCCATAGGTGATTTTTCAATACTTTGTTAGACCCTTGATACTTTTTAAAGTTAGTGTAGAGGTATCCGATACAAAACCTACGATCCACCCCCCTTAATTTATGTTTAAAGATCTCGGTTAACCCTTACAACATAAAAATTTTAGATATTACTTCAAAAACAAACCTTCATTATTAAAAATTAAATGAAAAAAAAAAAAAGATAAACAAACCTTCATTCCGTTAGGAAAAAAAAATCTAACCTTTCTCTTATATTGATCTAATATCATCCAATAGTAATTCAAGAGACCACCACTATTTAATTTTTTTATTTTAAACATAAAAATTGATCAAGCTATAGAAACGATGTTATCATTAGCATCTTTCCTTACAATATCCAAGTAGTAACCCTTTAAATACTCCCTTATGATGATAGCCATTAATGGAAAATATTAGCCTATAATCGGCATTAAAAACTTATTTACAAGTATTAAGACAGATATAAAATCTCTCAAGTATCCTATTAGAGGGATCTATCTTCACTATACTTTCAAGATTAAACTTTTTGATTGTTTCAACATACTTTCACAACATAACATATTACTCAATGTCCTTTTCTCTAATCATTTGTTTTCCACGTCTCAATATCATATAACATAAATCAACAATGACATTAAACTCATGTTCTCTTAAGATCTTATTCATCAAAATAGTAGGCTTCATTTATGGTGAATCCTTAATGTCAAAAATTATTGTTTTACTATCCAAGCAACATTCACATCGATATGAGTACTTTTAATGTGTCTTTAAGTGTGTTTTTATGATAGTAATTATGCCTAGGAGTTTCTTTTATGTTTTTAATAATCATTAGAATCTTTAATTTTAAGTTTTAAAAGTTAAAGAAGTGGGTTGGGTTGTTACTCTCTATTTTTATGGTGATTATTGCAGATTGAGGACGTTTGGATCATAAAAATTATACTAGCCGCATAATGCACAATCATGTAGTGTTGCACGATCGCAACGAAGCAACTAAACCGATTTAAGCACGATTGTGTAACACCGCACGACCAAAACCATGACATTATGACAAGTCACTTAAGAGCCATCCTTTGGGGCAGCTCGAGTGAATATAAAAGAAAGCCATAAGACATATGGGAAAAAAGATGGGTTTTTAGGAGCAAGAAAATAAAGAAACAAAAGAAGAAGAAGAAAGGGAGCCCAAGAATCAAGGAAGAAGATTAGAAGAAGTTCTTAGCAACATTCAAGAGTTCTTTCTTTCATCTTTTGTTCTTGTATTATGAATCTAAGTGTTTAATGTGTTATTGTCAATCATGATGATGGATTGCTAAATTTTCATTAGGGATTAACTCTTGAAACATTCCTTCATGTTAATCTTTTGTGTTTAATATTAGCTTTGTGATGTTTATTATGCTTCATGCTCTAATTGCAATTGAGAAATTGAATTAGATGATTTGTGTTATGTTTCAATGAGAATTGTTGCATAATAGATCGATAAACATCGGGTTAATTGATAGTTATGGAGAGATCGTGATTGTTGATTGATTGCTTGAAAGATTGCTTAAGGAATTAATTGAAGCGATTTGGGTTTGGGTTTATTAGTTAAGAAACTATAATTTTTCTCATATTTCTTCAAGTTAATAGTTTAGTTGTTGCTTGAGATAGAATAACTAACACCATTAGATATCTAGAGCCTTAGTCATATTGAACCCATTAGAAAGACTGATAGGGGATATGGATAGCGTTAATTCCTAGTCTATTAAACCTTGATTAATTTCTTTAAAGTTTCTAGTAATTTCAATTCTTGTTTCGTTATTGAATTCTTATTTGATTTATATATATCATCTTCATCTTATTAATCTTAAACAAATTGAAACTAAGTTAATTGGTGGATAAAACATAGTCTTCATGGGAATGATATCTTCTTATACTATTTGAGCGATCCGTGCTCTTACGAAACCAATAAGTTTTTAGCGCCGTTGCCAAGGACTATTATGTTTAACATTTATGTTAATTTAGTTTGGCTTGATTTAAGAATTCAATTTTCTTTTTGTTGTGATTAAATCTCTAGCTTCGACGTGATTTCATGTTTATGCCAAAGAGGAGATCGAAAAGGTCGCAATAACCACTAGTAGCATACATCCCGTAAATTAGAAGACACGAGAGGGATCTTAGAAGAGAAATCCACCAAGAAAAAGACAAAATGATAGAGGAAGAAGGGAATTAAGTGGGCCAACAAAGAACTCTCATAGAGTATGTGAGGTCGGGTTTCAACGCAAACCAACGTGGTATTGCACACCCGCCGGTTAATGCCAATAATTTTGAGATAAAATCGACGTTACTCCAAATGCTTCAATCAACCGTGCAATTATATGGGTTGGCCAATAAAGACCCAAATGCTCACATCACCAATTTCTTGGAGATTTGTGACACATTCGAGTATAATGGTGTGTCCGACGATGCAATAAGGCTTCACCTATTTCCTTTCACTCTAAAGGATCGAGCCAAGGCATGGTTGAACTCATTGGCTTCGGGTTCTATCAACACATGGGATTAATTGGCTCAAGCTTTCCTAGCCAACTATTTTCCTTTAGCAAAACCGATAAGGATTATTAAGGAGATTACCACTTTTCAATAAGTCGAATGGGAGTCCTTATATAAAGTTTGGGAGTGATTTAAGAATTACAATGGAGTTATCCATATCATAATTTGCCAAGGGAGCTATTGTTATAAACATTCTACAATGGAGTCAATCCTACTACAAGAAGAACCATTGATGTGGCGAGTAGGTGGTTTATTGATGAGAAAAATAGTTGATGCCGTGTATGATCACCTCGAGGAAATGGCAACTAATAATTCTCTATGGACAACGGAGAGGACCAGGACACCGGTGAAAGAACAAAAGAGGGTTCTTTCCCTCGATCCGATGACAGACATTGCAAGTGAAAGTGATTAAATTGTCAAAGCAAATAAATGACATGAGAATAGGTTCTTCAAGTCAAATAGCTGCCATTCAAAGTCCATGTGAGCTATGTGGCCAAGTTGGGCACCTTGCTACAAATTGTTTCTTAGGAGGTAGAGTAAGTGACGAGTAAGTTAATTTTATGGGGGTTCAATAAGGAAGAGTGCGGAATAATCCCTATTCTAATACATATAATCCATGTTGGAGAGACCACTCAAACTTTTCTTAGTCTAGCAATGCGGGAAACATGGTTAGACCCCAAGGGCCATTTGAATTTCAACAAACTCCTTAACAAGATCAGCTTTTCTCTATTGAGTCCAAGATGGATAAATTCATTGATACAATAGGGAGTAAGTTGACTAATCAAGAAGAGGCTCGGAAGAGAATGGAGGTGAAGTTTGATCACATTGTTAAAAACTATTTTTCATCTATTCACAACTTGGAGGTGCAAGTTAGGCAATTAGCCAATGCTTTGTCAACCGGGAATTTTGAGAGTTTGCCAAGCAACACAAAATCTTATCCGAGGGAACAATTGAAGGCAATCACTCTTGGGAGTGGTAAGGAAGTAAGTGCACCCTAGTTGAGAAGAAAGGAAAAAAACCAATTGAGGAGAAAGAAAGTGAGAAAGGAAAACAAGTAAGCAAGTCGGATGTTCAATCCTCTTCCTTTGTGCCTAAAGTTCCTGTTCCTCAAAGGTTAAAGAAACAACAACTTGACACTCAATTCGCCAAATTTTTAGAGAAATTGAAGAAATTGCAAATCAACCTTTCTTTTGTGGAGGTGTTGGAGAACATACCCAAGTATGAAAAATTCTTTAAGGGCATTTTATCAAACAAGAGGACTTGGGATAAAAACCAAACGATGTCTTTAACAGAGAATTATAACTCCATTATCTCTAGTAAAATGCCTTCAAAACTTCAAGATCCAAGGAGTTTTACAATTCCTTGTATTGTTGGTCACTTAGA
Organism: Dovyalis caffra; assembly: GCA_963924115.1. Taxonomy (NCBI): domain Eukaryota; kingdom Viridiplantae; phylum Streptophyta; class Magnoliopsida; order Malpighiales; family Salicaceae; genus Dovyalis; species Dovyalis caffra. The sequence goes on along the minus strand of CAWUPB010000957.1, from coordinate 2,033,558 downwards.
ATTTACTAAATGTTTATGTGATTTGGGAGCAAGTATTAACCTCATGCTTTTGTCTATTTTCAAAAAATTAGGCTTGGGAGAGGTAAAGCCAACTCCAATGTTGTTGCGAGTTAGCCGACCAATCAATTAAGAGACCTTATGTTATGATTGAGGATGTCTTGGTGAAGGTGGACAAATTCATCATCCCGATGGATTTTGTGGTGCTAGACTATGATGAGGATAAGAATTATCCTTTGATCCTTGGGAGGCCATTCTTGAACATCGAAAGAGCCTTGGTGGATGTGTATGAGGGAAGGCTCGTGTTGAGGATAGAAGAGGAACAAATGGAGTTTTGCATGAGCAAAGCTATGAAACATCTTATGAAAAAGGAGATTTGCATGAGAGTGGATGTGATTGAGGAGTGTGTTATAGAAGAGGAATAAAAAAGGAAAAAGAAAGACATTTTTGAAGAAGAAAAGCCGAGTGGTAGTTAGTGTGGAGGAGGAAACGACTACATTAGAGTTACTAATGAGGACGGATACCCTTACACCTCCATCAACCGTCAAGCCACCTACACTTGAGCTTAAGCCTTTACCAAGTCACCTTAGGTATGCTTTCTTGGGTAAGGAAGACACTCTACCTGTCATTGTGTCTAGTAATTTATCAAAAAAGCAAGAAGATAGGTTGGTAGAAGTAGTGAAGAGTAAGATAGGGGCTATTGGGTGGCAACTCTTGGATATAAGGGGTATTAATCCAGATGTAGTGATGCATAAAATCCATTTAGAAGAAGGATGTAAGATGATGAGAGAGAGAAAAGGAGATTGAATCCTAACATGAAGGAGGTGGTAAAGAAAGAGGTTATCAAATTGCTCGATGCGGGAATTATCTATCCAATTTCAAATAGTGAATGGGTGAGCCCGGTGCAATGTATTCCAAAGAAAGGAGGAATGACAGTGGTAGAGAATGAAAAAAGAGAGTTAATTTCCACTAGAATAGTTTTAGATTGGAGAGTATAAATTGATTATAGGAAGTTGAACTCGACCACAAAGAAGGATCATTTTCCCCTCTCATATGTTGACCAAATGATTGAGAGAATTGCAGGTCATTCTTACTATTGTTTCTTTGATTTTTAGGTTACAATCAAATTTTTATCTATCTAGAAAACCAAGAGAAAAAAACCTTTACATGTCCTTATGGCAACTTCGCTTATCGGCGTATGCCATTTGGGTTGTGTAATGCACCGACCACCTTTCAAAAGTGTATGATAGCCATTTTTGCAAATATGATTGAAGAAATTATGGAAGTGTTTATGGATGATTTTTTGATGTTTGAGAATTCATTTGAGTTGTGCTTGGAAAATCTAAAGAGAGTGCTCAATCGGTGTGAAGAGGCTAACTTGGTCCTCAATTGGGAGAAGTGCCATTTCATGGTGGAAGAAGGCATTGTACTTGGGCATAAAATTTCCAAGGAAGGGATTGAAGTTGATAAAGTTAAAATTGATATGATAACAAGACTTCCTCCACCAATAAATGTGAAAGGAGTTAAAGCTTTCTTAGGCCATACTAGTTTCTACCACCTAGGTTCATTAAGGATTTCTCTTTCATTGCTAGGCCACTTGCTAATTTATAAGTAATGGATGTGCCTTTTAACTTTGACTCTTCTTGTCTTAATGCTTTTAACGAGTTGAAGGAGGCCTTAGTGACCGCACCATTATGAACTTCTCCGGATTGGAGCATTCCTTTTGAGATCATGTGTGATGCAAGTGATCAAGCTCTTGGTTGTGTTCTAGGCCAAAGGAAGAACAAAAAGTTACATGTCATCTACTATGTAAGTAAAACCTTGACGAGAGCCCAATTGAACAACACCATAACCGAGAAAGATTTTTTAGCGATAGTGTATGCTTGTGATAAATTTAGACCTTATCTTATTGGTTTAAAGGTTATTATATACATCGACCATGGAGCTCTTGAGTATCTTTTTACAAAGAAAGACTCAAAGCTAAGGCTCATTCGATGGGTTCTTTTGCTTCAAGAATTTAACTTGGAGATAAAAGATAAGAAGGGAGCCAAGAACTTTTGACGGATCACTTATCATGACTTGAAAGGGAGAGTGCAAAAAGGGAGGAGGAGGTTAATGAGCAATTTCCGGATGATTCCATTCTTTTAATCCAACATTTGCAAACTCCCCGGTATGTTGATTTGGCTAATTATCTTATAAGTGGTTTAATACCATCCGATTTAACTTATCAACAAAAGAAGAGTTTTTCTTTGATGCTACTCATTATCTTTGGGAAGAGCCTTTTCTTTATAAACTTTATACGAGATGGATTGATAAGGAGATGTGTTTCAAAAGATGAGATGTTAGATGTTCTCACACATTGCCATGATTCTCCTTATGTCGATCATTATGGTGCTAATAAAATAGTTACTAAAGTGTTAGAGTGTGAGTTCTATTGGCCAATATTATTTAAACATGTAAAGGAGTTTGCAATGCATTGTAATCGATGTCAAAGAGTTAGGAACATTAATAAAAGGGATGAAATGCCATTTTCAAGTATTCTTAAGGTAGAAGTTTTTGATGTATGGGGGTTGGATTTCATGGTTCCATTCCCATCTTCTTTTGGGAACAAATACATTTTGGTGGGAGTTGACTATGTGTCAAAGTGGGTTGAGGCTTTGGTAAGTCCTACCAAATGATGGCAAGGTAGTCATTAAATTTTTAGAGAAGATCTTTGTGAGATTTAGAGTGCCAAAGGTAATCATTAGTGATGGTGGAACACACTTTTGCAATCAAAGGTTGGAAGGTCTTTTGAAGAAATATGGTGTACATCACAAGGTGGCAACTCTATACCACCCACAAACAAGCGATGAAGTTGAGGTCACGAATCGAGAATTAAAGAAGATTTTGTAGAAAACAATTAATAATTGAAGAAAGGATTAGACAAGTAAGCTAGATGATGCTTTGTAGGCTTACCGAATGACATTCAAAATGCCAATTGGTATGACTCCATATAGAATTGTCTATGGGAAAGGTTGCCAACTTTCGATAGAATTGGAGCACAAGGCTTTTTGGGCAATCAAGACCTTAAATTTTGATTTCAACAAAGCTAGAGAAAGAAGACGTTTGCAACTAAATGAGCTTGAGGAGATGAGGTTCAATGCTTATGAGAATGCTCGATTATATAAGAAAAAGATAAAAAGGTGGCATGATGCACACATTAAGAAGAAAGAGTTCAAAATGGGTGACAAAGTTTTGGTCTTTAACTCTAAGCTCAAGTTGTTCCTTGGGAAGTTGAGATCGAGATGGAGCGAGCCATTTGAAGTGGTTCAAGTTTTCACTCATGGAGCGTTTGTTGTAAAAAATGAAAAGGAAGAAGATTAGAAGAAGTTCTTAGCAACATTCAAGAGTTCTTTCTTTCATCTTTTGGTCTTCTTTTATGACTCTAAGTGTTTAATGTGTTATTGTCAATCATGATGATAGATTGTTAAATTTTCATTAGGGATTAACTCTTAAAACATTTCTTGATGTTAATCTTTTGGGATTAATATTAGCTTTGTGATGTTTATTGTGCTTTATGCTCTAATTGCAATTGAGAAATTGAATTGGATGATTCGTGTTATGTTTCAATAAGAATTGTTGCATAATAGACTTATAAACATTAGATTAATTGATAGTTATGGAGAGATCGTGATTGCTGATTAATTGCTCGAAAGATTGCTTAAGGAATTGATTGAAGTGATTTAGGTTTGGAGTTATTAGTTGAGAAACTATAATTTTGCTCATGTTTCTTTAAGTCGATAGTTTAGTTGTTGCTTGAGAGACAATAACTAACACCATTGGATATCTAGAGCCTTAGTCGTATTGAACCCATTAGAAAGATTGATAAGGGATATGGATAGCGTTAATTCCTAGCCTATTAAACCTTGATTAATTTCTTTAAAGTTTCTAGTAATTTCACTTCTTGTTTCTGTTATTGAATTCTTATTTGATTTATATATATCATCTTCATCTTAAACAAATCGAAACTAAGTCAATTGGTGGATAAAACATAGTCTTCATGGGAATGATATCTTTTTATACTACTTGAGCAATCCGTGCTCTTGCGTAACCAACACATATTTTTTGTTCTTGAAGGTCTTATCATAATTGTATTGGTAAAAAAAAATGTTTTAATATGTAATGATTGCTATCAAACGCAGCTCGATGAATGGATTTTCCAACCATATTTTTTATGCATCTAGTAGTGATCCTATAACTATCATTCTTCACATATTTAAAGTTATACCCAATATGAATTGAGTATGCTTTTAGCACCATACTAAACACTTTAATTTTTAAATTTTTTCCCCGATTTCAATTCAACCTTGCCTTTAAAATCATGATTCTCATAGAATTCCGGATACTTTTTCTTCATTTTTCCTTCTTTCACCATCTTCCTCGTCATATGAATCAATATTATTTAATTCATCAATATCTCCATAGTTAAACTTTCCATTTTTTTCTTCCATATCATATCCTTACAAAATTTTAGCACATTGTAACTTTTTCGTCTCTCTCTTATACATTGTTCTCTCATTGTTGCATCCGCATCAATAAATTATTCTTATCCTTTCTCACCTAAATTCTAAAAGATATCTTTATTTTCATTGTTATCATCTTCACTATCTTCAACAACATTCGGATGCTCTTTATTGTCTTCACATGCACCAAATTCATAATCTGCTCCTCCAAGTTCATAAGAAAAATATACTCGGATTTATCGTGATTCTCACCAAACTCAAAATCCTTATCAATAGTTTTTTTTCATAATCAATATCAATCATAACATCTACAATATGGTTAACATAAACATTTAAAATTCCCTTCCTAATTTTCTTCATGTCCACTATAATTTTCATCAAGTGTTTCTCATCCTTCACAACCCTAAGTAACAAGAGATTACGAGTTCAAATCCTAGCGAGACTAGTTCTACTAGGAACTTTGGGTGTGTAAATTAAAAAAAAAAAAAAAGACTTGATGCCCAAGATTGTATGGAAACCCCATCGGCTATCGCATTAGGATAACCTTTATCCTTCTATCATAGTTTTGAACCAATAAGAGATAAGTAGTCATAGTCTATTTGATGTTCTACGATTTCTTTATTTATGTACTCGAAGAACAGGAACATAAATCCTAGTACGCCCATAAAATTATTTTAATCAATGTCATGTACATAATAAAAATTGTTATTCAATGAATGCATAAAAAATTAAACATAAAATTCAGTGATGCACATGATACAACAAACCTCAAACTCTTCAAACCCTAACAAATATTTAAATACCATAATACAATACTAACCCATTATTTAATCACAAAAACCAAGCATAATTAAATCACATAAACCACAAAGTTAGTGATTAAACACCTCATATGAATCTTATAACTCAAACAAATCATTCTCATTAAACCAATCTGCAAATGAATGCCACAACCCAACATAAAATAAAGCAACCCAATATATTACCTTTTCAAGGAATCTTTCCAAATCAATAGTGACCGAAACCCTAAATGAACCCCACAAACCGACATAATAACAAACTAAAAAATTACTTTTTCAAATAATATTTCAAAATCCAACACCCAAATGAACCTTATAACCCAAACATAAAATCGTTTTGTTATTAATCACATCGCTAACTTCGAAGTTAAAGTCTTGATTTATGTCGATAGTGAGAGACCAACAACAGGAGAGCAAATAAAGCATAAATAAAGAGAGCATTAACATGATAAATGAAGTGAAAGATGAAAAGAGATTAGATGAAGATGGAGGAAGAGAGAGCCCGACGGATGAATAGATGAAGGATGAAAAAAAAATGAAAATAGAGACTAAGAGAGCGTTGCATATCAATAGAAAGGTCAAGAGAACAATTAGTTTTGTGGGTGGGTGAATTAATGCAATTAAATGTAAAATTAGATATTAATTCATAAATAGTTACAATAGGTTAGAGTTTTATATAAAAAAATGTTAGGCATCCTTCGTTATTTCTAATTCGGGACATGTGTTTTTTTTTAATTTTCACTTTTACATGCACATCCCGTGTTATTTATGATAGAAACATAACAAAAGGATTTAATTTAAAACATTTAAACATTTGGATATTTTCAAAACGAATAAAAATATAATAAAAAAACCTCAATCTCTCAATTAAAGTACAAAAATGTTTAGACTCTTTTAGCCACATAACATTGCTATGGAGCACCATCCTTGGGAAAAGTTGCTTATTACCCATGTCTTTGAAAAATCTTTCAAGATTTGAGGTCGAAACGAATTTCCCTTATTGCATTAAATAAAAAAATATCCTAACGTTATTAATAAAACTAAAGTAAAATCATTCTTCACTATTCATTCACTATTTGAAACATTATTCACACACTCATAAATCACTATTCCTTTCACCATTCATGTCCTTTTTCTAACACTTTGGTCCTCAATTTTTCTATACTTTTTTTTTCAATTTCAAAATTTAATTGTACTCGTGATTTGATCCCATTTTATTTTAGTATTTTTTCTTACTTATTTTTATTATTTAAAATTTACAACTTCAATTTGTCGTTTTTTTTTTTAAATTCTCTCTCTCTCTCTCTCTCTCTCTCTCTCTCTTTTCCAATTTACAATTTTAATTTGTTAATTATTTTTGTTATTTAAAATTTACTAGTTTAATTTGTCATTTTTTTAAATTCTTTTTTTTCAATTTCAAACTTTAATTATATTATTATTTGGTCCCATTTCGCTTTAATGTTTTTTGTTAATTATTTTTATTATTTAAAATTTACAACTTTAATTTATGATTTTTGAAATTCTAATCCAATTAATTTAAAATTATATTTACTAAAAAAATTTATTTATTTTTCTATATGTATGGATTTTGGAATAAATTTTTAGAACATCATCATTATTATTATTATTATTATTATTATTTTGAAAAGTAGATTTAGATCATTTTTAAATTATACTCGGCATGATTAATATATATAATTTATCCGAAGTACATTTTTAGAATAAACTCGTATTTAAAATATATTTTTTGATTTTTTATTTTATTTTAAATTTATTACATTAATTTTTCATTTTTTATAAATCTTTTTAAAAAACAATTTCAAACTTTGATTATGTTATGACTTGATCCCATTTTGTTATAGTGTCCTTAATTAATTATTTTTATTATTTAAAATTGACTACTTTAATTTGTCTTTTTTTTTTTTTGAATTCTCATCCAATGAATTGAAAATTATATTTATTAACAATTTTGATTTATTTTAATATATGTATAGATTTTAGAATAAATTTTTAGACCATGATTATTTTGTCTTTTGAAAAAATAGATTTAGATAACCTTTAAATTATAGTGGCATGATTAATTTATATAATTTATCTAAAATACATTTTTAGATTAAAAGTGTATTTCAAATAATTTTTTCTCAATTTTTTTTTTAGAAAAAAACTCAACTTAATTAATTAATAGTTGCAAGTCAAATGTGAAAAAAAAAAAAAAGATGGTTGCTCGCACTCGAGACATGTAGTCAAGGACTACCCATGCATAGCATAGAAATATAAAAATTTATAATAAGAATTCACATGTTTTATTAATTTGTTTTTTCGTTATGTAATCAACATTAATCCCAATCAAATTTATAACAACTTTTCTTTTAGTCTATTAACTTCAAATTTAGTCAATAGATTCCTTCCAAGTTTTTTTTTTTTTTTTTTTTGGACCGAAAACTTTGAACTCACTTAGTATAGTTATGATATATATAAAAAGTATTTAATCATTGTTTTTTTAGAAATTAAAAGTGCAATTACTACTACACTAAGCATTTACTATTTATTTATTTATTTTTAAATATTTTTAAATTAAATTATTTTAATTAAATAATTAAAATTATGTTTTGACTTAATCACTCAATGATTCAAATTAATATAGTTTTTTATTTTAATATCATTCATTCTTTCGTAAATAAATACATAAAAATTAAGTTCGGATTTTTTCAAAAACCGATATTCTCATCAATATTAAATAAAACAAAATTTGTTCACTTCTATGCAAGCTTTTAATAATTTTTATTTATGTTTTTTGATACAATCTTATGAAATACTAAAATTTTTTTAAAAACATTATTTAATTTTCTTTTTAGTTACTAATCTATGGATTAATAAGAATAAATCTTTTTTCTAAAGGAAAAATTATGAAAAACACAAATAAGAAATACTTAAATACAAAATTTTTTATTAAAAAATTATAAATAATTTTTTTCACTTTTGATTACATATATTTTTATAGATTCACACCATAAAAAAAAATATCAAACTGAAATGATTTTTTTAAACTATTTTATATATTTTATCCAAACCGTAATGTAGTGCGAGCAAAAAAATTAGCAAAACACACTAAAACAAAATGATTATTTACTATTCATAATACTATTCACATACTCACAAATCATTATTTCTTTCACTATTCATAGCATTTTGTAACACTTTAACAATCAATTTTTCTATATTGTTTTTTTCAATTTCAAACTTTTATTGTATTTTGATTTAGTCCTACTTTGTTTTAGTGTTTTTCGTGAATTATTTTTATTATTTAAGATTTACTACTTTAACTTTTTTTTTCAATTTCAAACTTTAGTTATATTGTGATTTGGTCCTATTTTGTTTTAGTGTTTTTTGTTAATTATTTTTATTACTTAAAATTTACTACTTTAATTTGCCATTTTTTAAAATTTTCATCCAATTAATTTAAAATTATATGGTCCTCAAATTTTCTATATCTTTTTTTTTCAATTTCAAATTTTAATTGTATTGATATTTGACCGCATTTTGTTTTAGTATTTTTTTGTTAATTCTTTAGATTATTTAAAATTTACTACTTTAATTTGTCATTTTTTTAAATTCTCATCCAATTAATTGAAAATTATATTTACTGGTATTTTTTATTTATTTCTCTATATGTATAGATTTTGGAATAAATTTTTAGAATATGATTATTTTTTCTTTTGAAAAATAGATTTAAATAATTTTAAAACTATAGTAGCATGATTAATAAATATAATTGTTTTGAAATACAATTTTTGGTCCCATTTCTTGTTAGTGTTTTTTGTTAATTATTTTTATTATTTAAGATTTACTACTTTAATTTGTCATTTGTTTTAAAATTCTTATTTTTATTTCAAATTTTAATTACATTGTTATTTGGTTCCATTTTTTTTTTTTTTTTGCTATTTTTTGTTAATTATTTTTGTTATATAAGATTTACTACTTTAATTTATCATTTTGTTTTAAATTCTCATCCAATTAATTTAAAATTAGTTGATCCTCAATTTTTTTATACATTTGTTTTCCAATTTCAAACTTTAATTATATTATAATTTGATCCCATTTTTTAAAAAAATTTTTGTTAATTATTTTTATTATTTAAAATTTACTACTTTAATTTTTCTTTTTTCTTTTTAAATTCTCATCAAATTAATTTAAAATTACATTACTCGATGCTTTTGATTTATTTTTCGATATGTATGGATTTTAGAATAAATTTTTAGAACATGATTTTTTTAAAAACAAAATAGATTTAGATAATTTTTAAATTATAGTGGCATCATTAATATATATAATTTTTCTTAAATACATTTTTAGTCCTCAATTTTTCTATGCTTTTTTTTTCAATTTTAAAATTGAATTATATTATGATTTGATCCCATTTTGTTCTAGTGTTTTTTCTTAATTATTTTTATTAATTAAAATTTACTACTTTAATTTGTTATTTTTTTTAAATTCTCATCCCATTAATTTAAAATTATATGGTACTCAATATTTCTATTTTTCTTTTTCAATTTCAAACTTTAATTGTATTATAATTTGGTACTATTTTATTTTAATAATTTTTTTAATAATTTATTATTTAAAATTTACTACTTTAATTTGTTATTTTTTAAAAACTTCTCATCCAATTAATTTAAAATTATATTTACTGATAATTTTGATTTATTTTTATATATGTATGGATTTTAGAATAAATTTTTAGAACATGATTATTTTCATTTTTGGAAGATAGATTTAGATAATTTTTAAATTATAGTAGCATGATTAATATATATAATTTGTCCAAAATACATTTTTAGATTAAAAGTGTATTTCAAATAATTTTTTCTTTGTTTGTGTTGGAAAATAACTCAAATTAGTTAATTAATAGTTGAAAGTCAAATGAGAAAAATAAAAAGATGGATGTTCTACAGCGTGAGGCCTATATTCAAGGACTAGCCATGCATAGCATAGAAATAAAAAATATATATTTAAGGAGGAAAAAAAATAATTCACATGTTTTTTAACTTTTTTCTTCTTTATGTAATCAAAATTAATCAAAATCAAATTTTTAATAATTTTTATTTTAGTCTATTAACTTCAAATTTAGTCAATAGATTCCTTACAAGTTATTTTTTTTTTATAGTATTTTTTGTTTTGGACTAAAAACTCTAAACTCACTTAGTATAGTTATGATATATAAAAACAAAAGTATATAATCGTTTTTGTTTAGAAATTAGCTATGCAAATACTACTACACTAAGCATTTACTATTTATTTATTTATTTTTGAATATTTTAAAATTAACTTATTTTAAATTAAATAATTAAAATTATGTTTTGGCTTAACCACTCAATAATTCAAATCAATATAGTTTTTTATTTTAATATTATTGATTTTTTTGTAAATAAATATATAAAAATTAAATTGGCTTTTTTTCAAAAACCAATATTCTCATCAATATTAAATAAAAATAAAAAAATTATTTGTTCAATTCTATGTAAGCTTTTAATAATTATTTTTTTTTACGCAACCTTATGAAATACTAAAAAAATTTTAAAAATTTTTATTTAATTTCCTTTTTAGTTAATAATCCATGGATTAAGGATAAATAATTTTTCTAAAGAAAAAAATTATGAGAAATAGAAATAAGAAATAGTTAAATATACATTTTTTTATTAAAAAATTATAAATAATTTTTTTCATCTTTGTTTTCATATATTTTTATAGATTCAAACCATAAAATAGACTATCAAACTAAAATGATTTTTTTAAATAATTTAATATATTTTATCCAATCCGTAACGTAACGCGAGCAAAAAAAGTAGCGAGGCAAAAAAACTAGTGAGTTATGTTGTTTCTACCACACAAAAGGAACATGATTAGATAATAAATATTAGCACAATAAATATTAAATTGAAACTTTTTACCTTGATCATTAAAAAATTAATAATTAAAATCACATTATCATATTTCGTGGTATCAAGATGATCGAACCATCAAAATAGTTTTATCATAATTTTAGGTGATCGGCTCAAGACACAACCAGGTTGCTTTCTTGAGACAATACGCGTCATGCGTAGAATTTATCCGATGCAACGAATAAAAATTATATTGCACGCCATCTTAGGGATACAACAAGCTCAATTACCTTGCCGTGTCTTAACAAGTTTGCACTACTTATAAGACTTGAAACTCTAAATAAAATTTAGTACCATTTTTACCCAAAAAATAAAACAAATAAACATTATATGGCTTTATAGTGGGGGATTAAAGAACACAAAGAAATGAAGAATTATTTTTCTTCACTAGAAAATACTTGTTGCACTTTTTCTCTCTAATAAGCAAGGATATATTATTATCTTAGTGAAGCTTTTTTTTTGTTGTAGCTATATATACATCAACTGGCAAGAGCCATTTATATAGAAACAAAAAGAGTCCGTTCGACACTTTGAATTAATAAAACAAATTAAATGATTTTTAAAAGAAAAAACATTTGTTTTTAGTATGCAATTTAAAGCATTTGATTGTTTTGAAACGAGTTATGCATAACTTGCATGGTCGTTTCAAAACGATCATGGTACTATTTCTAAATAATACTTTGAAACATTTTTTTCTAATATTTTATAAAAAATATACCAACAAGTTATCTAAAATATAAAGAACTCGGACAAACCCATGAACTATGCTTGTCAATCCGAGGTCACATCAATTTCCTTCTCTTAAGATATGACTTATATGACCTTTTTTTTTAGCCCCGAATGATAAATCAACAATGAACCGAGCTCACCCTTTTGCTAAGCACATTAGCCAACACCTCATAATCTAATTCGGGTTACACTTGAGAGCTCTCAATAGTGTAGTGGCCTAAAGTGAGAAAGTAGAGAGAGATACTCTCCTCTAAGGGAGAACTTTCCCTCATGTCCGGTCGGTGCTACTACCGTGTCTTCTCGCTCTTTTAACTTCTATTTCTCTCTCTTTTTGTGCCTCTCCCTTGTTCCTTGTTGTTACTCGTTCACTATTCTCCTCTCTCCCTACCCGATTCCCTCTACTCTCCACCCTTTCTTTCGGTTGTTTCATGGCTAAGAAGAAGAAGAAATCTGGTTCCAAAACTATAAAAGCAAGTGTGATAAGAGATTTAGATGATCCGAGTGTTGGCTCTAGCTACCCCGCTTGGTCTTCTTTCTCCCTTATCCGGTGTGGTTACTTGTTCCTAAATCTGGATCTTCCAAAATTATGGTCGACGGGTCAAAATAGCTTGCTCAACCTGTTCCATTTGACCATGTGAAGGTTAAAAGATTGCTCGAGTGATGAAGATTCAGCCTTTAAAGATGATAGCTTGGAAGGTTCACATCCGGATGAAAACTATGGCTCATACTCAAAATTTTTGAAGGCTCATTCTCCCGACCCTAGAGGTCGTTGAGGCAAGGAATCAGCCAAGTGTTGATGAATAAGTCGATTGGAAAGATGATTTCAAAGTTGGGTAAGCTTCCAAAAAGTCCAATTTCACAAATGGCAACTCGTTGGCACTTATTTTCCACTACCGAGAGACAATGTTATTCCGATTACGGATACTACTCAAACTCGGCTTCTTTCTCGACTTGAATAGTGGGCATATTTTTGATGTTGTGGCTAGAAATGAATCAAAAGATGCTGCCTCTCCTCCTACTTGGAACGGTTTTTCCGTACCGAGAGACGGACCTAGCTTTCGACCTATTACCAATCTAGGTAATTTCAAGCCCCATTCTAGAAAATGGAGAGGTTTATTTGCTAATAATCATAGTGTTGAATTATGTCCAAAGCTTACTCATTTTTCTGCCATTACCGATACTAAAACTTGCATATTGCTTAATGATGACCCGAGATGTGAAGTATAGAAGTATTGTTTGGTTGGGAATGTTGTCGAGAAATCTTCGAGATTTAGGGCCCAAAATGGGATTATTGCTAACACATAGAAATGTGAGGCTTCATTATCTATTCATGACTCGAGTTGGTTGGTTTATAAGTTTTCCTCGGAGGAGGATAAATTATACGTGTTAAATGGAGGTTCGTACTTAATCTTTAGTCCGCCTTTGCTTTTGAGGCCTATGCTTGGAGTTTTTTATTTTTTGAGCGAGGAGATGTCGATGGTGCCGGTTTGGTAAAGTTTTCAAATCTTTTTCTTAAATGTTGGTCCACTTTGTGTCTCTCAAAAATTGCTGGCTTGCTTGGTAAACCAATTCGGTGTGATAGATTGATTGCCTCTATGGATCGGATTTCTTATGCGAAGGTTTTGGTTAAGCTAAACATTATGGAGGAATTGTCGAAAGTGGTAAAAATTGGGTTATCGAATGGTTCCATTCTTCTTCGACTTGTTGTCTACGAAACTCTACCTACTCATTGCAAGGTTTACCATATTTTAGGGCACTCTACCGCTTCTTGTGATAAGCGATCGATCGATGTGAATCCGGATAATGAAAGGGTCGTAAATGAGGTAGAGCATACGGATCGAGCCAAGGGTGAGTGTGTTTCGTAAGTCGGGAACTGTCATGCATCGTTACGAACACCATTGTGTTATCGATGGAAAATCATTTTGACCTTATGTGTTCGACGGTAGCTACGCTTACGGTACGTGGGAGACAATCGAAGTGAAGCCAAAGCTAAGTCCCGACAAAACTACCAAGCTCGAGCATCGACGGAATACTCCTACTCAACCTTGGTAGAACGGGTAAGCTCGAAGCTTGACGGGAAAATCGAGCAATTCTTGGCCCCGAATCCGATGCTAAGTAAGGAAAGGTAAAGCCGTTGAAGGCTGGTCAAGATAATATGGGGGTTAGCTCGAGCCGAGTGCTTGCTATGAGGGCGGTTGGAGAGGATCCGGTTGGCCGGGGTGGGCTAGACGGTCCATGTGTTGCGGCTGTCGAGCATAAATGGTAGAAACAATGTTTGTTGTACATGAAAGAAAGATGATGTATTTGTTATCGAAAGTGAAGCTAAGGTGGATATGGCGAGTCATGGTTATTAAAGTAGAGCAATCAACTAATGATTTTATTGAACGCTCTCAAAGGGTGACCACTAAAAGGAGTAGAAGTGCTAAAAAGAGTGTTATGGGGGTTCCTATCACCTCAACGGCTATATATTGATTTTCACTTAGAATGTTAGAGGTTTAAATAGTCCCCTAAAGCGGCATGAGGTTGTTGGCCTCATGAGAAAGAAGAAGATGGATGTTTGTACTTTTTTTGAAACCAAGCTTAGTCTTTCCAAACTTACACAAATGCATAAGGTTCGGTTTAAGCGAGTGAAGGTTTATTTTCAATACGACTATGGCCTCCAATGCCCGTATTGCTCTTTTTAGAATCCGGATGCTATTTTGATTGATCTCCTAGATGTTTCGGTAAAAGGCTGAATGTCAAGATCGGTAGCCTTGTCCATCGGATGGGATTTAATGCTACTTTTGTGTATGGTTACAATACAATTATTCAAAAACGGGAGTTATAGGATGATCTTTATAGATGGAACCTCAATTATCCTTGGATTGTTCTTAGGGATTTCAACTCGATCCTCTCACAAGATGACAAGAACAATGGTGTAACGATATCTAGCTATGAGACTTCGAACTTCCATTCATGTTGCTTAGATCTTGGTCTTAACAACCTCAACTATACGGAAAGTCACTTCGGATGGAATAATGACAATGTTTGGACTAAGATTGATAGAGTTTTAGCCAACCCTCATTGGTCTACAATACGACGACTCTGTTTTTGTCCGTTTTAGCCCGTCGGGAGCTTTCTCGGACCATGCTCAAGCATCGGTTCGGTTGGCTAACCGAGTCCCTCCCGGCCATAAATGCTTCAAATTTTTCAATATGTGGGCTAATCATGAGGGCTTTCTCCAAGCTGTTGAACAACATTGGCATTGTGATTCTAGGGGTAGCCCTATATATGTCTTGTGCGGGAAGTTGAAGACTTTGAAGAGGCCTTTGAAAAATCTAAATAAGCTTCATTTTAGCCATATTTTCGAAAGGGTTGCTCGAGCAATTGACGACCTTGAGCATCACCGGCGAGCTTTTCATAATGACGGGGATAACACCCTCCTTCTAGAGCAAGAAAGGCTATTGAGGCTGAATTCGTTTGATCTAAAGTCGGCGGAAAAGATGTTCTTTGGACAAAAACTAAAATGCAAGTTTCTTAAGGATAATGATAGGGGCGTACGATTCTTCCATACTTTTATGAGCCAAAGCCATAAAAGGAACTTCATTACGGCCATCCAAAGAAATAATTGGCAATTTACCACTTCTCTTAATGTCGTAGGGGTATTTTTGTTGACTATTATAGGAATCTACTTGGTTCATCTAGCGACACTCTTCCTTTTGATGTGGAGGTTATTGCTAGTAGGCCTTATCTTGCTCCTAGTGATCTAATATCTTGTTAGCCTCGGTCACCAATGAGCACATTAAGGCGACTTTGTTTGGGATTGATAATGATAAAGCCTCGGGGCCGAATGGGTATTCTTCATTGTTTTTCAAGAAAGCTTAGGATATTGTTAGTGCTGATTTTTGTGTTACGAGTGAAGGATTTCTTTGCCTTTGGGAGACTCTTCAAACAAGTCAATCATTCCGTTATTGCCTTGGTTCCCAAATCAACTAATGCCTCATCACCTTCGGACTTTAGACAAATATCCTACCGCAATGTTATGTATAAAGTGATTTTCAAGATTCTCTCTTCCAAGTTAGCTCGAGCTTTATGTGATATTATAAGTCCTATGTAGAATGCTTTCTTAGGAGGGAGGAAGATTTCGGATAATATTCACTTGTACCGAAGCTTCGCGGCGAGTATGGTAGGAAGAGGGCTTCCTCGAGATGTCTTTTGAAGGTTGATTTTAAGAAAGCTTTTGATTCGATGCGATGGCCCTTATTGAGAGATCTCCTTTTGCAGCTTGGTTTTTCAAATGCCTTTATACGGTTGGTTATGACTTGTATAGAGTCTTCCTCTTACTTAATTGCTTGTGAATGGTGACCTTTTTGGTTTCTTTCCACGCAAAAGGGGAATCGAGCGGGGTGACCCCCTTTCCTCATATCTCTTCATAGCATGTATGAAATACTTTTCTCGTATGCTTATGAATACATTTGCTAGTGCTGATTTCAAGTTTCATCCAAAATATGAGGTTCGGCGGATTAGCCACATTGCTTTTGCGAGATGATGTTATGCTTCTTTGTCGAGGAGATAGATCATCAATTCAATGTTTATCTCAACAGTCGAGTACTTTCGGTAGAACCTCTAGGCTTGCTATTAATACTCGTTAAATCTTCTATTTATTTTGAGGGGGTTAGAAACGACTTAAAGCTAGTTCTCCTATAGGATACGGGGTTCACTAAAAGTACCTTTTCATTTTGATATCCGAGGGTTCCTTTAAGTCCTCGTAAGCTGCTGGCTAGTCGGTTTTTACCTTTACTTGCGAGTTTGGAATCGGTTGTCCAATCCTCGGATGGGGAAGCATCTCTCTTATGTTGGTCGACCTAGAGCTACTACGATCGATCTTGGTCGGTACGATTCAATTTTAGCTTACTATTTTTCCTATCCTGGCTATAGTCTTCTCTTGTATCACTAGTATTTGCGGGAATTTCCTTTGGACTGGGGATGTGAGCAATTGTCATTCGAGCTTTGGTTGCATGGAAGCAGCTACTGTTACCCAAATAAGGAAGGGGGTATGGGTTTATATGACTTAAAAACCCTTAATTCTTGCTTCCTTGGCAAGCGACTTTGGGATATCCATCTCAAAGCTGATTCAATTTGGATTCAATGGGTCCATCACTTATACTTACAAGATCAAATGGTGTGGGATGTCCAAGCACACGGGAATGCTTCGCCCTTGTGAAAAGCGATTATATCCATAAGGGACTAGCTTGTTGAGAAATTTGAGGATAGAGATCGGGTGGTTGAAATAATGAGGAATTGGAGCCAAGGCGGATTCTCTCGTAATGCTTATGAAAATCTTAGACCTATAGGTGTGATGGTCAATTGGATCGGGGAGTTTGGGAACCGTGGGCCTTCGCTGAGGCATGTGTTTGTGTAATGGCTAGTGGCAAAAGGAAAGCTAAAAACTATTGATTGCCTCAACTTTATCATGGAAGATACAAACTATGCTCTTTGTAGGCTTGATCTAGAATCACATCGCCATCTATTCTTTGAGTGTACTTGGACAAGCTGGTTTGTGGGCTAAGGTTAGACAATGGTTGAGAATTAAAAGAAAATGTCTACACTAACAACTACCATTAGGGGCCTTTCCATCCGAAGGAATAATTTGGAAGCTAGGATGCGAAGTGTCTCTTTGGGAATCACGGTGTACCTTATTTGGAAGGCGAGGAACAGGATAAATTTTTATGGTACCCCTCGACCGTGTATTCGGGAAGTTCCAAGTTCTCTTCTACATGACTTTTCACTTTTATGAGCGGGATCATACCATCTTGAATGTTGGCTAATGGGCTCGGCTAATGGGTTCTTTTGTTCGAGGATTTAGAGGTCTGCTAGTGTTGGGTTTGACGGTTTGGCTTCGAAGCTTTACTGGAGCTAGCCTCCTTAAGGTTTTGTGCTTGTGTTTGGTCTAGTTGCCGAGGTGGATTTTTCATTTTGGGCTTGTCTCCTCGATTTTTGATTTTGTGTAGCTTTTATTGCTCGTTGTTCTCGCTGTCGTTGCTTCTTGGCTTTGGTCGGTAATTGCTTTGTAGTTGTTGGATCATTCTTTATGATCTCTTCTCGCTAATTTCGTTTGCTATAGAGCCCTTATACATGGTTCCGATTAGCTAGAACAATTATTTCTTATTGGTTTTTCTTGGAATCCTTAACGTCGGATTCCTTGAACAACCTTTTGTATCTAGCTTCTTTTGCTTTTGGTTTCTTGGGATCTTGTTCCCAAATTCATGTATATCTTGTATATGCTACTCTTGCTGGTTTCCGGCATTGTTTCCTTTGATTTATATACTTACATTTAGATCAAAAAAATTCGAGGTTACACTTGATGCCAACTCTTATTCTAAGCAATTTGTAGATCATGTGACCATAAAACGGGATATTCCAAATAACTTCTATATCCGTGTATCAGTCCGAATCAAATAACGGGATATTATTTTCTTAACAAGATATTACAAATATATTCTCAATACATGTGAATATCTATTAGATAGACTTGGATGTGTTAAAAAATATATATGTATACATATATTTGGATGCGTGGAGATACATTTGAGATAAAAATCTAATTATCTTTTTTTAATAAGGAGTTGTAAATATAATTTTATTTGTTCATGAAAAAAATGTCGAGCATCTTAGTAATTTTAAACGAAACAAGGCTCTAAACATAATTTTTAAAATGTCATGGGTTTGGTTATGAAAATATCGAGCACCTTATTATTTTCTTAAAAATAGGGTTTTAAATTTTATGGAATTGAGTACAAAAATAGTAAGCAAGTTACTAATATTTTGACAATTAAGGTGCTATATTGTAACTATAAAAATTATCGACGCACAAAAAACACATAATAAAATCATAGGTCGGAATCCAAAGGTTCTTACGAGTCTCTAAGTTTACTCTCCTTACTCGCTCTATTTTATTCTTGTTGGTTCAAAGACGATCTTAATGGATATACATGTGTATGTACCTAAAACCTATATTTTAGATCTCAATAATAACAAATTATCGTCTAATTTAAAGGTAATTTAGAAATGTGAACGTGTTAATGTTAATTGTTACTTTTTGTTATTACAATAGACGAAAATCTATGCAATCTCAATTTTGAATGTCAATCAAGCTATATGATTTAAAGTTTATGTAATGCTAAAACTTTGAGAATTGTCTTGTGGATATCATCCAACACATCCGGATGGTTGCTTTATAACCATATAACTCCCCCACATAGGTATGGCAATGAGCCGGGCTTATTAAACCAATTTCATACCTAACTTATTAAAAAAAATACTATATCTATTATATTATTTATTATCTATTAAAAATCATTTGTCTATTTTTTTATCTAATCCATATCCATTATATCATACCTTGCTCATACCCTATCATATCCGTTTACCCGTTTAATTTTTTTCCTTAAATTGAAGATTTTTTTTTTCAATTTTTTTATTACTGATTTTTTTTTAATTATATTTCTTGAAGTCTAATTTTAATAAAAAAAATTATGCTGCTAATTTTACATTTAAATCTTAAGTTTATATATATATATATGTTAGGAATAATTGAAAGGAATCTATCTTTTTCTTCTTCTTTTTTCCCTCTCAACTCAATTGATATCATTCTAGCTTTGCTTGTTGCAGCTTAATTTTTAATATTTTGTCAGCAATCCTAGCTGCCTAATTATTTCATGTTTATGAATCTACTACGTCGTTGTTTTCTATTTGATTTATGGCTGAATTGTACAGAGCATGTGGGCAAGAATATGATCCGGGTTTGTATTTTTCCTTCAATATAATTCAAACCATGTTTTCTGCCTTTCCTATGATGGATAATTCTTCTTGTCTAATCATTCATTGCAGGATACTAAGCAAAAAGACCTTTGCTTGCATAACCCATCAGAGTCTGAAGATCAAAGTAGAAATAAATGTCACAGAAATAACACTGGAAAAGAGTTATCATACATTCCATATACTATGGATCCAATCAATTTCTGTATTTAACAAGCTGGAAAAAAACAAACATAAGGTACACCCTGACCCTTTAGCTCCTGTGTCATACCTATGTTTTGCACGATCCTCCTGTTTCCACCTCTCACAAGAAGCTGCAAAAACACCCACAAAAGCAGAAAAAACCATCAGCAACTGCATTAATAAGAAACATTTTCCCAAACATGAGGAAACTGAAAGTAAACATGTGAAGTAAGGGTTTTGTCTTGCCTGGCCAACATGGAGCATTTCGGTGTCTATCTTGAGATCAGATGAAACCTGAATGTTATAACATACACGCAAAGGCAGATGACGGTTCAAGTTAAATCACAGTACTCTTTAACAAAATCTATTAGCCATGAAAGTAAATTAATTAACCCTGTACCTCAACAAGGCAGAAAAGCTAATTTATAATTTTTAAAGGATCCATCAGATGCTTAATAACAATCCACTTTTTTTTTCCGGATTATTTTTTATGTAATCATAAGAAGCTAATTTTTTAAAGAATTGCAAATGAAGAGAGCATTAAATACATTTAGCCTTGCAAATGCAAAGCAGTGTCATTTTCTCTGTATCAAACTAACATCACTTCTACTTTTACTAAATTCCAGAGACCAATTGTACAAACATGCTATTTGGCATAAAGTAAAAAGTTCTAAATGCAGAGGGCTAGATGATTATGCACCTTGTATTCCCTCCTTCCTTAAATACAGATGGTGGTTCGGTGGCGGAGGAGAGGAGGTGGTTCGACTGTAGAGGAAAGGAGGTGGCTCAGCTGGGCCATGCTTTGCTTTCTTTCTTTCTTTCTTTTCCTTTCTTTTGTTTATTTGGTAAAATTTTGTGTTTTTTTTTTTTTTTATGTTAATGGATAAAATATGAATATCAATTAAGGAGAAAAAAGTACCTATATTCATAGATAAATTATCCATTAATATAAATAAAAAATATTATTTTATTCATATTTAATCTATTATCCATTATGATATTTTTTAAAAAAATAATTAATGAGATTGGGCACTTATTTTGTACCTGGCTGCCATTCCTACCCCGACACATCTCTGCTTTCAAATAAGATCAGCAGCAACTGTATCGGCAGAGAGCCCATGCAGCAATCCTCCTACATAATCTCTCGTCATCTCTCCTTTTGCGACCAAGCTGGGTTACCTAACACTCAAAAACTCTTGATCTGATTTAATATGTTAATGAGCCAAGTTATTTATAAAACTCATTATCCAGTTACAGCACAATTTTAGAGATTATAGCATTACATTTTCGCAATATGGTATGATGTAAGATTTTATTTACAACTCTTTATATATATATAAAAGAACACAGTTAAATTTAAAACACCTAACAGAATTATAAGTTGAACTCGAGACTTCTTGTCTATAAATAAGGGGCCACTATTAATGAGTTCGTTGGTTTACTCATTGTATAGTGGCTAAGATAATTTTCAAATTTGTTATTATAGAATTTTACTTATGCTTATTCTCAAAAAATTGTTTTTTAGTTTCTATATCTATTTTTTTATTTTGAAAAGAATTTTTCATGGAAAATTAAGAAAACATGCTTACAATGTATAAATTTTCAAAAGTACAAAAATAAGGGTTTTGTTTGGCTTACTTTAAAATAAATAAAAAGAAATGACAAAATTCATTAGGTAAATTAAATAAGACTTTTGTTTTTATTCTCAAGAATTTGAAAAACAACCATTTAGAAGATGCATTTCTGAGCAAACAATTTCCATTTTCAATTAAAAGTTCATTATGGTAATACAATCCCTACTCTGTCCTACCACCTATTAAAAATTTTCCTTACAAGTAAACACAACCAACTCTCTCTATTCTTTCTCTCACTCTTGAGTTTTATACAAATTTCTTAATGAGTTATCGTCTGTGAAAATTTCATTGATGGCAGCAACTTTTCATCTTTTTTCTTTATTTCATCCCTTTTGTTTACAACAATCTTATATCTAAAGTTAGATAATTTTTTTTTAAAAAAAAATTATCTGATTTTTTTAAGTATAAGTTAGATGTTGATTGTTTTTTTAGATCTCTTGTCTGGAATAATAGTATCAAATAGAAGATAAATGTAAAAGAACTATTATTGAATTGCCAAAAATTAAATTTTTATGTGTCGATTGTTGTCCACTTGCAAAATAGTTTTTATATTTTAGTCTAAGTTCTAAAAGTTTAGTTTTTAAATAAAATTTTCATTGTGTGTTTTTTTATTTCTCTTATAATATCATGTAAATCCATTTTATTTTCTATATTAAGATAATACTCTTATATTATGATTGAAGACAGACTTAAATTTAGAATCGTCCTTATTTTCATTTCAATGACATTCCTATTTTTTAACAAAAAAATCCAAAAAAAAAAAAAACTTGTAATAAAAAAAATTTACAAAGTTAGTTTTACTTATATATGTGTGTACATATGTATGTATGTGTGTGTGTGTATATATATTTACACACACACACACACACACACACATACATACATATTTACACACACACACACATACATATGTACACACACATACATACATACATACATACATACATATTTACACACACACATGTACACACACACATACATACATACATATGTATGTATGTATGTATGTGTACATGTTGAAATATATATAGGGTGGCATACTTGTGAATGTATAGAAAGTGGAGGTTAGTTACTAGAATTAGTTAGCATAATTAATTTAAGTTTGTTAGTGGATTAGTTAGCTATTAAGGGAGTTAGTTAGCTATTAAATGTGAGTATAAAATTCTCACTCTCTGCTTTAGCTTTAGTGAAATGAACTACGATAAATTTGGGGATTTTTCCTCTAAATAATCAAGAGACTTTCTACAAAATTCTTCTTCTTTTTTGTTTCCTCTTTTAATCCCTAATCTCCGAAATTTCACATGGTATCGTAACATAATGATCTTTTACAAGGAATTCTTCTTCCGTGATTGTACAATGCGATTATGGCGAACATGAGTGAGAATGCTGATTTCTCAACACTACTAGTGATAGCTTTCAATCCTCCGATGTTGATGAGTTTAAACGTACCTAGAATGGTTCTTGTGAGCTTGGATTTGTCAATGGTGTTATTCCGAAGCCAAGAGATGGAGATACAAATCTTCTACGAGTAGGAACACATAAATAATATGGTGATTTCTTGGTCGCTTAGTGTGGTTTCTATAAAAATTGGAAACTATATAATTCATGGCGATCATTGCAAGCAATTATGTGATAAATTTTGCAAAAATGATTCTTGAACAAGTCTTGGCTCTATGGTTTATGGTTTACGAAAGGGAATTTGATCTTGTACTCGGGAGAGTATGAACATTGAGACGTATTACACCAAGCTCAAGAAAATATGGAATGAATTGGAAGCTATGACTCATATTCCAATCTGCAGGATAAATGTTCAATGTGAGATAGCAAAAGGGTAGGAAGAATAGAAGGATGGATGAAAGTTTTTGCAATTTTTAATGGGATTGAATGACAGTTTTAAACCTGTTAGAGGTTGAATTTTTCTAATGAAACCTTTTTCATGTATAGAAGATGCCTACTCTATAGTTCAACAAGAGGAAAAACAAATAGAGGTTTCACAATTTATGCCTATAGAGGATGTAACAGCTTGCTCTCATGACTAGGAATAACATAAGTCAACATCAAAGATACTAAGGGAGTCCGGTGTGGAATATAAATATTAGGAAGAATTTATGATGTGAACATTGTCAAATGTCAAGACATGTAAAGACAAAATGCTTTAAGCTCTATGGATAACCACCTAATTACAAACCAAAAGGAAGAGGAACACTAGAAATTTTCAAGAAAATTCATAGAAGGTCCAAAGTCATAATGTTGAGTATGGTGAATAGATGAATCTTAGTAATATGCCTAGTAATGTGCTTCTCAAAGGGTCAAGCGAGTAGATATGATAGTGCTTGGAAGTATTCCAATATCTTGAGACACCGATGTTAATGCTACTCTCCAGCCTAATCTTCAATTTACCCCTAACCAAATGAACCAAATACTTAAACTCCTTGTTCAACAAAATTAACCTCTTTTAAATCAAGTTCAACATCTAACATGTATTAGTCATTGTTTATGTATATCGTATAAGCTAGATGATTGGATTATTAATAATGGTGCCATTGATCATATTACTCATTGTTTTTCTCTTTTAGAATCACCTACCAAATTATCCAAACCTTATTTAATCCATTTGCTCGATGGTTCAATTACATATGTGACACACAAAGAAACTGTTTCCATATATCCCATTATCATTTTGCATGATGTCTTTTTTTGTTCCAACTTTTAAAAATAACCTTTTATCTATCGAGTAAACTCATCGAAGATTTTGACTACATCATCACTTTTAATTGCAATTCTTGCTATATATAGAGTTATGTGCCGAAGATAGTTGTGAAAATTGGTAAACAAATGTATGGGTTGTATTGTTTTAATTATGCCAATAAAGCACATAAGTCAAAATTTTCTTCCTTAGCTCCGATTGTTCAAATTCATGCCATAAATTCGTAAGATAATTTTATTTTGTGGCATCATAGATAGGTCATTGCTTCTTTTAATAAACTTCAACATCTTGTCTCTCGTTATTCTAGGTTTACATGATGTAAAACACATTAATTGTAATATATATCCCCCGGCAAAAGAGTCCAGATTACCTTTCAATAAAAGTGATGTTTCTTCTTCTTTCACGACTTTTCACATTATTCATTAAGATGTTTGGGGACCATATAAGTTCCAACACACCATGATTTTCATTATTTTTTTGACAATTATCGATGATTTCACTAGAAATACTTAGACTTGGACTAATTTGGTGGTTTCTAAAAGTAAAGTCCTTGTTGCGGTCTTGCTTTAAACTTGTTTAGAACCGGTTCCATAGTTCTATTAAAATCATTAGAACTGAAAATGGTTCAAAATTTATCAATCAAACCTTGAAATCCTTCTTTCTTGATCATGGCATTATCCACTAAATTAGTTGTATTGATACTCTACAATAAAATAGCATTCTTGAAAGAAAACACATGCATGTTCTTGAAGTAACTAGAGCCTTAAGGTTTTAAGCTTCCTTACCTCTACAATTTTAGGGGCAAAATGTGTTGATTACCACTCATCTCGTTAATAAAATTCCTTCTTTTGCTCTTCATAACGAGATCACCCTTTGAACTTCTTTTTCAATCCCCACCTAGCTATGAACATTTGAGAGTTTTTGAGTGTTTATGTTTTGTTTCAACCATTGCTTATAACAAGGATCAATTTGATCCTCAAGCTACCCCATGTGTCTTCATTGGTTATCTATATAGTCAAAAAGTTACAAGGTTTATGATCTAAAGACTCATAAAATCTTTATCGATCGTGATGTTAGGTTTTTTTAATCCATTTTCCCCTTTTCAATTCACATAGATTCTTTAGCTATTGCCCTTCCTTTTCCCTCCGATTTTAGTGAATTTTCTATGCACTCAAAGGTTTGTGATGATACATTCTTACCACATAATCAAATCCAGTCTTCTTCATCTTCTATTCTTATTTTTTTTCCCATTCTAATCCTTTTACAGTTTCTCCTTTTCTTTTCAACCCCGATCTTCATGGTTCTCGTTATCTAAAAAGAAGGACCTTCTCTTCTAACTCATGTGTCCCGTAAGTTAGACGAAAAAAGGTTCCTTCTATATGGCGAAAGATTATAGTTGTTCCTCCCATTTGTCTACTACATCGTCTATTCATACATATGTATATCCACATCATAATTGCATTTATCCCATGTCTAATTTCATTTCTCTCCATTTCACTCCTTTTTCATATTATCATTTTACTCTTAATGTTGAAATACACAAAAAACTACCTCCTATTCGAAGCCTAACGAATTCAAAGTAGAGAGAAGCAATGGCATTGGAAATTAAGGCATTGGAGGCTAATCACACTTGGTTTATCACTACTTTACCCTTTGAGAAGAAGGTCGTTGGTTGTAAATAGGTGTATAAGGTAAAGTACAAAGCCGATGGGTCCGTGGAGAGATACAAAGCACATTTGGTGGCCAAAGGATGTACACAAGCCGAGGGTCTTGATTACCAAGATACATTTGCTCTTGTGGCAAAAAAATGACAATAGTTAGGACTCTTTTGGTCGTAACATACTGCAAAAGGATGGATTCTAGCTCAATTGGATGTTAATAATGCTTTTTTGTATGAAAATTTGAATGAGAAGGTCTATATGAACTTGGCTATATGTTTTGTCATAATAAGGTTAGGAAGATAACATGTTTGTAGGTTGGTGAAGTCCTTGTATGGACTCAAATAGGCTTCTTGATAGTGGTTCTCCAAAGTTTCATCCACTTTGATTTTAACGAGTTTTACTCAATCTCAATGTGAACATTCTTTGTTCATTCGGATTGATGGAAGTCGATTCATTGCCTTGCTAGTTTATGTTGATGATGTGGTGATAACGAAACCGACAAAGAGATTATTGACAGTTTGAAAAGGATGTTGGATTAAAAATTCAAAATCAAAGATCTAGGAGATTTGAAATACTTCTTGAGTATTGAAGTTCTTCGAATCAAGGATGGGGTCTAAATCAATCAATACAAATATGCTCAAGATATTATTGCGGATATAGGTCTTTTAGGAGAAAAACCAAGCTCCATACAAATGGAATAAAATCACATACTTAATGCATATGAGGGAGAGGACTTGGTTGATCCATTGGTGTAGAAAAGGTCGATAGGTAGATTGATCTACGTCATTGTTTCCGGACTCGATATGACTTATCCGAGTACACATATTAAGTCGGTTCATGTCACACCCTCACCTTCCTCACATAAAGATGGCTTACTAGGTTCTAAAATATGTCAAAGGCATTTTGGGATAGGGTCCGTTTTTTCCAAGTAGGTTAGGAATTGCGTTTGATGACTTTTCGTGATGCCGATTGCGTTACTTGTCCTATGAATAGACGATCCCTCACTCGGATATTATATCAAACTAAGAGAAGCTCTTATTTCATGAAAGACTAAGAAACGACGACACTATCTCTAAGTCTTCAACGGAATCCGAGTACGAGGCAATGGCTTCGGCTTGTTATGAACTCGACATGGGATTTGAATTTGTTAAACGATTTATAGGTTGTCGACTTGACTTTAGTACCTTCGGATTGTGACAACTAGGCAGCTCCGCACATTGCTTCTAACCTAGTTTATCATGAACACATAAAGCATATTGAGCTTGACTGCCATCCGATTCGAGAGAAGCTACAAATAGGGATGATTGTTCGTTATTACCTTTTTACTAAGCTCTAGGTTGTAGACTTGTTTACTAAAGCTCTTGGCAAATCTTAGCTATAATTTTTCCTTGGCAAGTTGAGTATTTATCACTTGTTACAAATTTCCACTTGAGGGGGATGTTGAAATATACATAGGGTGGCAACTTGTGAATGTGTAGAAAGTGATGGTTAGTTACCGAATTAGTTAGTACGGTTAATTTAAGTTTGTTAATGGAATAATTAGCTATTAAGGGAGTTAGTTAGCTATCAAATATGAGTATAAAATGCTCACTCTCTCCTTTAGCTTTAGTGAAATGAACTACAGTAAATTTGAGGATTTTTCCTCTGAATAATCAAGAGACGTCTACCCAAATCTTCTTCTTGTTTGTTTCCGCCTACAATCCCTAATATCTGAAATTTCACAGTAAATAACATAATTATTTACTCATAAAATTTATGGAATAAAAATAACTCGAAAAGGAAACGTTATATTCCCACACTTTAGTAGTGGGATACCGCAATCCACACCACATGCAATTATACTGATGCGTCGCTAATTGCATGCAATTTGGGGCCAGAGGTCTTACTACATCACAACATGGCATATTTATGTATATTAATCACGTATTCCTCCCTTTCTCATTCTGCATGATACTTTGGTATTTAACTCTTCTTTTCCTCTTTTCAACCACGCAATCCACCTTTGAAAAAAAAAATTAATCACTACCAGACAAATGACATCCCAAGCACCTCGCTAGATCCTGCCACGTGATCACCAATGGTCATCCATGGTGGAAACGGAAACTTACGTGCCACAATCTGCAAGCAAACAGAGTCCTTAATTCATCGAGTAGAAAAATTAATAATAAAATATTAGTTAAATTTTAATTAATTTATTTACCCGTCATAAAGCTAGCAGTTTCTGATTCTCATGCAAGGAAATTAGAAAAATCTCCTAGAGCGGGAGAGTGAGAGTGAGAGAGACGACGTTTAAGAAGATTCATCCGATCATCACAGTCGTTGATTCTCTGGTTTCGATTTCGAACCCCGATCATACGTCTAATCAACGACGGTGCCTCTCCGTCTATCTTCGATGAGTTTTTTCTTCGATTTTGCACTTCTGATGCTCTCGCTTTCTCTTTGTTTATCTAGGAAGAAAATCCGGTAAAGAAAGAGAAAATTCAGTCTCTACTTCTCACGAAAATCTGGAAAGTTACAAAAAGTTTTTTGTAAAAAAAATGCAAGGCCGTTTGTTATGTTCGTCACCTTTCTGTTACTTAAATTAGATTTTTTTTATTTAATTTAATTTGGTTTATATAATTTTATTATTATTAGTGGGATTGGAGTGCACAACACGTAATATTTTTTGAGTGAGAAAATTGAATTGTTAATAATTTTATAATTTGACTAAAATTTATTTCTTTTTAGGATTTTAAATCTTTGCCTAAGAGTGAAATTTAGTTGGCAGCGGTAGAATTATTGTTGCTGGTTAATTAGTGTATTTCTTAATATTAAAAAACAAAAAAAAAAAAAAAAAAAGAGAGAGAGAAATAAAGGGCTTGGCATGATATGGTGGTGAGGATTTGAACAAACATGTTTTTTTTTCTTTCTTTTTTAATTTGAAGTTTGATAAACATGTTGGGAAAATTACATTTGCACCATTTGGATTTGCTGTAATTACAGAGAAGAGTGGTAGTGGCACTCATGGTGTTGTGAGTGTTAAATCTCAGTCAGCTGTGTAAAGATTAACATATTGACATAATATCATATGTATCACAATCACTTTCAGATTTCATGCTCGCAGGTAGGGATGGCAGTGTACAAGGTACAAAATGGGCACCCTACCTAACTCGTTCATTAATTATCCTTTTAAAATAATTTAATGGGTAATTGGTTAAATATAAGTAAAATAGTATTATCTATTTATGTTAATGAATAATTTATTTATAAATATGGTTACCTTCTTTTTATCCTACTAATATCTATCTTTTACTCATTAATATAAAAAGTACTAAAACATAAAATTTTAAAATAAAAAAAAGAGAGAAAAAAGTATGTAATCATTCGGATGGTTTCATTGATATTATTATTATTATTATTTAATATTAAAAAACAAATAGAATTTTTAAGGCATTTATGTAATTAACTACGGTTTCGTTGATATTATTATTATTATTTATCATTTAGTTTAACATTTATTCAAACAATCATACATGTAATTTGACTATCGTATCTCTCTATTTTATTATTATTATAATTATAATTTGTGAATTATTCTTCGCAAATCTCATTATTAATATTACTCTTAACATGGATTAGTAGCCTACTTTTTTTCCTTATTGGTCAAGTCAATCTAAACATTATCGTGGATAATATTTATTCACAACTCAATTATTAGATTTTGGACATTATTATCACGGTAATATTATTGTCGTACTTGAGATTTTTTGATATTATTTACACCTGGCGGTCAATATATTCAGTTACTTAATTAATTATACGTAAATAATAATAATAATAATAATAAATAAATAAATAAATAAATAAAGTGATGTTATTAACCGATTTATCTCCTTCCAAATGATTCGAGGTCATGAAACATATCAAAAAAGTCAAAGAGTTTTGTTTGTTGTTTTGCTTCATTTTTCAATCTCAAGTGTGCTTTGATGCTTTTTTCTCCCATATGCAAAAGCTTTTGGATTTATTTTGGTTCACGTGAACATCTTAGAGCAAATTTCAAGTTTAATTGTTGTGGTGCCTTTTTGGATTTATAAGAAAAATAAGAGTCAATGGCCTCGGAAAAAACCACTACGAGTTTTTTTTATCTTTCTCAATTAAGAAAAAAACTTCGTATAAAAAATAAAAAATAAATTAAATAATGGTTTATAAGATAGTCCAACTCGTAAATCTTAATTTACTTTAACAATCACTTCATATTAATTAACTTCATCATTTCGGTTAAAAATATTCAATAAAAAATTGAAAAAAAAAATTAGTGGGTAAATGGGTATGGAGAGAGTATGGGCAAGGTATGATATAATGGATATGGGCGGTGGTAAAAGAATGGATAAATAATTTTTAGTGGATAATGGATAGGGTAATGAGTATAGTATTTTTTAATGGGTAGGGTGAGAGATTGGCTCAATGGGTCGGGTACCCGCCCATTGCCATCCCTACTCACAAGTGTCATTAACATGTCTCAAACATTAACACTTGGTCTTGTTCCTTCAACTACTATGCTCATTAGGAGAAATTTTGCATTCTCTTATTTTAAATTTTGAGGCTAGTTAGCATGATTCATCATGTTATCTCCGGTTGAAGGGTGACTAATTACATTAAATTTCAACGATGGCCAAACGTAATTGATCCTTGTTCTTTTGGTAAACTTTATGATTATAACTTAGAGGATGTGAATGTCAGCATGGATCAATATTTAGGAAGACCTTGTGACCATTAACTACATCCCACATGCAATTTTCTTTTTCTTATTTGTTCATAAAGTGTTCTATTGCGAGCCAATCTGGCTTCGATTTTTGTCTAGATGAAGAGCGGAATATTGCAAAGATCGTTTAATTTACATTGTTCTTATTTTTTATTTCACTCGTCAGCTTTATTAATTTTTAATCATTCCGATTAGTATTTTTCCCTTTTGTTTAGCCAATATTATCGGATGGCTTCTCCAATGTAGCAGTTCCACCAAGTCTTCCTTTTACCATCAACCGGTCCAATGTGATAACTACATGAGCACTTTGAATTCAACTCGTCTTGATTATGGTTATGCATGGAACAAAATTCGCCCCACATTCATTGTTAGCATTTCGGATTGGTGTCCGCTCGAGAGAGAAGCTCCGTCGCCGCCATCTCTCGCTCGGCTTTGAATTTTACAGTTTCTCCTCTTCATTCCATGTGTCCCGATCCGGACCATCCCGTACATATAAATATGGCAAGCTTGTAACTTTTGAAGGGCCCCTTATAGGCGAGTGTTGTGGGAATAAAAGAATGGAAAGAAAGCCTTCTTTTAGGAGGCGTGTATTTGTTCGGACCGAAACCGGCATTGTTTTGGGTATGGAATTAGATAGGAGTGACAATGCTCATACCGTTAAGAGGAAATTACGAGCTTGCCCTCAATGTCCCAACCGAAGAGAGGTCATTGATATTCGGGGATAAGGTGTTAAAAAATGACCTTAGTGTAGTTAGAAATGATTCTCCACTTCTTCTTACAAAAAATTCTATGCATAGAAGCTCATCAACACCATGTCTCTCACCCTCCGGAAAGGAGCTTCAACAGAGTGACCGAGTGGCTCGATTGAGATATTAGGATGTTCAAAGCACTTTGCCAAAGTAAAAGAAATGGTGCATGATATTGTGAAGGCAATAAGGATTGGGGTTGATCCAATTCCTATTCATAGTGGCCTAGGTGGTGCGTATTATTTCAAGAATTACAATGCTGAAAATATTGCTATTATGTAGCCCACGTACAAGGAACCTTATCGTTACGCTCCGCCTAAAAGAGGGATTTTTCTAGAGATTCTAAAGAACACTAGATAAGTCTAGAAGCTTCTAGAAGAGTATGGAACAATGGAGAAGCCTCTAGATAAGTCTAGGAGCTTCTGAAGAATATGGAGCAAAGGAGAAGCCTCTAGATAAAGCTCGAAGCTTCTGAAGAATATGGAGCATTGGAGAAGTCTCTAAGATGATCTAGAGAATTCTAGAAAGTCCCTTACTAATCTAGCATGTGTATATTTAGATAGTTCCTTGTAAATATCTAGATAGGATATTTCTAGAGAACCAATTGTAACCATTAGATTAAATAGATCTTTGCCATCCATTGAGGAGGTGGAAGGCTATAAATAGGTGAGGCCCTCACTTGGCCAAGACACCTAGACATTCATAAACTTGAGGAGTGTGTCTTTAGAGTTGTAAGCTTTTAGAAAGCAATACAAAGAGTATTTATATCTCTTGTGTGTGTCTTTCTTGCTTAGCAACTTTGTATGAGGAAGACCGACTTGGTTTATCTTTGAGAAGAAGAGAGCCAAGTGCATCACGTGAGCTTGGGAAAGGCCAAGTCCGTGACATTACGCCCCTAACAATCCAAAAGGTTTTGTTGGAAAAGTTTTAGGGCGGCCGAGTCACAAGCATTCGGTGCATGTTGGAGAGACCGGATTCGGCAGAAGCGGCAAGATACCTTCCGACTATGATCACTTTGCCAAAGTGCCCTCAACTCGCCCTTATGAAGGTCACACACTTGAATTTCAATGTTAATGATGGTGTTAACGTAAATAAACATCAACATAGAAACCAGAGTTAGCAAGATTGCCTCATTGTAGCAGTTCATACCTCATGATTTTGATCTCGGCGACTATGGGACTTCAAGCTTTCCCGTTGTCGTTGTGCATAGGATAGGAATTTTAGATATACGGATCCTCAATACCGATAGACATGCCGGGAACCCGCCGGTCAAGAAGCTCGATAGGATTGAGAGGTTTGGTAAGGTAGAGCTCATACCCATTGATCATGGCCTTTTCCTTCCCGAGACTTTGGAGGATCCATACTTTGAGTTGATCCATTGGCCGCAAGCATCAATTTCGTTCTCCGAGGATGAACTTGAGTATATCGGTAGTCTTGACCCTTTCCAAGATTCCGATATGCTTCGGAGAGAGCTTCCAATGATTCGAGAGGCATGCCTCGTAGTCTTGGTTGTTTGTATAATTTTCCTCAAGGAAGGAGTAGCTTTTGGTCCGTGTCTTGTTGAGATTGGTGAGATGATGAGCGAGAGAGTTTCGAGGCCACGAAGAGGAGCCCAGTGAACTTGAGTCGGTATGCATCAAGGCAAGGGGTCTCGCTAGAGGAGATGGAATATCTTGTTGATAAGGTGAAACCGGAAGACAATGAGGAGTTACATTTGACTTCTAATATGGGAGATAAATTAGAAATAAGGCATCTTTGTTTTATGTCCTAAGGTAAAAATGTGCGAAATCCACTTTCCAAGCTAGAGGAGAGTGCGGAGGGAGAGGCGGACACCGAGGGGGAGGAATTGAATTTAAGCACGGATGAATATGTTGACTCCTCACAAGACAAGGTTACAACTCGTTTTAAGCATGTCCATGTTATTAAAAAAAAAGGTGGTGGTGAGAAGAGTTGGCTATACGGGGGTGAAATACGAAGAAGTTATTTGGTCGGTACTTCTTTCGAAAATGTGAGTGTTAATGAGCGACTTCCCGCAAGCATGAGTTTTGTGAAGCTATCCGATCCGGATGAAGGGGAGTGGGTTCGATTTCTTGAGAAATTCAAGAAATTGTTATATCCAAACTTTTGCTAATCGTGAATGTGGAGGTGCTAGTTAGAGGCAAAGACAGAGGCTTGGAACTTCCCGCCAATTTTGAGGAGGTTCGTTACCGAATATTAAAGATGTTGGAAAAAAGTAGTTAAAGATAGGGGAATGAGAGATAGGAATGTAATTTTAGTTAAAAAATTCAATGCCGAGAATGATGGACTTCGTTCACGATTGGGAGTTTCGCTTGGAATTGTTATAACTTTTTATAAGATAAAATCTCATCATCACTCGTTGGAGGTGAGAACATCTTTTTTCTTTATCTCTATTAGTAGTTCTTACGTGGCCCGCTCCTCCCCCCGTGGTGCTCCATGTTCAATCACTCGCTCTAAGCGTTGAATTTAATAAAATAGAGTGCGGGAAAGAACAAGGCACTTGTATAGGCATAGTTATCTTGTTGCAGGTGAAACCTAGCTAAGAGTACTTATTGTTATATTGATCTTACAATATGCTTTTGTCTTACAATGTAAGATGAGAATGTAATGGCTATCAAGTTATGTGATTACCTTGGTTTAATTTTGGCGAGCTTGAACACCTCTTGTTTTGAGGTCAATAAACATAAGATGCAAATGAGTGATTTGAGCAATTTCAATGTTTTGTCAACTGTTAGCAGCTTTCTCTAATATAAATTTTGATTTTCAGCGAGGTTGACATTGAATAATAACGATCCTTGGCTTGGTTGTTTCGTTGTTTTGGGCTATTCATATCAGCTTCTTTTGTTAATACAAGTCTTAGTTATAGTTTGAATCGATCACAGACCTCCTTGTCTAGAATATTAATGGGCTGATTGTCATTAATCACCATCTTGACAATAGCCATCATGCTCGTGGTACGGAATGGAAACTTAAACGGACGCATTTGCTAAAATGAGGGTTGTGGTTGATGATGACATTTGTAGTCCTACGTCTTGTGATTTCTTACGTGTTAATGCCCGGTGAGAAAGTAAGGATGTATTGCTCGTTTTGGTTCGAAATTAGTCAATGAAGTCGAAGGATATGGGTGTGGGTTATTTGTACTTTTCTCTTGTAATCCTAGCCTAGTATCATGGATTTGGCTTGTCTCGAGCTATTGTACCGGCATTTGGTTTACTTCTTTTTTAAATCAAATCAAATTAGTTTTTTTTTTCATATAAAGTTGTCAAGAAAGAAAAATATACACAAAAGATATAAGAATTCTTTGTATTGCTTCGTCTATAATTTTAGGATTACACTTTCTTAGATTTCCGGATGTCTTGGCCTAATAAAGGCTTCAACTATTTATAGTCTTCCACCTCTTTAATGGATGGATATGATCTATTTGATTTAATGGCTATAATTGATTCTCTAGAATTATCATATCTAGATATTTACAAAAAAAACTATCTAGATATGTACAAGTTAGAATAATGAAGGACTTTCTAGAATTCTCTAGGGTATGTTTAGATTTCTCTTATATATTCTAAAGGCTTCTCCATTACTCCGTAGTTTTCTAGAGGTCGTCAAACTTATCTAGCATTCCCAATTGGCTTTAAGAAACATCTCTCTTTCCAACGAAGTGTAACATTCTCTTCCACTTAATTTGGCGACGTCCTCGCAGACTTGTCTTCATTATACTTTTCCATCTTCCGAGCGAATTGTCACAAGGCTTCAATTGGTTCTCAACTAGTCTTGTTGTCACAACAAGGAAAATGGCAATTAGCGACGGAAAAATCCATCTCTAATTAAAAAAAAATTCATTGCTACACACTTTTTGCGATAGATTTATGACGACACAAATTTCGTTGCTAAAACGTTGTCGCTAACCCTAACGACCGAAGAAACATATCCTTCGTTAATTAGCGACGAAACTATCATTGCTAAAACACTAAATTCTCGTTGCTAATGGATCGATAGTCCAAGAATTTTAACATCACTATTTCGCCTTGAAGTCCGTCGCTAAGTGTGTTTATTGTTATTTCATCATTATAGTTGTCGCTAATTTCCAATGCCAATCCGTTGCTAAGTTTATTGATTTTATTTTTTTAATTGAAGATTTTGGTTTTTTTAAAAAAAATTATGATATTATTGGTAGTAATTAACGATTAGGAAAAAAAACACATTATTAAAATTTAATTTTTTATTGGAAATAAATTTAAATTAATATTAACAAAAAAATATTTGTTAGTATGTTAAAAAAAAGGAAAAAAAATAAAAAAATGAAATGTCACTCATTCCGATCATCCGATCCCCTCTCCTTATCATGTGGCCCAGTGAGAGGGACGATGAAGTCCCGATTGATGGACTTATCTACAAGCAATTTGGACGTCCGCATTAGCCTAGTCAACATCAAGGTAAATGAGTCATGCCGAGACTCTAACCCTTGTATGGAACTCTGTCGCTGCAAAATAATGTTTTGTAGCTCACCTAGTCTAGTCCGTATCCCCCGTATCATTTTTTTCGCCTCCAAGTATCGCTTCCGAACCTCCTCATTAGAAATATCGTTAGCATAATGAGACGACATGAGGATGAGCCGGTGTCATTTGACCGAGACGGATAATACGACACTCGTGTGCCTAAACCATATACCATCTTCTTTTTCTCCCATTATTGGCTCGAGGTATATGACATTATTGTCAACCTCCGGCTTTAGGATTCCTTCTACTTGCTACATCATAATAGTTTCCTATATGAGCTCTTCAACATGCTTTTACATAATTGAAATAATTATAAATTTAAAAGATTAAAATAAATTTTATATTATATTTGCATATATAAAATTTAAAAATTAAAAACACTTACTATTGTATTCCGGGCATGTAGATCGAAGAAAGAACCATCTTGCTCGCTTATGAGTGGTCTCAAACGTACTCAAAAATTGTTGACTCACACTCCAATTTTGCCTCCCGAAAAAAAAATAACAAACAATATAAGATGCAAATTAAAAATTTTCTTAAACATTAGTTAACAATATAAGATATGATTTACCAAGCAGACCTCTTCCAAAGAGATGGACCCCCTATATGCTTGGAAGTGGCCCATAACCGTGGCACCTGGTCTTTGACATCCGATTCCACAACGCTTGTTTTCAATGAGCCTTGCGATCGTGTCTAGCAAAATCTTGATGCCACGAGTTCCGTACCTCCTACCTAATAAAATGAGGTCGTTCATACATCGAACCATGGATGTAGATGAAGTTGGAGTAAGTGCTTCTTTATAGAGCCTCCCAATGTTCTCTCGGCAATCACCTCGATGGTCGATCTCAATAAAAATATTTCTACATGAATTAAATAATTTAATATTAACTACTTAATTTAATGCTAAATTAATATTTTAAATATAATAAAAAAAATTAATAATAAGTTACCCTAAATTCACTAAAGTAGTATTGTTTAGTTAGATCCGTGACAAACTTCCGTCGACCCACCGATGTCCAATCGTTGTTTGAAAATCTTGGTTATCTTGTGAAATAATCTCTACTAGACAAACTAAAACCGTTGAACATCACAAAAAAAATAGTAAATAATTTTTGAAATGATATATTAAAATAAAAATCATACCATCGTTCTTAAAAAATTACATACTCGTTTGTGAATGACGAAATAATCCATCGACTCGGATGAGCCTCGGGAGCTCTCTAGAATCGCAAATACATAAGTGGAAATGGAACCTACTACGATTGGTGCGGGAACCTCTCGTTGTCAATGCAGAACCTCTATTCTCGATGCAACGAACTCTATTTCTCTCGCGAGAACCTCTATGGCCGGAGACGTTGTAGATTTGCCGGCTCTGTGGGAGGAAAAAGAAGAATGTCCATGGCCTCGAGTGTCGAGGTACCCACATACAACGCTCGAGCAGAAATCCCCGATCGACACTCGGTTGGCAATCCTTGTCGACTATCGTCAACCGGGGATGCACGTCCATGACTACTAGAATGTGATTTCGAAGCGATTGTTAGGGGTCGACCCAAACCTCGTGGCATAGTCGAATAATATAACCTAAGACAATTAAACAAAAAATCAATATTAATTAACAAAATACAATATTATAATCAAAATTTATATAATTAATTTAATAATAAATTCAACTAAACGTAATAAAATTAATTCTAATTCAAAATTTTACTAAATTTTAAATATCGATATTAATTAAAAAAATACAATATTACAATAAAAATTTATCTAATTAGTTTAATAATAAATTCAACTAAACATAAAAAAATTATTTCTAATTAAAATTTTTACTAAATTTTAAATATCGATATTAATTAACAAATGACAATATTATAATAAAAATTTATCTAATTAATTTAATAATAAATTCAACTAAACGCAATAAAATTATTTCTAATTCAAAAACTTACTAAATTTTAAATATCGATATTAATTAACAAATTACAATATTATAATCAAAATTTATCTAATTAATTTAATAATAAATTCAACTAAACGTAATAAAATTATTTCCAATTCAAATGTTTAATAAATTTTAAATTTCGATATTAATTAACAAATTACAATATTATAATCAAAATTTATCTAATTAATTTAATAATAAAGATAATAAAGATAATAAAATTAACTCTAATTCAAACGTTTACTAAATTGTAAATATCAAAACCTAATTAATAAAAATGACTATATTTATATTAGCCCTAATTCAAACCCAATTAAATATTAAATATCAATTAATTAACCAATTGGACTATAATTAACATTAAAAATCAATCAATCAATTCAAATAATCATAATTAAATTAATTGTATATCAAATTAACTTAATTATATTGATCCTTACTAATTATAATTTTAATCCTAATTGAAATGTTAATTATATTTTAAAATAAAAACCAATAAATTAATAATTAATATTAACCTAACAATTAACGAAAAAATAAAAATAAAAAAATAGCAACTTAACAAATTAATAATTGATTAACAAAATTTTAACCTACTAATTAATGAAAAAGCTAACAATTAATAAAATTAACTTAATAACTAACCACATTAATTTAATTAAAAAAATAAAAGATCTAGAGAGAGAATAAATTATTGAAGGAGAGGAGGGAGAGTAGAGACTCGCCGATAGATATTGACGAGAAAGTTACGCCTTGTCGGACCGAGTGGGTCGGGAAGGGAGTGGGGTGGCATGGGGCAGTGATTATGAGTTATCGGGGGTGGTGACGAGTAGTTGAGTAGAGGAGGAGGAGAGGGAAATGAGGGAAACAAGGAGGAAGAGAAAGAATTTAGAAGTTAAAGGGGTTAAACACTAGTGATGGATGTATTTTCGTCCTTAATCCATCGTTAATTAACGATGAAAATAAATGTTTATTGCTAATTTTGATTTCAAACATCTATTTGAATTGTCTAGAAGGATTGAGAAGTTTGCCTAAATTTATGATAGAAAATTTTATGTTATTATTCCGTCATTAATTTGCAATGGATACGACTCGTTCCATTGTTACTTTGAATTTTCTACGACTTCCAATTTTATTTACAAAGTTTTACAAATTTTTACAATTACGGACGAAACTTAGCGATGGATAATCTCTCGTCACTTGGCCAAGACCGCACTTAGCGACGTAATTTGTATTTCATAGCTAACATCTCTTGCTACTCCATCGTCAATCCATCGTACCATGCTCGATAACGACAAAAAACATTTCATCATTAATTGTCCATCTTAAAACCATCATTGATCCATCGCTAAATGATTTATTTTCGATTTCATCGCTATTCGGTGGCTATTAAGTATGTAAATGGTGACAAAAGTAAATTCGTTGCTAAATTTCATCGATAATTGCCCATTTTCTTATAGTATTTACGGTAATCCCTTCCATTTTACATAATAATCCTTCGTTAGTGGCACTCCACGTTGTCTAATTATACTGGTCATCAAGTATGACATCAACTTCTCTATCATACGAGTCAACCACTCGCTATTGGCATCCTATAAGAAACTCATCGACTTGGTTCCTCTTCATCCGTATTGTATGGCTTTAGCATACCAACATAAAACAACGGATGAATTTTCAGCTTTGATGGCAACTCTAAGCAATATGACACTTTTCATGCCTAGTGCACTACTTTGAATGGTCATTTATAGTGATGTAAGAGGCCTTTATAGACCTTCCGAAACACATTGTGTTGTTATGACAAGAACTTCACCATCACTTTGTCACCCGATTGGAAGGTGACATGTCTTCGTTTCTTGTTAGCCTACTTCTTTAACTTTTTGGCAACCTTGTTCAAATACATTCATGTTAAGTCTTCATGCTCTTACCATCTTTTGACCAATGAATATGCATTCAAGTCGCTTCCTTGGTACTTGTCACCAAACACCATCATATGTGGAGTGAGTGATTATTGGCCCGTTACGATCTTAAATGGACTCTTGCCAGTAGACTTACTATTTTGTAAGTCGTAGGAGAATTGGGCAACATTCGGTAACTTAGCCCAATCTCACCGGTTAACACTCACAAAATAGCTCAAGTATGTCTCTAACAAAGCATTAACCCTTTGAATCTATCCATCCATTTGAGGGTGAAAACTCATGGAGTAATGTAGTTTCGAGCCTAACAACCGGAATAGCTCGACCTATAATTTTTCAATAAATAAAGAATCTCGATCATTGATTATATGTTGCGACACGTCCTAATACTTAACCACATGCATGAAGAGTAGCTTAGCAAGCATTCTCGACTATAACATCCGTCGAGGCTAGTATGAAAGTGATGCACTTGAGAAACTTATTCATAACTATGATAATGCTCTCAAAATTCTCTAATTTCAGCAACGCCACTATATAGTTCATGGTGATTATCTCTTTTGGTCTCTCTACGATAGACAAAGGCCGTAATAGACCCCGATTCACTTGGTTTTCAACCTTGTCTTGCCGGCACACTAAGCATATTCTCCTTCTAAAATTTTTGAGTTTTTCCCTCTCTTGCAAGTGGCCAATAAACTCTTTATGATGAGATCATGCTTCATTCCTTTTTTAATTCTGGTCATAATCTCCCTATCCATCTTCATCATATGATGCAACATAGCCTTATTATTAAGTGCATCAACCACCACATTAGTCTAATCCGGCATGTACTCAAAGTCATAGTCAAATTCGATAAGAAAGGCTTACCATCGAGCTTGTTTTAGCTTCAATTTCTTTTGAATTTGGCAATACATTGCCCTTCTTCACCATAAATCTAGACCCTAGCAAGTAGTGCCTCTAAGTATGTAAATAATGCACAACTACATTCATCTTTTTCTCTTACATCGAATATCGATGTTCGGTGTCATTTACCTTCCTACTCTCATAAGCTAGAGGATGTTATTCCCGGATCAACATACCATATATAGCAAAATCAAAAGCATTAGGGTGTACCTCATATGGCTTGGTTAGGTTAGCCAAGCATAATAATGGCTCATCAATGATGGCTTGATTATGCTCTTTGAAGTCTACTTGGTATCGTTCACTCTACTCTCATCTTTTACTTTTCTTCAACAAGTCAATAAGAGGGGTTGTATTTTTTGAGTAGTCATGGATGAAATGTCAATAGTAATTAATTAGTCCAAGGAAAGAGCAAAGCTCCAATACCTTAGTTAGATCTTCTTATTTCAAGATAGCTTTGATTTTAGCCTCATCCATCATCAACCTTCCTCCTTTAATCTTATACCCTAAGAAGAGTACTTCTTTTGGCAAAAGAGTACTTTTTCTTTTTAACATACTACTTATTTTCCCTTAGTACTATAAATACAATACATAGGTGGTCAAGATGCTCCTCCAACATGTAGCTATAAACTACGATGTCATCAAGATATACCACTATGAACCGATTTAAGTACGGTTGAGATACCTTATTCATTACGGTATAGAAGGTAGTCGAGACGTTCGTTAAGTTAAAAGGCATATTAAAAAACTAATAAGAGCCATACCTTGTCATGAACGTTGTCTATGACATATCTTTAGTGATAATTCAAAGTTGCTAATACCCGATCTCAAATCAAGTTTTATGTAAAAATGAGTTTTTTTCCAACCGATTAAGCAAGTCGCCTATCAATGGAATTGGATACTTGTTTTTCACTACGACCTTATTTAATGCTCGACAAGTCCTCCCACATTCTCAATGATCCATCATGCTTCTTTTAAAACAACACGGGCAAGTCATAAGGTGACTTAGAGAGGTTTTATTTATTAGACCTCTAATATA
The DNA here is from genome assembly GCA_963924115.1 of Dovyalis caffra. Lineage (NCBI taxonomy): Eukaryota > Viridiplantae > Streptophyta > Magnoliopsida > Malpighiales > Salicaceae > Dovyalis > Dovyalis caffra. The sequence goes on along the minus strand of CAWUPB010000957.1, from coordinate 1,991,820 downwards.
GCCTTCAATTGCTTTCTCGGTTCTTTTAACTCGAAAGGGCCATATGATAAAGTGTCATGACTAGCAACTTGGCACCTAGTACCAACTCTATTTGGTGATCAATCTTTCTTTTGGGTGGTAAGTTTTTATGCAACTCTAGTGGCATCACATCATCAAATTCAGCCAAGACATTAGCAATCTCTTTGTGCATCTCTCGCACCCTTATCATCCACCGACCTATCTTCTCTTAACATTGCCAAATAGGTGACTTCTTTTGTTTAAAGTCCTTCTTCACTTTTATGACTCGAAAGACGCTTCAAGTTCAATCTAGTATACACCTTAGCTGGTACCATGCATAATGTTTATTCCTTCATAATCACCATTTACTCCAAGTGAGGTATAGGCATGACTTTCGCTTGTTTAAAGAACTTCATGACTAGCACAACTCGGAAGTCATCCATCATAACAATTATAAAATCTAGCATCTCCTTTATGCATCTATGTCAAGGCTTACCCTATGTGCTATGCCACAAATAGGCTTAGGGGAAGCATTCATCATCTTTATGCTACTTGATGACTTGGTCTCCACCAAACCAAGTCTTTTGGCCTCATCTTCGGTTATGAAATTATATGTGGCACCCGTGTCTAGCATGGCAAGTGCAGCCTGCCATTCACGTCCACATCCATATACATTAACCCATCTTTTGGTGAAATCTTAGACGAGGGCTTGACATTCAAGGTAGTGAGAAGCCATAACAAGCCCATGTGCTTCTCATGCTTGCGAGCACACTCTTTCTCCTTCATCAAGGCATTAAAGGCTTGTCATTTTAGGCACTCTCTCTATTGATATGGCCTATTGTAAATGTAGCAATCCTTAGGCTTGAATTCTCTCTTGTCATGCTCTTTGGTAAAACCTTTGGATTTGTGTGTTTTGTCTTGCCTATCTTTATATCCCTTATTCGCATAGGCACCTCCACCTTTACCTTTAAAGTCTTTTTTGTGTTTGGAGGGTTCTACCTTTTTTATACTCAATTAGGGATTCAACTATGACGACAGACTTCGATGAAGGTCTTAGGCCACCAACCTCACATCTTTTATTACGCCCATGGTTAAAGTTCTTTAATAAAATCATACATTGGGTTTATTACGTACCTAAAGTTTAAGGGAAACATATTCTTGAACATACTCATGAATAGTTTTTATATGCTTCAACATTCGTAACTTATCCCGTGCTTCCCAATCTACTTCCTTGAGGTAGAATTAGACATACATGGCTTCTCTAAATTCATCCCAAGTAGGCAACTCTTGACTTCCCTCTTTAAGCTCTTAGTGCTTTATACGCCATTATAAAACCGCATCTTCCGTAAGATAAATAGTAGTGGTCATGATGTGACTCCCATCTTTGCTCAAGCCCACTGTTTCAAAATATTGCTCCACTTGTCAAAACAAGTTATTGACTTTTTGACATCTAGCTTGCTAGTATAGTATCTTGGTTTTAGCACTTCAAATTTTGGCGTGTCCCTCAAGACCACCCATTAAAGATGGCTTCTTGATAAATTACCTAATCTCTTCTAAATTGTTCAAGAGTTGGTTGATACCCGATCATAGACTCTTGATGTTGCTTGAATATTTCCTTCGTTCATTCCACGAAGACATCCTTTTCGACAACACTCTCTTTGGCACACCTCTTAACCGACTCCACTCGAGCATGGAGATTAAAGAGCACCTCACGTAGGCCTACCACTTCTCCAAGATAACCAATACATCATGAGACTTCACCTTTCTTTTCTTAGGTTGAGGAGGTAGATTCTCCTTCCTAGTGTCTCCAACAACATCTTCAATACTAGAGAAAGTCATGTTTACTTTTTTGAACACTTAACTAACCGCAAACTTAACCATGCTTGATAGAACTCAGCTCCGATACCACTTGTCATTGACTTGGCCTTTTCCAAGCTCCCGTTTGGCACTTGGCTCACTTCTTCTCTAAGCCTAACCAAGTCAGTTTTCTCCCATAAAAAGCTATCAAGCAAGAAAGACACACACAAGAGATATAAGAACTATTTGTATTGCTCTCTTTAAAGCTTACAACTCTAGGATTACATTTTTTTAAATTTCTAGATGGGTTGGTCAAATGAAGGTCTCACTTATTTATAGTTCTCCACCCCTTCAATGGATGGCTAAGATCTATTTGATCTAATAGCTATAATTAATTCTTTAGAATTATATTATCTAGATATTTACAAGGAACTATTTAAATATGTATAAACTAGAATGATGAGGGACTCTTTAGAATTCTCTAGGATATTTCTAGATTTTTCTTAGATATCCTAGAGGCTTTTTCAATGCTCCGCAATCTTTTAGACGCTGCCGGACTTATCTAGCATTTTCAATTAGCCTTAAAAAAATCATTTTTTCAAGCGTAACGTAACACTAGCCTAGCCGAGCCCGGTCGTGCTTTATATAGTGCTTCAAATCCAATCAATCCACTCCCGGAGGATATTTCTTGGATATTTATTAGACTAATGATACAAAACTATATGTTATGCTTTTTTATTTTCATGTTTGCGATCTGTAAGACCATATCAATGGTTATTTTTTATGAAGATATTACAAGCATAATCTTTTATCTTTGTCTTCATTTTCTTTGTTTGTTTGTTTAGTTGCTTTCCTACCGCACTATATGATTTGTCGTATTTACTTTTAAGAGAAGTCACCAAATTAACCTTATAGCGATACTCGATTCATATTTATATGTATTTTTATGGATTAGATGTGTATTGTCTCTATGCATTTTTAGAGGTTTTAAACTCTCCGATCTCAATTGTAGACAAGCAAAAGAATTTGTCTTGAATATTGAATCACCCGTCAAGTGTAAACGAGAGCATGGATCCTCAAAAAGAATAAATTCTTCTTCCAAATAAGAAAATAGAGCATGTTAATAAAAAAATGTCAAAATTATTTTTTTTTCATTTCATAAATAATAAAATTGAGGAGGCAGTTTGTATATTTCCTTTTGTTATGACTTAAGTTTATGCTATTATAAATTATGAAGTTTTTTTTTTAAAAAAAATATTTTCATCTCACGTTAAAGATATGATTAACTTTATTCGGAATAAAAGTGACATGGTTTAATAAATATGGCTCTAGGATTCGACCTTTCTACATTGAAAGAAAATTTATCTAGAAATTAACCCGCATATGGCCGGATAACAATTTATTGATAAATTATGAAGTATTTTAACAAACACCAACATGTAACTTTTATTGCTACGGTAACTATTATTTGCAACAGAATTTTGCTCTAGTTGTAACTCTTTCGATCTCATCTTAGCCAACACCCCTTTGGTGCTTATAATTCTCGTCGAATCAATTAGTCCATTTCGATCAATCTAAGTACAATTGATTTGTTCGAGTTCGGAGCAAGTGTCAAGGTTTATGGTGGATGTGACCAACTCTAACTTGGACTTACAGTAGTAAAAGTTGGATAGCTTCATTATAATTTCATCCCTCTCCCGAAGGCTAGAGGATATATAGACTATTGGTCTATCAATTGATCTCTTCATGTTTCGTCCATATAACAACCACGTCCTTCTATATTTATCTATTTTCAAAATTAATGAAAAATACCTATTTTATTGTGTAAACTTCAATTTACCTCTAAGAATATAAATACATCATCCATTTTTTTTAATTTCAATTGGATCCTCAAAATTCGGGAATTCTTAATGGAGTCTCTATATCCATTCCATGGTTTCTATCCAAATTGTGACTCGTTTTTAAGAACGATTTAGCTAGAACATATAAATAAGATTTTTTGAACACTTTAAAGACTCAATTGAGATTATATATATATAATTACTTAGGAATTCAATCGAGATAACATCTATAGTTGAGGAACTTTTTTATCAATCATTTAATCAATTAAGAAAGAGCTCTTAGTTAGTAGTGCACCCCATGAGAGAGAAAGAAGAGAGAGACGCTCTCCTCCTATGGAGTTTTTTCCTTTAGTTCCGGTCGGCACCCTTTCGGACTCCTTTGTCCGAAAACCTCCCGCCACCTCTTGATTCTTCTCCAGCCACCCCTCTCCTCTCTTTCCTCACCGTGACCGCCCACTCCCTTTCCTTCTCCCATTCCATCCCTCCCTCCCGTTTTATCTTTTTTCTCTCTTCCCGTTTTTCTTCTTCCCTCTCATCTCCCACCTCGCTTCCCCCTTGTCCTTATGGCAAAGAAAAAGAATAAAGTAAGTTCCCCATTGACGAACGCGAGTTCCGGATGAACCGGAGATTGCTCTTGCTGTACCACCGAATCCTCCATGCCATTCTCCTCCAGTCTCTATTCATCGAAAAATTCTCGCCAAAAATGTGGCTTTTGGGTCCAAATCCATTACCCCTCCACCTCCTCCCGCCGACGAGGAGGTCAAAATCAGCTCCAATGAAGCGGAATCAAAATCGGAAGCTAAACTTTTGGAGGAAGAAAATGATTCAGACTTTCGACGAAAATTTGAGAGAAAATTTGGCTTCCCGCCAAAAATGTTCGTAGTCAAATTTGGCTTCCCGCCAAAAATTTTTAGATTTTAGAGACAAATTGGGTTCCCATCGAAATTTTCTTCCGCCATAATTCTTGCCCCACTTGTTCTCGAGGCCTTTTCTCCCCTGCTCCGAGTCCAGCCCATTCCCTCCCGACTGTTGGGTCTATTTCGAAGGTGTGCCAAGCAGTGGGCTTGGAGCAACTGCTTCTCCTCTATTGAGCCTAGTCGACCCTCTAACAATTACTTGCCCCAACACTCGACTTACTTCGGGCTCAAGTATTCCTCACAACCCGACTTCAAAATTGAGAGATTTATTTGCCAATAATCGTAGTCCCGCTTTATGCCCTAAGCTCACACACTTTACTACTATTATGAAAAGTAAAACATATGTCTTGCTTGATGATGACCCTTGGTATGAATTATGAAAATGTTGCTCGATTGGGTATATTAGGGGAAAATATTTGGGTTTTTGGGCTCTCAATGGTATTATTGTCAATACTTGAAAATGTCGAGCCACCTCTTAATTCATGATTCGGGTTCCCTTGTATACAAATTTACCTCGAAGGAAGCTAGGTCTTTGATTTTCCGAATAGGGGCCCCTACCTAATCTACGATTGGCCTTTGTTATTGCAACCCATGCTTGAGTTTTTGATTTCTCGGCTACGAAAATGATGTTGGTTCCAGCTTCGATGAAACTTTCGAACCTTCCACTTAAGTGCTCGGTCTTCCATGTGTTTGTCGAAAGTGGCCGGCCTCCTTGGTAAGCCTATTCGGCATGATCGGCTCACCGCATCGATGGAACGAATCTTGTATGCCCGAGTGTTAATTGAGCTTAACATTATGGAGAAGCTATCGAGGGTCATTAATATCGAGTTACCAAATGGATCCACTCTCCTACAACAAGTGGTTTACGAAACTCTTCCTACCCATTGCAAAAAGTGTCGAGCTATGGGCCATTCCATAACCGCTTGTGTGACGCCACCGGTATCGGGCGATCGGGCCTCGAGCAAGAGTGTGAATAGGGCGGTGTCGGTGAGTCGGGCTAGGCCTAGTGATGCCAAGCGCAAGGGTCCTACTGCCGTTGAAGCGTAAGCACGGACTCCGTTAACGAGGCTCGAGTCCAACCCTATGTTTTTTTAGGCCGCGATAGCTTCAAGGGAATGGTAAACGAGTTACTCGTAAAGCCACCGCCAAAACAAGATTGGCTCCTCGGGCGTAGTCTCGGTTATTGGAGTCCGATCGATCAATGTCGCAAGCTCGAGCGCGGCTCCATCGGGGGCTCCAATGGTCACGGATTCGAATTGGCTCTTCGGTATTCTAAAGGTAAAGCTACTACGACGAGCCCAACTAGTGCATCTCCGGTGCTTGACGCCGAGCCACGAGCGATCCGGGACGATCGAGGGCGAGAGGCGGTGAGGCTCTAGAGTCGTCGGGGTCTACGGGTTCGATGGTAAGACAATGAGACCCTCGAAGTCGATTCAATTCCCGAGGGGCTGTGGCGGCGCTCGTTATCCCAACAAGCCCATTGGCCGATGGCCTCCTCGAGGACCCACCGGAGCGATCCGTTCGACGGAAGAGCCGTAAAGTTAAACACAGTACTAAGGGGGTCCTCACCTCTTCGGCCGCCACATGATTATTCTCGACTGGAATGTAAGGGGCCTCAATAATCCCCTCAAACAACATGAGGTCGCAGGCCTCATGCGACGTAAAAATATTAATGCTTGAGTTTTGGTTGAAACCAAGCTCGGTCTTGCCAAGCTTTCTCAAATGCATCATTTTCGATTTTGAAAATGGAGGATTGCCTCCAATGGTTCGGAGGACACCAAGGCCCGAATTGTCCTCTTATGGAATCCTAATACCATGGAAGTGGATCTCCTTGCCGTAACTCTACAAGCTCTCAATGTTAGCATTCGTAGCCTTATCTAACGGAGGGTTTTTCAAGCTACTTTCGTATATGGCCACGAGCACGATTATTCAGCGTCTAGAGTTATGGGCGGACTCGTGTTCTTGGACTCCCCGATGTCCGTGGCTTGTGCTCGGGGACTTTGATTTCATTCTCTCGCAGTCGACAAGCACAATGGCATCGCGGACACTACTTATGCGGCAATGGATTTTCAATCTTGCTCGCCTCGATCTAGGTCTCACCGATATGTCATATTCGGGGACCCACTTTACCCGGAACGAGTGGTACTATCCGGATCAAGATTGACCAGTGTCCTTGCGAATCCGCTATAGTCCATGCTCCATCTTTCGACCTCGGTCCGATTCGAGTCCTCCCGGTAGTTTCTCCGATCATGCTCAAGCATGGGTTTCCCTCGACGAGTCGGACTCCCGCCGGTCGACGAGCATTTCCATTTCTTTAACATGTAGGCTCACCATGCTCATTTTCTCTCGTTGGTTGATCAATACCGGTGTTGTAACGCCCTAGGCGGTCCCATGTTTGCGCCGTGTCGCAAGCTCAAGGCTCTCAAAAGCCCATTAAAAACACTCAATGAGCTCCACTTTAGTCAAATTTTGGAGCAAGTTACTCGAGCCTCCCGGCCCTAGAGACTTTTCAACGAGCCCTTCGGAATAACTGCGATAGCCATCATCTCTTGGATCGGGAGCGACGATTGCGACCGGATTTGGTTAATCTTAAGTCCATCGACAAAATATTCTTCGACCAAAAGCTTAAGTGTCAATACTTAGAAGAGAGTGACAAGGGCGGTCGATTTTTTCACTCTCGTGAGTCGAGTCATAAGAAGAACTTTATAGCAGCTCTTACGGATACAAATGGGCGACCAACTACTTCACTAGCCGTCATGAGGGCCTTTTTGTTGACTATTTCAAAACACTCGTTGGGCACGACTAAGGTTACCGATCCTATTGAGGTCGTCGTTATCTCACAAAGGCCATGCTTAACGGCTAGCGTGCATGACATGCTCTTCACCTCGATTTTCGATGAGACTATCGGGATCACGTTATTTGGGATTGATAACAATAAAGCTCCCGGTCCGAATGACTACTCTTCTTGTTCTTTAAACGAGCTTGGGGTTTAGTGAGGAAGGACTTTTGTCTTGCGGTGAAGAATTTCTTTAACTCGGGTTAGCTCCTCAAGCAAGTCAACCACTCGGTGATTGCTTTGATCCCTAAATCGCCTAATGCATCGTCTCCGACAAATTATCGCCCAATATCGTACAAGCAATGTGGTGTACAAAGTTATTTGGAAGATCTCTCCTCTCTCGTTAGCCAATGCTTTGGTTGATATTCTTAACCCTATGCAAAATACATTCTTAGGAGGTAGGCATATGTCGGACAATATTCATCTTCTTCAGGAGCTTCTCGACAATACGATCGCAAGCGTGCCTCGCCACGCCGCCTTCTTAAAGTGGACTTTAAAAAAGCCTTCGACTTGGTGCGGTGGTCATTTCTACGAGATCTCCTCCGCCACCTTGGCTTTTCTAGCGCTTTTGTCCACTTGGTTATGACATGTGTGGAGATCCCTTCTTATTCAATTTTGATCAACGATAAAATCTTTGGCTTCTTCAAAGGCCAAAGTGGTATTCGGTAAGGTGATCCTCTCTTTCCTTACCTCTTTATTATGTGCATGGAGTACTTCTCCCGCATGCTCAAGCTTTCTACCGCAACGACGGATTTTTGGTATCACCCTCGGTGTGGTCCTCTTCGAATCGCTCATCTTGCGTTTGTGGATGATATCATGCTTTTTACCGAGGGATAGAGCCTCCGTGCAATGCTTATCTTTCCAACCGAGTCGGCTTGGCCGAACCTTTGGGCTAAGTATCAATGCCTCCAAATCCTCTATCTATTTTAGGGGAATCAGCGACGACCTTAAGCAAATTTTACTCCAAGATATTGGGTTTATCGAAGGCACCTTTCCTTTTCGATATCTTGGGGTTCTACTCAACCCGTATCGCCTTCTTGCTAGTCAATTCTCTCCATTGTTTCGCAGCCCGGAGTAGGTAGTGTAGGCATGATTGGGCAAGCATCTCTCGTATGTCGATCGCCTCGAGCTTCTCGTGTCCGTTCTCCCGTGTATTATACGGTTTTGGTTAGCCATCTTCCTCATTTCGTCTACGGTAATTTCCCGTATCACCGACCTCCGTCGAAATTTCCTATGGACTCGGGGATATTCGAAAATGTCATTCAGCTCGGTTTCTTGAAAGGTGCCTGAGTTATCCGAAGTCAAAGGGGGCTTGGCAGTTTGGGATCTCAAAACGCTCAATCAATCCTTTCTCGTTAGGCAACTTTGGGACGTCCATCGAAAAACCGACTCGATTTGGATCCAATGGGTTTACCATTTCTACTTAAAACACTCTTCGATCCGGGACACCCGAGGGCATCGGACAGCCTCACCCTTGTGAAAGGGTATTCTTTCGGTTAGAGACATGTTTAAAGCGGTTTTTGGGGACGAGTGTTCAATCGATAGGGCACTTGGAAGATTGGGGCCGAGGGAAATTTATCCGCGACGCTTATAATGGTCCGCGCCCGACGGGAGCCTTGGTAAATCGGAATCGAGTTGTTTGGGAATAATGGACCCTACCGCGACACGCCTTTGTTCTCCGGTTAGCGATTCATGGCAAGCTAAAAGCTGCCGACCGTCTCCGCTTCGTCCCGAATGATACCAACTGTTCACTCGTCGACTAGCTCCTAAATGCCATTGCCATCTCGTTTTTTAGTGTCCTTGGACGATCGGCCTATGGGGTCGGATTCGGGGTTGGCTCAAAATCAATTGTAGCATGTCTACTCTTGCTAGTGCCATTCGGGGTCTCTCCATTCGACGTAATAATCTGGAAGCCCGAATGCGACGGGTTTCGTTGGCCATCACCATATATGTAATTTGGGAGGAGCGCAACAAGAGGCTTTTCGATGGCTCTCTCTCAACCATTACCCGTCTCTTCGGGAAGTTTCATATCCTCTTCTTCATAATCTTTCATTTCCATGAGACGGACCACACTCTCCTTCATGTTGGTTAGTAATCACATTTGTTTTGTAAATTGTTTCCTTTTAGTCTTGTCGGTAAGATTTTTGTATGTCGTTGAGTCTTGTAAATGGTTCCGGATAGCTAGCACATGTTTACTTATGGGTTTTTCTTGGAATCTATAATATTAGATTCCTTGAACAACTTTCTAGTTCTAGCTCTTTTGCTTAGTTTCCATGGGAGCCTCGTTCCTATCTACTTGTATATCCCGTATGTGTAACTTTAGCTGGTTCTCTAGCTCTTGTCTCTTTTGATTAATATACTTACATTTCAATTATAAAAAAAAAAAAAAAGAAGATAAATAACAAAGTAAAAATTATCATTGTTTAACTTTGCTTGAACTAATCACTTCAATCTCTTAACAAAAAAAAAAATTATAAATAATATTTCAACTTATATCATAGAAATTGAAATGCATCCACCAATCAATGACCCAATTACTAAATTATTGTTTTATTTTTTATTTTTGTGATATTATTACAAAATGACACCATTATCATACTTTTTATATTTGCTCTTTACAAATAACGAAAGACAGCTTTCCTATCAATAAAGCATTTTTTTTTTTTTTGTCTTCTTCAATTTGGATATACAAATGTGCAAGGTCTTATATTATTATTATTATTATTTTCTTCTGGAAAATTTATTTTTTAAAATCTGTAGATTATCTTATATTTTTCATTTTATTTCTTTTTTTGGCCTCCAAACCTTTCACGTGGCTATAATTTGTTGCTGCCATTGTGATACCGTCAATCATCAACGATATAATTTGATGTCTGGATTATATCAGCAATAATTACAATGTGCTTGGTGAAATTCCAGACTTGTTCTTTTTTTATTTATGCTGACATACTTTTGGACCACAGAAATTATATGTTGTCTCAATTAAGCGTTATGCAACCGTTACTATACGGGAGACTTGAAAAAGAATTGAAAAGTAATTGTGCAATATACCAAAAGAAAATTAAAAGAGTTTGTTTTACAAATAACAAGAAATCTAAAGGGCAGATGAGTACTAAACCATAAATATGCTGTAACTATCAATTTAGGAGCATTTGTTTTGCGTAAAACATTTAATAGTTCCTTCTTTTTTCCTTTTTAATCTGTAAAACATTTAATTGTTTATTTGAATAGTTTGTGTCATTGGGCTGCCCATTAACAGTAAATAAAAGCCACATGCTCGAGCCTGATCATGTTTTTATAGATATGACTATTCGGATATCCGCGTTACACTACGAACGGATAATCATTATATATATAGGGTTAACGATTCGTATGGTGTAATGCTAGTAGAATGTTTTATTTTTTGTGATTAATATAAATCGAATCTATATATAGTTAATTTGAAATAAAACTATATATATATATAGTTTTATTACAAATTAACTATATATAAATTCCATTTATATTAATCACAAAAAATTAACTATATATAGTTTTATATATAAAAAAAATTGAGAGTATATAGAATAAATAAAAAAATATACAAAAAAAACCCACATAAATTGTAGAAATATATTGAAGTCAATAGATTAAAATAAAAACTACAACAAATTTAATTCTAATAAATTTGAATAAATATATATAAAAAAGCAAATAAAACTTGTGAATTTTTTAACTCGTTATTTAAAAAAAATGAGTCAAACTATCTAAAACATACTTTTATATATATATATATCTCTCTCTCTCTCTCTCTCTCTCTCTCTCTCTCTATATATATATATATATATATATATATATATATATATATATTAAAAAATAAAATGTTCATTTAAAAATATAAAAATAATTTATTGTATAAATTATAATAATATATTTTTAAAAAATAAAGCATTGACATTGTAAAATTTTATCCCAAAATTCATATGTTAAAAAACCTAATTTATTAACAAATAAAATTATATAAAAAAATTATCAACCATTATAAATTTGTAATAAAATAAAAAATTAAAAATGTTTTCGAAATGACCATTGTAACCTAAAAATATGTTTGTTAATCATGAGCCCTATATATATATATATGAAGAGAGAGGGGAAAAAAAAAAGGAGGAGGAGGAGGCCGGGGTGGGTAGCCAAGGCCTAGTGCTTGCATGCCCAAGAGCCGGGCCTTGGCCATTGGTCGACGTAGCGAGAAAAAAAAACCGAACAAAAGAAAACAAAAAAGCCGAGGTTATGTTTATTACTCGTTCACTTACTATGGACATATCTCAGTTCTTTTAGTTTCTTTAGAACTAGTTTTTTTGTTCGCATTACGCTACGAGTTAGATAAAATGTATAAAATCATTTTTAAAAAAATTATTTTAGTTTAATAGTCCGTATTATGGTGTTAATCTATAAAAATATACGAAATCAAATGTGAAAAAAAATTATTTATAATTTTTTAATCAAAATTTTGCATTTAACTATTCTTATTAGTGTTTTTCATAATTTTTCTTTAACAAAAAGGATTTATCCTTGTTAATCCATGGATTATTAACTAAAAAGAAAATTAAATAAAAATTTAAAAAAGCTTTAGTGCTTCATAAGATTGTGTCGAAAAATTAAAATAATAATTAATAAAAACTTACATAGAATTGAAAAAAATATTTATTTTTATTTTTATTTAATGTTGATGAAAATATCGATTTTTGAAAGAATGTGAATTTAATTTTTATATATTTATTCACAAAAGAATGAATAATATTAAAATAAAAAACTATATTAACTTGAATTATTGAGTGGTTAAGCCAAAACATAATTTTAATTATTTAATTTAAAATAAATTAATTTTAAAATATTAAAAAAATAAATAAATAGTAAATGCTTAATGTAGTAGTAGTCGCACAGTTAATTTCTATAAAAAATAATGAAAAAAATAATGATTCAATATTTTTTTTTTTATACATCATAACTATATTAAGTAGGTTCGTAGTTTTCAGCATAAAATAGAAAATACTATATATATATATATATATATATATATATAAAGTTAACTTGCAATGAATATGTTGACTAAATTTGAAGTTAATAAACTAAAATAAAAATTACTACAAATTGATTTCAATTAATTTTGATTATATGAAGAAGAAACGAATAAAATATGTAAATTCTCTTTTTCCTCCTTAAATAATTTTTTATTTCTATGCTATGCATGGCTAGTCTTTGAATACGGACCTCATGCATAGAGCAATCATCTCCTTTTTGTTTTTTACATTTGAATTTGAATTGTTAATTAACTAATTTGAGTTTTTTCTTAAAAAAAAAAAAAAAAAAAACAAGAAAAAAATTATATGAAATACAATTTTAATCTAAAAATGTATTTTAGAAAAATTATATATATTAATCATGCCACTATAATTTAAAATTTATCTAAATCTATTTTTCAAAAGAAAAAATAATTATGTTCTGAAAATTTATTCAATAATCTATACATATAAAAAAATAAATCAAAACCTTCAGTAAATATAATTTTAAATTAATTGGATGAGAATTTAAAAAAAAATGATAAATTAAAATAGTAAATTTTAAATAATAAAAGTAATTAACAATAAATATTAAAAAATGAAACAAAATCACAATACAATTGAAATTTGAAATTGATAAAAAAAATGAATAGAAAAATTGAGAATCAAAGTGCTACAAAAATACCATGAATAATGAAAGAAATAGTGATTTATAAATATGTGAATAGTGATTTGTGAGTATGTAAATAGTGTTATGAATAATAAACATACGTTTTGTTCTAATATTTTTTATAATTTCAGAGCTTTCACTACTTAATTTCTATGAAATTCTTATATTAGGGAGAAAAAAAGGAAAAAAGAAAAAGAAAAAGAAAAAGAAGAAGAAGAGAGATTTCTTATTCGGGTTAGGAAACTTTTATTTTCCAAAACAGCATTTAGGGCTATATTAATTAATTTGTACCGGTTTTAGTAGTGGCAGGCTCATCATAAAAATCATCCATCCCATCACGTAAAAAACGAGTGTTTTTTTACTCCAAATTATCATCAGTCGTTCTTGCTTAAGACAAAGGTCTATCTTCTCTAATTATTGTGGTAATAAACAAGTTCTGCCTTCAACTTCTAATTAGTGTTTTTGCATATATATAAATTATTAAAAAATAACCAGGGTAAATGCCAATTAATCACTTTGCATACTGGAAATGTGAACAAAATTGGAATTATCAATGTGTGGCCAACAACAAGGTTATCATTCCATGCTAATAAATATTTTACTTTCAACTATTAATGTTAATTAAACAGCCTCAACAATTTGTTATTTTTTTTATAACTAAATTTTTTCCATTATCCAAAATATTTGTTTTGGTTGTACAAAAGTTGCCTAAAACCTTCAGCTTTTAGCCTTACTTGGGATTAACTTTCCTGCGTTGACCATGATGATGGTGGGAGCATTTGGTGTTGTGGTTCTCTTAGATTTAAGGTATATGTATTTTGATTTTATTACAAATAAGAAAAATCTCCTTTTATTTTTATTTTTTAATTTGCATTTATCTTTTAAAAATATATGGATATATTGATATTGAGGTATTTTTCTTACAACCAAAAAATAATGAATATATTTCTAACTCAGTGACCGTCGACATCTTTGTCTACAATGCTTTTCTACCGCTGTTTTGGATAATAAAAAATTGAAAAGCATCATTCATAGAGTGCTTGAGTTTTATGAAGTTTTCAATCTCAATATCAACATAAATTTTCCAATTATTTTAGTGGAGAAGCATCAAATTGCTAAGCAATGTGCCCCGGAAAGGGTAGGAGCATATGTGTTTTTCTTTAATTGCAACTGAGCTCCTCTTTTTTTCTTTTTTCTTTTTTTTTTCTTTTCCTATTCAAATTTGTTTAGAGTACCAAGGTTTTTACTTTGCTATTACAGACTTTCTTTGATGGCATCAGCAGTGGTGCAGCCACTAATAAGATAAAGGGGGCTATTGAGCCCCCTATTTTTTAGAAAAAAAAAAAACTACTTATGTATCCCACACCGAAAAAAAAACTTTCATTAAACCCAATTCATGTGTCAGTGTCACATGAAAAAAAATACTACTTATGTACCCCACACAAAAAAAAAAAAAAAAAAGCTTTCATTAAATCCAATTCATGTGTCAGTGTCACATGAATACTGGATAGAGTTTTAATAATAATAATAATAATAATAATAATAATAAAGAACTAATGCACCAATAAACAATTAACCAGCCAAACGCTTAAACCTCAAAATTTCTAAATACTAATTACCTAAATCTCTTTGGCTCTCGCCTCTCTTCCTCTTTTGTAAGTGATCTTGGTATTAATTTTTTCTAATTCTTGTAATACCTTTTTATTTAATCTAATTATTCTTATTATTATGGTTTTCCTCTCTTTTTTCCTCATATACAAATCATCCTTCTTTTGATTAAAACAAATTGATTCAGAATCCCTAGAAAATTGTTACAAGTACCTAACTTTGTTTATACATATCTAATTATTAAGCTTTGTTTTTGTCTTCTTGTCTTAAGCAAAGAAAAAACATCAAGTATTGTTTTTGTTTTCGTTCTCTGTGCCATTCGAGTGCTTAGCCTTTATGTTTCCTCTTTATTTATTTATTTATTTTGATAAAATGTTTCTTCTTCATTATTCTTATTATTATGATTGGGTAATTGTTGCATCTATGATTTATCAAAAGCATATGTTAAGATTAATTTATAGATTGTATATTATAAAATTAGTTACAACGTAAATTGTGTTAAAAGAATTTTATTTAATGATTGAGTTAATTGAATTAAATTACAGAACCCATACATTTTTAAGAGGATTATATAACCCATATTGTTACTATTGAGTGGAATTAACAAATATAATATATATTTGATAACCATTATTGATTTTCTCTCTTTTTTTCCTTTCTTTCTTAGTTATGGAAAGGTACTCAAGAAAGGATATTTTGTGTCTATTGGTTTATAAACTCATCACTTTAGCCCTTTTTCTACCAATTGCAACCGCCATAGTTGAGAGAGCATATTCTCGCTATGAAATTTGTAAAGAATCGGTTATGTAACAAGATAGAAGATCAATTGATGTCCGATTGTTTCATCACATATATTAAAAATGATATATTTAATGCTATTGATAATGAAGTTATCATGCGTCGCTACCAAGGCATGAAGAATCGTAAAGAACAATTGTAATTTTTTTCTTTTTATTAAATATTTTTTTATGAATACTTTTTGTTTGAAATATTTAACTATTTAGCTACTTCATTTATGTTAGTATGTATTGCATTAGGTTTATATATATAAGACTATTATATCTTTTCCTCCTTAATTTCAAATCCTGGCTTTACCACTAATGGCATGACTTTATATTATTCAGAAGCTGCTGTGAGGTTAAGATGTTCTTTGACTTGAAAATACATACACCAAAAATATTCGTACCTATATATAACTATTATATTTTGTCCTCCTTAATTTCAAATCAATTTCAAATCCTGGCTTTACCACTGATGGCATGACTTTATTTTATTCAGAAGCTGCTGTGAGGGTAAGATGTTCTTTGACTTGAAAATACACACACCAAAAATATTCGTACCTATTTTATCATGTTTATTTTTTGTAATTTTCATTTTATCCACATAAAAAGTTTTTATTATTATTAGACATATATAGTCTTGCATATCCTTTTGAGGAAAGAGGATATATAAAAATTATTGGCATAAACATATTTTATTTTAATATATATTTATATATGTGTATGTATGTATTGTTGAGTTGAGCTTTTTTTAAAAAAAATAATCTTACAAATAAATACTTTGTCATTATGTAATAATATTAGGTAGATAGATGCATATAAAAAAACAATAACATAGCAGTAATGAAATCAATACAAAAGCTTGGCAAGGATAAAGTGCCGGAATCTTGCTCCTTTATGGCATGCCTGAGTAAGTTCTACATTTGCAATTTTAATTACACTTAGCACGTTTAAAGACATAATCTATCTATCCCTAGTTCTCTATGCTCATGAAAATCCATAGTTTGGTGTTGCTTTCAAAATGTGAACGTAAATAGCTTTTCAAATTAATCATAAAATAAATGAATTTTCGTTCTTAACTATCTTAATTATTTCATTGAATTAAATTTTTTTTAATTAGAATTTAATTACTACATAAAAAACACGTATATGATTTGATTTATTGTGTTCCTTTCTCTATCCTAATATACACTTGAGAATTTTAAATTGGCATTCGAAGTTAATTTTTTATAAAGGGAAAATAACTAAGAAAAAAGGACGGCAATGAAAATAATTGGAAATTAATTTGGTAAGTCGAATTTAAATTATTCATGATCAGTAATCTGATTTTGTTCACAAAACATATAGCATAAAACATAAGAAAATTCTCTATCTAAAAACTTAAATTCTCTTTGCAAGGTTTATGTAACACCCCGGCCTAAAGGTGTTATAGGCAACCTCACACCCGTAAGATGCAAAGCTAAGCCCAAGCCCATGTCCTCTATCTCGGATAATGCACAACAGAATTATTTAGATTTAAAGCTCAAGGTTGCCATTAGCTTAACATGCTATAAACCATCAATTTAACAATAAATAAAGTTATTTCATTAAACTTTCAAACTTGTTTATACATTAACAAGCTCAAGGCTGCCATTAGCTTAACATGCTATAAACCATCAATTTAACAATAAATAAAGTTATTTCATTAAACTTTCAAACTTGTTTATACATTAACGTATGCCATTGTTTATCCTTTTAATTCTAAACTAATATTTATAATACATATTTGGCAAACTAGACTCGCTCTCGATAGTATCCTCAATATCACATCATGTCTTCATACATCATTAGCTTACCTACACATCACGAGACAAACTATGAGCCAATGCCCAATAACATGATGCAAACACAAAACATATCATCGATGCAAGCCTAAGATATATCATCAATGCATAGAAATGCTTGGAGTCCACGGCCTTGCAGCTTTGACAACAACTACCAATGCACATGAAAGGATGTATGCATGGCTACGCAACCAAGATGCTGGTTTCATGAAAAAATAAAAAAATAAAAAAACCTTTGAAGTTATATATTAAGAGATAGCAAATTAAAGATGGTCTTCTTGATTATTTGTTTTAGCTTACTATCGGAATCTAGAAAATAAAGTTGCTCGAAGGAATTTGACATGGTAGATATGTTTTTCATTTGTTGTATTTATTAAATTGTAATTATTTATTTATATTACTTTTAAATTATTTTAGTAAATCTAACATGATCAATGTACTATTTTTTTTTTCTTCATACAAAAGTACTTTATATGAGAGGAAGCCATCGACGCGCCGGTTAAGATAGCATGAGTGTCAAACACGGATATTTTCTTACAAGTACTCCCTCGGTTAAAATAGCTCTTTTGTAGCTTTTTATTATTTTCATACTTTTGAGACCATTTATATCTATTTGATTTAATTTTATATTATTTTTATTTTACATAATAATATTTTGTGCTATAATTTTATTTTTAGTTGTTTGCTACTATAAGTAAATATTAAACCACTAATAACAAATTTAAAAATATATATATACATATTTCCTTCATTAGTGACATATCAACAACTAACTAATGATAGGAAAAAATGATTAAATTACCAATAAACAACTACAAAATCTATCTTTATATGACCAATCAAGGGTAACAGATTCCATTAGCAAATCAACGATAGATTGTAACTTCTTTTTCTAATTTTAGTAACGGCTAGACTCCACTATAGCGACAACTTGTTTGTCACTAATTTTACAATAAACGAGTAACTTCTATAGCTAAAATTATTAGCGACAAGCGTTTTACCTACAACCTTATTTCGTCGACATTTTATCGGTAAAGAAAATAACAACATAATATACGGATTTAGTAACATAATGTTTTGTCACTAAAGGCTTAATTTTTTGTACTACTTGTTTCTTGTTTATTTTTATTTCTCTAAATTTCATAATTTTTTTTCATAAACTAGGCTTGAAATTCCTCCAACTACTTCTATTTCAAAAGATATTTTCATCTATTGAAAACTAAGTAGCGACTCCACACATATATATATTTTCAATTTTTACGATCGTCGAGAGGTCACCATGTGACGATGTCAAGAGATGCCCCTTACCAAGAGTTGTCAATGCAAAGCTAAAAAAAACTAAGACTATTATAATACAAAGAGATCAAGAATAAGAACAACTAAAGCTTTAAATGAGAAAACATCAAGGGCAAGGACTCGTTGAAGCTTCAAATGAGGAAACATCAAGGATAAGGACAATTAAAGCTATAAATGACAAAATATCACAAAAAGGGATTGCTAAAGCTTCAAATAGGGATACATCACAACCACCAACACAGCTTAATAATATTTAATCAATCTCAATGTAGCATAGTCACATACACACCTCTTCCTCAAAAAGCTAGGTCGAGAAAGAGAAAGGAAAAAACAAATTGTAACTAACAAAACTCCAACCAAAAAGAAAGTAAGTTGTTACATATAATGACCTACTACCATTTCAACATGCTTTGATTATTATTGGATTAGTTAATTTATTCATTATATTTCGATAGGTTACTAAACTACCTTAAGGCTTCATGGCATCTACTAGGGTAAGTTACGGTAGAGAGACCACCATAGGACCATAACAATTAAGTCAAAGCAAGTTTGGGAGCCTCGATATGCATTTAATGACGATATCTAGATTTTGGTTGATGGAAGTTTTGTGTTTATCCAAATATTACTTGGATCTTTATTAAGTCATAACAATCTATTTTGATGATGATAGTTTTTTATATTTATCTAAATACTAATGGATATATAAATCCAATTTTTATATTTTGATTATCTAGCCTTAATATACTTACAATGAATGAAGACTCGAACTATTTGTTTTGGATGATCTTATTCGAGATGTTTTACTTTTTATGACTTTTATTATGCTCTTTTACATTTTAAACTAATTTTGTTTGCATCATTTATGATTTAAACAAATAAATATTTCATTACATAATTTTGGTTACATTTCTTAATCACTTGTTGCATGTATGACATAAAACCTTCTCATTTTATCCCAAACCCTTTCTCAATTAAAAAAAAAAAAAAAAAAAAAAAAAAAAAAAAAAAAAACTAGAAAAATTGCTAGGACAACAACATAGCCTTAACAAATCCCATTTTAGCATTTAGAATGTCTTTCAAACTATAGATAGCAGAACCCACCCCACTCACATCCTCCCTCAACTTCTTTATTTCAACCTTCAAACCATAATTTTTTGCAAAATTCAAGTTAAACTGAGCATATGAACCAATGAACTCACAATTGTGGCAAAAGTAGTACGACCTATTTGGGTTGGATTTTGACTCAAATATCTTTAAAATTGCTCTTTTTTCCACAACATGTCTTGTTCATATATCTTGGATAGCCTTCATCATCATCTTATTGTTGAGATTGACTTTTAGAAAAGTGGATTAAGCGAGGATGATATTTTAAAAAGTAGGTTGAGTGTAGGGTAATATTGTGTGTTGTTTTATATCTTCTTGTTGTTGTTGTTGTTGTTTTTCCCCCTTCTACATTGGCATTTCATTAAATAGATTGTGTGCAATTAATTGTTTTATATCCTTCTATTTTAGCGCCAATGAATTACTACTTTGGAAGGAAAAAAGAAAGGGAAAAGTGGCGAAAGGTATTGAAGGAAAAAAGAAATCAAAAAACAAGTTTTGGTGGTATTTTTGGTCTGTTAGGGTGGAAAAGTCAGCCACGTGAATTTCACGTGCTCATTCTCTTTTATTTTTCCATAGAAAAATAACAAGTGAACTTAATTTCAAAAACTTAAAAGGTTAGAGATTGTCAAAACTAATAAAAACATTTAGGGACTCAACCTCAAATGACTTAAAGTTTAGGTATAGTTAGATCCTTTTAGTCATGTTATATATATATATATATATATATATATATATATGAGAGTCGTTAAAGTGCTAATTAATTCAAGCTAAACCACTAAATCAAGCTTTGTCTCTCTATTATTCATAAAATAATTTGGGCTAAAAACATCAAATCTTTTCTATAATGTAGTTTATTCGAAAATCGGTATTTGAACTTCTAATTTTTATTTTGATCTTTTTTTAAAAAAAATATATATTTAGTCTATCTTTTGATTATCAATTATCATTTATTTCTTCTAAAAAATTCAATTCTTGATATTTTGAATTGAAATTATACACACACATTGAAAAAGATTCAATTCATTTTCTTGAAAAAATTCAAGAACGAAAAAAGTATATTTATTTATTTATTAAATATTAAAAATATTAAAAAAATAAAAAGTAATTCGGAATGGTTACAAATTTTTTGAGAGTCCTAGATAAAATTTATTGGAAGATTTTCATAATGAACTATTTATGTGATTTGTTTTTTCAAAGATAAATGACAAAAAAGCAAAGAATAAACTAAATCTTTAAAAAAAAATTAAAAATGTTAAATTAAAAATTTAAAGTTTAAGAATTGATTTTCAAATAAACTAAAGTTTAGGTGATGTTTTCTTCTAGCAAATAACTCAATCCAAATGTCTCAAAACGAGAATGAAATGAGAATCTCCAATTTGAAAACAGAAAGTTTCCTAATTTCTTTTCCAAAACCATGACCCACAAAATTAGCGTGAGCAACTTGCCTAGTTGCCTACAGTCATTTCATTGGAGGAAGTCCACCGTTATCTCATAAATTTGGAGTTTTGAGGCACCTCGCTTTTAAATTCCCATAGACAATAGCTAGCTTAGAGCCTGGTTTCCTTAAAGAAAGAAATAAATATCTATACAATCTTTAATGGAATCATTTATTTCAACTCTTTTTTACAAATCCTAATCATCGAGTTTTTTTCCCCCAAATAGGATAGTTTTTAATTTGTGTTTTTTAAATAAGATATTTTAAATTTTATTTAAAAAAAATATTTTTGACATATAGATATTCATATCATCTTTTTAATTAAATATTATAATATATATTTAATATAATAATTTAAAAAAATTAAAAACATAAAAGAAAAAATCAACTTACGTTTTTTTTAATCTTTTTTATTGTCTTTACCTCAATTTCTTAAAACCCAAATACTCTTATAATTCAAAGTTATAATTATTAAAAAAATTCTTTAACATATAAATATCGTCAATTAAGATGTTTTCTAAATTATTTTGTTTTTATTTATTTAATTTTGAGGGGAGGAGAGAGGTTACAGCAGCCAGAGCTTGAAAGGTGGCTTCTCTCCAGCAGATTTGTTGAAGAACAGCAGGATTTGCACTATCATTAAAAGCACAATGGCTTCAAAACGTTTCTGATTCATACTTCCTTTTATGTTGTTTGGGTAAACTGTGAAGACTATGAAATGACTTGGATTTAAAAAAATCTATATATTTTTTAACCATGGCTGAGATTGACCGTTGATAAATAGAAAACATCAGCTGGCTCAAATATAGCGTAATTAAGCTTTTGTTAAATATAAAAAATGGCTATCCTCATGTCAATTTGTTTTTTTTTTTTTTTTTTTGAAGGAAATTTTGCTATCATATCCTTGGTTTTATGACCAGAAAGACAGTGGGGAAATTTTGGAGGCTAGCTGCATCCCCTGTTGGGAAGACTGTGAAGAGCAAATTGATGTGGCTGCACTTGCATCAAAAGAGCTATTCTTTTCTATGACGAGGTTGAGCATGAATTCATAAAATTTGATATCCATTTTCTCTTCCTGGTATTTATGGTGTGTCATGATGAAATAATCTGTTTCATTCCACAGGTAGTCTTGTACGAAGATGAACTGGCTGATAATGGAGTGTGGCTTTTTTAACTGTAAAAGTGGCAAATACTGATACTTTTACTGGTTGTTCTAAGCACTGATATGGTATGCTGCCTCGTGATCGGTTTCCGAAGAATTGATTATGTCCTCTTTGAATTTTGTAGAGTCATGCCAAGTAGTTGGTTTTTTGGCAGGGAATGATAACAGTCTTATCTTTGGGAAAAAAAAACGAAAGAGACTATTTTTTTTTTTTTTGGGTTGTAAAGAGAGGATAGCTTAATTTTTTAGAAAAAAAATAAAACTAACATATAATTGTATTTAATTAAAATTATGCTTACGTGACATATAATATCTTATTATGAAACATACTAAGAGAAAGATTCTAAATAAGTAAAAAATACAAAGAAGACAGCGAAATTTAAAATAATCATATTATAAAAAATATCTTATTGTGAAAAAAAACTCCCAAATCATCTATTGCTAGACTTTAATTAAGTTACTGTTAGATAATGATATCGAAGTTTCTGATCCATTTTTTATTATGCTCTACCTACTAGTCTACATACAGAGAAAAAAATATTATTATTTGATGGCAATAGGCTGCCAACGGAGATATTCGGTGGTGGCGTACTGCATATTGTTAAATACTGAAAGATTCTACATGTTAAAAATGACGTGAAAGGGACATAATTTAAGAAACAAAAAATACTAATGCTAATGTAATTTTCAAGTTTAAATATCTTTTTCTCACCATGTAATAGAAAAATAACCTTCAAGATAACTGAAAAAAATAATTAATATATTTTTCAATAAATCCGTAACTCGAATGACATTTATATTCTCATTTCTATTAATTATGTATTTCAATTTGTCCATAAAAAAGGAGGAAAAAAATAAAAGCACATAAAAAAAATTCTTCTTTTGACAAAATATCATTTGGCATTGTAATAGAAATAGTTGTCAAACATCATATAGAAATAATCTGATCAAGATCCTTGATCAGCCGATCGTGAGTTGACCTACAAAGTTAGTAGATTGGTCCAATTGGTCGATAATATTAATGTCTAAATTAAAATAAATATATTTATGTGTTTTTATATAATACTTAAAGTTTTTTTTATCTGTTTTTTAGATTTTTAATTACATCTAATTTCTTTTTGAAATGATCAATCTGTTTTTCTTATCAAATTTTACAATCATAAAAATTAAAAACTTTAAAGTCAAATAACCTAAATGCTTATTTTTAAAGTCTTCGAATTTTATATAACCGAAAAAATTGATCGGAATAATAGATTAAATATTTTAAATATTTTTAAGGACAAATAAAATACAATTAGAAATATTTTACATATAAATGTTTTTGAGTATTGCATAAAAATATATGAATATATTTATTCTATAAATATATAAATTGTCGAAATGTATAAAAAATGTATCAATAACAAACTGATAAACCATTCTCTTCTCTTTTTTAATCTAATCAATTTTCATAAAAAATAAAAAATAAAAACAAAAAAAGGATAATGTTGTCCGTTGAGAGGGAAGAGAACATGAGTTTGAATCTCACCACGTAATTTTGTTTTTTCATCGTTCTTTCTAAGTTGATTACTAGATTTTTTACACGTGCTACACTACGGGTCAAACAAAATACATAAAATTATTTTATTTTGATATCTTGTTTTATATTATGTGCCTACCAAAATACATTAAATTTTATATTTAATCGATTATTCTTCATATTTTTCATAATTTGTTTATCAAAAAATTATTTAATAGTATAAAGAATGTCAAAATCAATTGATTCTTAACTAAAAATTTATTTTCTAATTTTTTAAACAATTTTTTCTTAAAATTTTTTATTAAAAAAATTAGAGAAAAAAGGGACCAAAGTGACCATAACGAAACAAAAAAGAGGGACCGAAACCAAACAAAAAATATTTATGAATTGAAAAAATCATATTTAAGAAAGAGAGATCAAAGTGTAATGTTACAAAAAATTTTATAATAAAAGTATTAAAAATATTTGAAAACAACAAAAACACCACCGCATAGTGAAATGAATAGTGCATCCGAGTCCGAGTGAATAGCGAAATGAGTCTAGGTGAATAGTATTTCAAATAGTGAATTAATAGTAAATAGTATAAAGAATGTCAAAACTAATGGATTCTTAGGTAAAAATTTATTTTATAATTTTTTAAAACTTTTTTTTTTTGCCTTAAAATTTTTTATTAAAAAAATCAGAGAAAAAAAGACCAAAGTGACCAAAACGAAACAAAAAAGAGGGACCGAAACCAAACAAAAAATATTTACTGATTGAAAAAATCAAATTTTTTTTAAAAAAGACCAAAGTACAATATTACGAAAATTTTTATAATAAATGTATTGAAAATGTTTGAAAATTACAAAAATACTACTACATAGTAAAATAAATAGTATACCTAAATGCGGGTGAATAGTATTTCAAATAGTGAATAAATAATAAACCATGGATTTACTTTAGTTTTATTTATAATATAACATTAAAAACAAATTGTGACATAATTGATGAAAGAACAGTAAGATTTGAATCTTAGTCTAAACATACGTTTGTTTTGTTTTGTTTTTTTTTTTTTTCTGTGTCAAGTTATGCAAGATTTTGATAGGATCAATTCTTTAATTGGTCTAACTTCAAAATCACCAAATTTTTTAATCAACTCATTTGATCATATCAGATTTGACAAGACTGCACAAAATCACCTTACCAGAATGCCAAACAAAGACTTCTTTATCACCAAATTTGATGTTAGGACACAGCCTTTAAAGAGCAGGCATATGTAGGTTGTCGAAATTGAAACAAACCATAGAGTTATTGCATATCCTTTTATGTAGTTTAGTTTACTTTACATCAAAAGTGACGTATTTATAACATGTAATAGTTATTTCAATAATATGCCAATCATTTTGAAGCAACAAACATCATCTTCCTCTATGAAAAGAAGTATCTTTAAATCTATATGCACCACGAACATATATATATAAAAAAGAGAATTTGATTTTATCAAAGTATAAATTGACTAGAAGATGCCTTTCCAGTCGGATTAAAAAGAAAAAAGAAAAAAAAATTATAGCTTAAATAAGATTGGATTTCCATTTGGACTCAACAAATTGTTGGAGGAAGAAGTGCGACAAAATTATTTTCATGTGTATATGCATAGATTATCTTGTCCCATTGGACCTATATAGGTGATGATCTTGGTGTTATTATCACTTAATAATAATATTCTTATTACAAAAGGGCAACCAAATGCCTTAAACGTTTATGGGTCCCGTTTATTGATTCCAACAAATGCTAGCTTGTCACCTATCGCCGTGGTCCAGCGTTCGTTTTCTAAATTCTCCTTCCTTAACAACATGAAACCTAAGTGATCACATGCCCATGTTTTTCATGACTGGCCTGTTTCCTTATCATATTATTTTTGTAGGGATCGAAGTGACAACCCTTTACTTACCTTTTTTTTTTTTTTGGCAATTTAAAGAATTTTTTAGTTCCAGCTTTGTGAAAGAAATTAAAGGAGGGTCAACATCAATGATCTACAATGATTAGACCCTTATTAGGCAGGGATACAAATTTTAATTAATCCATCTCGGATAAGAATGTGCTTAATTACATGCATGCATTTACTGCACCTCTAAAAAAGAAAAGAAAAGGTAATATATGTTTTATCTCTATTCTCTACATATGTATTGTTTTTTTCTTTTTATCTTCCTACCTATAAATTGTTAGTTTTTTTTTTTTTTTTTTTTTGAATTGTACAGAAAGAAGTATTCGGAAAAACAATGTCCTTTTTAAAAAAAAAATTCAATGGAGTGCCATATTTTCTTTAGAAACTTTAAATTCGTGAGAAATTTTATCACAATTCACATGTTTTCTTTTAAAGTTCCAAGTTAAAATTAATAATTTTATTAATTGAATTATTCATTCTTTTATACTCGACGAATGTTAGCCTATTGAGAATTTCATAATGCTTCATGAGAGGAAGATTTCTGGTGGATTTGCAGAGACCCCAAGTGCTAAATCACTTTCTTAATTTCGTTATAATCTTGAAGAGCTTGAAAGAATATTTAGAATAGTTAACTTTTTATGCTTGATGAATATTTTATTAATTTTTATGATGCATGAATAGTAGTTTTTGCATGAAATAATTATTTGGAGCATGTTGCATGTACATGAAAAATATTATGTTTGCTTTGAATTTTTGTTAAAGGGGTGTTGAATTATTTTATGTGATTGTATGAATTAATTTATATGTTGTTAATATTTTATTTGAATTTTTATGTGTAAAAATAGTATTTTAAAGGTAGAATAATTAAATTAGGCACTTAGAAAGAATGAAGAATTTTTTAAAAGACATAGAAAAAATCATTTAGGATGTGTAGGCGTATCCAATAAATTTAAGTTAATTTTTCTACATATAAGGAATATTTCTTATAGGAAATAGTGTAATTTTTACACTAAATGATTAATTCATAGGCCTAAATGAGGGTATAATTTTTTTTTAAATCATGATTAAATTATTTTAATAAATATTTGAATTTATTCTAGAAAGAAATTGAATTATGGAGAAGTATAGAATAAAATTTTAGGATTAAGGACCTAATTGCATAGAAATTAGGGATCCGATTGCATAAAATTAAAAGTTTGAATTTCTAAATTAAATTAGCTATGAACCTAAGAAGTTTAAAAGTTGTTAAGATATCTTTAATAGAAGGACCTAAAGCAGGCAATTGAAAAATTAAAGGACGCTTGGATGAGTAATTAGAGAAAATGTTAGTAAAATGAGGGACTAAAATTAAAAAAAAAAATTAGACGCTTATCCACCCTTCCGGTTGAAATTTTGCTGCATGATTAGAGGCTAATTAATGAACCTTGATTCACTTAAAAAGGAAAGGTTAAAAGGAATGCAAAATGGAGGGTTAGGAATTAAAGAAAATTTAGAAGCTAAAAACTTGTCCAATTGAAGGGTTGCAAGAAATTAGAGAAAATGCATGAAAATTAGCTAAAACCAAGGGAAATTCTTGTAAAATTTTCTTAGGAATTTCCACCCAAAATCCACTAAAATCACCTCCAAACACTTTCAATCAACTAATCAAGCAAGGAAATCGAGTTAGGAGATCAAGAATTATCAAGGGAAAAATTGGAAGTTTAGGCCGAATTTGGTGAAGAGAAGAAGAAGGAAGAATTTCTCAATCATCTCACTTTTTAAAGTTTAATGAGAGCTTAATTAGATAATTAAGGTACGATGGCTAATTTCTCCATCACTGTAATTTTTTAGGGGTGCACCGGACGTATATATCTTGGGTGGGGGTTCGGCTCCCGTGTAGATCCGTTACATGCCATTTTGTTTCGGTACTAGCTATTGTCCTATATATGTTAGGATTAAGCTGATCTATTTTATGCTATAGTAAAAGCAATGAACAAGTAAATGAAGTACTTTGAACATGATGTAAATAGTTAATAAGCCAATTTTGTAGTAACTGACGATAGACTGGTTTTGTATATAAACAATAGTTGTATGTAACCGAAGTACCAATAGTAAAATGACGAGTGTACTTATAGTAGTGTAGTTACTTAAAATTATCTATTGCATGTTAATATTCTTAGGACAACAACGAAATGTGATTAAACGTGCGCCAATTAACATAGATAATAACTAATGCAATGGAATAAAATAACTAAATAATGATAATAATGGGTAATAATTAAATAAATTTACATGGATTAATAAGAAAAGAACTTAGGACGGTCGATTGTCACGAATTCAATTAATCCAATTCAAAGAATGTAAATAGAACATTAAAACATGAAAAATTTGTAATGTCTTTTTAAATAAAGTATGAGGACGTACCTTGCAAGTATTCGATTTCTATAGCATAAATTACACTTTAAACATTAAGATTAAATCATAATTCCTTGTTAGCTTGCATTTATTGCACTTCGAATGTAGGTTAACATCGATAATATTCTCAATCTTTTAAGTTCTACGTTGGGGATGTTACAATACCATTCAAACAATATAGCATCACCATTATCGACATTTCACCAAATACGACATCCATGATTAAAATACATTAACCACCATTCAAAAACACAACTAAACATAAAAATTATACCAAACAAACCAAATTACCTAACTTCCTAATTAAGGTCGAATTAGGCTATAATTTAACCTAATCTTTTCTTCAATTCTTTACATCCATTTCACTCCTAATTTTCCTCAATTTAAATCCTAATGTCTTGAATTAATCTAACTAAGTATTACCTAATTAATTACAAGCCTTGATTCCAATTTGAGCCTTATTGGGCGAAAATTCTAACTTCACTATTTTAAGCCAATTTTTAGTTTCTACTAAAATCTTGCATTCTTATTAACCTTACTATACTATCCTAAGTTTAAATTAACCAATTTAAGGATTAAAGACCATTTAAAACTAAACCCTAAACTTTCCCATTTTAAGTCGAATATACCATTAACCTCAACCCTATTATTTTCTTCTTGTTTCATCCTAAAATTTTAATACCAAGTAGAGTAGCTACACATTAATGCTAAGGATAAATTTAATTAACATTCATTGAACAATTTCATATTTAAACTTGAATTGAGCCTTAATGGGCCCAAATTGGGCCTAAGCCAAGTTAAGTCATTTTCTTCAATTTTCTTGGAATTTTACCTTCCCACTCACCAAATTATACTCATTCAATTATTAATTGATTAACAAATCATGAATTGAATAAATGAAAATCAAACCCTAAAAATTCAAGTTTATGTCAAATGTAACCTAAGGAATTTCATGAATTTTTCTTCAATTAAAATGAGGTTTTTCATTCCTAAACACTAATTCATACCTACTTAAGTCATAATCAAGTTCTAAAACATCAATTACATGAAAAGCATCAAAAGCCCCAAATTCCTCTTTTTGGCCGAATGCTTCCCCTTGAATAACCCAAGGAATTTTTGAGTTTTAAACCTCAAATTCAAGCCCAATTAACATATTTCAATTTGAATTGCACGAATTACAAGCTTAATTTCATTTTTCCCAAATTTATTTCACCAAGAACCCTAACCCTAATTTTTAAAATTAATGCTAAAATTCATAAAATTAAGCACATAAATCACAAATTAACATCAATTGAATAACCTCTCGTGATGTAGATGGAGTTAACTTACCTGGATAAGCTCCAATTAAACTTCAAAAGTGAGATAATTGAGAAATTCTTCCTTCCTCTTTTTTCCCCCAAATTCGGCCTAACTTGTAAATTTTCCCTTGATAATTTCTTGATCTCCTAACTTGATTGCCTTGTTTGGTTAGTGATTTAAGGTGTTTGGAGGTGGTTTTGGTGGTTTTTGGGTGGACATTTCTCGAAAAATTTTGCAAGAGTTTCTTTTGATTTTAGCTAGTTTTCATAATTCCTTGCATCCCTATTTATAGGAAAAATTTTTAGGGACTTTTGACCTCATCTTCACCATTGAATTGCTGTGTTTTGGAGTGATCTTGCCCCTTAAATTAAGTCTTTATCCCAGACTCCTTCAATTGGACAAGTTTCTAACCTTTGTTTTTTCTTTAATTCCTAACCCCCCATTTTACATTCCTTTTAACCTCTCCTTTTTAAGTCAAAATTCATTAATCAGGCCCTAATCATGCAGCAAAATTTTGGCTGGAATGGTGGAGAAGTGTCCAAAAAGTTCCTTAATTTTAGTCCCTCATTTTACTAATCTTTTCTCTAATTACTCACCCAAGCGTCCCTTAATTTTTCAACCGACCACCTTAGGTCCTTCTCTTAAAAGTATCTTAACAAATTTTAAACTCCTTAGGTTCATAGCTAATTTAATTTAGAAGTCTAAACTTTTAATTTTATGCAATTAGGTCCTTAATTCTAAAATTTTATTCTATACTTTTCAAAATCCTATTTCTCTCCAGAATAAATTCAAAAATTTAATAAAATAATTTAATCATGATTTACATAATTTTTATACCCTCATTTAGGCCTCCAAATTAATTATTTAGTGTGAAAATTACACTATTTCCTATAAGAAATATTCCCTATACATTGAAAAATTAATTTAAATTTACTAGGTACTCCTACACATCCTATAAGATTTTTATATGCCTTTAAAAAAAAATTCCTCATACTTTTTAAGTGCCTAATTTAATTATTCTACGTCTAAAACACTATTCCTACACATAAAATTTCAAATAAAATATTCACAACATATAAAATAATTCACATAATCACATAAAATAACTCAATACCTCTGTAAAGAAAAATATTCTAAGCAAATAAAATATTTTTCATGCACATGCAACATGTCCAAAATAATTATTTCATGCAAAAATTACTATTCATGTACCGTAAAATTAATAAAATATTCATTAAGCATAAAAAGACTATTTCAACTATTCTAAGTATTCTTTCAAGCTCTTAAAGATTATTTTATATATTCAAAAAATTCCTCACATGTGTTTAATATTTAATTTTTATTTAATTTTAGTTTTAGCGGGTATCGGTTATTACATTTTGTCTCTTTGTTATTCATAAAATAATTTAGGCTAAAAACATCAAATCTTTTCTAAACTTTAGTTTATTTAAAAATCAGTATTTGAACTTCTAATTTTTATTTTGATCTTTTTTAAAAAAATTAGATTTAGTCTATCTTTTGATTGTTAATTGTCATTTATTTCTTCTAAAAAATTCAGTTCTTGGAATTTTGAATTGAAATTTTAGACACACATTGAAAAAGATCCAATTCATTTTCTTGAAAATTTTCAAAAACAAAAAAAGTATATATGTTTATTTTTTAAATATTCAAAATATAAAAAAATAGAAAGTCATCCGGAATGATCACAAATTTTTTGAGAGTCCTAGATAAATTTTATTGGAAGATTTTCATAATGAACTATTAATGTAATTGTTATTTTTTTTAAAATAAATTATAGAAAAGTAAAAAAAAAAAAAAAATTCAAAATGTTAAATTAAAAATTAAAAGTTTAAGAATTGATTTTCAAATAAACTAAAGTTTAGGAGATGTTTTCTTCTAGCAAATAACTCAATCCAAATGTCTCAAAACGAGAACCAAATGAGAATCTCCAATTTGAAATCAGAAAGTTTCCTAATTTCTTTTCCGAAACGATGACAATAGGTTGGAGCCAGGTTTCCTTAAAGAAAGAAATAAAAATCTGTACAATCTTTAATGAAATCATTTATTTCAACTCTTTTTTTTTTTTTTTTACAAACCCTAATCATCTATTGATAGACTTTAATTATTAAGTTACCGTTAGATAATGACATCGAAGTTTCTGATCCATTTTTTATTATGGTCTACCTACTTGTCTACATACAGAGAAAATAAATTATAATAGTGATGGCAATGGGCTGCCAATGGAGATATTTGGCAGTGGCGTACTGCATATTGTTAAATACCGAAACATTCTGCATGTTAAAATGGCGTGAAAATGACATAATTTAAGAAACAAAAAATACTAATGCTAATGTAACTTTCAAGTTTAAAAGATAGATTATATCTTTTCTCACCATATAACGGAAACTAACCTTCAAGAGAACTGAAAAAAATAATTGATATATCTTTCAACAAATTCGTAACTCGAATGATACTTATATTCTCATTTTTATTAGTTATGAGTTTCAATTTGCCCATAAAAAAGAAAAAAAGAAAAAACTAAAAGCATATAAAAAAATACATTCTTATTTATACAAAATATCATTTGGCATTGTAATAGAAATAGTTGTCAAACATCATCTGCAAATAATCCGATCAAGATCCTTTGGTCAGCCGATTGTGAGTTGACCTACAACGTTAGTAGATTGGTCAAATTGATCAATAATATTAATGTATAAATATAAAATAAATATGTTTATGTGTTTTTATATAATACTTAAAGTCTTTTATCTGTTTTTAGATTTTTAATTATATCTAATTTTTTTTGAAATTTTTTAAAATATTCTATCTATTTTTTTCGATCAAATTTTACAGCCATAAAAATTAAAACCTTTAAGGTCAAATAACCTAAATGATTTATTTTAAAAGTCTTTCGAATTTTATATAACTGAAAAAATTGACCGAAATAATGGATTAAATATTTCAAATATTTTTAAGGACAAATAAAATACAATTAGAAATATTTTACATATAAAAAATTTTGAGTATTGCATAAAAGTATATGAATATATTTATATTAATTGTGGAAATGTATCAAAAGTGTATCAATAACAAACTGATAAACCATTCTCTTGTCTTTTTTAATCTAATCAATTTTCATATTAAAAAAAAAAATGATAATGCTGTGTGTTGAGAGGGAAGAGAACATGAGTTTCAATCTCACCATGTAATTGTGTTTTTTTCAACGTTCTCTCTCAACTGATTGTATAATATTAAAAACGAATTGTGACATAATTGTTGGTGTGCTGTCAAAACCTTTATTATTATTATTATTATCGATGAAAGAACAGTAAGATTTGGATCCTAGTCTAAACATATGTTTTTTTTTTTTTTTTTCGTGTCAAGTTATTGAAGATTTTGATAGGATCAATTCTTTTATTGGTCTAACTCCAGAATCAATCCATATTAGATTTCAAATCACAAAATTTTTGAATCAACTCATATCAGATTTGACAAGACTGCACAAAATCACCTTACCAGAATGCCAAACAAAGACTTCTTTGTCACCAAAATTGACTTTAGGACACAACCGTTAAAAGAGCATGCATATGCAGGCTGTCCAAATTGAAACAAATCATGGAGGTATTGCATATCCTTTGATGTAGTTTAGTTTACTTTACATCAAAAGTTACGTATTTATAACATGTAATATTTATTTCAATAATAGGCCAATCATTTTGAAGCAACAAACATCATCTTCCTCTATGAAAAGAAGCATCTTTAAATCTATATGCACCACGAACATATATATATATATAAAAAGAGAATTTGATTTTATCAAAGTATAAATTGACTAGAAGATGCCTTTCCAGTCGGATTAAAAAGAAAAAAGAAAAAAAAATTATAGGTTAAATAAGATTGGATTTCCATTTGGACTCCACAAATTGTTGGAGGAAGAAGTGCGACAAAATTATTTTCATGTGTATATGCATAGGTTATCTTGTCCCATTTGGACCTATGTAGGTGATGATCTTGTTGTTATTATCACTCAATAATAATATTCTTATTACAAATAGGCAACCAAATGCTATGAACGTTTGCGGGTCCCGTTTATTGATTCCAACAAATGCTAGCTTGTCACCCATCGCCGTTGTCCAGCGTTCGTTTTCTCAATTCTCCTTCCTTAATAACACGAAACCTAAGTGATCACATGCCCTTGTTTCTCATGACTGGCCTATTTCCTTATCATATTATTTTTGCAGGGGGATCCAAGTGAGAACCTTCTACTTACCTTTTTTTTTTCTTTTTTTTTTTAGGTCCAGCTTTGTGAAAGAAATCAAAAGAGGGTCAACGTCAATGGTTTACAATGATTAGACCTTTATTAGGCAGGGACACAAATTTTAATTAATCCATCCTTCGGATAAGAATGTGCTTAATTACATACATACATTTACTGCACCTCTAAAAAAGAAAAGAAAAGGTAATATATGTTTTATCTCTATTCTCTACATATAAATTGTTTTTTATTTTTATCTTTCTACCTATTAATTGTTAGGTTATTTATTTATTTATTTGAATTGGACAGAAACAAGAAAGCCGCTTGAAATTAAAGACAATGTACTTTTAAAAAAAAAAAATCAATGGAGTGTTATATTTTCTTTAGAAAATTTAAATTCGTAAGAAGTTTTATCACAATTCACATGTTTTCTTTTAAAGTTACAAGTTAAAATTAATAATTTTATTAATTGAATTATTCATTTTTTTCTACTCAACGAATGTTAACTTATTGGGAATTTCATAATGCTCCATGATAGGAAGTTTTCTGGTGGATTTGCACAGACCCCAAGTGCTAGATTACTTTCTTAATTTCATTATAATTAATTAATAACTTTGATGCCCCAATAAAAAAATTCCAATCATGGCCTTAAAATAGAGTAATGTTGGATGAAAGAAGACGTTCGAGGTATGGCTTTCACATGTTCAGGAAGCAAGATGTTATCCTCTTTGCTATTTTAAGAAAAAAAAAGTTCCTTTAAAAACAACTATTACCTCCATTATGACACAGGCATATGAGCCAGCCAGCCATCCAAACTTGTCACATGTTTTTTCTACACACGATAATGTCTGAGCAAACCAAAATGGGAAAGCCAGATTAATTTATTGACCTGGAAGTTGGAACTTGAAACTCTGCAGGACTTGATCATCAATAGCTGCACAAGAGGCAGGCAGGAAGGTTTGATGGCCCAGGGAATTGGGTTTGAGCCCTTGGAGAGAGGAAATTTTCGTAAAGAAGCCTGAAGCTACAATTTTTGAAAAATCAGAGCAGAAAAATGGCTACGTTTATTTGCCGATAAGATGGCCGGTCATAGTTCAGTAAAGATTTTAAGTGGCATTCACCCATGCTGTCCGAGATCCATAATATTTCCTGTCCCTCATAATTCAAGTCACTAGATGGGCAAGTAAACTATCTGGCCTTGGAAAACAAATTCAGTCTGTGCCAGTAAAAAAACTTCAAATCAGGCAATAACTCCAGTGACCAAATGCATTTACTACCCAGTTACTAACGTTTTCTGAGTTACCCTCTTTAGCCAGAGTAGTGTGCTTCTCTGACCCAATAAGTCGTAGCTGGTCCCTTTCTCTTTCCCAATTCAATTTCACCTTTATCAGTCCCCCACCTTTTCTTTTTGCCTTGCATTGTTGCTTGTTGGGTTAGGCATCATCTGCTCCATATCTCCAATCCCAGATCCTCCTCTCATACATACATACATAACCCACCCAATAAGACCCAATAAAGAGACAAAGCAAGCAAGTAATCAAACATGCTCACTCCAAGCAATCCAAAAGCCTTCCATGCCATGTGACCCGATACCAAAGCTTGGAACTTTGACCTTTTTATCTGCTGGGGACATCACCCAAATCAGAAAACCTGTTTTCATTAGTGTTTTTTCTTCCTTGATTTCTGTTTATTCTTTTAAATTTAATTTTTTTTTTAAACCGAGTTACATAAATATAAGTCCTTTACTTACTTGTCCGTAAAAAAGAAAGTAACCACTCATTGATTGTTGTAATTACGTGTATACATTAACCAAAATTATTAAAATCAACTAAAAAAGAATGAATTAATTTTAATCTACGAATAAGCTGATTCGAAGACATTTCTTTAGGTGTGATTATATATATAGCAATTGAACATCTAATCAATATAAAAAACTACTACTTTTTCTTGATTGATACGTGTGACACACGCTCCAAACTGAGTGGTTAGATCCAACAAAGGCTAAAAAATAAAATCTCTAGTTAGACATATCTGTAGTTTATAGGACATCTTAGAAGTGTCCTTAAACTCGCTCTCTCCGTGACTCTGGACTTCCACTGCTTCACTGTCTTCTCTCTACCTCTTCAAGTACCTTTTTTTTTTTTTTTTTTTTTGGCCTCAAGTTTCTCTCTTTCATGCTCCTGCACAGAGAAAACTAGAAAGTTGGGGTCTTTAGTGGTTAATAGCAATGAAAGGAGAAGGGAAGATGGTTATGAAGTCCAAATTGAAGTGGGTTGGTTTAGTTGGGCTGGTTCTGTCAGCTTTTTCTCTGTTTGTACATTTTTTGCTTGCGAGATTCACTGAGGAAGGCATTGCTGAATACCAATCTTCAGTCACAATCTTTTCTTGGAGACCCGTCTTTGAAAATCCTGACTTTGCCAAAAATGTATGCACTACTATTGCCACTCTTAACAATTTCTTAATTGTTTGCTTATATTGTAATGTTTTTGTTGTTGAGATTTAGTTCTGGTTTGGTGGGTTTTGAGTTGGTTTGTTTCTAGTTTGGCTGGTTGTGGACTTTTTTTTTTTTTTTTTTTTTTCTGGGTTGGTATATCAGTGCAGTAGTCAGTTTTCATGAGTTTTGGCTTCATTTTTTAGTGTTTTAAGGTTTTTGGTGGTCTATACAGACCTTTCAACGAAACCCAGATGATTTTATTTGCTTGTTCCATTGAATTAGATAAATTTTGTGTTCTTGACCTTAGTTTGGATCTGTTTTTTAAATCTCTGCAATAATTTTTGGTTTGTATTGGTAGGAATTTTGGACTTACAGCACGGGGATCATATGGTCCCTGATTTATATTTATGTTTTGCGTAGTTTTGTCTATTTGTGGACTTATTGCTCTTAACATGTGGTGCAGAATCCCTTGTATAGAAGACTATGGGGTCCAGTGAGGCGGCTTGAATCTTTACATCCAGATGCAAATCCCAGAGGATATTATCCCGGTTAGCTTTTATCACAAAAATATGATACTGTAATTCTATAACTTACACTAGGCTGTTTTGGTTTTCTAATGAAGAATACCATATGAAATCAATGCAATATTATATAGCTAATTTTATTTTATCTTGGTTTTATAACGAATGAAACTTGTTTCATTCAAAATTGAATACACACAATCACTTGGGTTAATGTAAAAATTAAACACATAAAGACTGCAAAGTTAGCACAGATAATAGGTGCCATTACTTAATTTGTTTATGAGGGAAATTGGTAGGTTATGCCTAGAAACACAGTTCGAGACCTTTTAAGTTTTTGGGAGGATAAACTCTGGAGTAGCTTTATGTATATTGGAATCAGTATTATAAACCTAACTGGAAATGGAACTTAAAGAGCTTGCATGATATTGGAGATGGTAATTGCTCTCTAATAGTTTGTGGAACTTAAATAGCTCGAAATGGAACAGGAACCAGGTTGTGTTCTGTATTTGTTGCTAGACATTGCTGCGAGACAGTTGCTTTCTGAAATTTTAGGATCATAGGCATGCTAGGACAAATAAAAAACTTTAGTGAAAGCCCATGGAAGTTGGATTGCGATTTCTTTTGCACTTTGGTATGGATTTGCAATATAGAAAGGGCAAAACTGAAATTTGGCCAACAACCTGTGTGATGTGTGTGGCTTGGTTGCTTTACCTAGCTGCGCTTCCATGCACATTTCATTCTTTTTGTGCGATGAAATCGGTTCTGTGTTGCTGTAAATTGGCATTTCTTATGATGTTTCTATCCCTGCATAACACATTCCCTATCCATTTTTCTTTACATGGATAGATTTGAATGATGTGGTTCTTCTCATCAGATTGTTTAGTTCGTGTCCCATACTTCATTCAATTTGTGAATTGACACAAAAGTGGTTGATGAGGAAACTAGGGAACTTTTGTTCCTAATGAATTCTTTTGTGCTATAATTTTTGTTTTGTGTTTTCAAGTTTAGATCGTACACAGCATGAGTTCCTAACTTCAATATGCATACAACAGATCCCAGATCAGAATCAAGTGGGTATGTCTTTGTTAGGATACAAGGTGGATTCCATGAAATAAGGAATTCGGTGAGACTACCATGCTCTAGTTGCATTATTTGCTATGAATGTGTAACACAGTTAATCTAACTTCTGAATCTTGTTGATCTTTCAGATATGTGATGTGGTTGTGATTTCTCGGCTTCTTAATGCTACTTTAGTTATTCCTGAGATCCAATCAACTACAAGCAGCAAAGGAATCAGGTGACTCCTTTTCTGTTATAAACTCTCTTAAAATTCGTGTCGATGGCAAAATTAATTTAATTGTTAATTATTCATCATCTGTCAATTTTATGAAATGTTCATTGCAGTTCCCAGTTCAAGAGTTTTGCATACCTTTATAATGAGGATCAATTCATGGCAGCTTTAGTGAAAGATGTTAAAGTTGTGAAAACCCTTCCGCAAAATCTTAAAGGCGCGAGGAGGCAAAAAAAGATCCCATCATTCAAAGTGCCTAATTCAGCTTCGCCGTATTTTTATTTACATCACGTTCTTCCAGTACTTAATAGGCATGCGGTGGTCGAATTAGTTGTTTCAAATGGGGGTTGCTTGCAGGTACTTGATTTTCAACCATTCTTGGTACAGCTGTAGACATGTAGTTATATCTAAACTCAATATTCAGAAATCATGTATAGATTTATTTATACTCTATTTTGTTTCATTTTAGATAGTTTTACGTGACTTAATATTATTTCTACTTATTTGTTTCCTTTTCAACACCTGCCTTTCCATCTATTTTGGAGTAGCTTATCATATTCTCATACTGGCATTTTACATATACTTGATTCCTTTGGGCATTCTTGTACTTAAGCCTTGACTTGCCTCTGCAGCTAATATTTCCTGGTGAGATATTTTGCAACCCATCTGGTTTTGAGAAATTGAGAGTCAAATTTTCTTTTCTGGTCCTGATGTAGGCTATCCTTCCACCCAATCTCGAAGAATATCAAAGGCTGAGGTGTAGAGTTGCTTTTCATGCCTTACGTTTTCGGCAAGAGGTCCAGGAACTTGCAACTAAAATGTTGAACAGGTCAATGTCTGCTCGTCACTTAATTGAAGGATTTATTGTTATAG
This sequence comes from Dovyalis caffra, assembly GCA_963924115.1. NCBI lineage: Eukaryota > Viridiplantae > Streptophyta > Magnoliopsida > Malpighiales > Salicaceae > Dovyalis > Dovyalis caffra. The sequence continues at coordinate 1,953,003 of CAWUPB010000957.1, read as the reverse complement.
TCTTTTTGTGATTTCTGAACTGTCAAGTTATTTCAGGTTGCGGGCTCCTGGTCGACCATTTATAGCCTTTGATCCTGGTATGACAAGAGATGCCTTAGCATACCATGGCTGTGCTGAACTCTTCCAGGTACCTGGACCAATTCCAGCATTCATGATTGATTTTGATTTTTGGAGCCCTTGAACAGCAAAGCTTACCTTGGTTGTGTTGTGTCTTGGAGCTCTTCCCAAGGATGTGCACACCGAACTTATTCAGCACAAACGAGCTTGGATGAAGAAACGTGGGATTGTTAAGGGGAAGCTTTCTGTAAATTCAGCCAAACAACGTCTTAATGGTTCATGTCCATTGATGCCAGAAGAGGTAAGAGTTTGTGTGTATCAGATTTTGTCTTATTTAATATTTCATGCATAGGAAATGTGATTCTGATTCACTCCAAATCTCCATTTAAGGCAGCTTAATTTTTCTATTGTTTATATCTGGGAATTTTTAATGAGCAAGACACTACATTTTGAGTCTATTTCTGTCACTTAACCAGTCAAGGGAGTGGGGTTATCTCCAGATTTAACTTTTACAGAAGGATCAACCTTTTCTGCATTGCATTCTATTGTAATCATTGATTGGGTGATGAAAAGGCTTATGATGATGGTCCCAATACCCAAAAATGGTTGTTTTAACTTTATAAAACAAGGAAGGATATCTTTTAAAAGGAAAATTTTTAAAGAAATTTTAAGTTCTACTTTGATCTAAATTAATTGGTTTTCTACAGGTTGGTATTCTTCTACGTGCATATGGATATTCATGGGACACGATTTTATATGTCTCCGGGGGAGAGGTTTTTGGTGGCCAGCGGACACTGACTCCTCTTCATGCCATGTTTGAAAATGTTGTTGATAGAACTTCTCTCAGTGCTGCATGGGAGCTCAGCAGAATTTATGGTCGTGAAGTTAACCTTGTTGACACTAAATTAAGGGCTCCGCCTTATGTTGTGCGAGAGAAAAAGCTTGAAGCATGGAAAAATGCAGGCCCACGACCCCGTCCACTTCCACCTCCTCCACCTCGGCTTAAATATCCATACAATATTGAAGGTTGGTGGGGTTGGGTGGCAGAGAGTGATAACGAGCCTGAGAGTACAGTAATGGAGTTAAGGACTAATGCCCATAAACTATTATGGGAAGCAATTGACTATGTTATTTGTGTTGAAGCTGATGTTTTCATCCCTGGATTTGATCGTGATGGGAAAGGTCGTCCAAATTTTGCCAGCTTGGTAATGGGGCATAGGCTCTACCAATCAGCTGCATCTAAAATATTCCAGCCAAACAGGTAATCTTCTCAATCAACAGAAGTGTGCATGCTTGTGAATAATTTAACTATTGAAGTAATTTAGAATTGCAGAAATACTTTCATGGCAAACTTTATCCTCAAACACATTCACGCCTCAAAAAATGGGAGTGCCTTGTCTTTTTGGCCTCTCTCATGTTTTCTTAAATGGCTACCTATTTTCTGTCTTCTCTAGCCTCTTTCGTCTTTTCTTAAATGTCTACCTATTTTCTTGTATTGTGATCAACTTGATAAGTTGGTTTATATAGTCATTTCCTCATTCAGAATTTGGCTAAGAATTTTATACATCTTTATCTATGCTTGTGTTTAAAAAAGTCATTTCCTCATTCTGTTTGCTTAAATGCAAGTGACTATGCACTAAAACATATAGAGTTGACACACGTAAGCATGATATCCAATTCTTGCAACCTTGTGTAGTAATTTCACTTCACTAAATTATGTGTCTTCCTCTTCTTTTTCCTGTCTGTTAACACAGTTTATTTATTTGTTTATTTTTTTTCGGTACCATAGAAAGGAAGTTGTAAAGCTTTTAGAAGAAAACCGCGAACACCTATACCAAGCAAATCATACCTGGCTGACATCAATACGAAGGCATCTTAGAAGAAGTTTAATTGATGGAGTAATGCAAGCATCGACAAAATCAAAGCGATTGTCTTTTCTCTCACATCCAGCCCCTGAATGCTCTTGCTTGAGATATGATCTTACCCAAGGATCATTGCATGCTTCAAGCCCTTCTACTCAGGCACCAGTTGAGGCTGTCCTTGGAGTCATGCATCGTTGCCCTAAGTGGATGGATAGTGAGATCAAAACGAAATGGAAGGATAAAGAAATTGAAGAGGATCTCGACGAAGATGTTTCCTCATCTTCTGGACTGTTTTTCAGGAATAGTGGTGGAAATCAGGAGAGTGGAGGTGGAGAATTGATCAAAGAAGATTCTCAACTAGATGATCAAGAAGAACTTGAGGCGGCAGACTGATAAGAACCCGAGTTATAATGGTGGTCTCTTTGAGTGCCTGGGACACTGTCCCCTGCCATGCTGTTCTGCATGTGGTATTGAGTTTCTTAACTTGGAGGAAGTTTGTAAAGAAAAATTATTGGCTTCTGTCTTGATGGGAGACGACAAATATTGAGATGGGGTTGAAGAACTGGATGGCTTGAGCCCTTAAACTTAGCTCAACTGCAGATCCATATGCTCAGGTTGAAGCCCTATGCTTCTGTATATGCTGATGCAATCTACTCAAGCTCGTTTGGGAAAAATTTCAGTCATCATATTGCAACTGACAAATCAATTTTGATGTAGACAGCTTGGTTTTGATGGAAAATCCAAAAGTAGACCCATCTTTTTAGAAAGGCCTTTCATTCCTAGGCATATTGTTGCGGATATTAATGTAACATAGTTGATAGCAGAACAGTATATATATTTAATCCATGACAGTATATTGATTCTGATATTTGATTTTTATCTAGGCTATCACCATTCCAATGGCAGTTCTGTTTCACTGGTTCCTCTGGGTTATAGTTGGGTTCATGCCAAACAATTTTGCTTTTGTTTATGGCATCTATCTATTTTTGTCTTGTTTCGGTTTAAAGTGCTAATGATCTTTTAATATAAATTGCACTGTAAATCTTCGATCTTTGGGCTTTTAATGACTTCATTTGTGGTTGCCTGCAAATGCTCCATGTACAGTCTCGCTCGGTATACAGCTGATATGTCACCAACTGTGGTTGTTCCAAGTTCGTCCCTGATGCAGCATGAAGAATGAACTAGCTCGCAATTTTGAATTTAGGGAACACATTATCAGATGAAAATTTCCAGAATCAAACCTGTCAGACCATAATATTCCTTCCAATATAAACCAAGAGTGCTCAGCTACATTAGTAAAGTTATCTTGGGCTTCCAGAAACAAACACACGCAAAAGCACCGTTATTAATACTATCAGTTATTGTTTAGCGCTACCTAGCTGCTTAGTTAAGGAGGTGAGAATCTGCTTTCATCAATCCAAGTTAACTTGGTATGAAGTTTGTGGCTTAGACAATGGAAAACCAACATTGAAGCTCTCTGCAACAAAAACAAAGTCCAACAAAACCGACTCTTTCGGTCCATGTTATCATAATTGGTGCTGTTAGGAACATAAGAGGATCCTAATCCTTAATGCTGACATCTGCTTTTACAGCCTTCAACTTCTTTGTTTCAGGGCTCATCTTAATAAGACAAATTCATCATGCAGTGGATTAAGCTACTGTATAATTTGCATTGGTTAAAAGGAAAGAAAATGTGTACGCTTCTTGTTTCAATGGTGTACAAAGTTGCTATTACTATGATTTTTATCTTTGAAAATGTTCAGTGTTCTTTGGAATGAAGTACTGGGTTCATAAAAAGGCTTATAGTGTATGTCATAACCCAAATTTTTGGTTATATATTTTCTTCCAATTTTATCCCTTTTAAGTTTTTATTTCTTTATTTTATTTTTATTATTATCATCTTTTATCTATTATATTGGTTGTTCCTTATTTTTAATTCATCTTCATTTATTTTATTTTATTACTTACTATCAAAAAAATTAAAAATTAAAAAAATACAAAATTGAGGGATAGGTTTAATTAGGGGTATAATTGCATTAAATCAACTTGAAATTAAAAACTAATAAGGGTTAAATTGAATAAAAATTAGGACATGTGTTGACTAGATACTTGTTATAATAGTACACAAACTCTTATTATTGTCCGGTCATAAACCTATAAAGTAGAGACCGAGAAGAATGAGACTAGATATCCTAATAAAGTCAAGGAAGAAGTCATTAAATAGTTTGAGGCATGATTTCGAAGGTCATCAAATACCCGACTTGGGTGTCCAACATTATGGTAGTGGAAAAGAAGAACGGAAAGATCAAAATTTGTGTCAACTTTCAAAATCTAAACAAAATCAGTCCCAAAGATGATTACCCTACATCGATATACTTGGTAGATAATACTACAAAGAACTCTACTTACTTCTTCATGGATAGGCTCTCAAGGTACAATCGGATTAAGATGATTGAAGAAGATATGGAGAAGACCACCTTAATTACACCATGGGGAACTTATTACTACAAAGTCATGTCATTCGAGTTAAAAAAGTTGGTGCGACTTATCAATGGGCCATAGTTACTCTTTTCCATGATATGATGTACAAGGAAGTTGAGTTGTATGTGGATGAAATGATCGTCAAAACAAAACCTAAAGAAGATTATATCCAAACTTTGAGAAAGTTGTTTAAATGGCTAAGAAAATATCGGTTAAAGTTGAACTCCGCAAAATGTACATTTAGGTTGTTACTTGGGTTTGTTGTGAGTAAGAGGAATAAAAGTAGATCTTGACAAGGTTAAAGCCATCTAGACAATGCCGGCACCTAACGAGTGAAAAGGAGGTCAAGGTTTTCTAGGCCATCTAAACTACATAACTTGATTCATCTCTTAATTTATAGTGACTTGTTAACCTATCATTCGACTATTAAGGAAAAGAAATCCAAGAACTTAGGATGATACTTTCCAATCAGCTTTTAACATGATTAAGTGGTATCTATAAAACCTCTCTCTTCTAGTTCCACCCATACCCAATCAGCCATTAATTCCATATCCGATGGTCACCGAGTCATCCATGAGTTGCGTTTTGGGTCATCATGACGATAATAGAAGAAAAGAACAAGCAATTTACTATATGAGTAAGAAATTCATGGATTGTGAATCTCATTACAATACACTTGAAAAGATTTGTTGTAGCTTAGTATGGAGTGTCGGACGGTTTAGACAAGTATATGTTCTATTACACGATTTGATTGATCTCAAAAATGGATCCACTCAAGTACATCTTCAACAAGCCATATCTATCAAGTAAGATTATGTGATGACAAGTATTGTTGGCAAATACGATATCGTCTACATGAAAAGAAAATCAGTAAAAGATAGTACAATCGAGTATCACACGGTAGACAATGCCATCGATAATTATGAGCTATTAGATTTTGATTTTCTAATGAGGAAATCATGGCATTTGAAATCAAGATAGTTGACTCTAATGATGAGAAATAGACTATGTACTTTGATGAAGTCGTGAATATATCGGACAATGGTGTGAAGACAATCCTAATTTCTTTAGATGGCAAACAGTATCCAATAGCTATCCAACTTTAGTTTGATTGTATCAACAACATAGTAGAGTATAAAGCATGCATACATAGTGTAACCCCCGTAAAAACCCTTATTTATAACGCGACGTGTATTAGAATCATTCTATATATACGTATATTAAGAGTAAGTATAATTCTCATTTCATCATGAGAAATTAATGCTTGAAATATTGATTTATGTTAAATTAAAGTTATTGTTCTTACGATTAATGGTTTAATTATTAAAGAAATCAAATATGCAAAATCGCAGTTTTAAGGACTATATTTTGCCCGAGTTTTGTGTGAATTATTTGAGGACTTTAGGGTGATTTTTGGGTAACCCTTAAAGAATGAAAGTTGTTCATATATGTGCTAAATAGACCTGTATAACATTTTATAATTTTTTGACCTATACATTAAGAGTTATATCCATTATGGTGAAGGTTGTTTCGAAATGCATTTTGCTGGAATTTCGAAAGAAGAATCTGCCCGAATCTTGTGAGATTTATTTGATGACATTAAATTGATTTTTGAGAACAACTTAAAGAATAAAAGTTATTTTTATATGTGTGCAATAGCTCTATATAAAATTTCATGATATTTGGATATATATATATATATAGAAAGAGTTATGCATATTTTAGTATAGATGGGTTAGGAGGTAACACTGCTTGGAATTTTGAGGAAAAAGAAATTCTGAATTTTAAAAATGGAACTTTCCTAATTTTTTATGAAAGAAAGTAGGTTTAGTTACTTGAATTAAGTTAATGAATGAGTTTAATTAGTCTAAATTTTATATAGACACCTAAGCAAATGTAATAAATGAATTTAAGGCCAACTCACCCCATTGTGGTCCTAAAGCGACCACCTTTCCTCATGACTCACCCATAACTTTTACACCTTGTCCCATTAATTTCTAACACTTGGAGCTGAAGGTAAGTAAGTATATATATATATAGCAAGTGTTAAAATAGTGAGAAAAATTTTAGCAACCCGTAGGTACCAAAAATTGGGAGAGAAAAGGCAAGAAAGGAAAAAAAAACGTGAGGAGAGGAAGGAAAGGAAAGAAAAAGAGAAAGGGAAAAAGGAAATAAAAAGAGCTAAGGAAATTCTAATCAAACCTAAAAGAGGTAAGTAGGTTCCATTTTTTTGACTGATTAATGTCTTAAATTATTTTTTTTAAGTTATTTTGTTAGTGTTTATTTCATGGGTTGTAATAATTTTCAATGGTTATATGCTTGATGCTTGGGATAAATCTATGTATGGATGCCTTGTTGTGATGATTTATGATGTTATGATGTTTTGAAAAATTTCCAAGTATGTTATGATGGGTTGGATTGGACTTAGACTAAATTTAAGTGAACTAAAACATGTTTAAAGTTAGCTTGGAATGAACTAATAAATTAGTGTTGATAAGGAGTAAATTCTATCTGAATTTTGGGGTGCATGTTCAAGGATTTTAGGTCGATTTTTGGGTAAAACTTAAAGAATAAAATTTGTTCATCTATGTTTCAAATAACTTCTTTTAAAATTTCTTGGTCATTAGATTCGTGTACAAAGAGTTATACCCGATTTAGTACGGAAAGCTCTAGACAAACTACTACTAGGCAGATTGCTCCCTAAGTTTCAAAACTTGTAATTAATTGTGTACTTGGTATTTAGAACTAATTTTTGGATATGTTATAAATAAATATTTTCAGTATCTAAAATAAAATGGTTAATATTTAATTATGTTCTGAAATTAAAAAATTATTTACTCGATTAGGAGTTGCCCGATAATAAACCCTAAAACCAAAGAATTAGATTTGGAAAAAATTAATGGGTTTGGAATAAACTAAATAGGCTTGGACTAAATAAAATGGAATTGAATAAAGTCAATGGACTTAGGATAAAGTTAATGGGCTTGGATTAAAGTAAATGGACTTGGACTTTCTTTTAAATATTAATGAAACTAATGAACAATATTAATAAGCGGAGGTTGTGTTCTCGCTATGAGTATCATGATTGGTATGTGAGCAACGGATAAATTCCGAGTATGGATTGGATCGTGAGTATGGCATGAGAATGAAGGGTTGGTATCCGAATTTGGTTGAATGTGATTACATATGTCATCATATGCATCATATGCATAGTGGGTGGTTTAAGACAAGTCAATTGATTAAGAAATGGTTTATACATCTAGGTTTGATAACCTAACCGAAATAAATGGGTATTAGTAGTCCGAGTACTCTAGGTTGTGTGCCTACACTATTAGACGATGGATTTTTTCTAATAGTAGTTACAACGAGGGATAATTCCATTGTAGCAAAAGATGATCCGAGGATCATCCGGATGAAATCAAGTTGTGTGCTTGCATTATTAGACGATGGATTCCCGCTAACGAGTAGTTACAACAAGGGATAATTCCGTTGTAGCGGAAGGTGATCTCGCGGACCACCCGGATGATAAATAGAATAGATCGGCTAATACCTAGGGTACCCGAGATTAAAATTTATGAGTATGGTGGGAAGTCAAAACAACATTGCATATCACGTGCATCACCCCGCTTACCGAGCTTCGGCTCACCTCGTTGTTATTTTTTATGTCGTGATAGAAAAATGACAAGTTGGTACGGATGTGGTTGGCTCCTCCTAACCGGCTCATGTGAAGCACCATATATTAGTTTTTATTTTATCTCGTAAATTTGGGATACGGAGTTCGTGAGAAATTGAATTCGCTCGTAATGTTTTATTAATGTATTTAATTATGTGATGTAAATTTTATCTTAAGGAGTTATATACGTAATGTGTCGTTAAAGTTTTAAGAATATCATAAGAGAACTACTTAGAGTTTAAAGTATGTCGGCGTAATGCGCTTCGTCTAGTACTCTACTTGGGTAGTAGAAATATGATCGAGACGGAGGCGTTACACATAGTTTAGAGGCTATCAAACAAAGAGGAATAAAAAAACTCGAGGTTTATGGTGACCGAATATTGATAATCTGTCAAGTTAAGGGTGAATATCAAACCAAAGATGAAAAAATAAAATCCTATAAAACCTACTTGGATTAAGTTAGCTTAAGAGTTTGATAAAGTCGAATTTGACCATTTAGAAAGAGATAAAAACCAGTTTGTTGATGCATTGATAACTTTAGCACCAATGACCCAACTCGATCATGGAGTTAGAATACAACTCATTTGTATTGAAGCCAAAAATTCACCGACCCACTATTATACTATAGAAGAGGAAGCAGATGGAAAAGTGTGGTACGATGATGCCAAAATATTCATCAAAAGTCAAGAGTATCCCTTAGGTGCCTCCAAAATAGACCAAAAACCCTAAGAAGGATGGCTATAGACTTTTACTTGGTTGATGAAATTTTATACAAATAATGCTTTGATGAAACATTGTTTAGATGTTTGAATGAGGCAAAAGCCAAGAAAATAATTAAAAAAGTCCGTAAGGAAATTTATACAATATATGCAAATGAACACACTATAACTTATTAGATACAATGGAGTGGATACTTGTAGATAACCATGAAAAGAGACTACATAGAGTATGTCCACAAATTTTATAAATGCCATATTTATAAGGATAAGATTAATGCTCCTCCTGCACCACTATATAACATGGTATCTTCTCGGCCATTCACTATGTGGGGTTTAGATGTTATTGGACCAATCCATTCAAAAGCAAGTCATCGCCACCGGTTCATTCTTGTTACAATTGACTACTTCACCAAATAGGTCGAAGCCGCCTTTTGTGCTCATGCCACTCAAAGAGTTATCCAAGTAATTCTTAAAAAAAAAATTTGTTTGTCAAAAACGGTGATCACCGACAACGATCAAAACTTCAACGGGAAGATGATCACGGATTCATATAAGCAATGAAAGATTAAACATTTAAGCTCGACACCACACAAACCTAAAATGAATGATGAAGTTGAAGCAAAAAATAATAACATCAAGAAAATCGTGCAAAAATTGGTGATCACATACGACGACTCGCATAAAATGCTTCCGTAAGTCGTACAAGCATATGAAACAACTATAAGAACATTCATAAAAGCTACACCATATTTTTTGATATACGAGATAAAGGCGAGTGATGCTTTTGAAGATGGAGATTTCTTCTCTTAGGGTGCTCATGGAAACATAATTAGAAGAAATCAAATGGGCTAAAATCAAGTATGAATAGTTGAAGATGATCGGTGAGAAAAGGTTAGCTATTTTTTGCCACGTACAAATATATTAAAAAAGGATGGCTAAAGGTTATGACAAGAAGGTCCAATTGGAAAAAAAATAAGAGGGAGATCTAGTGCTTAAAAAAATTCTATCAATATTCGGAGAAGATAAAAACAAGCAATTGCCTAATTATGAAGGTTCTTATGTAGTTAGAAGAGTATTTTTAAGAGAGGCACTACTTTTTGCCAATATGAATAGGGATAATATAACTAAACTTATAAATTCAGATATAGTGAAGAAATAATATGCTTGAGATGTGTTATCCCCTTCTTCACAAAATAAAAAGATGAAATTCAAGCCAAACATATGCATTGCATCCTTTTATATTTCTCTATATCTCTAACTCAATAGATATCCATCATTTCTCTCATCATAACACGATCTCAATTAATATTATTTATAAATTTATATACAAGGTATATAAGATGCCATGGTAGTACTTAAGAAATATTAGGCTTAATTTATCTCAAAAAAAAAAAAAAATCGAGTTCTAATGAACTCGGAAAAGACTTAGATTCCTTATGCCTTTCGAATCAAACTAAAAGTTTTGTGTATAGGTGAATTTACTCCCGACTAAATAAAGTAACCAAGATTTTTATCCGAAGTAATCATGATATGAAATTCGAATTAAAACCTTTGAATTTGTAACTCCAAACCCATTGGATATATTAATCCAAAAGAGATGAAGATTAAACAACTCAAAAATCTCAAAAACAATTCCTTTATGTTTAGGATCTATCAATCAAGATACAAGAAACATATAAAATAATCTTAAAACTTTTGGGTATATTGAGCTAAAAACCTTAAAAATAAGAACTATAACCTTTTATCTATAATGAGATAAAGATTATAACTATTAGGTGTTTGGGATTTTGAACACCATAAACAAAAGTTTGATAAGTTCTAAAGTGCCAAACGAAAGCTTAAAGAAAAAATTCTCACTTGAGAAAGATATAGAAATTGTATTCTAAATGTTATTGACACAAATGATAAAGCCTTACCATTATATAGTGAAAGGTCAAGGGTAATTTTGGAATAAAGGAAAATAAAATTTATAAATAACAACAATAATGCCTTTTTTGTAACCTCCCTTATGCAACCTCTTTATCATTATAACAACCATATCCCTTTTCTTATAACCACCCTTATGTATCCTTCTCTTGCTATGATAACGTAATTAAGATGATTCCACCATAATGAACATAACCTCCACCATTATAAGGAACATTGAATGCTAGAATTAAGCATAACCACCCCTCCTTAATCAGATTACCTAAACTAACATAAATAAGAAGATAAATTAGAACAAAATAAAGAAGCTTGAATCTAAGCCCAAAACTTATAGCTTATTTAGGTCTAACTTTAAATATTATTGAAACTAGTCTAATCTAAACATAACTAGCTAAATAAAAATAGGCCTAAACAAATAAGACCCAACGAAATAAGATTAAAAAATAAAATAAAATAAAATAATTTCTAAATACATAAGACCCAACAAGTTCAAAACAAGGTTGAATTCTTGTAAGCCCTTTATTTTCATGCTGCTTCAACTTGGTTGGTAATGGCTTGAACCATGTTGACCATGGCTAGACCATCATGAACCATAAACGCTCTTCCATGAACCACCCTTGAGCCAATGACTTGTACGAAGCTTGACAAAGCTTATTTGACCTTCTTAGCCCTAGCACGAGTCATGGGTCCTCCAAAATTGGTCAATAGGTCATTTTGGTTTGCTGAACCACCTTGATGTCCATTATTTCCCCTTTCTTCACTAGGATTCATCCTTGAATCATCACCTACATCAAAAAAGGATAAATCGGACACATTAAAAGTAGCAGCTACATTACCATACGCACTTGGCAAATTAAGTTTGTAGGCATTGTCATTGATGTATTCGACCACTTGGAATGGTCTATCTCCTCGAGGCATAAGTTTTGACTTCCTTTGGCTAAGAAATCTTTCTTTCCTTAGGTGCAACCAAACCCAATCATCCAGTTCAAATAACACATTCTTTCTCCTCTTGTTGTGTGCAATAACATACTTTTGTGTTTTATTTTCAATTTGCAACTTTACATTTTCGTGTAAAGTTTTTATAGCTTCAACCTTCTTTTTCCTATCAAGGCTAACCATGTCATCAATTGGTAAAGGTAATAAATCCATAGGTGTGAGTGGATTGAAGCTATATACCACCTCAAAAGGTAAATGTTCGGTTGTAGTATGCACCGTCCTATTGTATGCGAACTCCACATGAGGTAGGCATTCCTCCCAATTCTTCAAGTTTTTCTAGATGATTGCCCTTAAAAGTGTGGACAAAGTCTCATTCACCACCTCGGTTTGCCTATTAGTTTGCGGATGACAAGTGGTTGAGAATAAGAGCTTAGTTCTTATCTTCCCGTAAAGCGTCTTCCAAAAATGACTCAAGAATTTGACATCCCTATCACTCATAATTGTTCTTGGAATGCCATACAACCTCACAATCTCCTTGAAAAACAATCCTACTATATGTGTTACATCATTGATCTTTTGACATGGTATGAAATGCGCCATTTTGTTAAACCCGTCAACAATAACAAAAACGAATCTTTGCCATTTTTAGACCTAGGCAAAACCAAAACAAAGTCCATTGATATATATACCCAAGGTTCACTAGGAATACGAAGTGGCGTATATAGCCCATGAGGCATTAACTTAGACTTGGCTTGCCTACAAGTTAAGCATTTCTCACATAATCTCTCTATATCCCTTTTCATGTGAGGCCAAAAGAAATGTTCATCTAGAATGTCTAAAGTCTTTTTCGCACCAAAATGCCCCATAAGTCCCCCACTATGTGCCTCTTTCACTAATAATTCTCTTAAAGAACATTGTGACACACAAAGTTTGTTTTCTCTAAACAAGAATCCTTCATGCCTATAAAAAATATCCATACCCCTTTTCTCATATGGATCATATATAGTGGAAAAATCGGGGTCAAAAGCATAAACATTTTTAATGAATTCAAACCCCAACACTTTTGCATCAAGTTGTGAGATTAGAGTATACCTTCATGAAAAAGCATCAGTCTACCACATTTTTTTTTACCTTGGTTGTACTTGATAACGTATGGAAATGATTCAATGAACTCCAATCATTTAGCATGCCTATCGCTTAACTTTCATTGCCCTTTAAGATACTTCAAGGATTCATGGTCGGTATGGATTATGAACTCCTTGTACCAAAGCTAGTGTTACCGTGCCTCCAAAACTCTCACTAAAGCATAGAACTCCTTGTCATAAGTAAGGTAGTTCGGACATGCTCCATTTAGCTTCTCGCAAAAGAATGCTATGGGCCTTTCTTCTTGCATCAAGACTCCTCCAATACCTATGCCACTTGCATCACACTCAATCTCAAAAGTTTTAGTAAAGTTAGGTAAAACAAGCAAAGGTGTAGAACTAAGTTTACCTTTAAGCAAGTTAAAAGCATTCTCTTGTTCTTTTTCTTACCTAAATCCCACTTTTTTTTTATTAATTTAATTATTGGTGCAACATTGTAGAAAAATTCTTAATGAATCTCTAATAAAACCTAGCTAATCCATGAAAACTTCTTACATCGCTAACACATATAGGTGTAGGCCATTCTCTAATTACTTTTACTTTCTCTTGATCAAAATGTATACCCTTGTCATTCACTACATAGCCAAGAAAAGTAATTTCATTAGTACAAAAAGTGCATTTCTTCAAATTAGCATATAACTTTTCCTTCCTAAGTACATCAAAAAACAGCCATCAAATGTGTTATATACTCATCAAAATTCTTGCTATACATTAGTATATCATCAAAATGGACTACAATAAATTTGCTAATGAACGCACGTAAAACATGATTCACTAACCTCATGAATGTACTAGGTGCATTAGTTAAACCAAAAGGTATGACTAATCACTCATACAAACCACTGTTTAGTTTTGAATGTAGTTTTCCACTCATCTCCCTCTCTCATCCTAATTTGATGATAACCAGATTTCAAATCAATTTTTGAAAACACACATGAACCATTCAATTCATCTAACATATCATCTAACCTAGGAATGGGGTGTCTATACTTTACGAGTGATTTTGTTAATGGCTTGGCAATCAACACACATCCTCCAAGACCCATCCTTCTTAGGTGCTAACAAAATAGGAACCGCACATGAACTCATGCTTTTATGTATATATCCTTTCTTCATAAACTCACTTACTTGCTTTTGAATCTCCTTAGTTTTCTTCGGATTTCATCTATAGGCTAGTCTATTTGGTATGGTTGCCCCAGAATGAAATCTATTTGATGCTCAATTCCTCTTAGAGATGGTAAGCCATTTTGGAACCTCTACGAGAAATAAATCATCATAATCCTATAAAAGATTAAACACAACGCTAGGTAAAGAATTGTTAAGGTTGTTAATGTTAAGCAAAATTTCCTTGTACATAAGTACAAGTAAAAGCCGCCTACAAGCTAAAGCTCTCTTAACCTCTCTTTCACTCGCATAAAAGCTCACATGTTTAACACTCTTGCTCTCTTTTTTTGTTTCCCCCTTGTGTTTCCCATTTTCACTCATTTCACTTGCCTCACTTTTTTCTTTTCTCTCTTGCTCACTTACACTCCCCAAATGATCATTTTTGCTAAATAGTTCCTCATATTGTTGTCGAATATGCATTTGGTCTTCAAAAATAGTTTTAGGTAACAATGGTTTGAGAGTGAACTTACATCCATTCATCACTAAAGAATATCTATTCTTGTATCCATCATGCAACACCCTTCTATCATATTGCTATGGTCTTCCCAAAAGCATATAACCGAGTAAACATAATACAACATCTAAAGAACTTCATCCTTATAACCCCATATGGAAAAAGAAATCAAAACTTGCTTCAATACCTTTTGAACCCCGGTGTCATTGAGCCATTGTAGCTTGTATGGCTTAGGATGTTTCCTTGTAGGTAACTTAAGCTTTTCCATAAGAAGTGTGCTAACAACATGAGTACAACTACCACTATCAATAATCAAATTGCACAATTTGTTAGAAACCAATCAATGCGTGTGGAATAATTTTTCACATTGCTCACCATCATCATCATGCTTTACTTGTACACTTAATGTTCTTTGCACAACATCATTGTTATGTTTTAAAGTAAGGTGATCAATACCATCTTCATTATCACTATTTTCATTCTCACTCGTAAGATTCCACGAACCCATCATCTCTCATGAACACTACTCTCTTATTTGGGCATTGTGAAGTAATATGTTCATGACCTAGGCACTTGAAGCACTCAATACTTCTTGTTTGTGTAGGTTGTTCTATTCCTTTACCCTTATCATCTTTTGGTTTATTAACATCAATTTTAGGTTTGTTTAAGGGTTTTTCATCTTTTTTAATCTAACTCGATTTCCATGTAGAACTAGAACCCGAATAAAGTTTAGAATCATACCTTGAAGTGCCTCTTCGCTTGAGTTGCTTTTCAATCTTCATAACAACATTTACCATATCCTTTAACTCCACATAGTGTTACAACTCTACTTGATCAGTAATTTTTTTGTTCAATCCACTAAGGAATCTTGCCATGGTTATCTCCGGATCTTCCTCCATATTTGCATGAATCATTGCCATCTCTATTTCCTTATGGTATTCTTCCACACTTATGCTCCCTCAAATCAGCCTTTAAAGTTGATTGTAAAGCTCCTTATAGTAATGATTGGGGATAAACCATTTCTTCATGATGTAATTCATTTCAACCCATGTTTCAATAGGCCTATCTCCATTTCTCTTCCTTTCTTTACTTATTTGATCCCACCATACAACAACATAATCAATAAATTCTACAACAATAAGTTTTACCTTTCTCTTCTCTAAGTAGTTATGATAATCAAAGATCATCTCCATCTTTTGTTCCCACTCTAAGTATGCATCGGGATCATTCTTTCCTTTAAAAGGTGGTATATTCATCTTTATGCTACCAATATTTCGTTAACTCTATTTGGTTGATCCCTCCTTCCTTCTTGCCTTCCAAAATTTCAAATGGTGACATTATCAGCTTCATCATCCTCAAATTCATCAAACGGACCCGGTTGCCTTATCACTCTTCTCGGTTATCTAAGTATTTTCCTTATTGGTTTTGCTCATACCTCTCAATTCTATCATTCATCTTCATGAACCTTCTTTCAATGGATTGAAGTGACCCTTGTATGACTTCCATAGTAAAAATCTCTTTCCTTGTATCAACTCCTCCTTCAGAATAGCTTGTCTCCTCAATTGTATTTTTAGACATGATATATAAATTCAAGAGATTTAAGAATTCATAAATCCTTACCACTCCCTTAATTGTTTACACTCTAAACTCTCATGTTTCACACAATTATTGGCTTTTTCTTTTTGATGTGCTCCCCACTCTTTGCCTTTTTCCTCTCAATTGTTCCTTTTTGAGCTTTTATAAGTCATTTAGAGAACACAATCAAAGAATTAGAGAGTGATTTATTCAATGGAGTGAAATAAGCAAGTTGAATTTCTAGTGTAGAAGTAGGTTTTTTTTGTTTTTTTTACTACTACTTAATTTGGCCTTAAAGAAGCTTAAATGGCCCAAGATAATCCCTAATTACTAGTAATTTTCAAATTCAATAAACAAGCAATCAAGGCATAAAATTGTAAAATTTAAAAGAAATAAGAATTAGGAAACAAAAATGGCAAAATCAATCAAAGATAGATAATCTATGATTGAGCCTATGCTCCGATACCAAATGATATGAAATTAGAATTAGAACATTTGAATTTACAACTCCAAACCCAATGGATATATTGATCCAAAAGAGATGAAGATTAAACAACTCAAAAATCCCCAAAACAATTCCTTTATGTTTAGGATCTATCAATCAAGCTTCAAGAAACAAAGAAAATAATCTTAAAACCTTTTAGCTATATTAAGCTAAAGACCTTAAGAATAAGAACTATAATATTTTATCTATAATGAGATAAAGACTATAGCTATTAGGTGTTTGGGATTTTTAACACCACAAACAAAAGTTTGATTAGTTCTAAAGTGCCAAACAAACGCTTAAAAAAACAATTCTCACTTGAGAAAGATATAGAAATTGTATTCGAATGTTGTTGACACAAAAGATAAAGCCTTGCCTTTATATAGTGAAAGGACAAGGGTAATTTTGGAATAAAGGAAAATATAATTCATAAATAACACCAATAATGCCTCTTCTGTAACCTCCCTTGTGTAAGCTCTTTATCATTATGACAACCATATTCATTTTCTTGTAACCTCCCTTATGTATCCTTCTCTTTCCATAATAACGTAATTAGGATGATTCCACCATAATGAACATAACCTCCATTGTTATAAGGAACATCGAATGCTAGAATTAAGCATAGCCACCCCTCCTTAATCAAATTACCTAAATCAACACAAATAAAAAGATAAATTAGAACATAATAAAGAAGGTTTGAAGCTAAGCCGAAAACTTATAGCTTATTTTGGCCTAACTTTAAATATTATTGAAACTAGTCTAATCTAAACATAACTAGCTAAATAAAAATAGGCCTAAACAAACAAGACCCAACAAAATAAGACTAAAAAAATAAATAAATAAAACAAGTTTCAAATAAATAAGACCCAACAAGTTCAAAATAAGGCTGAATTCTTATAAGCCCTTTATTTTCATGTTGCTTCAACTTGGTTGGTAATGGCTTGAACCATGTTGACCATGGTTGGACCATCATGAACCATAAACATTTTTCCATGAACCACCCTTGAGCCAATAACTTGTACGAAGCTTGACAAAGCTTTTTTAACCTTCTTAGCCCTAGCCCGAGTCATGGGTTCTCCAAAATTGGTCAATAGGTCATTTGGTTTGCTTGAACCACCTTGATGTCCATCAAATTACTCAAAATTTTATTTGGTAGGTAAATAAAATGACGAGCTCGGCAAAAAGGAACGAGATACATCTCATCGACACTCGGGAATTATCATAAAAATGAGTTATGTGGTGATCCTAAAAAAATAGATAAACTAAGTTACGCTTCATTATCCTTTGCCCCAATGTTAATGTCTCTTTGGTGCCTCCCATGATGATTGCATTGTATGTGTCTATATTGAAGGCTCTATCCGAACATTACTCTAATACACGACTCGTTAAAACAAAAGTCGTCAATTCACATATTTTGTCGATAGAATGAGAAAATGCCATTTTTGTAAATTTTATCTCACTCAAATCAAATCTATCTCTTGGAGTTCAACTTTGAGCTTTTTGTTTCTTTTATGAAAATTCGAACTAAGATCGCCTTCATATTAAGGGCAAAAAGCCAATCATTAAAAAAACTAAAAAAAATCATTAAAAAATCAAATTTAAGAGACATATCACAAATAACTTGCCTTTCTAAAAAAAAATCAAATTTAAAAAAGGAGGAATCATAATCAAGTCAAACCTTGAAAAAAAAAGCTTTCTTTACAAAATCGTTGAAAAACATCATTTTCATTCGATATGACACCATACGCATTATAGAGAAAAGGGACTTACATCACAAATACTAATCCCAAACATAGAAGGGAAGAGCAATTAGATTGCTAACATCAATATCGGACATGTCATTAGAAAAGAGGAAAAGAAAGCTTTTCAAAAGTGATCCTATGTTAAGAAAATTCTAAAACACTATTTGAGCCTACATTATCCATTCCGCGGAAAATCACCATAACTCGCATTACGTACCAATAAAAGTTCTTTCTAAATAAAAATGAACTACCAATCAAATGAGTCTTTAATCCTTGAGCAACTATAAATTTTTTTTTTGGAAAACAAATAGTCAAGATTGAAACCTAGATTGTACAAAATTATGGTTAGTGCCAAAGGACAATAATACTCGAGGGCAAACAACTTTCTCTCTCATCGACCCAAAACCTTTATCACAATTTAGGTACTTCATTAAGGCATAAGTATGAAACAAAACCCTAAAATTGACCACATTGTAATGTTTGTATGGTAAGTCCACGAAGTGTTCATGGAGTTTTATCTAAACCTTGAATTCAAGATCCCTTATTGAAATCTAGCTAACTTTCCTTACGAAGGAGGAATTCACAAAATGAAAAGTTGCCAAGTGTTTCAAAATGCATATGAGATCCCAAATCACAAAGAAAACTACTAAGGAAACATGAGTGATGCATGACATTAGCCGGTGTAAACAATCAATTGACGAGTTTATCTTAATGGGGAATGATCACTACCTTTGATGGAATAAGATGATCATAGTTACCTCAATAGTCAATTAAAAGAACGTATAAGCCTAAGTTTACATAAATGATAAACATAGCCGGGGGCAAGGTCATGGTGTTTGGATCCCAAATCACAATTCAACATCGAGCCCCGATAACCAAAAAGAAAAGTGTCAAAAAGGGAGTTGATTGAGGCGGTCTATATTTCTCACAAGTACGCAACTATCTATGTGCCAAGTCTTATTTCGAAACATTGTAGCATAAAGGAAAATACAAAGTCCGCCTTAAGCTCATAATAGAGAAATTCTAAGGAAAAACGAAGAAACACACCCCTTAAATTCACTTTAAGCAAACAACTCAGAATAGATATCATCCAAGCATAAAAATTCAAAAGCCAACGATCAATTCTCACTTCCAAGTAGGGTTGTCTAACCCAATTTATATTTTGGATGGGATTGCCTAGTAATCATTACATTTTACTTTTTAAGGCGGACCGCCCTTGACAAATGATCATTACATTTTACTTTTCGGAATAAGTCACCCACGACAACAAGGCCATTGTGTTTTATTTTTTAGGATAGGTCATTCTTGATAATAAGGTTATCACATTACATTTTACTTTTCAAGGTAAGCGAGTCCTTAACGGAGGTTGTCCTTGACAATAAGGCCATCACATTTTACCTTTCAAGGCAAACCACCCTTGACAATAAGGCCATTATATTTAACTTTTCGGGGTTAATCACCCTTCACAACAAGAACATCGCATTGTATTTTACTTTTATAGATCAAGCCCCTCACGTCAACCAAACTATTTTTTCTACTTAATTTACTTTTTTTAGCTTTACAAACTCATTAACCAAACCTAATCCGAAATTTGCACTTCAGCTAGCATTTGCATCGTGAGCATTATAAAAAAAGGGCAACTGTTATAACCAAAATTTTAGGTTCTATATTTTTTTCAATTTTATCCCTTTTATGTTTTTATTTCTTTATTTTACATTTTATTATTATCATCTTTTATCTGCTATTTTGGTTGTTCCTTATTTTTACTTT
Source organism: Dovyalis caffra (assembly GCA_963924115.1). Lineage (NCBI taxonomy): Eukaryota > Viridiplantae > Streptophyta > Magnoliopsida > Malpighiales > Salicaceae > Dovyalis > Dovyalis caffra. Next base: position 1,933,018 of record CAWUPB010000957.1, on the reverse strand, counting down.
ATTTACATTTATTTTTATTTTATAAATTTTACTTTATTGAAGTACTTACTACAAAAAATAAAAATAAATATAAAATATAAAAATTAAAAAAATTGAGAGATAGGTTTCACGAGGGGCATAATTGCATTAAATCAAGTTAAAATCGAAGCTAATAAGGGTTAAATTAAACAAAAATCGGGACGAAGTAAGAGCATAATTGAAAATAATCGAGAGGATGATATTAAAAAAATTAGAAAATTAAGGGACTGATCTAGAAAACTACTAGTTAAGCTTTCACTTGTCTCTTGCGGTAAAAAACCAAGAATGATTTTGATCTTTCATGGTTTTCTAATCGATTTGATTTCCCGACTAGCTCATTAATTCTTCTCCTTTGCTTGGTCCGCAAGTCGCGCTACGATAAATAAAAAGGATAAGAACGATTAATGAAAATAACATAATGGAGGGATGAGGTTTTTGATCAAATGGTTGGAAATAAAGAAAAGAAATGAAAAATTGAGTTTGTTAGCGAGAAAATCGGGTATAAATAGCAGGAGATTTTGGTCCGGGAACTCGAGGATCAAAGGAGAAAAGAGAAAAGAAAACCAAAGAGTGAAGAGAGAGGAATATGGGTTTCAATTTTTTTGGGTTTTGGTTGAATTTATGGGTTTGTGTACTTGAGTTTCTAGGTTTTTCTCTTGAATTTCTAAGTTCTTATTCTTCACGTTACGGGTTTGCTTGTTGTTTTGGGTTTCAAGAACACCGAAGTCAATCTCTTCAAGCATTTGTCTAGTTCTCAATCATAATAACAACACACAATTAACTTTCGGATTACACAATCTTTACAAACTTCATTCACTAGTCATCTTCAATCACTTACAAGCGAGAGGAAATCAAAACAACCACACTCGGCCTTTCAAGTTCATACTAATCGATTAATCTTCTTTCAAGTAACCCGAATAACCTCCTTTGGTCATATTAATCGACCACTTACTCGTTTTCCATTTCAGCAAAGGAAAATGTCGGTGACATTGTCACTACCATCAATTGAGTCCAAGGACTCAAATTCGTCAAAATATCTAAGAAGGGGAAACTAAGAGAAGGTCTAATAAGTTTAGGAATTGCCTAGACACTCGTTGGGGGAAATTCCAATTAATGGAGTAGAATTCTCGAGATATTGAAAAGCTGGACTTTTAATCCGGAATAGAAGAAAGGAAAGGAAAGAGAAAAAAGAGAATGCAAACGAGGGCTGGGTTGAGGAAGAAAAGAAGAAAGAAAAAAAGGAAATGGGTTGGGTCTAGCCCGGGCCAAAAGAAAAAAAAAAGAGGAAGGAAGAGAGCTAGGACGAAAAAGCAAGCCTAGCTTAATGGACCCAAAGGACCGGTTACCCTACTTTTTAGCCTTTTACTAGGTAAATTAGTCCTGAATTTTTTTTAATACATGCCTTTTTATTTTCCTACCTAGTTTAGGTTTAATACTCTTGAATTGTTAAGTTATTTATTTATTTACCTAGTTACAATGTTTAATTGTTTAGGTTTTATTTCAACAATTAAATTAGATGATTAATAAGTGAACAAATTGTCGAGTCTCTTAATTTTTAGGGACTAATGAAAATTTTCCATTGATAAAAAAAATAAAAGTAAAAATAAAACTACAAAAAATAGTAAAAAAGAGAAAAAGAAAAATATATATAATAAAAAAATGAAAATACTAAGAGAAAAATTAACAAAGTCTCCTATCTAATAGAAGCTGATGTTAAGCCAAATCAATCACTTTAGTAATTAAGATGTTCTTCAACATGTTGGTTACGTGGGGAGTTAAACCGAATCCGATATTGAATTGACGTGACATCCAACGAAGGATTTGACAATTTGTTCAATATGATATTACAAAAAAAAAAAAAAAATTGGTTTAGGAAATAAAGCTTGAAATTTTGACCTAAAATCAATCTTGGCATAAGTAGAAATTTTTAAGAGATAAAATTTAGGACTAAACTAGACTTGGTAACTTTCCTAGGAAATGGTGTTTTTGGGTAATTGATATCTTTCCAAAGGCATAATCAATTTTTATCCAATAATATCGAAATGAGTGCCCATTTTAAGTTCTTTGTTTCTTTAATACTAGATGGCGAATCCAAAATTAATAAATAACTCACTTTTTCAAATAAATAATGCCAACAATAAATTTTCGAGAATCTCGCTAACATTGGGTAGCAACATTATATAGTATTGTCACGTAAAGTCATTTTATTTTATCCTCTATTTTAAGAATTTCTTGTATTTTATGTGCATAACTCATTAAATTCCCATGTTGTAAAAATAATTGATATATAATACGAACTTGATGGAAAATAGAAGTTCCGAGTTGCTTGGTTAGATATTTTCTTAGAGAAAAAAGCAAAGCAAGTAATCAAGTAAAATCTTAATCCAAAATGTTAATTTTGATAAAAAATACATGTATACTATTAGAAAAAATAAAAGAATTTGGGTCGGGTCGTCCATGATGGGTCGACCCGATAAGAAAATAATAACTATCAAAACGATTACTGAGGGAAACATTGTTTCTCTTTGAACTCCTATGCATATATATATATTTTATGTGTCTCTAAAAAAGAAAAAGATAAGAGAGACGAGATAAGAGATAATAGAAAAAAAGACAGAATACAAAGACTCCCTACGGATAAAATACTAAAACAAGGAGTATTGTCTTGACACTTGAATTGTGAAAATAAAGACGAGTGGTTTAATATTACTATCCTGATCTAGTGAAACTATTTACGGTTAAGTGTTTCGATCCTAATTATTCTCTATTTTTGAAGTATTTATCATGATCTTCATATACACATACATATAACGTTAAGATACAAAAAGCATTCCTTTCTGTAATTGTCTAAGTTGATTACCATAATGGTCACCGGGTAAACAAGGATAATTAACCAGATAATTATTCATTGTAGATTTTATAAGAGTAAGTTCATAGAAGTAATTTTCTTGAATTTGCTTGTATATATAATAGGGTAAGCTCCTACTTGATTTAACGTGTCTCTCTTTGATCACTTATGTCTGCTAGTCATAACCGTCAAGTCTTTTATTGGGTTTTCTTTAATGACCAGCTTACAATCTCCGCATTTCTCCAAGCGTTCGGTTGACATATACTGTTGAATTGCCAAAGTTGTTGCTTATATGCTTCCTGGAAGAACAAAATAATATAATATCAGGCTATCAGCTTCTGAGGGATTTAGACTACTTTGATCTGACTTATTGCTTGAACAGAAAGCATACAGCTCACAGTTTCAAAATGTTCATTTTCTTTATTTATTGGTTCGTGAAAGAGTCCAAGTTTTGACTGATTTTCTAAAACAAAAAAAACATTGACTTTGTTCTCTCTGGGAAAAAAAGTTTCAAACAGAATTTCACAGAAACTGCTGAGAAAGAAACTGTTACGTGGGACCCCAAGTGATCAGCTTGTGCCTTGGGGATTGGTCAACAAGAAAACAAATACATTTCACCTGAAAATTTCCACAAACAAACACCTCAGACATCAGAAGTCCTTTGAATATAAGCGTGGCCACCAAGAATACTCAGCTATATAAGTAGCAACTCTGTTTCTGTATAAACATAGAAACCAAGAAGAAACACATACAAGAAAACGTTCCTCAGAGTTTATAGTGCATAAAAATCTGCTTTTATCATTCGATTTTGAATCATAACAGTCTGTCTTGAACAAAATGGGCTACGGGGATAGAAACAGTAAAAGTAGGCGTCCTGCCTTTTTAAGGTTGCTGGTTTTCTGCTTCCATGACCCTGCGAGCTTTGATGATGAGGCCAGGTCTGCAAAAAACACAGAACCACCCTTCAGGCCAGAGGAGGCAATGGTGGGAGCAGCTAGGCATTTCTCAGCTGCTCATAAAGTTCGATTTGGTTAAACAGCCGTGGAGTAGTGCTGTTTGGAACCAAAATGAAGCCTACAAAGAAGAGGATCTTAATCCTTAATGATGGATTGAGCTTATCAATTCAACTGACTTCCACTTCTCTGATTGAGAATTGCAATCGCATGAAGATTCATTTGTACAAAGTGGATTATTGCTATGATTTGCTGATCTTTTAAAATATTTTGCCACTTTAATTTTATGTACAAGGAATTTCCACTGATTTGTCCCAATTTTTTTCTGGGGAATTAAGCATGCACTGGTTTAAGTCATTGAATTTCGAATTTGATCATCAATAGTCAAGCCAAGTTTCTTGTAGAACTCCCTGATTTCTCAAATGATCCCATTTCTTTTTTCCTGGACAGAAAAATGGATTTGACAGTTTTGAATTTGAATCAGTACTGGCATTACTTTTAGTTTCTTTTGCACTAAAGACACATTAATGTTTGAAGAAAACTTTATATTGCAACTCCATTGAATTAATCTTAGCTAAATTGTTGATTTTTCTTCTAATCATGACCAAAATATCAATCTTAAGAATTCCGCAAAAAAAAAAAAAAAAAAATTGGGGGCGAAAGAAAATAAAAGAAGACTGAGAGAATCATCACTATTAAGAACACGGTAAAATGCTAAAATAGAAAAGCTAGTGTTTTTGTAGTTATAATACTAGCACAATATTCCTGCTTTACCGCATGTAAGTCTATATAATATGTTTTTACTATTTTAAATAATTAAAAAAGTTAAAACATAAGATAAAAATTAAATAAACTAATTATGAAAATTGTCTTAATTGAAAGTACAAAAATTTTATATGAATTGAGTTTATTTATTTTAAAAATCAAATTAGAAAATGGTACTAAAACAATTTATATTAGAAATTTTTAATTTTATTTAATAAGTCTATAAAAAAAATTTAACCATTAATTATGGATAAAAAATTTATTTTGAGTAAATAATAAAAAAGGCATTAAAAAAGGAAAAAGAAAAAAAATGTGGCTAAACTAGAGCTCACCCCAGACCCTATAGGCTTGGGACAACCAAGCCCCAGCACCTGAACTGAAACCATGGCCCAACTATTAAAAAAAAAAAAATACAGAGACCTTGTGGTAACAAAAATTAAATTTAAAAACTGTTTTGTATAAAATTAAAAATCGAAGGATCAAAGTATAAAAAAGCCTACAAATATTCAAAAAAATCATTTTTGTTTTTTTTGGTAAAACAGGTCGTTTCAAGTTAACAAAACATAAAACCATGTGGTTTTGTTCATTATAGCACGAGCTTAGAGACAATAAAATTATATTTTGTTTTAGTATATTATTAATAATATATCTCCATAAAAAAGTAAATAAATACTTGTTTTTAGTGTATAAATATACATTAACAAGTACATGACAAATAATTAACTTTCCTGATTCTACATGGCTATCTATTTAGCAAGGAATAATCATACCATTAAATCCACAAAATAAATGATATAGAACTGAATCAAACGTTCCCTTAAAATCTTTGGAAATATGAAAGATTAGGAGATTTCCCTTTGGCCAAAAACTAATTGCTAAGACAAAATCCTCAAGAAATTACCAGTCCTAATATTTTTAACTCGCTATCGTATACATAAAAATAATGATAAAAAAAAAAAAAAAAGTCTTAGGTTAATTCAATTTAGATCCATGAAATAAAAAAGAACAGAAAAAAAAAACCCCGCCGATCAAGGATATCTATGGTTCTTTAGGTCCGAAATTTTGAACTGTGATTTGCAGTATATCAATTGTCTGAGATGTATGTGCTAATGTAACTAGCTTCAACTCTTTTTTATTTTTCAGTGTTAGCATTATTTGGGGTAGTGAGTTTAATTTGGTTGGATCTTGAATTCAGAATCCTTCACTTTAGATGGAACAGTTCAACTAATTGCTTTCAAATTTGCAAAAATCCTCTAATTTTAATTAATGAGATGTGTTACCCTTTCACTTAGGTTTCTGCTCAATCAAGCACCACTCTGCGAATAATATTTGCCAAAAATTGTTGGGACTAGGAGATCCTTAATCGTTAGCTGCTACTCCTAGCCCTATCAAGAACACATTATTTCACCGGTTGGAACAGAAAAACATCTGCTTGCTTAATGTAAAACAAGAGAACACGTTTGACCTGAAATTTTCAATCAACCTATCCAAATCCCTCGGAAACCGTGACTTCCTTCGAATATAAGCGTGACCACCAAGAATCTTCAGTTACATATAAAGTTTCAATGCTAATGTTTAATCACAATCCGGGAAAGAAAACGGATTAATCAGTCACTGTTCAAAAGCCATCTAGATACCTAGCTAGTTGAAGGGATAACGATAGTCTTGAACAATTATATATGGGCAGCAAGAACAGGAATGGGAGTTGTTCAAGGTGGGTGTTTTCCTTCTTCAGTGACCTTTCAAGAACTAATGGTGAGCCTGAGCGTAGGTCTTCAGGCATATCCTTCAGGCCAGAGGAGGCAATGGTAGCAGCAGCTAGGCATTTTTCAGCTGCTCATAAGGTTCGATTTGGTTGATCATATTTTAGGATAAATAAAGTTCGAGGCCTATAAGTTGTGACCAAAAGAAAAACTAACCATGGTTAATCTTGTTTGTCACAAAAAAAGAAAAAAGAAAAAAGTTAGGAATGTTGTAAAGTTGTTGCTATGATTTGTAAAATTTATTTGCTTGCAGGTTGGGTTTGAATTAGGATATTGTATTTAAATTAATGTTTTCGGGTGTAACTAGACTTTAATTTGAACTTGAAGAATCATATTCTCAGTCTTTCATGTCATGATTTGTAAATTTGGCATTTCATTAATTATGTTCTCCTCTACTTTACTAAAAAAAATAATAATAAAATATCAAATAAATTGTTAATCATGTCATAATAAGATTGAATTTCGAAAAAAATTTGTGTCAACGTGTTAAATTTTGACATCAATTTTAGTAAAAAAAATTAAATCTTATCATTTTTATTACGAAATAAATTAATTTATACTAAAATAGATAAACATCAATCCTTAATTAATATGAATGATTAGTAGGATGATTCCATGTTCCAAACACGGGACAAAAGCTAAAGAAAAGGCAACCCAATAAAAAGTCAGCCAAATATTTAATCCCATCACATTCATACAATATTATGACAAAAACAGAACATCATTGTGTTAGGCTAATCTAACGTACGAGTTAGGTCCATCAAACATAATAAACTAAGGAAGAACAAAAAGAAATAGTGGGAATAAAACAAAGAAAACGACAAAGATAGGAGAGCTCCATTGAATTCGGAGGAAGTTCCAAATCCTTAATCCTTGTACCTAACATACGAACATATTCCTTTGCCTTTGTAATACACTTGCGTATTTAGTTCCAAATCTCCATCACCATAAGATAGATAAGAGGCTAATTTAGTATATTTTTAGCTTTACGTGATTTTTTTTTTTTTTTAATAACTATCAAGAGTTGAGTATTATTTGAACCTTTTTGTTATTTAATGGTAAGAAATATTTTGAACCAATATTTTTTTTAATTAAACGATAAAAGTATTTTTGAATTAGTTTCATTTCAATTGAAATTAATTTTTTTAAAATATCAATAAAAGTACCCATTTAAAATGAAATATTACTTTCTATTTAAAAAATATAATATTTTTTTTATTCACAACAATGACAAACATCACCTATCATAACTATATTAACAATTAATTTTGAATTTGACAAATTTAAATTAGGAAAGAGAAATTAAACAATATAATTTTAATCTCCTTTTATTTTTACAATACACAAAATCATAACTATTTAATTTCAATTTAATAAGGATGACGGTCATGTTACTTTACTATTAACACCCACTTAACGAATTTAATAAATATACATAAACAGGGAAAAAAAAACAGTAGTCGTAAAAATAAGTTAATTTTCCTTGAAAAACAAATTCTCTGAATATCACTCATATCATCATTTTCCTAGGCCCTAGGGCTGCTTCTCTGCACAACTGTACACAAAAAAAAATTCCTCTCTTCCTCTCTTTTAAAATAGTCCGGGTCCTCCCGGAGGCCGGACCTCCTCCATTTCTCTCTCTCGCTCTGTCTCTCTCCCCTTCTTTCAGAACTGAAATTCTGATTCATTTCACTGAAGCACTTCTTCTTCTACTTTACTTTTATTTATTTGTTAAGAAAAAGTGTCAAAATTATCGAGAAAGTGTAGTAATGGTGAAATCAGCAAAGTCTCAGCTCGACGATGAAGACGAGGCTGAAGACTACGACTCGTCGTCCTATAGAGGTAACGTATACAGTTTTTTGTTTTTAATTTTTTTTAAAGTGATTTTGTTGTTAATTAATTTCATAAATGTAGGGGACGTAGTGAAAGCAGAGAGTAAAAGCAGTGAGCTGAAGACGAATGCGAACCGGTCCAAGCATTCCGAGACGGAGCAGCGTAGAAGGAGCAAGATTAACGAGAGGCAAATTTTCTTATTTTTGTAATTACATGAAATTTTTATAAAATTGATGCAATTATGCTATATGTATTACCACTTGCGGAAATGTATGTTGTTTTAGGCTTATTTGCCTAAGAAATGACAACAAAGTTGATGATTTCGTGATATTTTTGTTTCAATTTGTTAAATTTTAGTGACTATAGACTACAGCATGCGGAAATATATAGTATTTAAAAGAAAAGAGTCTTGTATTTAATGATTGTGTTTGATCTTTCACAGTACGAGTATTTTGCATTTGATTACTAATGCATCACACTTTAAAAATAGGAGTTGTTTTTGGGCTCACCGATGAACATATTTGTCAAGCAGGTTTCAGGCTTTGAGAGATCTTATTCCTCAAAATGATCAGAAAAGAGATAAAGCTTCGTTCTTGTTAGAGGTGAACCGATCAAACATGTTTAATTTTGTTTTTTCATTTTGGTTTTAAAGATATGCCTTGATTGAAAGTTTTTACAATTATATGCAGGTTATAGAGTACATCCAGTTTTTACAGGAAAAGTTACAAATGTACGAGGGATCTTATGAAGGTTGGAGTCAGGAGCCAGCTAAATTATTGCCATGGGTAAACTTTTGATTCTAGACATGTGCGTGTGTGCATGTGCACATTATTCCTTTTGATTAACAGTAGTTTGTTTGGTGCTATTTGCCGTCACTTGTGATGTATGAAGTACCTTTGTTTAAGACCTCATGAAATGGGAAATGATGCATATGTTAGTTTGCTAGTCAGGAACAACTCTTGTTGGAGAGGTGCCTTAGGAGTTTATTCTACAAAGAAATAGTAGCTAAATCCTTTTCGCTTGAATGCCCTATTCATATTTTTGGTTAATGTGAATATTTTAAGATAAATGATCATACCCTGCCAAATCAATAACAATCTAGACTAGGGAATAAAACAACTTCAAGGATAGATGAACTTCATTCGTGCCTCTTTGTCTGTGCATTTGGATAGACGAATAATGTTTCTAATTCTTGCACCTGACATGCAAGTTGGGTTTCTTGTCATGACCAGAAAGATTATTGTTTGGACTTGAAGGAAATGCTTACAATTTACAACTTTTGCACGTTTAAAACATGCTAAATGAAGTATGCTGATTTTGATTAAGATTGCACATTTAATGGATTCTCGTGTGCATTTACATACATGATAGCTAAAATGGGGGGCAGTGATAACTTCCTTGATAGCTTTGATTTTTTTTTTCCCTCCTTACTTTTACTTTATCAAGTATATTTAAATGTGGAACAACTTTCAAAATTTGTAAACATGTCAATGAATGTTTTCTTGTTTTCATTATTAGTTCAGCTTTCGATTCCAGGAGTTAGGGTTTCTTATAAACGACTTAGTCATGATATTTTAAGTTTTTAGTGCACGTGTTCACTTTTCCATTTTGTAATGTTGAGGATGCAACCTTGGTTTTATAATGCAGGCCTAAGAGTGTTTTGGACCTTGGATAATTTGGGGTTTGGTGCACTGTGTATAACTTGCACACTGGCATTTGAGCGTATGCATTTGTAGGCTTGAAAAAACATTCTGATTGAATCTAGTGACCTAGGTTCCGGAGTTGTTTTCATGTGAATGCTGCACTTGTTTAAATGAACTGTGTCCATGCTGATTGCTTTCAATTTGAAAATTTTGCTTTACATTCTAGTTACTATTTGCACTTGATATGGTGATTCATCAAGTTATGGGCCTCTTTAGATTTCAATTGATTTACTTCCTCTTGATCATCTGAAATAACAGCACTTAAACAGCCAGGCTCTCTACTCATTTTCGTGAAACTGTTCATCGTTTCAAAATAGTATATCAAATGCGCTCATATCCACTTATTGGACATAGAATACCAATATTACCTACAACTTAATCTGTTTCCTATTTCTTAACTTCAAAACACATTATCTTTCATAAGGTAATTGGGTAATAGTGTACATCAACTTTTCTATTTACTAATAATGTGGGCAATTACACACCAAGATGTTGGTGAATTTAAGTGAACAGAGGGGGTTTATCCAGATTATGTTCACTTATCACAGTAAGAACAGAAAGTGCATGTGTTGTTCTCTTTGTTGAATATTTTCTAGACGTGAATTGTAATCATGACCTCTTTATATTTGATGTTGGGTATATTGTTCCCTATATTGTTCTCCCTTCAAAATGGTTTTTGTTTTCTTTGAAACAGAAGAATTATCGTGCTTCTGCCGAAAGCATACTGGATCACACACAAGCTGTGAAGAATGGTTCTGCGCATGAGAATACTGTAATGCTTGCAAATGTACATAACTCAGTAGAATCTGACATGGGCGTTGCTGCAATGTATAAAGCATTGGATGATCCCCCTGGATCCACCAACCCAGCAATTCCTTTTGATGTGCAAACACCATTGAATGTATTGGCTGCTGTTGGGAGGGGTGGTGTGCCTACACAGTCTTTACAGGAATCTGTTTCTGATGCTGAGAACATGGCTCACCAGCTTCAATCCCAACTATTGCATGGTCGACCATGCCCCCCTGAGTGTACTACTCCAAACAATACACTGAATGGACAGGAGAACATGGAGAGTGATAGTCGATCAGTTAATCTCTCAAATGCCTATTCTCAACGGTGACCATCTGCCCATCTCTTAATAATTCTGTTGTATTAGTAATTGCGAAATGGAGCTATTAACCTTATTCTTGGATAAATTCACTTCATGGGCATGTGTATTATGAAACTAGCATTTTTGGTCATGTATACTGTGCACTGACCATACTCGGGAGAGATGAGGAAAGAAAGATCACGGTTGTCTAGCACCAGCTTATAGATCTTAGAAGAGTTTGATGAAAGTATTTATGTTAGAAATGCCTTGGTTGGTAACTCGATAATGTTTTACCTTGATGTTGTCTGGGAGTTTATGTTTTCAAATTTTATGCACTGGTTACCTGGGGTAAAGTTTTTGAACAAGGCAAATTGGTGGGTCATCATGCGTGTTGCTTGTACTTGTATGACATGAAGTGTCATTTTATGCCATGATTAGTCCCTGTTTTATGGTTTGAATTTTTTTGACCTATTTTATTGTAACGATTTTTATTTTAATCTTCAGAACTCAGACAAGTTTTAGCGATATTAATAGTAGTCTTAGCAATCATACCTGCCAGCAGTTCATTGAGCTGTTAAGTAGTGCTGTAAAGAGATCTTATATGTTGTTGTAGAATGGGTTTTTGGTGTTCAGCAGGATATTAAATACTCTGACCCAAGCACTACAATCTTCGGGTGTGGATCTAGCACAGACAAGCATTGCAGTGCAAATTGATGTTGGCAAACGAGAAAATAGTACAACTGCTGCGGCACCAAGTTCAAAGGTTTTTTTCTATGATCCTAAACTATAATTATTTGAAGTCCTATATGATTCCAAATGAAGTATTCAAGCAGGTAGATTTTCTTAAGAACAAAAAAGAAAAAAAAAAAAAAGGCTATTTTATGATCTTGACTAGAGTATTAGGAGCCCTTTGATGCTATGATTTTTGAACAGAAGCCCCCTATGATGTGGTGGTTTTTAACAGACCTTGATGATGCTATGATTTTTTAGCAAGTTTTGTTTGCACTTGTCGCCCTTTTTTTTTAGTAGCTTAGCCATCTGTCTTCATCTGGTTCTCTCTCTCTCTCTCTCTCTCTCTCTCTCTCTCTCTCTCTCTCTCTATTTGTTTACCTTATGCATTGTTTGCCCAGGATCAGGTAAACCAGTATCTAAGCAATCAAGTGATCGTACAAGATGGAGTTGGGAGCAATGCAGAAAACTCAGATCAAGTTCATAAGAGACCAAGAAGAGAAAAATACTAGTGTATCATTCAGCTCTTGATGTATCTACGTCCTCGATTACTTCATTTGGTCCATATATCAGAAACTGTGTTCATTTTTGTCTGTCCCCGATCCACAGCCAGCCCCAGATCGGTTGTTCATGTATATATTATTTATATTCTTTTTGGTTTGTTTCCCAGTTGCGTGGGGTATCCTGGAAGAAAGTAAGAATAAGAACCTTTTATTTTCCTTGTTGGTTTTCTCATTCAGATAGAGGTTTCCATACGGATAACGAGAAGCTGCTTTTTTTAAAAAAAAAATCTTCATCGTTTTAGTTTCTCCTTATCATTTTCTCTCCCTTTTCGCTCTCTGGATCTTATGATATATACTTGGAAGTCACTCTCAACTCTCAAGTCGTGACCAGGTATGCATACTGGCTCTTTTTTATCCTATATTTATTTATTTGTTTGACATTGAGATTGTTTAGGGCATGTCGTTTGTTGCCAAATATAAACACGTCATAAAAGGGATTTGATCACCGGTGATTCATGTCATTCATAATACAAAATTTTTTCCAAGGTGGCAGTGGTTAGTGTCAGACTGTCAGCAGTTTGAGCTTAGAGGGATTTGAACGTGGACCTCCTTTCCACTCAAGCAGGTGATTGCTGGACAGCATCTAATTGTGACAGAATATGCCCAAGACTCTATCCCTCTTGCTTTTGCAAGAATACCACTGAGTGGTCAGCTCATTGCCATTGGTCATCTTATATTGTTAATGTTATAAATTAGACATCAACTTGTTTATTTGTTTTAACATGTCATAAGAAATTAGATACCAAAGTGAAAGAAGGAATTCTTCGAGTAATAGTGCACAAATGGTCAGATCAGTTTGTTCCTATTTCAATAAATGAACGTCATATGGACGAGACAGACACCCCTTGTGGTGAAGGGTTTGGAGTTTAAGAGGTCAGCAAGTTGTTTATAAATATGGCTTGACATTTGGTTCTGAATGAAATTGTTAAGATAGGAAAACTTAAAAACGCATCTGTAAAAGTAAAAATAAGAAAGCTTTCAAGACAGCTTTTTTGTTCAATTTTTTCAGAAAAAGCAAAGCTTTGTGCAAATTTCCTATCGGATGATCAAGTAATTTTCTCATATACATTTTTGGTACCAATAAATATCGACGAAATTTCTTGTATCACTCCACATGAAAAATAAGGATGCAGTTGCAAATCTGCTAATAGGGAAGGTATTGGTAGCAAATATCAACATAATGCAATTAGCACACAAGACAGGGACATGAGGACTTTTTCCATCATAAGCTCTTATGTTTTTCATATAGTAGTATTTCAATGCCTATGAAGGCTTGTGCACTCATTAACAGTTACCTTTCTCTAGAAAAGGTAAGAGTCCAAACTATTAGATACAGAACTATATTTGCAAGTGTCAGATAAATTGATAATTATAAAACTATCAACCGAGACAGGCAGAAAAATAAATGCTCTTAGTGGTACCAATTGCAACTTTCAAAACTCCAACACTTACGTGAAATATCTATTTTTCAGTTTCAAGGCACGAAAACGAAAATTGAAAATGCTGATGCAATGACAACAACAAAAATTCTCACCCTCGACAGACAATTCCTTCAGTTTGGTCAAGTTTTCTAGTTTAGAAATTAGAACTCCATTATATGCAATCAAATTGCTTCTGCACAAATTGGTCCTTATCAACCTCGAGCATACAATCTTAAAACCAATTTTGTCAGAAGATGTATTGGTAGTCTGCTATGGTCTAATCTTTCTTGGAGAATATCTTTAGTTGGAATACAATAACATACAACATAAAACATCAAACTGCTTATATTACTACACGAACAACGTTATAACTTATAACATCCTTCCTTGTTTGTCTTCCTGTACTGAAAATCCAAGAGAATCAAACCTACTTGTAGAAGATGGGATGGCAACATGTCAATCGAATCATGGTTCATCAGTTATTCCAATCTTAACTTAATACATATACAATTCAACTAAACTCTACACACAAATACACAACTTATTCATTTCGGAAGATACAATAAACATCTTTCATCAGAACAGGGGTATACTCAAGCTCAGTATAAATCAAGGTGGGGAACCATTTCTGTTAGACTACACCATATTTTCAGAGGATGTTATGAAAATGTCTATATCACTTGGATCTTTTTCACGAAGGCCTTGAGATTGTTATACGAAGAACCTCCTTCCTCCATCACAGCCTCCAAAGCCAATCCTTTCCACTTTCTAGCGTTCCTTCTTATTTCCTCACCTCTCTCGCCACCTCCCATCACCATCTCCAAACACCTCCCAATCTCTTCTGCTTCTAAACTACCAGCTTCATTCACTCTTACTCTAACTCCAGTTCTCCACGTCTCTTCTACCATCTTTGCATTTGTTGTCTGATCAGAGAACTGTGGAAACCCCACAACAGGAACGCCTGCCGCTAAGCTCTCCACTGTTGAGTTCCATCCACAGTGCGTTATGGAACACCCTATTGACTTGTGAGCGAGCACCTCCTTTTGTGAACACCATGGCACTATCAACCCTACTTCTTCACTCACTTTGTTCTTTACCATCTCCTCAAACTCACTATCATTACTACCTGAAGGTCGGATTACCCATAAGAACGGCTGGCGTGAACCAATTAAGCCAAGCAATATCTTTTCCATTTGATTTCTTTGTAACACTGCTAGACTTCCAAAGGAAACATAAACTACTGGGCCTTTTGGCTTTGAATTCAACCACTGACTGTAATCTACAGATTTTTCAAACAAGTCAATCCCACAAGACGAGTCTGTGGGGTGGTTTTCATCTAAAAATGCATACGAAACTAATGGTCCAATTGGGATTGGATTCAGATTACTGAGGGCTCTGATTGCTTCTTCTTCTAGGCAGTCAAAGGTGTTGAGTAGCACACATGGGTTTGAGTCTTTTTCTAGTGTTTGGATATGGTGTTGAAAAACAGGGATTAGTGTTGATGCATATGCATCATTAGGCAAAAGGAAGGAAGGTAGATCTTTACTTGTGAATGGTGGCAGTCCAATTATGTCAATTGAACTAGGACGACTATTGTCATTATCATCATAAACACCATCATGTTCCTTGAAGAAACAGTAACATAGGGCCAAGGCAGTAGTAGACTGAATACAAAGAAAAGCAGATGGAATGGACATGTACCGTGCAACATCAGCCGCCCAAGGGAGGAGAATGGTGTAGATTAGGAAGCTGACCGGATTACCGTCCTTGGATAAGGACAAGAGGAGCGCGGCTAAGGTTTGGGAGCCAACACGCTTGAGTTCGGACATGATGTGATGTGGGTCGTTGGTTGGTTTGATTCCATCATCAAAACCATCAGAGAAAGAGGCATAGTGTAAGTTTTCAAGCGAAGGGAAGGCTTTGATCTGAGAGAGACCATGTACTGTAGTGGCAAAAGTGACTCTCCCAGCACCTGCATGTATTAGGCACTTGCCAAGTTGGAGCATAGGATTTATATGGCCTTGGGAAGGCAAGGTGATTAAGAGGAAGTGCTTGTTCTCCATGACTATGGTTTTTCTGTGTTGCCTGGTCGATGTCCTCTTGCTTCTTTTGTCAATGGTGTTGTTCTGGTGGATGATAATCTTTTTAATTGCTTGGGATGTGGTAATACAATCTGGGCCCAAGTGCTAGACTTTTGTTGTCTGACTTTTAGTGCTCCTCTTGAACCCAAAGTGGTCTTCAGTGACTTTTAACTGCATTATCGTTTGGTTTTCTACTGATTCCCTTCAAACCTTGATTGCGCATCGCAGCTGTTCAAGTATTGGGACTTTTATGGTTTCATGCTCTGATTTCCTAATTTTGAAGGATATTTTTCACTGCCCATTGAGACTTGTGTCCTAGCTAATGGTCAACCATTTTGTAGAAAAGGCAGTCTTTAAGTTGTTATTAGCTACTGACCAACCAAGCTTGCAGGTTCACTGACAATAGTAAGATCAGCAACGAGTGTGACAAGCAAAAAAAAAAAAAAAAAAAACGTTAACCTATAAACAAGACTATCAATTCAAACAAATGGGTGCTTCTTGCCGTCTTGGTATACAACGAAGGATTGCTAGGCTTCTAAGCCAATCCATTACTCATGCCATTTTGGTTTTTTTATACTTCCCAACAAATTCAAAGATTTGCGATACTGCCTTACTGACAAAAGTTCAAGCTAAGCAACGAAGCAACGATAAATGAACATGCTCTCTTGGACTCCAGATGATACTCGATGCATGCAATCTAGCAAAAAAAAAAATGTTTCTCATCAATGCGAAATTGGGTCACATCACCCATGTTATCTCGGGACAAAAAAGTTACATCCTCTTGATAGTAGGAATTGCAATTTGTGAATCTAGAAACTATTAGAAAAATATATTTTTGATGAATCACTATAGAAAATATCTCTTCAGAGAAGTTTCTCAAGACATAAGAAAATTCTACCAAACTGAAAATGCCGATGCATTGATGTAGGAAAAAAAAATGACCAACCTCGATAAACCCACATATCTGTCTGGTTACGGCTTCTTGAACTGAATTCAATCTATGCAGCCACTGGTTGCTTCTGAGCAAAAGCAATACCTTTCTCAATGCTGGCCTTCAATTCAGGCTTGAGAGCTTCCAGTGCCTTCTGTTCATACTCAGTCAGTCCTTGGAGGTCAGATGAGATAAGAGATTCAACACCCTTCCTTCCAAGTTTTACCCTTGAAGCAAAGAATGGAAGCTCAGTGAGATCAGATTGCACATATGAGCACTCGTACACATCAGCATCACCATCAAGTGCACGAAGAGAAGACTCGACAAATCTGGCAGCTGCATATGCCATTGACAGGGTCGCAGACCCTGCCCCTGCCTTTGCCTCCACAACTTCTGTCCCCGCATTCTGGATCCTTACAGTTAGTTCCTGCACTTCCACATCAGTGAAACTAACTGAGGGTCTTGTCTTCGATAGAAGGGGAAGAATGGTTATCCCAGCATGCCCTCCCACCACTGGTACATCCACATCAATAAGCTTGAGATTCTTCTTCTGAGCAACAAATGTGTTGGCCCTCACAACATCAAGTGTAGTAACACCAAAGAGTTTCTTTGGATCATACACACCTTTCTGTTTCAAAACTTCTGCCGCCATTGGCACTGTAGAGTTGACTGGATTGCTGATAATATGTATGAAAGCATCAGGGCAGTTATAAGCAACAGCCTCAACCAAGGTCTTTACTATATTGGCATTGAGGTTGAAGAGATCATCACGGGTCATACCAGGCTTCCTTGGAACCCCAGCTGGTATGACAACGACATCTACACCCTTCAAAGAATTCGGTAATTCAGAAGCTCCTGTGAAATCCAGAACTTGCGAGGGAGTGTTACAGTGACTAAGGTCAGCAGCAACTCCTTTGACATTTGCTATATCATAGAGGTGCAAGGCAGAAACCAAAGGGGACATCTTAACTAAAAGTGCTAAAGGCTGACCTATCCCTCCAGCAGCTCCGAGAATTGCCACTTTGTAAGATGCCTGTGGGTTTAGGTGATACTGTGACCTTTGGCTTGATTTTGGAGCTTTTGGAGCAACAGAGCCTCGAAGGGCTGCACTACTTTCCTTTCCTAAGAAAGATGACTCTGACTCACACTTCACAAATGTTGCTGCCATGAGTCCACTGAAGGTCGCAAGTGAGTTCTGGGAGTTGAATCTCACAGATGAGGGCTTTAATTGTGGGAGTTGGCTTGCTTTGGTGCCAAAGGAGGTGGTTGATCCAATTGAAAAGGTAGCAGTAGATGTTGCTGCCATTTTGAAAATCTGTGAAGCAAAAAAAGTGCCAGGGTTTAGCTTGTTAAGGAACTGACATTTTTAACAAAGAAAGTGAAGTTTATTTGAATTCAATCCAAAAGATCAAGATGCAGTTCATCACTATCTGAGCACCTCTAGCAGCCAAAGCATGATCCGAAAACATAACATACTTAAAACAAACTAAAAGAAGTTACATTACCAAAACCAAGCAACCTCAGAGAAAACAACAGAAATACGTGCTGATGCTATAATCCTAATCCGTAGACTAGCATAGCACAATTGCAAATGATTTCAAGTAAAGGTCTTACTGAAATTACCCCTCATTCACTTCAAAACCACACCTCTAAAATTAAACCTCCAACTTTAAGTATGAGCCACATATTATTAACCTTATAGAAAGTCCTTAAGTACATCATTGCACTGATAAATACAAATATAGCGTCAATATGTAAGGTGTAACTGAACAAAAATCTTCAAAAAGCGAAGGCCATTCAACAACCAAAATCCTGTACACATATAGTGGTAACAGATCCGTAACATAAAACAGAGATATCGCATTTGGAAAATTAAAAGTGTTTAAAAAATTAATAAGAAATTGGTTAGATATAAGTATTTAATATTTCTTAGAGGTAAATATGTAATTAAAAAGAAAAACAATCGAGTAGCTAATTTTAACAATTAATCCAAGTAAGTACATTAGCCTTCTCAGACACACACACACACACACACACACACACACAGAGAATACAAAACACATGAGCAGGCAAAATAATAATTTTTGAGTGCTACTAATGCATAATTTAAAATAAGATTATTGGGTCCATCTACAATCATTTCAGGAATCAGAGATTCAAAACCTCGAGCAAATCTGAAAGAGCTTTACTAAAACACAGGGATATTTCTGAAAAACCAATTCAAAACAGCACTTCACTTCACTGCAGGGACTAAAATGAAAAATAATTAAAGCTGCAGGGACTAAACTGTAAGCCCCTTCATCTTCAACCTCAACCAGACCAGAGAATCTTGTTTAACTACCCATCCCTGCCATCAATTGATATTTTTATATTTTTGTTCAAATCCCAAATGAACCAATCAGGTAATGTAAGAGAATCTAATCTAAAATTCAGATTCATTTAAAAAAAAAGAAAGAAACAAAACAAATTTAAATCTTAGCGAAATATTCACTCTCTCCTTCAAACCCATAAAGAAAAATCACATAAAATTAAAAACCCTAAATCCAAATCTTGAAGATTGATTTCCATCTAATTCATGCAACAATTTTTGTTTTTTTTATTAAAGTAGAAGCCAAACCCAGATTTTTTTTTTTTGGGGGGGGGGGGGGACCGACAGACAGATAATAACAACAATTACTAATAAATTCATAATTAAGAAAGAATCGCTTTTAATAATTTAAACAATAATAATGATAAACTATGAAAATGGGATTGACGTTGGTCTTACCTATTGGAAGAGAAAAGGTACGACGTTGAAGAAGAGGCTGTTGCTGCTGCAAAAACAATGAAAGGGCAGGACACTTTTTTATTTATTTAGTAAAGGATAGAAATGTTTATGCTAAGACAAAAAATTCTAGAGACCTCAGCCACCCCACCTCTTCAAATCTATTTCCTTTTCTTCAAACGAGAAGTGAAAGTTCGGAAGTTCGTGAGTTTTTGCCTTTTCGCGTGGTCTGGTTCCCCCCATGTCAGCGTGTGAAAATGTTGGTGATCGAAGTATCTTTTTCGACGGCTGAAAAACTGCCACGTGGAAAGATATGGGCCTAGTTTCATCTGGTACTGGGATTGATGTTGAAGTTTTTTTTGTGACACCGACCCAAAAAAGAAAAAAGTTGAAAGTTACGTGTTGTCTTTTTTAAGAGTTTAGAGTTCAGACCATTTACATAGCTTTTATGACGAAATACATCATTGTGCATAGATTTATGAGATGTTAATTAATTATGACTTGCATAATCCAATCCATGTATTTTGAATGTAAAACTAATTATGATTTATACGATATATGATATTAATTAATTATTATATATCATATTTAAAATGTATCTAATTAAATATAATTCATGTAATTAGTCATGATATATAATCAAGTGTGACTTTAATTAATGATATTTAAAAAAAAAACTAAAGGAATTATGAAGGCTATATTTTTCATCTATTTTCTGTTTCTTGATAATTTTTCAAAAGTTTAAATTATGTTTTTTTTTTTCAAATTATGTGAACAATATAAAGTTTTAAAATTTATATATAAAAAAAAGTTGAATTTTATACCTTATCTTTCTGCATGATTATAATTATAAGTTTCATAAGATACTTGCAAGAAGAATTTACTGAGATAAATAGAGAATCTTAAGCTAGTGGTTAAAAGATAAATACTTTTACCATTAAAACTCAAAAAAAAAAAAAATGTATTTCTTTTATATATATATATATATCAGGTATAAATAAATTAATTTGTATAGTTTTATTTGATGATGAAATGTAATGTCCAAAATATGATGGCTTTTCAAGCAAGGTTTTGTTAAAAACTATTCAGGAAAAGCAAGCCTGTGTATGGGTTGATTATATATATATATATATATATATATATATATTCTTTTGTTGTGCCAAGAATAGTGATGAAATTATTGATGTCATTCCACTTGCAAGACTTGATGCCTGCAAACTTGCAAATACTATATATATATATATATATTTTCGCAATCATACGAGGTCGAGGAGGAAGTGCGTTTTCTCAGTGACTATGCTTTTCTGAATTCCCTTATTTATTTGATGTTTCCTTCCTTCTTTTTATCAGTATGATCTTTTGTTGTTTCTTTTGCATGTAGAAGCCAATCGTTTCCTCTTGAACAGACTGAGCTTTTTACAGACCTTTCTGTGCTCCATTTCGTGACTGCTATCCATTTAGAATCTTGACACTGCATCCTTCTAAGTTACTAGCCCCGGACCCGCATGAGATTAAGGTAAACTAGAAATGGTCATGATATTCAATCTGTATATGTTTTATATATACATAATTTTTACTAGGATGCCGCTAAATTCATTAACCAAATTGTTATTTCTATCATTTTTTTTGAAAAAAATAATATAGATACATCTTTCACCATAATATTTGTTATATAATAGTAAAATATATTGGTAATTATCTAAAAAAATAATGAAAATAACAATTTAGTTGATGAATTTAACGATATTTATTTTTTTAATGTGAATATATAATATTCTTTATTAGTTTAATTTTATTTTTAATTTTTAAAATGATTAACTATATATGAGAGGGAAGAAACATTGGAAGAACCTATATTATAATTTTTTTTCTTCAATTTTTAGGCTTTTTTATTATTCTACCTATTTCCTATTGTTTATGATTTTTTTCCCCCTCAAATATAACAGAGCACATTCCAAAATTAACTAACAGCCAAATAACATCCTCAGTGACAGAAGAACTAACATTAAAGACGGAGCAATTGTCTAAGGGTTGGATTGACAAATTTTAAAGATAATAGACTTCATTAACATAAAATCGATGTTACAATGACTCCTGTGCTCATTAACCCGCTAGCCTACTATTACGCGTGAATACATGGATCAACAAGCCCTCTCATTTCCTTTATCTGACAAAATATCCTCACAAACATACTGAGATCTGGTAATGCAAATTTCCTAACAAAGACACCTGCAAAATGACCAGGCTAAAACTGGCAACTCAAATGCTTTCCTGGAAATTCAGATGAAATTAAATGCATGATGTTTTGCTCAGCTACGAATACAAATGTTGGGATACATCAAGCATCAGCCATGTTATTTCAAAAAGAAAAAAGATACATGCTCTCTCACCGGTAGCAATTGCAATTTCAAATCTACAACGGTATCGTAAGATATCTCATTAAAAGAGTTGTCGCGGTATGAAAAAGAAACTGAAAATTCTACAAAACTTAAAAGTGCTGATGTGATGATGTGTTGTAACAAAAATTATCAACCTCAATAAGACTGCATTTCAGTTCCGTTAAGGCTCCCAGCACTGACCTCGCTCTATGCAGCCACTGGTTGCTTCTGAGCAAATGCAATACCCTTCTCAATGCTGGCCTTCAGCTCAGGCTTGAGAGCTTCCAGTGCCTCCAGTTCATATTCAGTCAGCCCTTGGAGGTCAGATGAAATGAAAGCTTCAACGCCCTTCTTTCCAAGTTTTACCCTTGATGCAAAGAATGGAAGCTCAGTAAGATCGGATTGCACGAATGAGCACTCGTACACATCAGCATCGCCATCCAAAGCACGAAGAGAAGATTCAACAAATCTGGCAGCAGCATATGCCATTGACAGAGTCGCAGACCCTGCCCCTGCCTTTGCCTCCACAACTTCTGTCCCCGCATTCTGGATCCTTGCAGTTAGCTCCCGCACTTCTTCATCAGTGAAACTAACAGAGGGTTTTGCCTTCGATAGAAGGGGAAGAATGGTTATCCCAGCATGCCCTCCCACCACTGGTACATCCACATCAATAAGCTTGAGGTTTTTCTTCTGAGCAACAAACGTATTTGCCCTAACCACATCAAGTGTGGTAACGCCAAAGAGCTTCTTTGGATCATACACGCCCTTCTTCTTCAAAACTTCAGCTGCAATTGGCACAGTAGAGTTGACTGGATTGCTGATAATGTGGATGAAAGCATCAGGGCAGTTATCAGCAACAGCCTCAACCAAGGTCTTTACTATGTTGGCATTGATGTTGAAGAGATCATCACGGGTCATGCCAGGCTTCCTTGGAACCCCAGCAGGTATGACAACAACATCTACACCCTTCAGAGAATTGGGTAATTCAGAAGCTCCTGTGAAATCCAGAACTTGCGAGGGGGTGTTACAGTGACTGATGTCAGCAGCAACTCCCTTGACATTTGCTATATCATAGAGATGCAGGGCTGAAACCAATGGGGACATCTTAACTAGAAGTGCCAAAGGCTGTCCTATCCCTCCAGCAGCTCCAAGAACTGCCACTTTGTAAGATGCCTGTGGGCTTAGGTGATACTGTGACCTTTGGCTTGTTTTTTGGGCTTTTGGTGCAACAGAACCTCGAAGGGCTGCACTACTTTCCTTGCCTAAGAAAGATGACTCTGATTCACACTTCACAAATGTAGATGCCTTGAGACCACTGAAGGTTGCAAGTGAGTTCTGGGAGTGGAATGTTACAGCTGAGGGCTTTGATTGTGGGAGTTGGCTTGCTTTGGTGCGGAAGGAGACAGTAGATCCAACTGAAAAGGTAGCTGCTGATGTTGCCGCCATCTTGTAAATCTGTCACAAGAGAACAGTTTAAGGTTCAGTTATAAACACAAGCATCATTTAGCTTAGCTACAGAAGAACACAAGCCAATTAACCTCCAAATAAAGTTTAACAAATAGCTAGGAAGCAACCCTCAAGTTCCCTCAGGTCACTATGACTTTAATATCTGAAGAAACTCGAAAGTGATATTTTATAAGATCAATAACTGCTTATAATTTACAACTGATTCTGTACGCAAATGTCAAAGTTAGGTGTCCAAAAGAGGTAAAGATATAGGTTCTGTTTGGTATGACTTTTGCAAAATTGATTTAAGTTGTTCTTTAAATTTATTTGGTTAGAAACAACTTTTGACTTGAATCAAAAGTTTGTTACAATATTGAGCAAAAATTTTTCTTTAATCAAAAGTTAAAATTTTTAACTTTTAACTCATGGATTTGAACTTATACTACCTTCATTCTTCAAAAAAGTTGCTTTTTGAATCTTTTTTTTTTTACCAAACATACTTCTAATTTAACTTATTTTTGTCATAAATTATTTATGAAAAACAACTTTTGAGTTATGACTCAAAGTGAAAAGTTATTTTTCATAAGTCACGCCAAACAACTCATAATCTGATTTTTTATGAATTCTTTGTTTGTGAACAAATTTTCTCTCTTAACAAAAATCAATGTGATCACCTATTCATTATGTGAAGAAGTTATGCTAATCAACTAAAAGGAAAAACTGTGTTTTGGCAACCAAGATGTTAAAATCTAAGCCTATATGTGTGCTACATTGAACAAACCTTTGTAATTCAATCTAAATACAATAGAATGACATATCAACATGATTAAGAACATAAAAATTGTAGCGCTCATTTCTCTCTTACATGAAGTGATTTAAATTTGAATACAATCATGCCTAAAACTCAATTATACATTCTTTTATTTATCTATATTCAGAAAATGTTGGATCAGAAATGCAAAAATTTTAAACGGAATTATGCATTGGCAAAATAGAGTTTTTTATACAAACTACAATGGACTTCTCTCTGTGTGTGTGTGTGTGTAAACATCTTTTGTGTATGTATTTTACCATGAACAAGAGGTTTATGCCACTTCATAAAGATAAATACATAATTTATCACGATCTGAGAATCTGTATATCAACTAAAGCATGATCTAAACATGTAAAACATACCAAAAAAACATATTAACAAAACCGAGCAACCGTATTGTTTGAAGGCAACAAAATCCTAATCTTGAAGCATAGCTGAATTGCAGTTCATAACTCATTACATATATTGATGACAAGCAAGTTAGCAAGAAGGCCGAAGCAGTTCTCACAAATTTATTACCAATAACCCATCTGAAAAAGCTTATTTACAAACACAGGGATGCTCTTGCAATTCAAATCAGCAAAAATAAATAAATAAAATAAACAAAAAAAAAAACAGAAAGGGGACTAAAATGAATAACTTTCAAAACAGCATGGACTAAACTGTAAATCATGTCATGCCATCTTCAACCTCAACCGGACCTGATAATCAACTTTCACTAAAAACCCATCTTTCCCATCTGCTATTCATTGTCAAAATCAGAACAAAACCCCACAATTAATTTAAACTAAAAACCATTTAATCAAATCTTACTTAGATTCATGCAAAACACTTGAAAAAAAAAAAAAACACAAACATAAAATTCAAATATTATTTATCTTTCTCTATCTCTCCCCTCATTTATCCCCCAAACTCACAATCAAATCAAATCCTGTTTAATGAGCAATGAAAACCCCAGATCCAAACTTGAAGATTGATTTACATCTCATGCAAGCAAATTCTGTCAAATTAAAACCATGCCTAAATGAAAATAAAAATAACAACTTTAAGCTGCAAATACTATAATTCAAAGAAGATGGAGTTAGCAAGTTCTTACTTCTTTGAAGAGTTGAACAGAGGAAAGGGTGAGTTTTTGCTGCAAAAACAATGCAAATTTAAGCTTTGCTGAAGGGCTCTTGCTCTTATTCAAGTGTCAAAGCAATACATAAAATAATAGAAATCTAGGAAGCTCAGACAACTCCGCCATTTTTATATATGGAAATTTGTGGCTTTCCATCGTGTCTAAATTCAGTGAGAGCAAACTTTCTTGTTGGGGTTGGTGATCAAAAGTAAACACATCCAGCGGTCTAAATTGGTGGTACGTGGCGTAATCTGGAAGAGCTTTTGGAAAATCAGACTGGCTTAGCTTTTATTTTCCATTTTCGGATCTGTTTAGGTTTGGGCCTGACCTGAGTGGTCAAGTTTTGGGACAGTGGCCCACCTGAACCTGTCTTGCATTTTAGCTCCAAATCCTTCATATACAGGCTCTGGACTTTTAACCAATACTGCTTGTTTATGTTTGGATCCTTATTTTTCAGTGTTTGTTTTAGGTTTAAAAAAAAATAAACGAAAAATGATAGAGTATTTTTTAAAAAATATTTTTTCAGTTTAAAAAGAGAAAAAAATTTTCCTTCTCACGAGCTGTCTTGCTCTCGCATTACTTACCTCTCTCGATATATTTTAATAATTTTTTTCTCTATCTTCTTTTTATTTAAAATATATCAAATTAATTTTTAATTATTCTTTATCAATTATTATTTATTATTTAATTATTTTTCTTTATTTCTACTGATATTTGATTTTTTGATTTATAAATACATTAAATATTCTTAAAAACTATTTTTATGCCTTAAAATTATTTTTATAATAAATATTTCAATAATTTATCTTAATTTTTTTACTATTATCTCAAACACCACTAACAATATACTAAAATGATTGAAAATAATTAATTCTCTAATAAATATATTATTTTCCCAACACTATTCATTTGCAACTAAATTAATAATTTATAATTTTAATCAACTCGTAAAATTTTGTTAGTAATTATAGTGAATAATAAGTTGCAAATTATTACAACATTAATCTTTTGAAACCAAATGAATAATTATCTACAAATAATAACTAATAATTTATAAATTTATTTTTTAGAATAAATTATCAGTTCAATTTCTTAAAAAAAAAAATTCTTAATTGAGTTACCAAAATAACAATGCTAGCATCACTTAGATTTTTTTTTTTTTTAACTAAATGGAAATATGAACTTGATTTTGTCCCAAGTAATTTTGACTTGATTTTATCCCTAGTAATTTTGATGAATTGATTTGATGGTAAAAAAATACATTTTATTTTTTTGAATTAAAATTTTAGAGTCGTATCTATGAAAATTTATTAAATTTTTCTAAATGTATCTTATATTGTGAAATTATGAATGTACCTTTTTTATGTTTTCTCAAAACTTATTGATGTAACAATCACATACCGCTTTGTATTTTAATTTTCTCGCATCAAACAAACGCCGAAGTATATTTTTTAGGAGTTTTTTTATGTAATTGCCAAACGGCAAAAAATATTATTTTGGAAAATAATTTTCTGAAAAATAGCTTTAACAAGAATTGATTTTCTTATAGAAATTATTTCCCCCAAACAAACGGAGCCTAAAGTTGTTGATTTTTTCCTATAACTACATTTCAGTTCGAAAGTTTTGAGCCATTGCAGTCTCCCCTCCGTTAAAAGTTGAGGGGTATTTTCGAAACAACATTAATAAATAGGGATAACTCTCATCAACTTTTAATGTTTTTTCAATTGAGTATATTAATTTTAATTTTTTTTATTTGAATATATTAATTTTTTCAAAATTACAATTTAAGTATTTTTTTTAAAACTTCTGTAATTGTTCCATTATCTAATGAGGTCCTCTTTACCTCGGAAAACTAAATTATGATTTTGATTTTTGATTTTTTATCTTTTAAAAGAATTTTTTCTTCTAAATTATTTTGTCATTCTCGGCTTTTTAGCATAATTAATATCCAAAATTGTATATCTTCCGTCACCAAATCATTCTCAAATATACTACTCAATTATGGAAGAAGTATCAATTGCATATTCAAAATATTTTTTATATCAACTTTACCATCAAAGCATTTTAGATTTTTAGTTTGGGTAATTCTGTTAAATTTAGTTAATGAAATAGCTAGTTCAATGGCACTAGAGGTCCATGTAGTATTGATTTTTGACAAAGATACTCTTGTGGTTTCAATTTGAGCAATTGAATTCTTATGGCTTAGTCCGTTAGACAATAAAGGTCACCTCATTTTCTCATTAATTCTGATTTTTTAAGGAGAGGTGAGGACATGCATCAGCTTCCTATTGGTTCAATTTCAGGAAAAAGAAAATGTAATAAAAAATTCAAAGATATATTAAAAATT
Source organism: Dovyalis caffra (assembly GCA_963924115.1). NCBI lineage: Eukaryota > Viridiplantae > Streptophyta > Magnoliopsida > Malpighiales > Salicaceae > Dovyalis > Dovyalis caffra. The sequence goes on along the minus strand of CAWUPB010000957.1, from coordinate 1,905,451 downwards.
CAAAATATTTGTTAATTTTTTTTTTTTGCCAATTATTTATTTCTATAAATTTTTTTTTCAATTTTTAATTTTTTTAAAATAAAATTAAATAGAAATTATATTGTTTATTTTATATTAATTTATATTGAACTATTTTTTTACTTTTTTTTCTAGTGATTTGTCATTTTATCTTCAAAATCCAAAGAAAAACGTCAGGGAAAAATAAAATTTATGTAAAAATTATAAAATCTCGAATGAATAAAATCAAAACTTACGTAGAAAAAGAATTAGAAAATCATGCTAGTAAAAAAAATATAGAAATTGAATCAAATATGTTCCATCAATAAATCAGTAACCTTTGTCCTTCATTGATGAAATAAAAAAATAATAATAAAGTAACACTTTTTTTTCTCAAAATAAAGCAAAAAACTAGAAGAAAAAAGACTTTTTCTATGGTATAAAAATAACAGCTAGCTAAAAAACAGATTTATATTATTAAAAATAATAACAAATCTAATATAAACTAATAAAAAATTAACAACAAATATTATAACTAATTTTTTGTTTTTATCCTTTTAAAATAAAGTAAAAAAAAAAAAACCATTGTGTAAATAAAAATTTTGAAAATCAATTTTTTCTATAAATAAAAATTGTAAAATTTTTTAACTTTTTTTTTTTTACATTTGTTTGAATTTTCTTTTTTTCTTTTTAAATTGAAACCAATAGGAAGCTTGCACGTGTTCCTCTTCTTTTTAGAAAAAATAAAATTAAAAGAAATTTGGGTTGAATACAAGCAAAGGCATCTTTAAGATCTAACGGAACAAACCATAAGGTTCCAATTATTCAAATTGAAACCATAAGGGTGTCTTTGTCAGAAATCAATACCAAAATGACCTTTTGTGTAGTAAATTTAATGGAATGATCCAATTGAGGATTTGAAATTCTTTGATGGTAAAATTAACATGAAAAGTATTTTATGTATATAATTGATATGACCACTGTACTTGGATGGTATATTTAAGGTTAGCCCTAATTTTGTTTTTCAAATTAGGTGTTAACCCTCTCGACTTCTCTCTCCTTCTCGTGACAAAGTGTTTCGAAATTGTGGAAAATAGAGAGAAGGAAACGGCGGAGACGAATCGCAAATCCCAATCAACGCATTGGAAGAATGAGGGAAAGTAAAGGGTAGAAATATTAATGGGTTGGGCAACTCGACCGACTGGCCTGAGCCTGAGCCTGAGCCTGATTGTAAATGGACGGGTCTGGATAAGAATTTTAGGCCCTTTGACCCAACCTAGATGGAACCCGAACCTGTAAAGTTTCTTAAACCTCTATGTTTTCTCATATTAAGTTATGCACGTTACTCTTACTTTGACTTCATTCTCTTACTTTGTTTTTTCTTTCCATTTTTTTGCCTCTCTTAAGCAAAAGACACAAATCTACCCCACCTCCCACTAGCCACACAGCTAGTCCACCACAATCATTCATTGTAGCAATTCTCTTCTTTCTTTCTCTCAATAACTTTCTTTTGTCGTTTTATTAATTTTTCTTTTTTAAAAAAGAACAGTAACTAACCATTAGTCTTCTACAGCAGCGAGTCCACCAATTTCTTCTTCATTGTAGTAGCACTTCAAATACTTCGAAGAAAGCAAAAAGTTCACTTCCTCTTCACTTCTATAATTTTACCATCCTTGGCTTTTTGAATACAGAAATTGATATATATATATAGTAAAGTTATTGTTGTAAATTGTAATCATTAACCATCCTTGGATTTTTGAAAATTTTACCTATCTATTGTTGTTGGCCATTGTTGGAAATACCACTATTGAAATTTTGGCTGAAATGTTGTCACTCAATTTATTAGGTAGGACGTTTGTTTTGTTGCAGTTGAAACTTCAAACTAGATAATGTTCTGCGCTCCACAATGGATCGGATACAATATGCGAAATCATTTTTAAAAAAATTATTATAATTTGATAGTTTTTACTATATTATAAATTTACTAAAATACATTGAAATCGATAGCCAAAAAATATTTATTTAACTTTATAATTTTTTAATCAAAATTTTGTATTTAATTAATTCTTTTTTATGTTTTTTTAAAAGGATTTTCTTCTTTAAAAAACACGATTTTTTTTTTTTTGTCATACATGAATTCTTAAATAAATATAATAATTTAAAATGAAAGCTTCAATTTATCGAAAATCCTACATATATATAAAAGATTGTATCAAGAAAATAAAACAACAATTAATTTTTAAAAAAATTGCATAAAAATTTTAAGATATAAAATATTTTTTTTATATAATATTGATGAGAAGATTAATTTTAAAAGGATGTATATTAAGTTCATATATATATATATATATATATATATATATATATATATATATATATGTATTCAAATTAATAAATAATATTAGCATAAAAATTGTACTTAAAAAAATATGGTATGATCAAGTGTTGTTTTTAAAATATATTTTATTATGGGAATTGGTTTCAAAATATTCATTTCAAAAAAGTAAATATTAAGTGTATTTTGTGTATATGTACAATCCATTTGTAATTAAAAAATTAATTTTGATAGTTAATTATTTATAAATAATAAAATAGCAATTTTATTAAACTTTTATTACTCGAATATTTGGTTAAGTGAATTGCACATAGCACAAATAAAATAAAATACGTAAAATCAATACAGATCACATACAGCATTTAAGCTACTATTAAATGTAGAAAAAAATTTTCTTTAAAAACAAATTAAATCGTGAGATAAGCTATTTTTTGAAGGAAAGCATAAAAGTGTCTCAACTCTACAACTTTAGGTACATAAATGCAATCACTATATTATATTCATAAAATCATTTAATTTTTAATAAGCTAACATTTGCACTAATTGTTTTAGCTTTGTCCGTAGTACTTTTAAACTTAATTACAATTTATAGGCATTGCCTACTCTTGTTATTCTTGAGGTCATGTATATGGTACATCTAATTTTTTTATAATCAATATAGTTTTTTTTTTTTTTAATGCACTCTTTTTATATAGACAACCATGATGATATTTATATGTATATAAAAAAAAAATCACATGCAAACAACAATGAAAGAGATCATTGAATTATAGAGTAAATTATAAATTAGTCCCTCTCATTTTGAGAAACAAATTAATTAATCCGTTTGGTTTCTCAAAGTAATTATATAACCCTTTTAACCACAACTAACTTTTTTTAATGTTTTTCATCATGAATATTTTTACTTATTTTTTATTCCTTTTTCTATTTTTTTAAATCAAGATAAATTGAAAAATAGTAAAAATGATCAAAATATTAGTTTTTAAAATCAAAGGGACTAAATAATTCATTTTCCAAAGTGAGATGGACTAATTTATAATTTACCGTTGATAGCAAGTGGCTAACGAAAAGAAAAAACAATGAAAGACATGAGCATTAAATGCTCGTTTTAAAAGAAAAGGACAAGATGGAGAAAAAAGATCAAAAAAGGAAATTAAATGGATAATCAATCAAAAGTAGGTGTGGAATTTCACAAATCCATTGAATGGCGGTGTGTAGAATTAAGAGTAAAGAGAAAGGTGTTTACAACAAAAAAAAACATTCAAAAAAAGAGCCAAAGAAGAAAATTAAAAAGAGAATCAATCAAGGATAGATGTGAAATTTCACAAATCCATTGAATGATAATGACTAAAATTAAGAGTGAAAAGAAGAACGTTTATAATGCAAAGAAAAAAATAGGTTAGTCCATGGTAAAATGAGAGTGGATGAATAATCTATCAACAATGAAAATTCCATACCTTTTAGGCCTTTTTTTTTTTTTTTGGGAAATGTTGTCATTCATCAATTTAGACAATGAAATTGAAAAATGTTTTGTTACAATTGAAATGTTGTCCCTTAAGTTTTTTTACAATTGAAATATTATTCACTCAATTTATTAGTTATGAAGTTTGTTTTATGAGCAATTTTGCAAAAAAAAAAAAAAAAAAAAGTATAAACATAAACAAAATAAACTTGACAATGTTCCAAGGCATTTTTTTTTCATTTTATGAAATGCCCAAAAGTACGGCTCAAAAGCTCGATGACCATCATAAGCCGAGCTCAAGCCAAAATTAGCTGGTCTAGAACGAGCTCGAGCTAGACAAATCCGCTTGACTCGGCGAAGTCTAGCGAGGGAATGAAATTTGAGAGAATGCTAGTCAACTCTTCGAGTTATGTTGTGAATCGGACTAAACATATTTATTCTAATTTCATAACATGTATTATATTATCAATCAACTAAGATATATTAAATTAAAATTAAAAAATAAAATTTCATATAATATTATGGTTTTTAATCAAAATTCGTTTTCTTTTGTTTATGTTTTTACTAAATTTTGTAGTTAAAAAAACACGACTCGTTCTTTCTTAAATAAAAACCCATAATAATCTAAATATAAAATATAAAAAAAATGTCTTAATAAATTTTTTTATATTATTGCATCAAATAAATAAAATAAAGATTAATGTTACAAGTAACAAAAGAATCCTTTTTATTCTTGTTTAATATTGATGAGAAGATTAACTTTTTTAAAATATATATATATATATATATATATATATATATATATATATATATATATATATATATATATATATATTTGATTTATATATATTTATTGAAAAAATAATGAATAATATTAGTACAAAAAGTTTTAGTTGAATTATTAGACAATTCTTCTAAAATATTATGTGAAATATATTATTTTAAAATATTAAAAAAATAATAGCAAATGGTTGGTGTTATCTATAATTTTCAATAAAATAAATGAATTTAAAATTAATTTGATGAGAATTTTTATAAGAAATGATAAATTAAAGAAATTAATTTTAAATAATAAGAATAATACAATTCGAGATATATATGTTCATTCTAAAACTAAAATATATCGTATGTATTTTATAATCGCTAATGTGTGTGAAAAAAAATAAACTAATGATTGGTTTTTCATAATTTTCTTACTTAATTCAATAATAAAAAAAAATTGAACATAAATTGGTGGATAAAAAAAAGTACAAAAAAAAAAAAGAGAGGCAGTGCTCGTGTACCTAGAGGCCCAAAGCAAGCTCGAGTGCATGGGCCCATAGAAAGCCCAATGCAATCCGCTCTCCCGGTTGTGCAAAATAGCCCAGTGGACCAATTTTCTTAAAATCAAATATGAGGGATAGAAACAAAATGTAATGAAAAATTTACAAATGAATGTCCAAAACCAATAAAAAATTTACATCAATGCCATTTCCATCCACAGTAATGTATAAGGAAATGAACAATGAAAATCCTTATTCATTCACTCGTTAGTTCTTTTAATTTTTCTTTAAATCTTCTATCATGATCGACACAATCAATCTCTTCAATTTGAAGAGAAAGTGAGCGGAAAAGTCAATTGTTGACCTTTATAAATGTTGTGTTAATTTACAATTTTGTTACCTCCATTTTATATTGATTAAATTTATTTTTCCTCTCATTCCTTTCCTCCATTTTGCACTCTTATCCAAACAAGAGAAAAAACCCCATCTTTCATCCCATTTTCTTCCAAACCATGATAGAGTGACCCTAATACTTAAAATATGACAATTTTTTTACCACATAATGGTTAACTTTATTAAATTTTTAATCTAATCAATATTAAAAAAAATAAGGCTAAGTAACTAAATAGTGGACCCAAATTTCAATATGTGGTTTTTTTCATTATTCTTCTAATGAAGTCAAGAATTGGGGTCATTCAACCTTTTTCCTTTTCTTTCTTCTCACTTTGTTTCCTCTAGCTTTCTTTTCCTTGCTTTTTTTAGTTCCCAAACATAACTTTAAAGTATCAAATAAAGTTAAGGGTTAGCATTTAATCGTTTTTAACCTAAAACCAAATACAATACTTGATTAAAAAAAAAAAAAAAGATCACTAATGCAGATGACGTATTTTTGAGAAATGTATTATTGTGGCAAATGTGAAATTTGAATGTTATAGCTAAAAGGGATGAAAAATTTTGCTATAAAAATTGAATAAAATAAAATCATCACGAGAGGTTTTGCATATTATGAAGTTTATATAGACTTTGCGAAGACATTGTCCGAGATGTGATAGCTAACTAATAGAGATTTATAATCATAATAACATACAAGAAGTTCGAAATCAATCTAGTCATAATTTTAATGATGTGATAGCTAACTTATAGAGATTTATAATAACGGTAATATATACAACAAATTAAAAAATCATTTATTATCTTCAACAAGGGAAATGATATTGGAGGATTAACTTTGTTTTGATAGATCAAGAAATCATTTATTGTCTCCAACTAGAAAAATGATCTTAAAGGATTGATTTTGTTTTGATTTGTTGGAGTTGATTTGGCCATCGTTACACCTCAAGTTGAGCGGCTCATGACGGATGCGAAACTTGCGTCGAAGGATATCAAAGCGAGGAGTGGAAAGACCTTAATTTAGTAAATACTATACTTGTTGCTCTTGGTTCGCCGGAAGAATATGTGGATGCTCTTCAAAATGGTACCGTTGCTTGTCGTGGTTGATGAACGACCTTATGTAGACCTCTTCCTCTCGCAGCACTCGTGAGTTCTCCGTAAGAGGTCAAGAGTTCACCAAAAGTGGTTGGGGATTTGTGAGTATCTCAACTTGGAGATAATTAATTCAAGTCCTTATTTCTACTTTCTTTACTAAATGAAGTTGATTTGCTTGTAACTTGTAAGTTATAATTGCTTGGAAGTCTGTCATAATTATGTAGCTTGAGAAGAACAAAAAGGGGGAAAATGAAAAAGAGAGAGGCTCGAATGAGTAGAATTTCGTAAGCATACCCCTCACCTCCACCTCTCCGGAGGCAACAAATTTTTGATAGGATAATGATGAGAGTGTGTAAGGTGCTATATAAACTTACAAAGGGAAGGTAAAATAAAAAAAAAACACAAATTAGAAACTTTAGAGTGTCGACCGAAGCGTGAAGAAAAGAAATGATGGCATAAAATCCTTTTAAGAAATTGTGTGTTTTATCATGTCATTAATTTGTTTATTAATGTTATATGTGTTTCTTCTAGGCACTTCTAAGAGATTTACCCTTGGCCATTGATATGTCTACCGCCATTCTCCAACTATCCGAGAGTGACGATCTTCGGGAGATCCATGCATGGCAAGTGGTTACCACGAAAGGTCGGCGAGTTCCGGCACATCGGGTCCAGGTGCGGATCAGCTGGAGCTACAAAGCTTCGGGGGCTTTTCCTCATTTGTGCGATTGCATGTTTGCATGACATTTTGCCAATTTAGCCGGCACGTCCCCGAAGACTCCGATCCTTCGTCCAAAGCGACTCTCGCTACAAACATCTTCAAACATTCTTATCATTTGCCGATGACAAGGTTGAACAATGGAAGAAGAGCAAATCCAATTATCAAATCGTAATGTGCTGAAAACTACATCATTTAATGGATCCGAAAGAATCCGAAGGGCCATTTCTCAAGAAAGGGAAAATAAAGATAATTGGCTATATTAATTGGTCAAGATAGTTTTATTTACATGACCAACTATATCTAGAGTTTTATTTACATGACCAACTATATCTAGGTAGCCGATTACTCCTCCATAATTTTGTTAAGTGGCTATGTTTTACTACATAATGTAGAAAACATTTACTTGCTCTCACATGAGGTAGATTATAGCTTGCGGTTCTTTGAACTTGTTATTCAATTGTCTACATATATATAGTCAATACAAATGCGATATGTGTTCTATGTAAGAATGGAAATACCTCTCATAATGATCCTTACATGAAAAATAATGAAACCACTATTCTTCTCCTATCCTCTCCGTATTACTTATCATGTAAACAGATCAGCTACTTGTAGATTATCCATAGAGAATCTAGCTTGAAGACAATTATCTTGGATCAAGTACAGTTCCTATTGTTCTGCTGTAATGACTTCAAGCGACTGTGACGGAAATGTTTGCTTCACTTTTTTTGTCATATTTCGTTCCTTGATTAAGGTGGCAAAGATAAAACTAACCCTTGAAATTATGATTAGTTGTACGCATTCGGTTATTTGATTTTGGTTTTGATTTTAACAAATTCAATTTGTTTTTAGATTCACCGAACTTAAAAAAAGTCAAAAGGGACATATCATGGATTTACATATTAGTGAACGGAGGAGCTAGACACTATTACCCACATTTTGGAAGTATAAGGAGTAATATGCTAGAAATTATGGATGAGGAACTGATATGTTTAACTACATAAACTTGAAGGACTACATGAATAATTCATCCTCCTCTCTCTGTCCCTTTAAAAGGGTCGGAATCGAAACCCTTCGGTTTTTGACCCAAGATAAAAGCCGAAAGCACTCTCTTTCTCTTTATACAACAAAAGATGGCAATCTGTTTTCTTTCTCCTTTGAAACCCATAACCCCGATAACTTCATTAACAAATCCGAATCCTAAAAGACCAAACCTTCTACGCTATAACTTTTCGCCGCCCACCATCATAACCACCGAACCCGAACCCGTTTTCACCTCCGTCGGATCCTTCGCACTCGCCACCTGTCGCCAACCTAGGCTCGGCTTTGATTTCCTTGGATGCGTCGTCGATGGGCTCGGCAACTTCGTCTCTCTCCGTGTCGACCCCTCCATCCACCCCGGTGAGCTCTCCATCTCGAATGTTTCGAGGTCCAAAAAGCTCTCCAAAAACCCACTCTATAATTGTGTTGGCATTGCTGCCATTGCCACCATGAAAATGGTCGGCATTCACTCTGTAGGTCTCTCTCTTTCCTTTGAAAAGGGCCTTCCTTTAGGATCCGGACTTGGATCTAGCACGACCAATCGTTATTACAGTTCTTGTGGCGGTGAATGAGTCGTTTGGAAGGAAATTAGAGGTGAAAGATTTAGTCTTGGTTGGTTTGGAATGCGAATCTAAAGTTTTAGGTTACCATGCTGATAATATAGCACCAGCAATAATGGGTGGTTTTGTTTTAATTAGAAGTTATGATCCACTGGAGTTAATGAGATTACAATTCCTAGTTGAAAAAGATTTGATCTTTGTGCTTGTTAGTCCCGATTTTGAAGCACCAACGAAGAAAATGAGGACTCGCATTGCTCGCTGAAATAGGGATGCCAAACCATGTATGGAATTGTAGTCAAGTCGGGGCTTTGGTGGCTTCGGTGTTGCAAAGGGATTTGGTAGGATTGGGAAAGGCACCGTCGAGCGATAAAATCGTGGAGCCCGAAAGGGCCACTTTAATTCCCGGTATGGAAGGAGTTAAGAAGGTCGCTCTAGAGGCGGATGCTTTTGGATGCACCATTAGTGGGGGGGGGGGGGGAGGGGTAGAGAGTGAGGGTAGAGGGGTGGAGATTGGGGAGAGGATGGTGGAGGCTTTTTGGAAAGAAGGGAAGTTGAAGGCGGTTGCGGTGCATCGAGAGGTTGGATAGAGTTGGTGCTAGACTTGTTGGCGGTGTTCCCGGATAATAAAAGTTTGAATAGCATCAAATGTCTATCTATTCACCCAAGCAAACAAGTAGAGAGAGGGCTTGTTTAGGTTTTGCTTATTTTAGGGTTAATTTTTTTTTTTATCGGTAGATGAAAAAATATATAAAATTATTTTATTTTAATATCTTATATCAAAATATATTAAATCAAAATTGAATAAAATTTTATTTTATTTTTATAATTTGTTTAATTATTTTTTATATTTTGATAAATTTTTTATTAAAAAAATATTATTTATTTATATCTATCCATACTTTTAATTCATGTGGTTTTATGAATAACATAGGACATGTTTTTGTTAAGTTTTGGGTCTAACATAACTTCGGGTTTTTGTCTCGCTATTGCTAGTCTCATTTCATGCCTACATTTAATGTGTTTTATTAATTACATTGTTTTGTCCGTTTATGCCCCAAGCAAAAGCACACCCTACTTGACTCTCCTAACTCGAAAATAAACCTTCCCTTTCTCATACATCATTGATCATCCCTGCTCTTTTTTTTTTTTTGATACTAACAATTCAAAAACCTCATCGAAGAAGTTATGTATTCGGATACACAATCATGCCAAATGTAACTAGCCGAGCTTTTTAACTTAATAAAGGAAGAAGATCTAAGATGAAATATTCTAGGACTTGTTAAGGATGACTCCTTCGTATTTGATCCGGAACCATCTCATTGCATCATCCTTTGTAACTCTTTGGTGGATTCCGACACGAGACTTGCACCTATGACGGCTATCGCTACCCGATGTCGGATGGGACTCTCAAAAAATAAATCTCTCATGTATCACTAGTTTCAGATTTTTATTTTATTTACAAAACTATTTCCGAGTTTGGAGTCGCCACCTAGTATTAAAGGAACTAGGAACCTAAAATTTACACTGGTTCGGAGATTCCATGGTAAGGAGTTAGTTACACTTATGGGAAGATAATTAATCATCCAAAAGTGTCTTTTCCTAAGAAAGGTACTACGTCTAGGTTAGTCATAAACTATCTCCTAAAGTATTTTATTTTTGCCAATTTTATTTTTTGATTTTTGAGACTTCAATTTTTTCAAGTCAAATTAAGTTTTTTTATTTTTGAACGTGGCATCATATTGAAACGATTGTCGGACTCCTTCCGTCTAAGAGACACGTCGGTTCAAACATCGGAACCACTTTTTGAGTTTCAACACAACCAATGTGCTCGGAGAACACTTATTTATTAAAATGAATTTTTCAGCTGACAACGACCACTTATCGGATAGGAGACTTTTGTTAAAAGTTTTATGTTTTTTTGTTTTTGTTTTTGTTTTTATTATTATTATTTTTTTAAAGTAAAAGATTGTCATCAATCCCTAAAAAATTAGGAAACTTGACGATCTTCCGTTTATTACTTACCGAGCCTAATTACTAAACAAATAAATTAAAGCTACATGAATTAAATAAAAAAAATTTCAAATATTGAAATTTAAATTAATAATAGGTATGCATAAAATAAATTCAAGGGTAAATTCAAACAATTACAAAGTATTAAAATGACAAATTCTAACTAACATGCATAAATAAACCTAAAATTAAATTTACATTAAAAATAAATAAAGACCATTTAACCTCTAAATAAAAAAATGGAATAACATGCATAACATTAAAATGTAAAATTTATTACACATATTTTTTGTTGTTTTTCTTTCTTTATTTTATTATTATTATTATTATTTTTTTAAGTGAAAGATTGTCATCGATCCTAGTCCCTAAAAAAAAATTAGGAGACTTGACAATCTTCCACTCATTACTTACCAAGCCTAATTACCAAAGAAATAAATTAAAGCTACACTAACCAAATAAATGAAAGAAAAGAAAAAAAAATTCAAATATTGAAATGTAAAAAATAGACATGCATAAAATAAGTTCAAATTTAAAATCATATTAATTAAAATATTTACAAACAATTAAAATATTAAATTCTAAGTTAACATAAATTAACAAACATGCATAAAATAAACTCAAGATTAAAAATTACATTAATTGAAATAATTAAAAAAATTCAATATCTAACTTAAATATGAAATAACAAAAAAAATTTGTATTTATTTTTTTATTTTACTTTATTTTTATTTTATTTTTATTTTTTTTGTTTGGGCCGGACTCGTCCGACCCACCCAAAAGGAAAATTTCGAGTCAGGTTGGGCTAATCCAGCCTGCTACATGCGGGTTGGGCTAAGCCCAACCCATACTTCTAAAAATAAAACATTAACCCAAAAAACATAACCCAAACCATATTTTCAAAAGTTTTAGATCAAAACCCAATTTTTATTTTTCCTTTCTCTTCATCTCTTTCCCATTTTCTCTTCCTTCTTTCTTGTTTTTTTTTTTTTTTTTTTTTGCTTCTTCCTCCCTCAGTCGCCATGGACGAACCACCACCTGGTTCGTCCCTATTTCTATTCTTTCTTTTCTTTTGTTTTCTTCCCTCTCTTCTCTTCCTCCTTTCTCGTTTTTTTTTCTTCTTTCTTTTCCCTCTCTTTTTCTTTCTTTTTCTTCTTCCCTCTCATGGTCGAAGCTACAATGGGTGGTTCGTCCATGGCCACTCGATTGTTTCCCTTTTTCTTCTTTCCTTCCTTTCTCCCTTCTTTCCTTCCTTCCTAAACGCCTTAATTCCCCTCTAGATCAAAAACCTCAAATCAATTTTTTTCAAAAAATCCCTAATTTGGCCAAACCTAAGTTTGATTTTTCATCAAAATTTTCGTTCAAGTAGACCTAATTGACTTGATTTCAAGTGAAATTAAGTCAATTCAACCCTTTAGGACTCGAAATTTTGAAAACCCCCAAATCAATTTATTCAAAAATTATCGGGAATCCTAGATTTAAATTGACATCAATTCGGCTTCAATTTGGGGATTAAACCCCAAATTGAAGCTGTAATTGCCTTCGATTAGGTTTATTTTGTCCTTCCTAAACTCAATTCGCACCCAAATTCAAAATCCCCTCAAATTTCAAAACACAATCCTAACTTTTGTCAAAACCAAAATTAGTGAGAAATTAAATGGTATTACCTATAAGGATTGATGAAAATGGGTATGGATTGCAACTTCAATTTGGGTAAATTCAATTTCTTTCCCTCTTTTGGATTTTTTCTTTTGTGCTATTGATTTCCTCTTCTTCTTTTTTTTTTTTTTAATTTCGAGCTCTTAATTTTTGTGGACTTCCTGCCTTTTTTTTTTGGATCTGAATCCCCCCTCCTTCATGTTCTGTCTGTTGTTTGTGTATATATATATATATCCGTGAATATTGGCTTGGTTCTCCACCATGATGGTGTGAGATTTTTTTGCGGGATATGGAGTGGGCGAGTGTGGCCATTTGGGTTGTAGGGGATGGTTGTGGTAGAGGCTGGTAATAGGGGAAGGCTATGCGGTTGTTGCAAGGTGAGGTCTGCAGGAATTGGGGAGGTTGTAAGGTGGTGCTTGCGAAATGGCGAGCAGTAGGGAGTGCTTGGAGGTTGACTTGGGTGATGAGGGAGCTGCTAGAATTTGCGGTAGTAGGGTGGTCGTGGCTTGATATTGTTGATTGGAGGTAGGAGTGCTACGGGAGCAAGTTGGGGGTTGAAGGGATTGTGGCGGTAGTAGAGGGTCGTCGGAATGATGAGGCGTTGGAATTGTTGACTTGGAGGGTCCGTGCGGGAATTGCGGGGATAAAGGACAACAAGTTGCAATTCGAGCTTGTGAAGATGGCAAGAACCGACCGAAGATGCAAAAGAACAAAAGATGCAAGGGAAATGTCCCTCCTTTTTTTTTTTTTTGTATTTTTCCATTTTTTATAGTTTTAATTTTTTTTTTGTAATTTTGTTCGAATTCTAAATAAATAAAAGAAAATATTTTTGTTTTTTTTTGTCTTGATTTTATACGAAGCAAGCCTAAATTTAAATAATAAAAATAAAATAAAGAAAACTAAAATATTACACAAAGGTAAAATTTTAGGGTATGACAACGGCGACCAACACGATATCTAGGACGTTCCGAACAACATAGAAGTCCATGCCACAAATACCAGTTGAAGGGTCGTACTTGATGCTAAGATCAATGTGCTCCCGGTTACCGAATCCAAAGCAACTAGTATCACCGAAGTTCTTTTCTCAAAAGCTCATACTCCTTCACCTTCGATCCACTTTTCAGCAGAATCGTATAGCCTTGTCTCCCCTCACGATCACATAGCAAGCAATCTTCTCGTTACGCCCGATCCCAAAAGATCTAACGGTATACCTAGCCTTGGAGAAGACTAGGCTTTGACCACTAAGCCGCTCAAGCACCTTGGCGGCACGAGTGAGACGATCTCCACTTTCACCGACGGAGATGTTTAGGACCAACTTCGGACCTCGATCTCTCTCATTGGATTTGATAGTTTCTTCTCTAAAGCCATTCTTTGCGTGAGAGGATGGTTGAGACGAAACCTCGCTATTAGCTAACATGATACGAGGGGTATTCAAGAACTTCAACATATAGAAGGAAAAAGAACTTTCAAGGTCGTAAAATAAAATCATATCAAAAGGAAGGAAAATTGATGATGTATTTTTCTACAAAAAAATAAAACGGGACAAATAAAGCAATGGTCAAAACTTTTTCTATCCATAGAAGTTTGGATTCGGTTTTCCTAGGTAGCTACGACTGCTTTGCACCAACGGCAAAGAACTCGGATATCATTTCCAGAGGTATGCCCTTGGTCTTTGGAATTTTCAAGTGGACAAACACAAATGATATGATACAAATGATCGCATACAAGCCAAAAACACCAAGCAAGGCCAATAGATTTAAGCATCACTTGGGAGTGTATAGGTCATAATGATGTCGCCAATCCAAAATGTAAGGGCACGATCGGCTATACAAAGGCCACTAACACGAGTAGAGACAATCTCGCCCCTAGTATGTTGGGAATTGGCCTAAAACCCATGACTAAAAAACGAAGTAGAGCACAATGCTATCGAGTTGAGATTGATGCATTAACAACACCGCCCATATCCACCAAGCTTCCAAGTACCAACAAAAGGATAGGTGCTCACTATTCGTTTTTAATCGAAAAATCAAAACGAATCAAACCGAAATATCAATTTCGAGTTTGATTTTTTTTTTTTTGAAATTTAAAAAATAAAAACCAAATCAAAATTATTTAAGTTTTTGAGTTCGGTTTGGTTTTTTAATTTTTGAGTTTGATGAAAACTGAAAAATTGAATTATTTTTTTTTTAACTACATATATATTTTTTGAAGCGAGAATAGTCATCCCTTCCTCCTCCCCTTTTGAGTAATTATGTAGTAACATCAAAGTCTTTTGATTATCTACATACATAGATTCAATCTTTATTTCATCTCAATTACAAAAAAAAAAAAAAAAAATGCATGGAAATTTAACGTAAGTATTTATACTCTAAATTTGATTTTGCAAATATATTCAACTATCAAATCTCCATCGATAGGACTATAACTACTTGGGCAAAAAGTCTATGATCATCAACTAGACATGAGATTTTGTAACAAATATTACTAGTTTAACATGACATTATTTTCAGATTTTTTCAAAACAAAAAAAAGGGTAAAAATCGAATAATCAAAAACAAAAACCGAAATTTTGGTTTTTTAATCGAAATACTGAATAACATTTCAGTTCGGTTTTGATTTTCTTTCTTAAACTTGGTTTTCTTTCTTGAAAGTTTGCTTCAAAAATCAGTAAAAATATTTTGAAACCGAACGAACATTCCTACTAAACGAGGGATAAGATCAACACAGGGATAGTAGCGAGCAGCAAAGCCCTGCCAAACATAACAGCACTAACGATACTAGGGGAACAAGGGACAACAAAGGGATAGTGCACATCAATTATAGCTTCTTCTTCTTCTTCTTCTTCTTCTTCTTTTTAAATCCAGTCAAAGGAGGAAAAAAAGAAAATGGAAGTAACTTCTCCTCGAGATATCCAGGAGTTTCATGGCAACCGCTATACAAGGAAGCATTGTTGTAAGGGAGCTGATAAGCGGAGATGTAGAAGCTGAACTAATGCCCAATTTTGAAAGAAGAACTCCAAATCCTGCCTGCTCAAGAATTTGAGTATAGTTGAGAACCCCATTTATGCCAGCGAACTGCGTAGGCACACAAATTTAGAAGCAACTTGCGAAAAGCGATACAAAACCTTAAAGCAGTATCGTGTCTCCATTAACAAATTTACTATGCATCAAACTTTAAGGCATAGTTGTCAAAAGAAAAAGAAGAAAATGATGGCACATATGGGAGTGTCATAACCATTCGTTTAAAACCATTATCTATTATTAAAGTTTAGAAATGGTCCCTGTTGAAGAAAACAGAACAGATGCTAGGATTAAATTGTTACCATTATAAAGAGCAAAAGAGTAGGCACTAAATTAATTTCATCACAAAGCACCAAGATCAGTAGACTCTATTTCTTACCTGCTGAAGTTTTTGAAGTCCCACCCCAACAGCCAAGGCAGGCTTGAGTCCTGGTTCGGAAAGATCTCTCCAGCTTGGTCCTTTAGCTGCAGTTTCAATGGGTGGACCATAGCTGGTCCAACTGGATGCTCATTCACAAGCTCCTTGGGATAAAGAGCTGATTGACTCAGCAAAGCAGCAGCCTGGATGTACTCACGGTCTGCATGGGCATCAGCACCTGTCAGAGAAACCAGAGATCCACGCCGAGAACCAGGGGCTCCCTCTTGATTCAAATAAACTCTCTTAAAGCCTCCTTCCTTCTTTCCATCTTGGCCTTCTCTCTCGTACGATTTCCATGCCCGCTGCAATCACCACCAATCCCTGTGTTACCAACTGGATGACGGATCTCCTGCATTTCCTGTTATCAGACTCCCTTGCCTCATGTTTGACATGATTCCATGGGCAGGTCGGACCGTGTCCTTGTCCATGCTTGTTGTCGAACGTGAGATCAATAGAATCTTCAAATTGTCATCAGAATCACCAGCAGCACTATCAGATGCATAGTCCTCGGCTCTCCTCATCCTAATCTTCATGTTTACGTCAATTCCCTCCTTCAGTAAACATGAACGTGCTGCCAAAGCGAAGGGAAACATGTCAAGTTATTCATAAATACAGCTGCATTAACACTAAAGTAAAACAGAAACAAAATAAGCCCTCTCCACTACTTATTTGCTTGGTGAGTAGATAGATACTTGCTGCTACTCAAACTTATTATTCCACATCAAATCAAAATCAGCATCATTTTATGATCAATATCATCAACATCTAGGAACACTACCAATAAGTCTAGCACCAACTCTATCTAACCTCTTCACCACAGCAACAGCCTTCAAATTCCCTTCTTTCCGAAAAGCCTCCACCATTCTCTCCCCTATCTCCATCCCGCTCTCCTCACTTTCCACCACTGCCTTCGCAGTCGGCCCCGCCCCACTAATGGTACATCCAAAAGCCCCTGTTTCCAGAGCTGCCTGCTTAACCTTTTCCGTCCCAGGAATCAAATGAGCCCTTTTAGGCTCCACATTTTTGTCACTCGACAATTAATGCCTTCCCGAATCTAACCAAATTCCCTTGCAACACTCAAGCCACCAAAGTCCCAGCTTGGCTACAATTCCACACACGGAGTGGCATTACTATTTCAGCAGGCAATGCAACCCCCTCATTTTCTTATTTGGTGCTTCAAGTTCGGATCCTAAAAAGGGCTTTTCAAAGTAAATAGAGAGACCCAGAGCAAACGTTGAGCATTTTCATGGTGGCAATGGCGCGAGATACCAGGAAAGTTATAGAATGCATTTTTGGGAGCTTTTTGGAGCTTGAAATATTGGAGATGGAGTTACTGAGTTAATGGGTACGTGGTTGTTAGTCCTGATTTAGAAGCAGCGAAATAGGGATGCCACACCATGTGTGAAATTATAGTCAGGTTGTGGCTTCAGTGTTACAAGGTATTTGGTGGGATTTGAGAAGGCATTGTTAAGTGATAAAATTGTGAAGCCTAAAAGGGCTCCTTTCATTGTTAAGTAATAATGTTGATTGATCAATCATGTATGATTCTGGTTTTGCTTTGGTGCGGAATAATAGTTTGAATTGCAGCAGATTTTGTTTTTTTTTGGTGTTAACTAGTTATAAGGATACAGAAGCTAGCTTTTATGACCTCAAGAAAGCAAACGTCGTATCTTCTCTGATAAAATTGGAACGATACGGACAATATTAGCATTACATTTATGAAAACATATCGTATTTTATCTAATAAAATTGCAAGAGAATATTAGCACAACGTCTGCTCAAGGATGACACGCACAAATTGAAAGATCATACAGATTTCTTTTTTTGCTTTGTTAATCTTTATTTCTCTCATCCATATATCTTGAATTAATCCAATAGTTCTTAGATGGAACCCTTATCAATTAATGATGAATAACAATCATACAGGGTTTTAATTATTTAATTTCACTGATTTGTCCTCTCTCTTTCTGCGAATGGATTATGGATTACTAGCATTAATTTATAGCCATAATTAATTAATTAAGCTGTTTTTATTTCAGTAATGAACTTAGTAACTGCCTGCTATGCATGCTGCCAGTTTCATCTAACGAGCTCATTTTATCATTTAGAGATAAGAATATATAATATATTTTAATATTTTAAATAATTGAGAAATTTAGCTATGAAATAAAAATTAATTAATAATAATTGTGAAATTTATTTAATTTAATATATATTATGTAATATTTAATAAAAATATATTTTATAATTGAGTTTAAATATATCTTAGGAATTTTTTTTATTTTGAATAATAAAAAAATGTGCAATTAAATATTTATTTTTTAAAAAAATCAAATTGTGTAAATCATTTTATATTAGAAAAATGTTTAATTTTAGTTAATGAGTCTATAAAAAAAAGTAACCATTAACTATCTAGAGAAAAAAATTATTTTGAGTAAATAATAACTAATGAAAAAATAAAAGCACAAAAACAAAAAAAGGATGGACTGAGCTCATATCACGCTCCTGGGCTGGAAGCATAGCTCACCCATAAAAAATACAGACCTTTTTGTAATAAAAAATAAATGTCAGGAACCATTTTGTATAATATTATACGTCGAAAAAGCAAAGCGTAAAAAATTAAACAAAACAAAAAAAAAACTTTTTAGAAAACAAGTTGTTTCAAGTCAAAAAGACCCAAAATAACGTCATTTTTATTCACTTTAGCGCAACTTAACTACAGTAAAATAATTTATTTTTTTTAGTACATGTACTAGTTAAATATTTTCGTTATTTTACAGTTGGACAACCGTTACATGCTTAAGGTTAACAATTTGTATGATAAAGTACGGATAAAAGTCTTATTTATGATAATTAATATAAATTGAATCTATTTGTTGATCAAAATTGTTTGATTTATATATATTTGCTAACAAAATAATCAATAATATTAGAATAAAAACTATATTTCGATAATTGAGAGGTTTTTTTAAAT
This sequence comes from Dovyalis caffra, assembly GCA_963924115.1. NCBI lineage: Eukaryota > Viridiplantae > Streptophyta > Magnoliopsida > Malpighiales > Salicaceae > Dovyalis > Dovyalis caffra. The sequence goes on along the minus strand of CAWUPB010000957.1, from coordinate 1,886,513 downwards.
ATTATTTTAATTATTTTATTTGAAAAATATTGACTTTAGAACGTGAAAAAACATAAAAATAAAAAATAAAAAAAATTAGTGTTATGTGCACGATACACAATTAACTTTCAGCAAAACCAATGATATACACATACACACACGTATAAATCACCTAAATTACATGAAATATATTGAAGTTAATAGATTAAAATAAAAACTAATATAAAATTAGTTTTAATAAATTTTGATATATATATATATATAACCTAAAATCTTAAAAAACATTGTATATGTTTCTTCATCATCAAATTTTACATAAAATAAAAAAAAATTATAATATGATTTTTATAATTTTCACATCCAATCACGTGAAAAAAAAGGCCAGGCCAGGCCAGGGCAGTCCGCTTGGGCCTGCTTGGTCAGGCCTGTGTGAGCAGCTAGCCCCATGTGCTTGGGCCTGCTTCTATAGGCTACATGCGAGGCTAGCCCCACTTGGGCCTGCTTCTCAAACCCTTGGGTCCTGACTAGCCCAACAAAAAGAAATCCTAGATGGAAATAAAAATTTTAAAATATAGGGGACCAAAACATAAAAGATTATATAATTTATATATAACTGCCCGAAAAAGAAGCAAAAATTATACAAAAACCAGGCTTCAATGAATAGTGTATAGTAAATGAATAGTAAAAAGTTCAATTATTTTAGTTTTTTTTTTTTTAATATCTACTAATTGATCTAAAGAACTTGCAAAATTAACATTTGAATCCATGAAAGATTGAGATGCCACTTATGTTTCCATAATGGATGACTAAAGGATTGAATAGGATGATGCCTAAATCTTTGAAAAGCCTTTGAATCCATGAAAGTTCAGTTGTAGTATGAGCAAGAGAACAATATTCTGATTTAGTGGATTGTTTCTTTGCACTCTATGATATTAAGTTAGACCCAAAAAAGATATAGTAACCACTGGTAGGTCATTGTTATCGAGATCACCGACCTATTCAACATCCAAAATATGCAATTAATTGAACTGAACCAAAGAAGAAGTGTAAGCCTAATGTAATGGTTCCTTTTAGATAGCGCAAAATGCATTTGACAGTAGCCTAACGTGCAGTCCTTTGTAGTGAAGGTGATGTCAGGCCTTGTGAATGGAAGATATTGTAGCAAATAATCGTCATAACAGGAGAGTTTTGAGCCAAATGCTACAACTGAGTAGATGGGCTTTGAATTGATACATATATAGATCCTTAGAATCCCAAATAGCTTCAATGATAATAAATTAATTAAGAATTCAAAGATCTTTCATTGCAAAGAGATGGTGCAAATTTTTTAGAAAATGAATGATTATAGATTCATATGTGCTACTGATTATAATATCATCCACATAATAGTTTGATGAATAAATAATAGGTTATCAATAAAAAAGGAAGTAAAACCCAAACAACGAATATACAAGGCAAAACTAAGAAACCATGCTCCAGGAGTTTGTTTGAGTCCATAAATAGCCTTTTAAAGTTTACACACATGAGAAGGATGTGCGGGGTCAACAAATCTAGGAGGCTACATCATGTCAACTTTTTTTTATTTTATTTAAAACATCATGAAGAAATGCATTATTTATATCAACTTGTTTCATAGGCCAACAAGAGCAAGAACCACCCGAAGAGTTCTAGATTTGACAACGAGATTGAAAGTCTAACTATAATCAATTTCGGATTGTTGACGAAACTCTTTAGCAATCTTGTAGCATTCAATGGATCCATCAATCTTATGCTTTATTCCATAGATCCAACCACACTCAACAATATTTTACCCTAGTTGAGATGGAACTAGAAACCAAGTGCCATTCTTTTGAAAGGAATTAAATTTAGTAGCCATGGCTTCCCTTCATTTTGAATGTCGGATAGCTTGTGAATAACTTGTTGATATTGATATATTATATATAACTAAAAGAACTGAGCTTTGGGTTGTTATTCATTTACTGTAGCTATAGACTCATCTACAATGTAGATAATTTTTTTATGATTTTTGGATTTTGATGGGTGATGATATGAAAATTATATAAATTTTTACACTTTAATCCTTAATATTTTTGAACGAATATTTTGATCCGTATCTTTATTTGCTAATATATTTTAGTCTCTGGGTGCAGAGAGAAGGGAAGGAAGAAGAGAGAGATTGTCGGCCAAGCTTATTTAGGTCACTTTAGTCGGAGAAAATTCATTAAATTTTTTTACCTATGAGAGATGAGTTTGTCCATATTGGTTTTAAGCTATTAAATAGTTAGATGAGGTAAATTGGAGCAAAAAAGAAAAAAAAATTGATTTGATTATGTATTTTTTTTTTGTATACATTAAAAATAATTTTTAAGGTTTTAAACGTGTTTATTAACTTTATTTGATTATGAATTGGTTGAAAGTTGCAATTCCTTTTTTTTTTTTTTTTTTGGGTCGGTGGCTCAGGCCTGAAGAAGCAAGCCCGAGCTGCCCTGCGTCACAATACGCAATTGGGCCAAACTGGCCTTACTGGATGGCAATTTCAACATATCCGGGGTCTTTCCAGGAAATGGCTTAATGTTATATTCGTGGAAAATGCAAGCACATGTGGCTTGATGAGAGTCAATTTGACCTAAAAATATCCAAATAAATATTGGAATCCTTTAAAAAAAAAAAAAACCCACTTACATTCTCAAAACAACCCAACACTCTCCATCTCACAAAACGAATACCATCCCAAACGAAATCATGATCGTTAGTGTGGTGCACGAGCCATGATGAGAAAATGGTGTTTTTATTTGGATGGAGATGATGAGGAGATGATGGTGAGAGACAACATGTCGAGGGATGATTGTGGGTGTCCCCACGCGTGAGGGATAGAGCTTATTCAACTATTTTATAGTTTTTTTTTTTTTTAATCTCTAATAGATAGGTTTGAATTATTTAAGAGTATATATTTTTAGTATTTATTGTATTGATTTTTTTTTAATACAGTTTTACATAAAACTTGATAATTAGTAATTGATATAGTTTGTTTGATTTTTAAAACAAATAAATATATAAAGTTTAATTGCATTAGAATAAAACTAGAGACAAAAAACAGTAAGTAGTTAGGATATACATGCATTTATTGCATCCATATTGTGTGTGACCGGATACAATTACATCTCTTAAATGTATTATTAATAAAAAATTTGCATTAATTAATTTGCTTGCATAGTTATAAATTGGAAATATACTTTTCGTATGATATTTGTTGAAAGAAAATTCCACATCTTTCTTAAAAGAAGAAGAAGAAGAACTAAGAGAAAAAGGAGTTTCATTTTAAAATTTAAGTTTTATTATTATTGGTGTTTTTGGGCTTCTTTTTTAGCAATTTTAGAGTTTTCATAGGCAAAAAAAAAAAAAAAAGTGCTAAAATTGTACTTTATTGGTTAGTGATGATTGATGAGACTTATTTAATGTTATCTAAGGTTTATGGGGTTAATAAATAGGAAAAAAAACCAAGATTAACTTATTTTTAGATTTTAAATTATAACACAAGTGATAAAATAATGTTTGTTTCAAAAGACGAGAATAATTAAGAATTTAAAAATAAAATATATTATATATTTTTTAAAATTTATTTGTTTTTTTATTAGTATATAAATTTTCTAAATTCAATTCTAATCAATAAAAAAAAATTATAAACATTGATACCAAGTTGGAAAAAAATGTATAAAAATAATATAAATTTTGGGTTTGATTATTTTTCGTAGATATGAAATCTATTACTATTCATGTTCAGATACTATACAAATAATACAAATAAACATAATTATAATAATTGTGACAACACACAAACAAGATTATTATAATATATTCAAATCAACGAACAGTTGGTTATATATAAATAATTTAACAATCAAAATTATATTATCTTTGCAATTAATGTGAGGGCATACAACCAATTGAAAAAAGTATAGTTTTGATTGCTTTGACAGTAATTCTAATTCTAAGATAGTGGTTGCTAGCTAGAATCTAGAGAATTAAAATTAAATACAGCCAACTTTCAATAACAAGATATTTCACAGTTTCGACAAACCAAAGTGCGCCATATAGTTTAGTAAATCTTAGAGCCTAGCTTCTCTTTTTTTTTTTTTTTTTTTTTTTTTTTTTGTGTTTTTTCTTCCCATAATATATATATATATATATATTATCATGGAATTAGGCGTGGATAATATAGAAAATAGATCTTTATTTATTTATTTTTTTTTAGTTTTATGTATAGTTTGACGGTGATAGAATATATATGATATTTTTTTATATTTTTATTTGAACATATATCTTATTATGTTACTCTCATTGTTTAAAATTTATTTCTTATTTCTTATTAAATTTTTCATGAAATTAATTTTTTTATATAATTTTATTTGTTAATAAATTTGATTTTTTTTTATATATCGATTTTGGAATAAAATTTTAGAATGTGAGTGTTTTATTTTTTAAAATATATTATTATAATTTATACGATGAATTATTTTTATGATTTTTAAATGAGAATAGCATAGTTATATATATATAGAATTTATCGAAACCAATTTTATAATAGTTTTGAGAGAGAGAAAGAGAGTTAAAAGTGTGTTTTAGATAATTTGATTAATTTTTTTAAAAAAATTAATAATGAGTTAAAAAAACCTCACAGGTTTTGTTTTCTTTAAAAGTTATTGGAACCAATTTTATAGTAGTTTTTATTTTAATCTATTTACTTTGATATATTTCATACAATTTAGGTGAGTATATGTGACGCCCCGGGTCCCTTACCTATTAACTAACAAGCTCGACCGGCGCGACACACTCGTTGGGACTAAGTCCCCTACTTCCTCCATCATATACAACGAAATTAAACCATGGGGAACTATGATATAATTTACAACATTATTACGGATAGTTCTATAATTTATAACATATTCAAAGTGCTTAAAAATTTACGTCCTAGGCTCGTACCCCTTTTTAATGACACAAAAGATATTCCTATTTTTATGAGTGACACATGAGCCTCTTTTAGCAAGAACCGATAGCATCTTCGATCGGCTTAACTTTGCCTTTACCCGAACAACACATAAATACAATAACGGAATGAGCCAAAGCTCGGTAAGTAGGGTGATGCACGTGATATGCAATGCTATTGTGTTTCTCATATTTTCATCCATTTTAATTCGGGTACCCTAGGTATATGCAAGTCCGTGCGCCCAATCTCTCGGTGATCATGTTATCACCTACTACTCTATTACTTTCTCTCGGTGATCTCAATATCACCTACTCGCTCGTAATGGAATTATCCCTCGTTGTAGCACACGGTTAACGAAATTATCTCTCGCTTAACGGTGTTAGTAAATAGAGCTCGCACTATTACCAAATCCACTCAATTCGATTACCAAACCGTGTCAATTCAAGACTCAATGATTTTTCTCAATTTATTTCCACCTCCAATGCACATGATGCACGTGATGACATGTTTAATCACATTCAACCAAACTCGGGTACCAGCGCTTCTTTCTCAAGCCATACTCACGATCCAACCATCACTCGGGATTCACTCGGCACTCACATACCAATCATGGTATTCATAGCGGGAACACAACCTCCGCTCATTAATATTGTTTATTAGTTTCATTAATAATTAGAGAAGGTCCAATTCTTTTTTTTTTTAATTTCCTCTCCGAAAGAATAAATTTTCTTTAAAATTTTAAAATCTTTTTTATTTCTATCTAAGTCTACTTATTTTAGCCGAAGCCCATTTCCATTAGTCTAAGCCCATCTACTTTAAAATCAAGCCTTTTGATTTTAGTCCGAGTCCATTACCAAGTTTATTTTATTTAAGTCCAAGCCCATTAACATTAATCCAAGCCCAAGTCCATTTGTTTTAATCTAAGTCCACTTTATTTTTAAATCCAAGCACATCTCATTTTAACTCAAGTTCAAGCCCATTAACATTAATCCAAGCCCAAGTCCATTTATTTGAATCCAAGCCCAAGTCCATTTGTTTTAATCTAAGTTCACTTTATTTTTTAAATCGAAGCCCATCTCATTTTAACTCAAGTCCAAGCCCATTAACGTTTATCCAAGCCCATTTATTTTAATCTAAGCCCAAGTCCATTTGTTTTAATCTAAGTTTACTTTATTTTTAAATCCAAGCCCATTTATTTGAATCCAAGTCCAAGTCCATTTGTTTTAATCTAAGTCCACTTTATTTTTTTAAATCTAAGCCCATCTCATTTTAACTCAAGTCCAAATCCATTAACGTTAATCCAAGCCCATTTATTTGAATCCAAGCCCAAGTCCATTTGTTTTAATCTAAGTCTACTTTATTTTTAAATCCAAGCCCATTTATTTGAATCCAAGCCCAAGTTCATTTGTTTTAATCTAAGTCCACTTTATTTTTTTAAATCTAAGCCCATCTCATTTTAACTCAAGTCCAAGTTCATTAATGTTAATCCAAGCCTATTTATTTGAATCCAAGCTCAAGTCCATTTGTTTTAATCTAAGTACACTTTATTTTTTTAAATCTAAGCTCATCTCATTTTAACTCAAGTCCAAATCCATTAACGTTAATCCAAGCCCAAGTCTATTTGTTTTAATCTAATTCCACTTTATTTGGAATTCCAAGCCTATCTCATTTTAACTCAAGTCCAAGCCCATTACCATTAATCCAAGTCCATTTATTTTAGGTTAAAAATTTTTCAGCAGTGGTACACCTAAATAACCTATACCAAATCAGTCATAACTCCTTAAATATATATCTAACACTCACGAAATTTTAAGGGGATATATTAGACATATAGATCAACAACTTTTATTCTTTAATTTTCCTCTAAAAATCATTCTAAAATCCTTAAATAAATCACACAAATTTCGGAACTAAATAATCTTTTCCAGTAGCTGGTCCATTCAATGATCCGTACCAAATCAGTTATAAATCCTTACATACTGATATAAAAATCATGACATTTTATATACATCTAGTAGACACATAGATTAACAACTTGACTTCTTTGAGTTCTGCCCAAAAACCACTCTATGATCCCGAAATAAATCACACAACTTTCGGAATGAAATATTTTTCCAGTAGGTGGTCCATTCGAACGATCCATACCAAGTCAGTCATAACTCCATATATATATTTCTAAAAATCACGAACGTTTAAAGAGAAATAGTAGACACATATATCAACAACTTTCATTCTTTGTATTTTTCCTAAAAATCACTCTAAGATCCCGAAATAAATTACACCAAATTTGGGTTTTTCCACCCCTAAAATCCAGAAATCTTCTCTTAAAGCACATTTCTCATCACACATGCATAACCATCCATCATCAAACATCAAGTGTTTAAAATCATCACAAAATATCATAATCACATTTTATATGAATTAACAACTTATAAAATAAACATGGAAGGCATAAACAAAGCAAGAAAAAAAAATGAAACCTATTTACTTTGGATTAACTTTCCTAAAATCTCTTTGGCTTCCTTTTAGTTTCCCTTTCTTTTTCCTTTCTTTTCCCCTTCTCTTCCTTCCCTTTTTTTTTTTTTTCTCTTTCTCCCCTCTCTTTCACTCTTTCTTTCTTTGCTTTAAGGAAGCTACGGGATGCACCAAAAAATGCATCATTATCCCATTTTTTACTTAAATATCTCATATAATCTCATCCATTTAATGCTCATTACAAGTGTCAAGAGCTTGTGGTGAAATTCAAGGTAAATGTGGCTGAAATTTATGAAATGATGGGTTTAAATTTTCAGAATTCCTCCCAAAATTTCGACAATTAGCACTTTCTTTTTTTTTTCTCTAATTTATACTTATTCTATATAAAAGAAATTTTCTAACTAATTTACCCAACGTTCTTTTTTTTTTTTTTTTGACGTACACCAGTTACTCTCAACAAATACATACATATCACATATTCCAAGTACATATGTTGACTCAGTTACTGATTTTCATGTACGTAATCGATATACTATATATATACGTACGAATATAAATATCTAGATACGTACACTTATACGATTACGGATTTTACGAGGGTTACGGTATATATACATGAATCATTAGTTTTGTTAGAAATTAATATATTCACTTCGATATATTTCATACAATTTAGGTGGGTATATATATACATGAATCATTAGTTTTGTTAGAAATTAACTATTTATCCGCACACATAATAGCAATTATTGATTTTTATTTTTTTCATGTTCTAAAATATGTATTTTTAAATAAAATAATTTAAATAATGTCTTGAAAAAAGAACCTTCTAGTTATTCAAATATAAATTTTTATGCTAATATTATTAATTATTTTGTTAATAAATATGTATAAATCAAATAATTTTGCTCAATAAATAAATTCGATTTACATTAATCACAAGAAATAAGATTTTTGCTCACATCATACCGGACAAATTGTTAATCCTATATATATATATATATATAACGATTATCCGATCACATCGTAACACGAGTATCTAATTAGTTAATAACTAAAACTATAGCCGTTGGTAATAGATGTTCGGTGCTAACAAGAGCTTTCTTTTTAGAAATTCCATCTTTTGAACAACTTTGCATGGGATGAGTATTTTTGGATTTGGATATAGCAACATAATCATTATTGGTTTAATAAATTTCATGATCTGAAAAGACTTATTAGTTTTCAATAAGTTGAGGATCTGTTGGTGAAGATGGATCCATAGGCATGGATTGTTGGTTTGAACCAATAAAAGCATCTATAAGAGTAGACGTTACAATATGTATAGGAATTGTAACATGTAGGAAATTTCTACCATTATTTGATTTTCTGCCATTATTTGATTGCTAAATCTTCTTCTCAAGAAGGAAAACCTGCTTTGATAAAATACAACATGTCTAGATAAAAATATATGTCCAGAGCATATATATATATATATATATATATATTATGTGCATTGGGTCGAATAACAAACACAACCAAAACTACGTAGAATAATATAATCTATTTTTTTTTTATCAAATTTTTTTCATAAGACAAAATATTATCAAGAATTCTAGTTGGCATTCTATTTATTTGAAAAATAGCAGTGAAAAAGGCATCTGACCAAAATTTATTAGGCATGCCAGAGAGTGCCAAAAGTGAGAGACCAATATCTACGACATGCCTGTATTTTCATCTGGTAATTCTGTTTTGTTCAGGTGTGTGGGGAAATGAAAGTCTATATAAAATACATCCATGAGCAAGATAACTTAGGAATTTAGATTATTATATAGCCTTTATTTTTCGATCAAATTTGTTCTCCATAAGAGCTTTAAATTTGAGGAAAATTTCAAAGGCTTCGGATTTAAACAAAAGTGGGAAAGCCAAAACTATCTACTAAAATCATCAATAAAAGCTATATAATAATGAAATTTATTTAATGCAAGAGAAGAAGGAGTATTTCAAATGTCTGTGAATCAGTTTTAAAGAAAAATTAGAATTGGATATATAGATGAGAAAAAAGTAACTTGGTACTCTTTTCCATTTGACAAGTAGAGCAAAGGTGCAATGACTTAGTGGATTCAGAAAGAGAAATGAAAGGTGAAATTGATTTAAAGGCATTTTCGCCTAGCGGCCTTTGGTGATAATGCCCTCTAGACAATATTTGAGACTTGTGTAAAATAACACGCGCGAGGGTGAGCTGGCTGATTGCTTCAAAAGTTGTGAAGGAAGATCAAGAGAGTAAAGACCATCACTACCGTTCCGTGGGAAAGGACCTTCCCCAACTGATTAGATACAACAAAAAAATCAATATCAGTAAAATAAAATAAAATAATTATCTCGACAAAATTTTTGAACTAATAACAAATTTTTGGTTATTTTTGGAACATATAGAATATCAAATAAATAAAATTTAGAATTTTCAAATATAAAAGAAGTAGAACCAACATTACTATATAACCGAAAGAGATGAAGGGTTTAAGCAGTAAAAATCATTGTTCACCTCCTCACAAATCATTATTCATTATTTTCAAGTTGTTTCATTTTGAATATCTTTTTTTCTTTTTTTTTTCCATTAATTTAGGTTTTTTTAAAAAAATTTTTTAGTTTGTTTCAATTTGCTCTCTAAAATTTTAAAATAAAAATTTTAATCCCCTAACTTATTCATTACTCATGCCTTTTTTTGCTTTTCCATCAATTTATGTTTTTTTATTCAATTAAGTGTTAAAATTTTAAAAAATCAATCGTTATTTTTTTCAATAAATTGACGATTGTATAACATATATGGTATTTTTTAATTTATAAGATATATTTTTAGATTTTAGAATAAATATCAACTATTATTATTATTTAAAATTGATTTTTTGATAAAAATTCTCATCAAGTTAATTTTTATTCTTATTTTTTTATAATTTTATTTATTAATAAATATGACTTATTTTCTCTATGTATGGATTTGAATAAGTTTTTTTATACCTATTTTTATTTGTTTGATTCTTATATAATCAAATTTCAAAAATTCAATATATATATATATTATTTTCTTATTTTTTAATATAATCAAATTTTATCGAAATCAGTTTTATAGTTTTTACTACACTCTATTAACTTCAATATATATATTTTACCATTTATTTTTTAAAAAATATTTTTAATTTATTTTATACATTCTCATCTATTGAGTACGGTCATGATGTATAAAAAATAATAACATTAGAGTCATTGATTTTATTAGAAATCAACAATGTATCTAAAAAACAATACCAACTATTTGTTATTATTTTTTTAACATTTAAAATGATTTTTTTCAAATAAAATAATTGAAATAATATTTTAGAATAACCACCTAATAATTCAAAAATAATTTTTTATACTAATATTATTCATTATTTTGCAAATAAAAATATATAGATCAAATGTATATATTTTAAAAAAATAATCTTCTCATCGGTAAAAAAAAGTTTCATTTGTTAATTTTCATACAAGTTTTTATATTAATTGTTGCTTTATTTTTTCGATACAATGTAATGAAAAAAAGTTTAAGATTTTTTTTAATTTTATATTAAAATTTGTTTATTATGAGCTTTTATTTAAGAATAAATGCATAAGAAAGAACAAATCATATTTTTTTGACTTCAAAATTTATTCAATATATATATATATATATTATTTTCTTATTTTTTTTATATAATCAAATTTTATCAAAATCAGTTTTATAGTTTTTACTACACTCTATTAACTTCAATATATATTTTACCATTTATTTTTTTAAAAACTATTTTTAATTTATTTTATACATTCTCACCTATTGAGTACGATCATGATGTATAAAAAATAATAACATTAGAGTCATTGATTTTATTAGAAATCAACAATGCATCTAAAAAAAAAATACTAACTATTTGTTATTATTTTTTTAACATTTAAAATGATTTTTTTTCAAATAAAATAATTGAAATAATATTTTAGAATAACCACCTAATAATTCAAAAATAATTTTTTATACTAATATTGTAACGCCCACGCTCTAGTCATATTTCTACTACCTAAGTAGAGTACTTGGACGAAGCGCGTTATGATGACATACCTTAAACTCTAAGTAGCTTTCTTATGATATTCTTAGGACTTTAACGAGTCATTACGTATATAACTCCTTAAGATAAAATTTACATAACATAATTAAATACATTAATAAAATATTACATGCGATATTCAATTTCTCACGAACTCCATACCCCAAATTTACGGACAAAATAAAAACTAATATATGGTGCCTCACATGAGCCGAGTTAGGAGGAGCCGGCCGCATCCGTACCAACTTGTCCTTTTTCCGTCAAGACATAAAAAAAATAACAACGGGGTGAGTCGAAGCTCGGTAAGCGGGGTGATGCACATGATATGCAATATTGTTTTGACTTCCCACCATACTCATCAATTTTAATCTCGGGTACCCTAGGTATTAGCCGATCTACTCTATTTATCATCCGGGTGATCCGCGAGATCACCTTCTGCTACAACGGAATTATCCCTCGTTGTAACTACGTGTAGCGGGAATCCATCGTCTAACGAGTGCAAGCACACGACTTGATTTCATCCGAGATGATCCTCGGATCATCTTCTCGCTATAACAAAATTATCCCTCGTTGTAACTACTATTAGCGAAAATCTATCGTCTAATAGTGCAGGCACACATCTTAGAGTATTGGACTACTAATACCCATTTATTCTAGTTAGGTTATCAAACCTAGATGTATAAACCATTTTCCAATTAATTGACTTGTCTTAAACCACCCACTATGCACATGATGCACGTGATGACATATTTAATCACATTTAACCAAATTCGGGTACCAACCCTTCATTCTCATGCCATACTCATGGTCCAACCCACACTCGGAATTTATCCATTGCTCACATACCAATCATGATACCCACAGCGAGAACACAAACTGCACTCATTAATATTGTTCATTAGTTTCATTAATATTTAAAAGAAGGTCCAAGTCCATTTACTTTAATCCGAGCCCATTAACTTTATCCTAGGTCCATTGAATCTATTTAATTCCATTTTATTTGGTCCAAGCTCATTTAGTTTATTCCAAACCTATTAATTTTGTTAAAATCTAATTTTTTTGGTTTTAGGGTTTATTACCGGGCAACTCCTAATCGAGTAAATAATTTTCTAATTTCAGAACATAATTAAATCCTACTCATTTTATGGTAGATACTAGACATATTTATTTATAACATATCAAAAAATTATGTCTAAATACCAAGTACACAATTAATTACAAATTTTTGAAACTTAGGGAACAATATGCCTAATAGTAGTTTATCTAGAGCTATCCATACTAAATCGGGTGTAACTCTTTGTACACGAATCCAATGACCAAGAAAGTTTAAAGGAAGTTAGTTGAAACATAGATGAACAACTTTTATGATTTAATTTGCACCTAGAAATCGATCTAAAATCCTTGAACATACACCCCAAAATTCGGACAGAATTTACTCCTTATCAACACTAATTTATTAGTTCATTCCAAGTCAATTTTAAACATGTTTTAGTTCACTTAAATTTAGTCTAAGTTCAATCCAACCCATCACCACATACTTGGACATTTTTCAAAAAATCATAATATCATAAATCATCACAACAAGGTATCCATACATAGATTTATCCCAAGCATCAAGCATATAACCATTGAAAATTATTACAACCCATGAAATAAACACTAACAAAATGACTTAAAAAAATAATTTAAGACATTAATCAGCCAAAAAATGAAACCTACTTACCTTTTTTAGGTTTGATTATAGTTTTCTTAGCTCTTTTTCTTTCCTTTTTCCCTTCCTCTTTTTCTTTCCTTTCCTTTCTCTCCTCACGTTTTTCTTCATCTCTTTTCTTTCTTGCCTTTTCTCTCTCAATTTACGGTACCTACGGGTTACTAAAGTTTTTCTCCTATTTTAACACTTTCTATATATATATATATATATATATATATATATATATACATATATATATACTTACTTTCATTCAGCTACAAGTGTTAGAAATTAATGGGATAAGGTGTAAAGGTTATAGGTGAGTCATGAGGAAAGTCTGGTTGCTTTGGAATCCATAATGGGTGAGTTGGCATTAAATTCATTTATTGCATTTACTTAGGTGTCTATATAAAATTTAGACTAATTAAAATCATTAATTAACTTAATTCAAGTAACTAAAACTACTTTCTTTCATAAAAATTCGAAAATTTCCATTTTTAAAAATTCGGAATTTCTTTTCCTCCTAAAATTACAGCAGTGTTTCCTCCTAACCCATCTATACTAAAATGTGCATAACTCTTTCTATATGTATCAAACAATTATGAAATTTTATAGAGAGCTAGAAAACACATAGCAAAACAACTGTTATGCTTTAAGTTTTTCTCAAAAATTAATCTAACAGCATCAAATAAATCTCACAAGATTTGGGCAGATTCTTCTCCCAAAATTCCAGCAGAATGCATTTCGAAACAACCCTCACTACAATTGGTATAACTCTTAATGTATAGGTCTAAATATTATATAATTTTATACAGATCTATTCAACACATAGATGAAAAACTTTCATTCTTTAAGGTTAACCCAAAAATTACCCTAAAGTCATCAAATAATTCACATAAAACTCGGGTAGAATATAGTCCTTAAAACACTGATTTTGCATATTTGATTTCTTTAATAATTAAACCATTAATCTTAAGCATAATAACGTTAATTTAACATAAATCACATATTTCAAGCATTAATTTCTCATGATGAAATGATAATTATACTTACTCTTAATATACATATTTATAGAATTATTCTAATACACGTCGCGTTATGGATAAGGGTTTTTACGGGGGTTACAATTCTTCCCTCCTTAAAAGAAATTTCGTCCTCGAAATTGATTCACTTGAATAACTCGAGGTATTTATCTTTCATTTCTTGCTCACTTTCCCAAGTCATTTCTTCGAGGTTATGGTTTTTCCACAAAACCTTAACTAGCCCTATCTCCTTATTTTTCAAGCTGTTTGACCCGTCAATCGAGAATGCGGATTGGTCTCTCTTCGTATGTTAAATGCGGAGTAAGATTCAGCGACTCTATATTCAAAATTTGACTCGGCTTTTCAATGCACTTCCTTAGCATAGACACATGAAATACATTGTGTATTCCTGCTAAGGATGGTGGTAGCAATATGCGATACGCTTTATCTCCTACTCGTTCTAGTATCTCAAACGGTCCTGTGTACCGTGGGTTTAACTTTTCCTTTTTCCCAAATCGTAGTACGCCTTTCATTGGTGAGACTCTTAAAAATACATAATCATCAACCACGAACTCTAGATCCTTCCTCCGTTTGTCCGCGTAACTTTTCTATCTACTTTGAGTTGCTTTCATCCGTTGGCGGATCTAGTCTACTACTTCGATTGTCCGTTGTACCAATTCGAGTCCTAGCAATCTTCTTTCTCCTATTTCACCCTAATGCACCGGAGATCTACATCGTCGTCCATACAAAGCCTCATAGGGAGCCATCCCAATTGAAGCTTGGTAGTTATTGTTATACGTAAATTTAACTAAGCGAATGTATTTCTCTTACTTTCCGGACCAATCTAGGATGCACACTCGTAGCATATCTTCGAGAATGCTGGATTACACATTCGGATTATCCGTCGGTTTGTGGATGATAAGCCATGCTTGAAATTGAGCTTGGTGCCCATAGCTTTATGCGGACTCTTCCAAAATACGGAGGTGAATCTAGGATCTCGATCGACACGATTGAGATCGGAATCCCATATAGTCTCACGATTTCGTCCGGATACAATTGGGCATATTGGTTTAAATCATAGGTGGTTTTGACGGGAAGAAAGTGTGCTAATTTGGTCAACTCTGTCTACGACTACCCGGATGGCATTTGACCCTCTATCCGATCTTGGCAATCCCATGACGAAGTCCATAGTTACATGCTCCCACTTCCATTTTGGAATTGCTAGTGGCTTTAACGTTCCCGAGGGTCTTTGGTGCTCCACCTTCACTTATTGGCAAGTTTGACACCTTGTCACAAAGTCAACTACATCTTTCTTCATTCTTGCCCACCAATAATACTTGTCGTAAATCTCGATACATTTTCGTACTCCCGGGTGTATTGAATATGGGGTTGTGTGTGCTTCCTTTAGTATCTCATCTTTTATGTCGTCCACTTGCGGGAACACATAGTCTTCATTTGAACCTAATCATTCCTTTATCATCCATCACAAAATCGGACTACTGCTGCGGCCTCTATACCTTTCTTCAATTCCTTCATCTTTTCATCCTTTTCTTGCTCAATTTGAATTCTTTCTTACGGCATCGAGTTGGATTAATAGTGCTTGATAGCATGATCTTGTGGCCTATAGAAACTATTTCTAGTTCCGGTACTTATAGGTCCTTCATTATCGGAGTACGGGTCACCCATACCGTAGCGATCGATTTCCTACTCAAGGCATCGGCAACAACATTGGCTTTACCACGGTGGTAGTTAATTATACGGTCATAGTCCTTTACCAGCTCTAACCACCTTCTTTGTCTCATGTTTAGCTCTTTTTGTGTAAAGATGTATCGTAAGCTCTTATGATACTGTTTATATCTCACACTTTACCCCGTACAAATAATGTCTTCGATTTTTAGGGCAAAGACTACTGCTTGCTAATTCTAGGTCATGTGTCGGGTAGTTTCGCTCGTACTCCTTTAATTGCCGTGACACATAAGCTATTACTCTCTCATTTTGCATCAACACCGCTCCTAATCCATGTTTGGAGGCGTCCGTATAAACTACGAAAGTTCCATCCTCGGACGGAATGGTTAGTATCGAAGCCGTGACTAGTCGTCGTTTTAGCTCTTGGAAACTCTCCTCACAAGCATCCATCCACTGGAATGCGGTGCTCTTTTTCATCAAGTTAGTAAGAGGCCTAGCTATCTTCGAGAAACCTTCCACAAATCTTCGATAATAACTCGCCAACCCTAAAAAGCTTCGTACCTCCGTTATGCTCTTCGGGGTAGGCCAATTCGAATAGCCTTTACTTTCTTTGAGTCTCTTGCGATGCCTTCCTTCATCACTACATGGCCTAAAACAGCCACTTGTTCTAGCCGAATTCACACTTCTTGAATTTGACATACAATTGTTGCTCCTTTAGCGTATGCAAGGTGACCCTTAGATGTTCCCTATGCTCTTTCTCACTTCGAGAGTAAACCGGGATATCATCGATGAATACGATGATAAACTTATCCGGGAACCACTTTGAAGACTCGATTCATCAAGTCCATAAAGGCGATTTGGAGCGTTCGTCAACCCAAACGACATCACTAAAAACTCATAGTGACCGTATCTCGTTACGAATGCTTTGTCTTCTTCACGTCTTCCGGTATCATCCTCGATTAGTGATATCCGGATTGTAAGTCTATTTTAGAGAATACCTTCGCCCCTTATAATTGGTCAAATAAATCATCGATTCGGGGCAATTGGTACTTATTTTTAATGGTCACCCGGTTTAGTTTTCGATAGTTGATACATAGACTTAGACTTCCATCCTTCTTTTTCATGAAAAGTACTAGAGCTCCCCAAGGTGAGGAACTAAGACGTATAAAGTCCTTATCCGATAAGTCCTGTAGCTTGCACCTTCGACTCCTTTAGCTCGGTAGAAGCCATTCTATAGGGGTCTTCGAAATCGGAGCCGTACCTAGCTCTAGTTCAATCTCAAACTCTATTTTCCTCTTCGGTGGTAGCGTGGTCAAACTCTCTAGAAACACATCTATATATTCTCGTACAATTTCTATATCTTTCGATTTCAACTTTTGCTCCACTGGCTATCTACCACATGCGCTAAGTACCCCATACATCCTTTTCCTAGCATTTTTTGAGCTTTAATAGCCAAAATGATTGGTTTTTTTTAAGCTTTGAATCCGCCTTAAACTCTAACTCGTTGACTTTCGGGTAGATCAAAAGTTACCCTTTTTCCTCGACGATCTATGTTGGCGTCATGCTTTGTCGGCCGAGTCCATCCCTAGGATCAAATCAAAATCCTGAAGGTCCAGCACTATCGGATCGGCTTCTAATCTCCTATCTTCAATATGTACTGGACACTTTTTAACCACACTTGACGATTCCATGGTGTCACCGAAGGAACCGCTATAAGATATCTTACGGCTAATGTCTCCGGTTTAACTCCTAGGCTTTTCACTAATGTGTTTGATATAAAAGAATGCGTGACACCAAAATCTATCAAAACTTATGCAATTAAGCCAAGGATTGAGACATTACCATGAATTACAATTGTATTCCTCGATCTGCCTCTTCTCGGGTCATAGTATACACCGAGCAGGTACTCTTCCCGGTCTTGGTTTACGTACTTGTGGGCAATTGTAGGACATGTGCCCCGGCTTTTGACACACATAGCATACCTGCTGTCCGATCTGCATTCCCCAGCATGGAACCTTCCACATTTTCTACATTGGGGCGGACTGCCCATCATTGATCTCGGTTGGCTACTTGACGGTGGTCTCGGAACATATAATGCTTGGTCCGATGGCTCGAGAGTTTCTGGACCACCACTTCGATTAAAATTTCTAGGCGGAACTCGTCTCATTGGTCCCTATGAAGAGGCTCCAAATCTAAACCTTTGCCTCTTTTGCTTGTAAGTCCTTTGAAATCTCCTTCGATCTTCGTCGATCTATCATCGCCTTATCCACCATTTTTGAGAAGGTATTGGTAGATGACATTCGTACCATACTTCACACTCTTAGGTTTAATCTTGTCGGAAATCTGTTCCTTTTTAGATTTTCATTCCTAGTAATAAATGGGACAAATCTACGACCTTGTTCAAACTTTCGTAAATATTCACGGACCGACATCCCATCTTGCTTTAACTCCGGAAAGTCTTGGATCTTCTTGGCCCTCACGTACGCGGTAAAGTATTTATTACAGAAGACCTCCTTAAATCCTTCCCAAGTTAAAGTCGACACATCTACGGTTAGTCGCACGCTCTCCCACCATGTGCGAGCATCCTTAGTTAATAGGAAAATAACACACGACACTCGCTCCTGGTTGGTAAGCTTGTAGATATTCGAATATTGCCTCCAAAGACTTAATCCACTCCTCGGCTATCATTGGGTTCACTCCCCAGGCAAACTCTTGAGGGTTCATCTTGCGGAACCTTTCTACTTGCATCATTCTGTCTTTGGGGTGTGAGGTCTGTTGTTGTGTAGCTAAAAGCTACCTCATTTGTTCCGCGTGAACTTGTTGTTGTTCTTTGTAGAGTTTGTTGCTTGTTGTTGCATTATTTTCATCATTTGATTCAATATTTCTTGTTGGTTCGGGCTATTATCATTGGAGGTCCCTTCACCTCCGGCTCGTACGGGGTTCTTTCTTGACGGTATAATTTATCTTTATGTACACATTAAGTTCACATTAGTTTAGTATGGATTTTAGCATTTAATGCTAATCATTCATGCTCGTATGAAATTATACATTTTTATACATAGTAAGCATCTCATACACACCTTTACTAGGTTTTCGTGCTATATTTACAAGAAAAATCACTCCTATTTATATTATAGAACATACAAGAGACACCACGACATGTGGTGAGATCCCTATTAACTTATTTATCGAACACGTCGAGGGAAAGAACCCTTTAGTAACCACCGATCAATGCGATTTTCCATTGCCGCATGGACTATCTCACGAGCAATGGGTAAAGGTAGTCCCCATCCGGTACATCGGTCGAATGAGGGATCGTACGGCTCAGGTTGGTAGAAAGGTCCGAATTAGAGCTCGATAAGAGTGTTGGTTTATCATGTCTTTCTAAACTTCGTCTAACAATCGTTGGTCTCTCGGTGGAAGAGTCCGAGCGTAAAGTTATCCGAAGGAAGTCCGAGCTAAAATACTGGTTAAAAGGAGGCATCGGCGAATGCGATTCGCCGAAGTAGGTCATGAAATCGCATAATATGCGCCACCGAGTCTCGTTACGGAACCATAGTTGAGGTTATTTAGCTCGACCCTAAACGCAGCTAGCGTCGCCGTTGCCATCGCGTTCTAGGCACGCTTGGTACTCGATACAAAACCGACATCTACGAGTGATGGGGTTTGTTGTTATTAATAATTTCAAACAAAATTTTATACACATTACACAATAAAAAAAAACATACATAGTTTAAGAGAACCGGAAATTAAAATTACCCATCCGAGTAGCAAACCGATCCTCGGGCTCGTGTGACACTTACGGTTCTACCCAACTCCCTAAACATTGCTGCGATACCATACTTGTAACGCCTCGCCCTAGTCATATTTCTACTACCTAAGTAGAGTGCTTGGACGAAGCGCGTTATGTCGACATACCCTAAACTTTAAGTAGTTTTCTTATGATATTCTTAGGACTTTAACATTACATTACGTATATAACTCCT
Organism: Dovyalis caffra; assembly: GCA_963924115.1. NCBI lineage: Eukaryota > Viridiplantae > Streptophyta > Magnoliopsida > Malpighiales > Salicaceae > Dovyalis > Dovyalis caffra. The sequence continues at coordinate 1,866,597 of CAWUPB010000957.1, read as the reverse complement.
TAAGATAAAATCTACATAACATAATTAAATACATTAATAAAACATTACGGGCGATATTCAATTTCTCACGAACTCCATACCCCAAATTTATAGACAAAATAAAAACTAATATATTGTGCCTCACATGAGCCGATTAGGAGGAGCCGGTCGCATCCAGTACCAACTTGTCCTTTTACTGTCAAGACATAAAAAAAATAACAACGAGGTGAGCCGAAGCTTAGTAAGCGGGGTGATGCACATGATATGCAATGTTGTTTTGACTTCCTACCATACTCATCAATTTTAATCTCGAGTACCTTGGGTATTAGCCGATCTACTCTATTTATCATCCGGGTGGTCGCGAGATCACCTTCTGTTACGACGAAATTATCCCTCGTTGTAACTACGTTAGCGAGAATCCATCGTCTAACGGTGCGAAGCAAACGACTTGATTTCATCTAGATGATCCTCGGATCATCTTCTGCTATAACGAAATTATCCATCGTTGTAACTACTATTAGCGAAAATCCATCGTCTAATAGTGCGAGGCACACATCCTAGAGTCTTGGACTACTAATACCCATTTATTCTAGTTAGGTTATCAAACCTAGATGTATAAACCATTTTTCAATCAATTGACTTGTCTTAAACCACCCACTATGCACATGATGCACGTGATGACATATTTAATCACATTCAATCAAAGTCGGGTACCAACCCTTCATTCTCATGCCATACTCATGGTCCAACCCACAGTCGAAATTTATCCATTGCTCACATACCAATCATGATACCCACGGCGAGAACACAATCTCCGCTCATTAATATTGTTCATTAGTTTCATTAATATTTAAAAGAAGGTCCAAGTCCATTTACTTTAATCCGAGCCCATTAACTTTATCCTAGGTCCATTGACTCTATTTAATTCCATTTTATTTAGTCCAAGCTCATTTAGTTTATTCCAAACCTATTAATTTTGTCAAAATCTAATTTTTTTGGTTTTAAGGTTTATTACCGGGCAACTACTAATCGAGTAAATAATTTTCTAATTTTAGAACATAATTAAATCTTACTCATTTTATATTAGATACTAGACATATGTATTTATAAAATATCCAAAAATTAGGTCTAAATACCAAGTACACAATTAATTACAAATTTTTGAAACTTAGGGAACAATCTGCCTAATAGTAGTTTATCTAGAGCTATCCATACTAAATCGGGTGTAACTTTTTGTACACGAATCCAATGACCAAGACATTTTAAAGGACGTTATTTGAAACATAGATAAACAACTTTTATGCTTTAAGTTTTACCTAGAAATCGATCTAAAATCCTTGAACATACACCCCAAAATTCGGATAGAATTTACTCCTTATCAATACTAATTTATTAGTTCATTCCAAGCCAATTTTAAACATATTTTAGTTCACTTAAATTTAGTCCAAGTTCAATACAACCCATCACCACATACTTGGACATTTTTCAAAAAATCATAACATCATAAATCATCACAACAAGGCATCCATACATAGATTTATCCCAAGCATCAAGCATATAACCATTGAAAATTATTACAACCCATGAAATACACACTAACAAAATAACTTAAAAAAAATAATTTAAGACATTAATCAGCCAAAAAATGAAACCTACTTACCTCTTTTAGGTTTGATTATAGTTTTCTTAGCTCTTTTTCTTTCCTTTTTCCCTTCCTCTTTTTCTTTCCTTTCCTTTCTCTCCTCACGTTTTTCTTCCTCTCTTTTCTTTCTTGCCTTTTCTCTCTCAATTTTTGGTACCTACGGGTTACTAAAGTTTTTCTCCTATTTTAACACTTGCTATATATATATATATACTTACTTTCATTCAGCTACAAGTGTTAGAAATTAATGGGATAAGGTGTAAAGGTTATAGGTGAGTCATGAGGAAAGTTGGTCAGCTTTGGAATCCATAATGGGTGAGTTGGCATTAAATTCATTTATTGCATTTACTTAGGTGTCTATATAAAATTTAGACTAATTAAAATCATTAATTAACTTAATTCAAGTAACTAAAACTACTTTCTTTCATAAAAATTCGGAAATTTCCATTTTTAAAAATTCGGAATTTCTTTTCCCCTCAAAATTCCAACGAGTGTTTCCTCCTAACCCATCTATACTAAAATGTGCATAACTCTTTCTATATGTATCAAAACATTATGAAATTTTATAGAGAGCTAGTAAAAACATAGAAAAACAACTTTTATACTTTAAGGTTTTCTCAAAAATCAATCTAATAGAATCAAATAAATCTCACAAGATTCAGGCAGATTCTTCTCCCAAAATTCCAGCAGAATGCATTTCGAAACAACCCTCACTATAATTGGTATAACTCTTAATGTATAGGTCTAAATATTATAAACTTTTATACAGATCTATTCAACACATATATGAACAACTTTCATTCTTTAAGGTTGACCCAAAAATTACCCTAAAGTTCTCAAATAAGTCACACAAAACGCGGGCGAGAATATAGTCCTTAAAACACCGATTTTGCATATTTGATTTCTTTAATAATTAAACCATTAATCTTAAGCACAATAAATTTAATTTAACATAAATCACATATTTCAAGCATTAATTTCTCATGATGAAATGATAATTATACTTACTCTTAATATACATATATATAGAATTATTCTAATACACGTCGCGTTACGGATAAGGGTTTTTACGGGGGTTACAAATATTATTCATTATTTTGTAAATAAATATATATAGATGAAATGTATATATTTTTAAAAAATAATCTTCTCATCAGTAAAAAAAAGTTTCATTTGTTAATTTTCATACAAGTTTTTATATTAATTGTTGCTTTATTTTTTTGATGCAATGTAATGAAAAAAAAATTAAGATTTTTTTTAATTTTATATTAAAATTTGTTTATTATGAGCTTTTATTTAAGAATAAATGCATAAGAAAGAACAAATCATATTTTTTTGATTTCAAAATTTTATTCAAAACATATATATATATACAAAATTTTGATTAAAAATTACAAAATTCGATGAAATTTTATTTTTTATATTTAACTTCATATATTTTAATTAATCAATAACATAATATATGTTATCAAACTGAAATAAATATGTTTAGTTTGGACCGTAGCACAGCGCGAGAATATGAACTTTTCATATGTCTAAAATTCCTATTCACTTACTCGTTCATGTGCATAAAATTACTATTTACTTAATGGCAATTTAAGTAATTTTTGTGTGTGATTTTTTTTTTTTGGGCATTAATATGCAAATTTAACACTTATTTCTATTTTTCGTCCCTCATGTTGTAACATTTTTTTTCAATCTTTAGTTTTTATTTTTCTTTTATTTTCATGTAACGTGTGTGTGTGTGTGTGTGTGTGTGTGTGTGTATTATCTTTTTATATTTTAAAATTAACATATACTTCAACTTATATTACTCTTATCATTTAAATTTTATTTTTTGAATTTATCATTTTTTATGAAAATTCTCATCCAATTAATATTTTTTATATAAAATGTTATTCAATGATAAATATAATTTATTTTTCTCTATGTTTGAATTTTGAATAAAATTTTAAAACATGATTGTTTTTATTTTTTTAAAAATAAATTGGTATAATATCATGAATCCTTAAATTTTTTAAAAGATAGTTGCATATATATAAGTATATGATTGTTTTATTCTAAAAGGTTAAAAAAGTATTTCAAATAATTTATCTCAATTCATTAGGTATGGTCAAAATGTATTAAAAAACTATTGAATCATTGATTTTATTAAAAATTAACAACACATCTTTCAACACAATACAAATTATTTACTATAAATATCTTTTTTAAACATTATAGAACCAATTTATTTGAAATAAAATAATTAAAATAATTTTTTAAAGGAACTAACCAATTATTCAAATATAGTTTTTTATGCTAATTTTATTGATTATTTTGTAAATAAATATGTATAGATCTAATGCATATACTTGAAAAAAAAAAATCTTCTCACCAATATTAAATTAGAATAAAATTTTATTTTTTTATTGGTTAATTTTTATGCAAGTCTATACATTAATTATAACTTTATTTTTTGGATACATTCTTATAAAAAAATATAATTTTAAAGTATTTGCTTTCGAGTTTTTAATTAATATTTCAATGCTTAAATTATTATAAGTTTTTATTTAAGAATCTCTGAATAAAGAAGAATAGATCATGTTTTTTTTTAAGTAGAAATTTTATGAAAAAAAAAGTAATAATTAAATAAAATATTAATGAAAAAAATTATAAAAATTTTAAATGATTTTTTTCTATTTACCCGTAGAGTTGCGTGTATAATTTCAAAAATTAACTTCCTCATAAGCATTAAATAAGATTTTTTTTTCAATTGTTAATTTTTGTGAAAATCTACCCATTAATTATAATTTTATTTATTGAAATACAATATTATGAAAATTATATTTTTAATTTTTTTATTCTTGATTAATATTTTAGTTAAAATTATTATATTTTTTTATTTTAAAATCAATCAATAAAAAAAGAATGATATTTGTTTTTCAAGCAAAAAAATTATAAAAAATATTAAAAAATTTTATAATTAAAAAATTTTAAAAGTAACTTGTGTTTTTCGGTTATTAACATAAGTAATAAAAGAATCAAATTCATGACTTAGTCTCTTTAAAATTTGTGACGACAAATCAAAATTTGAAACTCGATAGCCAATAAACTCAAGGGGTATCTGCTGTTGCCTTCGTCTTATCAGGATATTCAGTAAGGAAAATATCATTTTTTTCCTCTAAAATTTGAAAAAAGTGTTGTAAATTTGTCACTAGAGATCTGGAATGATTAACATGAAGTTGTTCAAGTCGAATCCATGCTTCAGGCTAGTTGATAGACCAAGAACTCGACTAGGAACATGTTCTGTAAGTGTAGCGTTGATCAAGCTGACAAGCATAAAGTCTTTAAGTCATCCAGGCAGTGTAGGCCGGACTAATTGTAGTGGTGGGACGCTGCTCACTGTCAAGAATACACACTAATCGACATGAAAGGTTAAAAATATTGGAGGATCGATTTTATTCTGTTTCGTTACATCGAGTTGATTTTGGCCTCTTTTATTTGAGGGAAAAAAGAAAAAATCACATATCTTTGGCGCTATCAGATTACGGCTTACCACTTCCTGGTGCCTTCATAGTTTGCCAAAAAAATCCGCTGTCCCAAAACGAGGAAGACAGATAAGAAAAGGCGGGTGTTGTCGATTGGAAAATATGCCATGTTCCATGTGGGCATGCACAAACTCGCAGATTTGAAGGGACAACTCAGACATGACACAAACCCAGCCTGTCGCCCAAGTCAACTACAACAAGATTTCATGAAAAACCTCCGGGTTCGCATTAAAGAAAGAAAGAAAGAAAAAAAGCTTGTGCCATTTTTTATGAATTAATTATAACTTACTCCCTATAGTTTGAATAATAAATTATTTAGTCTTTGTATTTTGAAAACCTATTATTTCATCTCTATGGTTTAAATCCACTTGTTACTCACTCACTGCGTCAATTGCATGTTATTTTCCAATTCAATTTTTTTTTTTTTTACATAGAAAATAGAAGAAATAAAAAAGAAATGGGTAAGATGAGAACATTTGATTAAAAAAAGTAATTTTTTTTTAAAAGGAAAAAACTAAATTAAGGATGCTTAACATGAGTCAAAACACTATTTAAACTTTTTTTATACTATAGGGACTAATTAATTAATTACATTAAACCAAAGGGACTACATTCTAAGTAACTCATATTTACGTGGAATGATGGTCAGCTTTATCGTGGGAAACCAAACGTTGAAAAAATGACATTAACTGCTGATAATAGTCCCTAATAAGATAAGGTTGGCAGCGAAGATCAAAAGACTATGCAGTCAAGGTATGTAATTTATTTATTTATTTATTTTTGCTGCCGACTATTGTAATGGACGAAAATCACCCGGTGCTATTATACAATTATTTTTTATAATTATTTGAACTCCTATATTTAATTCTACCACAAATCAAACTCTGAACTAAAAAAAATAAAAATAAAAAAAATAAAACTTAGACACACTAGTTCTTTTATTGAACTTTAAATTCGTTACTCAATTGGCCAAACGGTATTAATCAATTAACATCTATCCAATTAACTATTAACACCTGTCAACTCATGTTGGAAAATGTAATTTTTAAACAATTTTTTTTAAATTGACAATAATAAAAAAATTAATTATTATATAAAAATAAAAAATATAAAAAAAAATTCAAAATGAGACAAAACTGTCAAGTAGAATCCGGCCATAATTGGCGGATTCCGGCCTAATGTCAATAAAAAACACAGTTAAACAATAGAATTTCTTACAAAGAATTTATAAATATATAAACTATATTACTTTATCATCAAAATTAGGAGATACGAGGTTCCGAAGTTATAGATCTTAAAAAAAAAAAAATTAATCTAAAGTAGTTGTTTAGAAATTGTTTTTACGATTCGATTTGAGCTTAGAAGATTTCAAGGAGCGTAGGATATGTGTTGTGGGGGAAAAAACATGAAAAAAAAAAAAAACTATTTGAATGGAATCCAACAAAATTTTCCGGATTTCGACTGAATTTTCAGAATCCAGCTGAAAAATACAATTTGGTCTCCGAGCTTTTTGGTCTTCTAGTTTTAAATATTAGTCATTATGGTTCTCAAACTTTAATTGTTTTAGATAACCCCTTAGGCAATGTTTACGTTCCCAGGGTAAATTTGACTGTTTTATGTGCCATGTTTATACTTATTTTTTTAATAATATGAGCTTATTTGAAATGATATTTGTAAAGTTATAGTAGTTGTTAAAGATTAATCATGCGTAGTTTTGATCATTTTATTGATATAAAGACTGTTTTGAATATTGTAATTTGTTTTTTTTATCTATTAATATATATGTCGTTTTTAAATAATAATAATTAATTTTTTTTAATTTTTTCAAATTCTCCTTTGAAAATTACATTTTCAACAATTGATTGATACCTTTCAGAATTTAATTGGACAGATATTAGTCATCTAACACCCTTAGATTAATTGCATAATAGAGTTAGATGAAATGGTTAATGTGTTATAACTTTTTAAGTATAGGATTTGATTTGTACCAGAATTGGAGAGGGTTCGAATAATTAAAAATTGATAGTATAAGGGCATGAGGTGAATCTTACCTTAAATATAATTGAATAAAGTATTTTATTTTTTATTTTTAGTAGTTGACGTAAGTGGGTGCTAAAATATGGGAACACAATATTCTATTTTCAATTAATTCTGCTTCTATAGTTTAATAAACCATGCCGTCATTAATGCTCCCATTCACATTCCATGTGACCCACTTCGTCTTTGGGAGATCCCAAAAGAGCGCCTATAAAAGAAAACTATACTTTCCCACATCTTCAAAGGTTTATGAGCACCTAAAAATTTATCTTCAGATTCCCCTCTAGTTCTGCAACATGAATAACCAGAATAGAGTTAAGAGTTTTATACTAATAATCTTCTTTTTTGTGCTCAATCATTTCATCTTTTTGGTCTGTGGTGCACCACTTGCACCGGCATTGTATGTATTCGGCGATTCGTTGTTCGATAGTGGCAATAACAATATCTTGCCAACAGTTTCTAAGGCTAATTTCAAGCCTTATGGTGTTAATTTTGTCAAAGGAGACACAGGGAGATTCAGTAATGGTAGATTGGTTCCAGATTTTATAGGTATAGTGTAACGTTTTACGTTTCACATTTAATTTGACAACAACATCTGTGTACATGCAGCATTTTTTTTAAAAAAATAGGTTCATTTTCTTAATTAGACATTGACATGTATATATATGCTAATTCTTAAAATCCATATTGTAGCTGAATTTCTCGGCCTGCCATATCCTCCGCCGTGTATAAGCATCCGGACATCCACCCCGGTTACTGGTTTGAATTACGCGTCAGCATCTTGCGGCATTCTTCCTGAAACTGGAAAGAATTGGGTAAGAAAAACTAATTCAATCAATCTACTTCTAGGTTTTTTTTTTGTTTGTTAAACTTGATGATCTTGTTCCTGTTATATATATATATATATATATATATATATACATGCATGAAGTACTTGCAACTATATATGGATAATTATTTAACCCTTTCACCGTCAAAAATAATTAATGACGAATTATTGAATGACTAAAAAGTTAAGTTCAGTTAGTGCATGGAAGCCTGCCAGTTGGGATCAACTCGATTTTATTGTATCATCAATATTGATGTTCGTGAAAGCATAATCAAAGTTGTTAATATCGCAGCTAGCTAGCCTTCAAGTGTTCATATCTATGTGATTTGTACAGGCGTTTTTTTTTTTCGGGTAGAAATATTTCGCTAATGTTTTTCTTTGGTTGAAACCAATATGCAATAATTTACCATATCCCTTTATGCGCAAGAAATCAAGATATATATAATCTGAGCGATTACATATTTTTTTTAGCACCAGCTGCGGAGCCAAGCTAATATAATGACATTTTTTTTAAACAACGGAGATACGTGCAAAAAGATGCAGTTTTGCGTCCTCCCACAATCGTGGCAACCACCGTTCAAAGTACATGCTAATATCATAATTTCCTTAAAAAATAAGAAGTGCATGTCACGTCGGCATGCATCAAGATTGGTATTATATATATATACACACACAACAATAATCCAATTAGTTATTAAATATTCAAACGGCAATAGTGTCTCATCTCTTTTTAAAAATTTCAAATTTGAATATCTTTTTTTGTGAGAAAATCAACCACACAAATCTCTTCACTTGATTCTGAATGAAGTCTGATTAGGAGTTTGGCATAAATTATCAAAGCTACCTATTTATTTATTTTATTATTAAAAAAAGAAGAAGGAAAACTCATTAATTCTTAATTGCTGATTCGGGTTGTTGTCAATTTTCAGGGAAAATGCTTGAGTTTGGATGACCAGATTGATTTATTTCATCGTACAGCTGAGTCAAGCTTACCAAAGCACTTCAAAAGTAGTGGTCCAAATGGGGTAATGCAGTACTTGTCAAAGTCTATATTTGTAGTCTGCATTGGCAGTAATGACTATATGAGTTACTACCAGAAACGCCAGACAAATGATACAGGCAAACACGACTCTCCTCAAGCATTTGCTCAGCACCTTTTGAATAAACTATATGCCCAATTTCGGGTATGCCTTCTCTCTCTCTCTCTCAATCATTCGGAGGCAAATCTGTCTATGAATTTTGAAAATAAATTCGATTATGTCAAATTTTCTCCAAAAATTAAAATTATTATAAATATACTAAAAGGAAATATGTTTTCACCTTAGCTAATTCCTTGTTACAGTAAAACCAAAACGACATCTTTTTTATAAAAAAAATAAGTTATTTTTTATCAATTTGTCAGTATTTTACACTTTGATTATCTAAGTTATTACTTTATATAAAACAGTTCCTAATTTTTATGAATATTACCAAAAGGTCCCTATTTTTTTTTTCGGACTGAGTTTTTTTCATTAATTATTATTTAATCAAAATAATTTTTTTTCCATCATCAATGGTTACTTTTTCTATTTTTATAAATATTCATGAACTAAAATTAAATATTCTTCTAATGATTAAACACCTCCTTCTAATTGGATTTTTTAAAAATCATTAATTAATTGCATATATTTTTTCTCTATCAAAATAACAAATATTCCTAAGAAATATTTCAATTCAATTGTGTATATATATATATATATATATATATAAAATAATTTTTTTACAATGAGTATTAATTAATTTTTATTTTACATTTATATTTTTTTCATTATTTAAAATATTAAAACATGAAAATGATAAACTTACTCGCGGCAACGAACGAGTATTGAGCTAGTACATATACTAAAAGGGAATATGGTTTCACCGTAACTAAGCCCATGCTACGAGTGAAACTAAAACGGCATTGTTTTGAGTCTAAAAAGACTCAAAACGACGCCTTTTTCTCCAAAAAAAAGTTATTTTTATCAATTTATCAAAATTTTATATTGTGGTCCTCGAAATTATTACTTTATATAAAACGAGTTCCTAATTTTATTTAATATTACCAAAAGGTCCCTATCATATTTTTTTCGAGCTAGGTTTTTTCATTAATTATTATTTAATCAAAAGAACTTTTTTCCCATCATCAATGGTTACTTTTTCTATTTTTAGAAATATTCATGAACAAAAATTAAATATTCTTCTAATATAAATTGATTAAACACCTCCTTCTAATTAGATTTTTTAAAAATAAATAATTAATTGCATATTTTTTTTATCTATCAAAATAAAAAATATTCCGAAGAAATATTTCAATTCAATGATATATATATATATATATATATATATATATATATATATATATTAAATTAAATAATTTTTTTTTACAATGAGTGTTAATTAATTTTTAGTTTACATTTATATTTTGAAATTATTTAAAATATTAAAACATGGATATGATAAATTTATCTGCAGCAATGCGTGGGTATTGAGCTAGTAACAAACTAAAATCACAAGTTATCAATTTGATGGTTTAATATAGCGAACGTGCTTGTGGAAATGTTATTTTTTAAAAATTTTATACAAAATATATTGAGAACATTCTCCTTTTCAAGAATGTGCTTGAAAGTAATACAGAAAGCGATATTTAATTTTGAAAAAGAAAAGAAAATTTTGAAACTAAGGATCCGATCGTGAATAGATTGTGAGGTATAGGGATTGAATAAAAAAGATTTGGAAAAATAGGGACTTAAATGTATAAGAATAAAAATCCCAAGGGTGCTAGAATCCGCTAGTGCTAATGACTGTTGTTACCTAGTTCCACTTTCATATGTCTAAATATTTACATATATCTGTCGACAGAGGTTATATACTTTAGGAGCCAGAAAAGTTGTGATGTTTGAGATTGGACCCATCGGTTGCATTCCATCGATGACAAGGAAAAACATACATGATGGGAAATGCGTTGAAAATTCAAACCAGCTTGTTGCATACTTCAACGATAATCTTCTCGGAATGCTTCAGAATTTGACATCCACTCTCCCCAACTCCATTTTCGTCCTTAGTCATGCTCATTGGCTAGGTTATGATGCAATCATCAATCCTTCTAAATATGGTAGAGTACCCCTTTTTTTCACTCTTTTAGTTTCTCTTAGCTCACTAAGATTTGTTTTTTTTTTTTTTATGGTTAATCTTCTTTTTGGTAACTTCTTTTACAGGCTTACTTGACACAAGCAACCCATGTTGCAAAACCTGGGCCAATGGGATCTCCGCTTGCATTCCTGGGCTAAAACCGTGTTCTAATCCTAACCAACACTACTTTTTTGATGGTTTTCACCTTACTGAAACTGTATATTCTGTCTTAGCAGACGCCTGTATCAATGACGGATCGGTTTGCTCTCCTACTCTAAAGAAACTAGTACAAATGTAAGGCCTATGGCTATGAATATTAATCGATCAGAAATTGGCTGCTGATCGATTATTATTTAAACTACAACTTAAGAAGGAGCAAAGTCGAGTTCTTAAGAAGGAGGGGCACAATAATTTTAATGTTATTTGAACTACAACTTATTTATTTCTTAAAGTTCAAACTTAATTGTTTATGGAATTGGATTCATTCCTTGGATAGCCGCTTCAACATATGTGCCATCCATGATGTTTAAAGAATTTTTTTGTGCGAAGGAGAATATCTAGCAAGTATCCATCTGTAATACACTGTAAACTTTGCATCCAACTATTAGTAAAAAGATTGGAATCATTAATTTAATCCTGCCACAAATCAGCTAAAAAAAAAAAAAAATCACCATTCTATGCTGAATATTCCCACAAAGACAAGACATATGATCAGAAAAACTAGTTCAAAACTCAAGAAGAAAAAGGCTGCTGAAATACAGTACTTGTAATGTACAGAACTTATATGTTTCTACAGCATAGTGTTATGTTAGAAAATTAAACAAACAACATTTCGGTGTTCCTAGCGTGCCGTTTATGGCCCATTAAAACAAAACCAACGAAGTTCTATCCTATATTCGGTTTAGGGACATCACTTTCTATTGGGGACAAAATTGTGAGCCAAAAGTAAGCTATCTATGGCTAGCTTCAGTTGTGCTCAGTGAATGGGCACTTTATTATGGATCGGTGGATTGCGGCGAGGCCTATCATGTGTGCTGTAATCTTTGTGCATTAGGTTCACAATTTCTCTAGTTGCATCAATAAGCCTTTGCGTTCCATCTTTTGGATCAGTAGCGCTGCCTTGATGTTCCTGATCAATGTCAGCCCTGGAAGGACTTTCCAAGCTGGTTTTGGTTGGCAATGCTTTGGAATCCTTGGAGTTGGACTTTGGGAGATGGACTGTCTCAGTCCTTGGAGTTCCCAATCTGACAGACAATGTCTTTCTCTCCAAGTTGTTCATATCCTTCAGCTGTGGAAAAACCAAAAGTTATTGTCAATTAATTAGTGGAAACAGCTTACATTAAATTAATATAACAATATTTTATGTGTGTGGGAGAGAGGGAGATAGAGGGGGACCTGATTATTCAATTGATCTTGTGATCCTCCAATAGACTTGTGTAAGGCTTTATTCTCCTTTCCTGCAGTCAAAGATGACTATGAACAAAATATTCAACATATTCTAACCTAAGCCACTTCCAAAAATTTGGAACCAAGACTTTACAGAAATTACTATTTGTAATCTCAAATCGATATAAATAAGAAATTAATGCACTGGAATACAGTAACTAAAACACAAGAATACCCTAATTAAGGATTAACTGTATTATATTCCTTGAAGGTTCAAAATTGTACATAATAGCACACATGTTTACTAGCTAGCTAGTATACCTACACGCTGAATATTGCAGAAAAAAGGGATCTAACTGAAGGGTTTCAGTGCTTCTCTCAGTTATGCTTGGGAGGATGTTGTTTAGGTCCTCTATAATCATCACCAAAAGCAACAAAACCAGGCCCTTTGATCATTTTAGGAGATTTCCTCTTGTCTCCATGTTTACATCTTACATTAAAATCTGATCCCTTTACTTGAAAGTCACATTTGACATTAGAGTAGTTTGCACCTGAATTATCTTCTGAAGCTCCTCCGTGAAGGACTTGCTCTTTCTCAATTTCTCTCCTCAACACTTTCCGAGCTGCCATTTTCCTTCCGCCAAGGCCCATTTTCCTTGTGCTAGCAGCGCTGAAAACGTTGAGAAGTTCCTGTACATGAAAATGCTCAAGTTAAGCAACACAAATGCATGTAGAAACTAGAGAATATTATGCTGAGAGTAGACTATCAAAAGAGACTTGAGAGTTAGAAGCTTACATTACGAGCAGGCACACCGATTTCTCTGGTCCCCGCAAGCTCGTATTTGTTCATTTCCCAATCTACCAAATAAATTCAAATAAAGATTAAACAAATCCTAGTTTTCAACAAAATCAATAGAAGGAAATAAATATACACGTACCTTGATGATCATGAGCGTAAGAGCCCCATATAGCATTCATCACATAGAGCAGCCCTAGTACTATGACTAAAAACCTTTTGTAACCCATCTTTTTAATCCTTGTTCTCTTGAATATATGCTTGTTTTTCAAGAATAGAAGAGAGGAAAACTTGGAAAACATGATGTGGGTTTTATAGAGAGTTCAAATCCAAGTCAAAGCTAGGGTTCCAACATCTGCCTAATAAAATATTACAGCTCCCTGGCTACATGCAGAACTAGGGAAACTCGGAAGACAATTATAAAATAATTAACCAAATACAATAAGGTAATTTAAAATGAAAAATTTATTAAGAAACTATATATATATATATTTCAATAGTTTGAAAGTGGTCGTCTCCTGGGTTGAATTGAAGTATTGAACCAAAGTTAGTCACGAGGCATGCCACGATATTCTGACAGATGTATGGATGTTTTATGTGTATATTTACTGTCATGCATGCAACGAGGAATTTGAATATATATAATTGAGCAGATTGCTAGGCCAGTAACTTTAGTAGTTAGAGACTCTAAAATTTACAACAAAGCTAGAGAACCACCTAGTGGTTTCCCACTGTACTCCAGGTATTAGTCAAAAACTTTGTACTGGACAACAATAATCACTCAACTGTATATTTTGATACAAATTTAGTCTTGGTATCTAAAAACTGTTAGCTCGAGGATATATACACGCACTAAGATTGTAATTAGCTAACAGTTAAAAAAAAAAAAAATGAGAATAGATTATAGTCCAGAAAATACATGTCGTTTTTCAATAATACTCAAGATAATAAGACAATAAGTTTTTAAGTTATGTGAAAATCATGCATTAATGCTTGACTCGGTTTTTCATTCTAGTTTTTGCTGTTATTTTTTTAAGATAAATACAATAATTCCCACAGAAAAAAATAATTAAGCAATTAACCAAATCAACCGAGAATCAACGGGAGCAACTAGACACTCTATGTGGAATATAGTCAATCCTGGCGAAGATCTGAGTCAGAAGTTCTCAGATGAGTAATTAATATATATATATATATATGCATAAAGACATATCAGCAAAAAGAATGCAAATAAAACAAATGAGTGCTATCTTCCCTTGGATACCTTATAGGGTTTTGGCCTTTAGGTAGACTTCAGCAAAGAAAAAGCACATTTTTCTCCTTTTATTTTCAGGCACTGGAATCATTCTGTTTAGGAAATAGAAACATCCGGCATCACCATATTATACTATGTTTAACATTTTTAGGAACCTACCTACCTACCTACCTACCTACCTATCCCTTGCTCTAATCCTCAAAATTAAATGCATATCCTCACATAGGTAGCTAGAAAGGGAATTCCTTTTAGATGAAAGTTCCCTCTTAGATCACAACAGTTTGGGGGAAAAAAAAAACAAAAAAAAAAAAAACAAAACAAAGCATGGCTATCTAGAAAGGCAGATTTCAAGTTTTTACGAGTTCCTTTCTCTCTCTACATTCCCAATGTGGGTTTCCTCTTATTCTGACTAAAAGTTTTGAAATGCAGGATTAATTTGACCCGAATTGCAAAGTCTGCATGCTTATTCAAGTTCCCATATATCGCTTTTAGCTAGGATATGTACCTAACTAAATTGTGCTGGCTTTATTAGTGATGATAATTAATTAATTACCATACACAATCACATTAAATAAGAAATCAAAGTGAAATTAAAATTTGAGTTAAAATATTTTTGCATATGGAATAGAAGAAGAGATAGATGGTGGTGAATGACGAGGCATATGCATAGTTCCCAAAGAGGCATGAGCTAGCATCAAATTAAGAGCTCAAGGAACATGACCCAGTGATTACTGCATGGATTTGCTAAATCATATCAACTTTTAACAATGTATGAACACAATAAACTATGAGATTAGTGCTTGTTGAAGTTCAGAACTCGAGGCCTTGTCGTCCAGCTTGATGCTATATTTGTGCCTGCCTCTTGAGAATAGTGTGCTTTGTGTCGGTTAGTTCTTTTGGTCACCCAAAAGCTCAGCTCAAATGCTATCCAACATGATCATTTTTAGTCCGTAGTTATCAGAGAAATTCCATTTCTCAAGAGGAGAGGTGATTGTTGGTGCAAGCTGGTTAAGTATCTCATAGGAAATTTCTCTGAAACTTCATAAAATCAAATTCTTTTCTCATTTAATTTTGGGAAACTATCTATTTAAAACACGATGCAGTTCTTCCTGATGAATCTGTCCTATTATAATGAAATATTACAATGTATTAATCAATAGCTTATCTTAATTAGCATTCAAACAATGAAATGTACACTGGAGAATACTACAAATAACCAATGAGTTATAACTCGACTAGCATTAATGTTCGTTTTTTTTTTCCCGAAAAGTCTCGAGTTCAAATTCTCTCTCTCTCTCTGTTTTTTTTTTTTTTTTTTTTAAAGTATTACAGATATACAACATCAAGAATTTAGTTAAGTTGATGGTTTTCGGAGTATCCATTTCCTTCAACCTGAAAACTATATGCACTTGTGTAATTAAGTACTAATTCTTTCAATGTCAGCCCTCGTCGACTCATGAACTACCTCATCTAGACTAAAGTCATGGAAGACTAGTTGTAAGGTCTAAAAGGATCTACATGCACTCCACTAATATCCAATAATATAAGAAAGATGGTATTATCCAAAAATCTGTACATGAAAGCCAAGAACTTGTGAAAGTTTTACCCAATTTGTTTATAAGCTTTCCTTCATGGAGAAGAGAGGATTGTGGATAAACGATACCGCAAAGGAGCTGGGTTAGGACACATGTCCACACAGTACGGCTCCTTTAATCAATGTCGCAAAAGCTAAGACTTTGTGGTACTTGCAGCAGTCCGTGCTACTAAGAAGATTACGTGTACGGTTGTGATAAGTTAGAATTGTTAACAAAAATTAAATTCAACTCATGGTATGGGAGCTTTGGACTGTTGTACGGAAATGGAGCTTTTGAGGTTTGGAGATTCCAAAGTTCACGCGGGAAAATTGAGCTGTACATAAAATGAAATCACATGTAAAAATTAATTTTTTTAACCATCTCTGATTTAGATTGAGTTTCTCAACTTTTTTTTCTATTGATTTTGGAATTTTTAATTCAATTAAAATTGAGTTTTTGAAATTTTTTTTTATTGATTTTGGAATCTCTAAAGTTTTAAGTTTTTTAAGTTTAATTTATCTAATAATTTTGAACTATTATCTTTCTTTTTAAAAAATTTAATTTTTAATATTTTGAACTGAAATTTTACATGTACATTAAAAAAAATTCAATCTACTTTATAGAAAAATTTCAAATTTATTCAAAATCAAAAAATATATTTATTTATTTTTTAAACATTAAAAATAGAAAAAATCAAGAAAAATAGAAAATGACCTTGAAATGATTCTAAATTTTTTAAGGAGTCTCACATAAATTTAATTGGATGATTTACATCATAAAACTATTTATTTAATTGTTATTTATTGAGTTGAATGATAAAGAACCAAAGGATGGGATAAATTTTTTTAAAATTAAAAGTTTAAAGATTTTTAAAATCAATAAAAAAAAATCCAGAAATTCAACTTAAAATGACTTAAAGTTCAAGCCTAAATTAAATTAAATTAGGGCTTCTTCCAATGCTTCATTTTCAAAGAAACGAACATATGCTTTGCTTGCCTTTTGAGGACAGCTTCACATGTATGCAGGGGACCAAATGATTTTAATTATTTTCAATTCAATTAACGAATCATGGTAATTAATTTCTGATAAATAGGACAAGTTAAGGGGAAGTTTTTGAGAACCCAAGAAAGATTCCTTGCAGATAGCCTTGTTTATACTGTGCTTACTGCAAAAACATTTTTTTTAATCTTACTTCAAAAACATATTTGCCTTTTGAGAGAGAAGGAAATATCTTCCGGCCTTAATGTTTTTTTTTTTTAATGATTAAATATAAAATAACCACTATATTCTTAATTAAGAAACTAATGACCGGGTCGTCTAGTTTCATAATTCATAAGTTAGTTTCTTAACATGCTTACACCATCAACTTCTTAACAAAATTGTTACTTTCTCAATTAATAGTTTTAGACCAAATAGAACAAACTTTTCTTGATTTCTAACTCATTTAAAATTAAGTTTATGAACCTCAAATTTGGTTTCGCTTTTAATTTTTTGTTATTTAGTTCATCCAATGATTTTTAGCTCTTATTTTTCCTTTTAAAAAAAATTTTAATTCTTACTATTTTGAACTAAAATTTGCACACACACAAAAAAAAAATTCAATCCTTTTTCTAGAAAAATCCAAGAATTTTTCAAAATTAAAAAGGTATATTTGTTTTTTTTTAAATATAAAAAATATAAAAAATTAGAAAAAAAAATAAAAAATAATCCGAAAATGATCTCAATTTTTTATAGTCTCATATAAATCTCATTAAATGATTTTCATTGTTGCAAGGCGACATTTGGGAGATGACGACGATTTTTGAAAATAGAAAATGGGCAAAAATAATAGAGTCATCACCTAGTATTATGGTTACCGAGAAACCATATGGCCGATTTGTTCGGAGTTCTAAGTAAGAAGTTTATTACGTATAGAGAAGATTAAAAATCACCGTATCTTGTCTTGCCTAAGACAAGCTACATTACATACAAAATTGATTTGATTTTTTTATTTTTTATAATGAACATCTATGCTTATTTTCTAAACATTTACTAATTGAACGAGTGATTGGGGACTAGATGGGTCGGGGATCGCGTCCTCACTCGAAACAAATAGGTATGAAAATAAAATGAAAAGAGCATGGTGAGTGAGTAAGAATATGTGGCTACTGCGGCCTAAGTAGCATGCATGGAAACATGGCTTAAAAATAGGCAAATAGACAAAATAAGTAACAACAACAAAATGACAAATTAGACAAAAGAGATAAAAATGATGAAAATGGCAAATTAGAAAAAATAGATAAAAACAAAAAAAATGGTCCTAATTAAAGTTTGGACTTGAAGCGAATTTGAGCATCATGATTTTCAAATGTGCAAGCACAATTTGGCAAAATGGGCATAAACAATCAATTTCGGGACTCGAATCAATGCGATTTTAGGCCTCGCGATTTTGAATCATAAGAAGACATATATGGCAAAATTTGGCAAAATTGGCAAAAGAAAAAATTAGCCTAAGGAAAAATTGGCAAAAAGTGGTTCGAATTGCAATTTGGACGAGAGAAAAATTCTAGCATTTCGGTTTTCAAACATAAATGAGGAATTGGCAAAATTTAACAAGTAAGTTGGCATACTTAGTAAGACTCGATTAGTTATAATAAAAACAATTCACTCAAATAATGGACTTTTCAACACTTGTTATTAATTATAAAATATTCTTAGATGTCACAAATTGAAATTTAAAGTTTCAACAACTTACTAATAGTTAAAAGACTATGATGGGCCACTAAGATGTCAATGGAATATGAAATTATTAAAATACCCTTTAAGGGTTAGCTCTAGTTTCTTCAATTCCGATGAAGACTAATTTATTTTCAATCATCCGGAGAGGAGAAATGAATATTCATTGAAAAGTTGAGTAAGTCACTATGAAATGATCAAAATTCCCTTAGAAGTAAAAATTATAAAATTGCCCCCGATGTGTACTACACATGTCGTTGTTGTTCAAGCATCATTGACAACTCCTTTGACCACCTTCGAGCACAAAGACTATCTCACAAGCTGGAGGAGTCCTCCTCGATCTTTATGTGGTGGTCTCATAGGCCGTTGTTAATGGAGGAGGGAGATCGATGATGGTAAAAATTTTGGTTTCCTTTATTTTTCTTCTTCGATCCAATTACGATAATAATAGACAATTTCAAGGGCTAATATTAATGGAAAAGAACCTTTATGACTCGAAGGAACTCTTATCCGGCCTTAAAATGGAGTAATTTAGTCGGAAAATACGGGATTTAAATAGGTTGAGCCACCGAGGGTTGGTTTTTATTTGTCGATCAATCGGTGTTGATTCACATATTTTCTTTCACAATTTCAAGAGTGGAATGGATGCTAGAGGCTAGAGGAGGATTTCCATGGGGTGAAAGTCGTTAATTTGGCTAGAAAATGTCAAGATCCGAGAGAAAACCAAATGAGTGAATCGTATGTTTTTTTGCCAATTTTTTATGGGTTTTTTTTTTTTTTCCAAAGGAACATGTCTAGCTTGGTTTGGGGGATCAATTTTGCTGAAAATTGGTTGATTTTTTAGAAGAACATAAACGAGTCGGGCTACTCGGTTAGCAAGTTGGTAGGTCTAGTGATCTTTTTACGGGGGTTGTTTGGCTATTTTATTTGGAGACTAATTGGCGGCTAACGGAGGCGGCCAATCTGTGGGTGGAGGAGATAGTCGTGGAGGTTTGCGACCGATGAGATTTTTTGAGAGGGACTTGTTACTTTCATGATTTTTCCTCTAGGTTTTTATTTTTTTCCTCTAAACCTTTTCTATCCAACCCCCTACTATAATGAAAGAGATTTTTTTAAAAAAATGAGGTTTTAGGATTTGATGGCCAATTTTTTTTTTTTTGGCCCTCATCTTGTAGGCTTGTTTTGTTTTATCTATTCACCTTCTTATTTCTTTTAATTGCCTTATTCGATTGCATTTTTTTGGTCCTTTTTGTCTTTTTTTTTTAATTTTTGTATTTTTGAGAGAAAAATTTAGGCGCTAACAATTGTTTTCTCCTTACAATGCTTACGATGCGGAGCCATTAAAATTCTTTGGCTTCGTATGGTAGGCTTATAAAGAAAATCATAAAAGAATTGGCAAACAAACAGAAAAATAACCAAACAAACAAACCAAAAGGCAATGTCAAATGATGAATGACTATCCTTAAATCACTAGTCAATTATGGGTGACTTCCCTTAAAACATAGGTTAATACAAGTAACTATCCTCGAGGTCATAGAGGTGACCTTTCTTTGGTAATTGGTTAATACGAGTAACCATCATTGAGGTAAAAAAGGTGACCTTCCCTTGATAATTGGTTAATATGAATAACCATCCTCGAGGTCAAACGAGTGACCTTCCCTTGGCAATTGGTTAATGCGAGTAACCATCCTCGAGGTCAAACAAGTGACCTTCCCTTGTCAATTGGTTAATGAAGGTAGCCATCTCTAAGGTCAAATCGATGACCTTCCCTTGGTCATTGGTTAATATGGGTGATCATCCTTGAAGTTAAAAAGGTAAACTTCTCCTAGTAATTGGTTAATATGAGTAACCATCCTCAAGCTTAAAGAGGTGACCTTACCTTGATAATTAGTTAATATAAGTAACCATCCTTAAGAATAAAGAGGTGATCTTCCTTTAGAAATTGGTTAATGTGAGTAACCATTCCCGAGGTTAAAGAAGTGACCTTCCCTTGGTAATTGGTTAATACAAGTAACCATTCTTGAGGTAAAAAAGATGACCTTCTCTTGACAATTGATTAATACCGGTAACCATCTCTAAGGTCAAACAGGTGACCTTCTTTTGGCAATTGGTTAATATGGATAACCATCTCCGAGGTCAAACAAGTGACTTTTCTTTGAAAATTGGTTAATACAAACAATCATCCTCGAGGTAAAAAAATACGACCTTCCCTTAGCAATTGGTTAATATCGGTAATCATTCTCGATGTCAAACGAGTGACTTTTCCGTGGCAATGCACGAGAGCGCAAGTGACATACCTTACTATCATTGGAGAAACATAAATTTTCACCACTAAAACATAGCCTTTCCCCTATTCTCCTCATTTGCAAGCCATTGCCATCCGCGTAGGTTTGAGGTTCTAGGCTAGCTATTTTTGTTAATTTTTATATATTTAATCACATGTCTTTTGATTACGTATCTCTTTTTTTTTTTTTTGAAAGTTCTAACGAAGCTATGGTAGGAGTGATCATTTGGTTTTTTGATTCATTTTTTTTTTTTTTTGGTATTTGGTTAACCAGATTAATTGAAACAAAGATCGAAACCAAACCAAATTAAGGTTTGGTTTTTTGGTTAAAAAATTAAATTTCCTGATTTGCTTTTTGGCTAAAAACTAGTTTTTTTTTTAATTATCATTAGGAAATTGGTCCATTGGTCATTTACCAAACCTTTAGAAAATAGATATAATAAGCTAAAAGAATTGAACTTAAAGTTTGCCAATTATGGCAACTCTTTCGAGAGAGTAATGACTAGCAATACTCATTGTATAACATAGTCTAATTTATTAGTAAAAAATATTATCTACTTTGTGAGAAGCAATCTCCAATAACTACAAAATAGGGAGGCCAAAGTGCGAAAGGCTTGATGTAGTAGCTCGCTTCAAGTATGTAATAAGATCGGCACGGTCATATGGCTTCTTCAATCTAAGGAAAACCATCTTTGTTCCATAGATGTACTTCTTGGAGTTGAGAAAGTAATCATACAAAGTCTTCTCCTCCCAAATGACGTCCATGTTCTTGTTAGCGAGTAAGAGTACCCGGGAGTTATTCCCGATCGCCTTCCAAACAAGCCATTCGGATTGGGTCCTTACTTATGATTGGCACGTTTGTTGATGGTATGAAACCGAGCACACTTAGTCCTAAAGGTCTTTTCTTCAACTTTAGCATCGCCAAATGGTGTTTATGCAAATGACACCATTTTTTGTGTTTTTCTTTGCTCTGCTTTCTAAAAAAACCACTAATTCGATGGAAACTAATTTTTTTTTAAAAAAAATGAATCGAAATAATTTTGATTTTTTTCAAATATTTTGTATAAAACTAAACCATTGGTTTTGTTTGGTTTTTTTTTTAATCCAATAGTGCTCACCCCGAGATTATCATTCATGTCATCCGAATAGCATCTCGCTCTTATGGTTAAGTAGCAGTTGTTCATTCTTTCATGCTCCTAAAGTATTGCCCCAAAGTGTTTAGGTTTTTTCCAGCGAGATATCAAGAAATCGACCCAAAAATTATCAAGATAGTTTTTTTTATCACCGTTATCCTTAATTCATCAAGAAGGATCTTATTACAAGTTTCATAAAGAAAGCCCTTTTGTCTACCAAGTCCGAGCAAAAATCTTATTATGTTATCTTTTACCAATTTGATGCATCATTAAATTTTATAAATGTCCATCATATGATCGTGTATAAGACCAACGAAAAGACTTTGTAGAGACTAATCATATTTGTGGAAATCGAACTATTTTGAAAGCTAAAAGAGATCAAATCATGTTATGTTGGGCAAAGCAATAGTAAGATAAGTGAAGTTGAATTGATTGCTCTAATGAATTTTTTTCATCACTCGGATGATCTCTTTATTGCTCTGGATAAAAGAAAAGTCGATCCGATTTGATTTTGGTTGATTTTTTTCTTTTTTAGAAGACTCAATTTTCATTTGTTTTGACTTTCATAGATTAAGCCATCTATTTGAATAATTTTCATCGAAGTATGTTGAATTATTCAAAAGAAATGATAAAGACAAGTATATAATCTCATTCAAGAAAATATTTGATTTACTTAGTCAAAAGGCAAAACACATTATGCAAATATCGTGATGCAATCCTCAAAGTGATCATTTTTTAGGCTAAACGAGTAAAATGTGTTTGAATCACATCTAAGGTTTAAAAAGAAATCATTTTTTTTTGTAAAGACAAGTGTCGAATTTTAGCTCAAAGAAGTGAAATTCTTGAATCAATTTCATAGACCCAAAGGCTTTTTCAAAAGAACTAGGATCAAATGGATTTCCCGAACATAAAGGCTTTTCAAGAAAAGTAGGCTCAAATAGGTTTCCTAGACTCAAAGGCTTTTTAAGCAAATCAAGCTCAAACGAGGTTTATTAGACTCAAAGGCTTTTCAAAAAAATCGGACTCAAATGGAAAGTTTTGTCTAGAAAGATTTTGATTTTATTTCTTTATTGCCCCAAGTATTTAATGTAAAAATCATAATCCAATACCATGAATGATTATTTGTAATGCACAAGCAAGTAAAATTTTTGTTAAAAAATATTTTTCTTCTTTTCCTTTGGACCTAAAGTTTACCGAGTACGAAACAAGTCATCCTCGATCGAAAAGGGCTTCGAAGGCACATAATGTAGGCTAAGGCTTTGGCTTATGGAAAAAATATATAAAAAAGCTCAAAAGGTATTTAAGGGTATAAAGACTCGGGATTACGTGATCACCCATCGAAATCATTTTAGGCTTGCCATACTAACTTCGACATTTTAATGACCGATTTTATCCGATTAATCTCGGTTCTCTTTTCAAGTTCACTCATATCATCTGTTTTTTTTTTTTTTTTTAGATTTTACAACCTTTTCTAACTCTGAATTGCAATAGAGGCCAATTAGATAACACTTTCTTTTGTTTAGCATCATTTTTTTCTTTTTCATTTCTTAATTCTTTTGCCCTCCTATTGTTATAGAATCATTGTTAGGGTTCTTCTTGTTTTTTTTTTTTTTAACCAAATTCCTAATTTTTAAGAGAACATCATCAATTTCATACACCTCTAAATTGCCCCCAACGTGAGAGGTGATCCTAGTCTAGGTTATTATTGAAAGAAATTATCAAAAGCTCAAAATGTGACGACAAAGGATAAAGTTTATTTGTGAAGGATATACTAAAAATGGTTTTTCTTCATCTCTAGTTTGACTCGCTTAAGCTGATAGACTTTAGTTTCATTTGAAAATTATGATTTATTATATGAAGAAGAAATGATACATCGGATGGTATATCATGACTTGAATGTGCACCACTTACCATCATTTAAGATATCAAATCATTTGGCTTCTTATTTAGGGCATTGTTATATTATCTTAGGCAAGGTTGTCCTAAAAAGGCTCATTAGGAAAAGACATTTTTGGTTGTGACAAAAAGAAATTGCCTCTTGGTACTTACACGACATGTTTTAAAAATCAACCACTTTTAAAATATGTTAAATACATTCACCATTTTACTTCTTTCAGCTTAAATGGCATAAAATGGCCATCCTTTGAATTCAAATTGATAATAAATCATGCTAAGATGGTATAAATTTCTTTTTCATTTAAAGAAATGGCTCAATCTATGAAAATCTCAAAACTTTTTCTTTGTCCATTGTCATAAGAGTTTGGCCAATTGTGTTTTTTTTAGCGCAATCATTTGATGTTTTTATGATATGATCATATTGAATGTCCCAAAGATAGAATGTAAAGAACATGATAGAAAAAAAGACGAGAGATGGAGAAAATTTACACAATCTCGCAAAATAACATTATTATAAAAGCATGATAAAAAGTTCAACATATTGTATTCATGAACTATAATGAAAAAAAAGGCAAATAGAATCTTAATAAAAGAACTAAGTTTTGAAAACAATAGGAGCTTCTTCATCAAACCAATTGCTCAACTCCTCTTAATTGGCTAGTTTTATAGATAAATCATTAACATCAATGGCATCCTCTAGTGTGCTAACCGTGAGTTACAAGGAAAGTTGCCAACTCTTAGTTATTAGGTACTGGCCTAAACCGTATGATTGAACTAATGGGATGAGCTTGTTCTGCTTCTAAAGTCTTTACTTTCATGTCATGCTCTTTTTCTATTTCTATCCTTAAAGCTCCAAGTGTTAGCATGTTCCGAACTATTCGATGAAATTCATAACAATCTTTAATATCATGCCTATTCACCTTGTGGAACTTACAAAATTACTTGGCATGAACGAGAGGTTTGGGTTTCGATAGGCTTTAAGTTAAAGCTATCGGTGTTCATCATATCATGCAACAAAGACATAGAGATTTTCAAGATTGATCTTTTGTTATCATGTTTCATGTCATCCAATGATAGCATGTTTACTCCTTTATTAGAGGCATGATTCCGTAAGGGATTAGATTTTATGCTTTGAGGGTTTAAGGAATCTTCAAATGCAATCAAACCTTGATTAATGAAATTCCATAACCTTTTTTTAAAGCCTATATAATTTTCAATATTATGATCGTAGACACCATTATGATATTTGAATACCTCGTTTGGCATGTACTAGTATGAAAATGGAAATTAAAATGGTGTGAGTGTCACATAATTTATCCGGCCAATCGTCATAAGGTTCTTGAAAAGATCACCATTAGAGATAGGAAAAGGTGGTAATATATTATTAAATCACCCTTGATTAAGATTCCTTAAGGGGTTTTAATTGGGTGGCCTTAGTTGGTTGTTGAATTCCTATGAGTTCGGTAAAGTGTTTGGCCTTAATATAATGGTAAGGTAGGTGTTTGGAGAATTCATTAATGAGTGAAAGTTGGCATTTGGGAAAGAGTGTTTGGTATTTGGGCTTTTAATCTCGCTATATTAGTCGGATGGGCATTTATAGGAATCATAAACTGCACGATTAGGTTGGGCATGTTTTTTGAGGGATGAATCGACCGTTATTCCCGCAAGAGTTGTTCCATCACCCTTTAGAATTAGAAAGAGATTCTCTAATTTGATGTACCTCAAAGTCTTTTCTCCGGCTAAAGTTACTCTTCTTGTACTCGGATTCCGTAGCATAGGATATCCTTCTTCACTTGATGGCTTGTTCAATCCGATCGATAATAGACACTATCTCAACAAAACAATAAACACTATCTCAACTAAGTTATTTTACTCATTACTTAACGGATAATCATAGGATGGATCCTTGAAAGTTTTGACAAAAAGAGTAACCAATTCTTTCTCGAAGGGGTAGGCAAATTCAAAAAGCTATTTCTTACCATCATCAAGCATATTCCTTACATACTCTTTTTGACCCTTTTCCATAGACTTTAGGCTTGATTTGTTGAGTGTTATCTCCAGATTAAACTTGTTATATCTCATGAATATATTTACCAAATCATTCTACCTCTTGAACTTTGTTTGTTCTAGATCAATAAACTATTTGAGAGGAGACCGATCGAGACTCTCGAGAAAGAAATGGATCATCGACTTTTTATCATATACTACCTCAACCATCTTATTTAAATAGATCCTTATGTAGGTCTTAGGAAATTAACTCTTAGGATTTGTTTGATAACTTATTTAAGTAACTTAAAACATTAAGTTATAGTACTTAATATAAAAAGTTTATTTGATAATCTAAATAATCTCATATTTAAAATTTAAATTTAGTCTAAATCTACTTAATTAGGTAAGTTAAAGTTTTTAACTTATTACTTTTTTATTAACACTCTCGGTTGAAAGATTTTTAAAATTTTTTACATATGACTATATAACATTTATATATTTTTATAATTTTAGTTACAAAAATAAATTCAAAAAACAATCTCTACCATCTTACCGCCAAAAGAGGAAACCTTTCTTTGTTTTGAGTTTCAACTTTTGCTACTTCACCAATGACTCCAACCTTTCATCCACTTTCATCACATGATTGTTCTCATTAAATTTTAAGCATTTTTTGTACGATGAAATAGTAAAGAATTATTCTTGGAATTTACTTTTCCATTAATACCCATTTCCTAAAAGCTGTTCGTAATTGTCCTTTACGTTGTAGTTTATTCTAAAAAAGTAACTACAAAACATTCGAGATCATTGACGGAATTTGAATTTAACGTGATAGCTGGAATTTTATTGGTTAAATGGATCAAATCTTTACTCAAATTTAATTTATTTAAAAATTATTTTTTGAATTTTTAATTATGAGTTTGATTTTTTAGCTTTATTTATTTTTTTTAGAAATTTAGTCAATTCTTTAGTCATTTGTCAAAAACAACGGTCACTTAAATATTCTCACGAAATAAATCATTTAGTAAGATTTATCTATTACTTTTTAAAAAATTTGAGATCTTTCAAGATTATTTTTTTTAATATTTAAAAATAAAAAAATATTTTTTTATATCAAAAAATTCTAAGACTTTCCTAGAAAACGTGTTGAATTTTTTAGTGTATGTAAAATTTCAACTCAAAATACAAAGAATCAAATTTTTTTAAAAGAGTTTGATTTCTGAAAAATCATAGTACAAACTACATCTAAAATAAAAATTAGAAGAGACCAAATCTAAAATTAAAAGTTCAAAAACTAATTTTTAAATAAATTAAATTTTAGGATAAGTTTAGCACATTTATTCAATTTTATTTAAGGCAGAAATGAATACATATTTTAAAGTAAATAAATTATTATATATATTAAATTCAAACTATAATCCTTCTTTTTTATAAGAAATCTTCAATTATGCCTTTTTATCTAAAATTATTGAAATTTTTTAACAAAAAATGTCAAATTATCTTTAAAAAATATTGCCATTCTACTTCCTAAACAAGTACTTTAGATAAAGAATATCAACGAGCATGGACGAAAACAACCGATTGAGGGTTTTTTGATATATCTAAGACTAGATCAAAGAGGGATGCAAGCACGAATTGATCAAACATTTATGATTAATTTACGAGATCAAATTACAAATGAATTGATTAGTATTTGAGATTTTATTTATTTTGTGCATGATATGACAATGAATGTTATCTTAGACCATGTTTAATTTTTTATTAATAAGTATTTTTATTTATTTATTTATTTATACACACAAATACATCTACATATATACTTTTAGTTGTATTAAAAAATATCATGTTACAATTACAAGGTTAAAATTATTATGCATATAGATTTAATATATTCAGCAATAGTACTTATCAAACATCCTTATTATATTCGAAAATTAAATTTCAATAAATACCAAACGAGTTTGTGAGGAACATATTCGAGTACTTAATTTTTAATTTTATCAAACACCATCTTAGTATACTTGGTAATTTTAGGCACCTTGAATTTCTTAGGAATCACCACATTCAACATTAGACATTTATCTATACTGAGGAAATGATTATATGTATCTATGCTTTTGATAGCTCTCGGGCATTCCCCAATGGCTGTGATCTTCTTAGTTTCAAGTTTTGAGGCTATCTTTTCCTTGGCTAGCTCTTTAATGATGAAATCACTAGTTATTGTTTTTGATGCTTGGACAATCCGAGGTAATACAAGAGTAAGGCTCGAAGGTCTAGGAGCAAGCTTATATGTGTCCCATGACATAAAATGGTTGGCATGATTAGTAGTACCAACAAGCTCTAAATATAGCATACCGAAAGTTGATGCTTAGAGTGGCAGTCTAAGTGATCGATGGTGGCATGACGGTGAACATTTTTAGGAAAACGGATCATTGGCCAACTTCTTTTTGGACAAAAATTTCCAAAGACATGCAATTTTACATTCTTTATTCCAATAAATCATCAAGTCTAGTAGCCTCTCCCTTCGATGCGTCTATCTCCTTACGGTGATCTTGCTTGAGCCGAGCCCTTTGTTCGTTCTCTATCTTTTCTCTTGACCTAGTGTGATAAACATATGGGAGAAATGTAGTTCGACAAGTCAACCTATGTTTTCACTTAGATAAAAGGTAATAATTAAAAGTTATGAACAATATATTAAAAATAAAACAACACTCGAGACTAAATATAGATTAGCCTACACATAGAGGGTGATGAAAGGACTTCATTTTTAATTCTTTAATGCTTTGAGATTATCTCGGATTGGTTTGAAAGGTGAACTCTAATTTCACCAGTAACCTCAAGATTTCTATCAAAGAGCTTACTTTACGGCCAATCAATTTAAAGATGAAATTATGCTTCATCGGTAACCTTTTATAAAAATTTTATCCTAAATGAGGAATGATCTTATCATAAATTTCTTGAATCTAAGGAAATCTTTCTCTTTATTGGTGTGAGCAATTCAAAATAAATCATCTTTTGTCTAGGTATCGAGTAACCCATAAGCTTATTAGGCATGCTATTTTTTGGCATTTAAGGAAAGATTAGTAGATTCAATGGTATCACCATGATTTAAGGAAATCCTCATTTAATCATCATTTCATTCACGAGAAGATAAATAACATTCTTGATATATGGAGAAAGATGTCAAAGCTTTTATTAACTAAAACTAGAAATCCAAGCTCAAAGCTCGATTTCATTCGCAGTGCATCTTTTTTTTACCTTTTGAAATGATAAAATGCATTCAAAAGAACAAATGAAAGTGTATAAATCTTATATCATACTCTCAAGACCTTTCCTCATCTAGCCACTTCAACTAACGAGTCATCGCATCTCTTCGGGTATATCATAAAGGACTCGCCGGGCTTATGTCTGTCTTCCTTCGCTAATGCTTCTACTTAAGTTTCATAGAGCTATTGCCTCTCAAGTAACCACATTGGCTTAATTATCAATCATGGTCGGATTGTCATTGTGCACTTCACTTGTACATCATGGTCGGATTGTCATTATGCACTTCATTTACTTGTATTAGGTGATATGCTTATCGGACCAATGCATAAACTATTTGTGCTAGTACGCACCGAGCTATTGGTTGTCCTTTTATAATAAAGCAACCTTCTTACGAGCCTCTTTGAGTTGTTTTACAAATCCCTCTTTTTTGTTGCATTCCACTCCAAGAGAGTTTGCTAGGTCGATATTATCCTTTAAAATCTCTTCTATTCCTTTTTTTAGACACCCAACTCATGGTTAACTCTGATCATATTAACATTATAGACCATTAAAGTTAGTGGATTTTGAGGATAACTCTGTTTGGAATTGATAACGAGAGAGTTTTCTAATTATCTTCCTCAACTACTATATCTTGTCATGCTTGAAGCTTTGTCTTCATGCCCCTCATTTCATTCTCAACCTTTTTTTTTCTTCTTTTGCTTAACTAAGTTACTCATCGGCTTCAATCTCTCGGTTTGAGTCATTCAATTTCCTTTTTCATTTCATCTTTGATAAATGTGACTTTTGCACCATGATCTTCTTCTCTACCCCTTTTTCCGAGGGTTGGACTTGAAATTTCTTCAAATAACATTTGCAAAATGCCCTAACTTGATGAAACCATCGATGGGAGCATGCTTGGTTGAGTTGGGTGGGCGGAAGTCTTACAATTTTTCACCCACATTAATTGCCACATAGGATATCTTTAGTGGTGGCTATCTTTTGATCGATTATTTTCTTGTTCACCATTCCTTATACTAACAAATCTTCTTTGATGATGTTTAAAAATTTAAGGGAGGCATCACTCTTCAAATCGGTAAGACCTTTAATCCTAAGTATATATTGCTCATAATCTAGTTGGTAGGATACCATGACGAGTGCATAACTAGTGTAACTTGTTGCTCAAAAAGAGTAATGACTAAATATTTCCCACAATAACCAAATAAGAAGCTTGGTTCATGCATATTGCCAACCACATAATTATGGTAGTTGGTATATCAAGGAATGTAGTTACCCATTTATGCTCCGAATGGTTCCTCCATGTTGCGACATTAAATTCTTTTAGAGGTTCTTGATTTGTCCACCATGCTGATTTGAAAATAGACTTATTGGCTTCTATGTGATTGATAATCCAAACAAAAAAACAATTACACACCACCTCTCATACCTCCTTTACCCATTTTGTGACGAGTGATTCAAGGATAGGATGGCTTCTACCGGTATCGTTATGGTAGGATTCATATTGTTCTTTTCAACCTCAATAAACATGTTTGTTACGTCCAAGTTGATTACCCCACCAACTGAATGGAATAGTACCAACTAAAGATGTCTAGGCTAGAATCCCGACCCTTTTAAAATTATATGTTGGATCTTTCAAACTTCGCTCGAACACTTTGTGCTAAGTTTCCTAATGCCGACCCTCGATTACACCTTTTACTCATCCGTGGACCTTGTTTTCATTCAACCAAGTTTAAACCTTGTTGACAACCTCGTCATGATGATGATATAGGTACATTAAATATGAAGAATTTAGCATCTAGAGTAATTGGTGATACTTTTCGAGAATGGGGGTCATATAGATTTTTCAAAAGTAAAACACCGATAAGAGAGGTCCCACAACTAGATTAGCACCTTGATTGCTAATTTTTGGACGAGAATTCCAAGTAAAGCAACTAAATTATCATATTTAATCTTGAATTTTTGTCAATCTATGGATGTGAACTCGGTTTAGGCACTCTAAAAGATTTTCGAGTCGTTGATGATTGCCTAAAAATATGCATCACATCTTGAAGGTTACTCTAAAACCCTCTACGAGACAATAAACTTCTTTCAATTAATAGGCCTTAGACTCCCTATAGTATTCGAAAGTTGTCTTAAAATGCATGTTGGTCCTTTAGTCACTCATCCCGAAATATCGTAAATAAATTATTTTAGTCAATGTTTCATTTAAATTTGATTTGCCCATGACATTTACTAGGTAGAAACCTATGGTCCGATTCTAAATCATTACATGAACGAGATGAGATCTATCTAAGTCTTTAATGAGGTCTCTTGAAGCTTGGTGAATCATAATAGAATCATTGGAGTCGATGATTTATAAGCATGAAAAATTATCGATTACCCATCGAGCGATAATGACTAGCAAGAAGAGTTAAAATTTCATGAGTGTTTACCTAAGATGAAACCTATCGGGGCACCATTACTACCTTCCTAAGTCTTGTGGCAAGTGTGTGATAAAAAAATAAAAAAAAATGATGGGTGTAGCATGTGCATGGGCATTATTCCATATTCGGTCCCAAAAATAAAAATATAAAATATAAAAATAAAATAAAATGAAAAGATAAAAAAAATACAAAGCAAACATTTACAAAAAAGAATGAATTTAAAAATAGGTGAATTTTATCGATCGGTATGCAAACATAAAAATTTGTCACATATCGAAATCAAATTCAAAAAAAATTATACAAAACCCGACCCTAAGTATGGGTCCCTAATGGAGTTGTCATTCTATCGCGGGGTGATGTTGGGGGCAAGGGTGATGGTTTTGAGAAATAGGAAATGAGAAAAATAATGGAGTCATAACCTAATATTATGGTTATTAGAAAATCATAGAATTTGGTTTGTTTAGAGTTCTCACTAAGGAGTTTATTATGTCCAGCCTCGTCTTGTATAAAGCAAGCTTTGTATATAAAGTTGACTTGCTTTCTAATTTTTTAAAGATGAAAATCTATGCCTATTTTCTAACCATTTACTAATCGGATGAGTGATTGGGGACTTAGCCGATCGAACCTTATCCTCACTCCGAAATGAATAGATATGAAAATGAAATGAAAATAATGTGAAAAGTACCCAAGAATATTTGGCTAGTATAACCTAAATGGCATGCATGGAAACATGGCTTAAAAATAGGCAAATAGACAACATAAGCAACAACTACAAAATGGTAAATTAGATAAAAATGACGGAAACGGAAAAAAAGGAAAATTAGACAAAATAGATAAAGGTCTTAATCCAAGTTTAGACCGACATGAATTTGGACATTTTGATTTTCTAGTGGACAAGCATAATCGAGCAAAACGGGCATAAACAATTTTTTTTACGACTCGAATTGATGCGATTTCAAGCCTCGGGATTTTCAATCATAAGAAGACATCCACGGTAAAAATTGGAAAAATTGGCTAAAGGAAAAATCAACAAAAAATAGTTTGAATTGTAATTTGGATAGACACAAATTCTAGGATTTCGATTTTCAAATACAAATGAGGAAATGAAAAAAATTGGCAAACAAGTTGGCATACTTGGTAAGACTCGATCGATCATAATAAAAAAATCACTTAAATAATGAACTTTTCAACACTCATAATTAATTCCAAAATATTCTCGGATGACAAATTAAAAGTCAAGTTTTGATAACTTACTTGAGAGTCAAAAGACTATGATAGGCCACCAAGATGACAATTGAATATGAAATTATTGAAACACCATTTTGGGGTCGACTTCGGTTTCTTCAAATTCGATGAAGATTGATTTATTTTCAATTAGCCATAAAGGAGAAACAAATATCTATTGAAATGTTGAGAAGGTCATATAAAATGACCAAAATATCCTTAAAAGTAAAAATTTCAAAACTACCCTTGTGCATGTACTACATGCGTCGCTCTATCTAACACTCATTAACGGCTCCTCCAACCACCTTCAAGCACGTGGACTATCCCACGAGCTAGAGGAGGTCCTCAATCTTTTTGTGGTGGTTTTGTTGGTCGCCGTTGATGGAAGAGGGAGATTGACAAGCTGTAAAGATTAGGTTTCATTCTTTTTTTTTTGCTTTAATCCAATTTTAGTGATAATGGACAATTTCAAGGGCTAATATGAATGGAGAGTAACCTATAAGGTCTAAAGGGACTCGATTTGGCCTTAAAATGGTGTAATTTGGTCGAAAAGTAAAGGATTTAAACAAGTTGAGGCATCGTGGGTCGGGTTTGATTCACTAGTCAATCGACATCAATTCACTAATATTATTTAACAATTTCAAGAGAAGAATGGATGCTGGAGGCTAGAGCAGGATTTCGACGAGGGTGGAAACTATCAATTTGGTTAGACAAAGTCAAGATTCGAGAGAAAACAAAACGGGTCTACGTGGGTTCTTTTGCCAATTTTTAATGGTTTAGGTTATTTTGTTGGCAATTTTTTGGAATTTGTTTGCTCAGAATTTGGCGAGGAACATGCTTGGCTTGTTTTGGGAGCTCAATTTTTCTGGAAATTAATCGATTTTTTTTGAAAAACTCAAATAGGTCAGGCTAGTAGGTTAGCTGGTTGACTGGTTTAGTTGTCTTTTCTTGGGGTCTGTTTCGCTATTTTATGTGGAGATTGATTAACGACTAGCGAAGGTAGCTAGGTGGCAAGCGGAAGAGATGGCCGTAGGGGCTTGTGACTGATGAGATTTTTTTGAGAGGGACCGTGGCTTTCCAGATTTTTCATTTAGGTTTTTTTTTGTGTTCTCTATCTCCTGAATATTTTATTTCCAGCTTGCTACTATAATGAAAGAGTGTTTCTTTTTTTTTTTTTTTATGGGTTTTTGGCGTTTGATGGCCAAAGTTTGTTTTAGTCTATCATCTTGTAGGCTTGTTTTATTTTACCCCTTCACCTTCTTATTTCTTTCAATTGCCTCCTTCAATTGTACTTTTCGAACCCTTCTCTCTCTCTCTCTCTCTTCATTTTTGTAGTTTTGATGTTTTTAGGAGAAACATTTATGTGCTAACATTCATAATGAAGCTATTTATGTGATTGTTATTATTATTATTATTATTATTATTGGATAAAAGAAATAAAACTAAGGAATGGACTACATCTCAAAACAAAAAAAAAAAGATTCTTAAAATCAAATTTAAAGTTAAATGACTCAATTTCAAATGAATTAAAGTTTATATAAAATTTGATCCATTTACTCATAGTTTATATCCAAAGTGGTTACTTCTGTATCTATTAACGTAAAATGATGCTTATAAATCTTCAACTTAATTGACACTTATGTCCTCTCTTTGTGAATAAGGCATTTTGAATTCAAATCTCTTTCTTACAACCCAAAAAAGTGAAAAGATTAAACATTATTCAAAATCTTGAAGTCATGACTCCCATTCTAAATGTGAAAAATACATGTTAACTAGTAGTTTTATAGGTTTAATGACAAATATTTTTCTCAATTAACTATTGGATTCTCTCAATTTTAGCTCCATATTAGTAATTTAGGGTATTTGAATCCCAAACAATTATTTTCTAGACAAATGTTATTATTTTTTATTATTTTTAACAGTCAAATCATTAAGCGAGATATAATTTAATGACAAAATTTACTCTTAAAATATTAGAGTTGTGGAAAATAAAATCTATACTATTAATTTGGGCTATTTAGGACCTAAGATATTATTTTTTGGATAAATTTTATCTCGCTCTATTATTTATGACGAGCAAAGTGTTGTACATTTTTTTAGAATTAAAATTAATTTTATTTTTTTTAATAATAGTTAGCTTTAAAGAAGGTTAGATGGTTTTGTTGCTTATGGATTTGACTTTTGTTTTTGGATAATTAATGATCTGTAATTGATTCATGTAGTTAAAAAAAAATGAATTATTTTTTTTTAAGAACTAAAATTAATTTTGATAAAATGCTTAATAATAATTAGCTTTAAGGTAGCTTAGATTTTTTTTTTTTTTATGCATGCTACTTTTGTTGTTAGATAGTTAATGTTGTGCAATGGATCCATCTAGTTATAAAAATTAATTATTAATATTTTTTTTTCAAAATTAGTTAAAAAATCTAAAATGTTTAAAATGACGTTATTTTAAATATTTTACTCAACGATACTCAACACTTTGACTATAAAAAATAATGAAAAAAAATAAAATTTGTTTAAAAAATTAATAATTTGAGGTTTAAATAGCCCAAATTGATTGAATAAGCCCTTATTTTATCATAACTCTAACTTTTTGAGGGCAAATTTTGTCATTAAATGATATTTTAGTTAACGATCAATTTTTTATTGTTAAAAATAATAGAAAAATGATAATATTTATCTAAAAGATAATAGTGTGGGATCCAAATAACTCTAATTGATAGTATGGATTTTAAATTATCATAACTTAATAGTTTGGGGATAATTTTTACCATTAAACCTAATGTTACATATAACATAAATTAATTTTATATAATTGTGTCTATTTCGCTATAGATAATATATCTAAAATCAGTCAATGAGAAATTTAGGTTAGATTGATGAAAACTGATATAAGGGTACTCAAGTTATTTGATTATTGTTTTTGAAAAAGAGAGAGAGAGAGAGAGAGCATAAAAAATTAAAAACCACATGAATCCTCACGGTGGCAGTATTGTGATTGTATGAAACATTTTGGGCTTTAATCTGTCTGTTTGCGTCCATCATGAGTCGTGAAAAATAAAAAATTTCACCACTGTGTCTGAGATATCATTCCACCAACAAGGAGCAAATTATGAATTAATTCCACTAGTTTTGAGAAACGAATTAATTAATTCTACTTATTTTAAAAATTAATGATTTATTTTTTATAGTTTAAATTTAATTTTTTAACTTTATCTCTTTAGTTTTTATTATTTTTTATTTTAAGAAATAGAAACATTAAGCAAAAATTTGAAAGAATTAATAAGGAAAATAATTTATATTTTATGAAAAAAAAATTAAATTAAACATAATCTATACTAGTAAAAAAAACTAAATGCTTAGGTTTTCAAAAAAAAAAAAAATTGTTTTTTCAAAAATATAGAGGCGAATTTATAATTTACGCTACCAAGTAGTCATTTAATTTTGCATATTTTTTCTTCAATAGAGAAGAACCACATTTCCTACGGTTTTACCTATCCCAAATGAAATATATTTGTTCGGTTTACTAGTAAACGAGTCTGAGCCATTTTTCATAAATGAGGGTGGGAATTGAAGCGAAGGTTATTTCACATGTACTCGCTTAGCTATTTTAGACCGGATTTTGTCCATTACATTGAAATTCTTTACTCTTTTTTATATTATTTGAGTTCATCAACTCTTCATTTTGTTTTGTTGCCATTCTTCCTTCTTTTTTATATTAATTGAGCTCATCAACTCATCATTTTATTTTGTTACCTTTCTTCCATTATAATTCATTAATTTATGAATTGACGTAACATGTTACACTTTATAATGCATGATATGCATTATATATGAGATTTCAATAAAAAGACTCGATCAAAACAATTCAAACAGTGCAAGAACCAAAATTACTTTTTCTAAAACCTCATATTCAACACACAAATGTGTTATATATGAGATTCTATTGCCCTAAAATTGTAAAGTATTTTTTTTAATTGTTACAATAAATTAAAAATAATAAAATAATACTTAAAGAAGTCATCAAATCGATGGTTAAGATGGCATGGGAGCGTTTGGCAAGCAAGAGGTATGCTTGCATGACCAAATGCAAGAAAAAGACCAACAAAACTCATGTTTGTCCCAAAGCTAGTTTGGGATGGATGGCGATGGTATTGGAAAACACCTAAGTTTTGGGTCCGTTCGAGCGAGGCAACACATTAATGCATGAGCGAGATGGGTGGTGCTATTACGGGGCCATTTAGACATATGAAGGGCTCCATCTCATAGGTTGAGCACGCTGAATGAATGGTAAATCTATTATCAATTGTATTATTAATTAATCATTAAATTTACTACATCTCATGTTGGTTATGTCTACTTATTATAGGCTAAGAAGTTGGGTTGTAACCAAGATCTATACTAGTTATTCGTTACAACTCATAAGTCTGCAGGATGGGTCATTTATGGATACATGATCCCGGACAATTAGGGTAATTTATTATTATTATTTTAATTATACATATGCAAATTTAATCAAAAAATTATATTTATGATTGAATATTATATATATTTTTGATTGCGTAACGGCGTATGGACCAATTATATGCATCGGTTGCTAGCCAACGGCTAGAGGGTGATTCATCATCTCTAGATGTCGATATGTCATAGATATATCTCGAGATTGTAGAAAGGGAGAGGAATCATAGAGTATAGGCCTTCGATCACAAGCATCCTAGTATTACTCATATTCTTGTACTAACTTATCCTCTACCACATCGTGTTTCCTTACCTTATGTAGCAAAATCATGAGTAGTGACAAAAAAAGCTAGAGGACGTACATTGTGACTATACTTTGTAGATACAAAAAGTGGAGAACAAATACAAAGCGGAACACTAGCTTCTTCAACACCATATGTAGAGGATAGAACAATTGTTATAGGAATCACTCGGGAGTTGTGTTCCTCCTTCTAACCCTTTCCTTCCCCCTACCTACGAGTCAACCTTTCTTCTTGATACCTAGCATTAAGAAGATGATGCAGCAAGTGATCTTGGCGAGGACTAGTTTTTTTTTTTTTTTTTTGTAATTATTCTTTTTAATATGTTCATATATATGTATATCTACATACATATGTATATGTATATATATATACATACGTACGTACATATATACGTATACATAGGTACACACACACACACATATATAAATAAGATTTGATTTTATATCCATTTAATTTTATTCAATAATATTTCATGCTATAATTTTAATTTTAGCTATTGGCTACTTCGACAGAACATTTAAATACCTATTAGTGAAATGAAATTTTTTTCTTAATTTAACAATGGATCGGCGATCACCTAATGATAAAAAAACAAATTTAATTAAAATCTCGGTGATGGAAAAAATTGCTAAACATAGTGATGGATACCAATGATAGATTGACGACTAAAATTAGCGATGGATTTTTATCTCCATATAGTGAAAAAAATAAACTAATTATCGATGGTTTGGTGATAGATTTCACATTAAATATATAACTATTTACAATGAACTAGCGAAGAAAGTACATCGAATCGTGACAATATTTGTGTTGCTAATTAGAGATAAATTTTCTAATCTGTCACTAACAAAATTATCGACAAAGTTTTGTCTTTGTCGTTGTTCACGTCACTAAGCCAATATAGCGACATAAATTTTTGGTTTAGTGAGGGAAATTTCCATTGCTATTTTGCTCCTTTTTTTTTTATAATAAATATAGACTAACACTGAATGCTTCTTGAAAGTAGACCAAATTAACTTTCTATTTTTGAAAATTGAATGACAATAAGACCTTTATGGATGTCATGGGGGGCATGACATTGGGGAAGGGGATTCCGGTGACACTAAAGGAAATGGCTAAGAGAATTAAGAAAAGGAGTTATCACCTAGTATTAGGGGAACTCCCTAAATGACTAGTATGTGTAGATATCTAGGTAAAAGGTTGTTTACAAGTGAGAAAGATTGAGATTATCGTCAACACATCCTATCCGAGGTAAGTTGCATTCAATATATGTGGGAACAAAATGTGTGATTTTACTCGTACTATAGATCTATGCCTTTTAAGCAAATTTATCTTATTAGGATATTTTAATCGAGTGATTTGGGAGTTAGGTTGGTTGGAAGCCTATTTTCTCACTTATGAAAAAATTCTAAAACTTTACCAAAAATTAATTAAGGTCTAAAACCAAGCTACTGTTTAAAATGAGCTCAATCCAATGTCGTTTGGCCCCTTTGACATTTATTTTAATTTTGCGAATCATGCCATCTTTTTTTTAGATTTTTCTCATCAAGTTCATGTCTTAATTATAAAATAATCATCCTCCACCTTAAGGATAAATCAACCAAAATAACTCATCCCTACCCCCTTATTGTTTCTCTTTCATCAAATATCACACCCCTACACTTGCTCAAAAACCCATCTTACTAATAAATCAAATGTTATAATAATTTCAAAGGTTGGGTAAAGACTTTTATTTTTAGTTTAAAAGGCTTATTAGTGGGTTATTCAATCAAGAAAGGTCAATTAAGCTCAAAGGGCCGCATC
Organism: Dovyalis caffra; assembly: GCA_963924115.1. NCBI lineage: Eukaryota > Viridiplantae > Streptophyta > Magnoliopsida > Malpighiales > Salicaceae > Dovyalis > Dovyalis caffra. The sequence goes on along the minus strand of CAWUPB010000957.1, from coordinate 1,826,928 downwards.
AATAGGAAATTATGGGGTAACCTATTTAGGCTAAATAGTTTATTCAATAGATGACCTTTATTCTATTAGTGCATGCTTGTGTTAATGTAATCTCATAAAGATTCAAAGCAAGTTCTAGAGTAACAAGTCCATGGAAGAATATCACATACAAACGAAGTAGAGATTGGTATTAATGTTCAATCTTTAAGCTCAAAATTTCACGGGGTATATGTATACAAATTCAATTTACTACTATTCCAAAATCAATTATCATACTAATCAATCTCAAGTTACAAGTCAATTAACTCAGTCATGTTATGCAACTTTCAAATTAAATTAATTTCTACTCATTACTATTACACATTTTGACATCATTGAATAGCACCTAAAACACATAAAATATATATATTTTTTTAAAGATAAAAACTTGACCAAATATAAATAAAAATAAGTCTTAAAATCCAAAATTCCCCATCCACACTTAAATTTTACATTGTCTCTAATGTAAAGTAGATAATCATAAATAACCATGGACATATAAAATTAAAAAAGATAAGATGAGAAAACAAATCCGAACGTGGCTTTTTAGCCACTCTTGGTTTGTCTCCCATGAAGGATCATGCATTCTATGGAGGTGCAAAATAAATAAAATTTTTTATTTTTCTCCATCTAAAAGTCTCAAGACTAGTCATTGAATCAACTATGTTAATAACACGATGATTAGAAGTCACCTGTTATACCACATAATCTAATTTGCAAAAGGAACGATCCAATCGTTCGGTCTATATTGATAATCCACATGGCTTAAACATCCATACAAGAAGTAGTAGAAATTATAGGGTGCTGGCTCCAATCTTTTCTCGCTATGTATATTTTTCTCTCAAAGAAATCTCACAAGGGTTACGAAATCCATCTTAAAGGAGAGGAAGTGGCGAGTTTGATTATTTTTGGAGAGAGACACACAAAGATTTTTCTAACTTTTGGATTGTTTTTGTTCATTTGTTATTACTTGTAATCATAGTAATAATAATATTATCCATCTCTCTCCCCCTCTTTATTTATATAGGTGCGTCAATAAATCCTCTTCGAAAAGGAGTTGTAACTCGTTTGGGGTTTGTTTGACCTTATCCTCGTAAGCCCTTAGCCTTATCCTTTAGTACTCAAGATTATCCATCTACTTCAAATACCTTGCAAGCTTTTACTAAAGCAGCTTAGCCTAAACTCCTTTGACTCAATAACTCAACAATTAATTTGGACCATCCAAAGAAGTTGGGTTAGGTATTTTTAAGAAGGCTCACATTAGGAAACAATTTTCAAAGTTATCGTTAAATCGAAATTAGGAACTTGATTTTCATTTTAGGTAACTAACTTTCAAATTAGGAAACTAATTTTTGAAGTAGAGAACTAATTTCCCAATTAGGAAACTAATTCCTAAATAGGAATTTTTTAAAAAAAAATCTTTGCTTCTCTTTTTCTCGTGTGATGTTTAAACTTATGTCCGTGACTCAATAGGCTCCTACATATATTAAAAATGTATCAAAAAGATAAAAGACATTTCATTTATCTCTTGATACATAGATCAAGATAGACACGTAGCAAGACATCATGACTACCCGATTCTCTAGAAGGATAACTTAATCCGCAATGACCTTTCATGAGCATATTTTTCATACAATTTAGTCCTCATGTCAATTTATCATAGTGTGATCTAAAACTTAGTTTATTGTATATTTGAATATGATTGCACAAGTTTTCTTTGATCTTCAAATGTCTTCGCTCTTAAGTAAGCCAACCATGCTCTACTCGGTATACTTCCATTATAGGCACGGATTCTCGAATAAATATTTATCGAAGTGTAATGTAATAACTCTTTTAGGATATAAGAAATGACATGTCCTATCTTAGTCATCCACCTATCTCTATTAGATTTTTAATACACCCAATTAATTGCCCACATTTAGCTCTTTACTCGAACCCATCGAACCGAATGTGAAAATACATCAATCCTCTAATGATATAACTATGATGATTTTAAGTGTAACACCCCTAACCTAGGACCTAGAAAGTCAAGAATATTACCATTGTTAACCTACTTTCAAAGTGCAATAAATGCAAGCTAATAAGACACTACAACTGATACCTTTTATTTCTAAGTATGGAATACGTCGCGAAAAATTCTTGTTTAACTATTAGGCCCTATCTTACCATTCAAAGTGCAATATTAATTTTTTATATTTTATTATTTTATTTAAATTAATTAGATTGAAATGAATAAATCTATGCCATTCAGTTTCCTTAAATTATTTCCCTATTAGTCAATATAAATTCATTTGATTATTATTCATTATTTGGCATTTAATTCCTTTCATTTGTTGTAATTACTATTTCTTATGATTTATTCCTATCTCTTTGGTTATCTTATTTGACTACCGATGTTGGCATGTATGGAAATAACTTAAATAGACTCTGCTAGCTATGATTATACTACTATTTTATTATTGATAGTTTGCATATAGACAAACTATCTATAATATAAAACTAATTCAATGACATTTACTACAAAAGTGACTTATTTATTCATTTACATCACATTACTAACTTCCTATTCACTTGTTCATGGCTTTAAGGATAACATATAACAAACTAACTAATCCTAGCACATACACTATGACACCCAGTACCATATAAAACACAACATTCAACATGTCAACCTCAAAACCAAAACCCCATCCAATAGATAATTATCGTGTAGATCCCTCGATAACCACCTCGACGAGAAGTATGCCATGGTTACTCGTACTATCTACGACACAAGAAACACTAAGTGAGCGATAGCTCGATAATTTAATCTATGCATGCTATACATGTAATGAAAAGCATAAGAAATTCATTTGCATGCTCATATCAAATCTTTTTCATGTCATAAATCCTTTTCATGATTAGTCCGTAAATTCTTTTCTAGCTTTAGACATGTCCCATAGTAGGTACTTTAGGGCTTTCATAATATGTCCGGCAAACCAAACCCATTTGTGGATATGTCATCTTTCCTCGGCATTTATTTTATGGGGCCATCACCAATTCCTCCACAGTTGGGGCATCACCAATTCCTCCATAATTGAGGCCATCACTAGTTTCCCTTGATGAGAAATGCCATTTCTTTCTATTGGGGCCATCACAAATTTTTCTCGATGAGAAATGTCATTTCCTTCTATTGGGGTCATCACCAATTCCCTCAATATGAAGAAACTCTCCAAAAGGAAATACAAGGACCATGAAAAGTATAAAAAACCCGTGGAGCCCTTTTTAATAAAACCACGAAAACCTTTATCGTGAAAGTCATGAAAACTATCTAACCGTAAAATGTTTCCCAATTGCTATTGAAAAACCATTGACATAAAATCCTTTTTTTCATGACTCTTAAATCATTTTCATAAACTTGACATGCATGTGCATTTCATTTGAAATGCATAACCATTATAGTCTCATGAAATACATGCCATGAAAATATATAATTTAACGAAGCATAAAATGCACCATAAAAATTACCTTAATAAAATCATTCCAAATCATTATCAATAACAACACCATTACATAATACAAGGCAACATAGTGTATATTCATTAACATCACAACTTCCACACATCATCACCACGTCAAGCACATTAAATGGGGCATCAAAGAATCACATTACAATTGAATTTAACGAATCAAACATAAATCCTAAAATTTCTCATTTAAGTTAAATAGTAACCTAATCTAAACCAAAAATTTTCTTCCAATTCTAACACCAATTTCTCATATAATTTCATTCAATTAAACTTTAACATCAAGAACTAACTTAATTAGGCATTTATTAATCAATTACATGCCTAAAGTCCAAATTGGGCCTAAACCCTAGTTTAGGTAATTTAAGCTAATTTTCCAATTTTATTATTATTTTTTATTCTAACCCATCTCATTACATTACTTTAGTCTAAATTGCTTAATTGAAGTATCGTAAATCAATTACATCTAAACCCTAATTTATTCTAATTTGGGCCGAATAGAACCTTATTATTAACTTCATTATTTTCTTCTTAATTCATCGGTAATTTCTAACACTTAGTTATTCAATTACCTATTAGCATCAAGAATTAATTCATTTGACATTCATAGGTTAAATACATGCATAAAACCTAATTGGGCCTTAATGGGCTAAATTTGGGCATACGCTAAATTAGGTAAAATCCTTTAATTTTTATAAAAATTTCCACTTTCAATTATTAAATCATAATTATTCAACTCCTAATTAACCAATAATTCATGAATTAAGTGAAGAATTCAAAACCCTAAAAATTAAGAATTTGGGTCAAATGCTTCCCTAAGCTTTTCCATGAAATTTCTTCAAAATTCATGCAAGTTTTCATTCCCAAACATCAATTCACATGTAATTAACTCATAATCAAGTCATAGAAGATCAATTAAACCAAAGGATCAAAAATTCCAAATTTCCTATTTTGAGCTGAAAGCTTAGTGCTTCCTAACCTTGAAAATTTTTTATTTTTAATCATCAAATTTGAACCCAATTAGTATGATCTAACTTCAATTGCTTAAAATTGATTTCTCCCAATTTATCCTAACCAAAAACCCTAACCCTAATTTTCACAATTTATGCCATTAAACTTAAATTGAAGCATCAAACACAAAAGTGGTATGAAATTAAACTTTTTTTGTGGTGTAGGTAAGATTAACTTAAATAAGCTCCAATTAGTCCTTGAAAAATTGGATTGTTTAAAAATTCTTTCCTTCCTTTTTTCCCCCTAAATTCGACCAAGCTCTTTTAAATTTCTTCTTGTGAATTTGTAGCTTCCAACTTGAAATTAGGGTCTAATTAATTGATTTAGAATGTACAAAATTGGTTCAAAGTGTTTTGGGTGAAATTTGAGTGGAAATTTACCAAGAGTTTTCCTTGCATTTCTCTAATTTTCTTTCATTTTTCATTTTTGCAATGCTCCTATTTATAAAACTTTTTGGTGGACTCGTAGACCCTTAATTTGGATAAATCTTGGCCCTTAATTCAACTTTTAATCTTTCTTCTTTTTTTTTTCATTTGGCTTAATTTGTAGCCTTTTATCCTTCTTTTAGTCTAAACCTTCCATCTAGCTTAATTAGAGCCACTAATTTAACTAAAAGTCAAGTTTAATTGATGCTACAAGTTGGAAAAAGATTGATGAAAAATAATGAATTTTGGTCCTCCAATTTCTAGAGTTTTCCATTGCCTAATCTTTCATAAATCCTCCCTTTTTTACCATTAATTACTTTAAACCCTTCCTTTCAAGTTTTTCTATCAAAATTTTGACTCCTAAAGTTCATACATAATTTAATTTGAGAGTTCAAATTTTTAATTTTATACAATTAAATCCCTAATTTTTATGCAATAAGGTCCTTAGTCCTAAAATTCCCTTCCATATCGATCCAAACTTCAAATTCTTTTTATGATAAATTCAAAAATTTCTTAAATAATTTAATCATCATTCATATAATTTTTGTACGCTTATTTAGGCCTTCAAATTAATTATTTAGTGTAAAACTTACATTATTTTCTATAGAAAATATTCCTTATATATAGGAAAATTCATCTAAATTTATTAAATATTCTTACACATCATAAATGATTTTTCTATGCCATTTGAATAATTTTCTTACACCTTTAAAGCACTTAAATTAATTAATCTATCTTTAAATACTATTCATGTGTAATAAAGTTCAAATAAAATATTTACAAAATATCGGAAAATTCATTCAATAGTATTAATAATCTAACACCCTCTAAAAAATATTCTAAGGAAAGAAAATTTTTTTCATGCACATAAAACGTCCCTAAAATAATTACTTCATACAAAAGGTGACTATTCATGCACTTGTAAAATGAACAAAAGATTCATGAAGCATGGAAAAACTACTTTAACCGCTTCCGAATTTTCTTTCAACCCTTTAAGGATTATTCCATACCCTCAAAAATTTTTTAACATGCCTTCACTATCCTTAATTTTATTAAATAATGCTTTTGACGGTTATTGGGCGTTACATTAAGTCGAAGAACTACTTATACCCATCTCATAAGAGATTCCCATAGACAATACTAAATGGGTTCTCATGATGAGTCATGTATAATGATATGTTCTTTAACATTAGTCACTTAAGTGTTTACTTTGGCATTACCATGCCGGTAGGTGTGAGATCTCCCACTCGTTATTTTATAACAAGAACACAGCACCCATAAGTCTTATCAAGTATTTTTAATATCCAATCTTGATAATGGTATGACTTAGAATATTTAATGATATTATTATGTGCATCAATGTTTTTCTCACATCTATTGATCAATCATTAATGCAATGCATATAACATGGACTTCTATCTAATTCTATCAAATTATAAATAACAAGAATTAATAGAAAGACATCTTTATTGATCTTAGAAATACGAGTAATACAATATATCAAACCATTCAAATAGGTTGGATCACCTACACTAACATCCCAAGCAACGAGTTTGTTTAATATCTTTAGCCCAACATGGATAAGGTTCGTTATTCCTTCTCATATTTTGATGTTCGATCACCTAATAGGCTTTCTGCTGTTCGAACTCTACTATCATTGCCACAAGTTATTTCGAGGATGTCTGAAACAAATGACTTCACCATTAAAATCCATTATGAATTATCGTTTACCAATATTAATATTGGCTTAGGTCGTTTTTAAAAAAGGTCATCCTACGACAATTGAAGCTAAATTTCATGAATTAGCATCTTTCATTTTCAAAATGTAGAAATCAACTAGAAATATTAAGTTATTCACTCGCACCAAAGCATCCTCAATTATCTCTTCGGGGAATGCATTAGAACGATTTACCAATTGTATAATAACAAAAATCTCTTTTAAATGTCCCAAATTTAACGATGCATAAGCCGAAAGTGCATTAGATTCATTAATGCACCTAAATCTAACTTAGTGTCATCAAATCTAGTGTTACCTATCTTGTAAGGAATGGTGAATATATCGGGATCTTGGCATTTAGGAGGAAGTTTTTGTTGAATTATTACAAACACATTCTCCCCCATACTTACCTTTTTGTAACCTTTTCACTTTTTCTTATTAGTACATAGCCCATTCGGGAATTTTGTATATCTTTGAATTCTTTTGATTGCATCAAGCGGAATTATATTAACCTCTACCTTATGAAGTACTTGTAAAATCTCATCATCTTTTTCCTCTTTCTTTGCCTTTGTAGATTTTATTAGCAAAGTGGATGATTAGCATGAAAATGAATTGAAAAGTTAGAGATTATCTTGTTATCACTATTTTTATTTTCTTACTCCATCTCTTTCATTGTCTTTTCTTATTCATAATCACTTGGTTCCTCATATTTCTTACCATTATGAAGCATGACTACATTAATATTCTCTTTTGGATTCATCATTATTTGGAAGGGCAACCTACCTAAATCTCGATCTTCAAGCTTACTCACTATTGATGCAACATGACTAATCTATTTTTCCATGTTTTGCATTCTAGCTTTGTTTCTTGTTGAAATTTCATGATATTATTTACTAGAGCTATAATAGTTTCTTCAAAAGATATACCTAAATTCAAAGCTTGAATCTCTTATTGTCTAGCTTAGAAAAGAATCCGATAACGACTTAGGTTAGTGTGATTACCATAACTAAAATTAGAATGATCTAGCCAACCTAGATTGCATATGTTAGAATATGAATCATACTTACACTAAGGTGGTCTTGGAAAACCTCCAATTGCATGAGCTTACTTTATTAGATCCTCTTCTAGCATTCTCAAACACATATCGGTATGGTGTCTTGCAACTGAACATATTCCACACACTTTAGCTACTTACATGTTACCTACTACCATTTTCTAAACCAAAAAAGTTAAGTCTACCATTTGACTCTTAAGGCTAGACATAATTAACTCATTAACTTATCTAAGTGTATGACCTCTCCTAGATCCAAATTGTTATGAGTTTGCTACCATGTTAAAATCGGGTTTCTAGCAACCTTTGGGGTCTTATCCTCAAATGCTCCTCTACTCATAGCATCTATCGGACTCCTCTCCATTGGCAATAATCCCTCATAGAAATATTGGATCGAAGTTGATCACTAAAGTGGTGGTAAGGGCAACTTGCATATAACTTTTTAAATGGCTCCTAATATTCATAACAAGTCTCTTTATTACACTACCTAATTCTACATATTTCTTTTCTAATATTGGCAACCTTAGATGCAAGAAAGTATTTCTCTATGAGCAACCTTTTCATCTCGGTTCAAATATTAATTGAACTTGATGAAAGGTAGTATAGCCAATATTTGGCTAAATCTACCAATGAAAAGGGGGATACTCTAATCTTTATTTGCTCTTTTGAGATATTTTGTGGTCTCATGCTAGAGCATACCGTATGAAATTCTTTCAAATGCTAGTGTGAATCTTCACTTTCAAGGCCATAAAAGCTAGACAAAAAATGTATCAATCTAGATTTTAATTCAAAAGTAGCATCTAAATTAGGATACACAATACACAATGGTTATTGATTCAAGTTAGAAGTAGCTAACTCCTTTAAATTGATATTGCTTGGTAGCCATGATTTCTAATTCCAAATCACTAGATGAACTATCAAAAACTAGGTTAAGATCTATGTTCATATCGGGTGATGTATGTAAAATTTCTCTTCTCAACTTGTGTAATGTTTTCTCAATCTCCGGATCAAAACTCAACTCACTAGAATGAGAAAATCTAATCATAAATCACAAAAAAATCATAAAATTATGGCCTAAAAACCATAACGAAGCTAAGCAACCCTATCAAACGATGGAATTTGGTCTCAAGACGTGGAGCCAATGGTTAAACAACTAGTTTGGTGTAAAATATCATTTCCTTTAGAAATAGTTTAAACTTATTGCCTAATTTCTTAAAAATCACCTAGCGACACCTAGTTCTAGAAACGTTTACCATCGAATTTTGCCAAAAAACCGCTTGAAAACCATAAGACTTCATAAACGAGAGATCATAAATACCAATTACTATTAAAATTCAATAATCTAAACTATAATAATAGAAAAAAATTGATTAAGCCAGTCCACGATGATGTCGCCAAAATTTTGATGCATGTCGAATGCACCAAATTTAATTTACTTTTCTTATCGATGTTTGTAACAATAGTAAGTCCGAGTCAAATCCTAAAGACTCGGATAATCAATTCATTTTATGCACATAAAAAGGGATTTTATGTGCAAAGCCAAATTAACAAGAAAGAAAATATAAAATAAAAAAGATTTGAATTTATGAAAGCTTCAATTGAAGGGAAAATTCAAACATTCAAATTACATATTAACCATCGACACCTAAATTGCTATTCTTTCATTGAATAATTGGCCAAAATTTACCTAGACACTAGAATAAACCTAAGTCTTTCTTAAATTCATTAACTTAAAACTTCACACTTGAATTAAATTCTTATTATTGATTGATTTCGGTATTAATGCGATCCTGGTCTAATTAATAATGGCATTATGACTTAGAAATATAGCTAAGACTAATCAATAATTTTAGGATTCCTAAATTATTTAGTTGATATTTTTATTTTTCTTAGATAATCAAACCAAATTAGGTACTTGTACTAGCTTTTCTTAACAATTATAGATTAAGAGAGTTAGTTAGTTATCAAACATAATAGACAATCAACTAATTGGCCTTATTAGATACTTATCTATACAATCATGATTGAATTAAATTAATTCAAAGATCAATTAATTATGCTCAAAGAAAAAAAAACTCAAATAATAGAGAATAGATTAAAGATCATTCCCTTGAGGAAGAAATGACCTTGAATTATCTCAACAAGCCAACAACGACTAAGAGAGTTCTCTCTTCATAATGTTTAAAGATAATTAACTTGATATTTAATTTGAAAGATTTAATATAGAGGTCTCATCCTAGCATATATACTAGTCATCAATCACATTAATCCTAACATGCATACTATCAATCACATAGTAAAAACATACATCTTATGTATGATTCAAGGATTAATGAATGGTAATAGATCTCTACTAGCCCCTTCGAGCTACAAGGAGTCTAGTTGGTCAAATATCTAGGAGAAAAATTATTATAAATTCTTCAAGATTATCTTCACTTAATTGCTTCTTCTTATTACATCTATTCTAATAGTCTATCTTCTACCTTTATATTTATTTGAATAAGAGCCTCGAGTTACATTTGAGGAGAGTAAGATGAGAAGAGAAATACATCGGAATGATAGAGATGACGAGCACACGTAAGTTTTATTTAACTAAAAATTACAATAATACATTCTCATAAACAAGGTCGACTCATCCATACCATTCACCAATACTTCAATCACATTGATACATGATATACTAATGAAACACATTTCATTTTAATCATAATTATAAATCTATTTTTTGGCCATTTTATAAAAATATCAAAATTTCTCTAAATTTTAATTTTAAGACTTTTCGAGCCTTGGATCCACTTTAGACCTATGGACTTATGGGTCTCGAAGGCGCGAGGGCTGTCACGACTTAGCCGACTAGTACCTAGCATTGGCCAAAAGCCGCCACCGGCCTACCCCTAGCCACTCGGTTAGTGCTTAACACCGGCCTTAGATGGTCGATTAGCCAATCCATCGCACCGGCCGAGCTACCTTTGGTTAGTGCCTAGTACTAGCCTAGAACCAATTGGCTCGATGCTTAGCCTCCGGCATGTTAGTGTGCCCGGCATGTTGTTTAGCACACATCCATGCTTTGCTCGGGCATGCCTTGCCCTTGTGCATGCCCATCATGCATTTTGCATATACAAGTCAAATCTTGGCTCGTCCATAAGCTTGGTACATGCTTAGCGTCCGCTTTTCATGTTGTATGCCTAGCAAAATTGGTGTGTACAAGGCATATCTAGCATGTCACATGCCTAGTGCATAACCGATCTAGCTAGAAAACCCGGCCGGTTAGGTGAAGGGCCTAGCATCATGAGCCACACCTAGCTCGTCACACGATTAGCCTAGCTAGGAGGCCTAGCATGTGTGGGGCATGCCTAGCCTATTGCGTGCCTAGAGCATCGTTAGCTTATCCACTATCCGATCCGTCACACACCCGGCACATGACTAGCCTTTCCTTCAATTACACGCGCAAGCAACAACATTCAACATTGGTCATACGCACCCCCACTCCTAGTATACTTGGTAATTTTGAGCAACTTGTTCAAATAGATCTTTATGTGGGTCCTAGGATATTCACTCTTAGTATACTTGGTAATTTTGAGCAACTTGAATTTTCTAAGAATCACCACATCCGGTATTAGATATTTATCCGTATTAAGGAGATGATCGTACGTATATGTACCTTCGATAGCTTTAAAACATTCCTTAATGGTTATGAGCTTCTCAATTTAAAGTTCTAAGGCTATCGTTTCCTTTGCCAACCTTTTAGTGGTGAAATCAATAGTAGGCAATATCAATGCTTGCATAGTTTGAGGCAATATAAAGGCGGGACCTAAAGATCTATCGACGAAACCATACATGTCCTCTAGCTTAGAATGGTTGGCATGATTAGTGGTACCAATAGGCTCTAAGTGGGGCACACCAAAAGGTGGTTACGAAGTGGCGATCCGAGCAATCGGAGGTGGCATGATAGTGAACACTTTTGAAAAAGTAGATGACTAGCCGACTTCTCCTAAGATGATCATCTTTGAAGACATGCGATTTTACAAACTTTGTTCCAACAAAGCAACAAGCCTAAGCAACCTCTCTATTTAATGCATCTATTTCCTTCTATTGATTTTCTTATAGTTGAGTCCTTTCTTCATTCTTCATATTTTCTCTTACCTTAATGTAGTAAATGCATGGAAAAAAATATAGTTTTGGCATAACGACCTATGTTTTTTTATTAGATAGAAGATAACAAACATAAGATATAAATAATATATTAAAAATAAAATGATTATTGGTACTGAACATGGAATAGCCTTCACATGAAAGGTGATGAAAGGATTTCATTGTTGGTTCTTTGATTGGTTAAGATCATCTTAAAATGGTTTAAAGGTGAACTCGATTTCACCGAGTAACCCTAAGATTTTTTACCAAAAGATTACTTTATGGCTAATTAGTTTATGGATGAAATTATACTTTATCGGTAACCTTCGAAAAATCTTTCCTAAAAGAAAAATAATCTCATCATAGATTTCTTTAAATCTAAGGAAATCATTCCCTTTATAGATACGGGTAATTCAAAATAAATCATCTCTTGATGAAAGATCGGAGCAAACAACAAGCTTATTAGATGTATTATTTTTTGGCATTTGGGCAAACGTAAACGGATTCGGTGGCTTCGTCATTATCAAGAGGCATCCTCATTTGATTGTCATTACATTCATGAGAAGATATATACCAAATACCATCCAAGAAATATGAAGAAAGATGCCAAAGCTTCCATTAACCAAACTTAGAAATCTAGGCACAAAGCTCAAATTTATTCATAGTACATCTTTCTTTTACATTTTTAAATAAAAAAAGGTAATACAATTAGAAGAAGAAAAAAGCACTTATATATATATATATATATATATATATATATATATATATATATATATATTCAAACAACGAGTCATTACATCTCTTTAAGTATCATGAAGGATTCGTGAGAGTTGTTCTCTTCCTCTACTAATGCTCCTACTTAAGTTCCATTAAGCTATTATCTCACAAGTAACCACATTAGCTTGATTATTCATCCCGAGTAGATTATTAGTGTGTTCTTCACTTATCCGTAACAAGTGATTATGCATGTTAGACCAATATACGGATTTTCTATGTTAGTCTATTTCTAACTCGTCGACTATCCCTTTCTAATGAAGCAAACTTCTTTCAAGCCTTTTTGATTTGTTTTACCAATTACTCTTTATTGTCGTGTTCCATCCTAAGAGAACTTGCTAAGTTGACGTTCTCCTTTAAGTGCTCCTCTATTTCTATTTTTTGGACACCCGACTCATGGTTGACTTGATCATATTGATATTAAAAATCATTAAAGTTAATGGATTTCAAAGATAACTCTATTTGGAATTGACAAAAAGGGTCTTCTATTTATCTTCCTCAACTATTACATTTTTCCATACTTGAACCTCTCCCTTTATGCCCTCCATTTCGTTCTCGATCTCTTTCTTTTCTTCTTTTCTCCCTCTATGCCCTTCATTTCGTTCTTGATCTCTTTCTTTTCTTCTTTTCTTCGATTAAAAAGTTACTCATCGATTCAATCTTTCGTCTTTGAGGAATTCAATCTCCTTTCCATTTCATCTTTAACGGACGTGACTTTTATGGTGTCATTTTCTTCTCCCTTTCTTTTTCCAAAAGCTTGGATTGAAATTTCTTCAATTATCATTTAAGAAATGCCTTGACTTGATGAAACCATCGATAAAGGTACTCTTAATTGAGCTTAATGGGTTAGAGGGTTATAAATTTTCACCCTCATCAATTTCCATATAGGATACCACTCGGTGGTGGTTATCTCTAGGCCGATTGTTTTCTATTCCCCATTCAGCACTAACCATTCTTCTTCGATGATCTTTAAAAATTTAAGCAAGGCATCACTCTCAAACTTTCCTCAAATTCAACAAGACCTTTTATCCTCAATACACATTGCTCATAACCTAATTAACGGGATACCATGGCTAGTGCATTACTCATGTACCTATCACTTTGATAAGAGGAACCTATGGATATCTCTTATAAAAATCCTAATAAAAAGCTTGGTTCATCTATACTGCCATCCATAGAATTGTGGTGGTCGGCATTTTAAGGAACATTGTTACCCATTTATGCTATGAATCATTCCTCCATGTTACGATCGTAAATTCTCTCAAGGTTCTTGATCTATCCACCACATTGACTTGAAAATAAATTTATATGCTTCTATGTGATCGATAATCCAAACAAATAGCAATTGTATATAACCCCTCATGGCCCCTTGCTTATTTTACAATAGTGATTCAAAGATAAGATGGTATTTGGCGATACTATCATGGTAAGATTCACGTTATTCTTGTCCTTCAATGAACAAATTAGCTATGTCCAAGTTGATTACCCCATTGCTCATTAGGAATATTACCAACCTAAAGATGCTTAGGGCTAGAATCTTGACCTTTTAGGAACTATCACTTGGATCTTTCAAGCTTTGCTTAAATGCCTTAGGTTAAGTTTTCCAATGCCAACCCTTAATTGCACCTTTTACTCATCCGTAAGTTGGGCTTTCATTCAACCAAGTTTGAGCCTTATTGACAACCTTATCATAATGATGATAAATGTATGTCGAATATAGAGAATTTGACATCTAAAGTAATCGGGGATGAGTAGGAGTCATGTCGAAATTTCCAAAAGTAAAACATCGGTAAGAAAGATCCCATAACTAGATTAGTCCCTTGATCGCTATCTTCCGAATAAAAATTTCAAGGTAGCCAAATTTTCATGTTTAATCTTGAATTTTATCGATCTACGAGTATTAATTAGTTACGGCACTTTAAAAGCTTTATAAAGTCATTGATGATTGCTCGAATATGCATCACATTCCGAGCTAAAAACCCTTTGTTATACAATCTCCTTCATTTAAGCGATAGGCCTCGGACTCCTTTTGATATTCAAAAGTCGACTTGAAATGCATGTTGCTCTTTTTATCACTTATCTTGAAAACTCATGATCAAATTGTTTTAGTCAAGGTTCATTTACATTTGACTTACCCGTCACATTTACTAGGTAAGATCTTAGGGTCTAGTTCTAATTCATTATATGAACGAGGATAGGATCTATCTAAGTCTCAAATAGGGTGTTTTCAAGCCCAATTATTCATAATAGAATCACTAGGGCTACCAAGGGTGATAATTGATAAGCATGAAAAATAATAAGTTACTTATCATGTGATAGCAACTACCAAAAAGAGTTAAGATTTCATAAGTATTTACCTAGGAAAAAATCCATCAAGCCACCACTACTACCTCCTTAAGTCATGAGGCAAGTGTTTCATATAGATAAAAATAGTAGTAAGTGTAGTGTGTGCATAGGCATTCTTCCATATTTAATATTAAGAATATAAATAAAGACACATACTAAACTATAAAATAAAAAAGGAAAAAACAAAAATACAAGGCATATAATGGCAAAAAGGCATGAATTTAAATAATGTAGGCAAATTATACTCGTTAGACATACAAGTATAAAATTCATCACATATCGAAACCAAACTCAAAAATTAATGTAAAGCCTAACCTTAAATATGAGATCCTTAGTGGAGTCGTCATTCCGTCACGGGGTGACATTGGGCTAAAGGTAACGATTTTAAGAAATAGGTAAAAATAGAGTCACCACCTAGTATTAAATTTACTAGGAAACCATATGGCAAGTCTACTCAAAGTTCTAGATAAGGGGTTGGTTATATGTATGAAAGATTAAAAATCATCCTATCATATCCTATATAAGGCAAGCTATATTACATATAAATCCCGACTTGATTTTTGATTTTTTTATGATAAAAATTCTATGCCTATTCCTAAATTTTTGCCACCCGGACAAGTGATTTGGGACTACGTACGTTAGGGACCTTATCCTCACTCTAAAATGAATAAGTATAAAAGTGAATTGAAAAAAACATGATGAATGTACAAGAAGATGTGGCGTGCCATAAATGGCATGCGTGGAAACTTAAAAACGGACAAATAGACAAAAAAAGACAACAATGTTAAAAAGAAAATTAGACAAAATAGATAAAAATGCAAAACAAAATCCCAATCAAAATTCAAACCGACACGAATTTAGGCATCATAATTTTTAGGTGGACAAGCATAATGAAGTAAAATAGGCATAAATGATCCACTTTAAGACTCAAATCAACATGATTTTTTACTCCACGATTTTTCAAACAAATAGGCAAAACATCAAATTTGGCAAAAATACTCTAAAAATAGGGTTTGGATTGATTCAACTTCCGGATATCATGATTTCAATCAATTAGAAAACACAATCAAGTTTAAATGGCAAACTTGACGAAAACGACCCAAATTATGGCTCGGACCGATGCGACTTAAGATATCATATTTTCCAAACATATGGAAAATAAATCGACAAGCAAAATGGTCATATTAGACAAAATCGACGAGAACAGATCCAAATTAGGACTTAGACGGACACGACTTCAAACGTCACGATTTTCCAAAATAGATGTTTTAGGCAAAATTAGCAAAAATGGTTCGAATAGAAGTACGAACGAAGCAACTTCAAATGTCACATTTTTTGCTAAAATAATTTCAAGATTGATTTAATCATGATCATTGGTAAAAAGGTCCGAAAATAAGGTTCGGACCAAAGTAATCATAAATACCATGATTTTCATGAAAAACAACGATCGAGCAAACATCACATCCGGTTAATAATTATTAAGCGAGAAAACAAATCCATGATCAACAACATAAAAAATATATATATATAATTAGGCATCTTCTATCCAATCACAAATAAGTAATAACAAAAATAATCATAGAACATTAAATCATCGTATTTTGCCTTAATATTACTCGGGGTCTCCGATCCTATCTCAAGTTTGATACGCTACGTTGTATCTTAAATACTTCAATCAACATCAATAACTCAAATCACATCACACAATCATTTTACATTAATTTACAATCACATAAATTGAATTTAAAAATTAGGATAATTTACTTGCTAAAAAAAATATGAAAAGGCTAATGGAATTTTGATGATCAAACTAGGATTAGTTTTGATCATTTCAACCACGATGGAGATTGATTATTCGATCAACCGAGGAGAAGGAATGATTGTCCATTGTCAAATCTAGATCCATTATCAAGTGGTGTGGTAGTTGGTTGCTTATTAGTGGTAGTTCCTACTTGTGAGGGATGATGAGAGACTATTGCTATCAAAAAAGATCTATGATAGTAAGAGTTGCTAAAAACGAGTTTTTGGTAGTAGTTGGTTATAGAGGTGCTATCTCGTTCATGATAGTGGTTACATGGAAGGATGTCGACAAAACGAGTTGTGGTTGGATCGGGTGGCTCACATGACACCGGTGCACTATAATGAATGATGATAACTACTAGAGTGATGGAATAAGCAACACTTGGTCATGACTAGACTTTGTGGTTGCACGACAACGACGAGAGATAATCGATGATGAAGCTACACTTAGAATGGACAACTTCATCAAAAAAGATGATTAGTAGTGTGGGTCCTTTTCGATTCATCTCGGATTAGGTGGTTTCAATAGGGAAGATGATCGATGACAATGATTGATTTCATTTGTCTCAATCGATGATAGAAAGTGGTTGGCTTATGGATGGCTAAGGGTTTCGGTGGCATTTGGTCGAAATTGAAGCTCTTCATGGTAAATTGGTCGATGAAAGGACGGATAACAATTGGGCTAGGGTGTGGCTAATCAAAAATTTCAAAATGAGAGGGGGCTAATTGGATTTTCTAGAGAAAGTATGTGGCTAGAAAAAATTTTAGAGAGAGAATGGCTAGAAATTTTTGTTAGAGAGAGTGGTTAGTTAGGGTTTAAAAAAAAGGGTTTTATACTTATTTTTTAGGGTTTATAGCCCAAAATTTGGTTTGTTCCACGATGGTATGGACCTATTTATTTTGATCATTTTTCCTCATTTTCTTTCAATTGCATCTCTCAATTAAACTTTCCAATCTCCTTTATTTTTTTATTTTTTTGTATTTTTTTCCTTTATTTTTGAAAAATTTATGAAAATAACGAGAAAAATTTAGGTGTTAATAGGATAGTCTTATTTCATCAAGAAAAGAACCAACTGACGACTCATTTAGCAACTCAAGAGAAAATACAAGTCAAACTCCATGCATTAGAAGAACATAAAGAAAAAATGAAAGGCATCATTCAAGCACTCATGAGAGACATCAAGAACAAAAAGGTTCAAACAAAGCAAGCCGAGAAGACGAAGCTCACTTGATCAACAAGTTGAAAGAAGAAGGAAGTATGATGGACAAGCTAGAAATGAAAGACCAAGTCTTCAAGAAAAAGAGTGAACAAGAGATGGCCCAATAGATTAAGCAAAACTCTTACCTCACCTAAGCGAGGAGTAAGACATCTAGATAAAGTTCATCGATATGAAGACATGATTGCTAGAATAATTAGATAAGCTTTCATCTTGAAAGACATGGCTAGAAATTTTGTTAAAGGAATAAAAGGTTATGATCAACTTGCCATTGGAGTATATCCGGATTGGTGTGGAGATTTACTTTTTGACATTATTACCACTAGACCACCTCCATTAGCTGGTGTTGCTTAGCGGACTAGTTGTTTGAAGATTTTATTTATTTTGTTATTGATTAGGGGGACCTTGTTTCAAAAAAAATATTGGTGTCATTTCTTTAGAGAATAAGAATTGGTTTTTCATGAATACTTCAATCTGTCTAAGTTTTAATAGCAATTCCTCAAACATGCTTTAATTCTAATAGATACTATTCTACTAAATTATTAAAGCTTGACGTGATGAGTAATCTTTTATTAAATGCACTCATCATTAATCAATAATAGCCTATTGTTGGCTAAAACTTCAATGGTAGTCTCAAACGACTTCATTGATTGAGAGCCCATCGATGGCTCGAGCAACGAATGAGTCATAAGCACCATCCAAGATACGTGATTCACATTCAAACTCAACACCTATGTATATATTTCCATTGCTTATGTATATACCACTCCTATTTTTAGGTGAAATATAGGTCGTATCATAAAATTTCAACCTCTAACAAAGATCCACGACACCAAACTTAGAAGAAGGATGGAGAATGAGAAAAGAAATCGGTTAGAGAAAAAACACACCAAGGAAGTCAAAGCTCTCAAGGAAGATATGGCTCAACTAACTACTTTGGTAGAGCAACTACTACAAGCAAAAATAGTAGATGAGGAGGCATTTAAGGGGGCTAGCTCCCCCATGCCACTCGGTTACTCAAGAACCCTTCACTTTTCCCATAACAAGCATAACGGTAACCTCACAATTACCCTTTTATAATCAATCATCCTTTAACCATACTTGTACTTTATGAGGCATCTACCCATCTTCATTCCTCAAGACATGAAGTCATATTCACCACTCAAGAGTCATCATATCCTAATACTCTACATGAAGTATCATGTTTCCTATAGAGGTACGAAACAAAAAAACAATTCTCTATCTAAAGAGATGAAGATCATGTCGTTGAATCACCTAATCATATATTTATGAATTAAAGCTTTAAATAAAGAATTAACTCTTGTAACATAGATTTAAATCTTTTTA
This sequence comes from Dovyalis caffra, assembly GCA_963924115.1. Taxonomy (NCBI): domain Eukaryota; kingdom Viridiplantae; phylum Streptophyta; class Magnoliopsida; order Malpighiales; family Salicaceae; genus Dovyalis; species Dovyalis caffra. Next base: position 1,807,585 of record CAWUPB010000957.1, on the reverse strand, counting down.
GAAAAGAACCGTCCAAGTGCCTAGCCTCTATTGATAATTCACGCGACCTCAATCACTACATAAGAAGCACTCAAAATTAATAAAGTGCTAACTCCACCTTTTCTAACTTGTTTAGTGTTTTACTTTAGAAATCAAATCAGAGAAACTTTGTGACAACCAAGGAGAGAGAGGGAAGGTGGCATGTGTTTGGGTTAGGGAGAAAAAAATTTTCTCTTTATTTTTCTTAACAAGTCGTGTGCCCTAGAATATTTTCCTTTATGTCATTCTTCTCTCTTCTAAAAACTCTCTCTTATTATTGTATCTCTCCTCCTATTTATAGGGAGAGATTTTTCTTATCCTCTAAGAATAAAAAGGGGCGGTAACTAGTCCTAATTAGACTCTTGGTTGTTGTTTTCTAATCCTCTAAGAATTAGGTATGGGCTTTTGATCTTTATCTTTAAAACATTCATCATTATCCAATAAGGTTTATATTTATCCTCCTACTAAAATATCTTTCAGGCTTTTAATTAAACCCTATAGGCCTAAAATATTTTGGCCTAATTAATTAATTTTGGACTATCCAAATAAATTAAGTTAAATAATTTTAGGAGGCCCACACATTAGAAATTAATTTTTCAAATTACCCTTAAACCTAAATTAGGAAACTAATTTCCATTTTAGGTTATTTACTTCCAAATTTGGAACTAAACTTCCATTTTAGGAAATTTTTTTCCAAAATAGGAAACTTTCAAAATTAAAAAAAAAATTTAAACATCTTTACTTCTCTTTAATCATGTAAATGCTTAAACATATGCGTGTGACTCAATAGGCTCCTATATATATATTGGCAATTGATCAAGAATAAAAGACACTTTTTTATCTCTTGATACATAAATCAAGATTAACCTCTAGCAAAGCATCATAACTACCTAATTCTCTAGGATGATTAATTAATCTATAATTACCTTTTATGAGTATGGTTATCATATAATTTAGTCCTTATGTCAATTTATCACAAGTGTGATTTAAAACTTGATTATTAGTTTTATTCGATTATGATCACACAAGTTTTTTTCGATTCTTAAATGTCTTAGCTCTTAGAATAAACCAACTATTCTCTCGTTAGGGTACTCCTACTTTGGTCACAAATTTCTTGAGCGTACACTCATCAAAGTGCAATGTGATAACTCCTTTAGCATACAAGGAATGACATATCATGTCTTAGTCATCCACCTACCTCTAATAGATTCCTAGTGCACCCAACAAATTGCCCATTTGCAATCTTTTACCGAGTCTATTGAAATGAGTGTCAAAGTATACAAATCTTTTAATAAAATAATCGTGATGACTTTAATTCTAAAGACCAGTAGTACCCATCTCGTATGAGATTTTCATAGATTAAATCAAATGGGTTCTTATGGCGAGTTAAGTCCAAAGTGATATATTCTCTAACATGAATCACCTAAGTGTTTGTTTTGGCATCATCATGCTAATAGGTGTAAGATCTTCTACTATTATCATATAGTATGAGCATAGCACTCACAAGTCTAACCACATCTAGTCAATATCCATTCTTGACAATGCTACGACTTGAGACATTTAATGATATCATTTATATCCATTAGTGTTTATCTCACATGTTTCGATCAATCACTAATGCAAATGCATATCATATGGACTTTTATCTAATTCTATTCAATAAAAAAATAAAGACATAAGAATTAATAGAAAGATTTCTTTATTATTAATAAAATAAATGACGTAATAATACAATAACTCAAACCAATTCAAATATGGTTAAATCTTGTGCATTTAAACTAACACTACATCCATTTATGGTACTAATTAAGAGAGTCACTAGAGCGACTCAACTAATGCTACGGTTAAAGAGTTAGGGAAAGATAAAGATATGTGAGCCGATAAAGTCGATGAGTTATTGTCTATTAAAGAGCGTTTAAAGGCTATCGAAGGTATGAACCTATATGACCCGATCAAAGTTGCTAAGATATGTTTGGTACCGGATGTTGTCATCCTAAACAAGTTCGAGGTGCCGGAATTCATAAGTACACTAGTACCTAATGCCCAAATACTCTCCTTTGAATCTATTATAGTAAGATAGTAGAGGTTATGCATGATAAGAAGCTTCTAATTTACTTCTTTTATGAGAGTTTGGATGGTGTTGGTTCTTAGTTTGTACATAGATCTTGACAAAGATAAAATCCAAAATTGAAAAGATCTAATGGATGCCTTTAATCGTCAATACAAGTTTAACCTAGATGTGGGTGCTTGAAAGAACAACATTGCAAAACATGAAAAAGATAATGGATGAGTCTCGTTAAAGAATATGTTCGGAGGTGGTATGAAGTAGCTACTCAAATCCATCCTTCTCTACAAAGAAGGAGTTGATATCCATGTTCGTTAACAAACAAACTCTGTAATTGTTAAAAAATAATAATGATGTGCAATATTGATCGGCTACATACTCTTAGTTATGAATCTAATCCTCCATAAAAAGTATTTAAAAAAAAAAAGAATATTTGATCAATTCAAAACAAGATCGCACAATATTTTATTCTCTCGATATAGATAATTAGCTACTAGTTAGTATTGCTAATTTTATTTAATTTTGATGAATAGATTTGTACATTATTTTTTTTATTTTGATTGCATGTTAGATTTGTTTTGTATCTATTTCATTATCTTAAAATTATTGTTGTATTTTAAAAAAATACTCTTCATACATATGAAATATTTTATAGCATTCAAAACGAGGTTTTAAAAAAAAATAACATAGAAATTTAAAAAAAAAATAGTCTTTGTATTCTATGAATTGTTTTGATTAAATTATTCTATTCGAGTCTTATGTATAACATATATCATTCATTCAGCTATAACATGACATGTCATCTAACAAACCGAGGGACGACAATAAAATAAAATGACAAGTAGAGGGATTCAATGAACACAAAAGAAGTACACCATCTCAATGGAAATAATTTGAAAAGTACAAAGAACATATAAGGAGCAAAATTCATTTTAGTCCAAACCCTTAAAATCTTAGAAAATTATTTTATCTCCCTAAACTTAATTTTAGTGAAATTAGACTTTTGTTCCTAAGCTTCTAAAAATCTATATAAATAGCCCTCGTTGTGTTATTTCAAAATTTTTAGCCCTCTATGGTAAAATAAAAAATAAAAAATAAAAATACTTCTTATTTATTATAGTATCTCAAAAAAAAAAAAAGTTTATTGAAGAATTTTTTATTTGCTAAAAAAAATTCCCTTTTTTGTTATTTTTTATATAAAAAATCAATTTTTTACGTATAAAAGCGAAAAACAATTTGACCTTCATGCTCTATTCTTTTTTCAGTATATATATATCAAGTAAAATCTCAGGTACTAAAGTCTAAGTTCACTAATATCTCAGGGACCTAGAGATAATCAATCCAAAATCGTGTGAGCTTCCACTAAGGCCCAATTTGAAGAGAAGAAAATAGCAAGGGAATTCAAAAACCAACCAACAACATTTGCTTGGTGCTCTAAAGAGAAGAGCTACAACCTGGGCCCATTTCAATAAACCTCTTTCTTTCGGGACCCAACATGCGGTTGCGGAAATAAAAAGCAGCATGGCATCAGTCACCAACGAAGCCCTTCTTGAGAAATTGGGGTAGGGGGTAATTCATGAGCCAGAGAGTTTTTGGGTCTCAATGTTGCGTGAAAAGCATGTAGGACAGATGACCTTGTAATGTCCCTTCCATCAAAGCTAGAAGCCAGGACTCCGAAATGTGTAATGACAACGAAAAGACTCAAAAGCTTTCCCGCTATTGCCTTTGACGAGTCATGTGCTCTAGTAAGGATCTCATGGTTGCTAATTTCAAGTTTCGGACTAGAGTCTCTTTAGCCGTTCCCTTTTTTCCATTATTTTTCACTAAACAATAATCACTAAAGTTCTCTAATGGGCACTAGATCCCGATCCAATTTCATATGTAAAACTTCTGTGTTCAAGGGTTGCAATTAAACAGCTGCAAATTATGAGCCATTTTGGAGTGACTTAAGAGTGATGTTGTCCGTGTATAATTGTTAACTTTCACAAGCACCCAATCTTGAAGGAACACATATCTAACTTGAAAAGTAAAAAGGTGTTCATGCGATGATTTCCACAACTAATTATCAAGAATAACCATTTCCTTCTTTCATTTTATTCATTTGTAATTTGTATACAAGGCAAATCCAGATTATGAAGACAAAGTCTGAACCTGGAAAATAACATTCGTATGTACTGGAATGTGTGCAGGTTGGTACAAGAGAACCATTGAGCGCAGAGGACTTATGAGACAATGACGAGTAAGAGAAAGACTCTTTCGGTTTCTATATGACCGTTCTTGGTATATGAGGATTATCAAAATAAGGAAGAAGGGGGTGATCGGATAATAGATCCAAAAATGCACCCCTTAAATGCAACGGTTGCAATGAAGGAATGGGAAGGTGATCATCTAGCATAGCTAAAAAGCATCCCTCCCTTGTAGGACTTGTAATCATGATGCCTCTCATTTTTTTCAAGAAACTATCCACGTAGATCAAGGGTGCAAGAAATATTGTCCCACTGGGAAGTGGAAGGCTCTCCTTCAGGGATTGCAATCTTAATAAACGAGAGGATTCTAGCCAAGAATTATACGCTTAATAATACCAAATCAAATTAATTGTGAGTTGTGAGAAAGCACTGAGAAATCAGCAACCTATTAACAAAATACAACATGCATCAACAAGCATATCAAGAAACGAGCACCACAGCACAGCTAATGAGCAAGGAGATCGTAAAAGTTCAAGATGGGTAATTTTCATGTGATTATACTTTCAGAAAATGTACAAAAGCCGGAAAAGCGAGAGAAAGAATCTTCTTACAAGTTTTCCCCAAGATATCAGTATCCATTGAGTACATTCTTCAACAAATCCAACCTTAACAGATGACATGAGTGCAGCACTGCTCAAGCCAAATGCATCGGAGTCTCTCGATTCCAAGTGATACAATCGTTAGCAGATAAGAAAAACTTTCACTGATGAAATGCTTCCTAGGTCGCCCAAAATAATTACAATTTAGCATGCAAAGCTAAAGGAACTCAACTCATTAGTCACAATCAGCCAACAGAACAAAGCCTTGTTATAGAATGTTCAGAAGAGTAAGCAGAGCATTTGAGAGAGAGCAAAATCTCCAGCTCAATATATGGAGGCATCAAATCTTGGCTCATAGAAACAGACCTGGCTGTTGTATGACTGAAGAGCACATCCAGCAATCCAGGACCAGACCTTCTTATCCACATCATATAGAAGGCCTTTTCCTTGGTTCCAGGATGTAAAGCAAATCAAATTATCCTGTCCAAAGCACTCAAATCTTTCAGCTGATAACCTCAACAGAGCTCGAAAATGCTTTGGTGGCATCCTACTAATCTCCACCCACATAATCTTAGCATGATCCAGTTCCCAAATTCTCATACTCTGAAGAGTACTATAAAGGCCAATCCTTCCAACCAAAAACAGACGCTTCTGAGTGCCAGCTACCAGATACCCATCCAACAAGGACCTAGGAAATCTTGCTGGAATATGTTCCCAGTAACCTGTATCAAGCCTATACACCATCAAACCAAGCGGTGAAAGGGTTTCCAGGTACAATCTGGAGTCACAATATGCCATCTTTGAGGAGCAAAGGTTGACTGCAGGCATTATCTGGTGAAGTGACCATCTGTCGAGCTTTGAATCATACACTTCAGTAGGCAATGACCTATCCCCATAAATATCACCAGTGGCTATCACTTTGAATGAGTGGTCTATTCTATCCACAACCATTATCAACTGCCTTTGCTGATTGTAATTCATGCTTGGCAATGTTCTCCAAGTTTGCGTGAGCGGATTACAAACTAAAGTTTTGAAAGTTAGCCCATCAAGTCCAGAAAAACAAACAAGGCCCCCTGAAGAGCCAACCAACCAAAATGCCCACTGTGGCAAAAATGTGAAAGGAATTCTATACCAAGCTTTCAAGGGCAAGCTGAAAACTGAGCATTGTGGGGTCTGCGGATTCTTCCAAAATGTCAAAAGACAAGGCCCATGAGATGGCACTTGGGAGTGAAATTTAAGAAAACTACTATCTTGGAGAATTGAATTCCACCGTTTACAAACTGAACGAAGACGAAATATCATAAACGGAGGAACCCTTAATAAAATCTCATTCAACAGATCCTCAGGCAACATTGCCCATATGTTATCCTCCATTTGAACATCAGGGTGAACAACCTTACCAAATGTAGCTACCGTTTCCTCATCTAAACCACGCGGTTTGGTCTTAATCACCTTTTGCCTAGAAGGGCTAGTATTCCTCGATCCAACACGACCCATAGGACTCGTATTCCTTGATCCACCAATTCTAATAGGAGACACTTGCCTGGGACAACCATCATCATCGGGCAAAATCCCATTTTTCGACGATTGAGAACTAGACACAATAGACCCAGATTCAGATGATTTCCCAGCACTACCATCCATAGTATGGCTTCTCAAACTCACAATACCCTTATCGCTTCAAAGCAATCAAAACCCAAAACCCTAATCGAAACAATAGCAATTCTACTCCAAACTCCAAATGTCAGCTCTAATTCATTACACATGCAGAAAAAAGATCAAAACTTTGAAGTCCAAATGGTGACTTCAGGCATCAAGAAACAAAACCCGTTAATCCAAACAACAGATTCAATTCTATTTCAGATTAAAAAAAAAAAAAAACAAAAACAAATTTACAGTCAGATCCAAAACTTGAACAAGATAAAATGATTTCGAAGTAAAGATATAAAGCAAACATCAACGGGGGACATAAAAATGGAAGCTTTGTTGGTGGATTAGAAATGGGTTACCTTTAGAAGCAAGAATTTATGTAACTATGTTGCTTGGTGAGGAAAAACTTGTCAGAGCTGGGACAGGTAAAAATTATGGCATAGAAAGAAGAGAAAGAACCTAACCTCCCTCCCCTCGAAGACTCTATGGTGTTTGATTTATTTTGTCACTATTTGAGGGAAAAAAAAAGAAAATTAAAATTTTAAACTTATAATATACTATCTTTTTTTTTTTTTTCGAACCTCAAGATACCCTTCAACTATATAAATGGTCTTAATTTGGCCACTAAATAATTTTTTATATCAATTTTAACTTTAAACGTTCAGTAATTCTCAATTAAGGACTTTCATCCTAGTTGTACTCTTTTTGTTTTTGTAAGAAGCAACGTCACTTTATAGAGAACTGAACATTTTTCATTAAGTCATTCAACCGAAGTCTTTTTATTGAAAAATCAAAATAGTTTGAGGATAAAATTGATATAAAACATAATTTAGGAGCAAACTTGATGTCATTATAATAATGTAGAGATACATTTAAGGTTTACCCTTTTTTAATTTGGTACATGCGTACATATGGTATGTCGGTGCACCTTCGTTAATTGTATGGCACGTTAGCAGAAGGAAAGGTAGATAAAATTGATAAAAAGAGTAATAATTTAGAAATAAAAGTGGTAGCACTGCTATCCCCTTGTTGTTTGTTTTTAAAATAATTGAATTATTCAACAAAGACCACCCTTTGTTTTTTTTCTCCCCAATTTCTTCCATTTTGAAATAATCATCATCTTGCTTTGACTCGTATTCTGAGAGAGATCATGAAGTGACAAGCCTTTCGAATTAAAGAATCGGAGATACAAACATTAAAAAAATACCAAAATATTTTGGTGGTATGGGTCCACTAAATGCTGTTCATCTTCCTTTCGTGGCTCCACTAATTTTTCTACAGAGTTGTTGGTGGATTTTAAATAAAGGTGTACAAACAAACAGCTGTTATTTGGCAGATACAGTATCTGATTAGGTCTAGGAGGGTCTACAAAGATTGCCCCTTCAAGCCCAAGTCTTTAACTTGAAAAGTCTTTAACATGAAGTAGAACTTTTGTTTTGACCCACTCATCAATCAATGGCCAAAGACAAGGAGGGGCAAAATGAAAACCAGGCAACAAGTTGTTGTGGCTCAATCAGTACCACTACCCCCGAAATGTTTTTCAAAATACCTTGAAAAAAGTACGTTCTTTAAAAAGGAAAAAAAAACTTTCTTTATGCATTTGGATTTATAAAGATCACTGCTTTATTCAAATTCAATAGAATGACTATAATACACTCCAATCAATATTGTGTTATATTGTAAAACCTATTATGTATTCTTTTTACTTATGTATTCCAAAGCAAAGTTTCCCTCTCTAGCTCCATGGCATCAATTTTCACCAACAAAAAGCTCCTCTTGCAACATTCCGAAACCCAAAATATAGGCAATTCTAGGACAAACATTGACTCTTCCTTGTACATGTTCTAAAACCAGTGAATACATGGTAGTAGTCAATCAGCTTTCACACATGGTTACAAAAAATAATAATTCAAGATTAGGTTTTTCAAAAGGTCATTTACACTTGGACGAATACATGGGGCAAACTCACTTAGTTGCCGTGCTAAACCTTGGAAAGATGCCCTCAACTTTAATAGTGATTAGACTGATTTATAATCCAACGACGAAGTTGTAAATCAGGATCTAAATCTGATTTATTTATTTATTTGCTGAATCCTCTGTTTTCACTCTTTTGTATTCCAAAATTTTCACTCAAATCAATATTGTGTTATATTGTAAAAAATATATATATATATATATATTGACAATTAAAAGAATTAATACTAAAGATATGTCATATGTATTATCTCCTTTTAATTGCAAAAAACAATCGGGGAGAAAGTTTAATTCAATTTCAATAGAATGACTATGTCTACAAAACACTCCCAGGAATGTTGTGTTGTGATAAGCTATTTTTATCTGTATTATAAATAATCAAAGTTGTTGCCACTTTTCTTCTAGAGTTAACTAGTGAATTAGTACTTCTAAATTAGACAATATCTAAGAACATTGAAATCTTTTTTGTTTTCTTCCATGGGAAAATAAATAAATAAATAAATTGAAAGAGTCCATTCAGCATCGAATTCTCATCAAGCATAAAATGGGTTAATCGTAATAGTAAATGAAGTCCTTGTCGAGAGAGCTTTGTCCAAAATCAAGCATATAGCGGTTTATGTCTTTCCTTGACACAGATTTAACTTGGTTAGAACTATTTGTAACCAGATGGATCACGTAGCTTGGAGTTTGGACATTAGATTTTGAACACTAACCCAACCTCCAACTCCAAGGACGATTGCTTTAGGATTGTTGGTTTGCCTTTGCAATTGGATTGTAAAAGAGAAGAGAGCCTTCAAGAAAAAGGCTGTTTGCTAAAGAGTCTCTCGTGCCCAAGCCCCTCTCACCGGGCTTTACATCCTATTCTCAATAATATAAAAGGCCAATAAAAAAAATACCTGGATCTTGGCCTGGCACAATCGCCCTTGGATTATTGCACCAAAAAGCAGGAAAAACGGCATTATTTTTTTTTATTTTAAGCATAATAGTATCTTTGGATCAGGTGACCAATTTTTCCACACCGAATCCATATTTTTGACAATAATTAATCTATATTCTATAAAGAATGAGTGAATGCATGCTTGCAACGTATAATTGAGCTTGGGGAGAGAAGGGAGATGCTCAATATTAAAATAATTGCAATTTTCTTATGCATAATAGATGGATCACGAAAGCTAATGACACTGAATCAAAAGAAAGATATCAATTTCTAAGATAAGTGGAGCCCTTTTCGAAAAGAAATTCTTAAATCTTTCACTTAATGTCAATATCTTGATTGAAAATAAGAAACATTCAATTGCAATCATCATAAAAATGTTTCCATTTTCTCCTCCCACTTGTCCCCAACCCCATTGATTCTTCATCACATTTTTCCAAATCTCTTTTGTCTTTGTTGGTGTGGGCATGCGTGTTTGTTTCACGTTTGGTTTTGCACAATAATTTATAGCCAGTAGAATTTTAGCTCGTTGTGGAGATTGAATTTCAGATTACTATCTAATCTGATTACACTGTTAAAAACTTTGGATGGAAATGTAGTTAACTTTGTTTGTTTAAAAATTATTTATATGAGTTTTTTTTTATATATATAATAAATACATTTTCGAATCAATTTGTATGTTAATTGAGATTAAATTTTTTTTAATTAAATTAATAAAAATTTAATTATTTTTTCTGAGTATTAATTCTAAAATTTAGACCAAGTTAAGAAATATAACAATTTTTTTTAAGCATCCGATCAATCCCTTAAATTTATCAGTTTTCATCCTTTTCAAAAGTTATCTAGTTCAACTCCTCGTTTGCAACGAGTAAAAAATTATTTATGGGAAAATTTTAGTCAATTTTTAAAAACTAATGGCATATTTATGATTAGTTGACTAATTATTTATTCATTCCACAAAAAGGCACGCTCAAGTGACTGAATGGAACATGAAAAAGTGAAGAGAGAGAGAGAGAGAGATTGTCTGCATTGTACCAATTATGCGACAGATGACGAAAGTTGAATGATTAACCACTACTCAAAACAAACACAAGGTTTGAAAATTTCTAACATATAAAGCCAAAGTACTGACAAGTATGGGAAAGAAATTCTCATGTTTCATAAACACCAGTACAAGTATGGTACATATAAATATAATTTAGTTATTTATTTTTATACAATAATTAAAATCTTTTATATGTTTCTAAATTATTAATTATATTTTATTTATTTTTAAAAATATTTGAAATGTTAAATATATCACTCCAATCAATTTTTTTTACCATAATTTTTTTTATCGAAATGCATTTTTAATAAAATATAAATAAAAAATAAAAACATTTAAAATTATATTACTTATTTATTCTATTTTTAAAAAATTTTAAATAGTTTTTCTTGCATTTCAATCAGAAAAATTTCGATAGAAAAATTTTTATTTTATTGAAAAAATTACATCACTTATTTATTCCATTTAATCTATATTTTACCAATTACTAGGCGGGGAGACTTGCGATTTTTTAAAATCTTTAGATTAGAAGCTTAAACCTAGTATTAGTGCTTTCTAATGAATAAATAAAAACCTTTTTGCCAGTAGGTGTCTATGTACGGTAAAAATCATTAAGACAGCAGTCTTCCTCGCCATTTTCTATCACTCGTTATTGATTGCATGTCGTTTTGACTCCAATCCGTCACCAAAAAACTCTTCTTCTTCTATTTTTTTTTTTTCAATTAAATATGGTCAGAAATGTAATGTCGCATAAAAGCACCTCTCAATTTCCTCCAAGTTTGGGCCCAGACGTCCAGTACTTATGTACGTTTTAGTTTTCAGAGCTGAATAATTGCAGCGTTGATGATGGACAGGCATGAGACAGCATGGACCCTTAATTTGGGAGGTTCAGCTTCTCATTGATGCAACAACCAAGAAGGAGCTTATGTCCAAACATTTCTTTTTAAGTTCAAAACATCATGGCAATTGTCTCCGGTCGAATTTCAAATTTTAATCAATTATACATCAGTAAAAAAAAAAAAAAGAAAAAGGACATATTAGTGGTTAAATTAATGACCAATCTTTAATATTGTTTTATTCTAACGGTTTGATCAAAATTTTAAAGCCTTATGTATTAAGAAAAATGAATAGCGCAATCTATGCACAGATCCAGTCATCCAGCTCCAGGAGCTAATCTACTCTTCACTTTGGTCCTGCTTCATGTATTATTCATTTTTATTACATGGATGAGCAATGCAAAAGCTCATATAATATAAAAAAGTGATGGATTTAGTTTAATTGATTTAAAAATAAATATTTTTTTATGGACATCAACAGTAAAAATTACATGGATAAGCATTCAGAATATTATTTGTATATTCACTTTATTTGGGAGAGGAAATTTAAATTCCTAGATGACATATATAGGTCAAAACGTTATTCCATTGCTTGAAGTGACAACTCTTTAATATCCAATAAAAAAGAAACCAAAAAGGGGAGGGATTGCTCCTGCACCGGGGCGGAGCCACGCTATGCTTCAGGGGGCCATGGCATCTCCAAAAATTGATAAAACGTTGATATCAGTCCTAAACTTTAAAAATTATTTAAATATATCCTTAAATTTGAGGTGTATTTCCGAAAACATCTACCTTTTGCACCCAAAAAGATTAACCACATTCTATATTATTGGGTGTAATACGGAAGTGCAAATGAAAGCAAACAAGCAATCAAAGAGAAAGAAAAACATCATACGGAATAAATACATAAAATTTAATGTAGATTGTAGCTCGACAAAACTCTATCTACTCCACTATCTAACACTAACTTTTTTTTTTTTTTTTTACAATGAAAAAAAATCAATACTATATATATATATATATTAAATTTAATTTAATTTTCAAAACTTCCTGAATAGTCTCTCTCGTTATCTCTGCTAAAGCCAACAACACCATATAGAAGGCACCTTATGTCTCAGATTCGTCATCTATTTATAAAGATTATACATTTGCTGAATAAGAAAAAGTATCTTGCAAGCTACTTAAATTTAATAATCAAGTTCACATGATCGTTATTTCAATTTTTTTTTTTTTTTACTTCTATTCCAATTTTATTTGGTCTATACTCTTAAAATATTAGCTATAAATCCAACATATATCCGTTAATAGTTTAAAATGTTCTTTCATTTGACAGTACTCCATCCTAAACCCTTAATTCCACCTCTGCTCTTGCAATTTTATTTTCTGAACGATAATGATAATAAAGATAACCAAAACAAGCTCCTAAATCCGATCACCAAGATCATCTCATCAAAATAAGCTCCTAAATCCGACCACCAAGATCATCTCATCCTTTGACGGACCAACCATAATCCACGAAATTAAAGCTGGCAAAGTCCCACGAGAAAACGCCAAAACACCACCCCGTCTCCAAAAGCCCCACAAGGACACGTGTCTGTCGAAATTTAACATCACCGTCACTGTCACACTATCTCTCCTCTCCGTCACCCCCCGTTTAAAACTTTTCTTGCGTATTAAAAAAACATAATCACACGTGCTTCTCTTCCTTTTCGTCGCCGGAATTTCCTCCCTTTCCCTCCCGAAAAAACAAATCTTCTTTCCTTCCCTTTCCGTCCTTTCACTATCTCCCCACCCAAACACCCCCTTAACTTCACTTTTCAAATCAGATTTGATCCCTTCTACTGTTTCTAACTGAATCTAACAGTAGTAGAATTACTATTTTTTATGGGGGTGGTCACATCCACGATGGCGGCGAAGTTTGCGTTTTTTCCGCCGAGTCCGCCGTCGTATGAGCTGGAGGAGGAGTGTGGTGGGAAGAAGTTAAGGATAGTGACGGGGGCGGGCGTACATAATAGTAATAGAGAAAACGTTGACGTGTTGACATTGGAAACGAAGAGAGGGAATCATGTGGTCGCGGTGTATTTTAAGAATCCTGCAGCTTCATTAACAGTGCTTTATTCGCATGGAAATGCAGCTGATCTGGGACAGATGTATGATTTGTTTTGTGAGCTCAGTTTGCATCTCCGTGTTAACCTGATGGGGTCAGTTCAGTTACTCAAAGTTTCAGTTTCTTTTTCTTGTTTGAAAAAAAGTTTTTTTTTTAATAATTTATTGAAATAATTTTGAAATGTTAGTGTTAATGTTTTTGTTATGTATTTATGCAGGTATGATTACAGTGGGTATGGACAGTCAACTGGAAAGGTATGGGAATAATTTTTTCTCCTCATTTCTGCTGGTATTGATTTGTTTGGTTGCTGAGAAAATATCGGGAGAGGAGAAGATTTGTTCATGTTTTTGGTAGGATTGGTTTGGTAGTTGAGAAACAGAGAGGGAGTTGGGAGTTTTGGTGTGAGAAGTTGAACAAGTCATAGACCATAGACAGTAAACCAAATGAGTTTATTAGCGTGTGTTATAGTTTCCTTTTCATTGAGTACCAATTAATGGACGACGAAAATGAGATCGAATTTAGTTGTAGATTTTTGTTACTGTTTCTTGAAACTAAACAGGCCTCGGATTTATTGGAAATTTTTTTTAGTTTGTTGAAGATAGTTTAACTGTTTGTTGTGTCACTGTTCTCTTTGAACAGCCAACTGAGCAGAATACATATGTTGACATCGAAGCTGCATATAGGTGTCTTGAAGACAATTATGGGGTGAAAGAAGAAGATGTTATCTTATACGGGCAATCAGTTGGAAGTGGACCCACTTTAGATTTGGCAACACGGTTACCAAAATTGAGGGCTGTGGTCCTTCACAGCCCAATTGCATCTGGCCTTCGTGTAATGTATCCAGTAAAGAGAACGTATTGGTTCGACATTTATAAGGTCTTTTTCATGTTTGAATGCTCATCTTCTGAGCTTTGGTGTCTTAAATATTTTTCACTTGTAAGCTAACTGCATTTTAATGGTTATTTGCTTTTTATGGTGCAGAACATCGATAAAATACCTTTCGTCAATTGCCCAGTACTGGTGATTCATGTGAGTATTTCTTTGCTTTGAAAATGATGGTTAAAATTTTTCATATGTTTCTGAAATTATAGCTTGCTAGTATAATGGTTCTTCCTGCCATCTTCTTTCCCCACATGGCCACACTGGCTGGGAAAAAGCAATCTATGCATATAATCATGAAGCATAAAGATCTACTGCAGTCATTGGATAAGAAGTGAACCATTGCAATGTCTTATGATAATAGACAGTATCAGATGCATGGTTTGCTGACAGAAAGTAGAAAGCATATGAAGTGAATAGCCTAGAGATGTATCATCAAGTGAAATTCCTTGCATGAAATCTCTTATCTGCTTATTCTTTATTACACTTCGGAAAATTGTGTTGCCAAAATGCCCCCATGATGCAATTACGAGTTTTAACTAGGATCAGATTAGTGGGCTGTTGTTCTGATTGCTGCATTTTGTGCAACATGTGTGTTGTGCTTTCTGTATATTTTATATTTTCTTTGAAATGATTGGGGATTTAACTTTCCTGAAATTAACTATAAATATAGCTGGGGTTAAGTTTGAGTAAAAGGATCCATGGAACTGAATATGGTTTAGAAATAAGGCCAGGTAGAATTCATTTCAATGTAGCAAGAATCGCCGTCCATTAAAATATTTGATTTTTCTTGGCAAAAGGTCAAGAACTTATGAGAGAATGAAAGAAGCTGCAAGAGATAATTGAGGAGAAGACTCTTGCCATAATCTGTTTGTAAATCTTGGTCTAATTTTCTCCTCAAACCTTATTGAATTTTAAATGCTAATCACAGGTTATCTAAATATGTGTAATTCTTGAAATTACATTTTTCAGAATGGAAAAAATCATGTTTGTATCAGATAGTGCATTCTGTTTGCCATTCTCTGGAGAATGCTGTGACACTAGAGGCAAATAAATTTGGTTATAAAGAGGACCATAGATACTGAAATGAAGGCCGGAAAACAAAGTTGAAAGAAATGCAGAGAGAAAAGAACCATAGAATGTCTGGTGATGGATGAAGGTGAGAAAGTCTTCTGGAAGGTCCAAAAACTTGGTAGATCAATTGAATGAAACCAGGAGATGCTGCTTTTTGCATAGTGGATAGAATACATGTGTGGATAAGAAAACGAACAATTACTAGACCACACTATATGCTCTCTCGTTTTAACTGAGCAGACCACATATGCTTCGAATGCATATGTTGTAATATACGAGCAAGGCTGTACTTAACATCAGCACGAACTGTGCAATAATATTTTGGTGTAGAGCTTAATTGGTTACATGTCTTATGAGATAAATGCATACTTCAGTTTTATAGCTGACTGATATCGTCCACTATGCTGTGCAGAGCTTGTCTCTTTCTTTGAAAACTGAGACTGAAGGTTATACTGTATAAAATGTCTTGTTTACTAGCATGAAAAATTGGTAAAGTTTTTTCAAGGTTACACTCTTTTGATCCTCAGCATTTCCTTTGTGATTTCTGTCACTTGCAGGGAACTGCTGATGATGTTGTGGATTGGTCCCATGGGAAGCAGCTTTGGGAGCGTTGTAAAGAGAAGTATGAACCATTATGGGTGAAGGGAGGGAATCATTGTGACTTGGAGCTTTACCCACAATATATCAAGCATCTCAAGAAGTTCATATCAGCCATTGAGAAATCATCACGTCTGAGAAATGTATCTGGGCCCATTGTGGATCAAACAGAGTATCCTCGAAAGAGCACAGATTTTCGAGAGGCTGCTAGATCAAGCATAGATCAGAGAGAGAAGCCTATACCAAGTGCTGATAAAAAGAGAAGCCTAGGTTAAGCATAGACTGCAGAGAGAAATCAAGATCCAGCACTGATAAGGGAGAGAAATCAAGAAAAAGTGTGGATCGCCCTGATAGAGAGAGCAATGGTTTAGACCAGCATGAGAAAGCTAGGAACAGCATTGATCGGTAAGCTGTCTTAGTGTTTCTTTTCCTCGTTCAATTCATGATGTTCTTTGTTCTCTTTCTTTTGTGCCCAACATGGTGGCACACATGTGCAATTCTGGTTTTCTTCATCGTTGATTGAATTCTGGTGGCAGCTTTGGCGACATGATAAGATCCGTTGGATTGTGCAATATCGATTGCTTCAAGCCCACGGCGACAGCCATCTGAAGAAGAAGAAATGTCAATACGCATTTTGAGGATTATTTAATTGGTTAGTGGGGTTGTTTAGGTGATAGTCAAATTTTCCACACAAAAAATAGGAAATTAATTTAAGCTGAATTTTTTTTTTTTCTACTAAAATTAATCTCTTCACAGGCATCTCTCTGCTCTCTCTCTCTCCCCACCTCCAAGCCCCGTAGGACGCATTTCAATTTATTTTTTAAGCAGAAACTGCCCTAATCATGCTACAATTAATATTGCATAGCTTTTCTTTTTAGTATTTTTTTTCACTACAATATTTTCTTATGATCCTATGGAGAGAACTTTGAATCTGCCCCACGAAATGCTCCCTTCTGTCTTCACTGACGAGGGAATTCGAACTCTAACCAAACATACTTAGAGAAGGCAACCATCATCGGTAGCGAGAAGGATTCACAACATCATCAGTAACCCTGTAATTTTCTCTGTACAGGATGAGGATTCACAGTTGTTAATTGGCAGAGAAGTTATTCTTTCAAGATTGACGTGATAATAATGCCTTAAATTTACAGAAGGATAGAAAGTAAACTGAGTTCTGAAATTAAAATAAATGGGTTTATTATTTTCTGCAAAACCCACTAATTATATCCTGTGTTTTGATAAATTTGTTAAATGAACCTCTATATTTTCAATTAATTTAATTTAATACGTGTGTTTTCAATTATTGTCAATTGAGTATGATTTTTATATGCAATTCAAATTAAAAAAAATATAATATTTTCATGTATCTTGGGATTTATATACACTATTAATAAAAAAAAATAAAAGAGAAATAAAAATCATTAGTGGCCAATTAGGAGTGGCCATTCTAGTCATTACCAGCCAATCAGGACACGCCACGTTTGTCATCTTCCTTTTCTCTCCAATTCCGACAGCAAACCTTGTTTGAGGCGAGAAATTGGTTTTTGCAAGTCATTTTTTCAGTTAGCAACGAGCAAATCGAAGCTAAAAGTTAGTAACTATAGATCATCAGAGTAGGTTGGTGACGAATTACCAGGATCGGGGAAAGATGAATCGGCAGAGAAGAGTGAGTCGAAAATGAAGATTTCAACCCGGACAATGTCATGAGGAGCTGTTTGGAGTTGTCCAGTGTCATTGGGGGTGTTGTTTGGTGTTGTTAGAGACTCGTCGGAGTTGAGGTTTTGCGGAAAATTGTTGAAACCACGGGTGTTACCTAAAAAAATAGCTTGCCGGGAAACTAGTTTCGCACTGGAAACTGGGTATGTTGTCGAAGCTGGAGAGCAAGAACACGACGACGTGGTGTGTCATAGTTGGCTGGTGATAGCTAGAGGTGTTCGTTCGATAATTCGATTTGGTTTTGAACTTTTTTTATTAGTTTTCGATTAATCGAATTATCTTAAAAAATAATCGAAACCGAACCGAATTATTATTCGGTTTTGAAATATATCAGTTTTTTTATTCGATAATTCGATTTTCACATGTAATTATTAATTACATTCAAGTGAGGAAGAATGTACTAATTACTAATTATATCGAAAAAAATTGAAACAAATTTTTTTATTATTATTAGTTATCTCTATATATATATATATATATTTTTTTTTTCTTTTTTTTTGGGTTGGAATCAGTCAAATCCAATTTTTTTAAAAAATTTCAGACTAGATTGGATTAAAATCAGTTCATCCAACCTACAAATGGGTTGGCCTAAACCCAACCCACATTACCTTAATGACTTAAACCCAAAAACAAACCACTGCCCATTTTTCAAAAGAAATTTGGATCAAAACCCCTTCTTTTAAATTTTCCTTTCTCTCTCCCATTTCTTTCTTTCCTTTCTTTCCTTTTTTTTTAGCTGCCTCCGTCCAAGCTGGTTCGTCCCTCCATTTCCTTGTATTCTCTTTCTTCCTCCTTTTCTCTTCCCTCTCCTTTCTCTATCGTTATCCTCCTTCTTCTCTCTTTCCCCTCTCGCGATTTCTTTCTTCAGAAACGAACGAGAGAATCTTCAATTCTGGTTCACTCTTCCTTTAGTCCTCCCTCACTCTGCCTCAATTAGTTCAATTCCCCTTGAAATTAAATAATCTCAAGTCCTTCAGAACCCAATTCCCCAAAAATCCTAAAACTTTCAATGTCTTAGAGATATCGAAAACCCTAGGTTTCGTTCTAGTTCTATCCAGCCTCAAATCAAAGTATAAACTCCAAATAGAACCTTCACACACCTATAATCAAACTTCCCTTTAAACCTAAACCATCAATTTATACCTTTAAACCGAAACCCTACATTCAAGTGAGGAAGACGAAGGATGCAAAGAGGAAGTGTCGAAGTGAGGAACTGACTACTAAGGAACACGATTTTGATTTATGAATTGTGATTTCAGAATCAGAGACAAGAAGAAATTAAGGAATTAAAGGAAAGGAGTGAAACGACGTCATTTCACTCATGCATTTTTTTTAAAAAAGAATAATTCGGTTAACCGGGTTTAAAAAAATAAAAACCCAAAAACAAAACCGAAAATCGATTATATATTGGTTCGGTTTTTTTTTTAATTTAAAAAAAAATCGCACCGAAATTGATATTTCGGTATGGTTCGGTTCGGTTTTTTGATTTTCATCAAATATTGAACACCCCTAGTGATAGCTGATGTGGCCACTCCTGTTGGGCTATTATTTATTTTTATTTTTCTCTTTTGTTTTTTATTTTTTTTAATGTTAATTAATACTGTATATAGGCTTATTTGATTATTTGCGAAAAATTATGCTCAATCAATAGAAATTGAAAACACGGTTATTGAATTGACCTAATTGAAAACATAAAGCCTTATTTGATGATTTATGAAAACATAGAATGTAATTAGGCGTTGTTTGATAATCGGGAATAGAGTGGTGGGAATGAGAATGAAAGTTTTATTCCCATATTATAACTGTTTGGTTAAAAGGAATGAAGTAAGAATGAGAATGAAGAGTAAAAACGAGGAATGAAAATTTACACACAACTTCATTCTCACATAAGATATGGGAATAAAAACAAAGAATGAGAATGAATTTTTTTCTAAACAGAGAAATAAAATAAAATCCTAGTATTAGGACTGATTGCTAAATTAAAGTTCTTGCGTGCTATATAAGTTTGACTAGTCCTAATTTACTATACTTATATGGAAATTTAAGATCACAATAATAAATACGAAAATCACAAAATAATACTGACTGCATGCATTACCCAACACTGCCTCTTACCAGCTCCCACACACATTGTTTGCGACAAGTCTTGCCTCTTTACAACCCAACGACTAAAATGCTCTTGTTGTACATGCCTGCACATCCACATTTCAGTTCATCAGGCTTATAACGATATAGCTTAGGCAAGGGAATTACTCCTCTCGTCGAAATTTTGATCAATCTTTGCATTTTCTTCTCCATCAAAACAGCATTGCAAATTGCTTCGGTGTCATCATATTGGAATAATAGATAGACACAGTATATCTATCAATTATTCCAGTACATCAGCTCATCACATTCTTATTTCCTTCAACGTAAAATACTAGGGTTGAACTTGAATTTAATTACATCATATAAATTTCCATGCACTAGGATCCTCCTCCTTTTCCCGCAGCCCAATCAGGTGGTGATGAAAATGAGTTGCAGTCACTTGGGACCACAATGAAGTCTGCAATTTATGCAGAGCATTTCAGGATCGCACAATCAATTGGCTTTGATTTTAACATAAAATTATGGAATTTTAATTAATGATCTAGGAAAACTATGTACGTTTAGAAAGGTGTTGAACAGTTTTTAAGTAATTGCTGCTTAACAGAATTGAAATACTCAATAGAATGTGTATCATTTGAAAAATAGATGGAAATATCAAATCTCAGGTAAGAGAAGCCTTTCAAAGTTCAAGCACAAGTGATGAGCCTATGGAAAACGTTAAAACCTAAAAGCACAAGAATCATCATTCTAGCAGAGATGTTATTCACTGATACATAAATTGACCAGCTCCAAATCAATCACAATAACAGCAAGGCCAATCAATACGATGTATGCAAGAAAAGCTTAACATGTTCAACGAAACTTTTATTCCAAAACAAAACCATAAGAAAAGCTTAACATGTTCAACGAAACTTTTATTCCAAAACAAAACCATAAAGCGCGGCAAGGCAGCAACACACTGCATGAAAGTACCAAGTTTGCATTGGACTCTAAATTTCAAGATAAATAGAAACACTCCATAAACCCAATAGGTTCAACGGAACTCCAAAACAAGCACACTAAACCAAAGGGGACTCATTTACTCATGATAAGACCACCGTGAGACTTCAGACTCGAGATTTGAAAAACAAAACAAGAGAAAAGGCATATCATTCTTCCCCAGACTCAGACTCGGCACTCTGGAGCCAATCGACAAAGGGCTTAACATTCTTCCAAATCTGAGAACCCTTGGTAGGTCCCTCTAGCCCTTCTTGATACCACTGCACGATGTACTCTTCCTCCAGGACATCAACATCATAGAGTGCTTTCAGGACAAGAGCGACTTCCTTCAGTGCACTTGAGCTTGACCTCCCACAGAAAGACCCGATTGCTCGGAGAAGAAGCAACTGCGATCCCTCGTCCTGAGCAACAGCTGCAGCCAGATAATTTTTCTTCTTGACAACCTCCTTGGCAAATCCTTTCTCAACACCATCAAACAACACCTCAAACAGACCATCCATCTTTTCCTGAGCAGATCCAGTAAGGGAAGCAAGAATAGACTGCATTTGGCTTGCAGAAACTCCTTTCTTTAGGTTTACCTTCACGTCATTGACAAGAGTTTCATGAGTACTTGAATTACCATTCTCAGGTTTTGGTTTCTCCTTCCGAGGTGGTGAAGCACCTTTCGGACTGCCATTTTCATTGCTGGCAGCCTTAGCCTTCTTCTCTGTGTCTTCTGTAGAGAGCATGACCATATCAGCTGTCACAGCACTCAACTGCTCTTGGATGCGTTGGCGAGCTGCCTCAAGAGATGTGTCTGTCTGCCACTGGACATCACCATCTTCATCATCAACCTCTTCCTTCTCATCAACCTGGCTATGAGTTGGTGACATGCGTTCCTCATCAGAGCTATTCACTTTCTTCTTTGTAGAGCTAGTTTTGGCATGGCCATCCTTTGTAGAAGAACCCTTCTTCTTACCTTCTTTCTTCAGTTTCTTCAGCTCCTCATCAGCAGCTTCACCTTCCTTCAGTCGCTCCTTTTCAGCCCTCCTCATTGCCTTTTTGTCCTTCGATCCCTTCTTTGCTTCAGGAGGATTCTTCACAATGAAAGTAGTAAGCTTGTCCCTCATATCGACATCAGACACAAAACCACAAGCAGCACATTTCAGCTGGATCATCTGGCTTTTGGTGATGATTATCTCAGTCTCAGGGTTTCTACAGCCATAACACTGGACATATTTCTTGATAAAGTTCTCGAGCAGCCCAGCAAGTTTGGCAGTTTCATGAGAACCATTCACAAGGGAAATTCCTGTTTTCTCATCAAATTTGGACTGTGCACCAAGCTCACAACCAAAGTACTTTGTAGTGTAAGAAGCTGGCCTTGCTAAAGCCTTGGCAATATCAACCATGTTGACAATGTTTGTCTTGATGCCATTTCCTCGTCCCTCAATTTTGGTAACCATCTTGGGCATCTTATACCTGTAGAAGGCATCATCGCTGTTTGCAGCACCAATATTCTGCAATGCCATCTTGATCGCAGTAAAGAAATCACAAAGCAAATTCAGAAATCTCACTGAATGCAAATGCTGGAATTCAAAAATCGGCTAGCAGCTATGTCGTCTTCTAGAGATTCTTGAGCAAGAAAAGACTGTTCTTTAGTCAGGGAGGTTGAATCCAGCTACAACCTTGAAACTCTGGGTATTCGTCAAATAGTCTGAAATGCATATAGCTGATTTTATCAAAGAAGGGTCTGCCCTTTTTCCTTGACGAAGGACTGTACTCTCCAAGTAATCCAATAGCTCCCAAAAACGAAATGGCCTGCACGGACATAAAAAAAACCTCAACTTTGACAGACTTCACTCTGAATATCTGTAGACAGCAGCACAACACCTGCTAGCCTCCTGAAAAGAACAGGAAAAAAAATTTAGCATAAAATTTCAACAACATGAGGAACAGCAAACTAGACGTTACAACATCACAACAACAACAACAACAATAATGAAATATGCAACCAAAACCCACATTAAGTATAAAATACTTGCATAAGACTTTGCTACACTAATAAAGTAGGCATCAGTCAAAGCAGGGAGAGAGAGAATCAGTTATCATCAAAGAACATAATAAAGACATGGAGGAAACCCTGATCCTAGTTCAATCAAATAGACCATTAGCAGGATATAAAACAAACAGACCACAAAAAGATCATGAACTTCAGTTGTCAGAAACAAAACAATATCTAATCAGAAGCGATAGATTTAAGTTCAGGGTTTCCAGAAAAACCTCTAATCGATTGACAGAAAACAAAACATGCTTTATCAATAGTCTTTGCATCCTATTTTTACTAGCTCTACAGCTTAATCCTACTCGTTGTAGAAAAAGGAATTATTAAATCCTACTCCTTATGGGAAAAGTATTCGTTAAATCAAACTCCTTCAACGCAAAAGGACTTCCTAAAGACACAAGGAACCCTAATTAAACCCGAAAACAATAATTAAACAGCTCACGAATCAAGACTGAACCATTGTCAGTAAACTAAACTAACAGAGATTGATAAAAAAAAAAAATTAAATGGGAGCTAAAGGATATTAACTCATCAAATCATAACAGTGACCAATCACGCCAATCGTAAGATACCGTATTGAATCGCAATCATCATCTAACAATGACAAATCACAGTGACCTAAATACTTAATCAAATTATTCAACAATTTTTTTAATTAATATGCATAATAATCTAAAAGCAACAATACAAGTCGGCTACGATTCTACTAGATCTAAAATCAAAAAAATAAATTTCTGGAACGGAAAAACAAAATCAAATTAAAATACAGAAAACAAAAATCGACAGAAAATAAATAGATTCATTGATTGATCGAAGAAACCCTAGCAGCGTACCTTTGGGCGGCGGAGCTAATGAAATCGAAAGTTTGGTTGTAGAGAGAGAAAGCGCAGTTAGATTGTATAGAGAAAAAAGAGAGGTGCGTCTGTTTGCTAAGGGTTTTTGTGGGTTGTGTTGAATGAGAGGCGGACTCGAGATGGCTTATAAATATATAGGGTTGGAATTGGGAGGGGAAGTATTCCGTGTTTTTCTATGTATCTTATACGCGTTAGTTTGTTCATCACGTTTTTTGTCTTTTTTCTAGACCCTTCGATTTGTCGACTGATTGAGTCCATTTTTCTTTTCCTGATTTGATACAACATCATCTTAATTATTATTATTATTATTGATGATGATGATATGATACGTGTAGAAATAGGGCCAGGTTTGGATTTTTTTAAAAAAAATTATTTCCATTTGAGTGGGTGAAATTTTAATAATTTTGGGATGTGTTGGTGTAAATTTCAATTTGCCATTTAAGGTTTACATGGTTTTGCAATTTCACTTAAAATTTTTGGTTTTTTTCAATTAGATCTTATATCTTTTATTTTTATTTCACAATGAGTAAATTTTAATTTCATCTTCAAATTTTATGAAATATCTCAATAGAACTCAAAAAGTAAGAATGAACAAATTAAAATTAAAAAAAATCATTAAAGAACGACATACCTTCAATAAAATAAATATGATTTGATTGAATAAAATAAATATGATTTGTTTTCAATCAATAGTATATCTAGGAGTCCTTTAACAATACAAAAATTAAATTAGATTAAAAACCTAATATGATAGAAAAATTTAATAAAAAATATCAGCCACTATTTTTGTTACCTCTTTGTACACTCTCTCGTTACCATTTCATATCTACACTTTTTATCTAATTTTCTATGAAAATCCTGAGCAATAATTTTTTTTAAAAAAAAATTCACTTGAATATAATGGTAGCTTAGGTATAGGAGAATTTTAATGTCACTTAGAATATTTGCATATATGGGTTTTATTGGATAACAACATCAAGGAAATAAAGAGAACACGATAGGTGGGGGATACCAGAGTGATGAAAGTTTTGACAACAAATAATAATAATAATAATAATAATAATAAAATACACAAAGAGAAAGTTAAATCAATTTGAATCTTAATATTATTTAACTATAGTATTGACAAATAAAAGATTATGTCGTTAAGTGAGAATTGAAATTGACAGAATTTAAAGATTTAAAAAAAAACCAACCCTCTTAAGTTTTATCATATTTATTTTAATAAAAATATATATTTTATATTGATTTTATGTTTTAATTTTTGTTAATTCCAATTATTTTATTGCTTTTAATTTTTAGATGATATTAAGATATTTTATAAACTTAAAAAATGAAATTAAAATTTACACACCTAAAAAAAATAGATGAAGGGAGAAATTGAAACAAAAGTGAAAGATGTGGGGCTTGATTGAAAATTTGAAAACAAATGAGGGTTGAATGGAACAAAAATAAAAGATATATGGTTTAATTGAAACAAATCAAAGATTTTAGGTAAAATTGAAATAGAAAGTAAAATTTACCTTAATAATGAAGATTGCAATTTTTAAGAGAAAAAAAACAAAGGAAATTGCAATTTTCCTAATAATTGTCATGGGAATTGTTTGTACAATGGTCTGCTATATAAAATCATATATAGGTAATCATGAAGGACGAATTACCAGATAACACAGTATCAAATCTATCTTTGCATTTATAATATTCTAGAAAAACTAAAAGAAATGGCGCATTTATTGTGCACAACCATATAGCTTAGGGCACGTTGTCATTGTAGCTCCATTATTATTAAAAACACTAAAGTAAACCTATATTTTATTATTCATGTTATTATGTCAAATATTATTCACATATTTATAAATCATTATTTACACACTCATAAATTACTATTTCTTTCACTATTCATGTCGCTTTTGTAACACTTTGATCTTCAATTTTTTTATACTTTTTGGTCCTCAAATTTTTTATATATTTTTTTCAATTTAAAACTTTAATTGTATTGTGAGTTGGTCTCATTTTATTTTAGTTTTTTAATTATTTTTATTATTTAAAATTTGCTACTTTAATTTATCTTTTTTTAATTCTCTTTTCTTTTTCAATTTTAAACTTTAATTATATGTAATTTGATCCTATTTTGTTTTAGTGTTTTTTGTTAATTATTTTTATTATTTAGAATTTACTATTTTAATTTATTATTTTTTAAATTCTCATCTAATTAATTTAAAATTATATTTACTTGACAGTTTTGATTTATTTTTCTATATGTATGCATTTTGAAATAAATTTTCAGAACATTATTATTTTTTCTTTTGAAAAATAGATTTATATAATTTTTAAATTATAGTGGCATGATTAATATATATAATTTTTTAAAAAATACATTTTTAGATTAAAAATGTATTTCAAATAATTTTTTCTTGATTTTTTTGATATTATTTAAAATTTACTACGTTAATTTGTCATTTTTTTAAATTTCAAAATTTAATTATATTGTGATTTGATCCATTTTGTTTTGTTTTTTTAATTATTTTTATTATTTAAAATTTACTATTTTAATTTGTCATTTTTTTTAAATTCTCATTCAATTAATTTAAAATTATATATACTTGACAGTTTTGATTTATTTTTTTATATGTACGAATTTTGGAATAAATTCTTAGAACATGATTTTTTTTTCTTTTGAAATATAGATTTAGATAACTTTTAAATTACAGTGGCATGATTAATATATATAATTTTGTCGAAATACATTTTCGGATTAAAAGTGTATTTCAAATAATTTGTTCTTGATTTTCTTTTATATTATTTAAATTTTACTACATTAATTTGTAATTTTTTTTAAAATTCTTTTTCTTTTTTAACTTCAAACTTTGATTATATTGTGATTTGGTCCCATTTTGTTTTAGTATTTTTTGTTAATTATTTTTATTATTTAAAATTTACTACTTTAATTTGTCATTTTTTTAAATTCTCATCCAATCAATTTAAAATTATATTTACTGATAGTTTTGATTTATTTTTCTATATGTATAGATTTTGGAATAAATTTTTAGAACATGATTATTTTTTCTTTGAAAAATAGATTTAGGTAACTTTTAAATTATAATGGCATTATTAATATATATAATTTATCTAAAATATATTTTTAGATTAAAAGTGTATTTTAAATCATTTTTTCTTTGTTTTTTTTTAGAAAAAAACTCAAATTAATTAATTAATAGTTGAAAGTAAAATGTGAAAAATAAAAAGAAGATGATTGCTCTGCGCATGAAACTTGTATTCAAGGACTAGCCATGCATAGCATAGAAATAAAAATATATATATATATTTAAGAAGGAGGGAAAAAAATGAATTCACATGTTTTATTAATTTGTTTCTAATTTATAATAATTTTTATTTTAGTCTATTGACTTCATATTTAGTCAATATATTCCTTACAAATTAAATTTTTTTATAATATTTTTTTTGTTTTACACTAAAAACTCTAAACTCACTTAGTATAGTTATGATATATAAAAAAATATCGTTGTTTTTTTAGAATTTAACTGTGTAACTACTACTACACTAAGCATTTACTATTTATTTATTTATTTTTGAATATTTTAAAATTAAATTATTTTAAACTAAATAATTAAAATTATATTTTGGCTTAACCACTCAATGATTCAAATTAATATAGTTTTTTATTTTAATATTATTCATTCTTTTGTAAATAAATATATAAAAATTAAATTCATATTTCTTAAAAAACCAATATTCTCATCAACATTAAATAAAAAAATAATTTGTTCAGTTCTATGTAAGCTTTTAATAATTGTTATTTATGTTTTTGGACACAATCTTATAAAATACTAAATTTTTTTTTGAAAAAAATATTTAATTTTCTTTTTAGTTAATAATACATAGATTAATAATGATAAATCTTTTTCTAAAGAAAAAATTATGAAAAACACAAATAAGAAATAGTTAAATACAATTGTTTTATTAAAAAATTATAATTAATTTTTTTTAGCTTTGATTTTATATATTTTTATAGATTCACATCATAAAACAGATTATCAAACTAAAATAATTTTTGTCAACGATTTTATATATTTTATTTAGTCCGCAGCGTAGCACGGGCGAGAAAAACTAGTTTAAACTAAAAGGAATAACACATTTACCATGTGTATCCCCGTAGTTTAAAACTTATTGTCATTGTACCTTTTACTCTTTAAATGAATAATGTTTTTTTTCATACCCCTTTCTATTGATTTTTTTTTAGCCCTCCTTTAACATTATAATTTTCTTTTTATCATTCTTTCATTTATGTTGTTGTTCCTATTTTTTCTTCTTCTTTGTGCTCGTTGTCTATAGCCTTTTTTTGTCTTTGCATCATTTCTTCACCTCACTACTAAATGTCTGCTCTCTTAAGGCCGACCTTTCCTTATTTACCAAATTCATAACACTTCATTTTATTTTAATATCACAAAGCCAGTCTCTATCTTCATGCTTCACTCTAACTTATTAACCTCTTAAAATCCTCCTCTTTAAGAAATCAACATCAAAATACTATTCATAGTAACTTTTATTAGTTTTTTTTTTCCTTTTTCATCTCTTATCGTTTGTTAGAACATAAGATTATATTTAATTTGACTAGAGCCTAATCTTTGAATTGTTCAAAACATTTAAATCTCATTGATGATTCTATGCTCTTTCAAATTTTGATGACTTTCTTTCTTTTTGGAATTGATTTTTTTAATCTTTTGAGTGTTCTTTTATGACTTTTAACTATAGTTTTGGTCTTCCTTCATTATGTAGTGGGTTTTTCAATTAAGTTTGTATTTTGCTAGCAAATCTTCTATTAGGGAGGGTTCTTGGCCTTGGGTCCCTATTTAATCATTGTTTGCTTTGGGATTAAGAACTTGTTTGCTCAATTGTTAGGATTCAACTTTGTTTCAATTGTTTGTTTGGGTTTTCTTAGTTGGTTTGCTACTGATTTCATTGATTGGCAACTAGATAGTTTATTAACTAAGGGTGTTCACTATTCGGTGAAAATCGAAAAACCGAACCATATTGAAATATCAATTTCGAGTGTGGTTTTTTTTTTAATAAAAATTTTAAAAAATTGAACCAATATATAACCGATTTTAGGTTTTGGTTTTGTTTTTTTAAAAAACCGATTAACCGAATAACCAAATTATTAAAAAAAAATTAAATTCATGAGTGAAACGTATTTTGAAAATTTTTTAAATTTAGCTCGCATGATATGCTCGGGAATAATGATACTTTTACAAGCTTGGTTTGAGGTTTAAAAGCCAATGGAATAGAGTAACTTTTTTTTTTTTTTGTTCTAGTTGATTAAAAGGTGATAGAAAAAGGTTGAAATTGGAGAAACCCGTGTTAATTTGCTTGCGCGTCAAGGTGGTTGTATGGATATTATTTCCGTTCCATTTGCTCGCGCCTTCAAAAAAATGGAACACTCGATTCTTTAATTCCGTATATGGATTTTATTATGCTACATAACATTCTTTATTACGATGGACATTATGGGTTTTATTTGAAGCTAATGTAATCGGGGACATTTGTTTTGTGCAAAATATTTATTAGTGTTCCTTAAGTAATAATGTGAAAAATATGATTATAGTACAACAATAATGATACTGTAGTGATGAGGTGGTAGTGGTAATGTGGTGGTGGTGCTAACAACGGTGAATGTTGTGGTGATTGAAATAGTTGATCTGGTATCTTGAGTGGATTCATGTTTAAAAAATATTTTATGAAATTGAAGTAAATTATATATTAGTTCACTAATCAATGTTGATCATGCTTAAATTAATATTAATTTATTTTAAAAAATTTAAAATTTTCTCATTAATATTTCTTTTTTTTTTTTTACTTTTTTTAATTTCTAAAAAAAAAATCAAAATAAATTGTAAAAATATAGAGACTAAATTTGTTTCTCAAAACTAGAGGGATTCATTTATCATTTATTTTATAAAAATTCAAGAGTTGAAATGTTCTTCAACAAATGAACTAAATTTAAACATTGACTATACAATATTTTACGTTGACCAATTTAATTGTAAATATTTTATCGAAAAAAATATAACAAAAACTAGGCTAATGTTATATTTATTTGAGTGAGAGTGTTTAATATAATGCTTATAATAAGAATCAATCAAGGACGAGATGAATATATGATTGAGCCTATGCTTTGATACCAAATGATATGAAATTGGAATTAGAAATTTTGAATTTGGAACTCCAAACCCAATGGATATACTTGATCCAAAAGAGATGAAGATTAAACAACTCAAAAACCCCATAGACAATTCCTTTATGTTTAGAATCTATCAATCAAGATTCAAGAAAATAATTTTAAAACCTTTTAGTTATATTGAGCTAAAGACCTTAAGAATCGGAACTATAACCTTTTATCTATAATGAGATAAAGATTATAGCTATTAGGTGTTTGGGATTTTGAACACCATAAACAAAAGTTTGATATGTTCTAAAGTGTCAAACAAAAGCTTAAAGAAACAATTCTCACTTAAGAAAGATATAGAAATTGTATTCTAAATTTTCTCTCCACAAATGATAAAGCCTTGTCTTTATATAGTGAAAGGCCAGGGGTCATTTTGGAATAAAGGAAAATACAATTCATAAATAAAACCAATAATGCCTCTTTTATAACCTTCCTTATGTAACATCTTTATCATTATGACAATCATATTTCTTTTCTTGTAACCTCCCTTGTGTATCCTTCTCTTCCCATAATAATGTAATTAAGTAATAATTCCACCATAATGAACATAACCTTTACCATTATAAGGAACATTGAATACTAAAATTAAGCGTAGCCATCCCTCGTTAATCGGATTACCTAAATTAACACAAATAAGAAGAAATTAGAACACAATAAAAAAGGCTTGAATCTAAGCCTAAAACTTATAGTTTATTTTGGCCTAACTTCAAATATTATTGAAACTAGTCTAATGTAAACATAACAAGCTAAATAAAAATAGGCCTAAGCAAATAAGACCCAAGGAAATAAGACTCAACAAAATAAAATAAAAATAAGTTCCAAATAAATAAGACCCAACAAGTTTAAAACAAGGGTGAATTCTTTTAAGCCTTTTGTTTTCATGTTACTTCAACTTGATTGGTAATGGCTTGAACCATGTTGACCGTGTTGGACCATTATGAACCATAAACACTTTTCCATGAATAACCCTTGAGCCAATGACTTGTATGAAACTTGACAAAGCTTCTTTGACCTTCTTAGCCCTAGCACGAGTCATGGGTGCTCCAAAATTGGTCAATGGATCATTTTGGCTTATTGAACCACCTCGATGTCCATTAATAATACTTCTTATATATTGATGAAGACTTTATTTTCTTTTTCTCCCACCTTTTAAGACTTTTTTATCATTTTCTTTTTGCTTTCTCAAGGTACAATTATAAGAACATCTTTATGTACTTTATCGTTTAACATTTCTTGCTCTTTTGTTAATGTCAACTTTTTTAAAAGAGTGACTTGATTTACATCTTCTATAAAGACAACATCTCTACTTGTTTTAAAGGTCTCTTTACGTGTGATAGAAACAAAAATCTATATAATTTATCTTTTAAATAATCCGAAACAAAGACAAAAGCCTTACACCCTCGTACTCTTAAATTTTAAATATGGTTTATGAATGTTCTAACTTTCAAACATAGTCAATTTTTTAGCCTTTGTAGTCTTTATATTCTAAATATAATTTGTATTAAGAAATTCGGATAAGTATCTTCTCACAATACATTTCTCTTTTCTATTTTCACATGCGCGCGCGCGCACACACACACACATACATACATACATATGTGTGTGTGTGTGTGAGATTTTATTTCCTCAAACATGTTTATATTTAATCACTTTTTTTTATTCAATTTATTATTTTAGAAATGGATTATTGACATGAATAAGTTTGTGTGTGAAAGTTTGAGTTTGAATCATCCTAAGACACATGTTGTCTTGTTTAAAAAAAAAAATCACTCTTTCTATGGTTGATTTACTCTAATATGTTAATCTTTAACTCATTGAACTTTGTGGATTAGGTGAGAAATAAGAATGCTAAAGGCCTCTTAATGTTACTCGAAAGAGTGAAAAAAACTCTACATAAGGTTTTCTATTGTGAAAAATGATGACCTAAAAAAGCAACAATCATATTGTTTTGATATGGATGATGAAGATGATGACAATAGCGATAGCAATGACAATGGTAAGGATGATTCTAAAGTGTTTGAAGTGGAGAAAATACTTGATATGTTATATATAGATCCTAAGGAAACTAGTGGTCGGTGTGATCTCTACTTCAAGGTTTGTATAAAAATACACCATATAACATATATGTTAGCTCTTGTAGGTCAACATAAAGTGAATAAATTTATGTTGTTCTAGAATTCTTTTAGTAAATACACGGACATTAGGTTAATTTTTACTGTATTGACATATCTATTATAGATAAATAAAAAATGGACTAATGTTATGCTTATTTGAGTGAGAGTGTTTAATATAATCCTTATAATAAGAGTAGACCAAGAAGATAATCATAATTGTTTATTATGTGTTTGTAATTCTCACCGATAACATTTTTGGGTTTACAAACTACTCTTTTTGGTCTCATTACCAGATTTCCATAACAATATTCCAATAAGTTGATTCATCTAAGGATATAGCTTCCTCGTAATTATATGAATCCTCTACACTTGATATAATAAGAGCATAATACTCCTTATATATTGATGATGACTCTTTTTTTCTTTTTCTCCTACGTTCTATGATATTTTTATCACTTTCTTTTCTACTTTCTTGTGGTACAATTATAAGAACATTTTTATGCACTTTATCATTTAATATTTCTTGCTCATTTATTAATATCAACTCTTTGAAATGAGTAACTTGATTTACATCTTTTATAAAAACAAGTTCTCTCGTTTTTATAAAGTTTTTTTCAAGTGATAGAAATGAAACTCTAAATTATTAGTTACATAACTAATGAATTTTCATTCATAACATTTACCACTTAATTTATCTTTTAAAGATTTATGAATATGGACAAAAGCCTTACTTCCTCATATTCTTAAATTTTATAAATCGAACTTATGAACTTATTAACTTTCAAACAAGGTCAATTTTTTTAGCTTTATAGTCGTTCTATTCAAAATATAATTTGTTATGCTTAAAGCCTCTACTTAAACACTAAGAGGCAAATATGAGTATGTCATCATAGATCTCACCATATCTATTAGTGCACGATTTCGTCTTTTAACCATTCCATTTTATTGTAGAGTATATGGCACCTTGTTTATATGGCAAATCCTGTTTTCCTTTTAGTAATCTTTGAACATCTCTAGTGCATATGCACCACCTCGACATTGTTAAGTCCCTTTATAGATTTTGTTAACTAGGTTTCAACTTTATTCTTAAATTTCTTGAATTTTTCAAGTGCTTCGATTTATGTAAAATTAAATACACATAACTAAATCTTAAAAAATCATGAATGAAAGTGATGAAATATCTCATTAATTTATTGTGTTTTAATCCTCATAGCTCCATAAATATCTGAATGAATTACTTCTAGTATTCATTTGTATGCTATTTTTTCTTAAATGACTTCTTAAAAAACTTACCAATTATGCAAGTTTCACATATGCCATAGTCTATTTTTTCAAATTTAGGTAATAATCCTAAATTACCTATTTTAGATATTTTTTCTTTGTTAATGTGTGCTAATCTTAAACACCACATATAAGGATTAATAAAAATTATTTCAAATAAGTAAAAAGAACATGAATATGGGCATGTAGAAGTGGAATTAGACAAGCAAGAAGAAATAGACATCATATTATTAGTAATAAGGACACAATACATGCTATTTTTCTTCTTTCTCCTTATAATAACATGCCCATTCTTTGTAATAATTACAAAACCAAAAGCAAACCTATTTCATACTCTTTATCATCTAGTGTGTGTGTGTGTGTAAGATTCTTTCTAATAATTAGTGTAAAAAGTACATTGGAAGGAATAAAACTAGTATCATTGTATATGACTCTATAATCACTAACACCATGGACATCACAATATGTATTATTACGCATAAAAATATGTGCTTTTCAAGTGATATTTTTGTCATTTGCACAAAATAATTCCTTAATTTACATACATGCCTTGTAGCATCCGAGTTAATCTATTAATCAACATTTGTGGGCTCAATAATCATGGCTTTTGATACGAGTAAGAATAATTTATTTTGATTCTCTCTTTGAATCTACATTTATGTCATTATCATTTTTCTACCTCTTTAGACACTTTGCTTTAAAGTGTTAAACTTCAAGCACAAGAAAAACAACTCTTTTCTTTAGGTTTTTTTTTTCTTTTCATTCTTGAATTGCCTTGTTTTGGGGGCTTCATTCCTCTTTTGTTTAGTCTTTCATTATCTTCAGCAACCATAATCTTTAAGCATTTAGTACGATTTTTTTCTCTTTCTTCCTTAAGTGCTAGCATTGCAAATAATTTATCCATTGTCAAATCTTGATTAGAATAATTTACCAAAATGACAATAGAATCACAAGAACGAGGAAGAATTAAGAATAGTTGATACCTATATTAGATTTGGAATTGCATTTTCTATTGCGAGATAAATCTTTAACAATAAAAGCGATATGATTAACATGATCCACAACATTAGCATCCTCTCGATATAGTAATGTCATTGAATTTTTCAAGTAAAAATTGAACATAAGGAATGGATTTTTCACTAAATTTTTATTCCAAAGCAAAAAGAATTTCCTTAGCGAGTCTTCAAATCTTCAAATAAAGGAATTAAATCATCTTATATGTGACTAAAAAGATAGCCTTTCCAAGTTTATTATCCTCTTCTAATTTTTTTTGTTTTTCCTTGGGCAAATCATTAGTCTACATAAGTTTATTAGTAGCGAGTTACATAAAATATTTTTTCATGTATCAAGATATAAGAAACTCTTCTTTTTTATATGGAATAATTAATTCAATTCAGTTTCTCAATCTTGAAAGAATCAACATACTTTTATTTTGATGTCATAGTTAAACAAACTTGGATGATAAATATAAACAAGTGATAGAAAATCTTATTAGTTTCGAAGGACACATTATTAGCCTTGAAGATGAAAACCTAGGCTTGATACCATTGTAGGCCCCGATAAATCTTCAAAAGATTTTTCTATGTGATGTTAGGCTAGAAATTGCATAGGACTATTAATAACAAAATAAGAATTTTTTATATTTATATTTAACAAAAATTTCTAATTGAAATTGATTTCTATTAACTAGAGACCCACTTATATAAACAATACACATCATTTTTCAATAGATGTATATATTTAATACAACTCTTGACTAACGAGACACAAATATGTTGTATTACAATTCTTGAGTAATAGACACAACTCTTGTGAATTGATACAACTCTTGTCCTATGAGAAACTATCCGTAAAAAACTCATAATAAATATTTCTTCAACCACCACCGCCACAAGCCACCATTAGGGGAGGTGATAAAAAAAGTATTAATATTATTATTCTATCACTACTTTTCCTTCATCGTTATCATAATTTTTATTATTACACCACCTTTGCAATTGTTGTCGTTGCCACTATTGACGATGGTGAAAAAAAATTCAAAATAAAAATTATTATTCCTATTACATTGCCACCACTCCTCTAACCACCACCATCATTTTTAAAAGACTATCACCATTACAACTCTTTTTCCACGACCACCTTTTATGGTAGTAGTATCAATTTTTAAAAATATTATTACTATTACTATTACTATTATTACCACCTTCATCCCCCTTCTCTTCCTCTTCACCACCACCACTACCATAATCACCTTTATCATTTTTACTATTTTCATAGTTGATGAAATTAATTTTTTTTTATTTAAAAAACCATATATTAAAAATTTTACATTTCATTTCGATTCTCTATTACTATTTCAAACATAGTATGTTTTTCAATTCCATTTCAATTTTAAAATTTTTATTCCGATTCCTACAATTTTATTTCGGATCATTTATTTCTAGTAACTAAACAACACATCTCTAAAAATGTATTTAAGTTAATTCTTTTGTCTATCAAAATTAAATCTCTCATTTATCAAGCTTTATTCCTTGAATTGAGCCCTTTTTTTCCTTCTTTTATTTTCCTTTTATATGAGAAAATTTGGTCATTTGAAGAGAATATAAAAAGCAAATTTATCGCCTAACTAAGGTGGCCTCGAGGTTTAAATTTATGAAATCATTTGAAAATGATAAAAAAAAACTTGTGATAATGTAGTTAATATCAATAAGATCCTTGGTAATTATTATTATAGATTATAATTTGAGTATTTAAGATTCTCATAAAGGAAAAACTAGGAAAAACTAACGTGATTTAATTAGAAAAGAAGATTTGCCCATAATTATTTCTCAAAAATTTAAGACTAAAAAAAGTAAATATTAAATGGTATTTTGTGTATGAAAAAAGAATTTATTACGGTGATTCTTAAATGGCAAGTTCTTTTTTTGTATAAAAAATGGCAAGTTATTATTACTTGAAAAAGGAAATATTTAAGACTGAAAATATGAAACGTTGTAAGGTATTTTTCGTCCAAAACATGCTTCTCTATAATAAGGTTTTAGCTTCTTTTTTTTTAATTTTTTTTTAGCAAGTACGAGTTGGATATCCGCGTTATACTTGCGGTCGGACAATCGTGTATGTAAGTTCACCAATTTGTATGGTGTAGTGTGGATAAAAATCTTGTTTTTCATAATTAATGTAAATTGATTTTAGAACATAAAAAAATAATAAATAACAAACAACTGGAGTTATGTATGTAAATACATAATTAATTTATAACAAAACTAATGATATATATTTCAATTATTTTATTTAAAAATATTAATTTTAGAATATAAAAAAGAATAAATTACAAATAATTAGTGTTATATATGTGTGTGTGTGTGTGTGTTTTTTTTTACTTATTTTTTTACTCTTCCTCTATTTATTAAAACAAAAATAGAACCATTGATATAGTAAAAAGGAAAAAAAATTATTTTTTGAATCAAAGGAACTAATGGTGTTATATATGAAGATACATAATTATTTTTCAATAAAAGTATATATATATATATATATATATATATTTTACTTATTTTTTTATTCTTCCTCTATTTATTAAAACAAAAAATAGAACCATTGATATAGCAAAAAGGAAAAAAAATTATTTTTTGAATCAAAGGAACTAATGGTGCTATATATGCGGATACATAATTATTTTTCAATAAAAGTATATATATATATATATATATATATATGTATATATATATATATATCATACTTAGTAGATTCAGAGTATATAGTATAAATAATATTTTTTTAATAAAAAAACCATCTATGATGTATGAAATATATTAAAATCAATAATCCGAAATAAAAACTACTACAAAATTGGTTCCCATAAATCTTACTTCTTAATTTATGATGAAAGATATTCTTAAATTACAAATTAAATAATAAATTAGTTTATCTCGTTTTAAAAATGAATCAATTAATTTTTTTTATTAGTGTTGACCATGAATAATTTATTTTTTATTTTAAAAAAATATATTTTTTTATATTTTCCCTATATTGTTTGTCTTTCTCTATTTTTTAAAATAGAAAATAAAAATATTGAAATAGCAAAAAGGAAAAAAAAGTTTTTGAATCGAAAGGACTAATGGTATTTATTTATGTAGATACATAATTAACTTTCAACAAAGATAAAAAAAAATAAATCATATTTATCAACAAATAAAAGTTTATAAAAAATTTAATTTGATGAAAATTTTTATAATAAACGATGAATCTAAGATATTAATTTTAATCAACAAAAAATATAATTCCATATATGTGTTTGTTCTAAAATTTAAAAACATAAGAGGCCAAAAATATTTTTAAAAAATATGAGGAACAAAATGTATATTTTGAAAAAAAAAAAGAAGAAAAAATAGACTAAAGTAAAAACATGAAATTTCAAAATATTTTTAAAAATATGAGGATTTAAAAATATATTTTGAAAACATAAAGGAAAAAAAGGCTGTAAGGCAATCACGAAAATACCATTACGGAAAATAAATAAAAATATTTACTAAAAACCAAAAGCGGGCCTTGGTTATAGATAGCGAAGGGGAAAAAAAAAACAAAAGAGGGCCTTGGCTTGAAAAAAAGAAAAAAAAGCTGTTTTATTGTTCAAATGAACTGTAAAACGGGTTCGGTAAAAATAAAAAAGGGTGGGTCTCGGCTTAAAAAAAAAAGTGTTTTATTGTTCAAATGAACGAGTAAAACGAGAGGTGATCCGGAAAGTTCACTCGTTCAATATCTCGGATGTTTCGGTATTTAGTACAATACTACTTGTGACTATGTTATAAATCGGATCATCACATTTGGCTTGTGGTGATACAAGCAAATGATCCGTATACACCAAATTTTAAGAAATTTTAAAATAATCAAGAAATAATTATACTATGAACTATTTTGAGAAGATATATATATATAAAATAAAAATAAAAATCACATCTATTACTCACTTAAAATAATAAAAATATTTTCAACTTTGATCAATTTTTTTCTATTTCTCTATAAAAAGTATTATTATTTACTTTTTAATAAAGATTTTAGAAGACCATGACTTCCGATATATAGCACATTCAATGAATGCTGAATTCTCCATTAATTATAGGCTGAATTCTCCATTAATTATAGGCACGAAATTGCGAGTTAATAATAAGGGTGACTTATAAGTATAATTTCAAAATCGGTCCACCGACTATATGTCCGTTGCACCCTTTTTCCCTCTCACCATTTTCCAAAAAAACAACAAAATGAGGGATAGTAATAAAAAAAAAGTGTTTTACGAGTTCAAATGAACGAGTAAAACGGAGGGTAATCTGGGAAGTTTACTATTTATTTACTTGTTCAAATGAACAATGAACATCTCGGATGTTTTAGTGTTGACTATGTTTTTGCCTACGCTACGCTGTAGGTTGGATAAAATATATAAAATTGTTTAGAGAAATCATTTCGAGTTTGATAGTCTATTTTATGGTATGAATCTATAAAAATATATGAAATCAAAAGTGAAAAAAATTATTTATAATTTTTAATAAAAAAATTTGTATTTAACTATTTCTTATTTGTGTTTTTCATAATTTGTTCTTTAGAAAAAAGATTTATCCTTGTCAATTCATGGATTATTAACTAAAAAGAAAATTAAATAATTTTTTTTAAAAAAACTTTAGTATTTCATAAGATTGTGTTGAAAAACATAAATAAAAATTATTAAAAGCTTACATAGAATTGAACAAATAACTTTTTTTTATTCAATATTGATGAGAATATCGATTTTCGAAAAAATGTGAATTTAATTTTTATATATTTATTTACAAAAGAATGAATAATATTAAACTAAAAAAACTATATTAATTTGAATCATTGAGAGGTTAAGCCAAAACAATATTTTAAATTTTAAATTCAAAAATAAATAGCAAATGTATAGTGTAGAAAAATAATATTATTGTAATATGATCATAATATTAATAACATATGACTATATTAAAAAAATGACAAATTAAAGTAGTAAATTTTAAAAATAGGACCAAATCACAATACAATTAAAGTTTAAAATTAAAAAAATATATAAAAAATTTGAAGACCAAAGTGCTAAAAAATTGACATAAATAGTGAAAGAATAATGATTTATGAGTGTGTGAATAGTAATTTGTAAACGTGTAAATAGTATTTCAAATAATGAATAAATAGTAAAATCATGTTTTGTTTTAGTTTTATGTATAATAATGTATAATGTATAATTAGTAGAATTTTATCAAAACCTTATACTTTAAAAAATTGAACAGCAAACTGCTTAAATTATATTTAAGACTGAAAAAATGAAACCTTGAACTAGGCTTGATAGCTACCTAGCCCAATGGTCTAGTTAATCCGACCATAACCCCTGATACTTAAGATGTGTCTGGTTCCGTAGCATCATAAATCCAACTTGTTTGGTGTCCTCTACTTGATTCGAGTACTGTTAATTTTGATTTCTGGATCCAACTTCAGCCAGGACCTTGAGACTAGGGACGTGACTCCGACCTCCCCCGATTCCATCCCACCATCGGACTTGGCTTGACCTATTGAGCCGTTTAAAAAATAATATCTAGCTAACTTTTTGGAACTTTTTAAGCCATGGGAGCGTTTAATAATATATCCAACGAAGAGATATAGAAAAACAGGGATATAATTGAAAACTTCAAACTAATAGGACAAGAACGAAAAATAGTGGCATCTATCTGGTGTAAAATACAGTTTACCTAATCCAGATCGTGCTCTAGATCTAAACATAACAACATTATCCCTCTGTGAATTATCGTCTCTCTCTCTCTCTCTACATTTGAAATCGGAGCACGAAGTTCATAATCGGTAATAAAAAAAACTTTCAATTTTCATTTCGCTTCTTTTTTGGGTCCAAAATCTCTTGTTTTGTATTTCGCTGCCTAATTTTTTTTTTGTTTGTTATTTGATAAAATAGATCTCTCTTCTCTTTGGCTCTTAATGAATTTCGTGTTAAATGGATCTTAATTAAGCAGATTAGATATTTAATAGAGAGAGATGATTTTTTTTCTATATTTGTTTCTTCATTCAATTTATTCTACTTAGGCTGTTTAAATTATTATGAGTTTTAGGTCCTAACTGTGTTTAATGTTGTGGTTAATTAGTTTTTAATTTTTGGAAAGGTTCCTGGATCAATCAATTCATTAAATGTTGTTATTATTTTATGATTACTGTCTTTTTGTTCATGCAAGAAGAGCAAAGAAATCAACGAATATCCGATAATAAGAATGTAATTTAGCAGTAATTGATGGGATCATTTCACGTGAGCATATAAGAGTTTGGAATGATTAGGATACTTTGATGAGTCAATCTTTTCGATTGTGGTGAAGGAATTGTTTAAATTAATGAAAATTCATAACAACAGGTTAGATTGGGAGTTGCCTTACTTGGTTAGTATCGTAGTAGCAAGCATCTTGTTAAGTAGTTCACAGGTTTGCTAAGTTTTGTTCTCTCAGGATTTAGTTAAGTATTTGTATGCTGTGGAAGGAGCATTTATTGTACTTGATCGATTTGAGTGAGATGCTTATTTATGACGATAACGGTTATACCGTTGTTGCTTCAGGTATGGAGGATGGTAACAAGCAAGAGCAGGTTGATGGAAATCTTTCCGAGGATAAAAGTTCCATGCCTTCACATAAACAGGAGGTTTTCTCCCCACATCCTAATTGATTCATATGACATGTAACTATGTGAGTAGAAAACTTTCTATCCACAGAGTTTTTATTTATTCGTTTGTTCTTATACGTAGGAGGAAGCCGTAAAAAAGAGATACGGAGGAATCATGCCTAAGAAACCACCTCTCATTTCTAAGGTGACTCCTTATTACCGAGTCTTGACTCTTGATAGATGTTGTGCTCTGCACTGGTTTGTGTTTAAAGTTATGATTTGGATGTTAGGACCATGAACGTGCATACTTTGATTCTGCTGATTGGGCACTTGGAAAGGTACTGGTTTTCATGCTTTTTTTTTTTTCTGTTATTTTAGTAAAATTGACTGCATTAAGACAGTTACCTAATGTCATATCATTTAATGATTTTGAATCATCAGCAAGGTGTTGAGAAGCCCAAAGGACCACTTGAAGCCCTTCGGCCTAAATTACAGGTACAAATGTGAATGGTATATGTTGATCCAGTCTTCATCTCATTTTTGTCTTCTACCTTTTAAAGAAGAAAACTTTGTATGCTTACTTTAGCCATGCTTATATTCGACTGTGAGTGGCTGATATCAAATAAACTAGACTGCATAAGTCGTTGTTGATTTCTAATGAACGTAGAGGATCTGCATGCAAAAGTAACCAACTACTTATGTGTTGTGAGCTTTTGGTGATATATTAAGATGTGAAGCTGAATCATCGTACGTTGTTAACTCAAATTGGTGAGGGTAGAGCTACTTTAAAAGCTGAAGAAGTTAGGTATTTATTTATTTCAAAATCTGGAAGCCTGTTTAAAAGAAGGAAATGATTAGAATTAAGTCAGTTCTGTCAAAAGATGGATTAAATTCATGGAGTACAAGAAAGTTAATATTTAATTTGAGATAATTGATCTGCTCATGCTTAAGTGAAGTTAGTTTTTTAGGTTTTCTTGAGTTCGCAATGGGTTATAGGTGGAACGTATGATAAGTTGTCAATGGTTTGTGACTTCTGCTAGTGTTCTTCTGCAAATGCCACCATAAACGCATATAAATGTGGACTGAGGTGAAATGGATCAATTATGCAGGGAGAATTGTGTTATGTAATAGTTTCTTGTACTTACGCCCCTTGATAAACCAAGAAATAGGAAAAAGGACTTCTTCACCAAGTTATTTTGAGCCAATGTCTAGAATTTTTGTTTGAACCTTGAAGTTTTATAAACTGACAATGAGTGTTTTCTTCTAATTTTTTTTTTTAATGATAATACTGCATAAAGCTCATATATTCTTTACAATAACTACTATTGGCATGTGTAACTTGATTTATTACCATTCTAGGCATCATCAATGATTTTTTACCTGTTTGGTTTAGGTGCTTCCAGTATTTGCTACAGCAATCCCTTTTGTCATTCCTTGATTAGGATTTGGATGATAGTGCATCTGTTCGTACAGAAAAAATTATCTCTCATCACTAAGTTTATCAATCATTAATGTTCCAATAAGATTATTCCTTTGAGAATTAGTTATCATGTGGAAAGATTTGGTTGTGGTATTTCCTTTGCAAATCTATAAAGCTTTAGACATTATCCTCCTACTCAGTGCCTCATCCTTGATCCTTCCAAAATCAATT
Source organism: Dovyalis caffra (assembly GCA_963924115.1). Taxonomy (NCBI): domain Eukaryota; kingdom Viridiplantae; phylum Streptophyta; class Magnoliopsida; order Malpighiales; family Salicaceae; genus Dovyalis; species Dovyalis caffra. The sequence goes on along the minus strand of CAWUPB010000957.1, from coordinate 1,764,977 downwards.
CCTGGAGATTATGCTCCCACTAACCTTTCTGCTTTGGACTGATGGATTTCAGAGCACAATTCCACTGCACCCCATAAGATCTTACTTCAAACCTGGTATCCTAGCTAGGAAAAAGTGAAGTCACCTGATAAAATGATACTCTAGAATTAATGCCTGATCAAAGAAACAATATACCTTCAACCATATATTCTCAAAGTAGGAAAAAGATCTCCACCGCTAAAATCACCAGCAATTGATCAGAAATTGGATGAGGTATTGTGTTGTATATTTTATTTGGAGGATGTTCCCTAGCTAAAGTTAAAGTCTCTCTGCTCCTACCATTTTTGGAGGATTTCTATTTTGGCAGAGGAAGCAGTTACACTGATAGAAGATCTATTTATCCTAATTTATTCTGATCAACAACACTGAAGTCATCTCTTTATTGCTCCAAGCAAAGGTTCCTCGATGACTTTGAACTAGGGGGATGTATTGTTTTCTTTAAATCCTATGTAGTTTATATTAAGGAAAAGGCAACATAACAAGTAAATAGAGATGTTGCCTTCAAGGCTTGATGCAGATATAATGCCAGTAAATTTGAAAGAAAATGAATGAACGACTCGTGCTAAACTTGTTAATTCCTCCCTGCTATTTTTGGCTTAATTCCTTTCATAAAAAGACACAGATTGGCAGACATCCTGAATGGTTTTTGGGTTTCCACATATTAGTTTTATTTTTACATGTAAGAAACACGCACTTTTTTCTACTGGACATTACGTTATTGCTGTAATGCTAGTCTATTTTCATACTAGGTGCTTATTGTGTAATATCTCTTTCTGTTTCCCAGCCCACACAACAGCAAACGCGATACCGGAAGTCTCCTTATGCCCCAGCAGATGGCGAAGGTATGCGTGATCATCATTCTATAACACAAAAGCTATTACCACTAATGTTATAGAATCTCTCTTCTCAGTCTGATTTTCTCTCAAGGGGCCAAGGAAACTCAATTATCCTTTTTCTTTTTTGATTTTTATACATGCAGATGGAGGAAGTGCTCCATCTGAGGATGCAACTGCTAATGAATGAGAAGTCACCATTGGTCTTTTGATACAGTGAGGATTTCTGAAGGACTCAACTGCCAATGAATCCCTCATCTGCTCTAGTGAGGACTTGATTGTTATTCTAATACCTACATAGGTGGTGAGTAATTTTCTGTATCTGCTAGAATAAAGTTGGTGGAGTCATTTGGATATTGCCAAAAAGAAACTAAAAGAACACTTTGTAAGTTGAAGAGGCTCCATTTTATGTTACTGCTTACAGGGCATAATTCAAACAGCTTTATCCATTATCATTCTGTGTAATCCAGCATGCATTCTTAATGATAATCGCTTCTAGTGAAAATCTCAGAATAGAGTAGTATTAGAACATTAAAGGAGCTGATAGGCACTGTTATTTAATATTGCCAGACTTGGACAACATTGCTACAACGCAATGCAGTTGATATTTTCTGGTAATGATGCCTGTGCCATGAGACATCTTGACTGATTCTTGGTCTTTACTGGCCTAGCATTCCAATTGAAGATCTTACTGACCAAAATAGAAACCATAAGAAGAAGAATCTGCTCTAATAAAGGATAAAAGATTTGATGTTCAGCTTTTTCCAATGTTGTTGTACCTCTGCTAGCCAGGGTTCCGTTGATTGCTCATTATTTTTCCACTAATGTGTCTATTCTAAAATTGAAGTCATTTGGATGTCAATGAAGTGATAACGATTATTCCCCTGTTAGTTAATTTTGTGATAATTGCATCGATGTCTACCTCTAATTCTGTCTATGATGCGGGAACTTGCAAACATCAAATACTATCATATCCATAGATTATTGAGCTTGGAAAAGCGCTTGCTAATATTTTTATATTGAATTCTTTCATTAGCTTTAGAATAGTAAAACCAGAGGCATGCCCATCATCGATGCACATGTTTATGCTGTTATTGCATTCTCTCAAATCTGGCTATAAGATAACATTTAAATTATAGCAAATATTGTTTATGATATTTAAAATTGCAGTACTATGAGGTCTTCTCGTGCAATGGATTTAGATGGTTTAGCGATCTAAGTGATGTGCCTTGCTCAAATGTTCAGATTTTGATAGTCATTAGGTTAGTTTAATCTTAGGAGGAAGAGGGATCTATGATGTTGAAACTGACAGGTTGAGTGAATTTGATGTAACACGAGTTTTTTAGGTACGTTTTCTCTCTCTCTATGCTGTTGATTATGAATTAAGTGATTGTTGATAGTGAGATATATTGCGCCATTACCAAATTCTGGGCCTCTTGGTATAGCCTACCCTGATTAATGGCTATTTTTATGTCAAGTAATCCTGGAAACACCGCATACGTTTTTGTTTTTGTACTCTAATGTCGTGTGTCGGATACTTTGCCCCTATGAAAAAACCTCATGGTTAAGTCTTAAACCCCTGCTTATATCAGAAGAAATCGGGGTAGATATGGATGGTTGTAATTGATTAAACTTGGGAAATTTAGGGTTTTGGAACTTTAAAATCTAATTTAAACCGGTAAAATTAGGAAATCAGAAATGACCTAATCAATATAATTATGTTATTAGTAGCCAAAATGTTTGTAGGTCAAAAATTATAAACCCAAGTTGTTACACCAGTGGGCAGTGGCAGTATATATTGTTACCTCTTTTTTTTTTTTTTTTTCTTTGTCCGTTTGAAACAAGGAAACCCCGTAATATATATAAACAGAGTCGGTTAAAGGCCAACGGCTATTTGCTATTCCGAATCCAATACGGACATGAATTCCTTAAAACATCTGGAATGAATCCCAAGTATAAAAAAAGAAACTACCTTGACCCAACAGTCTCTCAGTCTCTAGTCTCTACTACGCCATATTTTCTTCAAACAAAATCATGAAGCCCTCAGTACATTCTCTCAATTCAAGTGAATTTGGTGCCAAAGAAATCACAGTAGAATTCATCATTGTGAAAGAATCGCATGATGGCTCATCAGTCAAATCTAGAGAATCATTCCGGGTAAAACGTGGGGAAGTGTTGTGGGATCGTTCGAAAGATAGCACATGGAGGCGTTTGCTTAGGAGCATAGGCATCAGGTTATCTTGGACGGTAAAAGATAACCTGATTCAACTCGTATCTCGCATTGCTTATTCATTGCCTGGTGAAGCCGACCATATATTTGTGTGCCTTCTTTCATCTGAACTGACCCATTGTGTCAAGTTTAACGTCACGAGTGGAATCCATGTTGATGAAGATAAGGAGGTCTCGTGGGATTTCGTAGAAAACCCTTTTAATCATGTCTTACAAGCCTGCAAACCACCAATTCCATGCTTGAAGAAAGTGAAAATTGAGAAGGACAATATGGGTTCTAATGAAGACTTGTGTTGTGCAATTTGCTTACAAGACTTCTCTGTTGGATCTGAAGCTGCTACCACTACTTGCTCTCATGTCTATCATCCTCACTGCATTGTCAAGTGGTTGTTGAACAGTACTTCCTGCCCTTTGTGTCGCTCTAAGTTGCCTAACAGTTGATTTTTCGTTTACCCATTACGGACCCAGATTTTAATTTTGTTTCTTATCTGATCTAATTCTTTAGATTAAAATGTACAAGGATTGATTTTGTTTATTTCATTTTCAATTTAGGATTAACTGTTGAATGGTCTTGATGTCTTTTTGTTTTTTTTTTTTTAATGTTTTATTCACAGTTCCATATGGTTGTTAACTTCTACGCTTAATGCATCTCGTATTAAGATTTAAGGAGCTAATTGTAATTATATTAAGGCTGGGCTCATTTTTTCTACAAGAGTTGTCTTTTTCAAGCTTTAGCTGGATCAATCTCTTAAGTCAAACCCAATACATGAAGGCTGTAAATATTCCTATTTCTGCCACCGGAGATATACGAAGACAGTCTGGACAAAAGATTAATGATTAATCAGTAGTCTTTGTTGCCGTCTAATAATATCAGTCGAAAATAATTTGTTGAAACATTCATTTTGGTCTTTATAATTTTAAAAAAAGTTATTTTGGTTTTTAAATTATTTTTTTTTGTATAATTTGGTCCTTTATTTATACGATTTTTTAATCTTAAAAATGTTAATAAAAACAATTTAGTTCCTATTTTATAAAGTTCATGCAGTTAGATCTCTTCATGTCTATTTTTTTTTCAAAAATATTGTTGAATATTAATAGAGTATAAAATGATATAATTCATACCTAATAACCCATTAATATGTATTTTTTTAATCCTTATTCACCTTAATGTCCAGGTTGCTTATACTTTTATATAACTAGGTAAATATGACAACATTATTATCATTTTTTATTTTTCCTTTTCTATTACGTTCTACCAAACATATGTTGCTGGGCCTAGGCTTTCATCACTGCATGAAGCAATGATAGCGTAACAAATGTATATAAAATAAAGCGTGCGTGCGCACGCACGCACGCGCGCGCACACACACACACACACACACACACACACACACATATATATATATATATATATTATTTTAATTAGTTTTTTTGTCGCGTTACGTTGTGGGTTGGATAAAATATATAAAATCGTTTAGAAAAATTATTTCAATTTGCTAGTTTGTTTTATGGTGTGAATTTATAAAAATATATGAAATTAAAGGTGAAAAAATTATTTATAATTTTTCAATAAAATATTTTATATTTAATTATTATTATTATTTTTTTCATAATTTTTCATTTAGAAAAAAGGATTTATCCTTGTTAATCAATGGATTATTAACTAAAAAGAAAATTAAATAATTTTTTTAAAAGAGCTTTAGTATTTCATAAAATTGCATCAAAAAAACATAAATAACAATTATTAAAAGCTTACATAGAATTGAAAAAATAATTTTTTTTATTTAACGTTGATGAGAATATCGATTTTTGAAAAAATATGAATTTAATTTTTATATATTTATTTACAAAGAATGAATAATATTAAAATAAAAAAAATATTAATTTGAATCATTTAGTGGTTAAGCAAAAATATTATTTTAATTATTTAATTAAAAATAAATAAATAAATAGTAAATGCTTAGTGTAGAAAATAATATTATTATAGTTTTTTAATAAAAAATTTTGTATTTAACTATTTCTAATTTGTGTTTTTCATAATTTTTTCTTTAGAAAAAGGATTTATCCTTGTTAATCCATGGATTATTAACTAAAAAGAAAAATAAATAAATTTTTTTAAAAAAAAACTTTAGTATTTCATAAGGCTACATCGAAAAACATAAGTAATAATTATTAAAAGCTTACATAAAATTGAATAAATAATTTTTTTATTTAATGTTGATGAGAATATCGATTTTTGAAAAAAAATAAATTTAATTTTTATATATTTATTTACAAAAGAATGAATAATATTAAAATAAAAACTATATTAATTTGAATCATTGAGTGATTAAGCCAAAACATTATTTTAATTATTTAATTCAAAAATAAATAAATAAATAGTAAATGCTTAGTGTAGAAAAATAATAATATTATAATATGATCATAATATTAATAACATATGACTATATTAAAAAATGACAAATTAAAGTAGTAAATTCTAAATAATAAAAATAATTAAAAAAAATGAGATTAAATCATAATACAATTAAAGTTTGAAATTAAAAAAAAAAGGTATAGAAAAATTGAGGACCAAAGTGTTAAAAAATTGACACAAATAGTGAAAGGAATAATGATTTGTGAGTATGTGAATATTGATATGTAAATGTGTAAATAGTATTTCAAATAGTGAAAATAAATAATAAAACTATGTTTTACTTTAGTTTGTTTTATAATTACCACACTTTAAAATATTGATCAAGAGATTATATATTGTAAATCTCTGCAAGGCTGGATACACAAATAAACGTGTTTGTCTGTCGTTTGTAGATTGATAAATACACATCAAAATTTTATTCCTTCCTCATTTTTTTCATTGATATTAGCTGTGCAACTATATTAAAAGGAACAAGTTGGTCAAGAGGAACCTTGAGGCCAACTTCGGCAATTCCATTCCAAACGCATAACAACAACAGCAACAACATTCAGTACTTAATTGTTTAGACTAAATTAATGAATCACACACCAAAGATGATAGCTTCCTCAAGTTTTTAATTCATATAAATATTATTAATTATTTCCAAATCGCATTGCACGGTGGGTAATTTCTATGTTGATTTGACTTTTGACCAGATACAACACACGGTCTCCCTACCATATATAGAGCATGAAACCAAATGAGCTTTCATAAAATGCACAAGAACCAAAGCTAATGACACTATTTTCTAGCTATCCAAAACTAGTTTTGTTCTGATTTTCAGCTACTCAGCTACACACACACACACCTATAAATAAAGCAAAGTATATATAAATGGCTTCTCTTCCTTCTTCCTGTGCTTTAATCAAGCCATGCATCAAGAATAATTGTCGTCGCGCCATGAGAGTTAGAGCTCGGAGTTATGGAGAGGAAGGTAGGTAAATTACAGGCTTCATATATATACTGTGCTATTTGAATCATGATTATATCTTTAATGTTGTTGATGGAATTTTGTTAATTTGCTTGTTTTTGAAAGGGAGATCAAGTCACATAGTTGATGCAAATTTAAGTGTTCTAAGAGGGAGGATAGAGGAGATTGGGGCAAAGGAGAGACTGGAGAGATGCTACAGATCATCATGCATGTATGGGTGGAACTACGCACCTGGGTATGATTGCAAACTAAAAAAGGAGAGGGACTTTTATGAATATTTTGAACTTGCTGGTCTGGTTGGTGGGACTATTGGCATCACTTGTCTTAGTGGAACTGCTTTCCTTTCTTTAGCTTCCCTTCTAGTTCATTTGAATCAATAGCTTCATATTTTTCAAAAGCAGATAGATGGATATTTCATTTATTGACAATAATTTTTTTCCTAATTAATAATTAAAATTCATTAATTATTTGGAATAAACAATTCTTTCACATTTATTTATTTATTGTAAATTATGAGATTTATTGAGAGCTGGTTAGGAATTGTGTCATGAATTAAATTACTTTTGATGATTATGTTGCTCAAGTTACTTATCCTTGGTTAAATGTCAAATATCCCTATCAAACAACTCATGCAAAACAAGAGAATTGTCTTGTTCATAGACATACTCCTAGCTACGTGAATTTTAAAACCATCTTGTCTAATTTGAGACAAATTAATTTGCATGAGAAGAAATAAATTGTAAATATTGTTTTCGTGATCTTAATTATCTTAGTGTCAAAGTTCTGTGGAGATTGGCTAATTAATAGAACAATATTTCGTGCGGAGCATGTGACAACTTGATATTTTTAAAGGTTAAATTGGCGAATCTTTCCTTGAACTTAAAGTGATTTAAGGATTTAATGATTAGTTTATATATATTCTCAATTTCAATTTTAACTTCTTTATATTTTGGTATATTTAAATCAAGTCATTTTGTTACCTTTTCCAGGATTTCATATTTTACATACAAAACTAATAAAATGATATAAATAGTCTCAACTTCAGTAATATTCAACTTAATTGATTATTTTTAATTTTTTGATATAATTAATTTTAATATTTTAAAATAAAATAAATTCTCCATCCAAATTTTTTTATTTTTTTAAAAATAAATACTTTTAATGTTTTGTTTGTCTTTGTAAACACTAGCTGCTTAATAAATAATATAAAAAAAATTAAAACTAAGAAAGATGAGGTTTTAAGGCTTCTATTATTTATTTGAGACAAAAAAGAAAGAGTATTTAAGTTTTCATTTAAAAAAAAAATTGATCAATTTTAAACAATTAAAAAAAAAGGCAATCAGAAAGGAATATGTGACAAAAATAAATAAAGAAAAATAGTATGGTATATCTTTATATAATGGGCTTAGTCTTCAATCTGTCTTTTTGTATCTTAAAATGAGTGAATTATATTTCTCTTATTTAAGCAGGTTTCAATCTATTCTTATGATCAATTAAACCATTTAAAATATCACATGAATTGTACTTGATCTTTTCTTAACGAGAATACCCCTCTTATCTTAACATGTTAAGTCTCTAATATATTTTTATATGATAGGTTAAGTTTCTAATCTGTCTTTAATTCAAAATAATAGCTTATGTTGGTATTGCGAGAGTATCAATGAGTTAATGACTGCATTATTAACTATTCAATGATATTTTTATTGCTAAATTAAGTTATTGTGACTAAATTAAAATATATTCAAATAATTTGGCCACTCCATAATTTTTAAATTCAAGTACCCCATCCAACTCTAACAAATTTCATTGTAAAAGAATGATATTAATTTACCACTTCAATTTTTTAATATTATTTTTTGCTAACTTTTAATTTTAAACAAATAATTACATGCTTAAGAGCCTAATCAACAACCATTTAAATTATAATTATGTAGTTTTTTAATTCAATCAATGATATTTATATCATTTAGTTATTGTTACCCGTGATTCATATTTTTTTCTATAGAGATGATTTAACATGTTAGTAAATATTATATTAATTTATTCAATTTTATAGACATATGAATTATCATAATTACAACAATACAATAGACTCTTTAGCAGTAAAAATATATTACATAATTTTTTTAAAAAAAACTTATATACTAACAATACTAATTATTTTTATATATTTTTAATTAACAAACAAAAAATTACAATAGTGCAATACATTGTTAGCAAAATTCACAATTATATGCATTTTTTTATGGATTAAGAACATATAAGAGACCAATTCATTATATAAGGACAAATTGAAGACTTAATACGTTAAGGTAAAAGAGGTATTTTCATAAAAAAAAAAAAAACATGTGCGAGTCATATGATATTTTCGGGTGATTTAATTGGAAAATTGACTAAAAATATAAATTGAAAACTTGTTTAAATAATATGAACATAATTGACTCATTTTAAAATATAAGAATATATGGGAGAATTAGTCCATTATGTAAGGACATATCATATCATTTTCTCAAAAATAAAATTACATATGACAAAAAAAAGGAATATTTAAGGTGTTAATTTTAGATTTTTTTAAGGTTTTAATTGAATAAGGTTGAAAAACTTAAATAAATCAACTCTTTTTTTTTTTTTTTTTGGGAGGTTTCATGAGGTGCTCAAAGGATGAAGATGAAGTCACGTGGAAGAGATGGAAGGAAAGCTTTTTTGCCATTTTGGAGGAAAAAGTCCTTGCCGTGTGAGAGTGAATGAGTGGTGTTAAAGGAAAGAAGTAAAAAGAAGAAAGCATGCATGCATACACGAAGAGTTGATGTCACGTGTCAATTTTTTAGATAGCACGTGATATCACACGAAGTCAATAACGAATAATTGATAAAAAAATTTATTATTTATTAAGAAATAATACATATTAGTCAAATATATATTTTTAAAAAGATTTACTCATAATTGGTCCGTGTGCGGTTTCTTTTTTTTTTTTTAAATTAAGATCCTCAATTATTTTTCAACTTGATTAAAATATTTTATTCTTATAAATATATTGATTGAAACTCTCTATTATAATGCTATTAACTCGATTGTCACCCCCTCATAAATTACTATTTCAAATCATTTTTCTCCACGTTTATGCCTTAGCAGTAAGAAGTGGAAATAAGGAAAGGAAATGGAAATGAAACTAGAAAAGAAGTGTCGTGTCCGGGTGGTTTTTTGGGAGAGACGAACAATAGTTGGGTTCTAGTTAAGAGTGTATGATGGAGCTTTATAGTTGCCTTGTCTTGTTTTATGGCTAGTGTAATGAGGAAAATAAAGCAACTCGTGGTGGTTTGGTATGACATGAGAAGAGGCTATTGGGTTTCGGATGAATATTTTTTGGCTAGTGGTTGGTGTTTTAGGGCTGGGGTTATGGGTAATGAGGGAGGAGATGAAGCTCGTGTAGGTGGTGTTGGTTTGGTTAGAGGTTAAAGATAGAGCCGGGGCACTGTTGGTTGTAATGAGGGATGACATCTCGAAAGAGTTTGAGTGAAAGTTGGAGAAGCTCATGTGAGCTTAGGGAGGTTGGAATCCGAGTAGCTTTGGGGGTTTTAGCTAGAGGTGGTGATTGGTTTGGCAAAGAGTGTTACTATAGGTGCCCTAAATCCAACCTTATTTGGATGAGTTTGACTTATTGTAATATTACACTCTTTATTTTATTAATAAAAAAATTCATTTTATTAATTTTTATTGTTTATATTTATTGAATATAATTAGATAGAAGTCCATATGATATGCATTGCATTAATGATTGATCAAAAGATATAAGACAAATATTGACTCACTTAAATGATATCATTAAATGTGTCAAGTTGTAGCATTGTCAACAATGGATATTAACTAATGCGGTTAGATTTATGAGTGTTATGCTCATGCTATAAGATAACGAGTAGGAGATCTCTTACTTATAGGCATGGTGATGCCAAAGCAAGCACTTATGTAATTAATGTTAGAAAACATATCACTAGACTTGACTCGCAATGAGAACCCATTTGGTTTAGTCTATAGAAATCTCATACGAGATGAGTAAAACTAGTCCTTTGACTTGAAGTTATCATGGTTATCTCATTAGAGGGTTTATCTATTTTGACACTTATTTCAATGGACCCGGTAAAAGGTTGCATATGAGTAATTCGTTGGATACATTAGGAATCTAATGGAGATAGGTGGATGACTAAGATAGGATATGTCATTCCTTGTATGCCAAAAGAGTTATCATATTGCACTTTAATAAATGTCTACTGAAGAAATATATGGCAACGAGTAGTAGTACACTAATAGAGTATTGTTGATTTACTCTAAGAGCAAAGACATTTAGGAATAAAAAAAATTATGTGATGATAATCGAACAAACCAATAACTAAGTTTGAGATCACACTATGATAAATTGACATAAGAACTGAATTGTATGATAACCATGCTCCCGAAAGGTAATTTCGAATTAATTAATCCTCATAGAGAATTTGGTAGTCATGACGCCTCACTAGAGGTCAATCTTGATTTATGTATCAAGAGATAAAAAAGATGTCTTTTATTCTTGATACATTGTCAACATATCTAGGAGTTTATTGAGTCATACACATAAGTTTAAAATTCACATAATAAAAAAAAAGCAACGAGTTTTAGAATAGGTTTCCAAGTTTTGAAATTTTCCTATTTTGAAAAAAGTTTCGAAAATGGAAAGTTTCTCGTTTTGGAAATTTTTTTCTAAAATAGAAAGTTTTCTATTTTAAAAATTAGTTTCTTAATTTGAAAATCGGTTCTAAGTTTGGAATGTTAGTGTAAGTGCCCAAGATCCAACCTTAATTGGATGGTTTCGGTTATTGTACTTGGCATTATTTATTTTATTAATAATAAAATAAGTCTTTCTATTAATTCTTATTTTTTATATTTATTTATTGAATAGAATTAGACGAAGTCCATATGATATGCATTTGCATTAGTGATTGATCGAAGATGTCAAACAAATATTAATGCTCTTAAATGATATCATTAAATATCCTAACTCGTAACATTGTTAAGAATGGACATTGATTATATATGATTAGACTTGTGAGTGCTATTCTCATGCTATAAGCTATGAGTAGAAGATCTCACACCTATTGACATGGTGATGCCGAAGCAAGCACTTAGGTGATTACTTGTTAGAGAAAATATCAATAGACTTAACTCTCCATGATAACCCATTTGGTTTGGTTTATAGGAATCTCATATTAGATGAGTACAATTAGTCCTTTGACTTAAAGTCATCACGAGTTATCTCATTATAAGATTTATGTATTTTAACACTTCTTTTGATAGATTCGAGTAAAGGGTAGCATGTGGATGATTCGTTGGGCGCACTGGAAATTTAATGAAGATAGGTAAATGACTAAGATTGGTCATATCATTTTTTGTATACTAAAGGAGTTATCATATTACATTTCAATAAATATTTGCTCAAGAAATATGCGGCCACATTAGGATTACACCAATAGAGCATAGTTGGTCTACTCTAAGAGCTAAGACATTTGAGAATCAAAGAAAACTTGTTTGATTATAATCGAACAAACTAATAACCAAGTTCGAGATCATACTCGTGATAAATTGACATGAGGAATGAATTATATGATAACCATGCTCTTGAAAGGTAATTACGAATTAATTAATCCTCTTAGAGAATTAAGTAGGCATAATGCCTTACTAGAGGCCAATCTTGTGAAAGATTATGCATCTTATGGATGTGCGGAATAAAACAAAAAATTTTCTCCATCTAAAAGGCCCAAGATTATGTCATTGAATCAACTAATCATATATCATGAATTAAAGCATTAAATAAAGAGTTAACTTTTGTAGCACAAATTTAAACCTTTATAGAAAAAGAGTCGTCTAAGTGTACGACCTCTATCGATAATCCACGCAGTTCAAGCACCCACAAAGAAGCACTTAAAATTGAGAAAGTGCTAGCTCTATCTTTTCTAACTTGTTTAGTGTTTTTTCTTTTAAAATCTAATTAGGGTAATTTTGCGATAACCCTAAGAGAGAGAGGAAAAAGTGGCATGCCCTAGGGTTTTTGGGAGAAAACTATTTTCTCCTTAACTTTTGCTCAATTTCGTGTGCCCTAAATTTTCTTGCTTTGCCGTGTCTCTCTCTTTTAATTCATTTTTTTTTAACTCTTGCAGCACCTCTCCTCTTATTTATAAGGGAGAGTTTTCCTTGTCCTCTAAGGACAAGAAGGGGCAACAACTAGTCCTAAAAAGGACTCTTGGTTATTACTTCCTAATCCTCTAAGGATTAAGAGTTATTATGAATGTGGGCTTTTTGATCTTATCTTTTAAAATGTTTATCCTTATCCAATAAGGTTCATGTTTATCCTCTCACTAAAATATCTTTCAAGCTTTTAATTAAACTTATTGGCTCAAACTATTTTGGTCCAATTAATTAATTTTGACTATCCAAATAAATTAGGTTAGATAATTTTAGGAGGCCTATACTATGAAATAATTTTTCAAGTTACCCTTAAACCTAAATTAGGAAACTAATTTCCTTTTAGGTTATTTACTTCTAAATTTTGAACTAACTTCCAAATTAGGAAAGTGATTTCTAAAATAAAAAATTTTTTATTTTAGAAAACTTTCTATATTAGAAAAATTTTCATTTTTGTAAACCTTTTTCAAAATTGAAAACTTTTTCCAACATATTTGCTTATCTTTTATTATGTGAATGCTTAAACTTATGCATATGACTCAACGAGGCTCCTAGACATGTTGGCAATGTATCAAGAATAAAAGACACATCTTTTATCTTTTAATACATAAATCAAGATCAGCCTCTAGCAAGGTATCATGACTACCCAATTCTCTAGGAGAATTAATTAATCCGTAATTACTTTTCATGAGCATGGTTACCGTATATTTCAGTCCTCATGTCAACTTATCATAGTGTGATCTCAAATTTAGTTATTAGTCTTGTTCGATTATGATTACATAAGTTTTTTTTTTATTTCTAAATGTCTTAGCTCTTAGAGTAAACTAACTATGCTTTATTGGTGTATTCCTACCGTGGCTATAGATTTCTTGAGCAAACATTCATCAAAGTGCAATGTGATAACTCCTTTAGCACATAAGAAATTACATGTCCTATCTTTTTCATCCATCTATCTTTATTAGATTTCTAGTGTACCAACGAATTGTCCATGTGCAATCCTCTACTAGGTCCATCAAAATGAGTGTCAAAGTACACTAATCCTCTAATGAAATAATCATGATGACTTTAAGTCTAAAGACTAATTATACCTATCTCATATGAGATTTCTATAGACCAAATCAAATGACTTCTTATGGCTAATCAAGTATAGTGATATGTTTTATAATATAAATCACCAAAGTGCTTGCTTTGGCATCATCATGTCAATAGGTGTGAGATCTTTTACTACTATCATATAACATGAGCATAACACTCACAAGTCTAACCGCATATAGTCAATATCCATTTTTTACAACACTATGACTTAGGACATTTAATGATTTCATTTATATGTATTAGTATTTATCTCATATCTTTCGATCAATCACTAATGCAAATACATATCATATGAACTTCTCTCTAATTCTATTCGGTAAATAAATATAAGACATAAGAATTAATGAAAAGAATTTTTTTATTATTAATAAAATAAGTGATACAATAATGTCATAACTCAAACCTATCCAAACATAGTTAGATCTTGGACACCTACACTAACATCTTGATTTATGTATCAAGAGATAAAAAAAGATGTCTTTTATTCTTGATACATTACTAATATACCTAGGAGCCTATTGAGTGAAGTGCATAAGTTTAAGCATTCACATAATAAAAAAGAAGCAAAGATGTTGGAAAATTTTTCTAATTTTAAAAGTTTTCTATTTTGGAAAAGGTTTCGAAAATAGAAAGTTTTCTAAAATGAAAAGTTTCTTGTTTCGAAATCAATTTCTTAATTTGGAAGTTAGTTCCAAATTTGAAAGTAAGTTACCTAAAAAGAAAATTAGTTTCCTAATTTAGGTTTAAGGGTAATTTGGAAAATTATTTTCTAATGTGGATATCCTAAAAATATGTAATGTAATTTATTTAGATAGTCTAAATTAATTAGTAATTAATTGGGCCAATAGGTTAAATTAAAAGCCTATAAGATATTTTAGTAGGAGGATAAATATGAACCTTATTAGATAAGGAATAAGGTTTAAAAGGATAAGATCAAAAAGTCCACATGCATAATAACACATAATCCTTAGAAGACTAGGAAGCAACAATCTAGAGTCCATATTGGACTAATTGTCGCCACTTCCTTATCTTTGGAGGACAAACAAGACAATTCCCCTACAAATATAATGAGAGGTATGAAAAAAGAGTAGAGCAAGTTGAGGCTACATAGTAAAAACAAATAAAATGGAGAAAATAGTTTTCTCCTCCTATATACACAATCCACCTCTCCCTTCTCTTAGGTTTTTTATAAAATATTCCTAAATAGATTCTTAAAGAGAAAACACTAACAAGTCGGAAATAGGTGAAGCTATCACTTTACTACTTCGAGTGCTTCTTGTATGAGTGCATAGACTGGATGGATTATCAATAGAGGTCGGACACTTGGATGACTTTTTTCTATAAGGGTTAAATTCTACACTACAAAGGGGTAATCCTTTACTTATGCTGTAATTCATGCATGTATGATTAGTTGATTCAACGAGTTTGATCTTGGGAGCCTTAGATGGAGGAAAATTTTTATTTTATTTCGCACTTTCAAAAGATGTATGATCTTTCAATTGGTAGCGAGCCAAGTTGAATTTTTAATTATACGTTTTGTTAATTATTATTAACTACATGAAATATCAATTCCTAATTATAAATTTAATTTTTTGGTATTTTATTTATGCTTTAAAACTAAAATTTGAGCTTTAGCGAGTGTGGGGCACGTGAAGCTAACATTGGATATTGGCACTTGCGTGTGCGGTAAAAGGTAGGCTTGTCGCACGCTAAGTGTGTGATAAGCCAAGCGTGCCTAGCACACGCTAGGTCTCTTAGCAAGCCGGTCATATGCTAGGCATATGACAAGCTAGGCCTTTGGATAGGTTAATCGCTCCATAGGTGTACGATAGGGCTAAGCATGCCTCGTGCATGCTAGGCCCGCTAGCCAAAACCAATCACGCACCGGGCTTGCTAGCCAAGACGAGTCATGCACTAGGCACATGACATAGAAGCCATACATTGGATGCATGCCGGGCCTAAGGCCAAGCCAAGATGTGTCTCAGCATATGAGAGGTTCGCGTTTCGGTAAGGCTTACAACGGGCCATGCGTGGGAGTATGAGGCAACGGAGTCAAACACGCACGAGCGAGCATGCTAGGCCACTAGACATAGGTAGGCCAAGTATGTACGAGCATGCCAAGCTATTTTCTAGGGCTTGGTAGCCCATGGGCCCTCGAGGACTAAAAGCCCATGGACCCAAAGTGGATCCAGGGTTCAAAAAGGCTTAAAATTAAAATTTAAAAAAATTTAGATAATTTTATAAAATGACCAACACATAGATTTTATAGTTATAATTAAAATGAAATTTATTTTATTAGTATGTCATGTATCAATATGATTAAAGGATGAGTGAATGATATGGATGAGTCGACCTAGTTTATGGAAATGATTGTTTATGATTTTTTTTGAATAAATAGGACTCGTATGTCTTACCTTCTATATCATTCTATTGTATTTCTCTTCTTATCTTGCTCGCCTTAAATGTAACTCAAGGTTCTTATTCAAATAAATGTATAAGTAAAAGATAAGATATTAGAATAGATGCAAAAATAAGAAGCCAATAAGTGAAGACAATCATAAAGATTTTATAATAATTTTTTACCTAGGTATTTGACTTACTAGTCTCCTTATGGCTCGAGAGGGCTTGAAGTAGAGATCCATTAATATTTATCGATCTTTGAGTTATGCATGAGATATATGCTTTTATTTTAAGATGTTTAGTATGCATGATAGGATTAATGTGATTGATGACTAATATGCATACTAGGATGAGATCTATCATATTGAATTTTTCAAATTCAATATCAAGTTAATTACCGTCCTATATTATAATGAGAGAACTCTCTTTGTCATTGTTGGCTTGTTAAGATAACTCAAGGTCACTTTTTTCTCGAGAGAATCAAATCATGGGCTATGCGATGACCCATAACATTTGGGTCCAACTTGAAATGAATTGTTAGGTTTGTTAAGATAACTCAAGGTCTAATAAATTTACAGGCAAAGATTGATATTAACATAAGATGTAAGATGACAAGGAGTTATCATGCAATGAGATTAGGAATTACATTGGATACAATTGGTAAGGAGTTACCTACCTAATCCTTCATGTATGACTTATTGAGATAACTCAAGATTAATACATGTTAGAGGATGGGATCCTAAACCCACTAAGGAAAATGAATAAAAAAGTTTTCTCAAGTCCTATGTTGAAGGTTATAGAACTTCAAGAAAATAGTGGGAGAAAACATATATTTTACTTCTTTAGTTTATACTTTATTTTATTTATACAATTTAATTAACTAAACCATACGCTTTTCTATTTTATCAAGGTTATTGTATAGTATCACTCGGTAATATATCAATGGGATCAATGATTAATGGAAGTAATGCCTTGAGTGGCATAAACTTCTTTGACTAAAAAATGAAAAAGAGGAATATCTTTCAATATAGGAAAAAGCTCTATGCGATAGACGATAAGGAGTACCATGAAGAGGTATAAAAGAATAATTCTAATAAGCACCTCGGGTATTTATATTATTGAGGTAAACTCGTTATACTTCTAGTTTCACGTCATGGGTGTTTGAACTTGACGTGGTGTACACATTTGCATGAATGTTATAGGACTAAAAGAAGCAAGAAAAACTGTTTCAAGTGCGGTTGAGCTATGCGTGGGTAATGGTTCAAGAGTTGTATCATTAGTGGTAGACACCTATGATTTAGCACTACAATCTAGACTTGTGCTTATACTTAGAACTCGTTATTATATTCTTAGTATAGCTAGGAATATCATTTCCATTTTTCATTTGGAACAAGATGGTTTTTCATTTTTATTTAAGAAAAAAGGTTTTTCTTTTCATAAAGATGATTTTTTATATGAAAAAGTTGATATAAATAATGGTTTATATGTTTTGAACATAGACGTACCTATATATAACATAATTGCAAAAAGACTCAAAACAAATAATCTAAACAAACTTATCCGTGGCATTGTCAACTTGGCCATATAAACAAGAATCGCATATCCAAACTACACAAAATAAATATCTAGAATCATTTGATTATGAATCTTATGATGTCCGTAAATTTTGTCTACTTATCAAAATGACATGAATCCCCTTTTAGTAAAAAAGAAGAAAGAGCTACTAATTAGTTTGGTCTTACGGATAGTGATGTATTTATGCCAATGCTCACCAATGAAAGAGGAGGATATGATTATTTCATAACTTTACCGATAATAGATCACATTGTGGTCATGTAAATAAGACACAAGTCTAAAGCATTTGAAAATTTTAAAGAATTTAGACTTAAAGTCAAGTAATAAATTAACAAAAGTATTAAGACATTTCAATTAGATTAATGTGATGAATACTTAAGCACTGAATTTTTAGATCATTTAAAAGTGAATGAGATTCTCTCATAATGGACCTCACCTGAAACACCACAAATGAATGGTATGACTAAAAGAAGAAACAAGATGTTCTTAGATATGGTCTAGTCCATGATGAGTCAAATTGATATCTTCATTTCATTTTAAGGATATGCTCTCCTTAGCGAGACATTTATTTTGAATAAGATTCTAACAAAATCCATTGATCGGACTCTATATGAGAAATGGAAGGAAAAGAAAGCAAATTTATATTTTCTTAAGATTTGAGGTTGTGAAGCATATGTCAAACGTTAAGATAGAGACAAGCTAGAGCCCAAATCAATAAAGTGTAAATTTATGGGATATCTAAAAAAATGGATATTACTTTTACTAATCACAAGAACAAAATGGGTTCGTGGATAGGTATGTTGTGTTCCTTGAGAAGGAATTTATAAATGCTAGAACCGAGTGGAAGAAAAGTTAAATGCGATGAGATTCGAGAAGACTTATAAATTGACACTTCACTAAAAGAAACCCAAGTAGATAAGTTACAAAGTATTGTAATTGTTCCATAAGCTAATACATAAGGACTTCATAGATCTAAGAGGATTCATAAAAAACCAAGAAGATATGGCCTTCTTGTCTCAATACATAGAGATCCGTTTTTCATATGAGATGACGAACGTAATGTTAATGTAGGTGCCCCGCATCCAACCTTGATTGGATGGTTTGAGTTATTATATCATTATATTATTTATTTTATCAATAATAAAAGAAGTCTTTCTATTAATTCTTATTTATTTATTGAATAGAATCAAATAGAAGTCTATATGATATGTATTTGCATTAATGATTGATCAAAAGATGTGAGATGAACATTTGATCAATCATTAATGCACTTAAATGATATCATTAAATGTCCCAAGTCATAGCATTATCAAGAATAGACATTGACTATATACGGCTAGACTTGTGAGTGCTATACAAGTGCTATATGATAACGAGTAGGAGATCTCACACCTATTGGCATGGTGATGCCAAAGTAAGCACTTAGGTGATTTATATTAGAGAACATATCCTGGACTAGACTCGCCATGAGAACTCATTTGGTTTAATCTATTGGAATCTCATACGAGATAGGTATAATTGGTCATTTGACATGAGGTCATAATGATTATCACATTAGAGGATTTATGTACTTTGACACTCATTTCGATAGACCTAATGAAGGGTTGCATATGGACGATTTGTTGGGTGCATTACACTATAAAAAAAAATTAAGTTTAACGATGAAATATTCCGTCGCTAAATGCTACAATTCTATCACTAATTGTGAATAGCAACGGAATAGCGACGAACCATATTTCGTCGCTATTTTGTTGGTCGTTAAAGTTTAGTGACGGAATACCCAATCCATTACTAAACCAAAAAAAAACCATCGTTAATCCTATCGTATGATGGCTTTTTTTCGTAGCTAATCCATCGTTAATTCATCGCTAATTTTGAAAATAAATCCATCGGTAATCCATCGTTATTTTCGAAAATGATTTTTTCTCAATTCCTTCGCTTTTGTTCACATTTTTATAAATTATATTATATTATTAATATGAAATTTAATAATTAAAATTAATAATAACAATCATAAGTAATCATGTACATGTAAAAAATAAAATAATATTAACAAAATCATTCTAGAATACGTTTCATAAAAAAAAAAACAAAATAAACAAAGTGATCGAATATTATATTACTTATCCCGCTTATCTAATCCCATATCCTCATCCTAATGCTGTGTTTAGTGCTTGATTGGAGGATCGACCGGAGGCCGAGTGGAAGGACCGGTAGATTATTGAATGATCGACGGATCTACAAACAACCCGGATGTTCGTGCCAGTCGCATCGGTAAGGATGCCATCGAATCGTATTGAGACTTCATGCTATAAATAGTCTCTTTTTGCTTTGAAATCTGGCTTTTAAGCTCAATCACCTCTTCCTTCGTAGCCTCATAGTCCATTCGAAGCCGTTTCTTAGCCGATTGATCGGACATTGCGACGTCGTAGAGGAGGAGCCGCTGCCACCCGATCGAGACACATAATGCACGGATCGTGTGTTGATCCTATAAAATCTTTTCTTCTTCTCCTCGATAGCTTGCGGGTATATGGCATTCTAGTCTACTTCGGCTTGAAGATTCCCGCCTCTCTCGAGCCTCAACTTCCTCATTGATTAACTACTCCAAACGGTCCTGCGTTATCAAAATAATAATATCATCATTGCGGTATTAAAATAAATTTGAGAATAAATTTTCATATTTAATAATTGAAATTGAAAAATACTAACTCCGTGTCTACTAGGAGCGCATATCGACAAATGAACCATCATGTTTTTTTGTGAGTCCTCTAGAACAACTCAAAACTCGTTGGTTGACGTCCCTATTCTATTGCCTAAAAAAAACCATTACGGAGAAAATGACAAGTCCTAAATTGAAATGTTCTGAAATAAGTAAATAATAATAAAGAGTGTAATTTACCAAGCGATGTCCATGCTCTTGTAAAGATGTTGAGCCCCTCGTATGTCCGGAAGGACCCTAACCAAGAGCACCGATCTTCGATAATCGGTTCCGTGATGTTTGCTCCGAACGAGCCACGCGATTAGGTTTCTTGAAATCAAATTTTCATGAATCTTATGCCTCCCGACTCATATATTGAGGTCGCTCATCCATCAAAACTGATCTTGTATACGAAGTTAGCATAGCGTTTCCTAGCGACACACTCCCATACCCCTCTAACAAGTGAATCGATGTCCACATCCCATTCAAAAAAATTTTGCACAAGCAAAAAAATTTATATAACTTATTTTATGAGAAAATTGTTTGTGTAATTATAAAAAAATTGTAAACACTTTACCTTAAATTTACTAAAGTAGAAGTCTTTAGTGACGTCGGGGACATCCTTCTATGACGATCCTTTCTTGTCCACCCGTTTCTTAAAAATCTTATAGATCTTCATAGAATAATCTCTATTATCTAGAGTCAATCTATCAAGCAAAAAACAAAACGATGAAAGAAATATTTTAAACGTAGTAATTATTGAAATTACATATTAAAAATATAAATACATTCTATAATCAACGGAAAAAATACGTTGTCGATTGGATAAGTCGTGAGAACTCTCCGGAGTGTCGAAACGTGTGCGGAGGAGCCATTCTCGGAGGTGGAACCTCACGTGTCGATATAAGAACACTCGTCAATGCGGATGTGCTACCTCCATGATTGCGGGAGCCGTTGGATCCACGAAAAATCCTATCGTTGGAGACCCATGATCGATATTGGTAGGGTATCCTAACGGACTACCCTCCGACGAGTGATGCTCGTCCATAATTATCGAAACGCGATCCGATAGTCCCTCTAGGGGAGGACGTAAACCATGATTATCACTAGTCATTATTGTATGATCTAACATTAAACAAAAAAATAATACAATAATTATATTGTTAGAGTCCATTCGGGGGTAAATAAATTAAAATACGTCATTTGTTATGGATATAAAACAATCAAAATATACAACAAACATTTAGTGAAGGTATAAAAACCAAAATTAATAAATTAATAAAAAGAAAAAATTACATAATTTCTTATTAATGAAACAAATAAAATATAAATTTAATTTGAACTATCATAATAATTGTTTAAGTTATCATCTTCATCATCCGAAACATTATCACAATCATTTTCTTTGTCAACCACACCTACTTCTATATCTATAAACGATCCATTTGTATCATTCAACAAAGTGACGTCCTCGATTTCGTCTATCAATTCATGTTGAATTTTTGAATCGTCCTGCTAAAATGGTTCAACATTTTTTTCTACGGTAGCCGATGATTCGGAAAAATCAAACACGGACCTAACTTTGATCTTACACACAACCCATCAATCTCGATTGCCGCGTCTTAAGCTAGGGTACTCCATAAAATACACTCGGAGTTGATCGTGATGCTAGGACAATGGTTTATAATTGCTTAAGGTTCTTTTATAGTTAACATCAATAAGTTTGTAGTGTAGATGAACCCTTGTTCCTTGTGGTGTAGGATCGAGCCAATCACATTTGAACAATACTATTCTCTTGATTGGTAATACATGATACTCTATTTTAAGAATTTTCGTCGACCTCCCATGATAGTCACTCTCACTCGAGCTATAATTGCTTCTTTTAATGCATACACCATTATTGAAAGACTTAATTTTCAAAGATCCCTCAAGTGTGCGGAACCTATAACCATTAACAAAATAATCACTATATGATCCGACGAGTTAGCAATGGGCTTTATGCGAGATCTTTCAAGAACTCGGTCTTTTATGTAAATTATTGTGCATTTTGTGTTTGTAAGTTAAACATAAAATCACCTCTAAGTTTAGTTATCTTTCTATTAATGCTATAAAAAAAACTAAACATATAAAATGATCATATTTACATATTGATTAAACCAAGAGGCAAACTCATTTTCAATTAGAAACGTGAGTTAGTCTCAACTATCTTCCTAATATTTAATTATTAAATATAATAAATAGGTTAAACTCACTCAATGTAAGGTTTGACTTTTTTACAATTCAACAATATATATTGATAGGTCGCTTTATGTTCTAGTTGTGTCAACTTTCTTATTTTGTATCGACTAATTGATCGACCCGGTTGTTTGAATATGGATAACATCCCTTCGGTATGGTTTTTTTCTTCGTTGTTAAATTCAAAATTATGAGGCACTTTTTGATGCCTTGTATGCACATGAGGCTTAAAATAATACGAGCAAAATAGAGAGGCTTTTTGATTAAATATGCATTGTATATTGATCCTTCCACTTTAGCTTTATTCTTAACATTATTTTTTAGCTTCCGTAGATACTCGCAAATATGAATAATTTTAACGTTTGAAAGTAAGAAATTTATTTAATTTTACTTTTAAATTGAATGTCAATACCTTTCAAATGGATACATCTATCGATATTGCACGGATCCCACAATAGATGCCTCATATGATAAATGAATTGAAAGATGTTCCATGCAGTCAAAAAAGCTAGATGGAAGTATACGTTCTAGTTTGCACAAAATGATGGGTATCTCATCATTAAGTCGCAAAATATCCTCTTGCTTTATAACCGTAGAAGTCAATTGCTTAAAAAATAAACTCAACTCGTAAGTTATATCCAAATGTTTCTCGGTAAAAACTCCCAAAATGCAATTGGAAGTAAACGTTGCATAAAAACGTGGCGATCATGACTTTTCATCCCATAAAGTTTGTCATGCTGCATATCAACACATCTAGCTAGATTTGACACATATCCATCGGGGAACCCGAGTTGTTTTATCCATTCAAGCAATCTTCTTTATTGTTATTTCAACAAAGTAAATCTAGCTTTAGAAAACTTTCTAGACGCATCATCGTTTGCTAATTCGACCTTTTACGGAAGAGTTTCAAGTCTTCTCTAGAGTTGGCATTATCTTAAGTTTTTCCCAAGCATATTCATAATTGTGTTAAAAATATTATTAAAAATATTTTTTTCAATATGCATTGCATCTAAATTATACCAAATGAGATTTGTACTCCAAGTAATTCAAATCTCAAAAAATATTTCGATTCCTTCATCTAGACATCCGAGAGATTCTATTATTATGATTATCTGTACCATCTTCCGTCACCTTCAACAACCCTCATCGCTTGACCGGATGTAACATCTTTATTCTAGATCGATTGAAGGAGGACCAGATTTAACAACTTTATTAGCGATGAATGCTTTCTTGTTTCTTTTATATGGATGATTATGAGGAAGAAACTTTTGATGGTTGTCAAACCGGGAGGTCTTCCTTCCATTTGGAAGGGAGAAACCATCCGAATTTTTCATACAGTAAGGACAAGCTTGTTTTCCTACGATACTCCAACTAGACAATATTGAATATGCGAGTAAAGTCACCGATAGTCCATATAACTATAGCTCTCAATAAAAAATTCTACTTACGGTACACATCGTAGGTCACTACACCCACCTTTCATAACTGGATAAGCTCTAATATGAAAGGTCGTAAGTAAACGTCTAACTTATGTTTTAGATTTGTTGGACCCGGAACAATCACTCGTTAAGACCATATATTCCTCCTTCATACACATCCATGGTCGAAAATTGTATGGAGTCATAATGACCGACCACGAGGAATGTTGCCAATGAAATGGTTGAAACCCCATCGGTGCACACTCCTCGGCGAACGTTCCTTATTTCAGCTATAAAAGAAAGATTAATCTTATTGACACTTTACCATGAAATTGAATCAAAAGGATGACGCATTACTCTTACATCATCTCCCCCATGTTCAGCATGCCACGTCATGCGCTCAATTGTTGCATTCGATGCATACAATCGTTACAAATGTAAGGTTAGAGGAAAGTAGTACATTTTTTTATTTGGAACAAGTTTCCTATTCCCGATCCTCGATAAGAACTTTGATATCGAGGATATTGATAAAATCTGCATTTATCCGATTCATTTTCTTCCTTCCAATAAATCATGCACCCGTTATGACAACAATGAAGTTTTTCCATCGGTAAACCCATCCTTTTCACCGAGCATTTTTGTTTCATAAAGGTTGTTTGTCATACGATTATCAATCGACATCAAATCCTTCATCGGCTCATATAACCGATCGAAACACTCTTCGAAAAATGATATTCAACTTTTAAGTTAAACATTCAAGCAACTCGCCGATAATTACGAATGTTCATCACAATCCGGCCAAATCTCTTTACATGATGCATTCAACATATCATAAAAATGTTGAGCGCTAGGGTTAGGAACCTCCTCCGTGTTGGACGGATCAAAGGATGGACCAGCTGCATCCATTACCATACTTTGATATGGGTTTTAGGGCTCACTAGAACTACCTTCGCCTATATAATAATTTTCTAAAACATGTTAACTCCTAGAATTTTCGGATGTCATATAAGCTTCAAATTCACCATGATACACCTAATTATAATATCACGAGCACAAAACCTTTATGACACAAATGATATTTGATCGTGTCAATCTCTTCATAATTTCAATTTCGAAACTTACCGAAATTACAAGGACACCTAATTTTAGTTCTATCCATACATTCGGGATGCTTGAAACAAAAGCTAAAAATTATTCTACTCCTCCGACAAATTCATCATTTAACAATCCATTAACTAATCTAAAATTCATCCATTATCGATCGAGTCTCATTTTTTAAATTACCGCAAAAATAACGAGAACCATTGTAAACAATTACTTGTCATCATTCTGAATTATTTTAAACAAATATTAAACACATGTATTAGTTATATAATTATCTCTAATTATTTATGAATTTTGTTTAAGAATTTTACTTCTTATTTAAATAATTATTTAAACAATGATTATATATTTTTTTAAGAAATACTTAATTTGTTAATATTCAATTTTTTTTTGTAGTTTTTTTAATATTTTTCACATTAGGTTCAATATATAATAACGTTAACCTAACCTAAACAAAACAATTAACCTAATTTAAACTACCTTAGGTAATTTAAGGTAATTACATTATCATTTTCACTTAAAATACATGAAATTTTATCCTTTTTAAACCGATATATGTTAAATTACATTATCACCTAAATAATTTATGAAAACATTCAACTAAATTATTTATTTCATTCTAGTAGTTAATAAAATATTTATAAATTTTTAACATTTTTAAAGTACTTTAAGGTAATTACATTATCATTTTCACTTAAAATACATGAAATTTTATACTTTTTAAACCTAAAAATGTTAAATTACATTATCACCTAAATAATTTTTAAAAATATTCAACTAAAATATTTATTTAATTCTATTAATTAATAAAATACTTATAAAATTTTATTGTTTATTTTAATTTTTTAATTATATTTTGATTCAATTTTTTTTCGAACCGATCAAATCATTGTACATGTTATCTTATTTCAATTTTAATAATTAAACTAATAAAATTACTTATAAATTTACATTCAAAAAGACTAAACTACGTCAAAAATTATATAATTTCAATCAAATTTAACTAAACTACATAAAAATTTTCAAAATGAAGTTTAAACAAACAACCAAATAACCTATAACACTAAAAATATATAAATATATATAATTCAATTAATTATACTAACAATTTCAGAGTAAATAATTAAAATTTAATCTAATAACTCAAAATTAACAAAATTTAATTTTTTAAGCTTTACGTTAACATACAAATTAACCTAACAATTAAAATAACAACAAAATAAAACTTAGCAAAACAAATCTAACAGTTATAAAAAAAAATAACAAGTAACAAATTTAAATTACTACATACAAATTACCATTACAAGATAATTAACTACATTCAAACAATTAATAAACTAATAAATAAAAAAATTTAACTAAACATATATAACATTTATCTAACTTTAAAAAAATATAAAAATTAGAGAGAAAAAGTTTTACCCGATAGATCAAGGATATAGAACACGGATCCGATCCAATTTTGAGGGAGAAAGATACCCCTTACTTTATTGAATGCTTTTGAAAAAGATTTAGTGGCGTGCGACGACGTGGGTGGCCTTTTTTTTTTGTCAACGCCGAAAGAGGAGGTGTGGTGAGGTGAGGGAAACAAATGGAGAAGAAGAACAAGGGTGTTATATAAAGGTAAAATAGCGACGGATCTCGCATCCGTCACTATTTTGGGGGAAATTTTCCCCAAAATAGCAACGAATGTCGTCCGTCGCTAACATTCGAGGGGCAATTCCCCCCCAAAAGCTAGCGACGGACATTTTTTCCAAAAAAGTGATAAAATTAGCGACGATTTAATATCCATCGCTAATCATCCCAAATAAAAATGATTTTAACGATGAAATAAATTTAGTTGCTAATTTGTTTATTTAGCAATCGAATTTTCATCACTAATTCATTGTTGATTTTGGCATTTTTTTCCATGCCTTATTTAGCGATGGATGTTTAACTCGTCGCTAAATATCCTTTGTTAGTCCGTCACTAAGCCGTCATAAAAAATATTATTTTATTATCCATCGCTAATCCATCACTAAATAGTGATGGAATATAATCCGTCGTTAATTTTCGTTGCTAATTCATATTTTTCCGATAGTGTTAAGAATCTAATGGATGTAGGTAGATGACTAAGATAAGACATGTCATTCCTTGTATGCTAAAGGAGTTACCACATTGCACTTCAAATGTCTGCTAAAAAAATATATGGTCATAGTAGGAGTACACCAATAGAGTATAGTTGATTTATTCTAAGAGCTACGACATTTGAGAATCAAAGAAAAGTTATGTGATCATAATTGAACGTGACTAATAATTATGTTTGGGATCATACTGTGATAAATTAACATGAGGATTGAATTATACGGTAACCATACTCGTGAAAGGTAACTACGGATTAATTAATCCTTGTAGAGAATTGGATAGTCATGATACCTTACTAGAGGTCAATCTTGATATATGTATCAAGTTATAAAAGAGGTGTCTTTTGTTCTTAATACATTGTTAATATATCTAGAAGTCTATTGAGTCACATGCATAAGTATAAGCATTTAAATAATGAAAAATAATCAAAGATGTTGGAAAAAGTTTTCAATTTTAAAATATTTTGAAAAAGGTTTCATAAAATGGAAGTTTACTAAAATAGAAGTTTCCTAAAATGAAAAGTTTTCTATTTTAGAAATCAGTTTCTCGATTTGGAAGTAAGTTACCTAAAGAGAAAATTAGTTTCTTAATTTAGGTTTAAGGGTAATTTAGAAAATTATTTTTCTAATGTGCGCCTCCTAAAAATATCTAACCTAATTTATTTAAATAGTCCAAATTAATTCATAATTAATTAATCTAAAATAGTTTAGGCCAATAGGTTTAATTTAAAAGCTTGAAAGATATTTTGATGGAAGGATAAACAAAAAATATAAGATAAAAAAATTCACATGCATAATAACTCCTAATCCTTAGAGAATTAAAAAGCAACAACCTAGAGTCTATAAGAAGACAAGTTGTTACCACTTCTTTATTCTTAGAGGATAAGGAAGCCTTTCTCCTTATAAATAGAAAGAGAGGTGCAATTAAAAAGAAGGTTAAGGTTACATAATTTGTTAGGAAAAATAAAGAGAAAATAGTTTTCTCCCTCTAACACATAGGTCATATTTCCTCTCTCTCTTGGGGTTGTCGTAAAATATCCTTGAATAGATTTTTATAGGAAAAAACACTAAACAAGTCGGAAAAGATGGAGTTAACACTTTACTAATTTTGAGTGCTTCTTGTGTGGGTGCTTAGATTGTGTGGATTATTGATTAAGACTGGATGCTTGGGATGACTTCTTTTTATTGAGGTTAAAATCTACGCTACAAGAGATAATCCTTTATTTATGCTTTAATTCATATAGATATGATTAGTTGATTCAATGGTATGATTTTAGGAACTTTAGACGAAGAAAATATTTTGTTTTATTCCGTACCTCTATACGATGCATAATCCTTTAGCTAATACCTATGAAAAGACAATATTAGATATTGACTCCAAAAAATGACATAAGGCCATGCAATTCAAAATGGAATCCATGTACACTAGCCAAGTATGGACTTTGGTTGATTCACCAAAAGGTGTCAAACCTATTAGGTGTAAGTGGGTCTTTAAGAGAAAGACTAAAATGGATGGATATATACCTACGTACAAAGCTAGACTAGTGGCAAAAAGGTATCATAAAAAACAAGATGTTGATTATGATGAAACTTTTTCACCAGTAGCAATGATTAAATTTATTCGGATTATGCTTGCGATTACTATATATCATGATTATAAGATGTGACATATGGATATCAAAACTGCGTTCCTTAATGAAAAATTGAACGAGGATGTGTACATGACATATCCCGATGGTTTTGTCATGAAAAGACATATAAATAAGATTTGTAAATTACAAAAATCTATTTATGGACTTAAGCAAGCATTTAGGAGTTGGAATCAATGCTT
This sequence comes from Dovyalis caffra, assembly GCA_963924115.1. Lineage (NCBI taxonomy): Eukaryota > Viridiplantae > Streptophyta > Magnoliopsida > Malpighiales > Salicaceae > Dovyalis > Dovyalis caffra. The sequence continues at coordinate 1,735,801 of CAWUPB010000957.1, read as the reverse complement.
TAATAAAATGATCAAAGCATTTGACTTTTTACGGAATGAAGATGAACCTTGTGTATACAAAAAAATTAGTAGGAGCTAAATTGTTTTAGTTTTACTATATGTAGATGACATACTACTTATTGGCAATAACACTACCATGTTACAATCCGTAAAAAATTGATTATCCAAAAATTTCTCTATGTATGACATGAGAGGGTAACCTTTGTTCTAAGAAGCCGAGATTTATAGAGATAGATCACTTAGAATATGAGGGGTTTCCTAAGACAGATACATTGACATGATAATAAAAGGTTTAGTATGGAATAATCAAGGAAAGGAATTTTTCCAATGTCACTTGGCTTCATGATCAAATATAGAGGTTCCTAGCATTATTGATCTAATAATATTGTATTGTGACAATAACGAGCCATAACAAAAGCTAAGGAACTAAGGTCTCATCAAAGTTCTAAGCATGTTTTACATTGCTATCACCTAATTACGGAGATTATCAGTCGTAGTGATGTAAGGATAGAAAAGGTGCACTCTAACGATAATACAACTAACCCCTTGACTTAGCCTTTATCATAGTTGAAACATGAGAGCCTTGTTGGATCGTCGAAAATAAATGACATGGCCAGTTGGCTCAAGTGTAAGTGAGAGATTGTTAGTGTAGGTACGCAAGATTCAACCTTGATTGGATGATTTGATTTATTGTAACATTGTATAATTTATTTTATTAATAATAAAAGAAAATTTTCTATAATTCTTATTATTTATATTTATTTATTGAATAGAATTAGATAGAAATCCATATAGTATGCATTTGCATTAATGATTGATCCAAAGATGTGAGACAAACATTAATTTACTTAAATGATATCATTAAATGTCCTAAGTTGTAACATTGTCAAGAATAGACATTGATTATATGTCGTTAGACTTGTGAGTGCTATGCTCGTGCTATAAGATAGTAGTAGGAGATCTCACATCTATTAGCATGGTGATGCCAAAGCAAGCGAGTTAGGTGATTAATGTTAGAGAACATATCATTGGACTTGACTAGTAATGAGAAGTCATTTGGTTTATTTTATCAAAATCTCATACGAGATAGGTACAACTAGTCCTTTAACTTGAAGTCATCACGGTTATCGCTAGAGAATTTATATACTTTGACACTCATTTTGATGAACCCAAGTAAAGAGTTGCATGTGGACGATTCGTTAGGTGCATTGAGAATCTAATGAAAATAGGTGAATGACTAAGATAAGACATGTTATTCTTTGTATGCTAAAGAAGTTACCACATTGCATTTTGATAAATGTCTACTCAAGAAATCTATGACAATAGTAGGAGTACACTAATAGAGTATAGTTGGCCTACTTTAAGAGCTAAGATATTTGAGAATCGAAAAAAACTTATGTGATTATAATCGAACGGACTAATAACCAAGTTCGAGATCACATTATGATAAATTGGCATGAAGATTAAATTGCATGGTAACCCTACTCATTAATGGTAATTGCAGATTAATCCTTCTAGAGAATTGAATAGTCATGATACCTTGCTAGAGACCAATCTTGATACATTATCAATATATCTAGGAGCCTATTGAGTCACACACATAAGTTTAAGCATTCACATAATAAAAGAGAAGCAAAGATGTAAAAGAATTTTCAATTTTTGAAAGTTTTCTATTTAGAAAAGGTTTTCGAAATGAAAAGTTTTCTAAAATGAAAATTTTCCTAGAAAAGAAGTTTCTTAAAATAGAAAGTTCTCTATTTTAGAAATCAATTTCCTAATTTATATGTCGGTTCTAAATTTGGAAGTAAGTTACCTAAAAAGAAAATTAGTTTCCTAATTTAGATTTAAGGGTAATTTGAGAATTGTTTCCTAATATGGGCCTCCTAAAAATATCTAACCTAATTTATTTGGATAGTCCAAATTAATTAATAATTACTTAGGCCAATATATTTAATTAAAAGCCTACAAGATATTTTGATAAGAGGATAACTATGAACCTTATTGGATAAGGATCAATGTTTAAAAGGATGAGATCAAAAAGTCCACATGCATAATAACTCTTAATCTTGGGAGGAATAAAAAGCAACAACCTAGAGTCCATATTAGACTTGTTGTCGCCACGTCCTTGTCCTTGGAGGACAAGGAAGACACTCCCTCTATAAATACAAGAGTAGGTGTGGCAAAGAGAGTAGAGCAAGCTAGTGGTTACACGACAAAAAGAAATTAAAAAAAATAGTTTTCTCCTCTTATATAGCATTCCACCTCTCCCCTCTCTTTTAAAGTTGTCGTAAAATATCCATGAATATATTTCTAAAGAGAAAATACTAAATAAGTTTTTTTAAAAAAGATGGAGCTAGCACTCTATTATTTTTTAGTGCTTCTTGTATGGGTTCGTAGACCGCATGGATTATTAATAGAGGCCGGATACTTGAAAGCTCCTTTTCTACAAGGGTTAAATTCTATGCTATGAGAGGTAATCCTTTACTTATACTTTAATTCATGTATATATGATTAGTTGATTCAACGGCTTAATCTTGGGAGTCTTAGATGGAGAAAAAATTTTGTTTTATTCGCACTTTCATAAGATGCATATCTTTCATGAAAGCTAGTTACCTAAAAAGAAAATTAGTTTTCAAATTTAGGTTTAAAGGTAATTTGAGAAATTATTTCCTAATATAGACCTCCTAAAAATATCTAACTCAATTTATTTGGATAGTTCAAATTAATTAGTAATTAATTAGGTCAATAGGTTTAATTTAAAAGCTCGTAAGATATTTTGGTGGAATGATAAATATGAACCTTATTGGATAAAGATTAAGGTTTAAAAGGATAAGATCAAAAAAGCCCACTCGCATTACAACTCTTAATCCTCTAAGGATTAGGAAGCAATAACCTAGAGTTTTTTTAGGACTTAATGTCGTCACTTCCTTGTCCTTGCAGGACAAGGAAGACTCACCTCTAAATACAAGAGGAGGTGCGGCAAAGAGAGTGTGAGAGCTAGTCATACACGGCAATAAAGAAAAAATAGAGAAAATAGTTTTCTCCCTTCCAAAAACACGCCACCTCTCATCCTCTCAATTAGGATTTTCATAAAATATCTCCGAATAAATTTCTAAAGAGAAAACATGAAACAAGTCGAAAAAGGTAGTAGCTAGCACTCCACAACTTTTGAGTGCTTCTTGTGTGGGGCTTGGACTTTGTGAATTATTGACGGAGGTCGGACACTCGGACGATTCATTTTCCGTAAAGGTTAAAGTATGTGCTATAAGAGGTAATCCTTTACTCAAGCTTTAATTCATATATATATATATATGATTAGTTGATTCAATGGCTTAATCTTGAGAGCTTTAAATGGAGAAAAATTTTTTGTTTTATTTTGCATCTTCATAGAATACATAATCCTTCGGAGATGAGGGTGGACGAGGGTGGTCGGTAGTATATGGCTCACGGCTAGAATGGCTCAAGTGGTGGCAGTGTGTTGCGTGTTCGAAGATGAAGATGTTCAAGCGAGTGGTCGGTTGGTTTGGATGCGGATGACTAGTGTCGGTATAGCAGTTGGTAGGAGAGGAAGAAGATGAAGAAGAAAAATACCCCCCCTTTTTTTTTGTGAACGGTGTTTGTTGGTATTGCACACCAAGTGATTTTTTACCATGTATCGTTGTTTGATTAGCTATCGTTAGTTTTAACTTGTCATGTAGAATAAATAATTGACAGTTGTTATAATAGAGGGTCTCAATCAATAAATTTATAAGAGTAAAGGATTTCAATTAAGCTGAAAAATAATAGAAATTCTCAATAAGAAAAAATTAAAACTGTACATGACCAATTATAGGTAAACTCTTTTTTAAAGTTATGAGTACATGGGGAGACCCCTCTGTCACAAATTATGACGTAGACTCTCCCACTTGGGGAGACCTTAGATCAGCACCTATCCTAACTGCAATGAATGTCACTAACCTAGGCCATGGGCCTCATTGATCACCCATGGACCCCGTCCAGGTAAGTATGTTGCTCATTGTTTTGAACTTCATATTTATATCCCACATGCCTTGCCTTACAGCTTATGTTTCTCGATGTGGGATTTTCCCATTTGACATGCACATCCTGCCATCTTCTACGTTAAACCTTGAAAACTGAAAAGATAGAAGAGAACTGCAACGAAGTTTGGAGCCATTACAACCTTTATAAGAGGCAATAGAAAACGGCAAAAGAGAAGCATCATGGTGGACTTCATGCCATCGTGAGGTTTTTCCATTATAAGTTGCTACAAGCATTTTTAATCCAGAAAAAAACCACTTGATGTTGCAAGCAAATTCATGTCATCATGTATCCAAGGAACCAAAAAACTGGAGACGAATCTTCTATTACAACACAGCTTACGAGTTAGGACCAACACAATTTTTCAGTCTTATGAAACAGCACACCTTTCAAATGGAAGGTCACAACAGCATTAATTGCTCACACAGCAGAGGCAAAGCCATGTTCGAAAGAAAAGAAAAGAAAAGAAAAGAACAAAAACATTTCTGGCAATCTGCAGGATACATGATTATGAAAGAAAAATAATAAGTTCACTATTTTGCATTATGACAAAAATTATGCTGGTTTATATCCTGGCAATCTGCAGGCTACGTTTCTCAGCACTGTCCCAACCCCTTAATTCAGAAAGAAAAACATCAACAAACATTTCATGGGACTGAGCAAAAGCAGAGTTAGGTAACACAAGGCATGCAAAGAACAATGAGTTTATGTGTAATGCAACAGAGCACTATGACGAGCAACATTAAAAAATTCTAAACGAACCTGAAAACACAGAATAAACTAGCACCATAAATTTCTTTGGTGAACAATGTATCGCCTCCATCCATGTTACCTCTTTAGGATCCAAGTTCGTTTGATGTAAATAATATGCTTGTGTTGTTCCTCAATCTTTACACTCCTGGTGCATGACAGATTTCTTGAAGAGGTAATTACTGTTAAATCCTGCAAGTGGGTCAGGTACAGAAAAATAGAAACCCAAATCCTGCAAGTGGGTCAGGTACAGAAAAATAGAAACCCAAAGGAACAATATCTGTATCCACGTTCATTACAAGGTCCGCCACGCAGAGAAAAAAACATAGTTGAGGAAGTTCTTCTTTTGGTTGGGGGGGGGGGGGGGGGGGGGGTGGTGGGGGTGTGGGGTGGTTTGGTTAAGCTTGATTGATTATATATGCATATAAGAGTCTGATTCAATTAATTTGATTACACCTTCAATCTACTCTATCACCGCGGTGCTCACAATTAGAACTGAAGCTAAATTATACTTCTTAATGCACTTAATTTCTGAGATAAATTCTAGCCTTCCAAAATAGGTATGAGATTTAGTGATCACTCCAGCATAGATTTATAGAATAAAGGAGAGGTCACATAAACTGAAGCATAGCCCGCCTTAAGCGCATGAATTACAGTGAAAATCAATCATCACTGCAACCAAAAGAAGGAAACAAATCTATTAGAGTAGAACAGAGTAGAGCTTACTAGATGGGAAAAGCGAGCAGTTAGTGCAGGACATTAATGCATAAAACTGCAGATAACGAGCAATGGTAATTATTGATGGAAGAGTGGCATTCTATTTTATAATTGAAAAATAAATTTAGGTATGTGCCAGTTCCCTACAGATAACCAACAATGCCACCAAATCTCCTGTAGGGTGGCGGACTGGAGAAAGCGACTTCCCTCAGGGACTTCAATCAAATGCGTGGGCGTATTCACTAGAAACTAGAGAAAATAAAGTCGGTTTAGATTTCAACTGTTTGGTCTTTTATCTAAGCCTGAAGGTTGTTCAGTACGGTTTTTTCTCAATGAAAGAAAAAGATTAGCACAGGGAAGTCTTTGTCTTTAACATAATACTTAAGAGTCATGAGCAGAAAAGGAAAGTAATCAAGTATACAAACAGACACGATGTATGCATAGCATGTTGGCAAATAAATTAACATCAATTATATTTCATGTTCTAAATTGGTATGCTAAAGCAAGAATCATTTCCAAAGGAGAATCTTCTGAGAATGCAAGCAGAGTCAGGAATGAAATATATATCAACACGATTTTATGCATCTGCACTAAAAGATGTTAACATATATGCAGACATTCACTGATACAAAAATAACTAAGAATCTCCCTCTTTCACAGAACTGGTGCTAAAAACCTCTGAATTAAAAGCTCCTCATGCCAATGGATCAAACTAGTGGGACACATGTGGACCCCAATAAAATTCCATTAACACTACCAATGACTATTAGTAAGTGTTTGAAACCCTCCAGGGCAGAGAGAGTTCACCATTTTCCGGTTCTATATATATATATATATATATATATATATATAACTCACGCACCCAAGGCTTCTAGCAGAACTAATTTATTAGGATTTGAACCCGTGACCTTTTGTTGCAAGAGACCATTACCACTAGACTACAAACTCTTTAGTAGTTCATGTATTAAGTCGACCTCTTTATCACCAATTTGTGTGATCATAGCAACAAAGTCGGATAAATCAATCAAGCTATAAAGTAGAATCGGTGGTGTCTAGTTTCCACTTTTATCTAGTTAAATACAACAACCATTGAATTGCTTACCGCTATTCACAACCAAGAGGACAATAGTGTTACGAACCGAATGCCTTGCAATCCGGCATTGATGTGGAGGATTCGGGAGGTCAACATTCTTTAAGAGTTTATGTGCATAGAAAGAGGAATTCTAGTTGAATAATTACGAGCAAGGATTGAGAGAATGTTAGAGTCCGATTCGATTAATTAGGTTTGGACTTTCCTTTTTATTGATCCGAATCCTTTTATTTAGCACTTTCCTTATGACGCTTGTATTCCAATTATAAATTAAGTAGGAGAATAAGTGTGGGGGAGAGAGATTTTTGTATTTGATCGACTAGAGTTGGCAAGGCTAGACCTTGGAATTGTTATTGTTTTTCGGTTAATTCAATAAAGCAAGCCTTCGGCTAATTCATTTTTCAATCTCCTCAATCAAATAGCATGTGCCTCAATTCATGATTAGTAGAGTTCCACTCATTCACAAGCATTGTCTCAAAATAACTTGAACCTTTTCTATTCATTCAAAGCAAACAATAGAGGATGAAATCTATACGACTCGTTTATGTCAATTGCTTTGGCCACCTTGAGGCATGTGGACTAGACTGCAGAGCTGGAGGAGGTCTCAATCTACCTGTTTATGGTGGTGGTAGCCGTCTCTCGTTGATGAAGGAGGGGGATCGATGTTGATAAAGATTTAGCCTTATCTCCTTTTATTTTCAATGATGATTCCGGTGAAGGTAAGAGGTTTTGAGAATACTAATCGACTCAAAAGACTATGATGAGTGTTTCTATGGTGTTTAGGAGGTTCAATTTGATTGAAAATGAAAGATTTAGCCGAGGTTGTATTAAAAGGGTTAGGATCGAGCTACCGATCAATCATCATCAATTTACGTATTTTCTTCCACAATTGCAAAAAAAAAAAAAAAAAAAGAGAATGGTTGCTAGAAACTTAAGGAAGCCATATGTGGTAGTGGAAGCTCTCAATTTGGCTAAAAAATGGCCAAATCTAAGATAGAAGAAACGGATCGGTCATACATTTCTTCAATAATTTTCGGTGATTTTAGATTTTTTTGTTGCATTTCTTGAAGGGTTTTGGTTAAATTTGGGTAAGGAACACTTCTACGCTATTGTTGGAGTTTGATTTGACTCGAAAAATGGCCAATTGGTGGGAATAAAATGGTAAACGAACCTAGCAGAGTTGGCAAAAAATGGGTTGACTCGGTCATGTCCTCTTTAGGAACTCTTTGGTATATTTTTAGGTTTTTTGAAAATTTCTATTGGAATCCGTGTCTCAATCTTTAGATTTTTAGAGAAAGATGAACGGTTTTCCTAACTAGTTTTTTTTTTTTTTTTGGTGGGTTAAAAAGGGAAGAAGATGATAAATAATGGAGGTTATATTTTTTCAACTAAGATTTTTTGTAGGGAAGATGGATAAATGTGGAGGGTAGGGGTTTTTACAATAAGTAGAATATTGTGGCTAGTTTTTTGGGTAGGTAGCCTCTTTCAAAATGAGGTGAAAGTGAGCTTATATACTCGGGAATTTTTAGGGTTTGGGAGAAAATCAATTTTGATCCTTCATTGGATTATTTTGTCAATTTCAATGTATATGTCATTATTTGTCTCCAATTCACCATATAATTGAAATTGTTTAATCCATATTCTCTTGATTTCTTTTAATTTCACAACGATTAATTCTTAATCAAGTTTCTTGATTTTTTATCCGTTTCTAATTACATCCTTAGTTGAATGTCAATTGGTCCTCACTTTTCACATCATTTTTAATTGGATCGTAAATCATATTTCTAATTTTATTTTTCTTTTTTAATTAAAAATGAGGAATAATTATAAAAAATTAAAACTCTAAAAATTTATAAAAATGCTTAAAAATCATGAAAAAGACAAACTATGCAACATTCTATTTTTTTTAATTTTTGAAATTATATTTTTAATTTTTAATTTTTAATTTTGTATGAAAATAAACAAGAGATCAAAATGGTTTATTATATACTTAAAAATAAAATATTTATTAAGATAGAAAGTCGATTGTTTTGTTGCAAACCACACATTAATGATTCTAATCTTTTTGGGTTTTTAGTTTTCGATATGAGAATTTATTTGAGATGTCTCAACCTATAAGTATATTAATAATAATGATAACAATAAAAGAAATAATAGACATTATTTATATAATGTGATGAAGTCATGATTCTTGGATTATTTGAACAATTAGATATTGTATTTCATTGGTTTATCGTAAGGTGGAGATTTGTTCTTATCTTGGTGATTCATGAAAAGTACTTACAATACAAATCTTCCTCTCGTGTTTAAAGGACTTTCAAATAGCTAAATTGACATATATTTTAATACCTCAAACTATTACTAAATAAATTAAAAATATATTAAAGGTGTGAAAAAAATATTTTATAGGTATGGAATAATTGTAAATAGGTGGATAGAATATTCGATGCATTTAGGATGATTTTTTGGTATTGAGTGAATATTTTATCCAATTTTCCGTGCATGAATAGTGACTTTTTATGTGAAATAATTCTTTTAGGCATGATGAATGTGCATGAAAAATTTTTTGTTTGCATAGAATAATTGCTAGAGGAGTGTTAGATTATTCGATGATATTGGATGAATTTTTTAAAATTTTGTGATTATTTTATGTGAATTTTATTGTGCATGAATAGTATTTTTTAGGTAAATTAATTAATTTAAGTGCATTAAAGGTATAAGAAAATGATCCAATAAATATAGAAAAATCATTTAGGATATGTAAGAATATTTAATAAACTTGGATGAATTTTTCTATGTATAGGGAATATTTTCTATAAGAAAAAGTGTATTTTTACACAAAGTAATTAATTTGGAGGCCTAAATGAGTGTATAAAAATTATTTGAATAATGATTAAATTTTTTTAGGAATTTTTTGAATTTATTATAAAAGAAATTGAATTTTGGAAAGGTATGAAAACAAATTTTAGACTTAGGGACTAATTACATGAATTTAAAAGTTTGAACTTTCAAATTAAATTAGGTATGAACTTTAGGAGTAAAAAAGTTGTTAGAAAACCTTAAAAGAAAGGGCCTAAAGTAATCAATTAAATAATTGAGGGACTTATGGAGGACTAATTAGAGAAAATATTAGCAACTTTAAGGACCAAAATTAAGCAATTCCCCCTCTTTTGCAACTTAATGCATTAATTAAGCTTGACTTTTAATTAAGTGGGTGGTTATAATTAAGGTAGATGGAAGATTAAGATTAAAAGAAGAATAAAAAGCTAGGAATTAATTCAAATGAAGGAAGGAAATTTAAAGAAAAATCAAGGGCCAAGATTACGCCAAAATGAGGGTGGAGATTAAGTCAAAAGTCCACCAATTTAGCCTATAAATGTGGGTGCAAGAATATAAGAAAATGGGAGGAAAATAGAAAAACCTAAGGCAAACTCTTGCCAATTTTTCCATCAAAATTTTCACTCAAATTACTTCCAACCACTTCTAAGCATCCTAAACCACTTTAATTAAGCCTAAATTTCAAGTTGGAAGCTAAAAAATTTCAAGGAGGAATTTAGAGGAGCTTGGTCGAAATATTGAAGAAAAAGAAGGAAAAGAAGTTTCAACATAATCCAATCTTTCAAGGGTAGCTTGGAGCTTCCTTAAGTAAGTTAATCTCACTTACACCACAAGGAGTGTTTAATTGATGTTAATTGATGGTTTGGTGCTCTAATTTTATGTTTAATTGCCTTAATTTTGAAAATTAGGGTTAGGGTTCTTAGTTAGAAAAAATTAGGGGAAATGAGTTTAAGCTAGAAATTCATGCAATTGAGTTCAAAATAGGTTAATTGGGCTTGAAATTGAGAAAGAAAGATCAAAATTTCCTATGGTTAGGAGAGAGAAATTTTTTGACCCGAGTTCTTGAATTTTAGGGTTTTGGATGCTTTGCTAGGTTTAATGATTTATCACTTGATTATGTGTTAATTAGATGTGAATTGATGGTTGAATGTGAGAAATTACATTAAAATTGAAGAAATTTTCATGGAATTCCTTAGGGAAGCATTCGGTCCAAAATGTCCTTTTTAGGATTTTGATTCCTTCGCTTATTTAATGAATTATTGGTTAATTAGGAGTTGGTTAAATATAAATTAATGAATGAAAGTGAGAAATTTCATAAAAATTGAAGAATTACACCTAAATTACTTAGGCCCATATTTGGCCCAATTGGGAGAAAAATTAAGGTTTAGGTACATTTGACTTCTAATGATTCAATTGATCAATTTAGACTTAGAATAGTGTAATGAGATGAATTATTTAATGAGAAATTACATTGAAGTTGAAAAATTAACTTAAATTGCCTAAGTTAGGATTTTGGCCCATTAAGGCTCAATTTAGGATTAATGTATGTATGCAATCAACAAATTCCTAATTGAGTTAGCTCTTAATATTAATGCATAATTGAATGAAATTTTAGAATAAATTGGTGTTGAAATTGGGAGAAAATGTTTAGGTTAGGTTCTAGTTTATATTCTCGCCTAGGTTAGAATTTTTAGGGTTTATGTTTTGGTTTCTATAATTGAATTGTAATTTGGTTCCTTGAATGCCATTTGATGTGTGTATGATGTGTGGAACTTGTAATGTTGATGGTTATGAAAATGCATTATTTTATATTGTGTGATGGTGCCATTATTTGGAATGGTTTTAATGAGGTAATGTATATGGTGCATTTTATGTCATTAAATTATGCATTATCATGGCATAAATATATCTCACTCATGGCATGTATTTCATGAAATTATAATGGTTATGCATTTTCAATAAAATGCATATGCGTGCAAATTTATGGAAAGGATTCAAAGTTATGAAAAGATTTCCTTTATGGTTTTCCAAAAGCACCGAGAAAATATTTCACGGTTCACGTGATATTTCATGACCTTTAATGGATTATATGAAATATGGTTTTTGTGATTTTCATGGTCCCCGACATTTCTTTCACCGGTAAGCCGATAATGGCCAATGCCAAAGAAAATCTTCATGTGGGGCAAGCCCCGATAGAAGGAGATGGCATATCTCATCGAGGGAATTTGTATTAGCCTCGATTGTGGGGAGAATTGGTGATGGCCCCACGGAAGAATTGCATAGGATAGATCATCGAGTGGGTACGGACATGAACCTTTAAGTACTTAGTAAGGCACGTCCAAGCATGAAAAAAAGGGTTTTTAGAATGATTATGAGAAGGGTCTCCGAAAAGATATGAAAAATGATTTTCCGTGTGCATTTCACGTGCATATATTCACGTCATGCATAAATTAACTTACCGAGTTGTCGTTCACTTAGTTTCTTATGGTGTAGGCATTATAAGTAATAATGGCAATGTTCACCGTTGAGTCGATTACCGAGGGATCCATGCATCATGTGTATTTTGGATGTGGCTTTAGCAATAAAGTGGACCTCCTTCAAGCAACCATTTTCTTGGTGCTCGATGTTATAGTTTACGTATTGGGTATGATAGGTTTATTTTATATAATACTTAAAGCTATGAACAAGTAGAACAATAGATGAGAATGTAATGTAAATAAATAAATAAGTTATTTTTTGTAGTATATGGCATTAAGTCGGTTTGTATGTAAATAGACATAGTTGATATGTAACCTAAACTTAAAACCAAATAGTATTAGTAAAATAACTTAATTATGGTTAGCATTGGTTTTTTTTAGTTAGCACTATAGTTGTTAATGCCATTACTAAAATGTGATCACTAAATTAATAAAAAAGATAATAATAATAAATTGTAATTAAGGTGAATAAAGGAGATTAAATATCTAATAACGGGTGATTAATAAATAAATTTCTACAAACTAATAGAAAAAAGAATTTGGAAAAATCGAGTATCATAAATCTAATTCGTTCAATCCAAGCAACCTAAATAAAATGATAAAACACAAAAAATTTATAGTACATTTTGGACTGAATCATAAAACATATCCGTCATTTATAAGTTTTCGCAGCGTAGTCCATACCTAGTAATGTTATAGGAAAGATATAGTGCCTTGTTAGCTTGCTTTATTGCACTTCGAATATAGGTTAATGGCAATAATATTCTCGACATACGAGATCTTAGGTTGGGAGTGTATATATATATATAAGTGTTTGATATAAGTTTAGTAATTTTTATTTTTATTTTTATTTTTATTTTTATTTTTATTATGTTTGACTTGAATAGGTTTAGCAATATATTTTTTGCTCTGAACGAATAAGAAATGCAGCAATAGATAATTTTGTATGTGTACAGAGTGTAAAAGACAAAACCTGGTAAAAGACAAAACCTGTTGTAAGTGTCTTGTTAACTTTTATATATGATAATCTGTCTTTGACGTGAACATATCTCTTCACTAGTTATCCTATTACAATCATCTGCAATGAGAGTTTCTCGTGACGTGTGAGGAGGCTTATCTGTTCAAATATTGTACATCTTGCTTTGTATTATGCGATGTAGGATGTTTATGGTAAGGTGGAGTTACACGACCAACTAGATGAAATAAAATTTGTCAACAGGAGACCTTTCAGGCTGAGTTTTTCTAAACGAATTAGACCTTGTATTGAGCTCATATTTTAGTAGTTTATTATTTCATGATATATCATAATGTGATTAACGTTGGTTAAGGAATTTTAAAGAGTAATTAACACTGTAACGATGCAATGTTAGGTTACATATAGCAAATAAAAGGATGTTACCATACTAATTAATTAATCCCTAATTGGATATATGTGATGATTAATTAATTGAGAGTGGACAATGCCAGCCAGCTTCTTCAACTGTTTGATATAAGATCAGGTAGCAGTTATAGTTGGACATTAGCCTTTAATTACCATAGTTTTCTCATCTTCTAAACAACGCCAGTACTCTGTTATATCTACTTTAACCTGCAGCAAATTTAAACAATTATTTAACTAATAATTCATGTATATAATTACATAAGCAGAAATATAATATAGCAGTTTAAAATATAATTAAGAGTCGAGGACATAAAGAATTCTTAGTTAATTAATTAGAATAATTAATCAGACAAGAGAGAATAATAATTAATCAATTACCAGAATAATTAACCAGACAAGAGAGAAGAATTCTTAGTTTAAAATATCAATTACCAGAATAATTAATCAGGCAAGAGGGAAGAATAACACGTACATACTATTTGTCTGAAGGATTTGATGATTAGAGTGGGTGCGGTTATTAATTTGCATTTTTTTTTCTTTTTTGAAGAAACAGATATTTTCGGATGAATTTATATATTTTTTAAAGAATTAATAAAAAATTTTGATACTACCATTAATATTTAAATTCAGGTTAACACATAAATATATCTTAATCACATAAATTTTAAGGAGTATTGGCCTAGATGATCGCAAAAAGTCTGTACCTTAATAGCAAAATAATTAGCAATAATTTTTCAAGTTATTTATTTATTACTCCAAAACACTGCTGATTTGATAGTTATGATTTTAAATAGAACTATGAATTTTGAAAAAAAAAGAACTATTTAATTTTAAATACTCTATAAATTATTTTATCTTTTCTTATAGAGATAGTTCTTATACCACAATTGAACTTAATTCGTATATATCTATCTTTTTTTTTTTTTTTTTTTTTTTTTGAGATTCGTTTATAATCACTCTGAAACAATAATAATCAAATATCATCCTGCATTCCTATTCAGTTATGCTATAAAAAAAAAAAAAATTAAATTCCATGTCAAAATATTTTTCTTGGTTATTTTAAAGGATAAATTATAATAATCCCTTGAGATGTCATGAAATTACGGTAGTCTTCTAAAAAAATCTATCTTCATATTTAAATAGATATTACAAAAACCTGATTTTGTATCTAAAATGTATTTAATATTTTTGAATAATTACCTATAACAAAAGAGCGATTGCATATAAAAGGAAGTTTTTATTTGTAAAGCTAATTGATTTGATAGTATGCTATACTATGCATTAACCAAATATTGATATTTTGAACTAAAAGTTTTTCAATTTGAATATCATAAGTATTTTTTTATTTGTAATCAAGTTTATATATCTGCTTGATCAAATTTTGAGCATGTGTTTCACACATGATGTTACCATGACCCAATGTCAGGTTTTTTTTTTTTCTTTTTTTCCAGGTATCTTTGTATTGTGAAATTATAAAATCTTAAATTTAAACTAATTTTTGTACTCATCCTTTCATAGCCCTTTTACCTCTTCCAACCCCTTATGGTCCTCAGAACTACCACCACAGCCTACACCGCCGCCACCTCCACCTCCTTAGATGACACTGATGCTGACTACATCAAGCTTTGCTCTTCCAATTCTACCGTCATTCTTCGGCTTCTTGTGATCATTTCCACTGGCATTATCTCCATAGGACCAAACTATGAAGCATCAAAACGCTTCGGTATTATCTTAGTCAACGATGCCAAAGGATCTCTAGAAGGCAAACGCTTCACCCTCTGGTACATATCCAATAACAAAGCCACTCGTATGGTCCAAAACACTAGCTCCTTTGTTGAAAACCTTCTTTATCCAGATATCAACCACACCAAGAAGCAAGTGATCCACCATGTCATTCTAAGGCTAGCTAGCAACAACCAACCAAACTTGGTCACGGTAGACAGTAGCACAAACAATGAGTTTGCCATCAGCATAAGTCCATTAATATTAATGGACCATACTAAAAACCCTAATCATGCAATAAAATCAGCTGTTTTACAAGGTATGGCTATGGAACCCCGATTCTAGGGCTCCTCTATGGCTTCTTGATGGCATGGTAGAGTATATTAATTGGCTGATGGGCTTTGGTCCTTGAGAAATTTTGGTGGTCACGAGTCACTTTATGATTCATTTGGTAATTTTTGCTTGGGAGATGAGGACCTAAGGCTTTAGCAAAATTTTTGGATTATTATGAGAGCTGGCACGAAGAGGGATTCATGCACCGGTTAAATAAAGTTCTTAAAGATGATCACTAGTGGATTGATCGGACGAAAAGAGTGTGAAACAGAAGAAACAGAAAGAGAGAGGGGACAGATGCAGATCTGCAAGGAAAGAGAGTGATTAAATGATTTAGGTTTTTTTCAAAGGATTTTTGGATTATTTTATCATCACTTGTGTTTGGATTTTAATGGACGGAATCCATAAACTTGATTACAAGCTAAAAGATAATTATGATCCTCAAATTGAAAAAATTTTAATTCCATATATCAGTTTTTGACAAATACATATTGCATTATACTATGGAACCAATTAGTTCTTTTCTAATACCTTTAAACTTTAATGTGATCATTGTAATTTAAAAATATTTAAGAGCATTGTTGTAATTTCATTATTTTAAATTGGCCTAACTTTATTTTTTTTAAATCTCCCAAAACCTGCAATTTATAATACAAGCCCCCTGAAAATTTTGAAACTATAGAAATACCCCTGCTAGTGCTAAATTGGGGGCAAAAACAAACGATGCTAAAACCCCAGAGAAGGTTCCCGCAGGGTTTAAGGCGGCCACCACCCTCTGTACCATACCTTCTCTCTCTCTCTCTATGACTTGAATTGATTTCTCAAATTCCATTACCAACACATTTCAATTCATCTCTCAATTACACTTTTCCCTCCCTTTAAAATTTTTACATAAAAATTTGATGTCCAGTGCCAACCCCAATATCTTGTCTAAATTTTTTTTTGATCCTTTGGTTACTATTGATAAGAAACCCTCAATTCTATCTCTAAATCCTTCAAAACCATCCACAGTTATGTGGAAAAACGTAGCAAACCGAGCCATTTTGAAATCCCAATCAAAGTCTCTCAATTTCCCTTCATTTCCGAGAACTTACAGCTTCTTAGGAGCCTCACAAGAACCCATCTTTTATGAGAAATTCAAGTTCTATTCAGTTAATAATTCCAGTCCACTACTGGGTTTTCGCCGGATTGGCGAAACATCAACCCATGAGGATTATATGGGAAAACCCAGTTTTGGTTTTTTGAGAAATAATGATAGTAGTAATGGGAATCTGTGTAGTGGATTTTGTCCAAGAGGGTATGTGAGTGTAGCTGAGGCAGTGTCGTCAACAGATGTTGAAGATAATGTGTCTGCTGCTGAGGAAGTGGAAGAATTGTTGCAAGAAATGAGGAAAGAAGAGGAGAAAGAGAAGGACTTTAGGAGGAGAAGGAGGCTACATGCTAACCGTGGAATGACGCGAGAGAAGCGTAAGGCCTTAACGAGAAGGCAAGTGAAGATTGAAGCTGAAGCGTGGGAACAGGCAACCAAAGAATATAAGGAGCTTTTAATGGATATGTGTGAGCAGAAGTTGGCTCCTAATTTGCCATATATGAAGAGTTTGTTTCTTGGTTGGTTTGAGCCTTTGAGAGATGCAATTGCGAAAGAGCAGGAGTCGATTAGAATGGGGAAGAGCAGACCGGCTTATTCTCAGTATTTTGATCTGTTGCCAGCTGATATGATGTCTGTTATTACTATGCATAAGCTCACAGCAATGGTGATGGTAGGCGGGGAAGGATGTGCAAGAGTTCTGGCTGCTGCTTGTACGATTGGTGATGCAATTGAGCAGGAGGCAAGTGATTTTTAACTTTTTTTATGTGCTTATTTTTATGGTTGCGGTTTGATTTAATGACAGAGGATAATGAGTGCCCAGATTAAAATATCGTACGACGAGGGAAAATATAAAGTTTTTTAGAATTGCATTTAGACAGCCTTCATCTACATTTTTACCCGATAAAAATCAGCTGTGGAATTTAGATTATGAAACCTTACTAATGGCTGTAATATTAGAGTTTGGAGTTACCTCCTTAAAACTTAGTGTGCCCAATTTTGAAGGAAGTTTTTCTGAATTTCTTTTCCTATGCATCCAAGTTCTCGTGTTCAGTAGTTCCAGGAAGGACGTTAGATGTAGGTAGGGCAAAACAATGTAGTGTAATGTAACATCCTTTCGATACTGTGTTTTTACAACTTTGTCGTTGTCTAATATGCTTTTCATATCATGGGCCTTGTTAAGCTGAATATTCTATTCCACCTTTCTTTATTGAGGTACACTTTCTTCCAATCATGAACATGGTGGACTTATAAGACTGGGGTTGCAACTTTCCTTTGTTAGAACACATCTCATGTTAGGACACTCTGTGTCACTATGAATTTATGCTCTTGCGTTTCTCTGTTGGAGACGAGAATTATCTTTATCGTTTCAGTTATGCGTGTTCTTGTATGTGCCTTTGTTTAGTAAACTGTTTAAGGTTTTTACCTAGTTTACTTTGAAGGCACGTGTGACACTTTGCTCCACTGTCTCCTCTGACTTTGGGAGTTAATTCCTCAAAATAAATAATATATATATATATATATATATATATATATATATATATATAATGCAGAAATATTTGAGGATACCATTCTTATTTCATATATTGGACCCCCTAAATATCCAGCCTTGTTCTCTTTCTTTGAACTGAGGGCTGAATCTGTACCTGTTTCTGTGATAAAACAGATTCGAGTACGCAATTTCTTGGAGAAAAAAAGAAGAAAAAGGAAAAGGCTGATGATAGCAAGAAAGGTGTAGAAGCTGAATCCCCTGATGTCATGAAGGAACAAGAAAAGCTAAGAAAAAAAGTTACTGATTTGATTAAAAAACAAAAGCTGCCAGCAGTGAGGAAGATTGTGAAGGGGCAGGATGATTCAAAACCATGGAGTACAGATGCTAAGGCTAAGGTTTGTGTGCTTGTAATCATTGGGGAAAGCTAATTTTCGTGAACTAATGTACCATATAAAAGTTTGATTTCTGTCCTTGCACTTTGCAGGTTGGCAGCCGTCTAATTGAATTGCTGTTACAAACAGCTTATATACAGCCTCCTCCTGATCAGTTGGCTGACAGTCCACCTGATCTTCGTCCTGCATTTGTACACACATCCAGAACTTTGTCAAATGCAAATAGGTATGGAGCCATTCTTTTGTCAACTTGTATCTTTTCTCTCCTGTAACTGCTTCAAACTGATGAAAATTGACCATTTCTTAAACAGGAAGGCCACGAAAAGATATGGTGTTATTCAATGTGACCCACTGGTCCTCAAAGGCCTTGAGAAAACTGTGAGTAACCCTGTCATATTTTGTTCTTTCAATGAAATCTAGTTTCATATTTTATCATCCTTTATGACATTGAACTTGCATTGGGGTATGCCATCTGCTTTCCAAACAGATAGGTTAGTATCTAGATTTTTAGAGCTGAAACAAATAATATTTGCAGACAGTTTCCTTGGTGCCTCTTAAGTTGTAGATATTTTTTTTCTTGTACAAGGAACCATAAAATGTGTTGTTTCTCCAAACAGGCAAGGCACACGGTGATGGTGATTCCTTATATGCCAATGTTGGTGCCGCCACTTAGATGGAAAGGGTACAGTAACTTTTGTTTTATATTTACTGTTTTGCCATGTTTGTCTTGTTTTAGTTTGATCTTTTTTAATTGGATATAATTTCCAAGTTCTGGAATATTCACATCTTGTTCTGGATACTTCTGCTTGATGCCTGGAGTTGTTTTCAATTTTCTTGTCAAGTTAATCACTTAAAATGGTACAATTGATGAAGTGATGAATCTCTGAAATTAAATTCTGGAATTCCAATTCCAATTTCAGTTTAATTGAATTTAGCATCCCGGCATATTTGAAGGCTCTGCCTCACTGTTTCTGTAACCTGCCTTGGAAGGGAGACTAATTTTGCCAATTTTTATTGAAAACATGGTGAATATGAGATATGAGATGGCCGAGTTTGTCTAGGATTGTTAAGTGGATGGATAACATTGTTTGTAAACATTTATGAGCATTTACTAATTATCATGTTTAAGAAGGGATTAACATTATTTCCACACACAGGAAAATTTAGGGATTTCTTTGGAGTTATTTACTATAAATGCTTTTGATGTTAAAGGGAAAGGTATGCTTCACTGAAAAGAATGATTGGCTGTTGGAGATAAAATAAATGGAGAAAGAAAATTGGCTGTTGGAGATAAAATAAATAGAGAAAGAAAAAGTACTATTTTTTCAACAAGGATGCTGCAGTGGATGATTTCAGCACAAGAAAAGACATAGTATTGAATTATTGTTTTGATGTGAAGTCAGATATGGAGTTGATTTAGGATTAGGATAGTACATAGAGAACTCAACTGAAGTAGTTTAGTTTGTTCAGGTGATAATGTCTAAATGGGCCAGCATGTAGGAAAACATAATTTATTTTAAATGTGCCAGAATGACATGGAGACGACAAATGATTTCATGAGAAAAATGGCACAGATGGATCTCTGCAGTCAGATCAAGTTGTTTGAACACTATTGTCTGCTGAGTTGGTTAGGATATATGTTATTTCATGGAGTTTGGTTAAGATTTCTTGATGTAGGTTGATTTTGTAAAACAAAAGTGTCAGAAGACAAAGATGAAGAAAGCTCCATGTAAAGAAGGATTGCTGGAGGCAAATTAGCATAGTCCCCACTATAATTAATTGCGTAATAGCTTGTGATATTTACCTCTCTCTCTGACTTGTGTCAACCATAACCTCCATGCCCTTTGCAGTTACGATAAAGGAGCACACTTCTTCTTACCATCCTATGTCATGCGGATACATGGTGCAAAACAGCAACGTGAAGCAGTTAAGATGGCACCTAGGAAGCAGCTACAACCAGTTTTTGAGGTATGTACATATTAGATGCATTGCAGGGTTACTGTTGCATATTTTTTCGTTTGAACTAATTTTCTACGGTACTGACATGTGATGATGTTCGAACAAAATCTTATATGATACTAACATGTGAGAATAATTGTGTATAGCTATATGTGCTATCACATATGTGTAGATTTTACTAGCTTAGCTTCTGGTTTAACAAGGATTCTCTCTTGTTTGAATGAATTTTCCAGGCCCTGGATACGCTAGGAAATACCAAATGGAGGGTAAATAAGAGGGTACTTAGTGTTGTTGATAGAATATGGAATAATGGAGGTCGTCTTGCTGATTTGGTAGACCGCAATGATGTGAGTATCTTTTCCAATTTTCGCCCAAGTAACTCGTGGTGTTTTGAGAAACTCATTTACTTCTCCTTTGTGTTCTAAGAGTTGATTATGATGTTTATAGCAATTAAAAAACCTTTCTCATTTAATGGCTTCATATCAGGTTCCTTTACCTGAGATGCCAGAAACAGAAGATGAGGCACTGCTTAAGAAGTGGAAGTGGAAACTCAAAGATGTGAAAAAAGAGAACAGGGAAAGACATTCACAGCGTTGCGACATAGAACTTAAACTTACTGTAAGGCTCATTTTATTTTGTTTGAGACAGTACACTTCCAATTTTCTTGATAGGGCTTATGCCATCGTTCTTAATTGGCCTCAGGTAGCACGGAAGATGAAAGATGAAGAAGGTTTCTATTATCCACACAATCTTGACTTCCGTGGGCGTGCCTACCCCATGCATCCGTACTTAAACCATCTTGGCTCAGATCTGTGCCGGGGGATTTTGGAATTTGCAGAGGGACGCCCTCTTGGAAAGTCAGGCTTACACTGGCTGAAGATACACCTTGCAAATCTGTTTGCTTGCGGTGTAGACAAGTTATCTTATGAGGGACGGATAACTTTTACTGAGAATCACCTTGATGATATAATTGATTCTGCGGAGAAACCACTTGAAGGAAAGCGTTGGTGGTTGCATGCAGAAGATCCATTTCAGTGTTTGGCTGTGTGCATTAACCTAACTGAGGCTTTGAAAAGCTCCTCGCCAGAAACATATATTTCGCATATTCCCATTCATCAGGTATATCTTATTAATGTCATTGCACTGTCCTCATGTGAACTTCTTGTGGACATTTTTAAGAAGGATTATAAAGCATCCTACTCTGTAGAGCACAGTTTTGCTGAATTAATGGGGAATGGGTTGAGAGAGGTAGGTGTTTTAGGGAGCTGAAAGAAAAAAGGAGAGTCAGGATTCTTTGCTATTGTAGCTTGCTCTGATTGATTTAGAAAAACAAATAGATTGATAAGCTTAGGTGGTTTCTATTGGTACTAATGCCAGGCTGCTCTCTTTCTTTTCGCTGGGCTTATGTTTGCTCTTCTAGCATCTAAATTTATTTTGCTTTGATATTTCTGTATTTTGTCGTAACCTGTACTGTACTGCCTTCTGAGGTACCCCTTCCCTGCTATGGTTCTCTGCAGGATGGTTCCTGCAATGGCCTACAGCACTATGCTGCACTTGGAAGAGACAAGGTAGTGTCCTTAACTTGAATTGGAAGATGGTATCAAGTTTTGATTTTCTGTCAATTATTTCTGATATGCAAAACCCGATATGCCAATCTGTTTGTCTGATTTTCATTTCCTAATGTACTATGCTGACATCAATAATTTGTTGAATTCAAGCTGCTCTTTCAGAAGTAGCTTGCAAACTTTCATTTTTGAACTTTGTCTTTTTTTTTTTTTTTTTTTTTTGAAAAAGGTAAGATAAAAATGCATGTGATTATACTTTGAACCCATCAGCATGCTTAGTCATTGGAATCTTGAGCAGTTGGGAGCAGCTGCTGTTAATCTCGTTGCTGGAGAGAAGCCTGCAGATGTCTACTCAGGAATAGCTGCTAGGTACGTAGTTTCCTCGTGATACAGCAGAAAGATTTGATCTCAGATGTGCTTTTGTTGAAGGAAACCAATGAAGCTGGTGGTTTGTAACTCAGTGATTTAAAGATTAGATCTAAAATTTGAAAGCGAAGATATTTGACAAATAAAAAAAGATATGCTGAACATTGAGGCAAATCTTGGGTAGTTGGTTTAATAAAGGGTTACTCTTTTAACATCACAAGTTCCATTTAATCACAAGAGGATAGAATCTGAACTTTGACTTCTGACCAATTCTTGGTAGGAGGACCCTCAAATATGATCTTAGGAATGTCACCCAAATCACCTCTTAATTGGGTCCCACTTTTTCCTGCAAAACGCCAGCATGTATTGATTTGATATAAATTCTGCAATAAGCATTATTGCCTTGCCTGAGTGTTTGAAAGCATTACTCTCTCCAATCCAAAGAAGAATGTATTTCACTGGGTGAGTTTTCTGGTGTTCTAATAAATCTATGTAATTAGTATTAACATCCAATTGAAGATCAATATTTCTGTTTAAATTAGGAACACCTAATTCATTTCAAATCAATCAAAGCAAAACTGCAAATTGGGAAAGCTCCTATTCCTGGCCTATGACCAGATCCATATGTTAGGCTTCGTGTACAGAAGTCAAATTCCTATAGTATCCATTGGAAGAATTGTTCTTTTTTCCACCCTATATTTCTGATAATGCATTGCTGGTTGTGAAGCAAGCAGATATCTGCAAAAGAATGTGGCAATAAATGTGCACTTCTGTAATGCAGAGTACTTGATATCATGCGGAGGGATGCACAGAAAGATCCAGAAGTTTTTCCTGATGCATTGCGTGCAAAAGCATTGATTAATCAGGTTTTCTGCATGCTTTCATTCTTGATTGTTGTGGCCTTCTGTCATTAGGGGATGGCTTTGTTACAATTGGATCAAAACTGGCCCATGCTTTTCCTTTTTATTTATTTATTTATTTATTATTATTATTATTATTATTTGGTCTCATTCAAAGGATAGGTTATACCTTGCCTTTTTTCATAGTGGGGAGATTCTTATGCTTTCAAACTAAATAGTGATTTGAAATCATCTAGGTGGATAGAAAATTGGTGAAGCAGACAGTGATGACATCTGTGTATGGTGTGACTTACATTGGTGCTAGAGATCAAATCAAAAGGAGGTTAAAGGACCGTGGTCTCACAAACGAGTCAGAGATCTTTGGTTGTTCTTGCTATGCTGCAAAGGTGTGAAAGGAGCATCCCAACAAGGAGGATTCATAGGTCCTTATCCTCACACTTTTTCATAGAACAGGTCACTGACTATTTATTTTATTGCTTGATAAGGTGACCTTAGCTGCCTTAGGAGAGATGTTTGAAGCTGCACGAAGTATCATGAACTGGCTTGGGGAATGTGCAAAGGTGATCAATTTATTTGTTTTTTCCTTCATATTGATTTTTTTTCTTATTGTTATATTTAGTTTCTATACCAACAACTGACATTCTGTTTACCTTTTTTCTTTGGGTTGTCCATATGACGAATGACTTCCACATGACCAGATTATTGCATCTGAAAACGAGCCAGTGCGGTGGACAACTCCAATAGGACTTCCTGTTGTACAACCTTACCGTAAATTAGGGAGGCATTCTGTGAGTTCCATAACATTTCCTGAAGCATAGTAGAGCATATAATACTTGCAGGAAAAAAATAAAATCTTGACATTTTTTTACATTCATATCGTTAGAGAGGGCATTTTGAGTTCTCTTACCTTCCTTTTGTACAATTGTTGCAGATCACAACTTCCCTACAGGTTTTAACTCTACAAAAAGAAACTGACACGGTAATGTTACGTATCTCTGTTGCTGGTTTCTGCTTTAGTTAATAGCAATTACATAATATTTACTCTGACTTGTGGTCTGTGCTAAGATGTTGATGGCACATCAAATTTTGTAAGATCTGAATAACCAGTTTTTATGGCTGAAGGATCATAGTATCTTACCTGTTACCTTCTGTAAGCTGTTTCCTAATATTCTGAGCCAGTTTCCGTGTAAACAGGATTCTGGTAGACTTTTAGCGGGTGCCTTAGCTTGTTGTCTAGCTAAATATTAGTTCAGTCTGAACTGTGACCAAAATACTAAAAGAAAGGTAAAAAAGGTTGAACCTTCTGGGTCTTGGATCTCAAATTTGGTTGTTCTTTTACTGTTACAGGTTATGGTTAAACGACAGAGAACAGCTTTCCCACCAAATTTTGTTCATTCCCTCGATGGTTCTCATATGATGATGACTGCAGCTGCCTGCAAAAGGGCAGGCTTAAACTTTGCAGGTTTTTTCTCTTGTAGCTGGATTTTGTCTCAATTTCTGTCCCATTCCTAGTTTTGGTTTCTCATTACTGTATATTGGCATACCATTGCAGGAGTTCATGATTCATATTGGACGCATGCATGTGATGTGGATGAGATGAACAGGATACTGAGGGAAAAGTTTGTTGAGCTCTATGAAACACCTATATTGGAGAATGTAAGTATTAGCACTACTATATTGTTATACAACTTGGAAACATAAATGGTCCATCCATTACCTAGGATCATTATATATTTGTAAAAGGAGAAAACCCAATTGAACATTTTTGAAGTTTGTTTGGTAGAGCTGATAAGAGGCAAGTTAATTTCTTTATACTCTCTTTAATTGATTGTGGTTGTTTTGATGTGGAGAAAAGAACAAAGGAACTGTGTTGTGTAAAATCCAAGTCTGAATTCCTGCGTTTTTTACTGTTCTTTTTTCCTCAACCTTTTGTTTTGTATGCAGTTGTTGGAGAGCTTTGAGAAGTCCTTTCCTTTGTTGTCTTTTCCGCCTTTGCCTGAGCGGGGAGACTTTGAGTTGAGGGAAGTGTTGAAATCACCTTATTTCTTCAACTGATTCAGTGCAAGGGTTCCTCTCATTGCCTACACTAATATGACCCCATTGCCTTATGGGTGTCGTTCATTCTTTGTTTCTTGTCAAGCTTGATTATGGAAAGCTGTGATCTAATGGAAAACTTCCTGCTAGAGACTAGGCTCACTCTTGTATATAATATATTCAAAGGCGTCATCAAGCACGAGAGATCTTCGTTTGGTCTCTTTGCCATTGACTCAGCTCTGAATGCTGTTGTATAGCAAGCATGTTTGTTTTGTGCTGGGTATGGACTTTTTTGGCTTCCTGCACTGAACAAGAATGAATGAGGAGATATCAAGAGTATGGGTGCTTATCACTGCTAGGATGACATTGGGTTTCTTTGATTTTCGAGAAGATCCAGAGCTTAGTGATTTTGCGACATCCCTCGACTCCAGGAATGCGGAGAGTATGAGGTCCCATAGTTATTATCTAACACAAAATGCTGGGTTACATGTTTCAGCATTACAACGGATTGGTACTTATTGTACCACCATTGATCCTTGTCATCCACACTGAAATGTAAAGTGAATATTGTAACTTTATGTAGTTTCTATGTAAAGGTTGGGAAGTTGGGATGAACTGTTTTTTGGCCAACTAAAAATTGGCTTTCGGATGTACAGAAATGAAGCAGAATCAGAAGAAATGATTTCACAGAAATAACTTTTATGAAACCCAGTGTTTTTGTAACTTCCATTGATGCTAAATACCCTTCGTTTTGTTACAAGTAAAGTTCATATGGTATAAGTTGTCAATTACAATTCAAATGAAACAATTACTATCAATTGGAATCTGAAAATGATCTTTTAGATTTAGAATGAATCTATTACATCATAATTTTACAGAGTCAGTTTAGGCTGTGGGGAACTGAGGTTGAGGCTTGATCTCACTTTATTCATTTGAGAATAACGTTTTCGATAATGAAAATAAGAGCATTATTTAGGATCCATTCGACTGAAAAAAAAATGTTTAGATATCAATAGCCGCAAACTTTTTTTTTTTTTTCATTTTTATATTTTGAGAAAACAAAGCTTCGTTACAAAGTTTTGCAAGTTACTAAGGTAATGGTTGTAGGAATTTTTCTTTTTTTTTATTGTGTTTTTCTGTTATTTTTTCATCTTAAATTCGTTGTGTGTTTAGTTTTTGTTTTAATCATGTTTTTTTTTTTTTTAGCTTTTTGAGATAACAATGTTAAATCACAACGTTAGCACTATAAAATTACAAACCTGTCAACTTTTTTTTTTATCTTAATCTTGTTCCTCTAATTTTTTTTTTTTTTACTCAAGTAAATTAAATTAAAAATTAAAAAAAAATTAGAAAAAAAATTAGAAAATTTTATCCTGTCTTTTAACCATTTTTAAGTAAATAGTTTTAAAAACATCTTAAAAAGATTTATACTCTTCCATTTGAGTAAAATTAAGAAATTTGTAAAATAAAAAATAAGAAAGTTATAATATATTTTTGTGAGGTAATTATAAGATTATAAATATAATTAAATTTTTTTTAATATTTCAAAAAAATACTATAAATATTTTATTTTATACTCAAAACTTACTTATTATTACATAGATGAATTTAAACTCATAAAAGATATTTTATATATCAATAATCACACACTTTTTTTTTTTTTTATCATAGTTATATTTTGAGAAAATAGAGCGTCCTTACAAAGTTTTGTAGGTTACTAAGGTAATGATTGTAGGAATTTTTCTTTTATTTTTATGATGTTTTCTATTCTTTTTTCATCTTAAAGTCGTTTTTTATGTTTGGTTTTTGTTTTAATCATGTTTTTTCTTTAACTTTTTGAGATAATAATGTTAAATCATAACGTGAGCACTATAAAATTGCAAACATATCAACTTTTTTTTTTTTATCTTAATCTTGTCCATCTATTTTTTTTTACATAAATAACTTAAATTAAAAAAATTATAGAAAAAAGAAGAAGAAAGATTTATCCTGTCTTTTAACCACTTTTAAGTGAATATTTTTAAAAACATCTTAACAAGATTTATACTTCCCCACTTGAGAAAAATTAAGAAATTTGTAAAATAAAATAAGAAAATTATAATATATTCTTGTGAGGTAATATAAGATTATAAATATAATTTAAAATTTTAATTAAAACTTTTTTTAATATTTTAAAAAATACTATAAATATTTTATTTATACTCAAAATTTGCTTATTATTACATAGGTAAATTTAAACTCATAAAAGATATTTTAAATAAAAAATACTTTTATTTTCATTTTTTCAGTTTTTTTTTTTTGGGGAGCTTTTAGAGGGAGTGACGTGACATATTTAAAAAAAATTAAAAAATTAAAATAGATCTTTTAAAGTATTATAAAATTATAAATTTAATTGAAAAGTTTAAAACTTAATTGAAACTCTCTTGACATTTAAAAAAATTCTATAAATATTTTTTTTTGTACTCAAAGTTTGCTTAGCCTTTTTTTTTTTTTTCAGTTTTCAACTTTCAAAGAGAGTGATTGAATATATTTGAAAAAATTAAAAAACCTTTTTGAGATATTATAAAACTACAAATATCCTTCAAAAGTTTAAAACTTAATTAAGTCTTGATATTTTTTTAAAAAAAAACACTAAATATTTTATTACTCAAAATTTGTTTACTATAGTAGATATAGATTTATACAAATAAATGATGTTTTAAATAAATAAAAAATATTTTTATATTCGCTTTTTTTCAAATTTTTTTTAATTCAATAGAAAAATAATAGATATGAGATTTAAGTAAATAAACAAAAATCCTACAAGACTAACAATGCAATTTAACACTATTAACGTAAAAAATAAACAGAATGCGATTTAACACTATTAACTTAAAAAATAAAAAGAAAGACACGATTAAAATAAAAACCAAATGTTAAAAAAAAAAATTATGATGAAAAAGAGCAGAAAGGGACCGCCGAATAAAAAGAAAAAAGAAAAAAGTTGAGGGATACTGTATCCATTAACCCCTTCTAAAAAGGCTATACATGATTGTACAAAAGTGCATTGCGTCAGCCTAATTTTGACCAAACTACTAGTCTACAACATCCTCTCTCCATTTAGAAACATCTCTCTCCATTTAGAAATTACCCCCAATCCCAAAGGCCATCTCCGTCCTTGGATGCCTTCAAAATTTAAATTAACCAAAGTCAACTCAATCACAACGAATAGCATTCGGCAGCCATCGTTGTCCATATGTGTTTAAAAGATGTCCTTCATGCATATATTTTGTGGCATGCCACAAACTAGGAGAAAATGGATTATTTCATCACCAAAAGCCAGGGTGCCAAGTTTGCATCAGTTTCTTGGTACATTTAAGCCCCCGGTAGTGTCTCCTAGGAGCCATTTCTCTAAGAAGGTTGCAAGGCCCAGACAGAGGCGACCACTAGAATATCAGTTCAGTATCCGTAACGATCATTTAGAGAGGTTCGTCCATCACCTGATTGCCCTGCATGGGGTATAGAAGTTACAAAATATTAGACGAATATCAAGCTTTCAATATATGCTCATTGTGCATCAACGCACTGAATTTACAACCAAAATTTGAGGTTTTCAGAGAGAGCTTTTACCTTCAGGTGGTACCCAGGTTTCATAATCTGAGTTGCTACTGAGAAACGAGGGTTTCTCTGGGCCAAGCACTCTTTTTGGCCTTTTCTTTTCCTTGCTGCGTTGATTTGTGCCAGATATCTCTTGGCTTTGATGATTTCCTTCTTCATCTTCTGCATGGTATCCTCTTTTATGTTTCAGTAACAGTGCAACAGCATCTTCTGCCAAGAGCTCTGCTCCCGCAGATGATGATGTTGATTGTTCAGAAGCTTCATTATCATTAGCTCCAGGCGCATCAGCTCCCTTCCGTTTCCTTATTATCAGACCAGGAGCAGCACTTTCGATCTCTGAATCCACTTTAACCTGCGCACCTTCATCATTACCCAGAATTTTCTGCCTCTCTTTGTAATCCACAAACTGATCAGACTCATCCATGATCAACACCTCTTGTTGTTGGGTCTCTTCTATTTCCCCTTTGTCTACAGCACCTAGCCATTGGGGTTTTACAACAGTATAAACAGCAGGTTTGTCATCAGGAGCATCAATGACAATCTTCTCAGTTTCTGGCACATCATTTGATTCCATTTTAGCAACCACAGCATCTTCAGTTTTCTGTGTCTGCATGGAGAGACTGGTGGGTTTTTGCAATGCACTACTTTTTTTGGTTCTGTGGATGATTGCCTTTTGGTGGCAGAAACAGGCACCTCTGCTTTATCAAGTTTCATATCATGCACTTTTGAATCCCTTTTCTGAGCAGCTTCTCCTGATGGATCAGCAATCTTTAATAGGAACAAGATCCTGTCTAGTTCAGATTGTAGAGAGGA
This sequence comes from Dovyalis caffra, assembly GCA_963924115.1. Classification (NCBI taxonomy): domain Eukaryota; kingdom Viridiplantae; phylum Streptophyta; class Magnoliopsida; order Malpighiales; family Salicaceae; genus Dovyalis; species Dovyalis caffra. The sequence goes on along the minus strand of CAWUPB010000957.1, from coordinate 1,706,290 downwards.
TAGCTCCTTTTCGAGTTGCACAGCTTTATCCAGCACTGACAAGAAAATTTGGAAATAAGCAACTATACAGAAATGACGAAATTGTTCTCAAGCATTCACTGACCCGCAAGCGCGAGCGCACACACACACACAGAGGACACAGCACTAGCACTGACAAGTAATAGGAACCAAAACCACAAAGGCACGAAGATGCTTCTCAAGCATATACTATGGCATAAATATAGGTAATTTATTTCACCCTACCTAGCTGAGATGAAAGCCCTGACATGTAAGCATCAAGTGCATCTCCAGCTTCATTCTCGACTGTATTTTCTGATGCCAATTTATTCTTCTCGATAGAAAGCAATTCTTTTTTGTCTTCCATTTGTTTCATAATAGCATCTCTCTTGTCAAGAAGAGTGTCAGCAGTTTCAATTGATTGATTTTCACCAGCTTTTTGCGTTGATGGTTTCTTTGTTCGGTCATAGAATTCGTCATCATCACTGAATGAAGTAATAAGCATTAGTTATTTAATTTGCATGATCACGATTTCAATTTAAAAAAAAGGGGAAAAATAAAAGATGACTGGGTGACCAATCATGCAAAATCATTAATATGGTTTATAAAATATCAAGCCCTGAGAATAATTCACAAGACAATAACTCAGTAATGTAAAATAAATCATAGTACGGCATTGTTATTTTCTTATTTAATGGATGTTCAAAGGTTTTTGGTTTGGAGAGAATCCTGCAAGGTAATGTACCTTGAAAAACCTTCATCATCTTCTGTTGTTCCCTTTCCTTTACCACGAGATATCTTTCCAGAACGTGCCCCAATGCTTTCCTGGATACTTTCATTAAGAGTCTCTTCCAAGTTTTCTAGTTCTTCCATTATCTGTCAAAAGATATAAGAGAATATCATGTACAGGTGGGGAGAAATTCCAAAGAGATTTTGCTTTCTAACATAAAAATGGAAACAAATCACACAACACATGGGGAGAAAAGACCAGCTTGCATTTATCCTTAGTAGACTTTTTACCTGCGTTATTCTTTGTTCATTGCGTGCAATCTGAGTTTGCTGACCTTGTGTTAATCCACCTTGTGCAATGTCTTTAGCACGAATGGCATCTATTTCTTTCTTCATATGAGCAATCTACAGCCAGACTTTGGTTGAATAAGCATAAATGAGCAAGAAAAATAGCATGAGGAACAAGGGAGAAGCAGAACATCTACATATTCAAAATACTAAAACAAAATGCAAATGGAACAGTAAACATGGGAAAATGAAGCTCTCTTCTCCCTCAATAAATCACACTGATACATAGCATGTGCAACAATTAAGATTTAACACTTCTAACACCAGGAGAAAAATAAAAATGAAAGGCAGTACAGTAAAAGGAAAGAAGTCATCTCTAAAAATAGTACTTCAAGTAGTCTAAAGGTAACAAGATGAAAATTTTAGAAGATGCTAGAACATATATTGAAGGGGATTGAAAATCTGGATACAGATTAGTCTCATGTTCAAGGTATAAGACATTAAACTTATAGAAATGAGGAACTCGGAATACTAAAAAGAAAACCACTTACCTTTTCTGTTCGTTTTATTATTTTATCACGGGTTTTTTCCTGCTTCTCTGTAAGTTGCCCTTTGTAGGTTTGCCATGTTACTTCATCACCATCATCCTAGATATCCACAAAAAGATACACAGAGAAGATAATCATCAGATTTCAATTATAAAGCAAAAGAATCTAATTTAGGATTTATAGAAAAGTTTTGGAACACGAGATACTTCGTTTTCTAATTCCAAAAAGAAATTGACCTGGAGGTAAATTGTCAAGAGTACATATAAAATAGTTAGTCTTCAAGTCCCTAGTTGGGATAGAAACAACAAATTCTCATTGAATTACCCTTTTTCTTTTTTGGATTACTAAAAATGCAAGAATTCTGCATAAGCAGGAAAGGTAAGATTGACAGAGCGTATAAACAAACACTACTATTGTCCAACATGCATACTTCATAGAGAACAAATAATAGTTTAAGCAATCCTCCTTGCATAAAAGTGCAAACAAAACATAATCTCATATGTACTATATTTTCTGCAAAGCAACTTACGGCAACGTGTTGACAAAAAGAAAAGTTGAATATCTGCCGACAGTAACAATAAGCCAACAACAATAATTCTTGCTAGATTACATCAAAAAAATATTGAGTGACACTAACCTCTGCTTCTTCAATAGCATCTTCTCCCATGCCCCATGAGATACCATCAGCAAGAGATGCTTCCAACCTTGCTCGTTGAAGTGAGGCTTCCCGATCTTGCATCTCTAGCCGGATCTTAGCATCTCTAAGAATTTTCCGGTCAGCTTCCTACAATACATGATACATTATGGCAATTGATTCATTCCTGCTGTTTAAGCAACATAATATAACTTTATGAACGTACTAACAAATCTATGCAAGAGAAATAGAACTACTTCTACAACAGAGGTATGTCTGTAATTCATTTAATCTTCCAAACTAAAAACTCTTCATGTTTATTCTTTTAAACAACCTGGAGAACCAACATACATGTAAACACCACTCAACTTTGGGAACAATTTATATAACATTTTGGACATAAGGTAATGCATGAACGTCCATGAGCACACACATACGCAAACTGTATTCAGAATAAGGTCAATCAAAGGAAAAAAGAAAGAAACAAGGAGTAATGTCCAAGTACACAAAATCTCAGACATCAATGAAGCACTACTTATGTGTGTATAGTGACAGCAATCTTACCGGTGGCATCAAGTCAGGCGGCCCTTGAAAAATGTACAATCGAGACGATCTGTGCAAGGAAAGAACACAAAAGGAATTTTCAGAAATATGCAAGGACAATAATGTATAAACAGCAACATCCTTTCCTATATAATGTCTTTTCAAACATAACACTCATAATATAACACCACATGTAAGAAAAAGATTGAAACATTCAAACATAACACTATATGTAAGACACAAATTGAAACAATCTCAGTATATATAGGATGAAGAATATGTGAACCAAAGCTTATTAAAGGTTTTGACCATGAATCCTAGTTATGGTCTTCGTCCAACAGCCCCTTATGCACTATGAATTGTGGCTTAACATCACAAGTACAGTGATGTTAAGTTATGCAGGCAATGATGCCAGGTGATAAACAATAAAAAAAGTGTAGGATTATATTAATGCCAGAGGAACGAAAGACACAGAAGAATGAGATAAGTCAAGGAATCAACTAAGAAAGTTACTCACTGGCCAAATCGAATAACATCACCAACATGTAATGCCACGTGAACTCTCTTCTCCACCTGATAAACAGGAAAAAAAAAAAGGGACACAATTAAGAATGCAACAAAAAATATCACGCACTGTAAGGAAAAAAACATTTAAAAGAAGAAATCAGCAGCAGATCATTAAAATACAACCTACTCTACAGAAACTTTTTTCCAGCAGCAAATTTCAGAAAAAGAAGCCACCATAACCCTGCCTCACACCTTTACTACCTGAGAGCAAGGCTTTGTTCTACAAGATTTTCAGCTACTAAATATGTAATTCATTTTACGGGGTCAACTCCCCCTCCCTCAGGTTCTAGCACGGGACAACTTTGGATGCAAAATCAAAACGACAGAAAATCCTCGCCTATCTCATATAAAAGATTGATTCATTTAACAAAATGCTAAATTGATGAAAATTGAAAAGCATAAATTCTGCTAATTTTGGCTGATGATAAATTGGAGCTACTGTTTTTCATTTTGTGTCAACAGCATGAATAAACTTAGACTTGAAGGTTTTCCTATCAAGAAGGGATCTGTTCCTCTGGAAGATTCTAGATCAACTGATCAGACATGACAAGAAAAAAAATTTCTGACTGTCCAGACTGTGTTAACATGCAAAAAATGTTGGTTGGCTGTTGTTAATGTTTGCTCAGAATCAGAATACTTCTCCAGTAAGGTACTAGTGTTTAGAGTATTGTATGTAGTAGATCCATGCAGTGTATTTCACATTTTGTTAGGATTTCTTTTGTTTAGCAATTAGAATCATCAGAGTCCCAAATACTATGCATTTTTTGCCTCTTGAAGCTCTATTGAGATTGTACAAATAGGAGAGGCTAGCATTTATTTTGTACCCTATAACCTTCTGCAGCTATTAAATCTATAAATTCTTGGAAAGTTTATCCAAACTATCATTTTGTTTGCTTTTCTTTTAATTCCTTCCTCAGGATCCAGGACATTTACTGCATGAGGTCTGGTTTAAAGGACATTACATTTTTGCAAGGTCTGGTGTAAAGCACATTATATTTTAGCCAAGTTGTTTAGCTTGGATTTATCTTTCCTTTTCTTTTGTGAAATTATCATCCAATCAAACCATAAATCTAACGCATCTGGGTGACTAAATGACTTACATAGCTGGGTATATATGGGATAGCATGTCACAGACTGCAAATTCCATTGCAACATCAATGTATCACTTACATCAGACCTTAAAGTACTGCATATAATTTAAATATAAAAAGGGTAATGCAAATGATGCTAACCTGACTCTTGTTAATGAAGGTGCCATGAGTGCTGCCGAGGTCGTAAAGATAGGCATCTCCATTTCTTTTGAACTGGAGAACTGGCAAAGAGAAACAACTTTTTAAATAATGACCCCAGCACCTAGAATTAAGGAAACTTTCAACAACTCTATGCTTGAAGTCCAAATGAATAAGAGTTCCTTAACCCATTTACTCCCCATATCTAGGCATCGATAAACGGATTCTATGACATGGAAAGCTGGAGATAATCACTGTAATTACACAACTACAAACAAAAAGGAAATCAATATAATTCTCTGAGAAAATAAGCTTCGGAAAATACTGAACATGATTTACATGTAAAATAATCCATGCAATCTTCAAGTCAAACACCAATGTACTTGGATGGAAAGAAAAAGAAAAAGAAAAAGGAAAGAAGAAGAAAGTCCAACTCTGTAAGCTACTTCTCTGAAACTTCTTTTAGCAATAGCAGTCTTCCAGAGAAAGCATAACGACTACAATCACTGAGCAGTTTTTTTGGCAGCTTTGGGAAAGGGAAGTTAGCAGCAGTTCATATAAACAATCTAAGTTACTAACAAGATTCAGCTAGAGCCCAACACAAGTCTATATGCTGGAAAGGCCAGGTAGTTTAGCTAACTACCAACAGATATAGAAACTTTCCTATGGGAAGCGAAGTTTCATCACTTTTCTGTCTGATCCTGACATTATGGTAGAGGCAAATATTTCAAAAAGTACTAACCCTATAAATATAGCACATGCTAGCCACAAGCAAAAGGTAGCCAAAATACGTGATCGCAATTTTTAGCTCAAATTCAATTAATTATATCACTCACGAATGTGAATCAAAGAGCAATGCCACATCGAAACTGATTACAAGATTGACCTGAATCATTTACTTCGTTAACTAACTCATTTCATCAAACAATTCTTAACTTCAAGAATTAAAGAGAGAGAGATAGCACAGAAAATACCGGCGTGGAAGCGAGAGATAGTAGAGTGCTCGAGAATGAAATCGCAGAGCTCCACACGGCCAAACATGTAAGCACCTTTATGGCAACTAGACAGAAAAACACCATCAATACTTTCATTAGTTAATCAAAATTATGGTGATGATAAGCACCAAAAAATCAAATCAGAACAAGACTCACACATCGAGTTGATCAATAATGGAGCCATCTTTGAGAATCTCGAGGGAGAATTTATGACAAGGTGGCGCACTCCATTCTGGAATTGTGTACGGCACAGATGGATTCTTTGATTTTGTTTTCTCTTGCTCTGTAGAGGTTTCTCGTGGTGTGGAATTAGGATTTTTGAAAGGTGGTGGAGCCATGGATGGTTTTGCAGCTGTTGGTGTGGAGGAGATTTGTGGTGGTTCGTCGATAGCTGAGATTTTAGATTCGGGTTCGAGTTCTGTGGTGGAGACAGCATCGGTGGAGGTGGTGGAGGCAGCGTCGGTATTGGGATTTCTTGGAGGAGGAGGACCCATGGTGGTGGTTGTCATTGTTACTGGCTTAGTGCTACGGGAGTTTGGAGAGAAGATAGAGGGAATTAATGGCGCATGGAGGAGTGTTTTAACAGGTTCTGGAAACGGAAGTAAGTTGGGCCCGACGGGTTTTGATTTTATTGACTTCACCAGTTTGGGCTTCTCAAGAGTTTTTGGCCCAATAAGAAATTTCAAATTGGATTAAATAGACGGATATATCATCACTCTTTCGTGCCAAAAAAAAATAGTAAAATGGTAAATAATAAGAAAAAAATAACAAGAAAAAAACTCCAATAGATTAGTGGATTTATGGATCCTTGGATTACTAGAATTTTACAATTTTAAGATTGGAATCCCACGATTTAAGCATACTTTTGAAGTTTTATTTTTAGGTTATTGTTTTTTCTATGTTTAACATTACTTAATGAGAAAATGAATAAACAATAAATCCTGTTAGATAGTTATAAATTCTGTCCAAAAAGTTATCACAGGAGTTCCGGTTTTGAGGCATGTAAGGGCACCAATTGTGCAGAAATTAACCTAATCTAACACAGTGCTTTTGGGATGGGAATGGGAAAAGGTTCAAGGCTTCCTTGTCCAGTGATCTGATATTTTTTGCTCGTTTCCGAGAATACGAATAAAATTACATGCAATCATGTGAAGTTGAGGAGCATCACTAAAGTCCAACCCTGAATTTTCTTTAGCCTTTTGATTTTACCAACAAAATTCCTCATGTTTTTGTTAAGTTGTAAAGATCGATATAGATATTACATACGAGTTTAATGCTCTATATAGAATTAACACGACAAAACTCTTGAAAGGTACATAATATATTGAGTCGGGTGTATAAGTCTATAAAGTTCTTTTTTTATATATATAAAATTTTAGTTATCTAAATTGTAAATAGGGATAATATCTCTTGTATTTGTAGCTGTAGCTGTGAATTAACAAAACTCTAATAAGAATTTTTAGTGCAATAAAACACAACACGTTGTGTGAGTGTTTCTTGTTTTTTCTGTTTTATCTTCTTTCTTGATTTGTTTCCTAACTATTTTGTAGCATATTAATTAGGTGGAATGACTTGCTTCTTGTGAACTCTCATTTGAGCAGTAGCTAGGGAGGGCATTTTGAAATCAAATAATCAAACACAAGTTGAATCCATCGCATCTTCCATCAAACCAACCAATTCTTGTGAGGTTACAATTTTTAGGAGAAGCAGGAAATATAACAAGGATTATGAAATTTCGAGGTTAATATGTCCCATTTCACATCTGAACCGGACCTAAACGTGCAGCAAAGGGCCTTTGCTCCCTCTAACTCCTAAAAACCCTTGCAGGAAACCATTATTAATCTCACTGATTTCTAAATATTAATCTCATATTTAGAAATAACACTAAAACTGGAGTTTCCAATAAATGTGATCTTATTAACTGTAGAATGTAGTGTATTATTATATGACAACGACTGGAAAAAAATCATATTAATTAAAAGTGATATAGCCTACCCTTTAACAATCTCTCCATACAATGTCACAAGATCATAGCAGAAGAAGAGAGAATGAGTCAGTGTCGAGATAACAGAGAACATGTACTGGGATTAAAGAGAACAACATTGTTGTCGTTCTTCGCTAACTGATAATAAGAATCAACCTAAAGGCACGCTAACTTATGTTGGTGGTAGGAATGCAACCGCATCAAGTACGTACTCTATGAGTACTGGGGGTGGCTGTGTCTGGAGAGGTGGTGGAGGCTGCGGTGGTTAATTTCTTTAATTAAGGATTAAGGAATAAACTATATTATTTAAAACGTCGATTATGGAATAGCCTTTTATTGATTCTGTTTCCTTCTTATATTGACAGATGAAACATGATGATGATAATTTAGCAAAGTTACGAAGAACATTGCTTCTAGGTTTGGTGGTTTAATGGTGGCTGTGGCTCCCCATCTGTTAAATTCGATAGATTCCATGCACTGAAGGTCCTATTAGATTTTTAGCTATATTTTCATGGATGCAAACACCAATTATGCCTCCACAGATAAGTTGAATGCTAACTTCAAAGAATATTAGTAAATTTTCCAATTAAATTTGAAACAAAAAATGAAAATGTGATTAGTTTCTCTAGAACATGGGCTCAAAACTAGAGAAGTGGCCGGGATGAAACTCTGAACTCGGAACTCAGAATTCAAAGGTGGCGACTGCAACGGAAGCGATCCTGCCAGCTGTCCCTCCTAAATTGTCATATTCCCTATTATGCGTCTTTGCCTCTATAAATAAAGTTAAAATCCAGTCCTGTTAAAGGCATTCACAACTTTCATCTATGAAGCAATATCCTTGTTTGTTTCATCCTACGTCAATGCCGCTGTCCAGCATCTTTGTTTCAATTTCCTACCTACGGCGACAAGCAGTTTCTAACTTGAACTTTATATATAATATGATTGTTAAGCTGAGTAGGAACTGCAAGCTAAGGATTTTCCCCAGTTCCTTAATTTTGTAAGCTGGAACTTGCTGGGAAGTCACTAAACAATGAAGCTTAAACTAGCAGAAATTGTCGTAAATAAACATAGAATTCGGTTCCCAATGCTGGAAGGTCAGAGAAAAATCCAGGCCAGAGCCTAAGCAACCTGTGCATTGGCAGCACCATTAAGAACACCATCAAAGCTTCTAAACTTTCCCTAACAGTGGCAAGTTGTCTTTCTTATCTTCCCCTTGCAGACGACAAGACCAAGTCATTTGCATGGATTCTTTGAGAAAGAGAATCACAGCTACCAAATTCATGTCCCAAATCAAAAAGGGAAAATATGTTACTCAACTAAAACCAAAGAAAAAGAATTGAACTTTGTTTCTCCGTTTTTGAAACCAAGAATTGAACTTTCTTATTTTTCAACAACGTTGAATTAACCGAAACTAGTACAAATACATAAACCAAACAAACAGAACATATTATTTATTTACGAAGTAGGAGATTGTTGTCGATACACAAAGTGAACTTTAGATTCCAACAAAGAAACATACTTATCAAGAACTGAAATAACAGCTTCAAATTCAGTAACTTGTTTCTCTATGTCCTCAATTTGCTGCACATACTCGTCAAAATTACCACTCTTACCCTTCAATTGCTCCACAAAAACCCTTAGCCCAGATGCCACATCACCAAACCCTTTGTACTCTTCACTCACTCTTACATTCATCTTCTCCAATAGCTCCAATTGATTGCTTGTCCCCTAAAAAACCAAAACACAGAAAGTAATGCAAATCAATTGAAATTGAACAAAATGGGAAGATGGGTTTCTTGTTTTGGTACCTGAAGTTCGGATGTAACCATGGTTGAGACGCTAGTGAAGAGATCGTTGAGGGCATCGGCGAGGCTGTCTTGCTGTTGTACCTCCGCTTCTTTCTCATTTGGTGACGCCATGGTTAGGAGACTGGGCCCCGACTGAGTAACTCGACAGCTCTGACCTTTTATTAGTACTGGGTTTTCTTTGAGGTCGAAGGTGCATTCGATACCTCTACTATTTTAATTTTGTTCTTATAGTCCCTTTAAATTTTATTTTCTGTTAATTCAGTCCCTATATCTTTTGTAGGTCTGTAATCGAACTAATCAAACATGAATATGATGTTTAAAATTGGTTTGTCTAAATCAAGGGGCTGAGTTTCATACCGAGCTAAAAAGTAATATTAAAAATTTAATTTCATGGCTCTCAAACTTATTCACGAATAAACAAAAGTTAATAAATGTGTTTTGTTTTCAATATCATTTACATGTATAGTAATACTAATTTTATAAAATATTTTTCTTAAATTCAATTTTTAAAAAACTTTAGCCATTGAATTGAAAGTATTCGTTACAAAATATGAGGTTTTTTAAAAATAATTTTTATGAAAAATTGCTTAATTTAATTTTATTAGCTTCTATTTACAGTTTAAAAACATTTAATTTTTGATTTATTTTTGTATTGCAAAAGAAACTAAAAAAGATGATGGTATTACTATTGATAGACTCGTTCACGTAGACTTATTTAATTGTGGACTGTGATCGAGCGTACTCGTTTTGTCCTTATTTTTGCATCTAAGCCATTCATTTTCTCTTGCATTTTACATATCTTACTCTACAACGTTACATTTAGTAATGATGATGTTTTCTTCTTCTTTTTTAAATCTTTTTTGCTCTTTTTTTCTTTCAAATGTCTTGGTCTCTATTAGTTATTTCTTCTTTTCCTATTTATCACCCTTGTCTTTTTCAATCAATTACCATCTTGTCATTAAGTACTTTTGTGTTGTCGTAGCTTTACCCTTCTCTCATTTCCTCCTCTTTTGCTTATTCTCTTCCCATTTTTTCATTGTATTTTCTTCTTCGACGAACATTTAATGATCTTGTGTGTATGGTCAATATAATGGTTTTCTCTAGTGTTTGTGTAAGATGTGAGGAACGAGAGGAAGGCATATAGAAAAATTTGATAATGAACCCAATGTTGAAAGTTGATACGACCAATCATGCTTGACAAAATATATGTATAAGAAATTCGACCATGATTGGATCATAAAATTTTTAAAGACAATTAGTTGGTTTTTTATTATCTTTCTCTTTTTAAAACAATTAATTATAGTTCCACCAATAAAATCTTGGCATTTTTTTGATGCTAAGTTATTTTTATATGTCATTTATTGAAGATATTGCTATGTGTCCACTTTATTTGAGGAAAAAAATAAGAAGAAGAAGAAGAAGAAATAAACTCTCTCTCTCTCTTTCTCTCTCTATGTGTGGGACGTTTCGAATGCATATTTATCAAATTCGGCCCAAATCACTACATCACTTGATTAACATGGTAGAAGGATTTTTAAAAAATTTAAATTTCGATTTTGGTAAGATTCAATTGTATCATTTGAGTTAATTGAGTTTCAAACTTTTAAGAATATTGTTTTGGTTTTAATTTCATTTATATTGTTATTTGATCTCGTAAATATATAGAGAAACAAAGAGAAAGAATGTGATCAATGACAAAGTCCATTCCAATAACTTTTACTCGTCGATTTTTGTTTCGGTTTATTCACCTCCGAGATGAGAGTTTGTTATGGTGGTCTCAAACCATAAAATAGTTGAAAAAAAATGATATTCCAAAATATTCACTTGATTTCTTAAATATGATTTGAATTGTTGACTAATAATAGTTTTAAGTTTTTGAGTAATAATTAAAATTAAAAAGTAAAAAAAAACGTTATGAAATAATAAATGTCCATATATTTTTCATATCCACACTACTCATAATTCTTAATGTGATTTAATTCATTATTCAATATGAGAGATTGAAAGGGCGATGCAATTGATTCAACAATTTATGTACTTTTAATTTTCATAGTCCCTTCCAATTCTCTTCTCAATTTTAAAGCCTATAAATATGCTTGATTGTTCATTAGTTGGTATACAAGATTTTAGAAAGATTAACGTAATAATTTAAAGTCTTTATTATTTGTATTTATTTTATTTTATAATGAATTCTTTTTCTTATCATCTTTCTCTTCAATTCTTCTCTTATATCTATTTCTTTTATAACATATTATCAAGCACGATTATTCTACCAAATGACGTAAATCATCTAGACTATTAAGAGATATGTATCTAATTTATCTTTTACCGTAAATCTAATGATACATTTAGTATATATTTGAAAAACTTGAATAATCTAATAAATATTCTAATGATCTAATGCATATTGTTTTGAGAAATTTGAATTTTATGTTTGTTTTTATTCTCTAACATCATTATTATATCTTGTATTAGAGAATTTTCATGATGTCAAACCTCACAAAGCTTGATTTTGTAGCACTTGACATTTCGAGCAAGAATTATTTATCATAGACGCTTGATGCCGTGACGGATTAAATGCTAATGGTCTTGGACAAACAATCATGAATGTGAATCAAGAATCCTTGTAAAACCGTGCTAAGGCAATGATCTTCCTTCATCGTCATCTCCATGAGAATTTGAAAATTGAATACTTAACGAGTAAAAGATCTACTTGAACCGTGAAAAAAATTTAGAGGAAAGGTACAACAATCATAATTCTTCCAAAAGCTCGTTATGATGTGATGCACTTAAAATTATAAGATTTCAAAACGAGTAAGTGAGTATAATTCTATAGTATTTATAATCAATTCTTAACTAACATTTTATAGAGAAATTATTACCGATTCAAATATGTTAGAGAAAATATTCTCTACTTTTCAAGCCTTGAATATGTTCTCGCAAGCAAGAATATTGAGAAAAAAGTTGTAAGAAATACTCCGAATTAATTTCATACTTACTCATGGTCGAACAAAATAACAAGTTACCGATGAAAAATCATGAATCCCGCCCAATCGGGTCTACTCCATTCTCCGAAGTGAATGTGACATTTTATAATAATTTTGGGTGTGGACGAAGGTTTGGTCATAGCTATGGACGTGGACGTGGTAGTGGTAATACCTACAATCATGGTCGAAATAATTATTTTTATAATCATGATGATCATAATAATACACATCACCACCGAAATGGATAAATTATGAAAAGAAATAAGAAAACAATAAAATTGGATCAAGTCAACATTTCAAAAATGAATGCTATAGATGTGGTATAAAGGGACATTGGTTGCATGTCCGTCGTAGGCCAAAGCACTTAGTCGAGCTTTATCAAGCCTCGTTGAAAAAGAAAGAAAGTGATATAGTAGACAAATTTTATATATCAAAGTAATGATCATGATAATGTTTCTCTTAAAGGTTTTAGTAACTTGACACATTTAGATGTTATTGATTTTATTTTTTAATAGTCTAAAAGAAAAGATCATTAGTTTAATGATAATCATTGAAATTTTGTTACCTTTTTTATTGACGAATAAAGAAGTTTTATGTTTTTTTATATAATTTCATTGTGATAGTTACAATTTTTATTTATTTGTTTGTTTTTATGTCTATGAAGAATATATTGATATTACCAAGTTTGCAATTGGTTTAAATGTTGTAAAGGAGAATCCATACCTCGTGGATTGTGCAACAATACATATTATACTTAAAAATGAAAGGTATTTATCCAATTTAATTACGAGTAAGGCTAATATTAACACTATATTTAGTAGTGTTAATTTAGTCGAAGGCTCTGGAAGAGCAAATATATTATTACCTAGAGGGATAAATTTGATTATAAATAATGCATTATTCTCTCATAAGTCTCATAGAAATTTGTTGAGTTTCAAAGATATCAGTTGAAATGGATATCATATCGAGACAACAAATATTGAGAATATTGAATACTTATATATTATAAAAATTACATCATATAGAAAATATGTATTAGAGAAATTACATACTTTCTATTTTGGCATTTATTACATAAATATTCAAATGATTGAAATAAATACTATAGTAAATCAAAAGTTTACTAATTCTTTTATTATGTGGCATGATCGATTGGGCCATCCTAGATTCATTATGATGTAAAAAAAATTATTAAAAATTTGTATGAGCATCAATTAAATAACCAAAAGATTTTTTTTAATTTGATAAGTTTTATGTCTTTCGTGTTCACTAGGCAAACTTATTATTAAGCCATCATCAAATAAAACTGGAATTGACTCTTTAGTATTTTTAGAACATATTTAAGGTGATATATGTGGACCAATTCATCCACTATGTGGATCATTTAGATATTTTATGGTCTTAATAGATGCATCTACAAGATGGTCACATGTATTCTTATTATCAACTTGATTGAAACATGGCGTTTTCAAGGTTACTTGCTTAAATAATTTGATTGCGAGCATAATTTTCAAATTATACCATTAAAATAAATCGCATTAACAATACCGATGAATTTACCTCTCAAACATTTAATGAATATTGTATGTTTATTGGAATAAGAGTTGAATAGCTTGTTACTCATGTTCATACTCAAAATGATTTAGCAGAATCATTTATCAAAAGCCTCCAATTGATAGCTAGATCATTACTTATAAAAATAAAACTCCCCGTTTATGTTTGGGGTTTAATTGATTTTTAGTCATGAGCCTAATATTTCTCATTTAAAAATTTTTGGATGTGCTATATATGTTCTAATTACTCCTTCACGATAAACTAAAATGGGTCATTAGAGGAGATTATAGATATATATCGGATATGAATCTCTTTCTATAATTAAATATCTTGAATCATTAATGAAGGATGTTTTTATGGCTCGATTTGTTGATCGTCATTTTGATGAAATAATTTTTTCAACATTAGGGGGAATAAACAAAATAAGTAATTAAAAATGTTGAAAAAAGTAATTACATGGAATACTTCATCTTTATATCATCTTGATCCCCGTACAAAACAAGTATAACTTAAAGTTCGGAGGATAATTCATTTACAAAGTCTTACAAATTAACTACAAGATGCATTCTCTAATCTAAATAGAGTAACTAAATCACTTGTTCCTAGTGATAATGCTCCTATTAAAATCGATGTCCCAAGTAGAACAATCTATTAATTTTATAACAAATGAATCTTAAGTAAGCTCTGAAGCGTAAAAGATCAATTGATTCTAAAGATAAAAATCATTGAAAGAAAAAAATAATCAAGATGAAAATATAAAAGAGGCGGATGAAATGGTCCAAGATGTTTTTGATAACAGTGCTCCAGTAGAAGCCCAAATGCTTGAGAAAAATCAAGAAATTTCAATAAATTGTGTTAATACAGGGAGAAAATGAGACCGAAAAGAAATATTCATTGATAATATTTTTGCACATAATATTGTAATTGATATTTTAAATAAGGATCCCGTGCCTAAATCTATTGAAGAATATTGACATAGAGATGATTGAGCTAAGTGGAAAGGTGCAATCCAAGAAGAATTAAAGTGTTTCATGAAACGAGTAGTTTTTGGACCTATAGTTAAAACATTTGAACATGTTAAGCTTGTATGATACAAATGGGTATTTGTGTAAAAATAAAATGATAAGGATGAAATTGTGAGATACAAAACAAGACTTGTAGCATAAAGGTTTTCACAAAGACTCGACATTGATTATAAGAAGACATATTCTCTTATAATGGACACAATTATATTTCGTTATCTTATTAGCTTGACAACACATGAAAAACTTCATATACATTTAATGGATGTGATCACAGACCTATTTATATGATTTACTTGATAATGATATCGATATGAAAGTCCTAAAAGGACTTAAAATGCCTAAAGCGTGTAAAATGCATTCTCGAGAGATGTATTCAATTAAATTACTAAGATCTCCATATAGATTGAAACAATCTGGATGCATGTGGTATAATCATCATAGTGATTATTTGTTAAAAGAAGGTTATAAAAATAATCTAATCTGTCTATGTGTCTTTATAAAGAAATTCGAAAGGGAGTTTATGATAATTGCTATATATGTTAATTATTTAAATATAATTAAAACTCTCGAAGAGATTTTAATTACCATAGATTATTTAAAATAAGAATTTGATATGAAAGATCTTGAAAAAATTTTTTATCTCGACTCGTAGTTCGAACACTTAGAAAATGAAATTTTTATTCATCAATCAACATATATAAAAAAAGTACTACAACGATTCTATATGGATAAGGCTCATCCATTGACTAGTCCAATGATATTTCGTTCACTTAATGTCCAAAATGACCTTTTTCGACCTCGAGAAGATAACGACGAACTTCTTAATCTTGAAGTATCATACCTTAGCACAATTGATGCATTAATGTATCTTACTAATAATACCCAACCCGATATAGCATTTTTTGTAAATTTATTAGCAAGATATAGTGTTGTTTCAATACGAAGACATTGAAATGAAATTAAACATATACTAGGTTATCTTCGAGGAACAATTGATATGAACTTATATTACTTTAATAAATCAAATACAAGATTAATTGATTATGCAGATGTAGGTTATTTATTTGATCCATACAAAATTCAATCTCAAACTAGTTATGTATTTACATATGAAGATATAGCTATATCATGGCGTTTTATAAAGCAAACTATAGCTACCATATCTTCAAACTATGCGAAATACTAGTAATTCACGGGATAAGTCGAGAATGTGTTTGGTTAAGATTAATGACTCATCATATTCGAGAGACATGCGGTTTATCCACTAGCAAGGAAGTTTTAACAACATTGTATGAAAATAATACTACTTGATAGCTCAATTACGGGAAAGATACGAGCAAAAGTGACAAAACAAAACATATATCATCAAAATTATTTTTCACATATGATCTTCAATGGAATAGTGATATTAATGTTCAACAAATTCGATCAAGTGACAATCCAACAGATTACTTCACTAAGGCATTACCTATCATAGCTTTTGAGAAAATAATTCACAAGACTCGGAATGCGTCTTTTTAGAGACCTTAAATAATGTTTTCAACAGGGAGAGACCAATATGAGAATTAATATGTACAATGAATATTGTACTTTTTTTCCTTTATTAAGTTTTTTTCCCACTAGGTTTTTTTCTAATAATGTTTTAACGAGACATGTTCCTTATACAATGGACATTTAAGGAAGAGAGTTATGAAATAATGAATGTCCATATACTTTTCATATCCCAACTACTCATAATTCTTAATGTGGTTTAATTCATCATTCAATATGAAAGATTGAAAATGTGATGCAATTGATTTAATGATTTATGTACTTTTAATTATTCACAGATCCTTTCCAATTATCTTCTCAATTCGAAACATATAAATAAGCTTGATTGTTCATTGGTTGGCATATAAGATTTTAAAAAGATTAAAAAAATATTTTGAAGTTCTTATTACTTGTATTCATTTAATTTTATAGTGAATTCTTTTTTTATCATCCTTCTCTTCAATTCTTCAATTATATTTATTTCTTTTATAACAAAAAGAGAATTGATTGTTATAATTGTTAATCCCATGCATGAGAACTAACACACGTATGTTTTAGAAACAAAAATATCTATTAAGAATGAAAAAAAGGAATCCACATATTTTATTATTATTTTTTACATGATCAAAATTTATCAAAATTAATTTTATAGGTACTTTTTGTTAATTATAAATTGATTATGCATATACCAAAAAAAAAAAAAAAAACATGTACTCTTTTTAATTTATTTTTGATATTTTAAAATCAATTTTCCTCAAACAAAATAATTAAAATCGCATTAAAAAAAATCAATTGTACCATACTTTTCAAATAGAGTTTTTTACACTAATATTACCGATTACTTTTAAGATATATATATGTGTGTGTGTGAACCTAGTATAAATACTTTTAAAAATGAATCTTCTCATTGATATTCAAAAAGGATAAATAAATTTTAAAAATTTTATGTTTATATAATTTTTTCATTATTTTTGCTTTATTTCTTCAATGCAATCTTACAAAAAAAATATTAATTTTACACATATTTTTTGGATTTACGGTTAATTGAAACTTGCATTTTTTATCATTACAAATTTTTATTTAAGAATCCATATAAAAAAAAACAAATCCTTTTTAAAGAAATCTATTAGAAAACATAAGAAATAATCAATCAAGTATAAAATTTTGATTAAAAACCATAAAGTTAGGTGATTTTTTTTTCCTTTGATTTTAATATATTGCAGTGGATTTGTAGCATGACGAGAATCATCAAATTATAATAATTTTTTAAAATAATTTCATGTGTTTTTAATCCGATGTACAACGTAAGGCGGGCAATCATCTAATCTTCATCTAATTCAAAGCAGGTAATGTTAAATTATTTTTACATATGTGAAATCATATTTTATGTTGGTGTATTATTTTTTATTCTACCATTATTAAATTGCCCAAACTTGTTTAATTTGACTAACAAAGGTGTTCCAACAACTATTTTATGAGTAGAATGAGTTTGAATAACTTAATTTATTTTACATCTTAATCATGGTAGCTTAAATGCCACTTAAATAGGTTTGTTCTTCTCTTTAATCATTATCCAGGATCTTAAAAGTACAATGAAATTTACTTTTAGATACACGTATTGGCGTAGGCGTAGATGATTTCACCAATTATGGAAGGACTTGATCTAAATCCATGAAAATTCGTAAAAAAATGCACAGAATATTAAGATCTTAAAAATAAATAAATAATGACTTTTAAATCAAATCAATCCCTGATATATATATAATTATTAGTTTATTGCTATTATTATATGATAAATAGTGCTCTTCTCTTAACTGGCTCCCACTTACTATACCATTGGCTTTAACAACCAGATTGGTATGCTTCTGGATAATCTCAAACGACACGTCATTTTTGAAAAAAGTTTATTTCTCCATTAATCAACAGAAAAAACTCTGCCCCTTCCCCTCCTCTATCTCAAAAGTCAGATCCTCACTCTCTGATCACACTCAAAAAATTACACAAAACCAATGCCTCCAAATCCTTAATCCCTAGTTTCCTTTCTTCTGGTCTCTCTCTTTTTCTCTCTCATGTCCATTCACTACGCAATTAATCCAATTTTCATAAACTAATGGAATTTTTTTAGGTGATTTTGCTTTTGTTAGGAGTTAATAAATTATTATTAAAAGATGAAAACAGGAGGCACTGGCGCCGGTGCGGCAAAGCAGATTGTGGATTCGCTGCTTCAGCGGTTTCTTCCTCTCGCACGACGCCGTATAGAAACTGCTCAAGCTCAGGTCGGTATTCTCTCTTTTTTCAGTCAAATGATTTCACATTTATTTGACTTCTTTCCACTAATTCCTTCGGTCCGGTATAGAAAACGAATATTTTCATTTTTGTAGATGTTTGAAGTAGTAGTAAACTGAATGACTGTGATGGTAATTTTTATTTATTTTGCATGTGCGCAGAATATGGTGATTGATAACTCGTGGATGCTGGTATGTTGATTTTAATTTGTTGCAAGGATTTCTTATTGCTGTCTTGGAATGGGATTTATGATGCAGGACTGGCAATATCTTCGACTATCTGATCCTTACTATGAGCAGGTATTGGATTCTTTGGCTATGATTGCGCGCCATACTCCCGTTCCTCTTCTTGAAGCTCTTCTTAAATGGCGAGATAGGTAATGTTTGGAATACCACGTGCAAAATCTATTAGTTAATGATTGAGTATTAAATATTTTTCGAAGGGGGAATGGCTTTTTTATTTTGATGGTAGGCTTGTTCTAGCTTGTCAGTGTTAGCTCCATTTTGGAAATTGTATAAACCTTTGGTTTGCATTTTGCATCCAATACAATCTCTTTGTCCATGCCGATGGGAAAGAAAAAAGAAAACACACAAAATCTACTGCTTGGGCCCTATGTGAAGGAAATACAAAGGCAGAATTTGAACTTTGACCGACTTCTATCTCACAGATAACAGCAATTTTTCATGTGGGGAAGATCACCATTTGTAAGTTAAGATACAGACGAGAAAGATGAAGCATTGTTTGGTGTTTGAGATGGAGAAATATATATATATATATATATTTTTGTTTGCCAGAAAAGGAAGGGGTTTTGCGAAAGATCTTGTTTACAGTGAGGAGTGTGAAGAAGATAATGTAAAGTAGTTGGAGAATCGAACCAATTGACATCAGATTTAAGTTGATGAGAGTAATAGAAGAGAATGACATTTGACGAAGAAGAGTCCAAGATGAGGTCATCATGTGAGCCTGAGATGGTGTGCCAACACAACAATGTAACTGCTCCTGATATGCAAACATCTTGATGGCCAAATGCAAGTCAGGCCTTTGGACAAAGACCTTCTGGAGGTGTTTAAAACAGCATATTGATATACTTCATCTCATGTTGAGAAAATGGAGGCTGGTTGTAGACAATGTTATGCTTTTAGTTTGAAATTTTACGTGGTGCTGATGATCCTAAACTATGAAGTCTTTTTTGGTTTGATTGACCAATATGAGTGGGAAAATTGTTCTAATTGTGGGCTACAAATCTTGTGGTCACATTCAAGGTTTGTTGTGGTTCATTTTAGTAGTGACTGATATTTCTTGATATTTCATTCGTTGGAGATAGAAGTCATTGGCTGGATGGTACACAAAGAGACTCCACATATGACAAAAATCAGGAAAGTTAACACAAAAGGAAATGAAAGCAGTATGAAATTGAGTTTGTGGAGCCAGCAATTTTCAACTTTCACCTTTTGGGTGACAATGCTTGTTCAGTTCTTTACAAGATTAACAGCCTGCATTTTCTGGTTAGCATGCCTCATGAGATGCATTCTTCATAGGGCAGCCATCTTCAACAAGAACTCCTCTAGGTTGCTCTGTTTCTCTGGTTAAGATTCACTAGATGTGTGGGCACCGACCATGTTGACTTGCACATTTGTTGCCTTAGGGAAGTAATCATCCAACTATAGATGCATGGCAACCTAGGGCTACTCTGGTTGCTGCCTAGATTGGAACAATCTGATTTACCCTTCAATTTCAGTTAATTTGGAACATTGTTGCCACTTCATCAACAGGCATAAACTGCACCTAAAAATGTAAATTGAGGGTTGAATAACTGCCAATATTGTCTGAATGCAAAGAAGGCATGGATTCAAGAAGTTTTTCTTTTTTGTCTGAGGGTTAATTTTTTTCTCTGACAATTTTTTTTTCCTTTTTTCTTCATTGGAATTTTTTTTTTCAGTGAATCTCCAGGTGGTGCAAATGTTGTGTCTACATTCCAAAGAAAGGTTTGTCAAGGACTATTTGTATCACCAATTTAGTGCACTGTCATTTATATTATAGTAGCATTTAGATCATTAGAAATAAAATTGAAGTTTGTTTTACGAAAGATGTAAACTTTAAGCATTCTCAATGTACATAGTTTTACATACATTAGAGGAATTTATTGTTGAGCTTCCAAAATCTTTCCTGCACTCTTGGTATCAAATCATTCTGATGGATCATTTGGTTAACATTGTTGAATAAAACTATTTCTTAAAGCTGAATATACATAAACTCTTGATGAGCCCACGCCTTGATCTTCAACTACTTCATCGATATTACCAATGTGATGTCCTTGAATCTAATTTCTATACTGATGATATATTTTGTGAAAATTTGTTGGATTTGTAGTGCCAAAAAAGTCAAAACAAAGCTGAAACAATTTCAAAATGATTAAAATGAAAAATAAGTTAGTGATGAAGTGACACTTTAAGGGAATGCGAGAATTGATGAAAAATGATGGTGTCAGAGAGCGTAGATTTGTGAAATACTTATTGAGCACTATATCTCAACTCTGATGTGTTTGTATTTGTTGGCTCATACAAGTATGTCCTCGCATATAGAAGGCATGGGAGCTCATCCTGATAGGAAATCCTTGCATGAAGCTCAGTCCAACCCGAATTGAGTTCACTTGCTGACACCCAGCTGCAGCCCAACCTTTGGATTGAGTTGGCTCTTGCATGGCTCTAAAATATGTTGAATGTGAATAATTCACTAAAGAAATTTTCATTATGATTTCAACATAGACATGCAATCTTGTACGGCATCCCTGAAAGTTTTTATTCTTGAATGGTTGAACCTCTATAATATGATGTCACCAATTGAACTATAAACATGCTTATTTCTGCCATTATAAGGAAATTTAAGATCTTTAAGTATGCTTTCATGTTTTCTTCTGGGATGATGAGACAGTAATCGAATGCCTTTTTCTTTTTTCATGAGCAAGGTCAATAGTAGTCAGAAATCTCAATATTTCAAACATTGAAAGTAGACATACACTCATCCTTTATGCATTGCAGCAACTGAGCTACGTTCAGTTTTTTCATTCATTTTTGACATTCCTCCCTTATTTATTTCAGTCTACGGAATTGATATAGGTGTTTTCATTTTTTGTTTTATTTTCGTTATTTTTGCATGTTCATTGTAAACTTTTGGTCTAATTTTTTATGCATTAGACTGCATGACAGTGAATTGTCCAAACCCACCATAACCTCTTCCTCCTACAAACTGAAAACTGGACCCTTCCTCTATAATAAGATACTTTTTACCTGATTCACAGGAGCGCTTCTTGTTTCTTTTGGGATACCCCTCCAATTTATGATTTTTAATGCTTTACACTAACGAGGTGAAGTAAAATTGCTAGAGTAAATTTTTTTAAATATTTCAGACAGAGAAGATGACTAGATTTTACCATCTTTTATAACATATTTTTAGTGAGTGGATGGACAAGAAAAGTTTGGCCTATCAAATGACTAGGTTAAGAAATCAGAAATCATCTTTATCTTTGTCCCAATCTACCCATGCTTCTGGAACATATATGCATAATGCTAGTGTCATTATCCTTCCAGGGAAATATATATCCTTATTGGTAAGAACTTTCCTCATGATTATTCTCTGAAACACCCTCCAATATTAAATTTCAGGCAACAATGTAAATGGGAGTCATGATTATTGCAAATTCATTAATGTTGAGGAATGAGGACACGCACTTGGTAACAGATAAATGCACTGGGTTAATGTCCTATCATTGTGTTCAAGCTGTTTGTCCTTTGTGTTCTACTTGTGAAGTTGTAAAATTGGATGAATACATCATGAATTTTTCTGTCATGCTCATTTCACCAGGATGATTCATTTGGTAGGAAATACATAATCAGAACCTCTTCATTCTTAACTTGTTTAGTCTTAAAAACATTAAATGCCATAATTTATCTTGATATGGGAGACATAGTTGTTTGATTCAGAGGTTAAATTGCTTTGCATGTGATCAGCTTGCAGTGGAGTGCATATTTTGTTCAGCATGTATCCGTTTCGTGGAATGCTGCCCACAGGAGGGACTCACTGGTTTGTTCACTGAATAGTTATGTTGCTTTTCTGTTCGAATCTGTATTTTTTTATAGTTAGATAAGATGCCTTGTCTTTATTGCAGAGAAACTGTGGTCTGGGCTTGAAAATTTTGTTTTTGACTGGCTCATTAATGCTGAGAGGTAAAGTGCTGTGGATAGGTTTAGGAACTTCTAAAATATGTGTGGTGAATTGAATTATCTGCTTCATTTACAACATGAATATTGCATATATGAATTGCAAAAAATCAATTGACTCGCCAATATCCATTCTACTTAAACATGAGGGTGGCATGGGGCTGATTTCCTGTCAGCGGTATTAACTGTAAAGTGGGGTTGAATGTTAACCTTGTTTTGTGGTGGTGGTGGTGGGGGGCTTTTTTGAATTTAACATTATTTATTCTTTGTTTATCCACGTACATTTTTTGCCACTGATATATATATTTTTTATTTTTTTACAATTATATTTAATTTAAGATTTGATTTTACCTTTGTTGGGGCCTGCTATTATCCCATAATATTTTCAACTCCTAACAAAAATCCTTAACCTTTCATCTCTAAATCCTTTTTTACACCCTCAACACCTCACCTTTAAATCTTATTCCCTTAACATTTCCCCTCCAAATTTTTAAACCTATACCAAACACAACCTAACTGTTTTGTTAAACAGCAGGATATGATATTTGGTAAATTAAAATGCTTTAGTTAAGCGTGACAGTGCCTCGACCTAGACTGAAGCATGCAATGAAGACATTCAGAATTGAGACACTGAAGTCAATGAAACACCAATAAAATTTTTGAGAAACAGTCACAAAATATGTGGAATAAAACTTAAATGGTTCTCATGTTCATCCTTTCTTGTTGTGCATTCAAATATGTCCTTGTTACAGGCTTGTTAGCCAGGTTGAATATCCCTCCTTGGTTGATTCGCGGGGGCTTCTTCTGGATTTAGTCTCTCAGCTCTTAGGTGCCTTATCTCGTATCAGGTAACCATTTCATCAAACTATTATACCTGATATTGATAGTATTATTTGACAATCGTGAAAATACTTTTTGTTTATTGTTTGATGTGTCTTTGAACTTGCACATTTGGGGTTTGGATTCATAAAAAGAAAAGAGACAACAGAGTTTGTGCGATTGAGTAATGATGACTGTTTAAGTTTATTTCAAGCTTAATTTAGCAATATCCCATTCTCTGGTCAAGTGGGTTTGTCTAATTGAAGAATATTAGCTTATCTACCAAGCGATGAAAGGAGTATTCTTTTCTTTAACTTGGGCCTGTATTTTACTTCTGGGATTATGATGCACAAGGCTGTAGTTGATACTAATGAAATCTGAGTCAGTCTATCTTCCTACCTTCAGTTGCTTTTAGTTTTATATAAAGTTTTGGAACTGCATCCGCGTTCATAAAACAAAGTGGAAAAAATATGGATGAAATATTGAATCCCCCTCCCCTCTCCTCTTCATGTTTTGCTATTGTACCTTCATTGGCATGCTGTTAGGCAAGATATAGTTTGTTTTTTAGGATCTGGCCCCTCTTCTTTGACAAGTCAATGCCTGCCTTTTTGTTGTTTTCCAGGCACTCCTGCTAGTGGTTTGTCTTTCATGCCTTCTCTTTTCCTAGTTCAATATGGACATTTCTCTTTCCTGTCTTGGACTGAGAAGGTTGGGCTTTTGTTGACCAAAGAGGAAAATGACACAAAACAGAGAAAATATGCCTTCTCAATTCTGTCATTTTTCTATGTCATTTGACCGTTGAAATAGAAAAACTGACAAACAATATTCAATTGAGGAAGTAGTTGTTGCGAGTAACTGGAAACTTTGAGATGCACACATTAGAATTGTAATAACAATCGCTGAACCAACAAGAGCACCAATAACTCATTAGTAATATTTGAAACAAGCATCATTGCCTTCTTTTTTTCTCCCTTAACTTCCTGAGTAAAACCTTGTCCAATTTTTTTGGTTCTTTCTGTTTTCCTCCACAGGTTTAGTTCTGTAACTGAACGCTTTTTCATGGAACTAAATACACGTCGAATTGACACTAGTGTTGCTCGAAGTGAAACACTCAGTATCATTAATGGGATGCGCTACCTGAAGCTTGGGGTATGTGTGTGATTCACTTATTCCAGAGGTGAATAGCGTAAAACAAGGTTTTAACAATGAGATAGTTTACAGGTTAAGACTGAGGGAGGACTGAATGCATCAGCTTCCTTTGTGGCGAAAGCAAATCCTCTTAGCCGTTTTCCTCCTAAACGCAAAAGTGAGCTTCACCATGCACTGTGTAATATGCTTTCAAACATTCTGGCTCCACTAGCAGATGGTGGAAAGGGTCAATGGCCTCCATCAGGTGTAGAAAATGCAATTACTTTGTGGTATGATGCTGTTGGGCGAATAAGGGGGTACTTATACCTTGGATGGACAGACAAAGCAAGCATATAGCTGTAAGTTGATTTCAGAGAATATCCTCTGTTTATCTGGAGTTTCAGGTGTTTTTTTGGCTTGTAACCCAATATTTGAACTTTTTACCAGTTTCTTTTACAGTATGGTTTAGATCTCTAGCCTGTTTAGCCACTTCTGTTTTATTATATTTGCAGTAAAAATTTTCTCATGGAGTTTGTTTTTGCACTTTGTTTTATGTTTTATGGCCATCTTGTTTTCATGTCTCTCCTTTCGTTTTCATTCTTTGTTATTAAAGTGTTTGGAACTTCCACAAAAATAGGTCTTCTCTCTCTGTCTTTGTCTAACTGTACTGCTGGCTTATGCATATGTGTGCTCTTTTCAATGTGTTAGGTTGGGTACCCTCTGGTGACTCTTCTTCTATGTCTTGGTGATCCTCAAGTATTCCACAATAACTTGAGCCCTCACATGGAGCAACTCTACAAGCTTTTAAGAGTGAGTTTAAGTTTGATTAAAGATTAAGTCTAGGGGGCAGGCAAGGGAAGCTCTGGTTGATTTATTTTTTGATGTCTTGCTGTCTTATCAGGTTGGTTTGTTGAGGGGTCAGAGGCATATCTTTATGGGCTTTCATTTCTGTTATTGCTTTTGTTAGTGCAGGACAAGAACCACCGATTCATGGGCTTGGACTGTCTTCATCGAGTTTTGAGGTTTTACTTGAGTGTTCATGCAGCTAGCCAGGCCCCGAACCGTATATGGGACTACTTAGACAGTGTGACTTCTCAACTCTTAACAGTTCTGAAGAAAGGAATGCTTACTCAGGATGTCCAACATGACAAACTTGTTGAATTTTGTGTTACTATTGCCGAACACAACCTTGATTTTGCCATAAACCACATGATATTAGAATTGCTGAAGCAAGATAGTCCAAGTGAAGCGAAAGTGATTGGTCTCCGTGCTTTGCTTGCCATAGTTATGTCACCTTCAAGCGAGCACATTGGTTTGGAAATATTTAAAGGTACTTGAAAACTGGTCATATGACCTGTATATATCATCAGTTGGATTTTGGTAAGAACTATCTACCGAGCATCATTTTGACTTTATTGCATAAACAGGGCATGATATTGGACACTACATTCCAAAAGTGAAGGCTGCAATTGAATCAATTTTGAGATCTTGTAATAGGATCTACAGTCAGGCTCTTTTGACTTCCTCGAAGACGACAATCGGTAATTTGTTTTTTAAAAGTGTAGAATATGTGGTGCTTCTCAGCAGCTTGCTCATAAAGTCATAAATGGACTTGAAATGTATTTTAGCATCTTATTCTGTTGATTTATCTTGGGGATAATTTTTATTCCAGCCCTTTTATTTACAATAGCGTTTTTTACTTGCCATGACACTTGATGGATAACTAATGAGCTTGTAGCTCCATGTTACTCTTGCGTAAGCAAGTGGGGCGAGGTCTTAGGTTTGAGTCTCACCTTTATCAAAAATCTCATAAAATTTGCTTGATGGATAAATTTCCGTAGGAGTAACATGGATTGGTTGAAAACATAGTGATTGCTTGCAATAATTCCTTGCTTCTGCTAAATTATTGTTGAATTAGATTTGTGGAAATCTGAGTTTTGGATGATTGTCAATAAAACCCTTGAAATTTGAGCCCAAACTGACCTTGATTAGACATCTTCAGTTAGTAGGGGATGAGATTTAGTTGAGTTATTGAGCTTCCAGAAGCAACAGGGAACTACTGCTTCCAGTGTCACAAACGTGAACATATCCAAATATCCTTTTTCTTTCAACCAAATAGAGAGGTGAGTAATACCATAATTGACGAGTAATGAAATTTTCTGTGCCCTTGACTGTGTAGGGTTTAGGAGGGATTGTAGATCTGCATTATGATGGTACCTTTTTTTCTTCACTGGTCTTTCCTATCCACTTACCACAAAATCCATTTCATTTTCAAACTCTATTCTCGTGGTTACTGTCTAGTTTTTGTTTTTTTTTTTTTTTTTTTTTTTTTGCTTTCAGTTATGCTATTCTTAGTTGCAAATGGCTCATACGAAATAAATTGTCTTCCTCAGATGCTGTAACCAAGGAAAAGTCTCAAGGACATCTTTTCCGTTCAGTCCTGAAGTGTATACCATACCTGATAGAGGAAGTTGGCCGAATTGATAGAATTACTGAAATAATTCCTCAACATGGCATAAGCATTGATCCTGGTGTCCGTGAAGAAGCAGTGCAAGTATTGAACCGGATTGTTAGCTATCTTCCCCATCGTCGATTTGCAGTTATGAGAGGGATGGCCAACTTTATCCTTCGGCTTCCTGATGAATTCCCCCTTCTCATTCAAACATCATTGGGGCGCCTGTTGGATCTAATGCGTTTTTGGAGAACTTGTTTGAACAATGATCTAGAATTCCAGGCTGATGATGCAAAGCGTGGAGTGCAGCACAATGATGGATTTAAGAAGTCTTCGTTCCATCAATCAGAAGTAATAGATTTTCGTGCATCAGAGATAGATGCAGTTGGTTTGATCTTTCTTAGTTCTGTGGACAGCCAGATTAGGCATACAGCATTGGAGTTGTTGCGCTGTGTGCGTGCATTAAGGAATGACATACGAGACCGTACATTACGAGACCATACCTTACGTGAGCAACTGGACCATAATTTAAGAAATGAAGTGGAACCAATATTTGTAATTGACGTCCTTGAAGAACATGGGGTGAGACATCCTAATTAGTAGTTCTCCATCTTTGACATTTTTCTGTTTTTGTTTTTTAATTTCATCTAAGTTGCAATCTTTTGATTGTAAATTTCCTCGTCATATTCTTAACTTAGAGGTTTGAAAATTACAGGATGACATTGTTCAGAGCTGTTATTGGGATACCGGGCGCCCATTTGATATGAGACGGGAATCTGATGCAATTCCTCCTGAAGTGACGCTTCAATCTATCATATTTGAGACTCCTGATAAGAATAGGTGGGCTCGGTGTCTTAGTGAACTTGTCAAATATGCTGCTGACCTGTGCCCAAGCTCTGTTCAGGATGCAAAGTAAGTAGATTTTGATTAATATATTGATGACATCACTGGTGTTTTTTTCCAAGTATTACATTTTGATTTGTCACATTCCCTTTTACTGGCATTTGTCCATTTGGCTACTACCAGCAATATTTTTTTACCATAGAATTGCTAACCTTATGCACTATTCCCTTTGCTGGACTTTTGAGCTATAAGGTTTTTTGCTTACTAAACTGAAACAGTGTATAGTTTGTGGTTGTGTATGAGTGTGTTGGCTTTGTTAGGTTCTTCTGACCTTTGTACAACTTCACAAAAAGTATAACATAGATCTTTAGGTTGTCCTGTCAAATCTATGTTAATTTGAATCGAGACATGACTATTTAATTGTAGTGCTGAAGAAATGGATTGAACCTTGGTTATGATGCTGGTTTTTTTTTAATGCCATTGTTCACATGCCTTGTAATGTTTAATCTAGTTCTTCATGTCTGTCAATTTCGAAAGGAAATAGATATGGTTGATGTTGGTTTTTACTCAATTTCTACTGGCAGGTTGGAGGTTGTCCAACGCCTTGCTCATATTACTCCCGTTGAGTTAGGTGGGAAGGCTCATCAGTCACAAGATGCAGACAACAAACTGGATCAGTGGCTCATGTATGCAATGTTTGCCTGTTCGTGCCCACCAGATAGTAGAGAATCTGGTGTATTAACAGCTACCAAAGATCTCTACCATCTTATTTTCCCCTCTTTAAAATCTGGATCTGAAACAAACATAGTAAGTACATGTTACTAGCAATTCTTCTAGTTCTATGGATTTTTATGCCTATGCTTCTTTTATTTTGGGTAAGTTTGTAGTGAGCCACTATCTCAAAGTGAGTGTTGAAGTGAGGAAAGGGTGCATTGACTTTGTCTTCTTAGGCTTCATACAAGATGGTTACTTTCAGTTTCGCCATCTAACCCCTGTTCTAAGTGGATCTTAATATCTCTTTGGGAAGGAAAGAAAAAGCACCATGAACTAAGGCAAACTTTTTATGTGCTCCATCTGGATAGTAATGTCATGCTCTGTCTGGACTTCAAACAGTTCAGCTTTAACCACGTTAATGGTCCCACATTATTGGTTGAGTGAAAATCTGAATCTATATGAATCATGAAATGCGATGGCTCTTATATATGTGTGTGTGTGTGTGTATTCAGGAGTAATTTGCAGGATCATGCACCTTTTCTTTTCTAGTTAAATTTCCTAGTTTAAACAGGAAAAGACAAGGAAAAAAGCCAGCTGGTTCCCTACAGCCTATTCTTGAAATAAACTATTTGCGTGTGCCAAATGTACTCGTGCTCCTATTCTCCCCTTTCTGTGAAAGTCAAGCTAGAAACCTCTTTTACAGCCCATGGATTAAATTTTGGTGGGAGTCCTGTAAAGCACCATGAACTAAGGCAAACTTTATGTGCTCCATCTGGATGGTAATGTCATGCTCTGTCTGGACTTCAAACAGTTTAGCTTTAACCATCCTAATGGTCCCACATTATTGGTTGATAGAAAGTCTAAATCTATTTACCAATGAATCATGAAATGCGATGGTTCTTAAAGATGATTTCTTAATTTATTCAGGAGTAATTCGCAGGTTCATCCACCTGTTCATTTCTAGTTAAATTTCCTAGTTTAAATGGGAAAAAAAGTCAGCTGGTTCCCTCCAGCCAATTCTTGAAATAAACAACTCGCGTGTTTACCAAATGTACTTGTGTTCTTATTCTCCTCTTTCTGTCAAAGTCAAGCTAGAAACCTCTTTGACAGCCCATGGCTTAAATTTTGGGGGAGTCCCATAACTGCATGTTTGCAAAATGTACTCATGTTCCTTTTAGCAATCTGTTTGTGTTAGGTTGTTAGTGAACTTTTAGCAGTTGAAAGATCTAGACTTAACACAGAGGAAGTTGAAGGATAAAAAATGTGACACTTAGGGTAAATGGTATCCAAATTAGAGAACCGGTCTCATTTTATTTACTTAGTTGTTCTATGGTGAGAGTATGTTGTAACGAATCAAATATATAACCTTGATATAAAGCATGCATATCTTAACAAATTTTGAGGTGATTCTTATTTAAGGACTGTATACCTTGATGGCAATCTGTGATCTGTTGATTTTCAATGTCCTGGTTGAGTTTCTAAATATATGTAAGTGGAACACCTCTTATTGTTAGCAGGGCAGATCATCCTTGTGCAATTCTCTCTTTTATTTTTCCTTGTTTAGGATCCATCTTGTGGTTGCTATATGGATAGAGTTTATGAGGTTTTTATGGTGTAGAGTAGGGGGATAAGGGGAAAAATGGGAGGTTTGTTATATGTGTAAGATCAAGGGAGACTTGGCACTGGTTGCTTGTTTTAAAAAAGACATTGCCTTTATGGGCAATTTGTGCTTATTTTATAAGAACATGACTCATTTTGCAATAGGTTATTTGCAATGAACATGGGTATGGCCTTCATTCTAATGGTTCACATGCGAAGGCCAGAGCATGTCACTGATACAGGTCCAGGGGTAAACATCACTTGTTTCTCATCATGCCCCCTTTATGGAAATAAAAGCTGGTAATGGTTTTCACATTCATTTACAGGAGGACTTTGAGGGCGGGGAAGCCTTCTACTGTACTTCTACCTTTGTTGTTTTTGCAGATTGCATGATACCTCCATCTCTAGCCATTATCTTTCAGAAACCTAATGAGAAGATAACTCGTGATCTTCTTTCACAGTCTAGATTCTAAGTTCTTCCAATTTAAGAATAGGGTAAAACGGATGTGGACTTTGGGTTTCTGGATATTTTTGGTATGAATATTTGTTTTAAACATATCTTTCCTAGTCTGCAAATCCTTTTTTTTTTTTTTTTTTTTGGCACGTTGCATCCGGAAAACTGAAGTGCCCTTTAGGATTGAGGATTGTTTTTGGACTGCAGTTCTTGATGAGATGAACACTGAGGAGATCTCACAAGTCACAAGGCATTGTTACCCAATATTTGTGTTAGGTCTCTTGAGTCTTGAGCGTTATAAGAAATGGATAAAACATGTATCATCGCAATATATGTCGAGTGCTTGTAATTTTATGCCTTTGTGGATCCTGAAGAGAGCTGAGCCTGCTGCTCTCTTCTATTGAACTGGTATTTGTTAGCATGTTGCTGAATGTGCTAAACTTGCGTTGTTCCAAACTAGGTCATTACATGCCTTTATTGTTGCAAAGGTTGAAGATGTTAATTGATCAACAATGGGAAAAGTGGGTGGTTTTGTCCACAAGTAGACATGCACACTACGAAGAATAAATAACCAATTAGAAGACTTCAATATTGTAACTTTTGTGCCTGAGTGCTTCTATTTTTTGCTAATGCTCAAATTGGTTCTTTCAACAGCATGCAGCAACCATGGCTCTTGGCCACTCCCATCTGGAAGCTTGTGAGACAATGTTTGCTGAGCTTTCATCTTTTATTGATGAGATATCTTCGGAAACCGAGGGAAAACCTAAATGGAAGGTATGAATATATACAAATGCATTAAACGTGATGAGTTTTCTTTTCATGGCCGTTGTTTGTAAGTTCACATAATCCTACTGCAATTCATTGAATATTTGTATCACAAATTGTTGGGAAGAGTTTGTTGATTTCATGTTAGCCTTAGATGAGTCAATATACCAAAAGGGACAAAATCCAAGCAATTTTGTGCCTTGGAACAAGCATCTTCAATTATCTTGACTAAACTCATATTCCTTGTGAGCTTATGGACATAGGAGAGTAGCTATTTAAATTAGTAATCCTCTGTCTGTTTCCAGTGTTTGATGTTCTTTGATAAGTTGCATAAATCAAAGTGCTGTCACCTTTTGGGTTTTCTATCTGTTAAAGTTAACATAGCTTCCCTTTGTGTGCTCCTCCGAGTATCTTATGTCCTCCATTCTCCATCTGAAGCTTTGGCCTTTTGTTTATTATCATCCTTAAAAGCATTTATTTTCATCCCAAGAATGTTGATTTTGAAAAATAAAACAACCATTTGAACTATCGTGTAGAATGGCGTGAAAGGATCTATATAGCCAATCCCGACTAGTTTGGTATTGAGTCTCGGTTGTTGTTGCTTAACCAAAACTTTTGAACTACGCTTCTTTACTTCGTTTTTGGATTACTTCGTTTTTGGACCAGCCCGTTTCCAGTTAATTTCAAGTTTGTTCTCAATTTGCCATCAATGCTTGGGTAATTGCTGGAAAATGACTTGAAGATTGTCTTGTGTTGCTGGGAATTGGGTTGAAGATTGCCTTGAGTTGCTTGGAATAGTTTGAAGGCTAGCATGTGAGAAACAATAAGTGATAGCACATGGGAAGATTAATTAGCCATGTAACGACTAATATGAAATTCGGTTAATCCACGTAGATCGTTAGTTAGATAGATTGTTAGTAACGGTTATTGTATAATCATGAGAGAAACGTGGAAAGATCATTCTGTTTTGGCATTGAATCTTCTTTGTTCTTCTCTTTGGTTCCTCTTTGATTTCTCTCTCGCTTCCTCTCTATAATTTCTCTTTCTTTTCATTCTCGTTCATTTGATTTGTAATCTCTCCTTTGAAATTCTCCCTTTTATGCAATTGTTTTTCCTATTTTGTTCAATTCTTGTATTTTATTGATTTCTTGTTATCGAAAATTGAAATCGCATTAAGTGGTATCAAAGCATTATCCTTGCAATCGTGAAACACAAAAAAACAGATTCATCATGGCTATAGTAGGATCCGAACTATAGAAAATGAAGGAATCAATTGCTCATCCGTCTAAGATAATTTTCGAGCTTATTGATAAATGTAATCATGTGTTTGAACGGCATCGAGTTCCAACTATTACTCATCAAGAATCAAATAACAATATTGAGGCAACAAT
This sequence comes from Dovyalis caffra, assembly GCA_963924115.1. Classification (NCBI taxonomy): domain Eukaryota; kingdom Viridiplantae; phylum Streptophyta; class Magnoliopsida; order Malpighiales; family Salicaceae; genus Dovyalis; species Dovyalis caffra. Next base: position 1,673,204 of record CAWUPB010000957.1, on the reverse strand, counting down.
GGAGAGTGAAGTGAAAGTTAGTTGTCCGGACGTTGAATACAATACTCGGATGAATAAAAGTGCATATGATGCGATTAGTGACATGTTGATAAAAGAAGATAATCATTCAATCGACCTAGAGGATGATGATTTAGGAGATATGTGAAAAGAAATGGCTTTTGCATTGGAAAGTTCCAAGGACTTTTTCGTAAATTCTTCTATCATCGATAAACTTATGAAGAAGATGATTTTTGCTCGTAAGCTTAAAAATATTAAAGACAGAGACCTAGCTGATCTCATTTAATTTGGAGTTAAACTTTTCGAAAATACTTTCATGGGGATTGAAATTTTTGCTCCTCCGAAGCATAGGAAAGAAAGTCACAACCTGTCGATCGATGATCTAGGGGCTTAATACTAAAATTACTTAGCTTTGAGCCTGGAGGTTTGCGCTTAATAGAAGTATGTCGATGTAATTTCAATCTTGAGGACAATATTGTTTAAGAGGGAAAGTATTTTTAGGCATCAATCTAGACAGTTTGAAAGTTGCTTGGTCGCTAGGTAATTGTTGGGAAATGGCTTATAGGTTGCCTTGGGTTGTTGAGAATTGGGTTGAAGATTGCCTTAAGATGCCGAGAATTGTTTGAAGGATGAAACGTAAGAAACAATAAGTGATAGCATGTGGGAAGATTAGTTAGCGAGCAACGGTTAACGTGAAATTCGGTTAATCCACATAGATCGTTAGTTAGTTAGATTGTTAGTAACGATTCTCTGTATAAATCATGAGAGAAATGTGAGATCATTCTATTTTGGCATTGAATCTTCTCTGTTCTCCTCTCCGATTCCTCTTTGATTTCTCTCTCGCTTCCTCTTTGTAATTTCTTTTTTCATTCTGTTCATTTGATTTGTAATCTTTTCTCCGAAATTCTTCCTCTTCTACAATTGTTCTTTCTATTATGTTCTTGATTTCTTGTTCTAAAAATTGGAATCGCATCGACAACCTAAGGCAATCTTCAAGTCATTTCTCAACAATTATCCAACGACTAAGCAACCTTCAAATTATCCAGGATTGATGCCTAACAATACTTCTCATCTTAAACAACCTTATCCTAAAGGTTGAAATTACATTAACATATTTCTTTTAAGTCCAAACCTTCGGGATCAAAGCTAAGTAATTTTAGTATTAAACCTCTTGGATCATCGGTCGACGAGTTGTTGCAACTTGCTTTTCTATGTTTCGGATAAATAGAAATTTCGGTCTCCATCGAGTATTTTCGAAAAGTTTAACTCTAAATTGAATGAGATCAATCGAGTATTTGATATTTTTAGGCTTACAAGCAAAAATCATCTTTTTCGTAAGTTCATCGGTATAGGAATTTGCGGAAAAGTTCTTGGAACATCTCAATGCAAAAGCCATCTCTTTCCACATATCTCCTAAATCATCGTCCTCTAGGTCGGTTGGATGATTATCTTCCTTTATCGAGCATGTCACTAACTCGCGTTATATGCATTTTTATTCATTTGAGTATTGTATTTAGCGTCTAGACAACCAAATTCAACTTCACTCTCTATTATTGCCCCAATATTATTATCCGATTCTAGATAAGTAATAGTTGGAATTCGATGTCGTTCAAACACATGATTACATTTATCAACAAGCTCAAAAATTACCTTAGATAAGTGAACAACTAATTTCTTCATTTTCTTTAGTTCGGATTCTGCTTGCCATCATGATGAATTTGTTTGTTTGTGTTCCATGGGTGCGAGGATGATGCTTTGATACCACTTGATGTGATTTTAATTTTCGATAACAAGAAATCAAGAATAGAATGCAAGAAGTAAATAGAATAGGAAGAATAATTGCGAGAAGATGGAGAATTTCGGAGGAGAGATTACAAATCAAATGAAAAGAAAGAGAGATTACGAGAGAGGAGAGCAAAGAAGATTCAATGCCAAAACATAATAATCTTTCCACATTTCTCTTATGATTTATAAAGTAACTCGTTACTAACAATTTAACTAATTAACAATCTACGTGGATTAATTGAATTCCACGTCGACTCGTTACATGGCTAACCAATCTTTCCACGTGCTATCGCTTATTGTTTCTCACGTGTCGGCCTTCAAATAATTCTCGGCAACTCAAGGCAATCTTCAACCCACCCAATTCCCGGGCTATCTTCAAGCCATTTTCAAGCAATTCTAGCGACCAAGCAACCTTCTAATTGTCCAGATTGATGCCTAACGGTTGCTAGGAATTGGGTTGAAGATTGCCTTGAGTTGCTGGGAATTGTTTGAAGGCCGGCACGTGAGAAATAATAAATGATAGCACGTGAGAAGATTAATTAGCCATGTAACGGATGATGTGAAATTTAGTTAATCCACTTAGACTCGTTAGTTAGTTAGATTATTAATAATAGTTACTAAAACAGAAATATAAGAAGAAAAAAATACAAAGTTTAACGTGGTTCGGTCATGAAGACCTACATCCACAGGAGAAAGGTTTCATCTCTTTATTTTTGTCACACCAAATACGATAGCGACGGAGTTCCTTTTATAATAGCCATATACACCAAAATAGGAAGCCACAATTTATGAAAATTAGAATAGGAAATTAGGGCTATATTTCCTCTTGATTTTCCGTGATTACGATGATTGATTTCTTCATAGGAAGATTTTGTTCCTCCTAAATTGGAGGCATATTTCCCACTCTCCCTCAAGCTGGTGAATAGACATTGGTCATTCCCGGCTTGCTAAGGCGAATATCAAAACTTGATTTCGAAGAATTTTTGTCGAATATCGGCTTCTTGAGATTTGGTAGGGACATAGGGCAGAATTATAGCTTCATTGTCTATCTCATTTTTGATAAAATTTCTATCAATCCTCACATGTTTCATTCGATCATGTTGGACTCGGATTGTGAACAATACCGATAGCTGATTTGCTTTCACCGAACAGACTTCATAGGGCTTGTTTCGGCATGTTTAGGTCTGTCATTAACTTATGAATCCGAATAAGTTCACGGGTTCCTTGAGCTATAGCTTTATACTCGGCTTCGCACTACTCCGAGCCACCACAGATTGTTTCTTGCTTCTCCAAGTGACTAAATTTCCCCATACCTTGGTACAATATCCGAGTTGTTGACTTTTTTATCATCAATACCTCCTGCCCAATCTGCATCCGAAAACCAACATCTCTAGCTTCATTTTTCTTAAACAACGGACCTTTGTCGGGACTCCCCTTCAAGTATCTCGGAATCTGATTCGTCTGCTTCCTCATGCCTCTTAGTGGGAGCATGCATAAATTGACTTATTATACTTACACTAAAGGCAATGTCCGGTCTTGTGAGTGATAAATAAATCGGTTTTCCTATTAAGTGTTGATACCTTTCTTTGTTTACCGGAAGATCATCATCCGATACTTTGTGGTTCCGAGTGTCTTTCCAAAGGTGTACTAGAAGGCTTACAACCAAGCTTTCCTGTCTTCTTGAGTAAATCTAGTGTGTACTTCCTTTTTGAGATGAAAATTCCTTTGCGACTCCTTGCGACTTCCATCCCTAAAAAGTATTTCGGTTCTCCTAGATCTATTACTATGAACTCTGCCTGAAGTCTTTTCTTGAGATTGCTAATTTCCACTTCATCATCACCTGTGATCACTATATCATCAATATATACAATGAGTATAGCTTGTTTACCCGACTCACTTGTCTTCACAAATAATGTGTGATCTCGCTTGTCCTTGGTGGTACCCAAGACTCTTCATCACGAGTGCTAAATCTTGTAAACCAAGCTCTAGGAGATTGTTTCTAGCCATACAATGATTTTTTCAATTTACGGACCTTGTTTACTTCTTCTTTCTCGAATCTCGAGGGATACTTCATATACACCTCTTCCTCCGAGTGTACTATTAAGGAATGCATTTTTCACATCTAATTGATGTAATCTCCAATCCAGATTGGCGGCAATAGACAATAGGATTCGGATAGTGTTGAGTTTGGCAATTGGTGCAAAAGTTTCTTCATAATCAATTCCATAAGTCCGAGTGAAGCCTTGTGCTACGAGTCTTGCCTTCAACCGATCCACTTTTCCATCGGGTTTATATTTTACTTGTAAAAACCCATTTACTTCCAACTACTTTCTTCCCTTCGGTAGTTGCACCATTTCCTAAGTATCATTGTCCGTTAATGCCTTCATTTCTTCCAACATAGCTTCTTTCCAATTAGGATTTCGAAGACCCTCATCAATATTTTTAGGAACTTGTATTTCATCAATATGGGCAATGAAAACCTTAAAATCTCCCGAAAGCTTAGAGTATGCAACATAATTTGAGATAGGATATTTAGGAGCTTTAGTACGAGTTCTTACTCCTCTCCTTAAAGCAATTGGAAGATCCAAATCATAAGGTTGTTCACCACCCGACCCATCCTCTTCATCATTGCTTGTTGCTAGAATTTGCTACTTGGTTCAAACTCATGGGTTTGCATTGGAGCTCGTGGTCTCCTAGAATAGACTTGAATCGGTTTTGGATCAACATTATTCAACTCTCTCACTTGACCAAGATCGGACCCTCTCCCTTGACTGGTTCCATTGGGCTCGGATATAGAAACCACTTGGGTGTGTAATTGAAGGAAAAAGTACTTGGAAAGGTGGGATCCCAATGTTTATCTCCTTGAGTATCATTCTCCCCTTGGAGATAAACTTGGGAGTAGAAAGGCTGATTCTCTAGAAAGGTCATATCACAAGAAATAAAGACACGTTTGGTAGGTGGATGATAACATTTATAACCCTTTTGAGTGGGAGAATAATCAAGGAAAATACATTTTAGGGCTTTCGGATCTAGTTTGCCTCGATTAGGTTGAAGGTTATGAACAAATACTACACACCCAAAAACTCGAGGTTGAAGAGTATTATGGACCCGTGAAGTAGGGAAGACGGATAGTAAAATACTATGGGGAGTTTGGTATTTGAGAACTTTTGAAGGCACAGGATTGATTAGGAATGCGAGTCGTAAGGACTCGCTTCCCCCTAAAAGTGATTTGGAACTCGAAGTGCAAACATGATGGATCTAGCCACTTCTAAAAGATGACGATTTTTTCTTTCAACAATTCCATTTTGTTGTGGGCCGGACACACATGAACTTTGATGAATAATCCCATTTTCTTGGAGAGAGTCATTTAGTTCATTAGAGTAATATTCTTTTGCATTGTCCGTTCAAAATATAAGAATGGATGATTGAAAGACATTTGTAACAAGCTTATGAAATTGCTTGAAAATTCTTGTTACTTCTGATTTTTCCTTTATTAGATAGGCCTAGCATACACGGGTATGATCATCAATAAAAGTAACAAACCATCGTTCCCCTGTAAAATTTTGTTTCATTAGAGTAATATTCTTTTGCATTGTCCGTTCAAAATATAAGAATGGATGATTGAAAGACATTTGTAACAAGCTTATGAAATTGCTTGAAAATTCTTGTTACTTCGATTTTTCCTTTATTAGATAGGCCTAGCATACACGGGTATGATCATTAATAAAAGTAACAAACCATCGTTCCCCTGTAAAATTTTGTTTCCGTGATGGTCCTCATACATCACTATGAATTAAATGGAATGGACTTGAAGGTTTGTAAGGATGGGGGAGGATAGGATGCATGTGTTTGTTTGGCAAGGATGCAATGTTCACATTGAAAACATGAAGGATTTTTATTGAAAAATAAATGGGGATATAAATGTTTCAAATAATGAAAACTAGGATGACCCAATCTATTGTGCAATAATTGAACATCGAATTGAAAAATGAGGGCAAAACACTAGATGACCTAGAGCTTGAGGAGGATCCAACACACGACACATAATAGAGACCATATCGCTCCTCGGCATTCCCAATCGTCCTCCCCGATGACAAATCCCGAAATTCACAATGAGGGAGAAAATGTCACGAGCAATTCGAGTCCTTAGTAATTTTACCTACCGACAATAAATTACATTTTAATTCTGGAACATAAAGCATAGATTTTAAATTCAGTCCATTTATGTCCAAGTCTCCCTTCCCTTTTGTTGTACATATAGTTTCATCCGTCACTCGTAACTCCAAAATTCTCTCTACATGGTTTATAATTGCTCATTCTTACATTTGAACCTATCATATGGTTAGAAGCCCCGGTATTTACTATTCAAGAATCATATTTTGTCTTGTATGATAAAAAAAGAACAGTACATTTGTGAGTTGTTAGGGTTGAGGAACTAGTGGAATTAGAGGGAGTAGATTTGTATTCTTCCGTATTAGATTTCATCAATTTCTTAAGGATTTCTAATTGTTTAGTTGTAAACGGTTGAGGGTTTGCATCTATTGTTGTTTCAGCTGAATAGGCAACCTTCTTCCTCCGATTTCTCGGCTTCCAATCTTAAGGTTGTCCATGGAGATTTCAGCATGTATCCTTAGTGTGATATGGTCTTTTACAATGCTCACACCATACCCGCTTATCCTTCCCAAAATCAGCCCCCTTTGAACTCGTTTTCCTCGCTTCGGTTTATCACCAAAGCTGATCCTCGCACTATCGCCTCTACTTGTTGTATTCGGCAATGGCAATGACAATGACATCACCTTCCTCGTTGTTTCTTCGCGTCGAACTTCAGCAAGGACCTCCTTTAATGAGGGTAATGGTTTTATACCAAGTATTCGTCCCCTGTCATCATCTAGTTCCTGATTTAAACCTTGCAAAAAATCAAAAATTCGATCCTTTTCTAGCATTTTGCTATAAAGCACCCTATCATCAGCACATCTCCAAGATATATTGTGAAACATATCAATTTCTTGCCACAATTTTGATATGTTATTGAAATATTCAGTAACGAGATGATGTACCTTGGCGAATATTTCGAATTTTGGAACGAACCTCAAAACTTTGTGATATGTTCTCCAAATCTGAATACATATCTCTCACTGAATCCCATATTTCCTTTGCTGTTTGGTAGAATAAATACAGCCGTCCGAGTTTTTTGTCCATATAGTTGATTAGCCATGCCATGACTGTAGAATTTTCAGCCTCCCAAACTCCATAATTAGCTGACTCTAATGGTGGTGCCTTCTTTGCCCCAGTTAGATATCCCATCTTCTCTCTGCCCTTGATCACTAGTAAAACCGATTGATACCACTCCCTAAAATTACTCCCATTTAGTTTGTGAGAGGTGATTTGGATTGAGAAGTTATCGGTAGGATTAGGTAAAATTGAGGTTTGTGGGTTGACAACAGTAGGGATCCTAATTGATTCCTTTGTAGTTGGGGTGGAGTGGAGCTTGCCATCTATTCAGCTAAGGTTGGCTAGAGTTGGTTTGTTTCTTTGGCTAGAGGATAACTTGACTCGATACCATAAAACAGAAATATAAGAAGAAAAAAAACACAAAGTTTAAAGTGGTTCGGTCATGAAGACTTACATCCACAGGAGAAAGGTTTCAACTCTTTATTTCTGTCACACCAAATACAGCAGCAACAGGTTCCTTTTATAGTAGCCATATACACCAGAATAGGAAGCCACAATTTAGGAAAATTAGAATAGGAAATTAAGGCCATATTTCCTCCTGATTTTCTGTGATTACAGTGATTGATTTCTTCCTAAATAGGAAGATTCTGTTCCTCCTAAATTGGAGGCATATTTCCCACAGTTACTGTATAAATCGTGAGAGAAATGTGGGAAGATAGTTCTGTTTTGGCATTGAATCTTCTCTGTTCTCCTCTCTGGTTCCTTTCTGTAATTTCTCTTTCCTTTCATTCTGTTCATTTGATTTGTAATCTCTCCTCTGAAATTCTCCATCTATTGTTCTACCTATTCTGTTTAATTCTTACATTCTGTTCTTGATTTCTTGTTACTGGAAATTGTAATTGCATCACAAGCTAAGATGTCATTTGAGCATTGCACTTAATGATTGATAGTGGATTAGAGTTATCGTTTCTCTTGCTTTTAAATGATTACCTTGAGCCTAGGTGGTCTAGCCCCATCTGAGTGTTACCATAGGCTAGGTTCGGAACCTATCTTGTTGCTGCCATGCTAAAATCTAATTGTCACCTAATGTATAATGGCAGAAAACATCTCCTTCGTGCCATATAATTCAAATTTTGTTCATTTCTTAAATTTTGGAATTCAGTCCTACTACTAATCAGATATCTTATTCCCATAAGGTGCAGAGTCAAAAACCTCGCCGTGAGGAACTGCGCATCCACATTGCAAATATATACCGGACTGTTGCTGAGAATATCTGGCCTGGCATGCTGAGTCATAAACGAATTTTCCATTTTCATTATCTCAGGTTCATTGATGAAACGACAAGGCAGATCTTATCAGCACCCAATGAGAACTTTCAAGAAATGCAGCCTCTCCGTTATGCACTTGCTTCTGTTCTGAGATCTCTTTCACCTGAATTTGTTAAGACAAGATCCGAGAAGTTTGACCTCAGAGCTAGAAAGCGACTCTTTGATCTTCTTCTTTCTTGGAGTGATGACACTGGCAATGCATGGGGGCAGGATGGAGTTGGTGATTACCGACGTGAAGTTGAACGCTATAAAGCTTCACAGCACAACCGATCAAAAGATTCAATAGACAAAATTTCATTTGATAAAGAACTGAACGAACAAATTGAGGCAATCCAGTGGGCTTCCATGAATGCTATGGCTTCACTTTTACATGGGCCCTGTTTTGATGACAATGCAAGAAAAATGAGTGGTCGAGTGATATCTTGGATCAACAGTTTGTTCAATGATCCTGCACCTAGGGCTCCGTTTGGTTACTCTCCATCAACTCCTTCTTATTCCAAGTATGTAGAAGGTGGGCGTGGAGCTGCTGGTCGTGATAGACACAGAGGTGGCCACCATCGTGTCTCTTTAGCAAAATTGGCTTTAAAGAACCTTCTCCTCACAAACTTGGACCTCTTTCCAGCTTGTATTGATCAGGTACTCCTTTTCCCTGTTATTGTTGTGCGTTGTTGTGCATGTACAGTGTATCACATCTCAATGGAACTACATGCCTGGATTTATGAAGTTAAGTTACTATTTTGCATGTCTAAGTAAGAATATGGAGAAAATCTTGATTGGGATTAAAAAAAATGAGATGGCTCAAGGGCAAAATACCTTTGGTATGTTTAAGGTTGGCTAGCTTTTTCTCTCTAGGCCCATCTACATATGAAACATTGGACATAAATAATGCAGCACTGAGCCAGCTTACTTTTTGGTTTAATATTATGTCAAAATCACACATAATGTTTTCCATCATAAGAAACTAATTAACCTAAAAATTCTGTCCAGTGCTATTACTCTGATGCTGCTATAGCTGATGGCTACTTCAGTGTGCTGGCTGAGGTGTACATGTGCCAAGAGATACCAAAATGTGAGATACAGAGGCTCTTGAGCCTCATCCTCTACAAAGTCGTGGACCCAAATAGACAAATCCGTGATGATGCCCTTCAGATGCTAGAGACACTTTCTGTCCGTGAGTGGGCTGAGGATGGCATTGAGGGTTCAGGAAGCTATCGAGCTGCTGTTGTTGGTAACCTCCCCGATTCCTACCAACAATTCCAATATAAGCTCTCTTGCAAACTTGCCAAAGATCATCCTGAATTAAGCCAGCTCCTCTGCGAGGAGATCATGCAGAGGCAACTTGATGCTGTTGATATAATAGCACAACATCAGGTCTTAACCTGCATGGCTCCATGGATTGAGAACCTCAACTTCTGGAAACTCAAGGACTCAGGTTGGAGTGAAAGATTATTGAAGAGCCTTTACTATGTGACATGGCGACATGGGGATCAGTTCCCTGATGAAATTGAAAAACTATGGAGTACAATTGCTAGCAAGCCCAGAAATATTAGTCCAGTTTTGGATTTCTTAATAACAAAAGGGATTGAAGATTGTGATTCCAATGCATCTGCTGAAATAAGTGGTGCATTTGCCACATATTTCTCTGTCGCAAAGCGGGTGAGTCTATATTTGGCACGAATATGTCCACAATGCACAATTGATCACCTAGTTTACCAATTGGCTCAGCGGATGCTAGAAGATAGCATTGAACCAGTTGTGCCAAGTGCAAGTAAGAGTGAAGCAAATGGAAATTTTGTGTTGGAATTCTCTCAGGGGCCTGCAGCGGCCCAAATTTCAACTGTTGTGGACACCCAGCCACATATGTCACCATTACTCGTTCGAGGTTCCCTTGATGGGCCCCTCAGGAATACTAGTGGAAGTCTGAGCTGGCGAACAGCTGGTGTGACAGGACGAAGTGTCTCAGGACCTCTAAGTCCAATGCCACCTGAATTGAACATTGTTCCTGTAACTGCAGGAAGGTCAGGCCAGCTTCTTCCAGCTTTGGTGAACATGTCAGGTCCTTTAATGGGGGTTAGAAGTTCAACGGGAAGTTTGCGGAGTCGGCATGTTTCTCGGGATAGTGGGGATTACCTAATTGACACGCCAAACTCTGGTGAAGATGGATTGCATACTGGAGTTGGCATGCTTGGTGTCAGTGCCAAAGAACTCCAGTCAGCCTTGCAGGGGCATCAACAACATTCACTCACTCATGCAGATATAGCATTGATTCTACTGGCAGAAATTGCATATGAGAATGATGAAGATTTTCGTGAACATTTGCCTCTTCTTTTTCATGTCACATTTGTTTCGATGGATAGTTCAGAAGATATTGTGCTAGAGCACTGCCAGAATTTGCTTGTTAATCTGTTATACTCACTTGCGGGCCGACACTTGGAATTGTATGAGGTGGAAAACAGTGATGGAGAGAACAAGCAACAAGTTGTGAGCCTAATCAAGTACGTCCAGTCAAAGCGCGGGAGCATGATGTGGGAAAATGAGGACCCCACAGTTGTGAGATCTGAACTTCCAAGTGCTGCACTCCTGTCTGCACTCGTTCAGAGTATGGTTGATGCTATCTTCTTCCAAGGAGATCTCCGGGAGACTTGGGGTGCTGAGGCACTCAATTGGGCTATGGAGTGCACGTCAAGACACCTTGCATGCCGCTCACACCAGATCTATCGTGCATTGCGGCCTAGTGTTACGAGTGACACATGTGTATCGCTCCTCAGATGCCTCCATAGGTGCCTAGGAAACCCAGCACCTCCAGTTTTGGGATTCATCATGGAAATTCTATTGACACTGCAAGTAATGGTGGAAAATATGGAGCCAGAAAAAGTGATACTTTACCCCCAACTCTTTTGGGGTTGTGTAGCCATGATGCACACAGATTTTGTTCATGTCTACTGCCAGGTGCTTGAGCTCTTCTCACGTGTGATTGATCGTTTATCATTCGAGGACCAAACAACAGAAAATGTGCTTCTTTCAAGCATGCCGCATGACGAGCTCAATACTGGTGGTCTCATCGAGGATTTTCAACGAATTGAATCGCTGGCATCACCCAGTGGGAATCTGCCAGCATTTGAAGGGTTGCAGCCTCTAGTGCTTAAAGGGCTCATGTCTACTGTTAGTCATGGAGTCTCCATTGAGGTCCTGTCACGGATCACAGTGCATTCGTGTGACTCTATATTTGGAGATGGAGAGACAAGGCTCCTCATGCACGTAACAGGCTTACTTCCCTGGCTCTGCTTGCAGCTCAGCAAGGAAACAGTGGCAGTACCTGCTTCACCACTCCAGCAACAATGGCAGAAGGCTTGCTCTGTTGCTAACAACATTGCACTTTGGTGTCGAGCGAAATCGTTGGATGAATTAGCCACAGTGTTTGCAATTTATGCCCATGGAGAGATCAAAAGCATTGATACCCTTCTTGCTTGCGTCTCCCCTCTAATGTGCAATGTGTGGTTTCCAAAACATTCTGCTCTGGCTTTTGGACACTTGCTTCAGCTACTGGAGAAAGGACCAGTTGAGTATCAGCGTGTGATACTGTTAATCCTCAAGGCACTGCTCCAGCACACTCCCATGGATGCTTCTCAAAGTCCACGAATGTATGCAATTGTGTCCCAGCTGGTGGAAAGTTCTTTGTGTTTTGAGGCACTCAGTGTATTGGAAGCCCTTTTGCAGAGCTGCAGTTCGTTCACAGGTTCTCATCCACCTGAGCTAGGGTCATATGAGAACGGAGCTGATGAAAAACTGCTAGCTCCTCAGACCTCATTTAAGGCTCGGAGTGGACCCTTGCAATATTCAACAGGCGCAGGATTTGGTACAGGTTACATGCCGGCAACACAAGGAGGAGCTGAATCAGGGATTCCATCTAGAGAGGTGGCTTTGCAGAACACACGCCTTATCCTTGGGCGAGTCCTCGACAACTGTGCATTAGGGAGGAGAAGGGATTATAGGAGGCTGGTGCCTTTTGTAACAAATATTGGAAACCCATAATTAATGGTCCTTGCAATTATTAACTACAAATGTGTATTAAGGCAGCACTAGGTAAAGACTGGGGACTGGTTTGTAAATAGTCATCATATATTAGTGATGGATAGTTATCATAAATTAATTGTTATAGTTGATGTTATTATACGATTACAATGAATAGGTATCACATTGTTTTACTGCTCTCTGCATGTTTTTGGCCCTTCGTGTGAAAATAATGCTTCTATTTAATTTCCCAACTCAGGATTGATCAGTTCAAATTTCAATGCTACTCTTCGCATATCTCAAATTGTTTCCATTCGTTTGAAAGAAATTTCAAGGTTATATATATATATATATATCCAAACAAGAGTGAATTAAGCAGGACGCGGTTCAAGATCTTTCGGCAAATTCCATGAGTATTGATGGTGCATAAACGTGGCAAGGTTCTCTTCTCCTTCTCCGCCTCTTCTACCAGTTTCATTCAACGAAAGTAAACCAAAATTCAAATTTCACGTGCGATTATCCACTCCCCGCCCTGCATTAACAATTGCTAAGTGCCTGTGTGAAGAATTTGACAAAATAGCATAAACTTTTGTCACCTTGACAAATTTTCAGTTATTAATGTTATACCATACAAAAGACTCAAAAATCAAACATGAAAGCAAAGTCACACATCTATATCTTTACTTCTACAGTTTCATTTTTCATCAACACAGCAAGTTCAAGCACAAAGCAGCACACTAATGCACATACTGTGAGGTCCAAGAGGATAGACCTCACAACTCTAGTAAATTGATTTTATACATTGATTCCAGTGTTCTTATTAAAGTTCAAGTTGCATCTTACAATAAGACTTGCTCTTTCAACCAGAAATGATTCTTCTGCCAATGGGGTTTCTTCCACTGAAAAAAACGGAAATATCCGAGTTCATTCACCAACATTGAATAGCAAGGCAGATCATTCACGAGGTGACGGATTCTTTTTGATCAAGGCATAGGCATCACTGTATATGGCCACAGCATTGGAGAAGACAGCAAGCACAATCATAAAAATACATAAGATCTTGTCTCTCTTTGTTGCTATATTGTGGCGATCCCTGAAACAAGAAAAAACATAGATTTAAATAAATTGGTTAAGCAGTATTCCAAGATTAAAAAGCAATGATTAAGCTCGAGAGTAATCAAACAACAATGGGAAAATATAACATCTCTTTTCTTGCTCTGCCACGGCTACTTAATGTCCTTGTGCAAAAGATTATGCAAGCATGTAAGAGATCGAAATCCTCAAAAGAGTCCAGAATTCAGAGTTAAAACCATTTCCAGCATGTGGGATGGCTCAAATTTTAAATTTTGATCTCCCCTAAAATGCTGCAGAACATCAAGCAAGAATCTGTTGTACTCTTTTCCTTTCATTTCTAGATCTTATTAAAATCTGAAGGAACAAAGGTTCTGTGCGTTATAATTCTTGATAAAATTTCAAAAAGAAAACCCATTCAGTTCCAAAGCAGTTCAATATCCACAACTCATTCTTATTATTAAATTATCTCAAATACAGCAAGCTGTCATACCATATAATGGTGCTTTGAAGTATGAATGAAAAGAATTTTATTCTGTAAAAGATTTGGGCTCTGGGCAAAATTGAAATTAATTTGAAATAAAAGTTGAACATTGAATCCCCAAAACCCCTAATTCTAAGCTGCAATTTATAACACTGACATGAAAAATAATTATTAAGCTTGTGGTTGCAAGTATTAACTTATAGCCAACAGGACATGTTGCTGAAAGCAACTATGCAGGTTCTATTGCTAAGTGCAGAAACACTTTTAAAGATTGGAATCTTTGATTTGAGTAATTGAAGGCAAGATGACCATTGCTGTGGCTTTTATTGGTTGGGGGTGTCAAAGAACTATTCGAACAAAAGCTTACATTTATGGTGGTTTATTGATTATATGGTGTATGAGTTCAAAGAGAAAACTACTCAAACCAAGTGTTGGCTCCACACAACAATATTGTTGGGTACACTGCTCTAAGATTTTTGATATAAAGTCTAAATTAACACAAGCATAATAGAACTATACAGGGGAAAAAGATAAGAGATTCTTGCAAGGCTGGCCCTTTGTATTGAAATCATCAACCGACATATGGCTCTCTCTGGCAATACATTCAGCGTCACAGGTTGTACAACAGTCGGTTTATTTTGTTTCACTGGGAATCACCAGCCAGCAAGTTACTCTTTCTTCATAATTTTTAAGACCTATAACTATAACTTAGATAAAAGTTATTGATCAAACCAATTGTCAATATCTAGCCTAAATGACATTTCTACAAACTAGAACATACAAATTATAACAACGCATTAAAAGAAATAAATTATGAAAAGAAAAGGATAGTAGCTGAACTTGCAAATGCAAGTGAAGTACTCACCTTAGAGTTATGGAAGCAGGAAAGATGAAACCAAGGCAAACTGCAGCAGTTGCTCCAGTGAATTGGAAAGCATCCCAGATGCTTGGAATGAAATTTGCACCCAAGAAGATTAAAGAGATAAGCACAATGGTGACTAATGCAAATCTCGTATTTGCCTGATGAAACGGTCGTGCTGAGGGAAAGAGGAGGCCATCCAAGTTGAGTCGTAATGGGAAGAAGACGATTGGAAATACTAGCATAAGATGAGCAGCATAACTAACACGAACAGCATCATTAAGTAGAGAACTGTAAGGAATCCTGAGGTCAGTGTCAAAGTTGGCAAGCACATCATCAAGAGTTGCATCACCAAATAGAAGGAACCCAAAGATGCTTGTCATTATGTAAACAGTCGAGCATAAAGCAAGTGCGGTTCGCACAACTGGTTTTATCTGAGTAGAGTCTTCGAGTTCATTATCTATGCTGTGAACTGGAAATGATGTACTCAAAGATCAGTACTTATTAATCACTGGTTTAGATTCAGGTCAGGTATTTAGAGATCGATAATCATAAGAACAAATATTACCAATTGTAATTAAGCTACTATAAGTAAACTAACAAGGTCATTTGAATAGATTTAGGGGTTAAGATGCTCAGTTCATGAGCACGAAAACAATCCAAATATTTTAAGACATCATTCAGAAATTCAGACTGTACGGGTTGACAGAATTAACCAGTATCTAGGTCCACAATAGGTGGCTAAACAAAAACAAGACAACCTGCTTTCATGCTACTAAAATATGCTGCTTAAAATGGAGAAAATGTGTATCTTCGATTTTCGTTTTAGGAGGGTGTTGCAAGCAGTCCTTAAAACTGTTACAATGCCCAAATAGTCATCAACCTACATCCTATTTTTATCAATCATCAATTTTAAAACAGGATTAAAATCCCAAGTAAATTTGTGATAAGTATCGCATACCATTGTAATGGCAGATATATGCAGTGACAAGAACAGGGACTGTAGTGAAGAGTTTCCAGAAAGATGTCATGTCTGTTACATTGGGCATCAATCTGGGCATTGCTATACTTCCATTTACCAACTTGACAATTGTGATCCCCACAGTGATGACAAGAAATACAACTGCTAGAGCGACTGACAAGGCAGATGTAAAACTTAAAGAATCTGCAAAGATAAATGGCGCAATCATTCTCCATTTTGAAGAACCAAACATAAAGTGGCAAAAAAATGATGCAAGTATTTATACAAGCACTAAAAGCTAATGTGGGATTGAATTTTGCTGGAAAAGATACGGCGTTAGGAGTCCATATAACAAAGAGAGGACAAAATAGCAGAACAAGTGAATAAATAACATATGCTATATGGATGTTAAAAGCATTCATATCACGCATAGTTCACAAGTAAAAAAAAGCTAGAATGAAAACATTAACCTTAACTCTTTTAACATAAAAATAATCTTGCAAAAGGTAGCAAAAGCAAGTTATCATCCATTTTCCAATTAATGCTCTTCCTGAAGCTCCTGCTACATGGAATTTTTCCTGCAAGTAATTGCTCTTTCGCTAATAAGAGGAAAAAAAATCTTACTAATAAGGAAGGCCATCAGGCCAACACTCTAAATCACCAGAACCTGAGCAAAGTGCCAAAAATACCATAAATTTAACACCTACTTTAGCATCAACAATTGCTAAATCTATTTTCATTTTTCCTTTTGAGTAGATGAGGATGCACATGAAAAATTGAGAAAGCAGCTAAATACTAGCTCTTTATGACCAAGAACATGACAACTTACCAATTCGCTTAAAGGAAGCCAGTGGAAAAAATACAAAAAGTGTTGTGACAAGAAGAACGAATGTACGCGCATTCCACCAGTGTTCTCCGAACCACCCTTCAAGCACACCTGCATGGTGAGCTCCGCTTGAAGATGTTCCGGACAGCACATCACCTTCAGTTAAGCAAACACAAAACACAGAACAAATTTCAGGTCTTTCAACTAAGGATAAGCATGATCCAGCTGGAGTAGAAATATGAAAAACAAAAATATAAATAAAACAACATAAAAAAGATGCAGTAACTATATATAACTTCACAAGAACATACATGCAGGTATTAAAAGCATAGAAATATAGCAATAAATTAACATAGACATGACACATGACACATGACACAGACAATGAAAAGACATCATACCAATAATAATCATGTACACAATGAGTACACCAATGTTATTGACTAAAACAGCAACTTGCAACATAACCCTTCCCGTCTTTCCAAAGGCATCCCCCATAAGTCCCCCATAAGAAGCGGTCTTCCCTGCCCTGCTAAACCTTAGCAACATCTCAATTGAAGCCTCTGTCAAGAAAGCCATAAAGATGATCAAGGCAACCCCAAGAACAAGGCCTAAAACTTTCATGGTGGCAGGCAAAGCCATGATTCCAGCACCAACTATTGTAGTTGATAAATTGAACACTGCCCCAGGAAAGGAGGCTCCATCAAACTCATCAAAACCAACATCCTCTTGCCTTTTAGGCAATAAGGGAGCATTCTCATCAACTGGCTTGTTCCTCCTTGATTTCCTCTCCTTCTTTGGAGCAATACTTCCAGTTGTCATCTTTCTATTATCTTTAAATAGTTTCTCCAAAGACAATTTTCAAACTTAAACAAAAATCTATAAGGCAGATTACCCTCCTATTATCTGCTACAAGGATATCTGTGACATAAAAAGGAAAAAAAGAAGAAGCAAAAATCAGCTTCAAAACTGCACAATAAATGTAGCTTGATTATTAAATTCAAGTAATTAGCAAAACTCAAACAATCCTGACCTGTGTACTTTTGTAGGAATCAAATTGAAACTCAGTTGCTTTGGATTTCAAATAAGCTTAACAGTATCAACTATAAAACCCAGCAGAAGTTGCAAAACCCAGTTTTCAATACCTTTCAGAAAGAGATTTTATCCCTCGGAAATGATAATCAATCAATCACAAAAAAGAAAAAAAAAAAACCCAGATAACAAAATCTCAAAGTTTTAAGCTATAAAAACAACTCAATATTCATAACCTTCAAAATCTAGGTTCTTTGTTATTAAAACAAAAATCCCCAGATGGCCAAGTCTTTAAATTGATCAGTATAAAGACTCAACCAATCAGTTTACAGAAACAAACCAACAATTATTGAAGACCAGAACAGAAAAAATCAAGACGGAGGGCTTTAGAAATCAAGAATTTGACAGGAGCACAGGAGCCAAATGTCAGAAGATAAGAGGCTGCTGAGTTTTCAGAAAGAGAGAGAAGTCAAATGTTTGATGTCTTGTCTTTGATTTATAAAAAGAGAGCCACACGCAATAACACAAAAACAACTGCTGTCGTATGTATGTCTCTCTATGCTGTAATAATGAAGATAAATACGAATTGGCACAAAGAGGCCAAAAAAATAGATAAAAAATTTATGATGGCTACGTATAAAGAAAGAGTAGAGGAGTGGTTAGCTATAAATATTTAACGATTAACCCATAAACATTTGCTTCATGCACGCATAAATTTTGAATATATATATATAATCTCCTAATGTCTAAACAGCGAAACAAACTCTTTAACTCATTCAATTATTAGACATTAAGAAATTATTATTTAACAAGATAAAAAAAAAATTATATTATCATGATCAACTAAATTACATCTTCTTATAACGAGGAATTTTTAATCTTAAATACTTAAAATAGAAGATTTGAACTAATGATTTTTTGTAAAGTCCAAAAAATTTATTACCCTTAGACTACGAGTCATAGGTAAAAGAAAATTATATGAGTATCTAATCTCAAATTTAATTTTTTTAATTATGTCCCTCTCTCTTTTTTCTTTTCTATCTCATAAGAGTGTAAAAAAAGTTTTTGATAAAAGGTATTGGGATGTTTAAAGCAAAATTAGTGACGGATAATAATTTCCATGCACAGATAATCACTCCTCTGCTGTGAGGCTCACCCTTTGATCATCTTAATAAGATAAAATCTCAAATGTTATTCCTACTAAAAATAGACTCGCAAAAAATCACTCTTTAGAATTATAAATTTATTTATTAGAAAAATCCAAAATCCAACGTGTTACGTGTGAAGGCCGAAATTTATTTAATAATACGAAAGCAAAAGTATTATATAATAATACTAATAAAAAAATACTATATGCTATATAATTGAGGGTGGAGGATGGCAAACTGGAAATGACAGAAGAGTCGTAGAGCATCATCTCCTTCAAAAAGGCGAAGAGAAGCTAAAAGATGGGAGATTTGCTTGCTCATTAGTGACATCCACATGCTATTTCCAGATCTAATTTTTGTTCGTTGTCCAATAAACAATATTTTACTGTGCTTGTACTTTTTCAACTAAAAAGGTTTATCATATTTGATGTAAAGATAATAACCAGATGTAAAGATTTTGTTATATTTGATGGGACATGGATTGCTACTAACAGCAGCCCAGGTGCAAGCTGTGATCTCACGAATATAAATTATTAACAAATTTTTACTTCTTATCACTAACTTACTGTAACAGTAATATATCAATAATTTACAATAATTTTTTTTGATAAATATATATATATATATATATATATATATATATATATATATATATATAATCTTTGGGGCATGAATCTAGCTTTTCGTGTCATTACGTTAGAGATTAATATAAATTATATTCTAGGATCTCACCTATCAACTTAAACTTTTACGTAAGATGATCCTTTAATATGGTATCGAGCTCGATTAATCAAAAGGTCTTGAGTTTAAATCTTATCATTTTCAATTTCTCAAGTATTAAGCACAAGAGAATGTGGACTATGCAAGTTTCAAGCCTAAATGTTAGAGCTTTCACTGAAGGGGTGTGTTAGAGATTAATATAAATTATATTATAGGAACTCACTTATCGACCTAAGCTTTTAGATGAGATGATCTTTTAATATTTTTTCCTCGTGTGTTTGTATAACAAAAGCTCATCATTGAAGTTAATCACGTACATTTCTTTTGCTTTTGCCAGGAATGGATGAGTACTGGCGTTTTAGGTAATGCTTCAGGTTCAGTGAAATACCACCACGGTGCATTTCTTTAATTTGAAAACAAAATCAAGAGGGACTACCTAACTAATACTATTACCCTAAATTTTCAAGGGAAAAAAAAAAAATGGATCGATGCACGACAAATCACCCTCATATTTCTACAATCCAATTAGCCCTTCCAAATGTTGAATCCAATAAGGTACCAAATGCTTCTCTGTGTTTTTTTCTTCTCTTTCACTTTCAACACTGCATATGATCACAACTAATAATGGTTTACGAAACTGAGGTTGATGTAGTCCAAGAAAACAGTCCTTTTGTCACCATCGAAGCAACAATTCGTAGCTAAAAATTATTGTAATAAAGTGGTATCCAAGTTGGCAATTTTGTCTCTCTACAATAATCAACCAGGAGACCAAACCCCATTAGTCAATTCTGTCTCCTTGATCATAGGTAAGCCTTAATCACCATGAATAAGACTACATTAAAAACATCGAAGGCTTTCTAATCATGATTACTCATGTTTGTTATTCTACAATAAACACGAGGCTGTGGTTGAACCAGCTATCAAGGAAATCATGATTTGATACAACAGGGATCTATTCTAGACCAAGCAATAATTTATTATTGGTAAGCTCTCTTCAACACATTTAGTAGTTTAGTGATTCATGACGAGAAAGATCCAGGATTAATTTATCATAAAACAAAAGCTAAACTACAATTATTGTGTAGGCTGTAGTCGTTGTAATAAAGGAAATGAGCTCATGAATTGAATCTTCGTCACATCTTTTCATGTTCTTGTGTTCGAGTCATGAGAGAAATTAATGGGTTGTGACGGTGAAGGGCGTGGGTACATGAACCCAATTGCCCGAGAAAAGTTATGGGAATGCAAGTAATGGTCCCCTAGTTTCCCCCATCAAATTACCATTTTCAATTGGAAGCGGGGACACTCAAAAAGAGAGGAAGCTTTATACGTTTCTTTACCTGATATATTAAAATTTAAAATAATAATAATAATATAAGAGTAGAATTTTTTAATTAAATAAAAAAATTTTAAATTTTAATAAATAAAATTCGAATTTTATAAAATCTCAATAGAGGGAAACTTTTTGTTTTTATTGTGTGTGTTTGAAATTTGATTTTAAAGTTTTTTAAAATTGATTTCCTTTAGAGTGAAATTTTTGAAAAAAGAAAAGAAAAGAAAGAAAACTGGATATATATATATATATATATATATATATATATTAGATATACTACTATCAGTTTTCTGTACTTGGTATATATGCATCTCCTAGCTCTTGAGAAAGATGGAATTATTAGTATTATTATTTGTAAAAGCATTACTGTTGGATTCTTGGTGAATATGATCTGCTCAACACCCAAACCCAAACGACGAGGAGTTTGTTTTCCAAACTAGCCGAGAGCTGCCGTATTGCTGAAAAGAAGGAAAAAAGCCCACTAGATATCTTATGGGCCTCAACGTTGTAATATATAGATCCAGAAGTTTCTTAACTAAATCTATTTTGGGCTTGGGCAATTACAAAAGTGGGCTGCTAAAGAAATGAAATCAGCTCTTGAGGGCTTCCTGCTAGGGTTTCTTCCGGTCCTTGTGATCCAGCTCCATCATCTTCTTAGTAGTATTTTGTTTGAGAAATCCTTAATTAGTATTTTGATGATGATGATGATAATGCTGACTATTGCAAATTACAAAAAAAAAAAAAAAAAAAAAAACCGTATTTATTTGCTGTGTATTACCTGTTCATAAGACACTCTCTCTTTTGCCTGCTGCCTTCTTTTTCTTCAATTTCTTTTCTTTTTCTCGCTGCCCTCTTTTTTTGCTCCTCATTGAAAACCCCACTCCCTTCTTCCTCTTATTCATTTCATCTAATTGTACACCACGTTTTGGGATGATATTGCTTTTCTAGAAGAGTGGATCTCCATTGGTTTGCTTACATGTATCTGTTGTTGATGTTCTGCCAAACAAGGTAATTTTTTGATTTTGTTTTTTCGCTCTCTCATTGTTGCCGTTCAATTAATATCTAAGACAAGTCTTCTTACCAGTTCAGTCATGGTATTGGTAGCATCTTGCAATGAACTTCCTATCAAATAGAATGATATGTAAAATATAACAAAGCTACAATGGCTTCTCTTTTGGTTTTGGTTCATTCAGATTCATCCCATCACAGCGAACCCTAAAATTTTATCCTTAATTGATGCGGAGCTATGTGGGTTTTTTTCTTTTTTAATTCAGCCAACTAGAAACCCATTAATGAATGATTAATCCTTCTGACAAAAAAACGCAACGCTGCTTTGCTTACAGTGATGTTGTTGTAGGGTTAACACTTGTCAAGTAGATTTTTATTACATTCCTTGACTTATCATGGATGAACAAAGAACAATGTTCACCGGTGAAGGAGACTTGATTAATTCCTACAGCTAGAGTTGTTGGGAAATCAGATCTTGAAGCCCTTCAATTTCAAATTTATGATCCTGCACTGCAATTGCAAGCCTCCATATCTCTGAGTGATCAGTTGGACGAGGGAATGTGTTGAATATGTTGTGTAGTCTTCTCTTATAACTTGCTCTCTCTCTTTAATGATCTTTCTTCCTTTTGATGCGAAATAGAAATAAATTGAGCTACAAGTCCTGATGTGCTTTCCCTCCTGCTATCGCATTAGATCTTAGAACGGGGAATTATGGTTCCATAATTGCTTGAAATCAAGTCGCAGGAGTCAGGCTGCGCTCACAAACTCTATGACATGCACTTTTATTCAACTCTATAATCTACATTTTCATAGATGCTTTTATTATTGCGAAAACAGCTTTGCTATACATATTTTCATAAAAAATGTGTACCGGATTTCATGCTTAATGCCTCGCAATGTTACAGGGTAGATAGTGCAGTCTACTGTGGAAGAATGTCGAGAAGCTTATGCAATATGGATAAACATGGTAATATATCAATCCTTTTTAGGCTCAAGTTATCAAATCAGTGGTATATATTAGATGGAATGTTTATTGACTCTCATCCATAGCATTTTAAACAACTGATCTTCTTCCCCATAAAAAAAAACGTTTTCTAAAAAAATGACAGAGAAGCTTAATTAGTTATACTAACATCAACTACCAATAAAGCTAAAGAAGAAATTTACTATAATTTAGTTACCAAATTCTTTCGAAATGGTTAACGTAAAGTTTCTGATAACATCACAAGTCGCGTTATGGCCTTTTGGGTAGAAGTGTGAGGCACTCTTCCAAAGGTACGGACCAAGTTATGCTCCTCCAGAGATTTTTACCAAGGCAACATAATTTCTTAGTTTTGGGCTATAGCCTATAGGAATCTGTTCACAACAAAAATTACCTATAGCCCAAAAAGAAGTGGACAACATTAACATAAGATAAATGAAGTAGACAACATCAAGTTAAGATAAATGAAGCATCTGTTACTTAACATGATAAAGACAAAAGCTTAGACGTGTCAAAAATAATTTATGAGCAACTGAAGTTACAAAATAGAATGAGGCTTTTGCCAATTTGCACATTTAAGATAGTGTTCAAGGGCCTTTAAGAGATCCCCATTGTAACTGAAATAAACCGCCTGCATGGCATAGAATGTAATGTGTCAACCAGGAAAGCATAAAAAGATGTTTTATAAAGGATAAGAAATTCATTTTGGTATTCCTCGCAAAAGTGGAAACAGATAGATAAAAGGTTTTCTAATAGTTCCAATAAATCGATGTGCCTTTTATATATATATATATATATATATGACTATTAAATATTAATTAATAGTGGATAAATTTTGGATTTTGATTATTATCAGGTCTTTGAATTCTCATGTGCTTTCTTTGCTGTCATTGCTGTTTCATTTACCTTTGGAATTATTCATGCAACTGAAAAATGGAGAAAAATAATGTTTTTTACTTTTTTGGAAACTTGGGGGATATAAAATGGATTTCGTTGAAGCGATTATTATGAGTCACAATGTCATGTACAAATTAAAAGCCGTGTTCATTAAGTTGAGCATATTGTTTGACCAAGAATTTTTTAAAAACAAAAATTCATCGGACCTTTTGTAATTGCTTGAAAATGAAACACTCGGGTTTTGGTATTGTTCTAGCTCTTATGTGCTAACTCAAAGTTTCTTTGTAAGCCCTTATATGTGCATATGAAAAAAGAAAATATTATATGTTCCAAATCACATTAGAAAATTATTATTGCATTTCACTGATTGCTGGTTCCTGGGTGCATGGAGCCTTTCAAACATGCTTTATTTCGTATTTGTCTAATCTAAAATAGTTCTTTTCCCTTCTGAAGTTTATATTTCTTTTTCATCTCTGCTGAGGCTATATATGTTACTCGACGTTTCATTCTCAAGCATTTTTTAATTCATGCTATGTGTTTTCGTGGTTTTCCTTTCTTATAGCTATTTTGTTTGCAGCTTTACTTTTGCTAGGTGTTTAGACGTGATGTCTTGCATTCCACAATTGCTGTTATTTTTTTCTATGCCAGGTTGGTTTAGCCTTTTCTTATGCTTGCTTTTTGCATCACCAAATGCTTTTCTTATTTGAAACTCCTATTACGAGTTTGCTTGCAAAATGATCAAATTATTTAGATGTGTTGCATATTTGAATATCTGAAAACACAACAAGAAAGCTAAATTAGCCTGAAAAATCAACTTTTACAAAATATATATGACAAAGTCTAGCCACCAGTTCCCCATTTATCAAGTTACAGCCCATCCTCTACTATCTCAACTATGGATGCGCATCAAAAACCTCATAAACCAAATTTGTGTTAGATTCCCTGCTTTTATGTCTGTGGTGAGGGCCAAGTAATTTGGTCAACAGTTTTGAAAGGTTTCCATTTGGTTGTCTTTTCACAAGTCTGGTGCTCAGTATCCAATTTAGGTTTCCTACGCAAGCTTTTTAGTCAAGACTTCGGACTCTTATTTCTTCTGTGTTTTTTTTTCCTGCATCCTATACAAGGATCTTTTCCCATATGCTATGTGCTGGGACAGAGAAAGATTTGAAGATAGAGTTCCATGGGTGATGAAGATTTTATGTATAATCATTGTATTGGCATCTTAGCCATGAATTCTCTTGCTTTGGCTGTCACCATGCAGAGGTCGAATAACATATTAATATTATTACACATGTGCGATTGATTTGTGATTTTCATTCTTCAATGTTTGTAAATCAAGCTCAATCCAGGGTCCTATCACGAAATTGCCTGCCTGGTGATTCAATCTATACTCTGTCGCTAAATGCTTTCATTACATTGCTTTAGTCCTTTTTGGAAGATTGTGCTTCGTTAATTCTTAGGTTAGGTTCTTTGTTGTCTTGCAATTTAATAAAAAATGCAGATAAATAACTGCATTTATATTGTCTTATAGGCAATAACATTTGATTTTTGGATATTAAAACAAAACATATTTATCGAACATTCCCTCAAGCGTTTCACATAACTGTTAATTACAAGAAAACATATACTTACATGAATGAAGCAATGGACTATAATCGACAAAATGTTTCTTTTTTCTTTATAAGTGTTTTATGGTTTGTCGCTCAAGTCTTATTGATGTTATTAAACCTTAGTATACACTCTTCTTATTATCACGTTCAAATTTATGTTTTGTTTTGTTTTTTTTTTTTTTCCTTAAAACAATCATCTATAATCAAAACAACAAAAGAAATCAAGTTCAAATCTTCCTAATCCTTCCAACTTCCTTACTTTTTTATGAAAACAAACAAGAATAGTTTGTCATTGAGCGTTCATTTTACCGCGGTGTAGCATGAGCATTATTCTAGTTCCTCTCAATAAAAACTCTCAGCCACAGTCGTGTATTAAGTATTTCTAATTTTGTTAATGTTGATAATATGTATATATATATTTTAGATCTTTTCTTAGTTTTCTATGGGTTAAGCATGATTTTTTTTTCTAATGTAAAAAATAAATTAAATGTTTGCAGTATACTACATAAATAATATATTTGCATACGTGTTGAGTGAAATTAGGAAAAAAATTCCCCAGTTTGCACTGAAAACAAATAATTGGTGTGTGTGGATCAATATTGTCTTTTTAGGTCATTTAGGATTAGTATTTCGAACGATTTGTCTGTCTGTGTCTAAAAATGTTTATAGGTATGTGTTATTACCTTGAAAGCATATTTATTAGGTTTTGACTTTTAATTATTTAGGCTATTTAGTCTTTACCGATTGCTTCTCATCTTTATTGCCTTAATCGGATGGTGATTTTAAATCCAATCAAGGTAAAATTTTGATATATTATTTGTGATAACAAGCTCTTTGACTTGAACAGTATTGATCTTTCATCTTCGAGTATTTTTTAAACACCTATTTGATAAGGTCTAGTCTTTTGTCTTATCGTTATTGTTCATTTGTATGATGACGAATTTAATGCTTTGATATGCATCAGTTGGTTGAGTTTAAAGAACAATTATGTATTTCATTATTTGATATAATAAAAAAGTTTGAATGAACAAGAATTTTTTTCTCCACGTCAGGGTTGTTATCACCCAATTTTATATTTTATCTAATTTTTTTTTCTATAGCTTTAGTGGATTTTTATTTTCCTTTTAATTTAATAGACAAAGCTTGACCTCTAGTTTGATCAATGATTACACATTAGATCTCACTGATCTCCTGAATCTAAGATTCAAAATCAAAATCATAGCAAACCAATTTCCATAAAAATCTTATTTCACCTTTAGATTTTTTCTTTTTATTATCAAAGTTTGTTCTAATTAAAATCCAAAATGGTGATCATTGTTTTATGTTTCACGTCTAAAAGATTTTGTATTAATTTTCATAAAATTTGCACGTCAATTAAAATTGGGTTTTTTCTTTTAATAATTTCATTGATATCTCTTTTATACTAATATAGTATATTTTTAAAAAAATATTGAAATTAAGAAATAAATATACTCTTCTGAAAATTTAATATTGAAATTATTCAACATTGAGATACGCACAATCGAAAAAGCAAATAAAAAAAATTAGAGAAAGCAACGAAGCATTAGTTGAGAACTTGAGAATAGAACACCACATTGAAAGCAAAATCTTTATCCAAAATTATAAAATGATTAAAGGGTTTTTAAAAACAGGAAGTATTAATCACAGTTAACAGAGGTGTAAAAAAGAAAAAAACACGTGTCTTTTAAAATAACATGACAGGTGTAAACAAGTCCTAAAGGAACGTTAACATGCGGCAGTGAATTAACTGGACACTTTTGTTTTTAATTGACCTGTCCGCCTTCAAACTCTACTTTGAAGACAGACAGACAGACAGACAGACTGACATCATTAACAAGTAAAAACATCAATAAGAATAAGTCTGTTTTCCACTTTCATTGGCGCTACTGTATTCTTTCTTTGCTCTACTCTACTTACTCTTTACCTGTCAACAGAACTCAGCTTCATCTCTCTAAAGAGTACGTTCTTTGAATAATCTCTTTTATTTTGATGTATTTTTTCTTGTTTTTTCTTGTCTAGAAAGTGAAAGAAACTTGTGTGGGGATGTCAGCTTTTTTTTTTTTTTTTGAATATCTGATGTGGGTTTTTATTTTTTCTCTTTTAATACACTTATGGAAAAATGGTTGTTTATTGGAGATGGACTGATTAAATATTGTAAAACTGGGATTTTCTTTTCTTCAAAATATTCAGATCAGAGAGCTTTTGGTTTGTTTTGTTTTTGGAAGCGACTGTGATGTGGATTAATTAATGAACGTGAATTATTCAAGAAGTCCTGTGTGTTTTTTTTTGTCAAGGGTGGTATGTTTTATTATTCATTGAATCGATCATTAGCCAAATTTGGAATTAAACGATAACCAAATCTGGAATTTGAGGGGTTGGTGCAATTGTCTTGTTTGCGTGAATCGGGGGTAATCCAGTGTAGTGAGAACTGGCTGAGAATGGGATTTGGATCATGGAGGTTATTGTAGTTAGATTTAGGTTCATTGTGAATTAGATTTCCTAATGTTGCATGCATGAATGTTATTACTCTGAGGATTTTTGTGATATTTAAGTGCTGCATCCTTGCTGCCACATATGGAAATCATAACTTTGTTTCCTTACGAATAAGTGCTGGACTTGGTTGTTTGTTTTGGATTGTGACCCAGTACTACTATTTTAATTGTGTAGAGGAGAACAATGACATTAGTTTTGCTCTCGGACTAAGGTTGGATTTGTAATGATGCAGTACGGTTTTGAGAATGTTGAGTTTACTGCTCTCTCAAGAAACTTCCTCACACTCACAAACCCAAAACCTAGTCACACCCAAGAGTTTCAAACCAAAACTATCTCAAAATTGCCAGATGGTAAGACCGCAACTTATACCAAAAATAGTACTTCCCAAATAGCAAATACACACGCACAGCTGCCACAAAACTGCTCCTCTTTGTTCTATTCGGCTGCTAAGAGAATAGAACAAAGAGGAGCAGTATTGTGGCAGCTGTGCAGGTGAGGGACAATAGTGTATCTCTTAGCACTACGTACTTCTCTTATATTGACCCTAAGTTGGTGACAAATAATTCCTTTCCTTGCAAGCTTTGTAATAAAAGGCGTCTACATATATTATTTTATGAGGGGTTTAATTGGATATGGTAAAGTGCATATAACTTGACTCTGAGATAATGATTAGCCTTGTAAGATGTGATTTTGAAAACCGTTACTTAAAGTTTCATCTCTTTAGACATGAAATTCATCAGTTGTGCTTGAGCCTTGCTCAATTTTCTTTGGAGCATATGTTTGTTGCTATGTCGAAACGAATCCCGAAAAGATTCTGCCATAGCTCAAGTAGAAGTAAAATAAGCAGTTTTTTTATGTTTGTAGTGCACTGCTGTTGCTCGTAGTACCTGTTAGCTGATGAAATGCTATCATTTATCATTACTCATTAGTGCCATTCTGACTTGTCTTGTGACTGGCACCAATCTTTTTTCTTTTCTTTTTTATTTACTATTTTAATGGGCATTGATCACCATTTGTATGCTTATCCCAGTACCTGCTAGCTTATTAAATGCTATGATTTAGCAATACTCATTAGTTCCAACCATACTTGTCCTATTACTGGCTACACCAATTCCTGTAATTTTATTTATTATTTTAATGGCTGATACTCAGGTTTTTAGGCTGCCAGAAGGACAAGTGTATGATAAACATGGATACCGATTCGGTTCACGAAGATAATGTTTCTCTTGACGATGTTGGAACTCGTGATCCGGATGTCGAATCAAGTAAACTTGACATAGTTGTAGAGGCATCTTCTAATGGAGACATAAGTAGAGAATTAGAAACTGCAGGCAGGATTCTGACAAGAGTTGAATTAGATTTGGCTTGTGTTGCAGAGAAGTTGGTTAACTTAAGTGTGCTTATGATGCACGTGGCAACCAAGGAAACTGATATTGAAGCCTTTGCCTCATCTAATGAGGTGTTGGCTGATTCAGTAGAGAAAGCTTTGGAATTCAATTTCTTGTCCGGGATTTTGGTTGCTGAGGCAATGGAATTGGATAAGTTCATGACAGCTATACAAACAGATATTGTTGAGGTTGGTGAAATAATATCATCAAATGGACCAGGGAAAACTTTCATGGCAATGAAAGAAAAACTGCATGATTCTCAAGAATCATTGAAGCAGTCACAAGATCAAGTCTCAGAAATTAGGGCACAATCTGCTAAGTTTCAGAGGATACTGTCATGTCTGCATGGAGAAGAAAATTGTAAGCTATAATAGATCTCAGTAATTTAATTTAATTTAACCTAATTTGGCAATTTTATTCATGTCTGCATTGATGGTGGGCTGCCTCAGAATTTAGCAAATGAACCCAGGCCATTATGCTTGTTCTTGAACCATTCAAGTCATCTAATTAATATGAAGTGATGCAGATGTCCTCTCGGCCTGTCTATGTGCAGCGTGCTGGTTGGGGCTTGGAGGATGGTGAGAGTGATGGATATATGGGCATTTATGCATGTGTTACAATGTTTTCAGAGAATTTTTGTACTTGACAGGCTAATTTTGCTGCTTATGAAACAGATGTTTGACAATCAAACAAAAAGTTGTCTTTTTTTATAATTGTTTTGAACTTTGGCAAGGAGGAAAGATAAATTACTTACAGGTTGTAATTTATTTCCTTCAAATTCTTATGCATGCATTTTGACAGGGAATGCTGACAAGGGATCAAACTTCTTAGAAGATGACCAACTGTCAAGCATGAGTTCAAAGATCAACATGAAAACTGCAGAACAACAAAGGCATTTCTTGAGGATGCTGGAGAAGTCTTTGGCAAGAGAGATGGACCTTGAAAAGAACCTAACTGAATCAAGACAACTTGAAGAAGAGCTGAAAGATAGAGTACTCTCTATGGAGCAAGAAGTACTCTTCATGGAGGAAGAAATGATGGATATTTGTGAAAAATGGTTTGGATCAGAAAATGCTGCTGAGGTTTTGATGGGAATTTCAAAAGAACTACTGGGTCGGCTCCAATTATTCCATTTAAATTTGAACGGTTCTATTCAGAGAGAAGCTGAGTTAAGATCAAAGCTTGAAAATTCTATTGAGCAGCAGGAAGCCAAAGAAATTGCTTTGCAAAAGTTAGATAGCAGCAATACAAAACTCAGTCTGCTTGTAGCACAGACTGATAGCTTAAAAACAAGCTTGTCAGAAGCTGAAAATAATTTAGTCCTTGCTAATTCTGAGGCCTTCACTTTGAGGGAGAAAGTGACTTCACTTGAAAACCAGCTGAGAGAATCTGAATTTCAGCTGTCGAGTGCAAAGGTATCTGTGGATGGAACTCAGGAGCAGCATGATGCTTCGCTTTCTGAAATCAAAGGAATGGAAAATGTAATTGATGACGTGAAAGAAAAACTATCTAAAGCAGAAAGTAGGGCAGACAATGCAGAAGCCAAGTTAAACTTATTGGAAGAGACTAATACGAAACTTAATGAGGAGTTGGGTCATCTTAAAGACACTTCTGAGAAGGTTGATTCATTGGAGAGACAGATGAGGGAATCCGATTTTATGCTCCAACATGCAGTGGCATCTGCTGAAGCCAGTCAGGAGAAGCAAAGTATGTTGCATGCTACAATTAGAGATATGGAAAATTTAATTGAGGGCTTGAAGTCAAACGTTTCGAAAGCTGAAAGCCGGGCAGACAGTGTGGAGGATAAGTGCATCATATTATCTGAAACTAATGCAGATCTAAATGAAGAATTGAGTTTCTTAAGGGGTCGACTTGAATGCTTGGAGGCTTCTTTGAATCGAGCAGAGGAAACAAAAATGGCAACCGCAAAAGATATCTGCTTTCAGACTAAAGTAATAACAGATTTGGTGATGCAGCTCGCCATTGAAAGAGAGCGCCTTCATAAACAGGTGCATACTTTTCTTATATCTAATTTCAGCTGATCACGATCTTGTCTGAAATTAACTTTTAGCAACAGAATGCTGGTATTTCTATTGCCCTCTTTGTCATCTCAATCTGTTGCTTGGCTTTTTCTTTCATTTTTTTTTTTTTATGTTAATTTTGAATTTTCATATTTAGGTATCAAAGAAAATTAAAATTTCAAAGGCAATAGACCACTAATGAATTATGTCGTTGTATTTCTTGAAGTTCATCAAATAATTACT
Source organism: Dovyalis caffra (assembly GCA_963924115.1). Lineage (NCBI taxonomy): Eukaryota > Viridiplantae > Streptophyta > Magnoliopsida > Malpighiales > Salicaceae > Dovyalis > Dovyalis caffra. Next base: position 1,641,817 of record CAWUPB010000957.1, on the reverse strand, counting down.
CCTAGTATTCTGTTTATCTCTCTTCAACCCAACACATATAAATAAAGCTGCCATTTTGCACATGGATGCCCCCCACAGGGATATTAAACCCTCGATAGAACTTATAATTTTGAAGAAAATTTAGTTAGGTTTAATGAACAAGAAATTAGGGAAGATAACAATCCCTAGTCTATGAACAGAAGATCAACTAAATGGAGCAATAATCAGAACCCTGAAAAAAAAAAAAAAAAAAAGGGAAAAAAAGAACAACAATGAGTAATTGTTTTTGGCCTTTCCAGCTGGGGGAAGGGCAGAGGTTCCATTCCCGTACTAGTAGTCAAACCCACAACCTCTTGCATGATGCAGGAGGTTGATGCTACTAGGTCAAAAGCGTATTGGTAGAACAATGGGTAATTGATAACTCAAACCTCATACTTCAAAGCGACGGAGGGAAAGTAAATTTTGACAATAACTCTTATCAAAGTAAAATGTCATAAGTCTAGAATGCTAGATGCAAGATTAGAAGCAAGGTGCCTTGCAGAGAGAGGAATGAATGAAGATGAATCACTCAGGTCAGTTATTTGACAGAGTTTATTATTATTTCTTCATTATTTACTATATTCCCTTTCGAGAAGTGAGAAGATAGTGATCTGACGTTTGTCCTCACATGCTTTTCATAGCACTCTCAAGATAGCATACCGAGCATATTCTATTCTATTTTTTTTGTGTGATAAATCTGATAATATTTCACCATGGAAATTAGTGTTTACAACAGAAGCTACAAAGGCAAGCATACTTTTTTGACCACATATAGTTGTTGTTGTTGCTTGAGATTTAGTTTTTGAAGTTCTTGACCTTCATTACTATGCAGAAAATTTCAAGAATTCCATGCTGTATGAGTTTGCTATTATGAGAAATTTTCGCTCAGGTTTTTGCTGATGTGGTTGCGGGATATGCAGATAGCATCATTAGCACTGCAGAATCAAACTCTGGTGGTGAAGTTACAGAAGACAAGTAAAGATGCCTTTGTAGATATCAAGTATCATAACAAAGGAAGTGGTGAAAAGTTCTTGTCCCCTGACCATGATGCAACCAAATTCTCAGCTACTATTTCTGAGGTGAGTATTAGCGGCTATATTCTGAATAAGTTGGCATTCATGATAATTCTTTGAAGTGGAGAAGACCAAATCTTTCTTTTCCTGCATATAAACTATTTTGTTTGTTTCAAGAGTTTTAAATACTGACTAAATTACCATTTTTTTTTTTAAGGAATAAGTTCTACTTTTTGGGTCTGTTGTGTTTTTGTACAACATTCAAGTCCTTACTTTGAACATTATTTACTTTGCTACACGAACTCCTGTTTTATCAAACAATTAAGAACAACATTCAAGTCCTTGGTTTGAACACTTAGTTTAGAAACATCGCAATCTCCATTCCTTCGACCCTAATCCGAGCCTCATAAAATGTAGAAGGCATTAATAGCAAGTTGCAAAAGGAATCAAAATTCGTGGTGTCAAATTTTTTGGAAGACTTCCCTTCTTCCTAATGCTCCCTTTCGAATTCTTTTCGCATCTTTCTGCATCTACTGCAATTACTATAACTTGTGTCATGGAGGAGTGTTGGGTTCTAAATTCCTCTCTTTACATCCTTTCCTGTTTACAGTTGGACGAGGCCCAGAAAAATGGACCTGCTAGTGAAACTAAAGTGGCACCTGCAGATTCCATATCCGAGCTTGAGACCGTGAGAAGAATAGATGCAGGACTGCTAAACTTTAAGCATGTTTTCATGGTGATGTTTATATTATTGATTTCAGCAATAGTTTACTGGTGTCAGCCACAGAGGCTTCCATTATGGTGACAGCTATATTACTTCTTGTGCTAGAAGCCTAAAAGAGCAGCATTAGAAGCAGCATTAGGTATACACTTTTCAGACAATTCAAAAATTACCAAGAAGAGTTTGTTTTGCTAACTTGTTTTTCTGTAACGAACAGAAATCAGGAGGAAGAACTTCGGAAATGATAAATAGTTCTGTTTTGTTCAATCTCAATAAATTTTTTTTTGAACAGTAAATCTTTGGTCATTCTTTTTGTCTGTGCGCCACACAGGAGATTTACTGGGGGGGACTAAGGGTCAATCTTGTTTATATTTTGTTTTTAACCCAAGAGCATGACTAAAATGAGAAAAGAGGAAAGGTAAAAGTTTTATTAGAGAAGAAATCGAGCAATTCCACCGAAGTTGGTCGAATAGAGGTTCTCTTGGTTCTTTTGGTGGGAAAATTGGATTTGATTGTTCCATTAATATGATAATAATTCTGGCAACTCAAAAAAGAGAGGGACTTGGGACTTGTTGGAAAAGAGGCCTTGGTAATAGGTACTGTTCCATTGATATGACAATAGTTCTGGCATTGGAATTCAACCATTGCTTACGTCTTTGTTGGTCTAGCATTCATGTTGGGGTTTATAACAGGAGCATTGATAATTCTTGCTTGCTCCTACAGAAAATCTTTGTCCAACGCGTTAAGATTGTTGTGATCTTGGGTGGGATGAGAATCTTACATACTTGGCCAACAGTGTTTCTTGCAATTGTCCCAATGAACAAGTTTAAGCTGATCTAGCCATCCATCTAGCTTCAACTAGGAACTGGAGATACCTTTTATGTAGTTCTCTTTAATTTATTATGTAGTGATTCAGTTTGGGTTTTGTTTTATTTTCGAAATTTGCGTGAATACGTAAAATCATGAGTATTGAAATCAAATATGATGATATTTTCTAGATGGTATAATCATTCGGTTTTCATTTCCAATTTTACCTGGTTATGAAATTTTGGGATCGGACTGTTTATTGTTTCTTTGATATCATATTAATAGAAGAATCCAGCTGCAATATTTCGTCGAATTCACAAGATCCATCTCTTTTCTTCTGCATTCAATAAAGGAGTTAATGGGAAAGAATGCCTGAAGGAGTTTAAAGTTGTCGAACACTAACAGCAGAAGAAAAATAAACAATACAAAGGCTAATTTTCAACATTTGGTACGTTAAACTGAGATTGTTCACAATGTTTTTTTTTTTTTTAACAAAGTTATGTGATTACCTTCGTTTAATTTTTTGAGGCTTGAACACCACTTGTTTTGAGGTCCACAAACATAAGATGCAAAGAAGGGATTTGAGCAATTTCAATGTTGGTCAGCTGCTAGCAGTTTGCTCTAATATAAAGTTTGATTTCTGTTACCAGTGTCTTCTACTATAAAGTTAGATTTTACGCTAGGTTGTCATTGAATAAGAAACATCCTTCGCTTGGCTGTCTTATTTGTCTTGGGCTATTCTTATCAGCTTCTTTTATTGATATAGTCTTAGTAAGAGTTTGAATTAATCACCATCTTGGGAATGGCCGTCATCCTCTTGGCATGGAATGGAAGCTTAGACAGATGTGTTTGCTTAAACGAGGGTTGTGGTTGATGATGAGATTTATAGTCCTACGTAGTGGCATTGGTGAAAAAGTAAGGACGGGCAACTGGTTGTGGTTCGAAATTAGTTTTCATAGCGATGAAGTCGAAGGACGTGGGTGTGAGTTATTTGTATTTTTTTTCTCTTGGAATCCTAGCCTAGCCAGGTCCAGTCGTGCTTTATGTCCAGCCCTTCAAATCCAATCTAGTCCCAAAGGATATTTCTTAGACCAACAAAACAAAAGTTTTTGTTATGTTATGCCTTTTGATTTTAGTGTTTGCAACTGAAGGATGAGACAGTATCGACGGTTTATTTTTTATGAAGATATAATGGCATAATCTTTGATCTTTATCTTCGTTTTCTTTATTTGTTTGGTTGCTTTTCAGCTGCACGATCTGGTTTGTGGTATTTACTTTTAAGAGAAGTCGCAAAATTTCATAAATTTGTCAACAAAACTTGTCGAAGAAGACAGAAACACATTTTTACAAATCCGTCACCGAAATTAGTCAAAGATGACACAAAACATATTTTCATAAATTCATCAACGAAACTGATTGAAGGTGATACAAAAATATATTTTTATAAATTCATAAAAAAATGATCCAAGACAATATAAATCATATTTTTATAAATTTGTCAACTAAACTCGTCAAAGAAAATGTGAAAACTATTTTTGTAAATTCATCAACAAAACTAGTAAAAACAAATCAAATCTTATTTTTACAAATTCATCAACAAAACTGATCGAGGATGACATAAAATATAATTTTATAAATACATCAAAAAAATTGATCAAAGACAATTTAAATCACATTTTTACAAATTTATCAACTAAACTCATCGAAGATGACGCAAAAACTATTTTTATAAATTCGTCAACGAAATTGGTCAAAGACAAAGTAGATCACAATTTCATAAATTCATCAATAAAACTGATAAAATATGATGCAAAACACATTTTTATAAATTCATCAATGAAACTAGTCAAAGATGACATAAATCACTTTTTAACAAATTTGTCAACAAAACTAGTTGAAGACGTTGCAAAAACTATTTATATAAATTCATCAACAAAACTAATTGAAGTTCATACAAATCACTTTTTTATAAGTCCATCAACTAAACTGATTGAAGATGACATAAAACATATTATAATAAATTCAAAATTAATAAAGCCATCGACAAAAACGAATCGACAACGACACCAATCAACTTTAAGCATGTTTTCATAGTGATATTTATAGTATTGATTTCGGTAATAGTTTAGTTATGTCAGCCATGTAAGTTTTTATTATGGTGAGAGTTATATTATTTCTTGTGCTAGAAGCCTAAAAGAGCATCATTAGAAGCGGCATTAGGTATGCACTTTTCAGAAAAATCAAGAATGATCTAGAAGAGTTTGTTTTGTTAACTTGTTTTTGAAATGAACACAAATCGGGAGGAAGAACTTTGCAAATGATAAATAGTTCTGTTATGCTCAATCTCAATAGAGTTTGAATTTTTTGTTTCTTTTGAATAGTAAATCTTTGGTCATTTCTTTTGTCTTTGTGCTACACATGAGATATACTTGGGGACTAAGGGTCAATCTTGCTCTTTGTATTTTGTTTTAACCTAAGAGCCTAGCTAAAATAAACAAGGCTTATTATATCATAAAAGTATAAACTATACATCTTATAATTTTCATGGCATGTTCTTTTAAAAGTGTGTGAAAAATACATGAATTATGCTTTTAATAACAATTTTGGCTCAATAGCCATTTTTCATTTAAGATTTCGAATTCATCCGACGTGGTATGACACATAAGATGATACCTTAACACATAAGATGATACCTTGGATGAAAATCGACATAGGATAACATGTGGTCAAAAATTAAAATTTTTTTCTTATGGACAACATGTCGCCCATTAATTCTATTTGATTTCAAAAACAAATTTCTCATAATACAAATCTAAATCAATACATAAAAATCCATAATCTTATTTTCTTTGCTCGAAGAATAAGAACCCATTCCTCTCTCCATAAATCTTCAAGTAGTACCCATTCTTCTTCCCCACAAATCTTTAACCATTACCCATTTCTTCATATGAAAAGAGTAAAAAGCTTTCCATGAAAAAAGTTGATTTAACAAATAACCAAATGCTAATGTTTTAGCTCAATCATACACTCGAAAGCAACACAACCGTGATTTAACAACTATGATTTAAACTTAAAACTCGTTCTTACTACCTTGAGATGCAACCCAAATAACAATAGAATTAAAACGTATTGACCAAATGATTCATCCGACTCGTAACATTAATGCCGGATTATGATGGAATCCTATTCAGCTAATACTTAACCACTAGATCCCTCGTCCCATGCTCCAAAATGAAAATTGGACAAAGATAATACAAAATAATTATTGAAATAATGCATCCTACCTTAGTTTTTCTTTTTTGTTTTTTTCTAGCAATGTCCTGTCTTTAAAATCTATTCCTCTGTTTTTCTTTCTCTCCTCATTTTCTCTCTCTAGAACCAGAATCCCAAAGAAAAATAGAGGCTTCCTTCCTAACAAAAAATTTCTTTGCTTTTCTTTCGCTCTATCTTTATTTCTTTCGTCTTGTTGCCTCTTGTCTTGTTGTACCTCTTTAGCTACCATCTCAAATAGAAATATAACAAGAGATTAAAGAATAAAAGAAAAAGAAAAGAGATTGATAGAACCATCAAGCGATGGCATAATGAAGGAAACAAAAGAAAAGGGCAAAATGGTAAACAAATTATAATTCTTGATCTTATACTTTGACAAAGCGAGAGAAGAGAAAAGAAGAAGATTAGGGATTTTCATATATTGATTTAGGTTTGCATTGTCGGAAATTTCTTTTTGAAATCAAATAGGATTAATGGCGACAAGTTATCCGTTAGAAGGAAATTCTAATATTTGACCACATGTCATCCTATATAGACTATAATTCATGGTGATATATTATGAGTTATATAACATTAGATGAATTTGGAATCGTGAACGAAAAATAACTCTCATACTAAAATTATTATCATAAGCATAGTTCACACATTTTTCATATATTTTTAAAAGAAGGTGTCAGAAAAATTAAAAAAAGTATATAATTAGTATTTTTATAGTATAGTAAGCCAATAAAAAAAAAAAAAGAGGAAAGATAAAAGTTCTGTTAGAGAAGAAACCAAGCAATTCCACCAAAGCACATTGGTAATATTCATGACCAATCGACCTTGAACAATAGATGTAGTTCTCAGCAACGGGCATTGGAGACGCGATAGTCCATCACAAATCTGGCAACCAAGCAAGCATAGAATCTAGAAAGCCACAGCCAAATAAGAAAGTGAAGTGAGAGCCCATTTTCACATTATCATAGTGAAGGGCATCTACAGTGGTCCATGACCAGAGGCAAAACATATAGGACTTTTTGAGTTAGGTGCAACCAACACAGGCCTATTCCTTAGCAACTGGTGAAAGACTAAAAGATGTTGAGATATTATACGTTTGTTTCATCGGTTGTGGCACCTGAAATTGGATCTGTCTTTCTTGCGACTCAAAATCATCCCATCTCGTATCCTTATATTATCGATTGCAAATATATAATGTCAATATATTTTTTCTCAAGTTGTGGATAACCAAAATGATGTATATAACCCAGAAAGGACAAAAGAAATGCCACAAACAATCTTGAAGGTCTTCATTTCTGAATGTGGAAAGTAATTTGATACAATTTTGCCGCTCTAAAATGCTCCTTCATGAATGTATTTTGCATTGTTGTAAAATGACAGCAAAAACTCTTGAAACAAAAATTTATCTAGATTCAGAAGCTATTTGATGGCCAGTTTTCCAACCTCATTTCTGATTTTTTTTTTTTTTTCTTCAACAGCAACTGTTTACATTTTCTAGAATATTCAAAGAGTATGCGACATGTAGCCACCTGGGCGTAGCTCATTTGGAAAAAGGAAGTGGGTAATCTGAGATTTGCTGTTAGGCTCTATATTGTACCAATAAAAAATGTTAACAATGTAACCTTGGTCTTGCTAAATCCTGAGGGCTTCTCAATCTCTTGACATAAAAAATAAAATAAATTAAATTAAAATTTAATAAATTGAAGTTAATGATTCTTTCCTCTTATGTATGATTAATCATTTTGGAAATTAAAAAAGAAAATTTGACACATAAAATTATTAATATAATCAATTCACATAAAAAAGAAATAAAAAACAAAACAAATAAATCTAAACTAATATTTATAAACATATCCTGATTATCTCTCATTTCTTTTTCATGAAAACCAAAATTTCACAAATCACAATTCCAAATTCTTATATATTTGATTAAAAAAATTCAATTTTATTAAGTGGTTTTCTACTTGTTTTTTTCTTTTTTTAAAAAAACTATTTGAGTTTTATAGAGTTCTTGGGTTGATGATAGAGTGATCTGCTATGACTGTTTTGTTAACAACTTTTTTTTTTAATTCAACTGAATTTCTTATAATTTTTTTTCCAACAATTATACATATATGTGGAGATGGAGTTGTCATAATGAAGGGGTTGTAGTGACGAGGATTTTTTTATATTTAATTGGTTTATTTGTTTATTTATTGTCATTTCTCTTAATTTCATAATTATTTTTTTGTTTTATAAACTAGGCTTGAAGCTCTAACTAGTTCTATTTCAAAAGATATTTCAGCACAAAATAATTTAACTTTCAGACACAACAATATAGTTCTTTAGGTTTAGTTAATTAATTAGGTTGAATTTAATTAATTGTTAATTTTTTGAGTATTTGTTAAATTGTTATTTTTTTAATTAATTTTTAGGTTAATTTTTTTAATTAATTGTTAGTTTTTTTTTATGTTTAATTAATTAATTAGGTTAAATTTGCTTCATTATTAGATTGTTGATTAATTTGTTAAATTTTTATTTTTTGGTAATTGTTAGGTTAATTTGTTAATTAATTATTAGCTTGATTTAGGTTTAATTAATTAATTAGGTGAATCAATTGGATTTTTTATAGATATAAAAGTAATGAAAACTAATGAAGCAAAAGAGAGTGAATATGTATTTGAATCGATTGAGAAAGAGGAAAACTTAGAAGATGATTATGAAAATTGAAATTAAAAATTAATTTTATTTTTTTATTTATTAAATTATATTGCTTTGTCTATTATGTATTTTTTTTAAATATTTATTGTGCATTTTGGATGTGTTGAATTTTATGCGGTGGCATTTTCGGTAAAAAGAGAATATTGAATTTATAGGAGAGACTATGCTAAATTTTTATTTTTTTATGAAAATAATTTATAATATATTTTCAATCAAATTGTTATTCATTTTTTGTATTTGTTAAAGTATTTCGGATGTTATTCTCAAGTTATGCCACATGAATTGGGCAAATATGGTCATAGTGCTAGTAGTCGTGGCTCGATGTCGATAATGTAAATGGACATGGCAATGCTAGTGCAAGTGTCCAGAGTTGTGGACTAGATAGTAGCACTAGCATGTTGGCATCCCCGCTAGTAATGCCCTCGTCGGTAGTGCTCGTATTGCGGATGTCCCCACGATGGTTTCTTCGACTCCGTAAAGCTCTACTCGGATTTGATGATGGATTGACCATTTGAATTATAAATAATCGGTAAGTAATATGTTTTACATGTAGTAATTAATTTTATATTTTTATATTTAATATTGAAATCATTCATTCATTAATTTATTATTTATTTATTTTGTTTGACAACTTAGTTCTATCAAGTAAATGCTCTAAAAAAATTTCGTAATTTTCAAAAAGCGATTGGTTAATTCACTTATTTATTATTTATTTGTTTTGTTCGACAATTTAGTTTCATCAAGTAAGTGCTTCACAAAAATCATCGTAGTTTTCAAGGAGCGATTGGATATTGTCGGCTCTATAGAGATGAAAGACTTATATTTAATGAATTTAGGGTAACATGACATATTAATTATTTGTTTATATTTTATTTAAAGTATTAATTTAATATGGAATGTACTAAGTTTTTTTTAAATATACACTATCAATATAATGTTAATATATATATATATATATATATATATATATATATATATATATATATATATATTATTTAATATTATAATTATTTCAATAACACAAAAGCATATGCAATCAATGCAAGAAGTAGTTGCTAAGAAGTAGTTGGAGGGTGATTCATCATCTCCAAACATTGATATTTTCTAAATATATTTGGATGTTGTAGGAGAGGAGAAAAAGAAGAGAGTTTATGGACTTGGATCACAAGCATCCTAGTATTACTCTCATTAAAGTGGTGTTGCTAATTTTTTAGTAATAATTTTTTTTCCCATTATTATTTAACGATGGATTTTTCATCACTATTTTATTGATATTCCGTTGCTAAATAGTTTTAAATTAGTCATCCCTAATATCTTGTATCTATCGCTAATCATCGCTATTTTCACTTATTTTCATCTCTAAATAGCGATAAATTGTGCTATTGCTAATTTTTAGTCGCTAATATCCTCTCAATTATGTCGCTATTTAGCGATTGTGTATTCATCTGTCGCTAATTATCATCTCTATTCCATCGCTATTTTTGTTTTTTTTTAAATGAATTGTTGTTTCTTAGTAATTGTAACAATAAATAAATATAAAAAACACCTTATTAAACACATGAAATATTATTAAATGAAATTAAAATTGTATTAACTAAAATAAAATAAATATATAAATACGTTAAGATGTAAAAAAATATTAAAAACGGTTTTAAAAAACAAAAAATTTAGTTTTAATTATCACCATCTCCCGTATCATCTTTCGGTTGTTGATTGTTAAGAGAAACGACCGACTATTGAATTATAGGATGGCAACAGAAAGGACGAGAGGTGGCTAGGAGTTCTCTAACAACCTCAAAAACTCTACAACTAAGCTTGCATGCTATCGACTTTACTAGCCTATTGCTGGATGGTAACCTCTATCCCATTGATCGGATCTTAATATTAGGTGGAAACCTCTTTAATATTACAATTAGGATACCCGAGAAATGATAGAGAAAGAGGTGACACAAGAATACGAGTAACACTAGAATGTATAAGTTCCAATTTCATACACTTTCTGTTTATCTTCCCCTTCGATAGTATCTAAATATATCTTGGACATGTTGATATCTTGAAACAATATATCACCCTCCTACCGTCCTTTAACGAGTTGCTTCTTGCATTGATTACAAGTGCTCCTAAGTGATTGAAATAATAACAATATTAAATTATAAATATATAATTTTAGATTATATAAGTTGATGTACATATATTTATATAAAAAAAAACATAAAATCTCACCATTATTGTCTATGATCACATGTCGATGAATGTCTCATCCTTCTATTTATGAATGGTCACGAACGACTCGTAAAGATTTGGGTTACAATTAATTTATGATGTTGAAGAAAATAGATAGAATAATATGAGATGAAATCAATGAAAAAATTAATTTATAACATAATTGATAATATAGTATTTATCAAACGCTTAACATACTTGATCAAAGAGATGGACTTTCTAGTATGCTTGGATGGGTCAACACCGACACCACCAATTTCTAACATACTCGTTTCGAGATGCCTATCGAGATAAGGTCTAATACTTGAAAGTGGCCCAATCTCGACACCATGCTTTCCATACCTCCTATTTAACAAATACAAGTTTGTTATCCTTATTCTTTAGCTTGTTGAACATGTCATTGTATCACCTCCATGTCGGACACTCTCAAGCATCCTTAATTAGTGTATCGATGATTGCATCCCACAAAAAGTACTTGTATATGAAGAAAAAAATAATATTAGTAATTTTCATGTTAAATTAAAAATTTTAATAAAATATAAGAAAATAATTATTATATTATCCTAAATTCATTGAAGTAGAACTCTTTTGTCTCTATAGAGATAGACTTCCATATGGAGCCAATGACATCTAACCGCTCCTTGAAAATTACAATGATTTTTATGGAGCACTTGTTTGATCGAACCAAACTATCAAACAAAATAAATAAATAATAAATAAGTGAATTAATAATTCCAATATGATATATGAAATATAAAGCTAATTATAGTATATAAAACATATTACTTATCAATTATTTACGACTTAAATGGTATATCTATCATCAAATCCAGTAGAACTTCTTGCGCCGAGGAAATCATAATGGGATCGTCCACGGTAAGGGGCACTACTGGAGGGAATGCAAACGTGCTTGCACCACTATCAAGTGTTCAACCCCAACTAGTTGGACAAGCGAGTGTCACGTCCACACACATCGTCACTATCAATGGTGGAGTTAATATTAGAGCCACAACTACCGGCACCATGACCAAATCATCCAATCCATGAGGCATGAGTGAAGAATAAACACGAAACCATTTAACAAATAAATAACAATTCGATAAAAAATATATTATAAATTATTACGAATTAAAACAAACAAAATTCAACACGTCTAAAATGCACAACAAACATAAAAAAAATACATGATAGAAAAAACGATATAATTTAATGAATACAATAAATAAAATTGATCTTTAATTACAACTATCATAATACTCTTTTGAGTTTTTCTCTCCTTCTATCGATTCCGATACATATTCAATGTCATCTTCTTCATCAGTTTCAATTATTTTCATGTTATAACAAATTAATTTAATTATTAATTTTTTTAAACATCTAACAAAATTTTGGTAGAACCTTCCTTGTAAATTACAACTTTCTCAATTAATAATCACACCAAATGACCACTCAAACATTACGCACACCGAGACCAATAATTATCTCAAATACTCCATCGAAATGAAATTACAAACACTTCCTCTCAACTCCATCGAAAAGCATTGAACTAACCTTATTTCACCTCAATTCTCGATGCTCTCCAACCTTTCGGATTCAATACACAACAACGTATCTCAAGCATACTTAAAAAATTATATACGTAATAATTAAACTAATTAATTCTAATATAATTGATTTTAAAATAAAAAATTAACAAGTATTATTATAAATAAAGTTATAATTCAATCAGTTTAACTTAATTAACCTAATTAATTAATTAACATTCAATTTAACTTAATTAATTCTAATTTTAACCAAATTAAATTTAAAATAACAATAAATGAGCAATTTTTAATATAAATAAAGTTATAATTCAACCAATTAAAAAATATTTACATAATTAATTAATTAACTAAACATAAATCAAATTAAATTAATTAATTCTAATTCTAACCAAATTAAATTTAAAATAACAATTAATTTAATTTAATTAAAAAAATTATAATTTATTAAAACAATTTACTCCAGTCCAACCAATTAAACAAAATTAAGAAAATTAATTAGTTAAGTAAAAATAAATCAAATTAATTTAATCAATTCTATTTCTAACCAAACAAAATTTAAATTAATTAACAAAAATATTACATTTAATTCAAAAAATTATAATTAATTAGAAAATTTATTCTAATCCAAATAATTAAAAGTAATTAGCCTAATTAATTAATTAACTAAATATAAATCAAATTAACTTAATCTATTTCAATTCTAACAAAATTAAATTTAAATTAACGAGTTAAATTAACTTAGTTAACAAAAATTTTACATTTAGTTAACAAAATAATAATTAATATTCTATTCCAACAAATTAAACATAATTAACCTAATTAATAAATAACTGAAAATAACTTGAATTAAGTTAAGTAATTCTAATTCTAACTAAATTAAATTTTAAGTAACAATTAAATTAACTTAATTAACAAAACGTTTACATTTAATTAAATAATTTATCCTAATTCAACTAACTAAACATAATTAAACTAATTAATTAACTAAAAAATAATAAAATAAAATTAATTAGTTTTGACTAAATTTAAATTATATTTAATTAACAAATTAACTTAATAGTTATCAAAATTCAACAATTTAACAAATTAACATAATAAATTAAAAAAAAAATTAACAATTTAATAAATAAATCAACAAGCTAGCAATTAAATATATACACAATTATGAATCAAGCAATTATACTTAAAATTAACCTAACAATTACAATAAACTATTACATTAATTAAGAAACTAAAAGAGATAAAAAAAAACTTACCTAAATCTACAAACTATGGATTAATGGGGAGTTGATTAGGGAAGTTTTTGGAGGATTTGAGTGGTTGGAGGAAGAGCGGCGACTTGAGGAGGAAGAGAAATACAAGAAAAATGAGGGAGGAGGGGTTGTTACCTAGGTTTTAAACACTCAAAGATCAGCCACGAGCACGATCTTGTCATTGATCCATCATTATTTAGTGATGGACATTAGTGTCTATCACTAAATAGAAATGTTTGGCACAATATTTACAAAGGTTATCCAAAATTTCAACATTTAACGACCAAAATATTCCGATCGCTAAAAGCCTTTTTTTTTTTTTTTTTTAGTGAGGAGGTTAACCTCTCGTTGCTATTTTCTATAGCTAATCCATCTATGATCCATCCTAAAACTCTCGAGTTGTTTTTTGCCTTAAATTTAGTGACAAAAATTGATTCGTAGCTAATAATTAGTCATAAATCGATCTCTATTCTATCGATGGAGATGACGTACACTATTCTAACACTATTTAATCACTATTTAGTGATAGATTAATGTCCATCACCAAAATCCATCATTATTTAGCAAATTTCTTATAGTGTTTAGCGAGAATAATTCAGCAAAAGAAATTCAATTGCTATTTAGCAACATAATTAGTGAATTAGATATGGTTTTGCAATAAATACGAGATAGAAGAGAAAACTATTTATTAAGCTTTAGTGATGGAAGCTAAAATAGTAACTAAATAGCAATAGATCTATAAGACATTTTAGCGAGAACAAGCTAGCAACTAAAATTTCCAATTGGTAATGATTTTGTGAAAATTCCGAGATCGGAGAGATGATTGTTTACTACACTTTAGCGATAGAATTTTTATGAATTAGTCATCACTAATCAGCAACAAAAAAAAAAAAAAATTGTCACTAAGAAAATAGGGAGCAAGACTTTTGCTGTAGAAAACGTCACTATAAGAAATTTGCTAAATAAGGACGAGACACAAGTTCATCACTAAATAGAAAAAATTAACGACATAATACAACTATTATATTTAGTGATGGATTAAAGATGGAATAATGACTATATTTTAGCAATGAACAAAAATCCATTGCTAAATTTACGTTAAAATCTTTTCGGGTGTTTTAGAGATGGTTTAGCGATGGACACTTAAGTCCATCATTAAATTTAAGAAAATGGACAACTAGCTCGTTCAAATTGGGTAGCTATTTAGACATAGATTGATGATGAACATAAGTGTTCATCACTATTTAGCGACGAATCGGTGATAGGATAGCATCCATAGATAAGTTCTAGCTGTAATTTAACCTTGCTCTTCCCTCAATTTTCTTCTCCCTCTCCCAAACCAACGACACTCACCATTCTCCTAACCCTTCCGAACCGCCACCAAACTTCACTCCTCCACTCTCAATCGATTCCCACTCACTTCAAGGTATTTTCTCTAAAAAAAACACCATTTTTTTCTTCCCTCCTCTTAGTGTAATTCTACCCAAATTGGATATGTTCTTCCCCCTTTTATTTTTTTAATTAAAGTTAGTAATTTGTTGTAGTTGTTAGGTTAATTTAAGTTTAATTACTGGGTTTATGATCATGTATATATTTAATTATTATTTTTTTAATTTATTTGTTAAATTGCTAATTTTTGTTAATTGTTAGGTTAATTGGTTGATTAATTTATTAAATTTGGTTAATTATTAGGTTAATTGGTTGATTAATTTGTTAAATTTGGTTAATTGTTAGTTTAATTACTTAATTAATTGTAATTTCAATTTAATCAGAATTTTTTAATTACTTAAGTTAATTTTATTTATTTAATTAGGTTAATTATATGTTTATTTGGTTGAATTAGACTAAATTTGTTAATTAATTATAATTTTTAAATTAATTACTTAATTAGTCTTAATTAAGTTAATTTCATTGTTAATTTTAATTTAATTTAGTTAGAATTAGAATCAATTAAGTTAATTAGATTTCTATTTCGTTAATTAATTAGATTAACTATGTTTAATTGGTTGAATTATAAGTTTATTTATATTAGAAATTGTTAATTAATTTTAATTTAAATTCAATTTGGTTAGAATTAAAGTTAATTAAGCTAATTAGATTTATATCATAGTTAATTAATTAGGTTAATTTTGTTTAATTGATTGAATTAAAATTTTATTTATATTGCAAGTTGTTAATTTAAATTTGATTTGGTTAGAATTAGAATTAATTAAGTTAATTAGATTTATATTTCATTAATTAACTAGGTTAATTATGTTTAATTATTTGAATTATAAGTTTATTTATATTAGAAAAATTTATTAAATTATTAATTTAAATTTAATTTGTTTAGAATTAAAATTAATTAAGTTAATTAGATTTATATTTAATCACTTAATCAAGTTAATTTTATTTAATTGGTTGAATTGAAACTTTATTTATATTACAAATTATTATTTAATTGTTATAAAAATTAATTTGGTTCGAATTAGAATTAATTAAGTTATTTGGAGTTTTATTTACTTAGTTAATTAGGTTAATTTTGTTTCATAGGTTGAATTAAAACTTTACTTATGTTACAAATTGTTAATTAATTGTTATATAATATTTAATTTGGTTAGAATTAGAATTAATTAAGTTAGGTTAATTTTTACATATTTAATTGGTTGAATTATAACTTTATTTATATTAGAATTTTTTAAATTAGGTTAGATTTAGAATTAATTAGTTTAATTATTTCATAATTAATTATTTATGTGTGCTCGAAATACGTCGTATTGTATCGAACCCGAAGGGTCGAGACCCTTGGGAATTGAGAATAAATAATATTGGTTCAATGCTCTACGATGGAACTAGGAGGACATGTTTGATATTTAATTTCGATGGAGTATCCGAGATAACTATTACTCTCGGTATGGGCAAATTTGATTATTAGTTGATTTATTTTATTGTTTGTGTGATCATTTGGAGTATTTTTTTAATTGAGAAAGGTGCAATTTACAAAGGAGATTCTATCAAAATTTTATTAGTTGTTTTAAAAAAATATTAAATAAATAATTTTATGTTTCCTCGAAAACATAAAAATAAAATAATGAGGTTCGATCATAAATAGATGTATGTTAGGTATATAAATGGCATTTAAATGATGATCTTGTGAATGAGGTTGAAGAATTTATTGCATTTGTTGTTATTTATCCCGAATGTATGGATGAAAGAAAGTTAAGGTATCTTTACAATCATTATAAGTGTCAAAATCAAAATTTTGAAGAAGTTATGGTTAAATATCATTTAGTGAAATATGATTTTATGCCCGGATATTATGATCTGGATACACCATGGGAAAGTTGACTCGAGGAGTTATGTTGTGTCAAAAAATTTTCATGAAGGCAAAGAAGGTTATAGTCAACTCCTCAATCCATATGAAACAATAGTGATGGATGCGACTAGGTCCATGATTTAATCAATCTAACACATACGAGATACCAAATCCCGATACATGAGTTTTTACGACATGTTGAATGTAATGACTAAGAAGATTTGGCCTGGTTATGACAATCACTCCCAATTTCGCAATTGTCCGATTGCTAAACTTTAAGTCGAAATACCATTTTTCTAAAAGATGTTACATTGAATGGAACAAGGGTTCATTTGTAATATAAACTAGTGGAGATAAACCATAAAAGGAATTTTAACGGATCCTTTGTTCTAGTGACACAATCGGTTTAAGTGTATTATGTCACTTATCCTTGCTTAAAGCACGACCGTCGGGATTGGTAGGGTGTTTGTAAGGTAAAAGCTAGGGTTGTGGTTGATTTTCCAGTATCATCTAATGGAGTCCAACAAAATACGGATCCATTTTAAGAGGACGCTTCGAAAATCCAACATAATTTGGTATAGGAGGATGGTGAAGAACAATAATTGAATGATCCAAATGGATCGTTTATAGATATAGAAATAATTAAAACTAATGAAGAAAATGAGAGCGAATATGTATCAAAATCAGTTGAAGGAGAGGGAAAATTAGAAGATTATTAAGATAGTTATAACTAAAGATCAATTTTGTTCATTATATTCATCAAATTAATTTTTTTTTCTATTGTGCATTTTTTTTTTATGTTTGTTATAATTCATAATATATTTTTTTATCAAAATTTTATTCATTTGTTAAACTATTTTAGGTGTTATTCTTGAGTCATGCCTTATGGATTGGGTAGATCTAGTCATGGTGTTAGTGGTCGTGGCTTTGATGTTGACCATGCGATTGATAGTGGTTATGAACGTAGACATGGCACTCGCTAGTTCGACTCGTCTAGGTCTTAGACTTGATAGTGGTGTCAATAAGTCTACATTCCCTCCGGTAATGCCCTTACCGATAGTGTCCCTTGTTTTAGATGATCCCACTCGTATTTTCCTCGACTCCAAGAAGTTTTACTAGATCCGATGATGGCCGAACCATTTGGATCGTGAATAACCGATAAGTAATATATTTTACAAGTGATAATTAGTTTTATATTTTTATTTATTTAAATTTAATCATTAATATATTTATTTATTTATTTATTTCGATAATTTGGTTCCATCAAGCAAGTGCTCCAAAAAAATCATTGTAAATTTCAAGGAGCGATTGAAAGTCACTAGCTCTATATGAAAGTTTATCTCCATGGAGATGAAAGACTTCTACTTTAATGAGTTAAGATAACATATTAATTATTCGCTTATATTTTATTAAAAGTGTTAATTTAATATGAAAAATACTATTATTATTTTTTTCTTTCATGTAGAAATACTTTTTGTGGGATGTGGCCAACGACATATTGATTAAGGATGCGTAGGAGAGTCCGAAATGGAGGCGATGTGTAGACATGCTCAACAATTTAAAGCATAAGGATAACAAACCTATCTATGTTAAAAAGGAGATGTGGAAAGTGTGACACCAAAATCGAGGCCACTCTCGAGTATCGGACTCGATCTTAGCATGCATCTCAAAATCATATGTCGGAGATGAGTGGTGTCGGTATCGGCCCATCCAAGCATACAAGATGATCCATCTTTTTGATCAAGTACACTAAGCGTTTGGTAAATACTATATTAGTCATTATGTTATAAATTAATTTTATTTAATTATTTCATCTCATATTATTTTATTTATTTATTTCATCATCATAAATTGGATTGTAATCCAAATCCTTATGAGTTGTTCGTGAGTACTCACAAGCGTAAAGATGAGAGATTCGTCGATAGACGATCACGGACATTAATGGTAAGGTTTTATATATTTTTTTAAAAAATATATGTATATCTACCAATATAATCTAAAAAAATATTTATGATTAAATATTGTTATTATTTCAACAATTCGAAGTACATGCAATTAATGTAAGAAACGAGTTGCTAAAAAACAACGGGAGGGTTATGCATTGTCTCAAGATATCAACATGTTCAAGAAATATTTGGATGTTGTTGGAGGAGAGAAAAAGTATAAAGTGTACGACATCGGAACTTATTTGTCTTAGGGAGTGTTTGATAACCTAATGAAGTAACTTAAAAAATTAAGTTACGATACTTAATATAAAAAGTTTGTTTGATAACCTAAATAAACTCATATTAAAATTTTAATTTCGAGTCAAAATCTACTTAATCGGATAAGTTAAAATTTTTAACGTATTACTTTTTGATTAACACGCTCGGTTGAAAGATTTTTTAAAATTTTAAAATATGACTATATCGCATTTATATATTTTTATAATTTTAGATATACAAACCAACCGAAAAACAATCTCTATAGAAAAAATCTTCTCCGTTATCGATTTTTCTATCTCATCATTGTCAACAAACAACATAGCATGTTAATTCCTTCTCCCGGTTTTTTCTTCATTTACCTTTTGTACTTGGTCGAGTATTAAAAAGGAGAAAAATCATTAGATTTCTTCCGAATTCGGGGCACTCGTAGTCCAAACCAGCAACATTCATCTTTTTTTGCCGCCTCGATCTCGCTTCATAATCCTACCCACCAATCTTCTATGCTCATCAAGTGTTCTCTCCTACGTAGCCATAGCACAAGACAAAAGGGTTATGGTACAATGGCTAGAAAGAGCTCTTTTTTTTTTTTTTTTTTTTAGCAAATTACAAATAAATTTATTAATATCATATTTCGAACTAGCTACCAACCTACACAAATATGTTAACCACGTGATTGATTTTAATATGTTTAATTGTCAACCTTCAAATCCAATTCGTACCCTAAAAGTATTTTCTTTTAAAAAGAAAAATTTACCTTAAAAAATCATTTTTTCACTCACTCTCTCTCTCTCTCTCACACACAAATATATATATATTATTTGAACCCATCTGTTTTTTTTAAAAAAAATATTTGGATGTGAGTGAATAGGATTTGGATTTTTTTTAATAGGAGAACCGAATTAATTATGACATACTCAAATGAATAAATTATTCATATATACTTTTTAAAATATATACCTTTGTGGTTTTATAAGAACCTTTTTCTTAAAATAGCATTGCTCATATATAGGAAGACTATATATGTGGCATTATTATTATTATTATTATTATTATTATTTTGTTAATGCTATTTTAAACTCGTATTTAATTTTTTTTATCAATAATTAATTAATTAATTAATTAATTTATACACACAAATACACACACACACACACACACACACACACACACACACACACACACACGCATATATATTTGTTTGTGTTAAAAAAATATCATGTTATAATTGTAAGGTTAAAATTGTAATGTATATAATATTAATATGTTTAGCAACAAGTACTTATCAAACAACCTTATTATATTCAGCACTTAATTTTCTATTAATACCAAACGACTTGCCAACAACATATTCGGTACTTAAAATTCGAGTACTTAACGATTTAGCACTTAATTTTCAATTTTATCAAACATCACCTTAGTGTTACTCGTATTCTAAAGTCGGCTCCTCCTCTGCCATTTTACAGTATCCCGGTGGTAATATCCGGGAGATTTCGCCCATTACGAAGATTGAAATAAGGGGATATAGGCTACCATCTAGCAACAAACTAGTAAAGTTGACGAGCATGCGGACTCGGTTGGAGAGAGTTATGGGGTGTTGTTAGAGAACCTTCAACCACCTCTCGTCCCTCATGCTAATCCTCTCATAACCTAACGATCGGTCATTCCTCTCTATAGCGAGCAACCATAAGATGATCCAAGAGATGGTGATACCGATGACTAAATTTTTGTTTTAATTTTGTTTTAATATTTTTGTACATCTTAACACATTTATATATTTATTTTAATTTAATTTATACAATTTTAATTTTATTTAATAATATATTGTATTTTAATAAGTTTTTTTAATATTTGTTTTTTGTTACAATAACCAATAAATGACAATACATAAAAAAAATAGTGATGGATTTAACGCCGGAATAGAGAGAATAATTAAAAACGGATAGATACTCGATCACTAAAAAGCGATGGAATTGCATGGATATTAGTGACTAAAATTTAGCCACAAGTCATTCATTGCTATTTAGTGATGGATATAAATGAAAAAAGAGACAGATATGAGACTTCATGGATGACTCGATTTAGAACCATTTAGCGACGGACACCCAACAAAATAGCGATGAAATATCTATCGTTAAATAGCAATGACAAAAGAATTTGTTCGCTAAAAAAATAGTGATCACTATTTTAGTCATGAATTTTATATTGTTTTTAATCCGTTGATATTATAATATAGTGATGGATTTTTAACAAATAGTGATAGAAAATTTTATTGCTATTTCACAAAAGTTTTGTAGTTTGTGTTGTTGCAAATCCACCGTCGAAGCTAGACAGGTGACAAATTTTTACTATATAGTGATAGAAATATCCTTCACTAATTTTTTTTTCTTATAGTGCTGGTAGATAGGTGGATAAAAAAAAAGAAAAAAAAAGATCTATCATAGCAAGCAGTGAAATCAACGCAAAAGCTTGGTAAGGATAAAGTTGTCGAAATCTTGCTCCTTTAAGGCATGCTTGAGTAAGTTTCTACCTTTACAATTTTAATTACACTTAACACGCTTACAAAGACATAATCTATCTAATCTAATAAAAATCCATCGTGTGGTGTTGCTTTCAAAATGTAAACGTAAATAGTGTTTCAAGTTAATTATAAAATAAATGAATTTTCATTCTTGACTATTTTAATTATGTCGTTGAATCCGATATATATTTTTTTAATTACAATTTAATTGCTACATAAAACAAACACATACGCAATATATATTTAATTTGATAATGTTTTATAAAAGGAAAATAACCGAGAAAAAAGGAAGGTGATGAAAATAACCGGAAATTAATTTGGCAACCCCAAGGATCTAACGAATGGTGCGGGGTATGAAATGGAAGATGAATGAAATACGGATTGATAAATGGGCGGCAGAGCCGACCACGGAGATACGGATGAACAAAACAAAGAAATAAATGAACTTTAAATTAAAACAGAAATAAAACTAAAATACATGGGCGACAAAGCCAACCACCGAACAAGATAAACGAAATGTAAGAAACTTTTATTTATTTACAAGAAAAGTACCTTACAGAGGAGGAGTTTTCGGAATCTTGAAGGAGGATTACAAAGAGAAATCTTTCCTAGAGAATGTCCGAAAACTTAGAGAGAAATGTGCAGGAAAATAAACTTCGATTACAAATGAAATGAGCTCTCTTTATATAGAGAAAGCCGTCATGAACGAGTACCATGAACGAGTACCTATGAATAGTAAAAATATACAAGTAAAAGTAAATAGTAACTTGCTACGTTGTCTTCACGTGTTGATGAACGATGAAACGCCGGAAGCAATTTTATCTTCTTGTGTCACGTGGGATGAATAGTGATAGTCTTGTGAAAAGTTTGTTTTTGGAGATAAGCTGTTTTGTCGGTAGATAAGAAATTGCTCGGAATGTGCCATTTTTGTTTTGGAGTTCACAGGTGGTGAACTTGGAAAAAAATGTCATAGGATTCATCTTCGTTGTCATTTCCCAAATTTATCATGAGTTCGACTCGTAATCCGAATCTGCTCGCTTATCGTGAATTGGACCTGTTTTGAACCATCTCGGACATGATGCAAGTCCGGCATTCACAACGATTTTTGTGCAAGGAAATTGGTTGTTGAGGATGATGGCTTGAGTAATCCTTGTTTTGTAAGCCATTCTTCAATACCTGTTTTGGATATGGATGATGGAACTCGGAAAGAATCCCACCATTTGACTTTGAACCTTCGGACGAGGATTAAAGCCTGGTTTTGATTTTGTGTTTCATAATACCAGGAACAAACCCAAGGAAGGAAGAATTTTGTGCGTAAAAGGAAAAGAGGGGTGAATCTTTTTTCTTTTTCGAAGGTTTGTAATGGGTTTTGAAGAGAGTGTAACTCTCGGTGATTGCTTGGAGTAAGTATGTCGGGAGTAGGACCAAAGTAGTTCCACCATTGGGTGAACCATATAGGTATGTTTGTAAAGATGAATTTTGTATCGAAATAGAACACCCATGAATGGCTTCCTTTGCTGTTTTGGAGGAGCATAGTATTGAACCATGCGTGCCGATAATCACGAGTAGGAGAAAGAACGATAATGGTTAACACTTGGTTTGTAATTGTCCGGGAACACAATTTGTAAGAAAAGGTTTTGGCCCCGATCGAAGGGTGGATGATGTTAAGAATTCGCATGTGGAATAGGCAGTTTCGGTTTTATCGAGAGGTGAGGAAGTGTTTGAAGGTTGCAGATTTTATTTTTTCAAGGATGGCCATGTAGTAGGTTTGGTTTTTTGACAAATCCCATGGGGTATAGTGCCATCCAGGAGGGAAAAATTTCTGAACAATCTTGTAAGGTTTGTTAAAGAAATAACCATCTTCAACGAGTAAATATCTTTTGAAATTCTCGTTTGAGAAAATACTCAAATGTAGATTTTTTGAAAGCGAGTTTTGCTAAAACAATCACCCGAGTGTTTTGTGAAGAAGTATTTTGAGAAATAAGTTTTGTGGAATCACTTGTTTTTGGAGAAGGGGTTTTTCATAAGAAGAAAAACCTTTCTCTCGATTTCGAAATGGGCTCAAGATTCATAGCCGAGATTTTTTGCAGGGCCGAAGGAGTTTCGACTGTTTTGTGAGATTCTGGACCCAATTCTTAACGGATTGGGTTTTCACAGGAGTTTCTAGGTCTTGTTTTTCGACAAGCATCGCCTAACGAGATAGGTTTTGCTGATGAAAGGGGTTTTGGGCTTTCCGGTATAAGGGGGTTTTTCCTTTATTTTTCTTGGCCATCAAGACTCGTTTTGTAGACATTCTCAAGTCAAGAACGTTAAAAGAGATTTTGATAAAATGGATTTTACAGAGTTCGAACCAAAGTGTAAAAGATTTTGGAAATGGTTTGGAAAATATTTTGAATGCATATGAAAAGGCAAAATGCAATTGCAGGGTTTATGAATTAACTAGCCGATTATAATGCTATGGACTCGGTAGCAATAATGGCTGCAAACTCACAATATTGGGGTAGGATTTTGTTTTTGATTAGGCCTCTTTGGAGTTCATAATCAAGGTAACGCTCTAAAGAGTCAACCCCGTTGGAAAGGGCATATTCAATATTCGTTGAGTGCTTTATTGATAAGATCGTCTTTGAAATCATCAATAGCATCTAAGGCATATGCTTCTAGTGTTTCGGGAGATCTATCTAAGCCTCTAACCGTTAAATAATCCTCTCGTTTGGTCGGTGTTTAGACCCACTATATCCATAATGTCTTCTAAGATATCTTCCTCAAGAACAGTGCGATTGATTGAAATCAATAGCTTCCTCTTGGTCATAATTTTCATTTTGTTCATAAAATCGACCCATCCGTAAAGGATAAGTTGGGGAAGATCCTATGAGTTTTGTAAAAGGGATAATTGGAACTAAAGAAGCACAAAGAACCAAAGAATTAATTCCAAAAATAGAACATGATTTGATAATATTTAAATTCCTAATTCTAGGTTTTTCAATAAACGGGAAAACAAGTTTTGTATTTCGGATTGTGAAAAATATGCAATCATGCTTCACGGAATAAGGAGTAATAAGATTAATGAAAGGTGTTCCTAAGATCACCATATGATGTATATTCTCAACAAGCGAGAAAATGATTTTTGATCGTAATGCTACCATTGACCACGGAGGCTTCGTCTTACCATGTATGGTCATTTTGGAATTGTTTGACGTGAAAGTCGTTCATGTGTGTGCATGTGAAAATATTTTGAAACAATGCTTTGCTTAATACAATTCAAATCAACACCGAGTATCAAATAAGGCAATTGTATCAATTTTGTAATTATCGTGGAACACAAGAGTAATCTTAATCAAATATTTCCTAGAAGTAACTTCACGAAGTACAAACAGGAAATCTTCTGAACGTGTTCCAAGTTTTCAAGGTTTGGCAACTCTTGGTCATTATCGTGGTGTTCGAGTCGAGTCCGGCTTTTCGTCCGCCTGTTTTTCTAACAGGGTTTTCAAGAGACTAAACTCTCCGGTTTGTTTCTCTTTAAGCTCTTTTTGATGACCTTAATCTCGGATCGAAGGTCTTGTATTGTGGTCATATGTTTCTTGGTCTTCTTCTTCCTATCTAGGATAGTAGTAAGGTCATACGTGCTAGTACTAGTAGAAGACAAGATAGAAGGTTTTGGTTTATCATGACGGTTTTCTTCTACAAACTTTAAGAGTCCGTCTAGGTATTCTTTTTGTAATCGAGGATCATCAATCCTCTTAACTATGTCTAAAATGAGGTCTTGGTCTTTGGTTAAGACACCGGCATGTTTAGTTTTGTTATCGTGTTCACTATCACAATTGGGTTTTGAACTCGGAAGACGTAACAAGTTCATCTACTTGAAAAGTCTCTTCACTACCGGAGTAGTCTCGAAGGGTCGGAGGAATCGACTAACAAAGTAGAGATTTTGTTATGAACATCTTCATCTAAATGAAGTTCTTGTAATCCGGTGTTCATACGACAATATCTTACCGTATGTGCCACATTTGTAACAAGTAATGTCCTTTAGCTCGGCTCTAGGTTGGGACCTAAACTCGGGTTTTTCTAAAGGGTTTTTTGGGGGTTTTGTTGGAGGTTTCTTATAGAAAGGTTCTATATCTTTGGGTTGATCCCTATGGTAATGTTTTTTATAAGGTTTTTTGTAAGATTTGTGAGTTTGGTCTTAGCAGTTACCTTGGCAACTCCGAGGGTTTTGAAGTAGAAATGTCAAACTGTTTACGTAAACTTCCTAATTCCTCGTCGAGTCCTTTTCATTTCTCACTTAAGATGTTTTCGGAGTTTTAAGTCTTGGCATATCTTAAGACCTTCTTTTTGGGTTAAACTAATTAGTTCACCATAAGTTAATTGGTTATAAGGAATCTGGTCACCAAAAGCATCCTTAATTCGGGTTCTAACCTTTTCTCATAAGAGGGTTGGTAAACCCGCAAGGAATTTCTCCTTTCAAAAAGGTTGGTTTGAGTCTTCCCTAAGCATAACTCGATCAGGAAAGTGGTTTTGTAATGCTGAAAATCATTAAGTTTCTTACACCTAAGGTTATTAAGAAGCTCAGCATTTTTGTCTTTGAGATGAGAAGGGTCACCTATGAAATGAAGGGAAATAGTTAAGATGAGAGTGGACACAACATCTTGGATGGGTTCACCTAAGTCATCTAGGATAGGGAGACCTTCTTGATCCGTTTGAATGGCATTTAAAATTTCCATATGATGTTGGGCGATGAGATGATAGTCCCACCATCCTTTGAGTTGGTCGGAAAACCGACAATAAGCAATTCAGCCTATCGCACGGTCAGGAGTACCGGTTTGGGTTTTGTAAGCATTAGCGACCATGGTCATTTGTTGAAGTAAACTAAGGATATTGTACTCCGATAGGCCATCTATAGTCCATTCGTAAATGGAAGAGGCATTGAATCTAGGTTGTGCTAACTTGTTTGGCATCTCACCTATGTCGTGGGCGATAATCATAGGTAATGGGTTTTTCCAATGGAACTTATTAATTTTAAGGACGGATTCTATCTTTGATTTTTGATCTAAAACATTCACACTATTGGATAAAGGAGTATCGGGAGCTACATGCTTAGTGGTTCCCTCGAAGATATTCCTATCTTACTAAGTTGGTCTCTAATGGCTTTGGCAAATTCGGGTTTGTTTGTTTGTATCCGGTTTTGACTCGATCTAGAAACCCGGAAGGGTTTGAAGACCGGGTTTTTTAGCTTCCGGTCATTGGCTTCTACAGGAGCTAAAGGAACAACGAGGTTTTGGGGTAGGAGGAACAACCGTCCGTTAGATATGGGACTCAATCCTAACAAGTTGTTTTCCTATGGTTTGGAGATTGGTATTGGTAAAATTGTTCTGTTGAACAATGTTTTTGATGTTGACAGAATCATCATCTTTAGGGATTTTGTAAGGACAAGTTTCTATTTTGGTCTCTCCATGGGAGAATGTCAATTTCCTAGGTGGCGGATGGTCGATCGAATCATTTGTCCTTCCACTTCCCATGTAGGGGTTTTGTTCTTAACGATTCATCGGTTTCACGATCTTGAAAGGATAGGAAATATCATTTGCGAAGCATATATCTCAAACCAATCAAAGAATAATATATGAACTTTATGAGTATGCACAAATTCATAAAATTCGTTTTGAATATCCTTTCCGAGTGGCCGAAAGTTTTTGAAGAACCAAATTCGTTTTTCAAAATTGTGTTTTGCATAGAAATCGTCATGCGGATATTGTTTGTCTATCGTAAAACTATCATCGGACAAAGCATTACATTCATGTGTAATATTATCGATGATAGCAGATGTAGTAGGAGATGAGGAGGAGAATCCTCTTGGTTTGAATATCCGGGTTTTGGAATATGGGTACCATAATCAATGTTTTGTAAAACTAGGCTAGGGACATCCGAGGTTAAAAACCTACGTGGTTGTCTAAGGGATGGCAAACTCTGAGTCCAAGTCCGTATCTCTCCTAACATTTGGTAAATTTATGACTCGAAGGAATTTCGGAAAATCTTCCTATGTCATAAGTCATGGAACTAGAGGCAATATCGGAAAATCTACTCGTCGGTAAATTTTCCGTCAAACGAGAGTCTAACACTCACATCCATTTGTTGTTATATGGATCCGATCTGTGTGTTTGGTTTTGGGACCTCGGGAACGGGTAGAGATCCGGGTTTTGTAATTCCTTCCAAGATCCATTCATCCGGAAGCACTATGTCTTTCCACCTAATGGGTCCGGGAATAACGGTATTGAATTTGGTCGAATCTGTTTGCGTAAGAAGGGTTTCACTTTTGGTCGATCGCCTTTTGTGCTTAGATGCAAATCCGGAATTCATGGCTTTGTAATGAAGTTTTGTAATTAATGCAACTAGAATAGATCCATCCATCATATGATAATTATGAGTTTTAACTTGCAGAACCAATGATTCAATAATATTTTTGTCATTCAAGGAAACAGTAGAAATTTGGATAACAATCAAAAAAAATAGGTCCATCGCATAGACTAGACTCAATTGAACTTAACAAAGAGTCTTGAAATTTATAAACCTATTGTCTTTAAGGACTACCAGGATTGAGGTGTTCAGTCCCTCTTTTGTAAGTGGTTTAATCCCCACTTGAACTAAACCAATATGAATGTATTTAAAACCTTTGTCTTTATGTTTTTGAAGAGTTTTGAAAGAAAGAAGATGAATTGTTTCAAATGGTTTTGAGAGCTGAATATCACGCTCCTCGGTTTTGATAGTGAAATCGGTTTTGAAAAGTCCATATTTGCTGATTTTGTAAATCTCATCTTTGTGAATCTTGGGTATTGCCCAATCATCAATCTATTTTTCAAAATCTTCTATGACATATTCTACACTATTGATTACCTTCTTAGAATCGAAGAATCGAAGTAGAAGATGCGAAAAGGAGGTAGATCTACGTAACATAGAAATCCATACCTAGACTATGGTTTAGAGGTTTTGGGTACGCGAGTTATGAAAGCGACTCCTCCGATTTACTACCCTATCCGTCGGGACTTACTACAAGCATGCTAACTCGCGTTGTCTATACCCTAGACTCGTAACACGATGCTAAGTATGAAAACTATAAACCTTAAACATACAACCCCACCAACAACTTAGCTCCGATACCAATGAACCCCAAGGATTTAACGAATGGTGCAGGGTATGAAATGGAAGATGAATGAAATACGGATTGATAAATGGGCGGCAGAGCCGACCACGGAGATGCGGATGAACAAAATAAAGAAATAAATGAACTTTAAATTAAAACGAAAATAAAACTAAAATACTTGGGCGACAGAGCCGACCACCGAACAAGATAAACGTAAATGTAAGAAACTTTTATTTATTTACAAGAAAAGTACCTTACAAGAGGAGGAGTTTTCGGAATCTTGAAGGAGGATTACAAAGAGAAATCTTTCCTAGAGAATGTCCGAAAACTTAGAGAGAAATGTTCGAGAAAATAAACTTCGATTACAAATGAAATGAGCTCTCTTTATATAGAGAAAGCCGTCATGAACGAGTACCATGAACAAGTACCTATGAATAGTAAAAATGTACAAGTAAAAGTAAATAGTAACTTGCTATAGTGTCTTCACGTGTTGATGAACAAGTAAGACGTAGAAAGCAATTTTATCTTCTTGTGTCACGTGGGATGAATAGTGACGAGTCTTGTGAAAAGTTTGTTTTTGGAGATAACTCGTTTTGTCGACGGATAAGAAATTGCTCGGAATGTGCCATTTTTGTTTTGGAGTTCACGAGTGGTGAACTTGGGAAAAAATGTCATAGGATTCGTCTTCGTTGTCATTTCCTAAATTTATCATGGGTTCGACTCGGAATCCGAATCGTCGCTTGTGAGGAATTGGACTCGTTTTGAACCATCACGTACATGATGGCGAAGTATTCTTCCTCCGTTTTTGCCGTCGCGAGTCCGGCATTCACAACGATTTTTGTGCAAGGAAATTGGTTGTTGAGGATGATGGCTTGAGTAATCCTTGTTTTGTAAGCCACTCTTCAATACCTGTTTTGGATATGGATGATGGAACTCGGAAAGAATCCCACCATTTGACTTTGAACCTTCGAATGAGGATTAAAGCCTGGTTTTGATTTTGTGTTTCATAATACCAGGAACAAACCCAAGGAAGGAAGAATTTTATGCAAAAAAGGAAAAGAGGGGTGAATCTTTTTTCTTTTCCGAAGGTTTGTAATGGGTTTTGAAGAGAGTGTAACTCTCGGTGATTGCTTGGAGTAAGTATGTCGGGAATAGGACCAAAGTAGTTCCACCATTGGGTGAACCACATAGGTATGTTTGTAAAGATGAATTTTGTATCGAAATAGAAGCAGCCATGAATGGCTTCATTTGTTGTTTTGGAGGAGCATAGTATTGAACCATGCTTGCCGATAATCCCGAAGGAGAAAGAACGACGAGTGGTTAACACTTGGTTTGTAATTGTCCGGGAACACAATTTGTAAGGAAAGGTCTTGGCCCCAATCGAAGGGTGGATGATGTTAAGAATTCTGCATGTGGAATAGGCAGCTTCGATTTTGTCGAGGTGAGGAAGTGTTTGAAGGTTGCGGATTTTGTTTTTTCAAGGATGGCCATGTAGTAGGTTTGGTTTTTTGACAAATCTCATGGGTTATAGTGCCATCCAGGAGGGAAAAATTTCCGAACAATCTTGTAAGGTTTGTCAAAGAAATAACCATCTTCGACAAGTAAATATTTTTTAAAATTCTCGTTTGAGAAAATACTCGGATGTAGATTTTTTGAAAGCGGTGTTTTGCTGAAATAATCAACCGAGTGTTTTGTGAAGAAGTATTTTGAGAAATAAGTTTTGTGGAATCACTTGTTTTTGGAGAAAGGGGTTTTTCAGAAAAAGAATAACCTTTCTCTCGATTTCGAAATGGGCACAAGATTTATACCCGAGATTTTTTGTAGGGCCGAAGGAGTTTCGACTGTTTTGTGAGATTCTGGACCCAATTTTCAACGAATTGGGTTTTGATAGGAGTTTCGGGTCTTGTTTTTCGACAACGATCAACCCAAGAGATGGGTTTTATCGATGAAAAGGGTTTTGGGCTTTCTAGTATAAGGGGGTTTTTCCCTTTATTTTTCTTAGCCATCAAGACCTTCTTTGCGGACATTCGCAAGTCAAGGACTTAAAAGTGATTTTGATAAAATAGATTTTGCAGAATGTGAACCAAAGTGTAAAAGATTTTGGAAATGGTTTAGGAAAATATTTTGAATGCATATGAAAATGCAAAATGCAATTGCAGGGTTTATGAATTAACTAGCCAGTTATAATGCTCGGGATCGGTAGCAATAATGGCCGCAAACTCACAATATTAAGGTAGGATTTTGTTTTTGATTAGGCCTCTTTAGAGTTCATAATCAAGGTAACGCTATTTGGAGTTCATAAGCAAGGTAATGCTCTAAAGAGTCAACCTTGTTGGAAAGGGCATATTCAATATTGCTTGAGTGCTTTATTGATAAGATCGTCTTTGAAATCATCAATAGCATCTAAGGCATATGCTTCTAGTGTTTCGGGAGATCTATCTAAGGCTCTAACCGTTAAATAATCCTCCGTTTGGTCGGTGTTTAGACCCACTATATCCATAATGTCTTCAAGATATCTTCCTCAAGAACAGTGCAGTTGATTGAAATCAATAGCTTCCTCTTGGTCATAATTTTCATTTTGTTCATAAAATCGACCCATCCGTAAAGGATAAGTTAGGGAAGATCCTATGAGTTTTGTAGAAGGGATAATTGGAGCTAAAGGAGCATAGAGAACCAAAGAATTAATTCCAAAAATAGAACATGATTTGATAATATTTAAATTCCTAATTCTAGGTTTTTCAATAAACGGGAAAACAAGTTTTGTATTTCGGGTTGTGAAAAATATGCAATCATGCTTCACGGAATAAGGAGTAATAAGATTAATGAAAGGTGTTCCTAAGATCACCATATAATGCATATTCTCAACAAGCGATAAAATGATTTTTGATCGCAATGCTACCATTGACCACAGAGGCTTCTGTCTTACCATGTATGGTCATTTTGGAATTGTTTGCTGCAGAAAGTCGTTTATGTGTGTGCATGTGAAAATATTTTGGAACAATGCTTTGCTTAATACAATTCAAATCAACACCAAGTATCAAACAAGGCAATTGTATCAATTTTGTAATTATCAAGGAACACAAGAGTAATCTTAATCAAATATTTCCTAGAAGTAACTTCACGAAGTACAAACAGGAAATCTTCTGGAACGTGTTCCAGGTTTTCAAGGTTTGGCAACTCTTGGTCATTATCGTGGTGTTCGCAGTCGAGTCCAGCTCTTCGTCCGCCCGTTTTTCTAATAGGGTTTTCAAGAGACCGGAGTCTTTAGTTTGTTTCTCTTTGAGCTCTTTAAACTCTGTTTTGATGACCTTAATCTCGGATCGAAGGTCCCGAATTGTGGTCATATGTTTCTTGGTCTTCTTCTTCCTATCTAGGATAGCAGTAAGGTTATACGTGCTAGTACTAGTAGAAGGCAAGATAAAAGGTTTTGGTTTATCATGAGGGTTTTCTTCTACGGACTTTAAGAGTCCGTCTAGGTATTCCTTTTGTAATTGAGGATCATCAATCCTCTTAACTATGTCTAAAATGAGGTCTTGGTCTTTGGTTAAGACACCGGCATGTTTGGTTTTGTTATCGGGTTCACTATCGAACCGGGTTTTGAACCGGAAGACGTAACAAGTTCATCTACCCGAAAAGTCTCTTCATTACCGCAGTAGTCCGAAGGGTCGGAGGAATCGACTAACTAAGCGAGAGATTTTGTTATAAACATCTTAATCTAAATGAAGTTCTTGTAATCTGGTATTCATACGACAATATCTTACCGTATGGCCGTTTTGTCCACATTTGTAACAAGTAATGTCCTTTAGCTCGCTTCTAGGTTGGGACCTAAACTCGGGTTTTTCTAAAGGGTTTTTTATGGGTTTTGTTGGAAGGTTTCTTATAGAAAGGTTCTATATCTTTGGGTTGATCCCTATGGTAATGTTTTCTATAAGGTTTTTTGTAAGATTTAT
Source organism: Dovyalis caffra (assembly GCA_963924115.1). Classification (NCBI taxonomy): domain Eukaryota; kingdom Viridiplantae; phylum Streptophyta; class Magnoliopsida; order Malpighiales; family Salicaceae; genus Dovyalis; species Dovyalis caffra. The sequence goes on along the minus strand of CAWUPB010000957.1, from coordinate 1,609,175 downwards.
GGGTTTTGTCTTGGCGATTACCTTGGCAACTCGAGGGTTTTGAAGTAGAAATGTCAAATTGTTTACGTAAACTTCCTAAATCCTCGTCGAGTCCTTTTCATTTCCTACTTAAGATGTTTTTGGAGTTTTAAGTCTTGGCATATCTTAAGACCTTCTTTTTGGGTTAAACTAATTAGTTCACCATAAGTTAATTGGTCATAAGGAATTTGGTCATCAAAAGCATCCTTAATTCGGGTTCTAACCTTTTCTCCTAAGAGGGTTGGTAAACCCGCAAGGAATTTCTCCTTCCAAAAAGGTTGGTTTGAGTCTTCCCTAAGCATAACTCGGTCAGGAAAATGGTTTTGTAATACCGGAAATCACTAAGTTTCTTACACCTAAGGTTACTAAGAAGCTCGGCGTTTTTGTCTTTGAGATGAGAAGGGTCACCTATGAAATGAAGGGAAATAGTTAAGATGAGGGTGGACACAAGCATCTTGGATGGGTTCACCTAAGTCATCTAGGATAGGGAGACCTTCTTGATCCGTTTGAATGGCATTTAAAATTTCCATATGATGTTGGGCGATGAGATGATAGTCCCACCATCCTTTGAGTTGACCGTAAAATCCGACAATAAGCAATTCAGCCTATCACACGGTCGAGAGTACCAGTTTGGGTTTTGTAAGCGTTAGCGACCATGGTCATTTGCTGGAGTAAACTAAGGATATTGTACTCCGATAGGCCATCTATAGTCCATTCGTAAATGGAAGAGGCATTAAATCTAGGTTGTGCTAACTTGTTTGGCATCTCACCTATGTCGTGGCGATAATCATAGGTAATGGGTTTTTCCAATGGAACTTATTAATTTCGGGGACGGATTCTGTCTCTAATTTTTTATCTAAAACATTCACACTATTGGATAAAGGAGTATCGGGAGCTACATGCTTAGAGGTTCCCTCGAAGATATTCCTATCTTACTAAGTTGGTCTCTAATGGCTTTGGCAAATTCGAGTTTGTTTGTTTGTATCCGGTTTTGACTCGATCTAGAAACCCGAAAGGGTTTGAAGATTGGGTTTTTCAGCTTCCGGTCTTTGGTTTCTACAGGAGCCAAGGAAACAACGAGGTTTTGGGGTAGGAGCAACAACTGTCCGCTCGGATATGGGATTCAATCCTAACAAGTCGTTTTCCTATGGTTTGGAGATTGGTATTGGTAAAATTGTTCCGTTGAACAATGTTTTTGATGTTGATCGAGTCATCATCTTTAGGGATTTTGTATGGACAAGCTTTTATTTTGGTTTCTCCATGAGAGAATGTCAATTTCCTAGGTGGTGGATGGTCGATCGAATCATCCGTCCTTCCACTTCCCATGTAGGGGTTTTGTTCCTAACGAGTCATCGGTTTCACGGATCTTGAAAGGATAGGAAATATCATTTACGGAAGCATATATCTCAAACCAATCAAAGAATAATATATGAACTTTATGAGTATGCACAAATTCATAAAATTCGTTTTGAATATCCTTCCTGGTAGCCGAAATGTTTTTGAAGAACCAAATTCGTTTTTCAGAATTATGTTTTGCATAGAAATCATCATGCGGATATTATTTATCTACCGTAAAACTATCATCGTACAAAGCATTACATTCATGTGCAATATTATCGATGATAACGGATGCAGCGAGGAGATGCAGGAGGAGAATCCTCTTGGTTTGAATATCCGGGTTTTGGAATATGGGTACCGTAATCAATGTTTTATAAAACTAGGCTAGGGACATCCGAGGTTGAAAACCTACGTGGTTGTCTAAGGGATGGCGTACTCGATCCAAGTCCGTATCTCTCCTAACATTTGGTAAATTTATGACCGAAGGAATCTCGTAAAATCTTCCTAGGTCATAAGTCATGGAACTAGAGGCAACATCGGAAAATCTATCATTGGTAAATTTTCTCGTCAAACGAGAGTCTAACACTCCCATCCATTTGTTGTTCTATGGATCCGATTTGTGTGTTTGGTTTTGGGACCTCAAGAACGGATAAAGATCCGGGTTTTGTAATTTCTTCCAAGATCCATTCATCCGGAAGCACTATGTCTTTCCACCTAATGGGTCCGGGAATAATAGTATTAGATTTGGTCAAATCTGTTTGCGGAAGAAGGGTTTCACCTTTGGTCGATCGCCTTTTATGCTTAGATGCAAATGCGTAATTCATGGCTTTGTAATGAAGTTTTGTAATTAATGCAACTGGAATAGATCCATCCATCATATGATAATTATGAGTTTTAACTTGCAGAACCAATGATTCAATAATATTTTTGTCATTCAAGGAAACAAGTAAAATTTGGATAACAATCAAAAGAAATAGGTCCACCGCATAGACTAGACTCAATTGAACTTAACAAAGAGTCTTGAAAATTTGTAAACCTATTGTCTCTAAGGATCGCTAGGATTGAGGTGTTCAATCCCTCTTTTGTAAGTGGTTTAATCCCTACTTGAACTAAACCAATATGAATGTATTTAAAACCTTTGTCTTTATGTTTTTGAATAGTTTTGGAAGAAAGAAGATGAATTGTTTCAAATGGTTTTGAGAGCTGAATATCACGCTCCTCGGTTTTGATAGTGAAATCGGTTTTGAAAAGTCCATATTTGCTGGTTTTGTAAATCTCATCTTTGTGAATCTTGGGTATTGCCTAATCATCAATTTGTTTTTCAAAATCTTCTATGACATATTCTACACTATTGATTACCTTCTTAGACTCGAAGAATCGAAGCGAAAAATGCAGAAAAGGAGGTAGATCTACAAAACATAGAATCCATACCTAGACTATGGTTCGGAGGTTTTGGGTACGCGAGTTATGAAAGCGACTCCTCCGATTTACCGCCCTATCCGTCGGGACTTCCTACGAGCATGCTAACTCGCTTGTCTATACCCTAGACTCCGTAACACGATCTAAACATGAAGACTATAAACCATAAACATACAACCCCACCAACAACTTAGGCTTTGATAACAATGAATTCAAGCTATTCATGATCGGTAATTTGATTTTGCTCACAAAAAATGTATCATAAAACTTAATAAAATTGTACGCCTAAGAACTTAAATTCTATTTACAAGGTTTTGACAACGTATCGCCTTGACAAGAAATGATACATGCATGGTTGCGCAAGCAAGGTGCCGGTTTCATACTTTTTGGAGAGAAAAAAAAAAAAACCTTTGAAGTTATACTCGTAAGAGATAACACATTAAAGATGGTCTTCTTGATTATTTGTTTTAGCATGTTGTCGGAATTTAGAAAAATAAAAGTTGATGAAGGAATTTGTGAATTGATAGAGCACAAATGGATCATGGAATGGTTCGAATGCAATTTAAGCGAGCACATCAAAGTCGGATCAATTTCTACGTATTTTAATACATAAAAGCAAAAAGGATACTTCCGCTTATATTGAAGGACTTAAAGAGGCCAAACAAACCGTTGATAAATATGGCTTGAAATTTTTTAGATAAAACAAGTTTTTTTAACCGCATTATAATATCGATCGGACAAAACATATAAAATTATGTTTTAAAAATTATTTTAGTTTTATGTTCTGTATTATATTATGTATATATCAAAATATATTAAATCAAAATTGAATAAAAATTAATTTATTTTTTTAATCAAATTTTTTTTATTGATTATTCTTTATATTTTTCATAATTTTTTGATTAAAAAATTATTTATTTATCTCTATCCACGAACTAAAAAAAATTTATAATAGTATAAAAAAGTTAAAATCAAGGGATTCTTAGCTAAAAACTTATTTGTAAATTGTTTTTTCTAAAAATTTTTTTACCTTAAAAATTTTAATTAAAAAAATTAGAGAAAAAAAAAAAGAAAGGACCAAAGTGATAAAAAAGAGAGACTAAAATTAAAAAATATTTACAAACTAAAAAGCAATGTTTAAAAAAGAAGAACCAAAATATAATGTTAAGAAAAATTTTATAATAAATATTTTTAAAATATTTGAAAACTATAAAAATACCACTAAAGAAATAATACAAATGAGTCTTGGTGAATAATACGAATAAATCTAAACGAATAATGTTTCAAATAATATAATAAATAGAAATCGATTATTGTACTTTATTATTATTATTATTATTTTAATTTTTCATTCCAAGATAGGGTGCATGTTAGACAACTCAAGCATGACAAAATGGATGTTCAAGATATATACCTCTCTCTCTCTCTCTCTCTAACACCAGGAAGCAGCGACGAAATTGCTCTTATATGTATCGTTTAACATGCTAATATGAAATGTCGCTCTCACCAACATGCACTAAATATCGACACAATGCAATTTATTATCACACAACAAAAGTGATACTCTACAGGGAACTCTGCCATCATAAATTTGCATTTTCTCTTATGGTGTTTTTCACTGCCTATGGAGATTTTGTGCACTCACTTCTTTAGATGCACAATTTGAGTTAATAACAACAACAATAATAATAATAAAACATGAATTTCGTAGGTCATAAATAAAAAAAGAAAAAAAATAAAAGTGAAATTATATAGGCATTCCTTTGATGGTGAACATAGAAATTTTTTTTTTAAGAAATAAAAATTCAAAAATAAATAAAATTAAAAAAAAAGGGTCTAATTTTAGTATTGTCATTGATGAATTTGTATGTTTTATAGTTAAATTAATTGAAACCAATAAAAATAACACTATCCATACGAATTTATGTTATGAATACGAATTGAAAAGGGTTCATTCGAGTTCAGGAGTCCTTATCCTATCGATTGTCTTTATGAGATTTGATATCTTTGAAATTTATTAAAACAATCCTTGTATTATTATTCCATCCATACCATTGTCCTTTCGTCACCAATGGCGTTATATATTTTCTACTTTGGTATATGCTCTTTTATATTTGAAAAAATTCATAAAAAAAAATAAATAAATAGTTTAAATAATTTTGGTTCCCCAACACACTCAAGAGTTCCTCATGACCAAATGATTCTACGATCCAGCCATCACCATGTTAAGCTACAGACAGTATGCGCAGGCTCGTAGCTCTTCTAGTTGCTCATGTTCTTCTACCTCCTCATCTAGCAAAAAATCAATATCAGGAATATATCCAGCTGACTTCATCTCTCCGATTAGCACCCCAAGCTTCTCATATATCTCTTCGTGTCTTGGATGACCTTTGTCTCCAACAAGAAATGTATGCACCTCATCTTTTACTTCAACCCAGCTGCAACCTGGTTCCTTTTTTAGCTTATTATGCCTCATCATCTTTCTCATCTCTGAAACATTACCCCACATTCCTGCATCAGCATAAACGTTTGATAGAAGGATGCAAGCAGAAGAGTCTTGTGGATCCAATTGCAAAAGGGCACTCGTTGCTTTTTCTGCAACCTCTACATTCCCATGGATCTTGCAAACACTGAGCAGATTTCTCCAGACAACAGCATCGGCTTCAAAAGGCATCTCTTGAATAACCTTCCATGCCTCATCAATGCGCCCTGATCTCCCTAGTATGTCAACCATACATGAGTAGTGCTCTACTTGAGGATCTAAACTATACTCACTCAGCATGACATCAAAGTAATGCAGCCCTAAATCAACAAGCCCCATGTGTGCACAAGCTCTGAGGACAGAAACAAAAGTTGCATGGTTTGGCTTTACGTTCTCAAGTTGCATACACTCAAAAAGTTGTAAAGCCTCTTCTCCAAGACCATGATGAGCATAGCCACAAAGCATGGCATTCCATGTTACAAAATCCCTATTGGGTGCTTTCTCAAACATCAGCTGGGAATCTTGCATGTTTCCACACTTCGAGTACATATCAACAATAGTGCTGCATATGTACACATCCGATTGCAGTTCTAGCTTGATAATTTGAGCATGCATTTGCTTCCCAAGACCAACAGTAGCTAAATTAGCACAAGCATCAAGAATAGCAGCATAAGTGAAGTTGTCTGGCTTTATGCCCATTTCCAGCATTCTAGAAAAGAACCGGTGCGCATCCTCACTTTGTTGTAGCAGTGAGAATCCAGAAATAATTGCATTCCATGAAACCATTGTCTTTTGTTCTGTTCTGTCATGGATTTTACCTGCTTCTTCTATCATTCTGCACTTGCAGTACATATCAACAAGAGCAGCACCCACAAACGAGTCAAAGCCCATTCCAGATTTAATAATTCTAGTATGGATCTCCATGCCGGTGTTCAAAGCTTGTAGACCAGCACAAGCTTTCAAGACACTGCCATAAGTGAAGTCATCAGGTTCCACCCTAGAGCAAAGCATTGATGCAAAAAGGGCAAGTGTTTCCTCTTCGATTCCATTCTGCTCATAAGCTGCAATAATTGCATTCCAAGACACAGCATCTCTCCTTTCCATCATATCAAACAGATCAGAAGCTTCAGCAAGAGCCCTGCATTTACCATACATGTCAAGGATGGCATTAGCAACACAAATATTTGACATAGAAATTCTCTTAACTGCTAATCCATGCACTTGAAGTCCCTCCCAATATCCTCTGATGGATGCACAAGCATTTAATGCCCCAGATAGAGTTATTTCATCAAAACCAAGGCCTGTCTTCAACAGAAGCTGAAATGACTGCAAAGCTTGAAAGCCTCGATCACTTCTGGAATACCCAACAATAAGGGCATTGTAAGATTGCAAACTACGTTTCGGCATCAAGTTAAATACTGTCTGAGCATTAGTCATCCTGCTACATTTTGCATACATATCTAAAGTGGCAGTTCCTACAATGACATCAGATCCAAAAGCACTCTTTAAAGCATGGCTATGCAACTCTTTACCCAATTTTAATGCTGACAACCCTGCACAGGACCTGAAAAGACTAGCATAGATAGATTGACCAACCCCAACTCCCACCCTTTGCATCTCTTTGAACAACTCTAACCCCTCAATACTCCGATTATTTTGAATGCAACCAGCAATCATTGCACTCCAAGAAACCCAATTCTTGTCAGGAAGATGAGTAAAAACTGAAAGCGAATCATCTAATCTCTTACACTTTGCATACATAGCAAGCAAAGCACTTCCAGTGACCACATCAATATCAAATCCAAACTTCACCACAAGTCCATGAATCTGAACCCCCACATCAAACTCTTCCAAAAACGCACATGCTTTCAAAACAACAGAAAAGCTCGCTCGGTCAAAACCCACACCAAATCTCCCCATCTCCAAAAAAACACCAATCGACTTCTGACACTCGCCATTCTGCAGAAACCCAGAAATCATTGAATTCCATGACACCACATCTCTCTCCGGCATCTCATGAAAAAACCGCCTTGCAATACCCATTTCCCCACAGCTAGCATATCCAGAAATAATCGAGTTATAAGAAATCACATCCCTCTGAGACATTTTATCAAACACCTTGCACGCAGAGTCCAAATGCAAACATTCGACGTACATTTGGATCAAACAATTGGACACAAAGGTTGTTGGTTGAAACCCGCATAAAATCATGCGAGCATGAGCTTGCTTTCCAGGATTCAGGGAGTTTTGTTTCGAGCATTCTTGGTAAAAATGGGAAAAAGTTCGGAACTTGGTGGGTGGATTTGTTTGTTTTTGAGTAAGTGTGGAGATTGTGGAGAAAGTGAAGATGGATATTGGTGGGTTTTTCTTGTAGAGAGGTTTTGTGTGATAAGAGAAGAAGAGTCTTGTTAGTAGCCATGTTTGAGAGGTGTGGACTGCCATGAACCATGGCACTCATGCTTTGGCGGGCCTTGCACCCTTTAAAATTCAGTTGTTTTCGGCCTCTATAATAATGTGACGATGAAAATAAAGCTTAACTACAAAAAAGCCCCTAATCTATATGCTTGTCAGCAATGTTATCCTGGCAAGTGAATGTATTTTTTGCATTATCATCTAGGATTGGAATCCTAAAAGAGATCGTAGGAAATTATTATTAGTATTATTATTATTTGAATACATCATTTCTACTTAATATTACATAGAAACAGACTAGTTTCTATCCTAAACAAAAAATAATTCGAAAATAAATTTATTGTTAAAACTAAAACAAGAAGAAAAGAAAAAAGGTAAAGTGACTTAATAGCTGTTGTGCTCAGATTCTAGTGGTGGATGATTATTGAAGTTATCCTTGAAGCTGCTTCAATGACAGCTACATTTTGCCACTTAATTTTGAAAGGGTTTAATGGTAAAAATTATATTTAAACTATTGATTTTTAACAATTTAAGCCTTATATTATTATCAATTTAGACTATTTAAACTTTAAATTATTATTTTTTGAGTAAATGTTATCATTTCTTCATTATCACTAATGGTCAAAACAATCATTAATTGAAATATAGTTTAGTGATAAAATTTTATCCTTAAGCTATTAAAATTATATCAAAATAAACCTTATACTATCAATTTGAACGATAAAATATTACTTTCTAGGTAAATTTATCATTTGTCATTATTTTTAACAGTAAAAGTACTTACCGTTTTGTTTTTTAATAGTTAGCTTTAAGCAAGTTTAGATGATATTTTTTTTTATATATAAATTTAACTTTTGTTGTTGGATAATTAATAATGTGTAATGGATCCATCTAATAATTAAAAAAAAAATTAAATTGATAATTTTTTTAAGAATTAAAATTAATTTAAAAATATTTAATAATAATTAGCTTTAAGGTAGCCAGGATGTTTTATATATATGGATCTTGCTTTTGTTATTAGATAATTAATGATGTGCAATTGATTCATCTAGTTGAAGAAAAAAAAATAAAGTACTAATTTTTTTAAAAATTAATTTTAATTCTAAAAAAAATCAAATACTTAAAACAATGTCATTTTAAGTGTTTCAATTAACAGTAATTGATTGTTAAAAATAATAAAAGATTGTAAAAATTTGAAGTTCAAATAGGTCAAATTGATAATATAGACCTTAATTTGTCATAACTCTAATAAGTTGGGGGTAAATTTTTTCATTAAACTATATTTTAATTGGTAGTTAATGTTTTGGGGTCGTTAAAGACAATAAAAAAGGAGTAATATTTGTTCGAAAATAATAATTTGAAATCTAAATAGCTAAATTAATAATATGAGTATTAAATTGCTATAACTCAATAATTTGGATGTAATTTTTGCCATTAAATTATTTGAAAACTTTGCTTATCTTCAATAAAAGAGGAACTCAGTTGATTGGTATTGGTTCGAATTTGAAGAATTCAGATTATTGACTACAAAATCCTTTGTTTATGAATCGTGTTATCTAACACTTTTAATATTGCACTTTCATCCACAATTCTTTAAAAATACTTGACGTGTTTTAAAAACATTTGGTATGTACAAAAAAAGAAAAAAAATTATTATGAAAATCTCTTAATTAAAACAAAAATTGTTTCGCAAATTGAAGTTTTCTTTTCCTTTTTTTATTTGGCACATATATACATTTTTTTTTCCCTTCTCAAGTGATTTTGGGTCTTAATGTTCTTATGGTGAAAAAGTTTTATTTAACAGAACCCGTTAACTATTTCCCAAAGCATAGCTTAGGGCCAGGAATTTTGAATCAAGTTAAAAGGAGAGGAGAATTTTATTGCATTCAAGTTGTTCATTGTGTACGCAAAAGTTAATATAGCACAAGGCCAAGAAATTTACAAATGGTGATCTTGAAATCAAAAGGCAGAAGATACAAGCCCAGTGAATTCATAAACTTTTTCCTCCCTTCTTCTGCAGGTATCAAAAAGAAATGATAATATAATTTGTGCTGACAATTTTTCTCTGGCCCTTGGAATTTTCTATAATAGCTTGGAGTAACTCGTTTAACCTCACCAATAGCTCAGTAGATTATGTTTTTCGTAAGATTATTCTGTTGACCAGATTGAAAAGCAACTTGATCAACAACTGAAAAGTTCAACCCTGAACAACGAGATTGCTTTTGCCTCTTCCGCAAATTCTGGAGACATGCTTGTTATCTGCAGTGTTTCGGGATCTTTAAGACTTTCAAGGCCTTTTGGAGGCAACTTTAGTTTACGACACCAACCAATGGTTATAACCTGAAGCTTTTCCATTGCTCCTTTCTCTGTCTTTGTCCATTCAGCTAATTCTTCAAAGCGAGAAATTGATAGTCTCTTGAGCTTCGGGAATCCAGCAACATCATCACAGCAAATCTGCTTCCCTTTGAAAGCCTTAGACAATGAAAGGACAACAAGATTGGGCAGATGCTGGAGGTTTGAGATGGGGTCTTGACTCAACATGCAGTCCCATAGATGCAAATATTTGAGAGAGCGTAGCCTGCTTATCCACATCAGCAAATCTCTAATCCAACCTCCAACTCGTAACTTCTCCAAGTTGTCAAGAGGATTTAATATTTTTATTTGAATTTCCTTTCTCCAAGCACATTTTATGGTTAGGGAATTCAGGTCTTTCATCTGATTGATGGATTCTGACAGGCAAAGAGAATTTTTTCCACCTTCTACCTCTCCCACCGACAGCTTCAGAAGTTTAGGAAGGTGGTTTAGTCCTAAAGCGACATTGTGTGTAAGTTTCACACTTGCTAGTGTTTGAAGGTCTTTGAGAAACATGATCTCTGCATCCAACTTCACCACCCTGTTACCATATGAATCTGCGAGAAGAAGGTGCTTCAACATCTTGAGGCTATCAAAGCCACTAGGCAAAGCCCTTATTGGTGTGTTTCTAACATCAAGCGTCTGTAGTTCACACAGATTTTGAAGGGATAATGGAAGCTCATGTAGCCTTGTGTTTCTCAAGTCTAGATAGCGCAGCTCAACAAGATTGCCAATTTCATCAGGCAATATGTCAATAGGAACAATACGCAAATCTAACACATGCAGCAGTTTAACTTTTGATAGCAAGTTCAACAAAATAGCTGTCTGGAGTGGCCTGCCCCCAAAGAAATGCAAAGAATGGATCTCTCTAGGGAAAGAATTAGGTGTTCCATTATCAATTTCTCCATGTATGGCCACAAAATGTGACGCCTTTAACAGCCAAACCTGCTGGAGTGGCCTTCTGCCACCCATAACCAGATCAGCCTCTTACATTGGATGTCACAATGGTGGGGAAACATTCCACAATAAAGGAAGCAGCATTTCAACATTGCTGGCAGGCTAAAGTAACATACTGTCAGGACTTTCTTGATCAAATTGGACTGAGGCAAACACTCATTAGCCTCCTCTAGCATATGGAGGACCTCATTCCAATTCCCAAGTTTCTCTAGGTTGATTGTTGAAAGCAAGCTCCCCATAGTGGCAATAGCTAGGGGGCTGCCTTCACAGATCTTCAAAATCCTCTTTTCAACCGATTTCACTGAAGAAGGCCAAGGCACCTCACCAAGGTCATATTGTTGCAAGAGTGCTCATCTGCGAAGAAGCTCCAGACCATCTTCTGCCAGTAGTGGATCAAGATGGAGAACACACTTGCATATAACTGCAGGAAATGCTGAATTAGAGGTCGTCATTACTACCTTCCCTCTGCAACTAGTGGGTAATGCACACTTAATACCTTCAAAGGCATTTAGGGTATCTAAGCCATCTAAGACTACCAAGAAGTTCTTACCACCTAAGTAGTCACGGATCATGTTTGCTAAATCTTTGTCACCCTTTTGATCTAAATTACTCACAGGGCTCTTTCCTGAATGGCTTTTGGAAAAATCTGTAGCCATGTTTCTTAAAATTCGAATGATCGAACGCCCACAAACTGAAAGCCAGGCAGAACAGTCAAAATGTCTATGCACACTCTCATACACTCTTAGGACAAGAGTAGTTTTACCAATGCCTCCTTTTCCAGTTACGGCAACAAGATCTGGTCTATCATCCTCAACGACATGAAGTAGCAATTCCTTGAGCATTGTAAATTCTTTGCTCCTTCCAATCATATTGGTTGATGGAAGCTTATGGGAGGACTTTAAATGTTTTATCAGGTTTTCATGTCTGGATTTAGTGATGTTTCCATACAAGCTTAGATGCTTCCTCATGGCTTCCAGTTCCTTAAACTTCTCTGAGACGTGCATCAGCAATGATTTGTAACTGGTGTGCGGTTTATTTGAGGTGGTTCCATAGTTATAGGGATCACTCAAGAAATCTACGAGGGAAGACAGAGACAGACCATTTGTCTCCTTTCTTCTACTGCAGTCCTTGTCAATGACATCTACAAACTCATACACCATGTTTATCACGTCTGACACCCATTTCATAATTGCATTGTCAATCGTCATCATCATCTTTCTCCAATCTGCATTTTTCAGAAATGGCCTGATTTTTTCAAACTCAATTTTGATGCTATTTAATTCTGTTGCGCTTCGTTTGTCAGTTTCAAATAAAATCCAATCCTTCAATTTTCTAATGTGGTACTCCACTGCAACCTCAGCCATGTTTCCAAATTCACATGCTGTCCCTTTATGTTATAATATCAGTTTGAGAATCACTTCTGTACACAATGCGTCATTCTGCCACCAGTTTGAAAGGAACAACGTCACAAATACAGAGAGAGAGAGAGAGAGAGAGAGTACCCAGCTAATGTTTCTGTCAAATCAAAGACTGATATACTATAAGATCTGCACATAAAAATTCTAATAATGACTCAAAAATATTGGAAAGGAAAAGTTGAAAAAACTGAAGAAATGGCACTTGGATTTATTTCACAAACTACAGTGATATTTATCAGCCTCGTAATACAGAGAATTCAAGCTCATTTTAGGCATTATAGAATTAAGCTGGAATCTGAATCAAAATAAACAAGAAAACCACTGACTAGAAAGCAAAATGATGGTTGAACTAGTTTTTTAACTAGCATTTTGAAGAGGAAATTGCCAAAAATAGAAGGGAACGGAGACTCGGAATACAAATTTCTCCAAGTCTCAGCTAAGTAAAGGACATGTTATATGACACTCTAATTCTTAAGTCAGCCAAGAATCCAATGTCCTTATCTCACACAATTACCGATCTTGCAAGCAACCCATCAAACAAAAATAAAAAATAAAAAATGGTTAACACTGTGTTTTGTAACTGCATTTAGCAAGTTTTGGAACAAAAACAAACTCCATTTATCCAAACTCATCGAAAAAGAAAAGGCACCCATTATTGTTAGCAGATTTACATCATCAGTCCAATTTACATCAGCCAACGTAAAGTATTGAGACTCAAAAAAAAAAAAAAAAAAAAAAATCCCACAATGAAAATTCTAAATCTTGAGGGATAATCAAGATTCCAGCCACAACCATTAAATTTTAATATAAGACACATAATAAAAATTTACAAAAGCAAACACAAATGGATGCTAAAATGCCAAATATCTTAAACGAGAGAGACCAGAAAGAGAAAGAAACCTTAGGGTTTATGGCCATCCAAAGATGGCGAGAATAGAGAGAATTCGCAGCCTCCTCCTCTGTCGTGCGTAAAATTGTGCTTTTTGATTTTTCTTTTTTTCAGTGGAGAGTGAAGATTGGGAATCTGAATCCAGGGTAAAACTGAGATACCAATATTGTAATTTTTTTTTTTTTTTTTGCCTTTTTTTCTAATGAAAAGTAATTACTGTTGTCTAAATTTGGAGTAAATTATAAATTAGTCCCTCTTGTTCAAAGAAATAAATTGATTATCTCTTTTGTTTCAAAACCAACCATTTGATTTCTATATTTTTAAATCTATTTCTAATTTAGTTATTTTTACTCAATTTATTTTGATTTAAACAATATAGAAAGATTATTAGAAAATAATGCATTTTATAAAATAAAAATAATATTAAATTAAACATAATCAACACTAATTAAAAAATTAAATAATAATTTTTAATTAATTCGTTTCTTAAAACTAGAGAAAATAATTTATAATTTACTAGCTGTAAGATTTACCTATATTCATATAATATTTTTCCTGTAAATTAAAAATTAAAAAAAAAAAAACAAAGTAATTACTGCTGTAAGATTTACCTTGAAGTGTTGGGAAAAAAAAATTCAGCTACATATAAGAAGCTAACGATGATAATCCCATAAATGGATTGGAGAGATGGTCTTGATCTTAATATGTGAAAATTAGTGGTAGAATACTTAGAAGGGAAAAGAAATAAAACTAGAAGTAAATATTATTATGTTGAGAAAAAGGAAAGGCTTTTAGATTTTTGGTTTTTTGTTGAAGTCAATTCTGGAATCCCTCTTGAACATTATTTAAATAGTTTGAATAAAAAAGAAAAGAAAAGAATTCCATGCTTTAAACATTGTTGGATATAAATTTATTTAACTTTATGTAAATTATTTTTTTCTTCGAATATGAAATTAATAGCCACAAAGGGATTTTAAGTACCCTATGAATATTTAAAATTATTACATGAACTTAATTTACGAAAAAAAAGAGATTGCTCACATAAACGACACCCTTTTTTCCCCCTAATTGATAGTATTATTTTTCTTGAAATGATAGGAAGATTGATAAACATCAAAGTGCGAATCAATCTATTAAAAACACAAAAGGTAACTTATGTTACTGGGATAAGTGTATATATTTGCCATAGCACATTCGGCGAGAACCAACTAGCTAGCTAGCTTCAAATTCAATTGACATTTCACCCATCTAACCACTAATCTTCCTCTAATTCGTTGTTCCAAACTGCACTTATTTGCCATCCATTCCATTGCAAACGTACGATTTCTGAGGAGAAGTAGGACCAAAACTATGAGCACCAGAAGTGCCATAAAAATCCATGGCACGCCATCGAGTTGGATTGGAAGAACTGCACCAAACTAAGAGGATGGTGAGGGATAGCAGGTCACATAGAAATGCCATTAGGTGAAATCCTGTAGCCACCAGTGGAAAGACTTGCCATAGCAGGATTCCTATGATTGAGGCATAGAAATTGAGCATCAAAATGAAAACCATTGAGTGGAAGCTAAAAGGGCTGGGGCCAAACTTAATCGTGGTTGCTATTGACCGTACAAAAGGCAGCAAAGAGATTTGTCATCTGTTGCTGCCTCGACGTTCATCGTCTGATCAAATTTTGGAGTTTCAGCTCTTAGTTCACCTGTCTCCACATAAAGGCTGCTAGGGTTCTCAGCCGAGCAGCAGGAATCATTCTCGATGTGCTGAAGTGGGAAAAGAAAAGAAAATGTGATTATGAGGAATTACAAATTAAATAAAATGATCAGCATCTTAATGAAATTTTTAATTAATGTATATAACTAGCTATTATCCAATTATATAAAGTAAAAATAATGGAAATGTTAGCACTTTTGGGAGTGATCTATAATAAATATATCCTAGTGGTTTTCTTAAATCGAAATAAACAAGCCAAAATTGATCCCATCCCATGTTTAGAGAATTCTATCATGTCTCATCTATTTGGCTTCGTTTTGTCGAGCCAGACCAATATTTCTGTTGGCTAATCAAACGAATGCTGGCAGAAGAGGGTAGCTAGATAGGGCGAGAAGGGATGAAGTTGGGGAGATTGAAGAGGATGATATCCTTGCATGAAAGATGTTCCGATTATTTCAGGCATCATTTGCAAAATGATCATAACACTTGCCCATTGATTCGAACCCATAAAATGTTTTAGAATTTTAGATCATGAAGACACACATGTACACCCATAAATTGAGCACTCTCTCTTACACACGCAAAAAGAAGAAGAAGAAGGAAGAAGGAAGAAGCTAGCCTAGAAAAAGAGTGAAGTTGAACTCTCTAATCCAAGTACCTTGGCTTCATTGGAGTTGGCGGGAGAGAGAAAACGTTGTCCCAATAGGAGCCCATTTATAAAGCTTTTTGCTGTCTCTCTGGAAGAGGACATCGTTTATTTTTATGACATCGAAATTGTCCTATAAGTTGCTTTTGAGGTCTACGAGGCATACGAGGTGTGATAATTGTAAACTCACAAAGTCTTAATCATCATCTATGTTTAATAAAAAAGTTGAAATTCAACGTATCTAATTTCAAACATTTTTTGTCGTTGATGAAGTGATTGTATACAGGCTTCTTCGTGATAATCGTTACGTGCAGATTTCTTCTTTTCTTTCTTTCTTTTTTTTTTTTTATTATGCATATTAATGCTAATTTTGATCCTCACATGTAAAGGTTCACACTATCCAGTTAAAATTGAAAAATCAAATCGAATTAACAATTTTGATTCAGTTATATAAAAAAAATTACATATATATATAATCAAAACTAAAAACTAAAATTATTTTAATTCGGTTTGATTTTTTTAAAAAAATTTGATTTTTATCAAAAACTGAATATACGAAACAACCCCTTACCTTTATCTTATGATATTTAAACCAAAACACAAAAAGAAGAAATAAATTGCCAAAAGCTGTCAAGCAAAATAGGGTCCAAACATGGGCACATAGCTTCCTACTCCAAAATAGGGTAAGTCGTGGCCTTTTAGGTTGTTCCAAGAGAAAATGTAAAATTCAGTAAAGGAAAAAAAAACATGTAGAGAAAATAAGAACCCAATTTTTAATCGAAAACCAAAACACTAAACTGAAAATTTTTATTTTTGTTTTAATTAATTTGATTAACTAAAAACCAAAATCAAACCAAAATGATCACCCTTACTCACAAGAAATGTATAGATGCCTACGAAAAGAAGTTTTGGACTTTCTCAATTTAGCCCTAACCATCTCGTTATTAGTGAAGTCTTAAAAACCTTTTGATTTTATTAATTCTATCATAAACATAATCAATACTAAATAATATTACCCTTCCATCCATTCGTAGTATATTAGTGTTTTGTGAGTTTTTGTTAAGTATTTTCATTCAAAATAAAAAAAAAGTCCTAGTATGTTTGAAGATATAATTTAATGCCAAATTATGGTATGTATACTTTCAATTAGAATCCACTAAATTGTAATAAATAGAAAAGTCTAGAAAGTGGAGGAAAATTTGCTAGATTCAGAGCTAAAAATGTTCTTAAAAAAAACAAAAAGAGGGTTTATTTCAGTGTTTTGGATGAAAGCATCTAACAATCAAGTGCAAATTCAATAGAATCTTTTAACCGTAACTAGTAATTGAATGATGGGAGGGTGACACTGTCTGATTTTGATTACGTCTGTGGTTAAATTAATAAAACCAAAAAATTTAGAACGCAATTAATAATAAGATAATTTATTAGGAGCTAAGTTGAGTTTTTTTTTTTTTTATGAATAGTTGTTATTAAATTGAGTATGAATATACAAAATCTTTACACACTCAATAATGAATATGGTACTAATATTATCAAATCCGACCTGACTTACATGTATTATTATTATCTAAACATTTATCTAAATTTTTTATAGTCTTTCCATTAAATATAATACATAACATTACAAAAATTTTGCAAATTAGCAAGGAAATTTTCCGTCTCTATTTGATAAACATTTTTCGCTATGTACAATTAACAACGGATTAGAGATAATATTCAATATGTCACTAAAATGATGGTTGCTATTTTTTTAGCGATCAAATTTTTTTCTATCGCTATTTTATTGAATGTTCGTCGCTAAATGATTCTAAATCAATCGTTTCGATGTCTTAAATCCTTCACTCGACCGTCATTATTTCCACTTACATTCCTTGCTAAATAGTGATGGAAAGTTCTATTGCTAATAACCTTGTAATTTTATCGCTAGTTTCGTTGCTATTTAACGACCGAATATGTATTTGTCCCTAAGTCCATCGCTATTTAAAAAAAAAAATCAATTGTCATTTATTGGTAATTGTAACAACAAATAAATATAAATAACATCTTATTAAAATACGTTATATTATAAAATTAAATTAAAATTGTATAAATTAAAATAAATATATAAATGCTTTAAGATGTATAAAAATATTTAAAATTTTTTTGAAAAAATAAGAAATTTAGTTTTCATTATCACCATCTTCTCGCATCAACTTTTGGTCGTTGGTCGTTGAGAGAAACGACCGATTGTTGGGTTGTTAAAGGGTTAGTAGGAGGGATAGGAGATAGCTAAAGATTCTCTAATAACCTCATAACTCTCTACAATTGAGTCTCCACTTTGCTAGCTTGATTGGCTCGTTGCTAGATGGTAGCCTCCATTCTCTTGATCCGATTTTCATATTAGGCGTAAACCTTCTAAATATTACAACCGGGATACCGTAAAGTCGTCGAGGAGGAGCCGTTGTTAGAATACGAGTAATACTAAGACATATAAGTTCTAATGTCATGCGCTCTTTGCTTTTTCTCCCTTCTAGCAGCATCTAAACATATCTTGGAATTGTTGATATCTAGAGACGATGTATCATTCTCTTGCCACTCTTTAGCGACTACTTCTTGCTTTAATTGCATGTGCTCCTACGTTATTGAAAGAATAAAAATATTGAACCATAAATATAATTTTTTAGATTATATTGATTGATGTACATATATTTTAAAAAATATTAAAAAAAAAACCTTACCATTACTCGTCTACGATCGTTTATCGACGAATGTCCCATCATTCCGCTTATGAGTAGTCACAAACAATTTGTAAAGATTTAGATTATGATCTAATTTATGATGCTAAAAAAAATAAAGAAAATAATATAAAATGAAATAAATAAATAAAAATTAATTTATCATATAATGGATAATATAGTATTTACAAAATACTCAACATGGTTGATCAATGAGATGGACCCTTCGGTATGCTTGGATAGGTCGGCACTAACACCGCCCATCTCCGACAAGTGGTTTTGAGATGTCCGCTAAGATCGAGCCCGATACTCGAGAGTGGCCCAATCCTAGTGTCATGCTTTCTCGCACCTCTTGTTTAACATATATAAGTATGTTATCCTTATGCTTCAATTTGTTGAGCATATTGTCGTACCACCTCCGTGCCGGACTCTCCAATGCATCCTTAATCGGTATGTTGACGGTCGCATCCCATAAAAAATTACTTTTACATAAAGAAAAAAAATATTTGTATTTTTAATATTAAATTAATACTTTAAATGAAATATAAGTAAATAATTAATATGTTATCCTAAACTCATTGAAGTTCAAGTCTTTCGTCTCCATAGAGACACACTTCCATGTGGAGTTAACGACATCCAACCACTCTTTGAAAATTTTCATGATTTTTATGGAGCACTTGCTTAATGGAATCAAACAACTCGAACAAAACAAACAAATAATAAACAAGTGAATTAAAGATTAAGTTTAAATAATTGAAAATATAAAACTAATTATCGATATAAAACATATTATTACCGATTATTCAAGGCCTAAATGGTCCATCCATCATCGGATCTAGTAAACTTTTTGAAGTTGAGGTTACTATAGTGAGATCATCTATAGTAAGGTACACTACCAAGAAAGGCACTATTGGAGGGGATAGAGACATGCTATCACTACTATCAAATTTGCAGCCCTAAACAAGTTAGACTAGCAATGTCATATCCACGTACGCTATCACTATCCGTCACATAGTCAAAATCGAGCCACGACCATTGACATCGTGATCGCTTCCGTCTAATATAAGAGGCATGACTCAAGAATAGCATGTGACATATTTTAACAAATAAATAATAATTCGACAACAAATATATTATAAATTATGAACCGAGAAAAACAAAATCCAACATATCCAAAATGCACAACAAACATTAAAAAAAATACATAATAGATAAAATGATATAATTTAATGAATACAATAAATAAAATTGATCTTTAATTACAACTCGTCATATTAATCTTCTAAGTTTTCTTCTCCTTCAATCATTCCGATACATATTCACTCTCATCTTTTTTATTAGCTTTAACTATCTCTATATCTATAAATGATCCATTTGGATCATTTAATGACTATTCTTTAGCATCATCTTCGGACCAAATTATGTCGGATTTTCAAAGTGCTCTCTTAAAACGGATCCGTATTATGTTGGACTCCATTTGACGCTTCTAGCAAATCAACAATAACCTAGTTTTTATCTTACAAATAGCTCACCAATCTCAATGGTGACGCTTATCGCTACTCGACTTCGATGTGACTAAAAAATTATGATTTTTGTTTGTCAAAAATTTTGATGATTTGGGGATGTGAGTTATTTATTAATTTTGGAAGTCACCACCTAGAATTGAAGGAACTAGGAACCTAAAATGGGTACTAGTTTAGATATTCTAGGGTAAAGAAGTGGCTACTCTTTTGGAGTTATACTTTTGGAAAGGTATCAATCATCCAAAATCATTCTTTATTAACAAACGTACCACGTCTAGTTTAGTCCTAAAATTTATCTCTTAAGGAGCTTTATTTGTGTCAAATTATTTTTAATTTGAACTCTCAAGTTTTTATTTCCAAGGCCAAATTAAAATTTTTATTTTTATTTGTAGCATCTTATTGAATCTATCATCGGACCCCTTCATTAAGAGATATGTCAATTCAAAATCGAATTCAATTTAAGTTTCGACACAATCGGTATGTCGGAGAATAACTTAACTACTAAAGTGGTTTATTTCGCTAACTTTAGTCCCTATTAGATAAGAGACCTTGTTAATTTTTCCTCACATTATTTATTTATTTTTTATATTCTCTCTTTTTATGATTTTTCCTTATATATATATATATACATTCCTTTTCTCTTTTGTCTCTTTTTTCTTATGATTTTTCTTTGCTTATTTTTTTTCTTCTTTTAACTCCATTTTTTCTTATGATTTCTTATTTACCCATTATTTTTTTTTGTTTTTTTTGTATTTGTTTTGTATGTTTGGTAGTAGTCCATCATCGATCCCTAAAAATTAAGAGACTCGATGATTCGTTCACCGATTAATTATTTATTCTAATTTTTGATCTAAAACCTAAATAATTAAACATTTTAATTAAATAAATGAATCAAAAATTCATAGAAATTAAATTTAAACTAGGTATGAAATAAAAGCATATATATATATAATAAAAAAACAGGCATGATTCTCTAAGAAAAAAAGGAATTAAAAATGGATTATTTGGACCATTGGGCTTTCGACCCACCGGGCGAGGCCTGCATTATGCTAAAGGTAGCCCCTTTTTCCTTTTTACTGGCTGGGCTAGGCCCAACTTAACTCATTTATTATTTTTTAGGCTGGGCTAAACCTAACTTATTTTCCTTTTTGTTTTTTTTTTTTTCCGAACTAGGCTCGAACGCAACCCTTTCCTCCTTCCTCTCTATCTATCTATCTTTTTTTATTTGTTCCTTTACTCACCAATTACATTCTTATTATATTTGATTTTTAGCCTTTTCTTATCCCATAATTCTTCCAACAAAAATCAAACCCCCTAAGCCTTTTATCATCCAACTCTCGTAAACATGAATGGGAACTAAGCAGCGAGGGCTCAATCGGCAACGGGTTCACCACTACCATACTCTATTTAACACATGAAATCACAACTGAAAATAGGTATTGGATTGATAAAATGGATAGTGGACAACTTGCCTAAATGTGATTAATAATGAAAACCATTGGAGTTTGATGTTAATACCGTGATTGTCCCTTTTATTACAAGTGATGGAACGCCGCTAGAGTGTTGAGCTTTTGCAAAACTCGTGTGATCAAAGAATGATGGATGTGTTGTTGTTGTGATGAGGGGATGGAGAAACGACCAAAGAGAATGACTTCGGTGTTTTTTGAAACCCGAATACTTAAACAAACCTAGGAACTTTTAGTGCTTGTGAATGATAAGTGGTGATCGATGGGTTGATTTAGTGATAATCAAATGATTTGGAGTTTGTTATTATGAAGATTAAGGACTCGCGAACATTTTTAGGCAGGATTTTTGGTGTTTTCTAAAACTTAGAAGGCTAGAGCAAACCCGTAAAGCCAAGAACAAAACCTAGAAATTCAAAGAAAAACCCGGATGTTCATCCCAAAACCTAGAAATTTAAACGAAAACCTAAAAGCCTAAAAATGATAAATACCTAGATTTCTTCCTTTTTCCTTCTTCTCCCTTCTAATTTATCCATTTTCTCTCTTGATCTCTTCTTTCTCCGACTCCTAAACACTCTTATTTATACCTAATTTCCGTAACCAATTCTTCCTTTCTTGCTAATCATTCCATCCAAAATTCTATCTATATTCTATTATTTCCTAACACTCTCATCCTCTCCCATTTTTTATATCACAACTTGCGGACCAAGGAAGCCTAGACGATGAGCTAGTCGATAGAATCTAGTTCAATTAAAAACCCGGGATGGATCAAAATCGTTCCCGGTTTTCAAATTACAGGAGGTAGTGGATGAACATTCACCGTTGTAAGGGGAAAAAACCTAAGAGTGAACACATTGTGAGGGGAGCACCCAATTAAATAAATAAAAGAACATAAATTGAAGAAAAAAAAGCAAAGGAAAAAAAAAGAAAAGAAAAGACATGTCGTACATAAGTTAGGAATTAAAATTTTTATTTTAAGATTTTAGAGACCAAAACAAAATAATTTAAACATTTGAAAGAGGGATTAAAAAATCTAAAAGTATAGTACATTACCATGGGATGAATAATATTTTCATTATTTAAAACCCCCATGTGTTTTAATATATTACTATTACTTTATTTTTATATCATAAGTTTGAGGTAGCACGCGAGCTCGCTCGCTGGAGTGTAAGGCTTACATGCTAGGATTATGTGTGGGATTTTTAATTAAAAATAATAAAGACATTTGTGTTTGGGATTGTCTTTTAATAAGAAAAGACTAGTGTTTGGGTATGCTGTTTTGTTCTTATCAAAACAATCTAGATGCGGGTTTTGAGCAAGCAATTCACCAACTTTCTTTGACTTATCGAAGGTTTCGTAGTTTGCACTCGGTTAAGGTATGATTATATTTCATGCTTTACAAATTCTTTTTTAATTTGTATGTTTAACTTTCCTTTATTTTTGTGTGTGCGCTTCTATTTGATACTTAATTGGAGATGTAGCTATTTCGAAGAATGCTTTTACCTTTTTCCTTTTTTATAGTTTTGTATCAATCATTCCGTATATTTACTAACTTTTTCTTCGATTGCATCCATTTCTAGACATGGGTTCTTAGTTGTAGGTTTTATTTATACTTAGTTTGTTACATTAGTCTTTATTTTGTTTGGAGACCGAACCGAAAGACAACCTCATGTTTGCATTATAACCTCGCTAAAGTATACATTTGGCCTTTTATGATAGGCATTTAACAATGGATAAGACTTGGATGAAGGAAAGAAAATGGTCGACTCGATATGTAGAAGGAGTTAAGTCTTTTATGAAATTCGTGAAAGATAATCTAAGGAGAGTGTGAAATTAGGTGCCCATGTGTAGATTGTTTAAATTTTTATGTGAAGATTCAGAATGTGGTTTATGATCACCTATTAATTCGAGAGATAGATACAGATTATACTCGATGGATCTATTATGGGAAACACTCTAATTTTGATGCTAGATCTAATGCTAGTTCTAGTTATCATAATGATGACTTCCATATTGGAGAGACACTAATTATGATGAAAAGGATGAAGGAATTAATGAGATGTTAAATGACTTTGAAAACTTTAGAAGGAATTATATGAGAGATGACATAAACAATAGAGCCAAGTCTTTTGACAAATTATTGTACGAAGCACAACAAGAATTATATCCAGGTTATTCAAAGTTCATCACATTGTCATTCGTAGTTAAATTACTCCATTTAAAGGTTTATAATAAGTGGAGCAATAAATCATTTGACATCTTGCTTGAGTTACTTCAACACATTCTACCAAGTGGTGAGACGCTTCCAAAAAGTCATTACGAGGCAAAAAACATGTTGCGTGAGTTAGGATTAGGGTATATCCCTATACATGCTTGTAAATATGATTGTGCTTTGTTTTGGAAAGAGTATGAATCTCATGAATCTTGCCCTAAATGTGGTACCTCAAGATGGAAAATCAATGTTAGTAAATGAAAGAAGATTCCCCATAAAAATTTACGATATTTCACTTTAATGCCTAGGCTTCAAAAGATGTTTATGTCTACCAATATAGTTGTAGATATAAGGTGGTATAAGGAGAAGCGTGTTGATGATAGTGTGTTAAGACATCCAGCAGACGGTGTGGCATGAAAAGATTTTGATGGGAAGTTTTCATGGTTTTCCCATGATTCTCGTAATGTATGGCTAGGCCTAGCAACCGATGGTTTCAATCCATTTGGTAATATGAGTAGCTCTTATAGCATGTGGCCAATCATTCTTCTCGCCGTATAATTTACCACCATGAAAATGCATGAAAGAAAATTTTTTCATCATGTCACTATTAATTCCAAGGCCTCATGCACCGGGAAGGGATATTGATGTATTCATGCGACCTTTAATTGATGAGTTAAAGGAATTAAGGGAAGTTGGTGTTAGAACATATGATGTTTCAAGTGGATAACTTTTCCAAATGCATGCTACCATAATGTGGACAATAAATGATTTTCCCGCTTATGGTAATTTGTCCGGATGGAGTATAAAGGGTTATATGGCTTGTCTTGTATGTAACCAACAAACTTGTTCCTATAAGTTAAGAAGTAAAATTGGTTACATAGGGCATATAAGTTTTTACCACAAGACCATAGTTGGAGAAAAAGTAAAAAGTTTGATGGGAATATTGAACGTCGATTGGCTCCTATGGAGTGATCGACGAGATGATGTGTTGTGTCAATTAGAAATTCTTAAAGATGTCAATTTTGGAAAATAGCCAACAAATAAAAAAAGGAAACGTACTCCCGATGAGTTGAATTGGACCAAAAAAAGTATTCTTTTTGAGTTGCATATTGGCATACACTTAAGTTAAGACACAATCTTGATGTGATACATATTGAGAAAAATATTTGTGAGAATATTTTAGGAACATTGTTCATTTTGGATGGGAAAAATAAAGATATATTCAAGGCTAGACAAGATTTAGAGGACATGAATATAAGAAAATAGTTGCATTTGGTGAAAAGAAATGATGGTGATATATGGTACTAGCGAGCATGTTATATATTATTTGAGGAAAAATAAAAATTTTGTGAATTTCTAAAATCAGTGAAGTTTCCAGATGGATATGCTTCTAATATTGCTAGATGTGTAAATATAAGTGATGGAAAGATATCAGGTTTGAAGAGCCATGATTGCCATGTTCTTTTACAATGATTGCTCCCTGTTGGCATTCATGGATGCTTGTCGAAGGATGTTGCTAACACAATAGTTGAGTTAGGAGATTTTTTCAAATGGTTATGTAGTAAGACATTAAAGGTTGAAGATCTTGAGAAGATGTGAACATATATTGTTTCAATACTTTGCAAACTTGAAATGATATTTCCTCTAGCTTTTTTGATGTAATGGTGCATTTGGTGGTTCATTTACCATACGAGACTATTCTTGGAGGTCCAGTTCAATTTAGATGGATGTTTCCTATTGAGTGGTGAGGAATTACTTAACTAAGATTTTTTTTTCTTCACTTGTGAAATTACTTGTAATAATAATTCTTATGTATGATTATTTATGGTAGATGTTTGAGGTCTTCCAAAAGAACTGTGCATAACAAAGCTTATCCGGAAGGTTCAATTGTTGAGGCCTATATTGTCGAGAGAATGTTTGATGTTTTGTTCCATGTATCTTCATGGAATTGAAACTCAATTCAATAGACCATAATACAATTTTGATGTTTTGTTCCATTTGGAGCTATAAAATATGTTGATATTCCAACAAAGGAGCTTCAAATATGTTATTGGTATATCTTAAACAATTGCGTAGAAATGGAACCGTATATTGAGTAAGTCAACTTGAAATATTGTTGAATTATCAAATTTTATTTAGATGTTGAACAATTACTCACCATTGACATGTAATAATTTTCTTAGTTGCCATATAGAAGAGCTTATGCAGGAAAGTAAATTAGATATGGAAGAAAGATATAAAGCAAAGTTCTCTTTGTGATTTCACACATAAGGACCAAATTATGAAAATATTAAAACTTGTGTAATAATTTTTTTGTTGCATCATCTTACATTACCTTAATTCCTTTGTCTTGTAGATGATGCGTTTATATAATGAACGATCGAAGAAGCAAATGAGGCATTATATTCGTTAGCATACGGACCTCAAGTTTATGTAAAGAAATATAATGGTTGCATTGTTAATGGGGTTAGGCTTCATACCAAGAATCGTGATGCATGACTTAAAAGCTAAAATAGTGGGGTGGTAGTAAAAACAAATCATTGTGACAATATGATCACTTTTTATGGGGTGCTTACTGATATTATAGAGTTGGACTACATAAAATATAGAAGAGTTGTGCTTTTTAAATGTGAGTGGTTTGATCTTAGTAGAAAAAAAGTAAGCATACACCTAGATGGTAATTTTATAAGTGTCAATGTTTCTCAAACTTGGTATGAAGATGAGCCTTATGTGTTAGCTTCTAAGTTAAACAAATTTTCTATGTTGATAACATAAAATTAGGACATAATTGGTGAGTAGTTCAACAATTTCAACATAGGCATGTGTTTGGTGTGCCAATATTACCAAGTCGGATAAGGGATGGAGATGAACTATCGGTTTTCAATGATGAAGTATATCAAGAGAATGAAATGCAAGATAATGTAGATGTTGATATTATTCCAGATTCAAACATAGATTTATTATAAAGAGCTGATGTGGACTCACAAGTTATAGAAGCCAATGTTATTGAAAGTAGCAAAAGAGTTGTGCAAAAAGATGATTACTTTGTTTTCGATCAAAGTGAAGAAGAGGATGACACTTTACTTAATTATTGTAGTGATGAGGAAAACCCTTGCTTTGATGATTTTGATGATTGATAATTCATTTAATTACAATTCCTCTTTTTCAATTGGTTTATTATTGTAAATTAATGATTAATTATTATTTATTGATTCTTGCTTAACTAGGATTCTCTATGCTATGTTGTTCATTAGGTTTGTCATAAGATGGTTTCGATGTTACAACCTCGCACTGGAGCATCTAAAACTACAGTTGCTTCACCAACTAGTCCTTCACAATTAGTTGTTAATGGTGCATCTTCTTCAACTAATATTTCAACAACCAATCCACAAGATGTCTCCCAAGATGAACAAACGCCGCCTCCTTCCATTCTTATCCCAACATCGGATAGTGACGCCGCCAATTCGCCTACTCCAACAAGTAGTTCAAGTTATATATGTATATTATTATCAATTGTTTATAAGTATCTATTATTTTATTAATTAAATTTTACATAAAATTTTAACCTTTTCTCGATCATTGTAGCTTCAAACTTAATCAAAACAAAACGTAGGGGCATAAGAGGTAAAGGATTACAAAAGTTGAACAAATCAGTTGGGCAAAAGCTAAAGGTTAATATTGACATGGATATGGGAAGACCACTTAATAGGACTCAATCCGCCAAGTTATCAAATCGGTTTAGATTTATTTCTCGATAACATATTCGTGTGCCGACTAAATGGAAGGACATAAATGTAGCAGATTTCAACTTTGCACTGGATAACCTTGATGTAAGTACTCTTTGGCTCTAATCTAAAATTGGGTTTTAAGGAGATCCATTAACTGAATTCTTGGCTCTAATCTAAAATTCATTTTGTTTTTTAAATTATTCGGATGCATATGGAAGTGGAAGATATAGATGATGACTTGGTGAAAGAAAAAATTGAAGAATTGTTGAACAATCGATCTAGGAATGCGGTATCTCTTGTACAAACATTTTAAGAAGTTCAACTCAATTGAGGAGGTGAAAGAAAATAAGCTTGACGTTAAGAACTTAACGGAAGATAATTGGAAAGCACTTTGGAATTATTGGGCTAATCCAAGTGTTCGGGTAGATGTTAAAATATGCATACATCTTTAGTTGATATGGTGGAGTTAATGCATACATTATCATATCCTGTCTAGTCTTTTTAGTCTATAGGATTTGAATGATTTATGACCTTTTTGATGCTCGCGATAGGCTCGTTGCGAGCTAGTATGTAGGCCTACTGCGAGCCGGGCACGTGTGAGCAATGCTTGTGCGCCGGCTCATGGCGGAGCCGTTGGCTCCCAACAAGTATACGTGCTTGGCCGGCAGCGAGCCCGCTCGGCTCCTAACAAGCATGTATGCTCGCCTTGCGACGAGCCTACCTAGAGTGCACGGCTTCTATGATGAGACTGTAAGTAACTATTATTTTTTATTGTTTGCCTTCATAGGCTAGATGTGCTAAAAATATTGAAAATCGAAACAAGCTAAAGTCGTCGCATAACCGAGGATCGATGGCTTTTGTTGTTGTTTAGAATGAAATTGTAAGCAAAGTCCATATAATAGTGTAGATAAATTATGTTTTCATTTTCCAATGTCATTATACTTTGATCTCACAATAATCATGTTTGGTATATATGAGATAAGGAGGAAAAGAACAATGGTGAAGAATGTGATAGGGCTTCCTTTTTCAAACACACTCATTACAAGGAAGGGAAGGGTTGGTCAAATTCGGAGGTCGAATCCAAATATGTAAGTGTTTAATGTTTTTGTTCCTATTCTTCACCACTTGGAACCTTAGGGAGCAATCGATTGGATTGCATGAGGATGTCATAGGCATTGAATTTCTAAAGATGTTTTGAATAAATATTAAATAAACTGTTCTATATCTAAAGAGCACTTTATGATTATTGATTAGGTTCGATTATTTCTCACTTTTTGCCCTTATGATCATCAAGTCATTCTTTTTCACTTGGACGAGACTCCTTCAATTAAATTTTCACTCTAAAATTAATCAAATGTTTATTCACTCTTGTTACTCGGAATTCTATGACTGAATTGATGGAAAAGTCTATATTTGAAGGCAAGCCATTAAGTGCTGATGAAGTCTATGATAAAGTTCTTGAAACTCGATTAGGTTATATTAAAGGACTTGGATATCGTCCAAAGCCAAAGAGCAAAGTGAGCAGTTCCAACCTTCAAATTAAGAAGCTTTTTGAATCTCTTAAAGAATCTCAAGAAACTAATCACAAGTTGAGTGATAAAGTTCAGGATCTCACCACTCGTTTGGAACGATAAGAAAAGATGTTAGAGATGTTTTTTGTAACCGGATGCCATCCATCTACCAATATTTCGGGGTAACCTATACAACTTAAATCATTTTTAATGGTTAAGTATTTGGTTAAATAAGTGTTGTTCGTGGTTTATATTTACATAGTAAAAAATAATGATTGTATATGTGTGTGTGTGTGTGTGTCTATATATATATATATTATTTTTCATGCGGATCATCAAATGCACAAGGATGAAGTGGAGCAACTTTTAAGGTTACCTTTAGCTTTTTTAGTTATGTTTAATTTAAATCCGAGTAGCAAACAATATCTAGCTACTAGAACAACTTAGTTCCATTTTGAACTTTTTCTGAACTTTTGATATGTGCTTGTTTTCAACATATTGAAGACTTTTCATAATGTAAGCACGCACTATATATTTCTTTGCTTATGCATGTTTTGGTTCCTTTCTTTCATTTCCTCATCGATATCTTAGTGGGTTCATGCTCCATAATTGAACATGGGCAAAGAAACAATTTACCTTCTAACAAAAAAAAAGGCAACCAAGGATTGAATATATATCATAAAATATAAGCAATTAGGAACATAATCTAAACATTCCAAAATACAAGCAAATCAATGACGAAATTTGCTATCGAAAAAAAAGCCAGCAATCAAGGACAAAATTATCATCCCTAAATTAAGGTAAATCGGGGACGAAATTTGTCGTGTACAAAAATTGCATGCAATTATATATGTATGATAAATCGGAGACGAAATTTATCATCCCCAAAAAACTCATTGCGGATGAAATGTTTCATTACCATTTTATAGTTACGTTTGTCGACGAATTTGTTTCGTCAACAAAAATATTATACCCCACTCAAATCTTCCACAATTGCGGACGAAATTGACTAATTTTGGACAAATATAGATACATTCTAAGATGAAAATAATTGTACGTAAATGATCGACATTCATGGATGAAACTCATATTCGTCCGCAATAAATATCATTTAGGGACGATTTTTACTTTACGTCCAAAAATACAACGATTTAGCTTTGCGTCCTAAAATGTTTTTGTTGATGATTTTAATTATTTGAGGATGATTTGTTTCGTACCTAAATTTTAAATTTGTTGTAGTGGAAAGAGTGAAAGAAAATAATTAATTCCATTAATTTTTTTTATTAACCGTAGATAATATTTAATCTTTTTAGGACCTAAAATAATACACATTGTATTGGTTGATGTGAAATATGAAATATATAGGAGTGCTTGAGATGTAGCTCCAAGAAAAAGGTGGGGGAGAGTCAAGGGCGGAGACATGATTTGTAACGAAGGAGGAAAAGAACTACTCTACTAAGTGATAATGTATTTAAACAAAATTCTTTCAGTAAAAATTGATTTGAAAAAAATTACAAAATAGTCCATGAAAGTATATTTTATGCACAATTGTTTCAAAGAAACTAATTAGTGGTGGATATGACATGGATTGATAGAGCATCTTCAAAAAATAGGGAACAAATGTCTGGAAAGAGCAAAGGTAAATTTAAATTCTTAAAACTTATCGAACTCGTTATAAACATACTAAAAAAAAAAAAAATTGAGTCTATTTGTCAAGATTCAAGAAGAATAGATTGAGGGTTGAAAATTATATAAAAAAATCTTTATCAAAAAACCATTTCAACCAAAAAATTTAAGATGTTAGGTGAGACTCAAGAAATAATTTTATACTAATATCTAATACACTTTTTTAAGTGAAAGTTTTTTTATCTTGAAACTTGCACATATCCACCATTACGTTGTGTTTAAAAGAAAAATATAGAAGTAATGAGATTCAAATTCACTACCATTTGGTTATCAAAAGTACTCTAATATCATGTTAAAGAACAATCTCAATCCAAAAATTTAAATTGTTAGATGAAGCTCTAATAATAGTTTTATATAACTCTATAATAACATGAGCCATTCCATCCAAATTGTGAGGATTGGAATTATAAGTGAGGAAGGAATGGATCCTTATCAAGTAAATTACATATTAGTCCTTTTAGTTTTGCAAAACGAATTAAATAATTTCTTGTTTTAAAAATTAATTAATTATTCATTGACCGAGTGTTGGCCATTGTTAATTTAATATTATTTTATTTCAAAAAATATCTTCTTTTTTCATCAACTTTTTTTTTAAAATTTTTTTGCTTATTTTTTCTTTTTTCTATTTATTAAAATAAAAAATATTAAGTTATGAAGAGATTTAAAAATATATGAATTAATTAATTAGTTTTTGAAACAAAAGAGACTATTTAATTTCTTTTGGGAAACTAAAGGGACTAATTTATAATTTACTCCATATCATTCTAGTGAAACTAAGGATGCAGTCTATCTATCCTTTCTCTTCCTTTGGATTCATCCTTGAGAAATATAGTGTTAAGATGGAGCAATTGCTTCCCTCTTATGTATGAAATATTTGTCCCTCGGCAGAGTAGAAGACTTGACTTTTTATAGTCAACCTTCCATCCGAATAAAGGAAATTTTCTATAATCAATGAAAGATATAGAGTTTAATAGTATTAAAAAATCCTAAAAATTAAAATACAAAAAAACTGTGAAAAAAATTCAACTCAATTTTTATTCATCAATCGTCTCTTTATTAAAGGCTATTACAATCCTTTAAATAGAAAAATTAGAAAACCATAATCATACTAAATAGAAAACAAAAATTGAAAAAAAAAATAGAGTTCTAAAGCTATTATTAATTTTCTAATAAACCACTCGCTTTGCTTAACTAAATAAAGGTAACAAATTCCAGAAAGTCTTTAACAATTAAATAAATATTATAATAAAAATAATTATGCACAAAATTACAACATACACGCCTAGCATTAGGCTCTTCCACTTAAGAAAAACTCGCAAACGAATTCATTTTGTGATTGTTTTTTGTATGCTAGACAAGACAGAACACACTGTATAATGTTTGAGGTATAACAAAATATCACAAGTTATACAATGTTGGTGTACATTTTAGACATGACAAGGATTAATTAGAGTAATCAAGTTAGTAACGCTAGATGGGTGCTCCGAAATTTTTGCTTAACCCTAGCCTAACGTAGGGTGGCCATAGTGTAATCCGATGGGGGACTAGCCTCCTCCCCTCCCCTCTCGTATCGTTATTGCTTCACCTTCATCTTTCCCTCCATTACCATCAAACCCTAATCGGAAAACTAGTCCCACAACATGAGTCTCTTTTGCAAACATTGTATCTACTGCCAAATCCAAAAACCAGAAAACACTGGAGTTCTGTTAAACCTAGATATAGCTCCTCAGCGATGCACTTCAATGGAGGGAAAGGCAGCGGTTAACTTCTCTTCAGTGGAAATCCAACAAGCTAAAAATCTATTTGTGAATACTCTGGTAGCCAAATTTGTAGGAATCAGGCCACCTATCAGTGTTATCAGAGACAATATCATACAACATTAGGGTTTAGAAACTAATCCCATTGTAGGTTTACTGGGTCCTAGACAAGCTATCATCCGAACATTCTCTACAGACGATTTTGCAAAGGCTTGGTCAATTGAGTTACATGAAATGCAATCTTCCCCATTTCGGCTTTTCAAATGAGAGCTAGGTTTTAGTTCTAATAGAGAATCATCACTAGCAGCCGTATGGATAAATCTCCTCTACCTTCCAATCTCCTTCTTTCCTAAGGGTATACTAAAGAAAATTGTGAACTTTTTCAGTGTGTTCTTGAAAATTGATGAGAGGACTACAAATATTTCTCATCCAATCCATGCACGAGTTTGTGTGGAGCTAGATTTGGCTTGCCATCTTCCAGATGAGGTCTGGATATCAGAGGGAACAGATAAAAACAAAGCCTATTGACAAAAGATTGTTTATGAGGGAAATTTATTCTTTTGCAGTTACTGTCACCTTCGTGGCTGTATTCAGACACAATGCAGGAAAAGGAAACCTTCGACTATGGCCCATACCCCTATCTTGAACCAGCAACCTCAACATATAGCCAACAAAACAACTCTCATGACCATTCCACCAGTTTTAAATGCAAGGAAGATGAATATTTGGAAGGAAAAAGGGCAAAGTTCAGGTATAATAAAGAATGACATTAAAATGCCCCTATCTACATCTCAGCAGCCCATACCAGTAACCAACATAATAAGAGCACTATTAAAAGACACTACTTGAATGGATATTTTAGGAAGAAAAGGAAAAAAAAAAAAAAAAAAAAGGAAGCACATTGCTATGGCACAATACTTAAATTTGACAAAGTAGAATGTACCTCCCAGGAATTCACCATAGACAGGAGGTCCTAAAACCTATCGAGAGAAATCATCATCTCCTCTAATGGGCTTAGTTGCCCAATCATCATCGAGTGAAAATGAATCCTCAGAAGGGGAAACAAAATCTACTATGAGGGAAGAACTGAATTGTGAGGTAGAAGCAGAATCCGAGCATATGGATGCAAGGAACTTTATGCTATGTCTATTGCATGAAGCCAGTAATAAGCTTGCCACACTAAGAACATCCAGTTCTAACCCTGGTCCACTATCCAGCATAGAAGATGCTTTGCCATCAGCCAAACAATGAATGTGTTTATCCCTAAAGGCAAGATCACTAAACAATAGAGAGAATATAAAATGGTCGAACACTTTGGCCCATGTAAAACCAGTAGAGTATAACGCAAATCATTTGATTACTTCCCAGATGGTAGAGGTTGCAAATGATAACTTTCTGGTGCCAAAATTTTGAAAGAAGAAAGCAAAGAAAGTCATATTTATGGGTACTTCTCTAAGACGCAGCACTAGATCCTCAAAGGATCATAATGGTAACACCTTCCTTTCCATTTCGTAATGAGTTGCATGCTATGGAATGCTAGAGGCATTAGTTTCTTAAGAAAAGAAAATACCTTAAAGGAATGATAAGAATACATAAGGTGAATTTTCTTGTTATTATTAAACCTAAGCTGCATGGAGAAAAAAATTACAAAGTTAGCTAGACTGTTGAAATTTGATTTCTTCCTTCATAGTAGTTCGATTAACACATATATCTGGATCTTATAAAAAACCAAGAGTGTTTCATTCCATAGCTCTTGTAGCTAGGTTGTTACGATAGAAATATCTAATAATGGCACATATAGAGATTGTTTACTTTCCTGTATATATAAAGAATGTGACAAATCATCTCGTATAGGGAATTATGGTCATATTTACTCAATATAAACGCCACCTCTCATTGGATGGTGGGTGAGGATTTCAATATCATCACCTCCCATCATGAGAAAGCAGAAGGGTGCCCAACTGATTCGGATGCCATGGAGGAATTTAATCAATTCATCCTTTAGGGCGGTTTATTGGATGTTGGCTTTATTGGTAAAATTTTTACTTAGAGTAATAACCATGCAGAAGCTATAAGAATCTGGGAAAGATTGGTACCTGCCGAGAGTTTTCTCAGATCATTGCCCTCTTTTATTATCATTTGAGAAGAGGAGGCAAAATATTTCCAGGTTTACTTTTAAGCAGATGTGCACTCATCATGATGAATTTAATGAAGTGGTTAAATGGCCTTGGAGTTAGCATGATACATAAAATTCGTTCACCAATTTTCAACTAAACTTAAAAGTACTACGAAAGGCTCTACGCACCTAGAATTGGGAGGTATATGGCAACATAAATACGTATTTGTTTGAAGCAGAAGATGAGGTTGTTCATAAAGAAGCTGAAGTAATTATGAATACCATGGATGAGACAATGCGGAGCTAGTAGAGGCCAAAACTAAGCTATCGTTTATGGTCCTTTAGGAAGAAATTTTCCTTCGAGAAAAGGTTAGATTTAACTGGTTACAAGTGGGGGATAGGAATCATTCTTTTTTCCATGCCAGCATTTGAAACCATCAACAGCGGGGTAAGATTTCTATAAAAATGAATAGTATAATCTGTACTAATGATGCAACTATGGGAAATGGTGCATTGAATTATTTTAAGGAGTTGCTGTAGAGTAACTCTATGGAGAATTCAGACGAGTTGCTGGAGGTGGTTCCTTCGCTAGTGACTATAGAACAGAATAACATGCTCTTAGCAATTCCTTTAGTTACAAAGATCAAACAAACTCTTTTTGACTTAAACCCATCTAGTGCCCCAGGTCTGGATGGCTTCACTGTCACTTTTTACCAGTCTTGTTGGGATATCGTTGGCCCTCATCTTGTCAAAGCAGTACAGGACGTTTTCAAGGAGGTGACATTCTGACATCACTAACTGCAACGACGATGGTGTTAATACTAAAATGTCAAAACCTATCCTATTACAGTGACCTGAGACCAATCAGTTTATGTAATGTCTCTTATAAAATCATCTCCAAAATTCTATCTTAGAGATTAGGCATGCTTTTATCCCATATTATATCAGATGAACTATCTAGGTTTGTGAAAGGGAGGTTAATCCATGAAAATATAGCACTAGCTCATGAGCTTTTTCAAAAAATCGACAGAAAAACATTTGGAGGTAATGTGGTTCTCAAGGTTGATATGACGAAAGTATATGATAGAATGGAATGGTCTTTTCTAATTAAGACTATGTGAAAATTTGGGTTTTCAGAGGAATGGTGCTCGATCAATCTCAGGTGTCTAAATAATTGTAGGTACTCTATAGTTCTTAATGGCAGATCTTTTGGACTTTTTCAGTCATGGAGGGGTATACGACAAGGAAACCTATTATCTCTAGCTTTGTTTATTTTGGTTCAAGATGTTTTAAGTAGAAATTTGAATTATCATATGGATATAGGATAGATTCTACCTTATCGAATGGGCCAAATGGTAATTGGATGACATGCTTCTCTTCAGTCATGGATAAAAAAATTAGTTGATAATCTAATGGGACTTCTGATGTTGTACTATGTGTTTAGTGGTCAACTGGTGAATATTGGGAAGAGTGGTTTTCTCTATAGCAGTAAACTTTTGGTGAACGGGATAAGAATGATATAGAGATGGATAGGATTCCATTCTTTAAGGGTAGAGCTAAACTTTCATACTTTAAGTTGCTAGAAGAAAAAATCAACCGCAAACTAGCAAAAAGGAAAGGAAAGTTGCTCTCTACTAGAGGTAAATTAACATTAATTCTTTCATCTATTCCTATTTATACAATGGTCTTCATGCCAATCCCAAAGAAAACAATTATGCGTATCCAAAGTTGCATTGCTAGTTTTTTCTGAAATAGCGGAGAGGAAATGAGACATCATTGGATTAGTTGGGAAACGATTGCCATACCATATGTTGAAGGAGGTCTTGGGGTAAAGAATTTATGATAAGTGCTTCAATCTATGAATGGAAATTTAACTTGGGTTTATCTCTAAGCCTCCTCCCTTTGGACCCATTTTGTTACATCAAGTATGGTGGCATGCCGAACACACTGGTACTAGGAGAAAAGAAGGGTTCATTGGTTTGGAGAAGCCTACTACCACACATTTCATTTCTTGGAGACAATTCGAACTGGTTGGTGGGAAATGATGCTGTAACATTGAGTAGATGGAATGGCTCTACCGTGTAGTTCGGATAGTGGGCAGATATTCCTCTGAGAGAAGTCATAAGAAACTATAACGCTATGGCTAAGCTTCCCACAAATGTGAAAATCTCTATTTGTGCTATATGCATTCACGCTAATGAGCCGGATAAATTAATTTTCACATGCTCAGTTGATGGAAAATTCAGGATGGCTATCTTTAGAAAACAAATAAGACATATGGGAGCATATTTTCACTAGTGGAAACAATTCTGGAACAAGTGGATTCCAGTGGAACTTGCTATATTATCCTGGAAGGTCATCAATGGGGGAGTGGTAGTGGACAGTACCATTAAGAGGTATGGGGTGGCGTTGCCTTCTCACTGCCACCACTGTATCCGCCCTGCTGTAGAAATGTTGAGGCACCAATTCTTAGATGGGAAGTGGTTAAATCAGT
Organism: Dovyalis caffra; assembly: GCA_963924115.1. Lineage (NCBI taxonomy): Eukaryota > Viridiplantae > Streptophyta > Magnoliopsida > Malpighiales > Salicaceae > Dovyalis > Dovyalis caffra. The sequence goes on along the minus strand of CAWUPB010000957.1, from coordinate 1,572,333 downwards.
ATGAGGCCATTTTGCAAACCTACTTAATACCGGAATTGTGAGAAACAGTATAAGGGGGCTTATAAATGCATGGCTAGGAACTTTGGAGGTCCTAAACCAGAAAGCTTTTCTCAAAATGGTGGTCTTTCATTGCTTTATTTGGGAAATTTGGAATGCTAGAAATAGATCGTTCTTTGATGGAGTTATGATGCACACTCTTTCCATCATTTTCAGAACTACGAAATGGCTACATAAACTGCAACCACTTTTCACACCAAAAGCTAGACTTAAGTTCCATGATCAGATTTGTGTCCAAGGCTTAGGCATCCACTGGTTGCCCCTTCCATATCCAGGGGAAGATGGATTGCATGGTCCCCTCCACCAATTAATAAATAGAAGCTCAATTGTGATGGTTCGGTGAGAGAAGGCCTATGTTCGGGAGGAGGTGTGGTGAGAGATTGACTTCGCAACTTTGTTTTTGGATACTCCTCCTTTTATGGATCAGGGATTAACATTAAAGGTGAAGTATGTTCCTTGCTAGATGGATTGAAACCGTGTAGAGATAACAACATCCTGGTGAACTATGTGGAAGTGGATTCGAAGACAGTAGTGGATTCAATGGATGGCATATAAGCAACTCCATAAAGACTAATGTACCCTCTTTGTAGATGTAAACGTATGCTTAGTGAATGTAAGCTGCTACATGTATATAGAGAGGGAAATTGGGCAGTAGACAGGTTAGCAGATAATGCTTATAACCATAGACGCCAAGTCTTGTACGAGGAAAAGATTGCAACTCTTTCTTCTGTTTACGCAGCTTTATGGAAAGATAGAGTAGGCTTGTCTAGATTCCAAAAATAATGGGTTCTTTCTTTACAGGTAGCAGAGTTTATCTCCACTAGAAAAATAACGAAATGTAAAGAATGCCTGCATGGGACTGTTATGTAACTGTTCAGGGCTACTGCTTTATATGCTTTGCATGGTCCTTCTATCTTTCTGTTTGTTTAGGCAGTCTAGGTATATGTTTTTCTTTTTTAATTATGTTAATGTCCTATTAGTTTTTAGGATCTAGACTTCTTTGTCCTCCCATATAGTGGGCTAGGCTGAACTCTCCCCCTTTATTCTTTTATCAAAATTTATTAATAAAATCATCAGGGTACCATCCTCGTTCTCGAAAAAAATAAAAAATAAAAAATAAAAGACAAAGAATTAATCATTGTTTCGTCTTGAGTTGTCCTAAAGGCAACATTCTTATCCTATCATGAGAGTAGAACCAACTTGTCCGATACCATGGACAAAATTATTATTTTTTAATTTTCATATTATCTATTACATATTTATCACTCATTTAATTTTTAATTCAGTCGATTAAAGTTTCACCTAGTTTACCTATATTTTATTAATATATATATAAAATTTTACATGTAGGGATTTAGTTGCATTTTTTTTCTTTCTAATTTTGCGATTAAATTGCATGTATTAAAAATTTTCATTCAGAACTTAAATGCCATGAAAATAAAGTATAGGAACTAAAATAAATTGCTGAAAAACTTATAAAGACCAAAATGAACTTTTTGTAAACACTCATCCATCCATGTCTGTACCAAATATAGGACAAGAACATGTACTTGTCCAGTCTAGTTTGATCCTATCTATTATCAAGTTTAGATCATCTAGTTCAATCTAAATTTATTTGTCATATCCTATCAAACATACCAAATGAACCCTTAGGTATTATTTGATTACTAATAATGAAAAATTTGTAATGAAAATTAAAAAATCAGAATGATATTTTCATTCCAATACTGTATTTGAAATAGTAATACATAATCACAATAAAATTTAAAATTTTTAATCATATAGTGTTTATGATGAATAAGAATAACGAGTAACAAAATAATTTCATCAATTATTATAATAGTAAAAATGATAGAAATGATTATGTTTGTGGTAGTAAAGGAGGAATAAGTGATGGTGGTGGTAATTATAGTAGTATAGTAATAGCAAAAATATATATATTTTTTTTTCAAAATTGATACCACCATCATAAGAGATTATAGTGGAAAAATGATGATAGTGGTGGTATAATAAAAATTATGTTACTTGGTAGAGAAAGAGTGGTGATAAAAAATAATAATAATACATATTTTTATTTTTTTATCACCCTTACCGACAGATGAAGTTGGTAATGGTGGTATAAGTATTTGATACATAATAATAAAAATAATATATTATTATTTTAAGGGAAAAAATCATTCTTTCTTATTTTTATTCTCACATTTTAATAAAAATGAAACTATATATAATTTTCATTATCGTTTTTACTTTTTATTTTCATTCTTACTTCGTTCTTTTTAATCAAATACGTATAAAATATGAATAAAATTTATTTTCTCATTTCTACCATTGCATTCCTTATTATTGAAAGAAGGTAAAGAAAAATAAGCTACTTCTTTTATTTCGGATCAAAAAATGGTTATAGGGTTTAAAGCATTACAAAATCATTCCCGATTTCGGAGTATAGTGCCCCTATATATATTGCTAGAAGAAAACAACAAAATGAGTTTGTTACTTATTAACTATTTAACTAACTCTAACTAATTCTCTAACTAACTACATAACTAATTACATAATTAAGTATTAGGTGATGTGGCATCCATATGGCATGATCGATGCCAAGTTAACGTCTTCAAATTAGAATAGCAAGGAAGAAGCAAAACAACGAGGAAGAAGAAAAAGCTACTTACGAGTGGTAACTTCGATACTCCCTCTCAAGAAAAGCATGTATGTCAATCATGCTCATTTTGCTTGTAAGAAACTAGAATTGAGAAGGGTGAAGAGGCTTCATAAATAAGTCTACTACTTGGTTAGCAGAGGAGACATATTCGGCCTTAAGACTCCTACGAGTGACCTTCCCTTTGATGAAATGACGATCTATTTCAATATGCTTAGTTCTCTCATGAAGAAGCTGGATTTTGACTTATGCAAATGGAAAATTGATTATCACACTTGAGTGCAACTGAATCCTTGTGTTCAAAACCTAGACTTGTAAGTAAACTTAATAACCATACAACTTCACAATAGGTTGTAGCCATAGTCTTGTATTCGAGGCTTGGTTGAGCTCCTTGCTACCGTAATTTGCTTTTTGGATTTCTAACTAACAAAAAATCTACCAAGAGAAATGGAATAGCTAGTCACCGATCTCCTAGTGTCCTTACAACATGCCCAATCATTATCACTTGTATATTATTGGTTTATAGTCGAATAAGAAGGAAAAAGTAGACCTTTACTAGGAGATTGCTTCAAATATCTTAAAATCCTAAATGCTGCCTACAAATATGATTGAGCTAGTTTATCCATGTATTATGAAAAAACTTGAGTGGCAAAAGAAATGTTTGGTCTAGTGAAGTTCAGATATAAAAGCTACCCAACAAGTTGTCTATATAGAATAGGATTGTTAAGTAAATTAGAATCGGCATGTAAAAGTTTCTCACTTAGATTAACTAGAGTTGAGGTTGGTTTTACACCCAAGAAACCATGCTCTTCCGATAATTCAAGCACATACTTCTTTTGACATAAAATAATCCTCTTTCGGACCTTACAACTTCGACACCTAAAAAATACTTTAATTTTCCCAGATCTTTCATCTTGAATTGAGAGTATAAGAATTTTTTGAATTTTGTAACAAGCAGCATCACAATTACTTATAATAACTATGTCATCAACATAGACATGTAAAACAAGAAAAACATCGATGGAAGCCCTTTTGGTAAATAAGGAATAATCTACCTTCAATTGAGTAAAACCAAAAGATAGCAAAGCTTGAGTAAATTTAGAGTTCCACTACCTTGATGGTTGTTTCGGACCATACAAGGATTTATGAAGTCGACAAACAGAGTTATGCATACTCCCTCTTTATCCGATAACCCAAAGGAATGTCCATATAAATTGTCTCCTTCAAATCACCATTAAGGTATTATTGACATCTATTTATGATAATGACCAACTTTGAGATGCTACCAAAGCTAGGAATACTTGAACTGTGGTTTATTTAACCACTAGACTAAAAGTCTCCTAAAAATCATAACTAGCCAACTGACTATAGCCTTTAGCCAGTAACCTAGCTTTATATCTGTCTATGGAGCCATCCGTAAGAAGCTTAACTTTGTAAATCCACTTACGACCTATATTGTTATGCCTAGGAGGAAGAGAAACAATTGTCCAAGTCTTATTCAACTCAAGAGCATCAAGCTTAGCCTTCATAGAATCTCTTCAATGAGCAAACTGAATAGCTTGGTGAAAAGTGTATGGTTTATCAAGATTAGAAAGTGTTGAAAAAAAAGCTATATGGGATGAAGACAAGTCTAGTAGAGGAGACATAATGATGGATATGAAAAGCAATGGAAAGGGACACGATGGAGAGTTAGGTATAGTGGCTACTAGTATGATATACTTGATAAATAATTAAGGGTTTTTACGAATCCGTTGTTTTTCCTAACAAAAACATTTAAAGGTAGAGTACCAACGAGTGAAGGAGAATGTACATTAGGTGATGTGAATCCATGCACATCGGAATGAAAATTAGGAAAATAAAAATAAAAGGAAGTAACTAGTTTAATAGTATTAAATGGTAAATAAGAAGGCATATTATATGGAGTGAAATCTTGCATATCGGAAGAATGATTATGAAGATCACAATAAGGAACAAAAACTAGAAGTTCTAAAGAGTTATATGATGGGTGAGTAAAAGAACTAGACTTAAGAGAAAAAGGAAAGACACATTCATGAAACACAATATCTCTAGACATAAATATAGAATTTAAAGTCGGATCATACGGTTTGTAATCCTTCATATCATTAGGATCTAGAGTCAAACTTTTTCCTACCATAAGTGAGAGTAGAAGCAAAACAATGGCATCCAAAACTTTCAAATGACTATAGGAAATAGGTTTATTGAATAAAAGCTCATAAGGTGTTTTGTTTTGTAAAACTAGAGAAGACATTCCATTTATTAGATGAGCTACTATCAAAATTGCACCTTCCTAAAAAGAAATAGGTAAATGAGATTGAAAGAGTAAAGCTCTAGCAGTAGTAAGTAAATGCTTATGTTTCCTCTCAACAATATCATTTTGTTGAGGAGTTTCCACATAAGACAATTGATGTATAAAATTGAAGTAACTTGAATTCTAGACAATTATCCGACCAAATTTATTTAATGTCAAAACCAAAATGAGTGTGAATGAGATTAAAGAAACTAGGAATAATGGAAAACCGAAGTCATTCAAGTAAAATCATCAATAATAGTTAAAAAATATTGAAATTTACCATGAGCGGATTGTGGTAAGGATCCCATATATCATCAAGAATTAATTGAAAAGGGACAATAGCGTTTTATATATGAGTAGGAAATGTGAGATGTTTGTGTTTAGCTATAGGATAAACAATACAAGGAACTTTATTTAATTGAGAAAAAAATGAACTTCGTTATAATTTTGATGAATGACCTTTATTTTTTTAACGAGACAAGTGCCCTAATATGAAGTGTAAGAGATCAAAACAATCTCCGACATCAAGTAAAGGACCATCATTATTTGTAAAAATAGAACTATGACCGGAATTTAAACTCGACTATCAAGTGATGAAGATTAAAGAAGAGCGAGTGGAGTTTTGCGGCAAGTAAAAACCTCCACTAGCCTTAGCAAGTTTAATCACTATCCAGAAGACACCTGCTGAATAAAATAAGATTCACCACCGATATTAACAATAATCTTTTTGGTTTATATGAATTGACTAATAGAAACAAGACTGAACTTGAATGAAGGAACAAACATGACATTGTATAAAATCAATGTAAGAGATAAAGCTATAGTACCAGAATGTGTAGCAAGAACCTTAGATTCATCTAGGATTATCACAAAGGTTTTATTAACGGCATGAAATGAAGTAAAAGAACTTAAGCTACATGTTATATTATCCGAAGCTTCGTATTTATAATCCAAACTTGTATTATTCATAAAGTGTGTCGAATATTATGGTAATTATGTATAGTAAAAGTGTAAAGGCTTATTACCTACATTGCTTGGAGGATTGGATGAGACCTTAGTCGAAGCATTTTGCTAATTAAGAATAGCTAACAAATGCTGAATTTGATATTGAGTGAATAATGCATGTGGTTTTGTTTTGTAGCATTATCCAAGGAAGAATCATGTTGACATTCTACTTCATTAGTGAATGAAGAGATACCTTCATTTTTCCGTTTAAGGACAAAATTAACTCCTTAGAAAATTAACTCTCGAGAAAATAGTTCTCTATCTAACGGAATCAAAATTAACTATAGATGAAGTAGTTCTTCCCGTAACAAACCTTTGATAGTTTGGAAAACCAATCAATTAAAAACACATATCCTTAGTGTGACCTATTTTTCCATAATGCATGCATACAAAAGCATTCCTAGGTTGATTTTGAAAAACACCTCTGGTTGCCATAGCTAAGGATTCTACAAAAGGCTATTGATAGTTGATTCATTTATGAGATTCCTCTCTAATCACCGGATTTTATACTTGAGGGGAAAAGGCTTCATAATGATCACATTAGATCATAATGCCACATAAGATTCATTCAAGCCATTTAGAAATTGAAATACATAGTCTTTTTGAAGAAGATCTATGTATTTCTTAAAGCAATCGACATTACACTTACTACATTCAAAATGTGACGAGTGGTCTATAGTTCCTTAATTCCTCATAAATTAAATTCAACTTAGTGAAATACTCAAGCAATTAAGCTCAATGTGTGTTATAAGTTGTACGCCTTAGAATCATCTATATGTGAGAAACAATTCTTCAATACTTTTTAGATTTTTATTGTTGAATCCATATAGAAGATAGTAATAGCAATCAAAGGTGAAATTGGCCTAAGAATCCAAGAGATAATCGGATTGTTACACCTCGGTCATGGATTAAATAGAACATCATCCTTGTACTGGAGTAGTAATCGATCCATTAATGAAACCATTCTTGTTAGAGATTAACAAAGTAAGCAAGAAAGAACACTCTAGTAGCATAATTGCTTGAAAGAAGTTGAGCGAGACACAATCACGATGCTATGATTATCAATATGATGAAGATAGAAAGGCAATTGAGGATCTTCGATAGAGAAAATTATAGAAGCGGACGCCATTGATACGGTAGCAAAAGCTCAAATAGAAGAAGAAAGAGCAGCTAAACCTAATACATGTTAGGCTTTGATACCATGAAAGAAAGCAAAGAAAAAGGGCTACTTCTTTTATTTCGGATGAAAATATGCTTACGGGGTTCAAGGTATTACAAAATCATTCCTAATTTTAGAGTACGAGTGCTCCTATATATATTGCTAGATGAAAATGAGAAAATGAGTTTGTTGCTTACTAATTCTTTAACAAACTCTAACTAATTCTCTAACTAACTAACTAATTACATAATTAAATGTTAAGTGATGTGGCATCTACTTGGCTTGATTAATGCCAAGTCGGCGTCTTCAAATCGGAATAGTAAGGAAGAAGCAAATAGCGAGGAAGAAGAAGAAGCTACTTATAGTGGCAACTTCTAATAATTACAAACAACAATTCAATTATTTATTAACAGATTGTCATCGAATTCAAAGCCGATGTTTTACAAAATAAGCCTAGAAAGATGCATGAACAGATTCATTAGGGTTAACGACCCTTTAAAACCAAAATACAACATCAATAACATAAGCCTAATTCAACAATTTAAGCACATTCATGCGGTTGTTGAAGATGGCAATGAATAAAGAGAGAGAAATGATCTATACTAATCTTTATGTATAGTGTTTTGGATCTTCATTTCTATTAAAAATATTAGGGAGAGAGAAATGGTACCATAGGAGAATGCACTTCAAAAAGAGTTTTTTTATTAGAGACATGCTATGATGAAAGGTTTTGAAAAAGAGAGTAAAAGCATTTCTTTGGGCTATAGCTTGGCTTGGCCATGATTCTCGTTGCCGATTCTCCATAAGCTTTAGTAAAAACAAAAAAAAGCACTCCCTATTTATACTTATAGGGATACACAAATATAAAAGTATGCAACATAATTAATATTTGAGATCCAAGTGATCATTTTAGTTTCTTGGTATACGACAATAGTGTCACTACCCAACGCTAGACGAGACTCCCAAAAAATCTAATTTATAGATTTTATTTATTTATAGAGTTTGGAGTCGCCACTTAGCGATGAAGGAACTAGGAACCTAAAATGGACACTCGTTTCGGAGATTCTATGGCAAGCTTTTGGGGAGATATTGATTACCCAAAACGCCCTTTTTAAGAAAGGTACCACGTTTGGTTTAGTCCTAAATTCACTTCCTAAAATATTTTATTTTTTCCAATTATTTTTTTATTTTTGAAACTCCAATTTTTTTAATCCAAATTAATTTTTTTATTTTTGAGCGTGACATTGTATTGAAATGATAGTCGGATCCCTTCGTCAAGAGACACGTTGGTTCAAACATCGAATCCATTTTTGAGTCTCAACACAATCGGTGTGTCGGAGAACACTTGTTTATTAAAAATAATGTTTTTTGTTAACAACGAGTCCTATCGGATAGGAGACTATGTTAAAAGTTTTATAATTTTTTCTTTCATTTTTTATTTTTTTATTTTTTATTTTTTTTAATTTGGTGGAAGACCATCATCAATCCTTAAAGAATTAGGAGACTTGACAATCTTCCACATATTACTTACCGAGACTAATTACAAAACAAATAAATTAAAGCTACATCAATTAAATAAATAAATAAAATTGAAGTGGAGTCTGTAAGGATTGTGGTTGTGGGTTATGCAAGGTGGTCGTACAAAGGTGCTTGGAGGAGTTGTAGCAGTAGGGGTGGTCTGCCATAGGTGGCCTTTCTTCATGTCAAAGATTGATTTGCCTATGCCATTAGACACTAATCTCTTTTGAACGATGCTGATTAATTTGGAAAAATTTTAAAAGAAATGATGAATGTTATTTGAGATCATGACTTGAAGATATACTATTCATCATTATTTAAGGCACCAATCATTAAGTCTTTCCTTTAGGTTTCATGATGTTTTCTTAGATAAAACTTTTCCTTTAAGGGTTTAGTTTGGGAAAGGGTAAAGAACTTTTTTTTTCAATTTTGGTTTTTTTTTTTTAACAAAATAGAGGATTGCCCCATTACTTTCTACTTAGAAAGGTCATTAGGAGGATGTATCCTTAGCTTTCATAAATTAAAGAATTTTCTCTAACATATACTCGTCATGCTTTGAGATTTGATCAACTTTTTTTTATTTGAATGAATTTTTCATTATATTTTCTTGATGGAAGAAGATATAATATCAAATAATACATTCAAATGAATCTCTTTTGATTTCATATTAAATAATATGAAATTGTAAAAGAAAACATAAGCATTCTTTCATTCAAAGATACGTCTTACTTCATGTATAACCAAAACATTCATGAAAAACTGTTCAAAATCCGATAAAATTAAAGGATGATATTTGTAAATTAATGAACATACATCCTCATGACATCTTTCAAACTCACTCATTCTTTCCATCTCTTATGTCGATAATCTGTATGACTCGATAATTGATTTATGCTTACATCAATGGTATTTGGACCACTATCAAGGCTGATTCGCCCTTTCTTAATCAAAGCTAAAAACCTTTTTTGAAAGCGGGATAATTATTGATGTTATGCCCAGCAGCACAAGAATGTTATTCACATCTCTCATCTTGCTTATACCATAGAGGATAAGGAGAGCACATTAGATTAGTAAGAATTTGGGTGATCGACCTAGTACTCATTAGGTGTTCAAACACTTTATCTAATGAAAAAAGGTAAGGGCGATAGTTGCTTGTGGTTTTTTTATGCTCTCGGTTGTTTAAAAGGTATGGTTTGTGTGGTGTTTGTGGATTGTTTTTAGCATCCGATGCAATTAGAGTTCCATCTAAAGAAATTCACCTGTTTTTAATCGAGCTCTTATCTTTCTTTAGAAGGCCATGCACTTCTCAATATTATGACCTATTGCGCCGGTATGATGGTTACATTTCTCATTAAACTTGTACCAATGAGGGTATGGTGGCTGAAGTAGAGCCATATGAATGGGAATGACTTATCCGTTAGTGATGAGAAGACTATATAACTCGGGTAGTGAAACCTTAAGCGGAGGCAATATGTCTTGATGCCTTCGACCATTATTTTGGGTGTATGATCTTTGAAGCCCTTTGAAAGATTGTTGATTTTGTATTTGATGGCTTTGCATAAGAGATGCGAGCAAAGGAGAGAAAAGATTTCCTTATTTTCTATAAGTTTTTAGAAAAGAGACATCATAACCAAATCCTCTCTCCTTGAAAATGTCTTATAAAACCATAGCCCTTCCCGGAATCATGTCATGCTGTATTTCCTTTGTCGCATCCACGAGATTACTAAACAAACATGAAAAACTACCACTCGAGTGTTCACGGTATGGGGATTGATAAGTGCCCATTTATGCATATTTTTAGTGTCAACATTTCTTATATTTTAATTGTCTTTAGTGATAAATGGGATAATTTTGGCACTTTCCTTGCTTAAATTATGTTTCTCGGGTCATGTTACGTTATTTTGGTGAAAAAAATTGAAACCAAGCAAGAATGGAGCAAAATTGGTGAATTTCAAGTGACCGAGTGAATGACATAGTCGAAGACACAACCGTGTAATAGGTCGTGTAATCGAAAAAAGCTGAATTTTGAGACTTGGGTGTACATGGGCAAAGACACGGCTATGTAGTAGAGTCGTGTAACTCGTCCGATACGAGAGAAACATAAAATTTTACATTACATAGGCAGAGATACAAGCTGTGTAATAGGTCGTGTCTTACGGAATGCGTATTTTTGCTCATATTTAAGTCGAAATGCGACCTAGGGTTCGGGAGTCGACTTGGAGAGACAGAAAACATGAAAAAGCATGAGAAAAGTTAGGTTTCGAGCAAGATAACGCTGTTGGAGTGGATTCCCATCGATTCTTGAGGATATTGCATTAAGAGAAAAAGGGTTACAATTTTTTCCCTAAATGTTTATTATTCTCTATTCAAGATTTATGTATTCTTCACTTCGACCATGAACTAAATTATATTGGTACCTAGATACGATGAACCCTAAGATTATCTATGTGATCTAATATCTTTATTCAATTCAATTTTTATTTTCATTGTGATTCAGTTATGTTGTAATTATTATTTAATTGAATTAGTATATGCTAGCGTGTTGATTCATACTCGATTTCATACGATGAGACCGAAAAAATCCTAAGTGTGATTAGATCAACCATAATCGAAAACTATTGCATGCAATCCTAGAGATAGGACAACATAAATCTTCTAGATTAGAGTTAAATCTAATAATGGAATTCATAGAATGAATTAATGCGATCCTTGGGGTGTTAATTAGAAAGAGATTGCGATTAATCAACTTGGGATTAGGTATTAGCTAACTTGAGAAAATAGTTAGTATAATTCGGGAATTCCTACGATTCGATGAACATAAAGAATGATTGAATGAATGATATTGTGATTACATAGAAGGTCTTAGGGGGATTCACTATCCGGGTACTTGCCTTTACCATTGATTACTCGGTTAGCTATTTTCATTATTCTTGTTGCATTTTTATGATATTGCTTTAGTTATTATTTCTTTTAATTATTCACTATCATTATACTTTGTTGGTTAGATAATAAAAAGAGGATGATTACTAGTATTCGTAGTCTCTGTGAGATCGACACTCGATACTCTATCAACTCGTATTATAAAATGATAGGTGCACTTGCCTAAAGTCTATAGGTTGAAAAACGAGTTTATCAAATTTTTGGCGCCGTTGTTGAGGATTAGGATATTAGAAAAAATTTATTTTTATTAATCTAGCCATTTTATTTTTTGTTATATTTAATTAGTTTCATTTTTGTTTATCTTGTTTTCTTTGATTTACGCTCTTCTTTGTTCTTATTGCTTTTTCGGGACCCGGTTAGTGCATGACTCGTAACAACCAAACTAAATTAGTTGGGCCGGATCCCGAAATAGAAAGAACGACTCTTCAAAACCTCAAAAATTGACTCGGACAAAGAGAATAAGAGTCTGGATAGGGAAAAAGAAGAAGGACGTAAGAGGGAAGAAGAACCGCATATAAACATGGGCGAGGAAGAGAGGACCATGTTTGATTATGCTACACCAAACCCGAGAGGAACATAATCTAGCATTCTCGGACCAGTTGTCGTCGTCAATAATTTTGAGATCAACTCTGAACATCATTCAAATGGTGCAACAGTTTGTGCGGTTTGATGTGCGGGATGAAGACCCAAATGCCACTTGGCCAACTTCTTAGAAATCTACGACATATTCAAGATCAATGGGACTACAGATGATGCTATCAGATTGAGACTATTCCCATTCTCATTGAGGAGTAGAGCTAAGTAGTGGTTGAACTCTTTACCCGAGGGGTCTATCACCACACGGAACCAATTAGTAGAGAAGTTTATGGCAAAATACTTTCCACATGCAAAGACTGCGAAGCTCGGGATTGATATTTCCTCATTTATGTAAATTGAGTCGAGACATTTTATGACACTTGTGAGCAATTTAAAGATTTATTGAGAAGATGCCCACACCATGGCTTTCTTACATGGATGTAGGTTCAAACTTTCTACAACGGATCGAATCTAACTACTAGAAAGATGATAGATGCAACGAGTTAGAGGCAATCTAAATAACAAGACACCGAAGCGACTCGGGAATTGATAAAGTAGATGGCTATGAACAATTACCATTTGAGCATAACTAGAACAAAACCAAATAAACCGAGTAAGTGTTTATAATGTAGATGCATTCACAGGCTACGGTTGCTCGAGTGGAGGTTCCGAGTAAGAAGATTGATGGTCTATCGGTAATGTAGTAGTCGATTCGAGGTTATACGAGTGTGAGTTGTGTGGGAGATGACATACAAACCAAGATTACAAAAAGGTAGTTAATTATATGGGTAATGCTCCTCGTTCTTAGAACAACCCATACAACGAATGTTTACAATCCCGAGTGGAGAAATCACCTTAATATCTCTTAGGGAGGTCAAGGACAACGGAGACAGAATCATCCACCGGGATTTCAGCAACAAAACTCATCTCGGGAAAAGAAACAGTTTAGAAGAGCTTATGACTAAGTTCATTCAAACATTTGAATCTCGTTTTCTTTTCCTGAGATGAGTTTTATTGCTAGGATCTTGGTGCAACCGAAACAACATTGAGAAACCAAGAGGCTTCTATCTATAATCTCTATAAACAAATTGGGCAACTTGCCAAGTCCTTTTTCAAGGGACAACAAGGTAGTTTACCCGGTAATACCGAGACTAATCCCACATAACATATAAAGGTAGTCTCTCTTAAAAGTGGAATGGAATTGAGGGTGGAGCAGAAGAAAGACGAGGAAGAGAAAACGAGTTGAAAAGGATAAAAAGCGGGAAAAAGTTAACAAGCAACCTCAACCAAGTGAAAGAGTCCAATCCTACCATTCCATATCCCACAAAGCTACGGAAGGATCGCATGGATGAACGAGTTTGGTAAATTTATCAAACTTTTTAAACAACTCGTATATAAATATACCATTTGTTATAGCTCTTTTACGGATGTCAAAGTATGCTAAATTTTTGAAAGAACTTATTTCAAACAAGAGGAAGCTAGAAGAGTTGTCAACAATGGCATTGAGTGAGGAGTGCTTTGCTATCATATAAAATAAGCTACCTCAAAAATTATAAAACCTAGGGAGTTTTACTATCCCTTGCTCATTTGGTAGTTTGTTAGTTGAAAAGGAATTAGTTGATCTTGGGGCTAGTATAAATTTAATGCCTTATAAAATGTTTAAGAAACTAGGGTTGGGAGAACCTAAACCAACAATAATGAGCTTACAACTAGCAGACTGACTTTGTAAAATACCCTAGAGGTAAAATTGAAGATGTGTTGGTTAAGGTAGATAAATTTATTTTTTCGATTAACTTTGTTATACTTTGTAAAGTACCTTTAATCCTATGATGATCATTTTTGGCTATTGTTAGAGCCATTATTGATGTTAGTGATGGTAAACTTATTCTTAGGTTCGAGGATGAAGAGGTAACTTTTCTTATATCTAAAGCTATGAGACACTCCCTTGAACATGATGACAAATGTTATTTTATGCTATTGATACTGCAGTTTCAGAATCTATGCGGGGAATTATGTATGATGACCCATTGGAGCTATGTATTATTCAAAGTGAGGAAGATGATGGAGATGACCCCATTAGAGTTGAGCAAGTAGCTCGTCTAAAGGCTACCGAGTTCATGGTTTGAAATAAGGCATACGAGGAGATTGACGAGAGGTAAAGAAACGAGACTAAAACCCTCTATTAAGGATCCACCTAACTTGGAATTGAAAACTTTACTAGAACACTTAGAATATACATTTCTTGAAAAAGATTCAAATTTACCGGTAATAATTTCTTCCAAGCTAAAGGTGGATCAAAAAGAAAAGTTGTTAAATGTTTTTAGAGAGCATAAGAGGGTTATTGCTTGAAAAATTTCGGACATTAGAGTAATTGGCCCCTCTTTTTGCACTCATAAAATTTTGATGGAGGATGAGTTTAAGCCGGTGGTGTAACCTCAAATGAGGCTTAATCCAAATATGAAGAAAGTTGTAACAGCTAAGGTAATTAAACTTCTTGATGCAAGAGTAATTTACCCTATTTCTAACGAGTTCTTGGTTGAGCCTCAGTGCGAGTTGTTCTAAAGAAAGGAGGGATGAAAGTGGTACCGAATGAAAAGAATGAGCTGATTCCAACAAGAAACGATCACAGGGTATAGAGTGTGTATCAACTACGAAAGCTGAATGATGCCACTAGGAAGGACCACTTTCCCCTTCCATTTATTGATCAAATGCTAGAGCGACTAGCTAGACATATGTATTACTTGCTTCTTAGATGGTCTTTCAGTGCTACTTTTAGATTCCTATAGCTCCGAAAGACTAGGAAAGGACTATATTCACATGTCGCTATGGTACATTCGCATACAAGAGGATTCGTTCGAGTTGTGCAATGCATCTATTACATTCTAGAGGTGCATGATGGCCATTTTTTATGATCCGGTGGAAGACATAATGGAGGTATTTATGGATGATTTTCTATTTCTAGTAATTCTTTTGATTTATGCCTCCATAATTTGAAACGAGTGATTGAACTTTATGAAGAAACTAATTTGGTTTTAAGTCTGGGAAAAATGTCATTTCATGGTGCAAGAGGGCATAGTCTTAGGCCATAAAATCTTTTATAGTGGGGTTGAGGTAGATAAAGCAAAAATTAAAACTATTGAAAAACTACCTCCCCAGACTTCGGTTAAGGCTATTATAAGTTTTTAAGGTCATGCGGGTTTTTATCGAAGATTCATAAAAGACTTTTCTAAAATTGTTAAGCCTTTAACCAAGTTTCTTGAGAAAGATGTGCCTTTTGTTTTCATTGAGGAGTCTTTAGATGCATTTAACACTCTAAAAGATAAATTGATTAACGCCCCAATAATGGTACCTCGGATTGGAATCTTCCTTTTGAACTAATGTGTGATGCTAGTGACTTTACGGTTAGTGCGGTCCTTGGACGAGTGTAGAGATAAGCATTTTCAACCCATTTACTATGCTAGCAAAACTTTGATTGATGCATAGGGGAATTATATACCACGGAAAAAGAATTGCTAACCGTAGTCTTTGCATTTGATAAATTTAGACCTTATTTAATTCTATTCAAGGTTGTTATAAACACCGACCATTACGTATTGAAATATTTGTTGAACAAGCCGGATGCTTAAACCCGGAGTTGATTAGGTGGATCTTGCTTGTTGTAAGAATTTGATTTAGAAATCAAGGATAAAAAGGGAGCCGAGAACTTGGCGACGAGATCACCTATCCCGATTGGAGAACCCGCATTTGGAAAAACTTGATGAAGAGGAAATCAAATGATGCATTCCCGGAGGAGCGACTCTACGGTATTACATTGATAAGTAATCTTAAAACCCCTTGGTTTGCTGATATCGCTAATTATTTGGCTACTAAGATCCTTCCTAAGGGACTCACTCATCGCAAAAGAAGAAATTCTTTTTGAGTTGAAAAATTACCTTTAGGAGGATCCATATTTGTTTAAGATTTATATAGACCAGATTATTAGGAGATGTGTATCCTACTCGGAGGGATGAAAAATCCTAGATCATTGCCATTCGGAACCCATCTGGTGGACACTACCATGTAAATAGGATAGCTCAAAAAGTGTTTGACTTAGGTTTTTATTGACTTATATTGTTTTAGGATGCCCAAAGGTATGTGAAATCTTATGATAATTGTCAACTATCAAGTAACATCTCTCGCCGTGATGAAATGCCCCAAAATTATATATTGGTATGCAAAATTTTTTATATTTAGGGCATTGACTTCATGGGCCATTTCCCTATTTTGAATGGTAATAAATATATTCTTGTTGCAATTGATTATATGTCTAAATGGGTTGAAGCTCAGGCTTTACCCACTAATGATGCGAGGTTAAAGTTTCTAAAAAAGCTATTTTCACGATTTGGTTCACCTAAGGCAATTATAAGTGATATGGGCACATACTTTTATAATACATAATTTTCTAGAGTGCTCACGAAGTATGGTGTTACACATAGAGTTACTACCCCTTACCATCCATAAACTAGTGGCCAAATCCAAATAGCTAATAGAGAACTAAAAAGGATTCTAGAGAAGACCATAGAACACCATAGAAAAGATTGGTCGAAAAGCTAGACAATGCTCTATGGGCTTATAGAACAGACATACAAAACACCTATAGGCACCACACCTTATAGGTTAGTGTATGGTAAAGCATGCCACTTACTCGTGGAACTTGAACATAAAGCATATTGGGCAATCAAGTATGTCAATTTTAACCTTGATCTTATAGGTGAGAATAAAAAACTTCAAATAAATGAGCTTGAGGAATGACGCTTGGTAGCCTATGAGAATGTAAAGGCTGTATAAGGAACGGTCCAAACAATATCATGATCACAATATTAAGCAAGCCAAACTACTCGAGGAGGGAGATCAAGTACTCTTTTACAACTCTCGACTTCTATTATTTCTCGGTAAGCTAAAATGTCGCTAGTCGGGATCATTCATGGTAAGACAAGTCTTTCCCTACGGCACTATAGAAATAACACATTCGAATAAAGTTACATTTAAGGTAAATGGTCATTGATTGAAGTTATACCTCGGAGGGGACATTGACAACCTTGGTAGAGAGGAGTTCAATCTCCAACCTATAGAACCATGAATTTGAAGTTCGTCAAGCTAATGACGTTAAATGAGTGCTTTTTAGTACGTAACCCAAGTTTATTTTTTATTGTTGTGTGTAATTTTCCCCCTGTTATTAGAATTCTTTTATAATTTTCAAAAAAAAGAGTTTTCTTTTCCAAAAAGTTACACGAGTGTAGGACACGGTTAGTGTCCATACCCATATAACAAGTCGCCCTTTTGTCTAAATTGTAGAGAGTTACACGAGGTAGGACACGCCTATATCCATGCTCATGTAACAAACTACCCTTTGTCTTTAATTACGGAGAGTTACACGGGGTAGGACACGACTGTGTCCATGTCTATGTAACAAGTCGGCCTTTGTTTTTAATCATAGAGAATTACACGAGTCGGGACACGACCGTGTCCATGCCCGTTTAACAAAATGATTATTTTTCTCCATACTTAACTTGAAAGACACGGCCTAAGACACGCTCATGTTGAGACCCGTGTATTTCAATCTTGAATACATAGTCGAAAAAACCACCCCGTGTCTTATTTTTCAAACTCGTGTTTTTGAAAACCCAACCCTTCCCATGTCTCTTCCCTTTCATCGCCGCCACCAATCCTTACCGTCGACCACCGGCGTATCCGACGTGACATAGCCACCATCTTTTTAGACATCTCCGGCCACTACTACTCACTTATCCTTTCTTATTTTCACTTCAAAGGCACGAATCGGGTTTGGTCTCCGAATTCTTCAATTTTAGTGTTGAATCATAATGGGTTTTCATAATTTGGTTACCTATTTTTGGTTTTGGTGTTACAATTGAGAGAACTACTAGCCATTTTTTGTTATTTCACTCTTCATTTTTTTAGTTATGGCTACCACTTGGTATTGGGGTTTATCTCCTATAATTAACTATAAATTATAACGGTGAGATTACATATGTTGGGTTGGTTTTTAAGCATGTATTTATACGAATTGGTGCTGTATTCTTGTTCGTTATTACGAGTATATTTTGGTTACTACTTTCGAGTGATTATTACTCTACATAATTCTTTGAATTGGTTATGTTTTATACTTATGCACACCACTTGTTAGATAAATTAAATGTGAGAATGATGAGTACAAGTGCTAAGGATGTGATATTTGATGCTTCCATTTGCTATTTTTGGGTTGAATCAATTGTCTTTCTAGCCCACTTGTTGTTAGAAATTATCTATTTAATTCAAATCCAAATTTCGATAAGAAGATTGCACATATGTTGGATGATTTTTTGAAACATGAATAGCTCACAAGGCTCACAACATATTTGATATAATTCGTGAAGGAAAATTATTGATGGAATTCATGGACTAATGTTTGGCATTGTTCTTTTGTATAAATTTCTTATTGAATCTTGATAAACACAACGAGTTATGAACATGGATTGTCATAAGTACTTCTTTGTTCTTTGATCAAATGACAAAAACCGCGAAGAGACCTCAACGAGAGAATGAAGCTCCTTACAAAGAAGAGGCGACGAGATAAGGGCTCATCTAGTTGTTCCTTGAGACAAAAACAACAACAGCGAGTAACCACCCCGACATCCATTTAGGTGGCCGAAGCCACAATTATCTAGAGCTAATAGAGATTGATATGACTTACTATAGGAGAAACCTTTTTAAAGCCGTAGATATATAGATTGAGACACTCTACAATCTCTAGGAATAGACTAGAAGGTTCGAGGTCCGATCTTTACCGATGGTTAGGATGCATTTTTCGGGATTCAACCCGTTGCTTACCGAGAGTTGACATTAGAGGTGCTTTCAATCTTCACGAGTACGGGGTTCGCTTCGGGGTATGAATCTTGATAATGTGCTCTAGTTTAAGTTAAATGGAGAGCTAATACGGATGAGTTACACTACTTTCTCTATTAACATGAATATTTACTCTCGAGAGTTTATAACAAGCCCGAGTATAATGAGTTAAACATGAAATTATTACGAGCACATCGGTTATCAAGATTACTGGAGATGCATTAGTCATGAATCATCTTACGACCCTAGTAGATCAAATAGCACCACACCGAGATCTCCTTCATCGTGATATATCTACCGATTTTTGTCCCGGACACTTAATGCTAGGAAGGACGAGTCCAGGAGTAATGGGCACGCAAGATTTACTTTGCCTTTATAGTATGACGAGTGCTACCTCATCCATATTGGGTTCTTTACGGCTAATTTTATTGGGGGACAAGCGAAGAATAAGAAACCCAAGACACTCGTACATAGGGCATTACATCACATAGTTAGTTAGAGGTATAAGTCGTTTTCCACCGAGTGTCGAGCATGTAAGAGATACGTTAGATGGAGGCCCTCGACATGAGAGCACTTTAAAGTATGGGTACGGTCGAGAAGCGTCGGGGACCATGGGGGATATATTATGCACTAGTAGGTGCCCTAGAGCCAACCGTAGCCGATGCAAAAGAGAGATATTACCTCGATCAACGGGAGCCACAAGCACCACTTCATAACCCACCAACACCGCCGGCTACATCTCGGTAGAGCGAGGCGGATATAGCTTAGATAGCCACGGTGCAGGAGGGTACACAACGTTCGTTTAATGAGGATGGAAAGGTGTATGGAGGGTCTACTTGATTTTTTTAAAATTTTATTCCCCGATGAGAGTCTTACACCTCACGCACCTCATGATACCCCCATTGATACATCACCTATGACAAACCTACGGCCA
This sequence comes from Dovyalis caffra, assembly GCA_963924115.1. NCBI lineage: Eukaryota > Viridiplantae > Streptophyta > Magnoliopsida > Malpighiales > Salicaceae > Dovyalis > Dovyalis caffra. Next base: position 1,552,295 of record CAWUPB010000957.1, on the reverse strand, counting down.
CTGTAGCACTACAAGTAATTTTCGAATGATACGGAGCCCGAAGAGCCATGATCATTATTTTGACTTGCCTATTTTTGTCATATCTTTCGATTTCACAGTAGCAAAGGACTAACCCCGCTAACACGATATTATTTTGTCTTTTGTTGTGGTGTTAGTTCGAACCATAGCTTTTGTATGCTTAGTTGCTTTCGATAGTTATTTCTTTTTCATGTCTTATTGTCCGTTTTTTTTCTTTTTCTTTTTTTTTTTGTATTTCATTTCTCTTTCTTTTTTTATTTTCTTTTGCAAGGCTATATGCAAAACTCGGATGGAATTCACACCAACTATCGAAACTATGCTTTTTTGTTCGGGAAAGTTCCAGTACCTCATTTACTCACCCCTTTTACCTTTTTTATTGATAATCTATTTTGTGCTTTATTTTGTACATTGGGAACAATGTAAATCTTTTAATATGGGGGAGGGGTAAACTTTTATAGATGCTTTATTATGTCGAGCAAATGACGGGTGTTTTCATTGTGCCTATGAGTGACAATATCTAGCCTATAATGGGAATGCATAGTCATTTGCATGCATGAAGTGATGATTAATGTGTTTTGACTTGAACTTAACTTTTAAAGTTTTTTTTTAGCATTATTGTGTGTTGGCCCATAAACTATATATTGAGCACTTATCATTGTGTCTTGTTGAAATTACGAATGAAAACGTATGCTTACTTCATAATCCGTATGGTGAGATTGGAACTTTACCTATAGGGCGGTTGTGTTTGATTACATGTAAGAAGTCTAAATGTAATGCTTAAATGAATAAATGTGATGCCTCACTTGTTGAACCTAAACTAGGATAGTAAGGGGGCCTTCAAATAAAACTACTCCAATGTCTTATATGAAGATATGAGTATGCAAAACACCCCCAAAAAGAGATTCTTTGAGTAACCAAGGGTAATCACCAAAAGTGAGGGGCCTTCACGTCTATAAAGAGGATTTACCTTCAAGGTAGAAATCAAATAAGAGTAAATTACACATTAAGGAAGGCCCTTAATTCACTAATTGAGTTTGTAGCAATCAAGCGGGTGAAAAAGTTGAGATAGAGCGTAAAATACACTCAATGTCACTAATTAATAAATAAATGCTTAAAGTGATAAATTTGTTATGATCTTTACGTGTATGATAAACACAATTGTCCTATAGTTACGAGTTTCGAATTTGTTATGTGGATTGGTGATGGTAACGTAGTTGATTTAATACTATCAACATTTACATATTGATGCACACACGCACGATCTTGGCTTGACCTATGATTATGCTTTAACTTTCTGTTTAAATAATTTGGAAGTCTAAGTACATTTAATTGTTATGTTATGCATGTCTATCCGCTATCCCCGAGGCCAATTCTTAATTGTTACAAGTCTAGGCAGAATGAACACACCTCAATTTGGTTTTTGATTAGTTATAAAATTATTTACTTGAGGACAAGCAAAAGCTTTAGTGTGGAGAAGTTTGATAAGTGCCCATTTATTCATACTTTTAGTGTCAACATTTCTTACATTTTAATTGTCTTTAATGATAAATGGTATAAATTTGGCACTTTCCTTGCTTAAATTGTGTTTCTTAGGTCATGTTATGCTATTTTGGTGAAAAGGAATGAAAACCAAGCAAGAATTGAGTAAAATTGATGAATTTTGAGTGACTAGTGAATTACACGACCGAAGACACACCCGTGTAATAAGCTATGTAACCGAAAAAAGATAAATTTTTAGACCTAGTCATACATAGACAAAGACATGGTCGTGTAACTGTCCGATGTAAAGAAACATGAAATTTTGTATTACACGAGCAGAGACACGGTCGTGTCTTACAAAACATGCATTTTTGCTCATATTTAAGCAAAAACGTGACCTAGTGGTTGGGGAGCCGACTTAGAGAGACATAAAACATGACCTAGAAGCACGAGAAAAGCTGGGTTTCGAGCAAGATAACATCGTTGGAGTGGATTCCCATCGATTCTTAAGGAGATTGCATTAAGAGAAAAGGTTACAATGTTTTTCCTAAATGTTTATTGTTCTTTATTCAAGATTTATGTATTCTTCACTTCGACCATGAACTAAATTATACTGGTACCTAGATACAATGAACCCTAAGATTGTCTATGTGATCTAATATCTTTATTCAATTCAATCTTTATTTTCATTGTGATTTAGTTATGTTGCAATTATTATTCAATTGAATTAGCATATGCTAGTGTGTTAATTCATACCCGATTTCATACTCGTAAGACTCGAAAAAATCCTAAGTGTGATTAGATCAACCATAACTAAAAAGAGTTTCATCCAATCCTAGAGGTAAGATGACATAAATCTTCTAGATTAGAGTCAAATCTAATAATGGAATTCACATAACGAATTAATACAATCCTATAGGTGTTAATTAGAAAGAGATTTCGATTAATCAACTTGGAATTAGATGTTAGCTAACTTGAGAAAGTAGTTAGCATAATTCGGGAATTCCTACGGTCCGATGAACATATAGAGTGATTGAATGAATGATATTGTGATTACATAAAAGGTCTTAAGAGGATTCCCTATCCAGGTACTCGCTCTACCATTAATTACTCGGTTAGCTATTTTTGTTATTCTGTTGCATTTATGTGATCTCGCTTTAGTTATTATTATTTTTAATTATTCACTATCACTATACTTTGTCGGTTAGATAATAAAAAGAGGGTGATTACTAGTACTCGTAGTCTACATGGGATCGACACTTGATACTCTATCAATTGTACTATAGAACGATAGGTGCATTTGCCTAAAGTCTATAGGTTGGAAAATGGGTTTATCGGGGATCCCAAAGGGTTGATGAAGATTTGTCGTCCTTTTTAACTTAGTTAATGGTGGATGAGTCTAAAAGGCTAGTGCTTAGCATTTCTCCGAATAACTACATACTAATTCATAGCTCCCTTTTCTCATACCATCGAGATCAAGACCGGCCAAAACTTTTTTCTTCTTAGTTAGTTGCTTTAGAGTGGTCTCCCCCATAATTAGTCATTTGAGTTTTTGGGTACACCTACCCTCTTCTGCTTTTATTCTTTATTTTATCAAAAAACGAGTTAGTCCATATACCTTGACCCCTTCTTCTTTCTTTTTTTCTTTCTTATCTTGTGGTGGGTCTACAGAGATATGTGTTGGAGCTAAAAAGGTCACTTATCGAGGTAAAAAATGTAAGAGTTGAGACTTTTCATCAATGGATGGTGCCATATGGCTTGATGAAATAGCTAAAGGAGATCCTTCGAGGTAAGTCTGCAATTATGGAAAGAGTATAGAGACATGGTGGGCCCGATAGAGGAATTGGCATTACGGTTGGAAAGGATGCATTCTTCACTCTTGAAGCTTCACTTTTGGGCTGGAGAGCCTTCTCAAACAAATCGATTAAGCGGACACTTCATTTCTCAACATGATCACTTCTTCTTGGATGTTTTGCTTCGTTGAACTTCATTTTGGTTTTCCATCTTCATCAAGTTGTTGGTTTTTGGGTGAGTTGGGCTTTTGCTAAGTGTAGCTTAGTTTCTTTAGACCTAGTTATTCTCATAAGATAGTATATACAATGAATACAAATGTATGAAAAAATACATACTTGATTTGAACCGAGTTGGATACCTTTCTTCATTTGATATTCTATAAGAGTCAAGGGTTAGAATAAATATCATGAAGAGTGGGGTTGATGGGATTGTGATTGTGGGTTGTGCGAGTGTGGCCGTGCGGAGGTGCTGCAAGAGTTGCGGTAATAGAGGTGGTCGTAAGGTGGTCGCCACGAGTGGGAGTGCTGGAATTGTTGACTTAGGGTTAAGGGAGTTACTAGAATTTACAAGCAATAGGGTGGTTGTAGGCGAGTGGCAATTACGAGGCAAATTAGGGTTGGTGAAATTATTGATCGGGGAAGGATTGGTAGTTGCAAGTTGTGGGATGGTGACTGCCGTTGGAATTGCAAGCGGAGTCCAAGGTTGAAGCCGGGAACCAAATTGGTTTCTAGGGAAAGAGAATCGTTGAAGCTGGAAACCAAAATTGATTTCAAAGGAAATAGGATGAACAAAATCCAAAAAACTAGTTCAGGCAAGAGTGGGCAACTGGTTGTCCACTCCTCTACAATTTTGCAATTTTTTTTTATTTTTGTAATTTTGCAATTTTGGTCCTTATAAATTATTATTAGGTTAACCAGGGTCTTTGTCCAATGTAATCCGACCCTTGAACTTTGAATGATTCAATTATGCCCCCAATTGTTGTAATTATTCCGAATTTAACATAATTACATACCTAAATGTTAAATTCAAATTAATTTTGTATTCTTTTTATTTTTTTCTTTCTTTTTTGTTTTTGCAAATTACTAATATAAATTTTTTTAAAAAAGATGAATAAAGAAAGGTAAAAAAACTAATTAAGATAAAAAAATTAAAAAATTAAAAATAAAATAAGAGAAAACTAATAATTAACTAAAAATAAAAATTCTGAAATTTTTGCTATGATAGTTGCCCCCTCTTTGCAATGCTTATGGTGCAAAAGTTAATTGAAATATGAATTTCAATTTAAGTTTGCTTAGTGAGCTTGCAAAGAAGAAAATATGAGAAAAATAAATTAAGATTTATGAAAACAACCTAGTTAAGGATGGAATGTACGCAGGAGTACAATGATTTTTGAAAAAAAAATTGCAATGGCTTTGTTATTAACGGTAGCCTACCCTAAAAATTAAAGATACAATGTGTGGCCTTATTATCAAGGGCAATCGTCCTAAAAATTAGACATAAAGTGCGTAAAAAATTAAATATGCAATTCATAGTCCCGTTATCAAAGGCGACTGCCTTGGAAATCAAACATGGATTATAAAAAAAATAATAATAAATATGCAATACATGGTCTTGTTATCAAGGACGACTTATCCCGAAAATTAAATGTGTACATACATGAAAATTAAATATGCGATATATGACCTTGTTATCTAGAGCGATACTGTCCCGAAAATTAAACACGCTATGCATGAAAATTAAATATGTAGTACATGGCCTTGTTATCAAGGGTAGTACGTCCTGTAAATTAAACGTGCGATACATGAAAATTAAAGATATAATACATGACCTTGCTATCGAAGGCGCACTGTCCTAAAAATTAAACATGTAGTACATGAAAATTAAATATGCGGTACATGACCTTGTTTAAGGAACAACTTGTCCCGAAAATTAGGCTTGCAACATATGAAAATTAAATATGCAATACATGGCTTTGTTATCAAGAGCGATCTACCTTAAAAATTAAACTTGCAATACATGAAAATTAAATATGTAATACATGTCCTTTTTATCAAATGTAGCTCTGTCCCGAAAATTAAACGTGTAATACATAAAAATTAAATATGCAAGTACATAGCCTTGTCATCGAGAGTCCGCTCTAAAAATTAAACGTCCAAGTACATGAAAAGTTAAATATGTAATACATGGCTTTATTATCAAAGACAGACTCGCTCTCAAAATTAAAAATGCAATACATAAAAATAAAAATTTGTAATACATGGCCTTGTTATCAAGGGCAAACTTACCCTCGAAAATTAAACTTGCAATATATGAAAAGTTATATATGCGATACATAGCCTTGTTATGAAAGACAACTCGCCTTAAAAATTAAATGTATAGTACATGAAAAGTGAAATATGCAATACATGGCCTTGTTATTAAGGGCGGCATGTCCTAAAAATTAAACTTGCAATACTTAAAAATTAAATATGCAATATAGGCTTACCAACCTATCGTAACAAATTGAATTGGTTACCTTACCCGGAAGAAAAAATTGATCACTTGACTTTGGATTTAAGGAAAGTGTTGTTTCTTGTATCTTTAGTATTTTGTTACTTAGGACTTGTCATAGATTTTCTTCTATTCTTGGGGTTGCAATGTACTCAAATCCCCCTTTTGACTTTTCTTTACCGACTATGCAAGTTTTCAAAGTTGGTCGATTATTCATTGTTCATGCTTTATGGCTTTGCCCCCGATCGTGTTTGATCTTTTCTTGTGACTTTGGGCTTCTATCATTTCAGCTAACAATATTGTGTTTGACACTAGTCCTCTTTTATGACTTGAGGTCTCATATGCATCTCCAAACTTTGACGAGAGGATCTAGTTGAGAAAGATATATGAATTATTTTGGGTGATCTTTTGACATCTCTTCCTATAACACCTTAATGAAACTTATTACAATGATTAGTTTCTTACCCGTGTGAAACATTGGCTACACTTTGAAAGCTCATCTTTTCTTTTATCAATTGGAGTTGAGTCCGAACCGAACTGCATTAACGGCTTTTAGTTTGCTTGAGATAGCCCTTCGCCTCTGGGTTTAGCTATTTCGAATGTTTTGATTCATGCTCCTTTGTTTAGACCCTCATCATATCGACTTGAATCCATGGTGTCATCATTTGACTAATTATCGAATTTTTGTTCGAGTGGCTAGATTCTTAGCCCTACCTCCAAGGTTTTTTTAGCTTTGTGGCTTAACATTCAGATTGGACCATGAAATGCCCCCAAATACTAGTTAAGATTATGCGTTTGCGAGCTTTCTTGGCACAATCACTACTTGTGTTCTAATGCTTTCGTTTTAATGTTTGCATCACAATTTGCAAATTGATCTTGAAGTTTTTTGTCATCTTTTAAGAAAGATAATTGAATAGACATTTGATTCTTATGGATCATGTCGTACATTTGAATGACTTTCTTAAAACAATTCAGATTATTTGAGCAAAATGTAAAGATGTTCCAATGAAAGTACTTTCATTCATAAAAGATATTCAAGTTGAATGATCAAAAGTCAAAACATGACATTCAAATGCTATGATGTAATTTTCTCGGGAAAATTGGACTAAGCAAGTAAAAACGTGTTTAGATTATGCAAAGTTTGTATAAAAGCCGGCATTTGATGCATTTGAAGGTAATTGGTTCATGATAAGTCCGTCATGGGTAAAGGAAAAAAAGGTTTGAGTAAAAACTATTTTGAAAAATTGGTTTCGAAGGATAATTTTGGTCGAGAATATCTTGATTTTGTTTATTTTATCCTTAAGTTATTTGATAAAGACTCATGATTCGATATCATAAAAGATGATAAATAAGCACACCGATCGATCATTTTTTCTCATTTTTTTATAATTTTTTATTAGAATCTAACAACCTAACCAAACTTTTTTTTATCGAAAAAACTTGTAAAAGCACGTAATGTAAACTATGGCTTAGGCTTATGAAGGAAAGGACATAGAGGCTCAAAAAAGTGTTACAAGGGTTTCATAACATAGGCTCACTTTGATGTCCATAAAAATCTCTTTAGGCAATTCCAATTGGATTTATCACTTTAGCCATTATTTGGGTTGTTGTGTCATCTTGATGTCCATAAAAGCATTTTTATTTTAAGCTCGCCATATGGACTTTGTCATTTTGATTGTTGATTTTGTTGTCTAGCCTTAACTCTCTTTGTTTGTTTGTCTAAATTTTGACACCTATCTTGACTTATAATTTTTGTATTATGGAAATCTTCTTCTTTATTTCTTTCAAATTTTTTATTCGCTCTTTTTTCATTCTTTTTTTTTCTTTGAGGATCATTGATGGGATTTTTTTGATGAAAATTTTTTAGAGTTTCATTGACTATTGATGGACCATACATTCTCGCCCCTAGTGTGAGGAGTGATCCTAGTCTAGGTTATTATGCAAAAAAAAAAAAAAAAAATCATTAGGCTCCAAGTGGGATGAAAAGGGATAAAGTTTTATGAGATATATGAAAGATGAAATTTCTTTATCTCAAATACTGATTTGCCTATGCCATTAGACACTAATCTCTTTTGAAAGATGCTGATTAATTTGGAAAAACTTAAGAAGAAATGATGAATGTTATTTGAGATCATGACTTGAAGATATACTATTCATAATTATTTAAGACACCAATCATTGAGTCTTTCCTTTGGGCTTCATGATGTTTTCTTAGGTAAAACTTTTCCTTAAGGGGTTCGAGTTTGAAAAAGGATAAAGCATTTTTTTTCAACAAAATAGAGGATCGCACCATTACTTTCCGCTTAGAAAGGTCGGTAGGAGGATGCATCCTTGGCTTTCATGAATTGAAGACTTATCTTTAACATATATCTCGCCATGATTTGAAATTTGATCAATTTTTTTTTATCAATTTGCCATTATATTTTCTTGATGGAGGAAGATGTAATGCCAAATAATACTTTTAAATGAACATCCCTTGATTTTAGATCGTGTAATATGAAATTACAAAAGAAAATATAAGCATTCTTTCATTCAAAGATACGTTTTAATTCATGTATAACCAAAATATTTAAGAAATAGTTTTCAAAATATGACAAAATTAAAGGATGATATTTGCAAATGAATGAGCATACAACCTCATGACATCTTTTAAACTCACTCAATCTCTCCATCTCTTGTGTTGGTAACTCGTATGACTTGGCAATTGATTCATGCTTACATCAAGAGTATTTGGACCACTTGTCTAGGTTGATCCGCTCTTTCTTAATCAAAACCAAAAGACTCTTTTTGAAAGTAGGATAATTATTGATGTTATGCCTAGTAACACAAGAATGATATTCACATCTCTCACCTTGCTTGTACCATAGAGGGTCCATAGGGTTAATAGGAATTGGGTGATCGGCTTAGTACTCACTTGGTGTCCAAACACTTCACCTAATGAAAAAGATAAGGGTGGTAATTTGTGGATTGTTTTTAGCATCCAATACAATTAGAGTTCCATCCGAAGAGATCCACTCGCTTTTAATCAAAGCTCTTATCTTTCTCTTGAAGGCCATGCACTTCTCAATATTATGACCTATTACACCGAGCATGATAGTCATATTTCTCATTAGACTTGTACCGGTGATGGTATAGTGGTTGAAGTGGAGCCATATGAATGGGAATGACTTGTTTGTTAGCGGTGAGAATACTATATAACTCGGGTAGTAAAATGTTAAGCGGAGGCAATATGTCTTAATGTATTTAACCATTATTTTTTATGTATGATCTTTGAGGCTCCTTGAAAGATTGTTGATTCCGTATTTGATGGCTTTGCATGGGAGATGCGAGCAAATGAGAGAAAAGATTCCCTTGTTTTTCATAAGTTTTTGGAAAAGAGACATCATAACTAAATCCTCTCTTCCTAAAAATGTCTTCTAAAACCTTAACCCTTCCAAGAATCATGTCGTGCTCTATTTCCCTTATCCCATCCACGAGATCACCGAACGGACATGAAAAGCTATAACTCAAGTATTTAGAGTATGAGGATCCCAAAGTGTTGATGAAGATTGTCATCCTTTCTTACCGAGTCAATGGTCGATGAGTCTAAAAGGCTAGTGCTTGCCATCTCTTTGAATAACTCCATACTAAGTTATCACTCCTTTTTCTCATACCATTGAGGTCAATCCTACATAAAACTTTCTTTTTTCTCCTCGGTTAGTTGCTTCAGAATGGTTTCCCCTCGAATTGATCGCTTAAGGTTTCGAGTGCACCTACCCTCTTCCGCTTTTATTCTCTATTTATTATCAAAAAATTGAGTCGATCCATATATCTTGACCCCTTCTTCTTTCTTATTTTCTTTCTTATCTTATGGCGAGTCCATAGAGATATGTGTTGGAGCCAAAAAGGTCACTTATTGAGGTGAAGAATGTAAGAGTGGAGACTTCTCGTTAATGGATGGTGTCTGTATGGCTTGATGAAGTAGTTAGAAAAGGTCCTTCGGGGTGAGCTATAACCATGGAAAGAGTATAGAGATATAGTAGGCCCGATAGAGGAATTGGCATTCGTTGTTGGAAAGGATGGATTCTTCACCCATGAAGCTTCACTTTAGATCGGAGAGCCTTTTCAAGCAAACCGGTTAAATGCGACACTTGATTTCTCAACATGAACACTTTTTCTTAGATTTTTTGCTTCTCTTGATTTCATTTTGGTTTTCCATGTTCGTCGAGCTATTGGTGTTTGGGCGAGTTGAACTTTCGTTAAGTGCGACTTAGTTTCTTTAGACTCGGTTATTCTCACAAGATAACATATACAATGAATACAAATATATGCAAAAATACATGCATAATTTGAACTAGGTTAGATACCTTTCTTTGTTTGATATTCTACAAGAGTTGAGGGTTAGAATAAATATCATATGGAGTGAGGCTAATAGGATGTGGTTGTGGCTCGTGCGGAGATGCTTGCAGTAGGGATGGTCATAAGGTGGCTTCCACAGGTGAGAGGATGCTGAAATTGTTGACTTAGGGTTAAGGGAGCTACTTGGAATATGCAGCAATAGGGTGGTCTGTAAATGAGTGGCAATTGCAAGGCAAGTTGGGGTTAATGAAATTGTTGATCGAGGAAGGATTGGCGTACTGCATGCTTGTGAGATGGTGACTGCTTGTTGGAATTACAAATGGAGTCTAAGATCGAAATTGGGAACCAAATTAGTTCCTAAGGAAAGAGAATCATTGAAACTAGAAACCAAAACTAGTTCTAGGGGAAATAGGATGACCAAAATCCCGAAACTAGTTACGGGTAGGAGTAGGCAACCTAGGTTGTCCACTCCTCTACAATTTTGTAATTTTTCTTTCTTTTGATTTTTTGTAATTTTACAATTTTGGTCCTTTTAAATTATTATTAGGTCAACTTGGTCCCTATTCAATGTAATTTGACCCTTAAACTTTGAATGATTCAATTGTACCCCCGATTCTTGTAATTGTTTTGAATTTAATGCAATTGCATCTTTGAATATTAAATTCAAATTATATATATATTACTAATATAAATTACAAAAAATAAGATGAATAAAGGAAGTAAAAAAATAATAATTAAGAGAAAAAATTAAAACTAAAATAAGAGAAATCTAATAACTAACTAAAAATAAAAATGCCGAGATTTTGGTTATGATAAACGAAGCACCCACCCACCTCCACACACACACACACACCCACATAGATGCATGATAGTATTTTACATTTATTTTTATTTATTTTTTGTAACTTTTTTTACATTTTTTAACAAAGGTTTATAAAAGAAAAGGTGATACAAAATTAATTATAAGAAATATAATAATATATTATTAATTAGAAAAATGAAAATTAATAATGCTACATAATTTAATTTTATTATGATGATTAAATGACGACATCATTATAACAATATGCATGATAGTAGCGGTGGTGGTGACAACATCATGATGACCAATATGATGATAAAAATAATGATAAGAGTTATATTAATATCAAATTTATAGTAATTTTTATTTTAATAGTGATAGCAATGTAATTGCCCGCAATGATATGATATGAGTGGTTTGAACAAGTATGATAGTAATAAAGATATTCATAATATATTTGTGAAGGTTATGAAAAAAATATCAATAATAATGGTGAGTTAATTATAATGGTGGTAATGTTACAAAAAATCTGATGGCAATCAAGAAGTGAAATGAAAATTGGTGTTTATGTTTAACCATGATGGTGGTGGTGGTGAATAAATAGATGAAAGTAGTGGCTATGTTAAATATGATGGTGGTAGATAACGATGATAGAGTTATATTAGTAGTCCTTGTGGTAGTAATATTGGTAACAAGATATCATATAAATAAATAAAGAAAGAAAAAGTAAAACTTAAATTGAAAACTACTTTTTGTTGTTTTTAAAACTTGTTTTAATTCTTAAAATTATTCAAAGAAAAAAAAACAATATTGTAACCAAATATGTTTTAAAAAGAAAATCGCAATGATAACAAAAATGACTTTAATATGTGTTTTTGACACTGTACAATAAAACATAAACTGTATAGTGTTTTGATGCATATGTTGGACAATACACAATAAATTATATAGTACTCGGTACACATTTTGGACATAAGAAAGATTAATTCTTGTTTTTGTTTTTTTCAAAGCTGTCTCGATAGAAAATTTGTCCTACCATAAGGTGAAACAAGCTTATCCAATCTCATGGACAAAATTATTATTTTTTAATATTTTGTATTATTCATTATATATTTATAACTCATTTATTTATTTATTTTATTGGTCAAATTTTGACTAAGCTTACCTGTAAATAAATTTTTACATGTAGGAGCTTAATTGCAAAAGTTTTTCTGATGTAAAAACTGAATTGTATATAATAAAAATTAGAGGACCAAAAATTTTCATTAAGGATTCAAATCTCATGGACTAAAATAATTTTTAGAGACCAAAATGAACTTGTGCAAAAACTATACCCTTCTTTTTCCGTTAGTGTACCAAGCATACCCTTAAGTGATTCATTAACAGATTGTTATCAGAATTCAGAGCTGAGGTTTTACAAAAGAGGCCCAGTAAGATTCATTAGGATCACAGGCCCACTAAAACCAAAATACAGCGTCTATAACATAAGCCCAGTTCAATAATTAAGCACATTCAAGCCGTTGTTGAAGTTCATTTAAAGGCTAACAGAAAAGACAGAGAAGCGGCAAAAGTCAAGCCATAATCTTTTTTTAAAGCACTCCGCTTGCCTCGGTCTTCTTCCACAAACATGAACCAGAAATCGTTGGAAGAAAGAAGGAGAAAGAAGAGCTCACCAATTTGTTGCTCACTAATTCAGATGTTCTTCCTGTTTACGCTGTATGTGGCTCGGGAAGACAACACTTGCTCAATTAGTCTATAACTAATTGATACCCGCGTTACATTATAGTTGGACAATCATTAGATGCATAAAATCAGCAATTCGTATGATATAGTACGAGATAAAAATCTTATTTCTTAAAATTAATGTAAATCAAATTTATTTATTTAGCAAAATCATTTAATTTATATATATTTATTAACAAAATAATCAATAATATTAACATAAAAAGTTATATTTGAATAATTGAAAGGTTATTTCAAAACATTTTTTCAATTATTTTATTTAAAAAAATATTGATTTTAGAACATAAAAAAGAATAAATAACAAATAATTAGTGTTATGTGTGTAGATACATAATTAATTTCTAACAAAACTATATATATATATCATACTTTGTAGATTTAGAGTATATAGTATAAACAATTTGTTTTTTTTTTAAAAAAAAAAGCCATCTAAGTTGTACGAAATATATTAAAGTCAATAAATTCAAATAAAAATATTACAAAATTGGTTCTCATAAATTTAACTTCTTAATTTATGATAAAAAAGATTATTGAATCACAAATTAAATTATAAATTAGTTCATCTCATTTTGAAAAATGAATGAATTAATTATTTTGGTTTCAAAAATAAATTATTAATTTTTTCAAATCAGTGTTGACCACTAATAATTTATTTTTTTATTTCAGAAAAAAATTTCTCATATTTTTGCTTATTTTTTTATTCTTTCTCTATTTCTTAAAATAAAAAATAAAACAAAAAATTAGTTTTTGAACTAAAGGGACTAATGATGTGATGTATTCAAATACATTATTAATTTTCAATAATATATATATATATATTATGATCATATTTAGTAGATTCAAAGTGTATAGTTTAAATAATTTTTTGTAAAAAAATCATCTAAGTTTTATGGAATATATTAAAGTCAATCAATTGAAATAAAAACTACTACAAAATTGGTTCCCATAAATGTTATTTCTTAATTTATGATGAAATAGATTCTTAAATTGTAAATTAAATTATAAATTAGTTCTTCTCGTTTTGAAAAAAGAATGAATTAATTATTTTGGTTTCAAAAATAAAATTTTTAATTTTTTAACTAGTGTTAACCGCGAATAAATTATTTTTTATTTTGAAAAATGTCTTTTACATATTTTTTTATTCTTTCTCTATTTCTTAAAAAAATAAAATAAAATAAATTAGTTTTTGAACCAAAGGGACTAATTATGTTATATAAGCAGATACATAATTAATTTCCTATATATATATATAAACATTTAAAAAAAGCATCTAAGTTTCATGGAATATATTAAAATCAATAAATTGAAATAAAAACTACTAACAAATTAGTTCCCATAAATTTTACTTCTTAATCCATGATGAAAGAGATTCTTGAACCGTAAATTAAATTATCAATTGGCTCATTTTGTTTTGAGAAATGAATTAATTAATTCTTTTGGTTTAAAAAATTAATTTTTTAATTTTTTAATCAGTGTTGACCATGAATAATTTATTATTTTATAAAATGTCTTTTTATATATATATTTTATTCTTTCTCTATTTCTTAAAACAAAAATAAAAACACCTGAAATAGCAAAATGGACAAAAAAAAAAAATTTTTGAACCAAAGGGACTAATTAATTTGTTTCTTGAAGAAAGAGAGACTAATTTATAATCACTCTTGAATAGCAAGGGACTTTGGCTTCCTTGTCGACAATAAGAAGAAAAAAACATTGAAAGAAGACGAAGCATTAAATGCTCAATCTAGAAAAAGAAGAAGAAGAAGAAAATGATGAAAAAGGCCAAAAAATAGAATAAAAAAGAAAATCAGTCAACATCACAAAAGAAGTTTTTCAAATCCATCGAGTATCAAAAGAGAAATTAATAAAAAGGTAGGAGGCGAGAAAATTAAACAATACAATGAATAATGAATCTAAGTCTAAAACAATAGTAAATGAGTAATAAAAATCACAGTTCTTTTTTTTCTTTTACTAATATATATATATATATATATATATATTAAATTAAAAATAAAAGATAAAAATTTTATTGAATTTCATAATTGTTAATCAAATTTTGTATTTCATTCATGCTTCTTTATGTTTTTCATAGATTTTGTTGTTAAAAAAACATGATTCATTTTTAAATAAAAGCCTATAATAATATAAATATAATTTTTTTTAAATATCTTTATTTTTTTTTATAAAGCTAAATCAGAGAAATATATCAACAACCTATAAAAATTTGTGTAAAACTTAACAAATGAATCATTTAAACTTTTTAAAAATATGTACATTTGATATACATACATACACACAAAAAACAATCAACAACATTAGGTATAAAAACATGCATTATAATCATTAGGTGATTCTTTTAAAATATTATTTTATGTCAAATCAATTGAATTTAGAATATTAAAAATAAATAATAGGATATAGTTGGTATTACATGTGTAAATGCAAAATTAATTTTTAATAAAATTATTAATCTCAATACTTTTTTGTATACATCATTACATCATTACCATACTCTATATAAATTAAAAATTATGCTTAAAAAAACATAAGTTGTAAGAAATATATTAAAGTTAATAAAGTGAAATAAAAATAATTTAAAATTTTATTTCAAAAAAAATTGATTATATCAATAATAAGGTAAAGAAACACGTGAATTATATTATTTATAAAAAAAAACATATTAAAAATTCATACACGAGAGAAAGATAAATCATATTTATTAACAAATAAAATTTTATAAAAAAATAAAAAATTTAATTTAATGAGAATTTTTATAATAATCGACAAATTTAAGTGGCCAAAAACATCTTTTAAGAACATGAGGAACAAAAAATATATTTTGAAAAAATGTGAGACAAAAATGGATTAAGTTAAAAACATGAGATGTCAAAATATTTTTAAAAATATGAGAATTTAAAAATACATTTTGAAAACATAAGGGACCAAAAAGGAATGAAGTATAAAATTTAAAAATAAATGCTCAAAAACTATAACAAAATTACAAAAATTCCATTTAAAAATTACAAAAAATACTATATTATGAACAGTGAATCAAGGCAAATGAACAGTATTTTACTATTCAATTGCCCCACTTCTTTTAGTTTTTTTTTTAACTAGTCGGTTGCTCATGCTACGCTGTGAGTCTAATAGAATAAAATTATTTTAAAATTTTTTAATTAAAATTTTTTATTTAATTAATTTTTTCTAATATTTTTTTATAAATTTTTTTGGCTTAAAAAATAAAGCATTCTTCTATATGGATTGATTTTAACTAAAATATTAATCAAGAATTAAAAAAAAATCTTTAAGAATATATTTTTCATAATATTGTATTCTAAAAAATAAATTTATAATTAATGGATAGACTCTTATAAAAACTAACAAATGAAAAAAAATTCTTATTTAATGCTGAAGAGAAGATTATTTTTGAAATTATCTACACAATACTACGGGTAGATAGAGAAAAATTATTTAAAAATTTTATAATTTTTTATTTAATTATTACTATTTTTTTGTTTTTCATAACATTTTGGCTTAAAAAAAACATGATTTATTCTTTTTTATTTAGGGATTCTTAAATAAAAATTTATAATAATTTAATCCTGAAATATTAATTAAGAATTTGAAAAAAAATACTTTAAAAATATATTTTTTATAAGAATATATCCAAAAAATAAAGTTACAATTAATGTATAGACTTGCATAAAAATTAACTAATGAAAAAAAATTATTCTTATTTTATGTTGATGAGAAGATTATTTTTTTTAAAAAGTATATGCATTTGATTATTTACAAATTTTATACTAATAAATATATTTAATTTTTTATATAAAGACTTGTGGTAATTTAAACCTAAAATATTAATTAAGAATTCAAAAAAAAATTTAAAAATATATTGTTTTATAAGAATGTATCCAAAAAATAAAGTTACAATTAATGTATAGACTTACATAAAAATTAACTAATGAAATTTTTTTTATTCTTGTTTAATGTTGATAAGAAGATTATTTTTTTAAAAAAAATTATACGAATTTGATCTATATATATTTATTTACAAAATTATCAATACAATTAGCATAAAAACAATATTTAAATAATTAGTTGGTTCCCTTAAAAAAATATTTTAATTATTTTATTTCAAATAAATTGGTTCTATAATGTTAAAAAAAATATTCATAATAAAGAACTTGTATTATGTTAGAAAATGTATAGTTAATTTTTAATAGAAACAATGATTCAATAGTTTTTTTAATACGTCTTGGCAATACTTGGTGAACTGATATAAATTATTTGAAATACACTTTTAGCCTTTTAGAATATATATATATATATATATATATATATATATATATATATATATATATATATGCAATTGTCATTTAAAAATTCTTACAAATCATGATATATATTATACCAATCTTTTTAAATCATTTTTTAAAATTTTATTCTAAAATTCAAACATAGAATAAAATAAATTATATTTATTAGTAAATAAAATTATATATAAAAATATTAATTGGATGAGAATTTTCATAAAAAATAATAAATTCAAAGAATGAAAAGTAACATAAGCTGAAGTATATGTTAATTTTAAAACATAAAAAGATAATATATATATATATATACACACACATGCTACGTGAAAAAAAAAAAGAAAGCTAAGGATTGAAAAACAATATTACAACATGAGGGACAAAAATAAAAAAAAGTGTTAAATTTCCATATTAATGTCAAAAAATACACAAAAAAACCACACACAAAAATTATTTAAATTATCATCAAGTGAATAGTAATTTTACGCATATGAATCATAAGTGAATAGAAATTTTAGGCATATGAATAGTTTGGATTTCTATACTATGCTACGGATCTGAACAAAACATATTTATTTCGGTTTGATAACATATACTATGTTGCCTAGGTTAACTAAAATATATTAAATAAAATATAAAAGATAAAATTTCATCTAATTTTATAGTTTTTAATCAAAATTTATATCTATATATTTTTTATGTTTCGAATAAATTTTGAAGTAAAAAAATATGACTTGTTCTTTTCTTATGGATTTATTCCTATATAAAAACCCACAATAAACAAATTTTAATATAATATTTTTTAAAAAAATTCTGAATATTTTTTTATAACATTGCATCGAAGAAATAAAGCAATAATTAATACAAAAACTTGTATGAAAATTAATAAATGAAGTTTTTTTTTACGATGAGAAGATTATTTTTTTAAAATATATATATTTGATTTATATATATTTATTTACAAAATAATGAATAATATTAGTATACAAAATTTTATTTGAATTATTAAATGATTATTCTAAAACATTATTTTAATTATTTTATTTAAAAAAATTAATTTTAAAATATAAAAAAATAATAGTAAATAGTTTATATTGTGTGTATATAGATGTATAGTTGATTTCTATTAAAAAAAAAGTAATAGGTTGAAGGATGCATTAAGGTTTGTAGCTAGACGTAGTGCTGTTGTATGTAATAACTACTCGCATCGATACTGTTGCTATTCAAATGGAATCAGCTTTTGTTCGACACTTGGGACGGTTATCCGATGATGATTCTTTGTGTTTGTTCGAGCATCTTGCATTCCGGATGAGAAGGAGAGAAGAACAGGCACATTTAAAAAGCATCGGAAAAGCAATAAGTGTGGCGGAGGTCCCTTAGCTATAAAAGCGGTGGGAAACCTGATGCGCTTAAAGAGAAACAAAAGTGATTGGTTATCTGTAAAAGAAAGTGAGCTCAACAAGATGCAAGAAGAATGGTTTTATCTGCCTTGAAGTTGAGTTATAATAATTTGCCACAACATTTGAAGCAATGCTTTGCACTTTGCTCTGTGTTTGAAAAAGATTATGTGATGAAGAAAGACCATTTAGTAGAGCTATGGATGGCAAATGGATTTATTACTCGTAAAGGACAAGTAGATTTGCATGAGATGCGTCATCAGATGTTCGATGAATTGGTATTCTTTCAAAATGTTGAGGAGGATGGGCTGGGCACCTTGAGTTGCAAAATGCACAATCTTCTCCATGATCTTGCACAATCAATTACGAAACAAGAATGTTGTTTGATGGAGGAAAAACGGATACCAGAAGTTCCTAAAACAGTTCGTCATGTAGGTTTGTCTCATAATCATTTAGCTTCTTGTAAAGAGGACCTTCCACGAGCAAAATCCTTGCGCTCATTCCTTTCAATTAATCCTTATCGCTATCCAAGACGTTGGAGAGATGATCTTTCTCTGTACTTGTCAAGACAAAAGCATCTAAGGGCCTTGAATTTAAATGCTTGCATGTTTCAGAAATTGCCAGACTCTATTACTAATATGAAGTATCTAAGGTATCTAGATGCTTCTAAGTCCTACTAACTCCAAACACCACCGGAAGCCATCAGTTCCTTTCAGAATATGCAGACTCTAAATTTAAGATACTGTGAAAATCTTATATGTTATCAAAAGGTATGAAGCACTTGAAAAATCTCATATATCTTGACCTCAGAGGTTGTGATGCACTTCGATGTGTGCCTACTGAGATGGTACAATTGACTTGGCTGCGAAAGCTTAGCATTTTCATTGTGGGTAAGGAGGATGGTCATCACATAGGGGAGCTGCAAAGACTAAATCTTGGGGGAAAGTTGAGTAGCAAGAATCTTGATAATGTTAAAGGTTTAGCAGATGCACAAGATGCCAATTTGATGAGGAAGACAAACCTTCGAAGATAGCTTGATAATGCTCAGAAGGTTGAGAATTGAAGATTGTCTAAGAAAGAGAAAGGAGAGGAGTGGCCAAAGATAGCTCACATTCCTACAATCATCATCAATGAAAAACTCTCAGAGTCCTCCAAAGACTAGGTGATCGGCCTTTATTTGGTATCTGACAACTCAATTCCACGGTAATACTCATATGCCTATAAAGTTTCTTTTAGTGGAACCATGATTGACATGCTGCATATTTTCTTAGGTCCATGTAATAAATAGACTACTATTCAAAATTCAAGGAACAGATTATCATCTTATGATTTCTCGCTTTTTGCGGTTGACATGATCTCAATCTTATTTCATCTGCCTTCATTTATATAAACAAGGAAGAAGAGAACAGTTTACTTTGTCAAAGTCAAGGCTAGATCGGAGTACTCACAAGAAGCAGAGATTTGATCGGAATTTCTGTTTTGATATAACTAGGTACCTATCTTTAGTTTCCTAGGTTTTGCAAACAAAGCAAATCTTCAGCCATGTTGAAAACGATTAGTGTTATATAGAAACTGGCTGCAATTTGACGGACTGTTGCATAGAACGAAGGAAGAAAGTTTAACAACAATGAATGCAAGTATTTCATAAATAACCTAAAACAAAATGAGGTTTCCGGTAGCTAAACTCCTATTTTAGCACTTTGTGGCGTCAAAACCTTGTTGTTTTAGACTCCTGTTTTAACATTTTGTGACATCAAAACCGCGTTGTTTCAAGACTTTTTAGCCTTAAATGTCGTTTTATCAACTCTTTTAATTGATTTTTTAAAACTTTATTCACTTTAATATAGTTTGAGAGTTGTATGCAATGGTCCTTAAATTTCATTTGTATTAAATTTAAGCCCTTGCATGTAGAGGAAGGAGAGAGAAAGAAGGAGAAAGAAGGGAGGAGAAAGGAGATAGAAATTTCCGAGGAGCTACAATTCAAGCATGGAATCTAATAATATTGGTGTCAATGTGTTTGTCTTTATAGCTAGAGTTTGTTGATGATGATTTTGGCATCTCTAAGTGATTAGAAAAAAAAAAAAAAGATTGAATCCTAGAAATAAAAAAAATATATTTTTTACTATAATTATTAAATTTTGAAATATAATTCACTTTTGTACCAAATTTTTACTTAACCCGATTAAAAATTATTTTATATAGTTCAATTTTTTTAAAAAATAATTCAATTTTAATCATCAAAACTTTACTTAAAAATAAAAAATATTTATTTAATAAACATTCAAATTATTCTTTTATAAATAAGTTTAAAAGGATAATAAATTAGTTAAATGATATAAGTACGAAAAACGTACCAAGAAAGTGTAGTTACAAAATATACAAAAACATTATTTGGTGATTCATCAACAGATTGGTCAGGCCTGATGTTTTGCGAAATTGGGCCACTAAGATGCATTAACAGATTCATTATGGTCACAGGGCTACTTAAACAAACAGACAACCATAGGCCCAGTTCAACTGCCTCTCAAATCAGAAACCAGAAAGGAATCACGTGCACGGTTGTTGACGTTTCGAAGTAAACGTCAAAACAAAGAAACGGCAAAAGTCAAGCCATCTTGAATGTTCTCTTCTCTGGAAATCCTGTTTTCATTACCCTTTCTTTGGTTTACTTTCAACATAACCTTCTCCTGGGTTTCCATTTCTTGTTGCTAAGATCCACCACAAAATAATTTCCCACAAAAAGAACAAAAAAAAAAAAGAAAAGAAAACTATGGCTGAGACAGTTGTTTCTGCTCTTGTGAGTACCATCTTGGGTAACTTCAATTCACTAGCGCTTCAAGAGGTTGGACTTGTTGCTGGCCTGAAAACCGAGCTTGAGAAACTCGAGAGAATCTTCAAAACCGTTCAAGCTGTTCTCCAAGATGTTGAGGAGAAGCAATGGAAGAGCGAGGCGATCAAGAATTGGCTGACAGACCTCCAGGATGCTGCTTATGATGCTGATGATGTGCTTGATGAATTCGCAACTGAAGTTCAGAGGCGCAGACAACACAGAGATCTCACCAACCGAGTAAGATCCTCCCTTTCTTTTAGTGACAAACCGCTAGTTTTTCGAGTGAAAATGGCTCGTAAACTAAAGAACGTAAGAGAAAAATTTGATGCCGTTGCCAAGAAGAGGCATGGCTTCCACATGACAGAAGTTGATAGCTTCGATTGGCGGCTTACCAGCTCGCTTGTGAATGAATCAGAAATCCTTGGAAGAAAGGAGGAGGAAGAAGAGCTGAGCAATATGTTGCTCACTAATTCAGATCGTGATCTCCCTGTTTATGCTGTATATGGTATGGGGGGACTCGGGAAGACAACAATTGCTCAATTAGTCTACAATGATGCAAGGGTGAAAGAGCATTTTGATTTGCGAATCTGGGTCTGTGTCTCTGATGATTTCGACATAACGAGGCTAGCAAGAGCCATCATAGAGTCCATTGATCAAGGCAGCCCTTGTAGTATTCAAGAGTTCGATCCGTTGCAACAATGCCTCCAAGAGAAGGTGACTGAGAGAAGATTTTTGCTTATCCTGGATGACATCTGGGATCATTATCACGGAGAGTGGAACAGGTTGAAGGATGCATTAAGGTTTGGAGCTGGAGGTAGTGCTGTTGTAATAACTACTCGTATCGAGGCTGTTGCCCGTCAAATGGAGTCAGCTTTTGTTCAGCACTTGGGGATGTTATCCAATGATAATTCTTGGTGTTTGTTCAAACGGCTAGCTTTTGGGATGAGAAGGAGGGAGGAGTATGAACACTTAGAAAGCATCGGAAAAGCAATAGTGGATAAGTGCGGTGGGGTTCCCTTAGCTATAAAAGCAATGGGAAACCTGATGCGCTTAAAGAGAAACAAAAGTGAGTGGTTATCTGTGAAAGAAAGTGAGCTATGGGATCAGCAAGATGAAGGAAGAATGGTTATGTCTGCCTTGAAGTTAAGTTATAATAATCTGCCACCACATTTGAAGCAATGCTTTGCGTTTTGCTCTATGTTTCCGAAAGATTATGAGATGGAGGAGGACCAGCTAGTAGAGCTATGGATGGCAAATGGATTTATTCCTTGTAAAGGACAAATGAGTTTGCATCAGATGGGCCACCAGATGTTCGATGAGTTAGTTGGCAGATCATTCTTTCAAGTTGTTGAGAAGGATAGGCTGGGCACCCCGACTTGCACAATGCACTATCTTCTCCATGATCTTGCACAAACAATCACAAAACAGGAGTGTTGTTTGATGGAGGATAATAGGATACCAGAAGTTCCTAAAACAGTTCGTCATGTAGGCTTTTTTCAGAGTCATTCAGCTTCTTGTAACGAGAACCTTCTCCTAGCAAAATCATTGCGCTCATTCGTTTCAATTAATGATCATGGCCGTACAAGGCATTGGAGAGATGATTTTTCTCAATACTTATCAAGACAAAAGCATCTTAGAGCCTTGAGTTTAAATGCTTTCCATATCCAGAAATTGCCAGAGTCGATTGCTAATATGAAGTATCTAAGGTATCTAGATGTTTCAAGGTCCTACAGACTCCAGACACTACCGGAATCAATCAGTTCCTTTCAAAATTTGCAGACTCTAAATTTAAGAGACTGCAGCAATCTTTATATGTTGCCAAAAGGTATGAAGCACTTGAAAAATCTCATATATCTTGATCTCAGAGGTTGTGATTCACTTCGATGTATGCCTACCGGGATGGGACAATTGACTTGCCTGAGAAAGCTAAGCATTTTCATTGTGGGAAAGGAGGATGGTCATCACATAGGGGAGCTGCAAAGACTAAATCTTGGGGGAAGTTGAGTATCAAGAATCTTGATAATGTTAAAGGTTTAGCAGATGCACAGAATGCCAATTTGATGAGGAAGACAAACCTTCAGTCATTGAGTTTATCTTGGCGAGGAGAAGACAACAGCAACATCAGTGAGAATAACAGTGAAGATGTGCTACATGGCCTCGAACCAGATTCCAATCTTAAGAAGTTTGAGATAAGCGGATATGGAGGTTCAAAGTTTCCAGAATGGATGACGGAGTTGCTGCTACCAAATCTAGTGGAAATCTCACTATTGTCCTGCATGAAATGTGAACATCTTCCACCTTTCGGGAAATTGCAGTTTCTGAAGTGTCTTCACTTGAAGAAAATGGATGCCGTCAAGTGCATTGGAAATGAGATGTATGGAGATGGAGAAAATCCATTCCCATCCTTGAAGAGGCTGTATTTGGGTCCAATGAGTAGCTTAGAGAAGTGGACAACCAATACCACGGGTGGGAATGAAATTTTCACTTGCCTTGATGAATTAGGGATTGAAAATTGCCCCAAGTTAGTGGAATTACCAATTATTCCCTCAGTCAAAAGCTTAACAATCAGGGACTGCAGTGTCACATTGCTGAGGTCAGTTATGAATTTCACTTTTATCACCTCTCTTAGCATTGAGAAATTTGATTACTTGACGCATCTTCCGGATGGACTGTTGCAAAACCACACGATCCTTCAACGTCTGTCCATAGAGAACCTGAAAAGTTTAAAGTCGCTGTCAAATCAGCTAAATGGCCTATCTGCTCTTGAAAGCTTGTTCATTTTCCAGTGTGATGAACTTGAGAGCTTGCCCGAAGGTCTCCAGAACCGTAATTCTTTGCGGAGCTTAAATTTACTCTCTCTTCCAATCACTGGATTGTGTGATTTACCGTCTTCTCTTTCTAGCTTATACATTCAACAATGTAAAAGATTTACCTATTTATCTGAGGGACTCGAAAATTTGACAAGACTCGAGAGTTTGTATCTTAATGCGTGTCCATCGTTGCAGTTGACAGAGGATATCAAACATCTTACTTCTCTTAAATATCTGGATATCGTGCATTGTGAAGGACTCTCTTCCCTGCCAAATCAGATTGGGCATCTGGCGTCCCTTTCATACTTGACGATTGAAAATTGCCCTAATTTGATGTCGTTGCCAGAAGGGATACGGAGTCTCAATATGCTCGGAGAGTTGAGAATCGAAAACTGTCCAAATCTGGAGAAGCTGATCAGCAAGAAAGAGAAAGGAGAGGAGTGGCCAAAGATAGCTCGCATCCCTACAATTTTCATCAACCAAAAACTCATAGAGTCCTCCTAAGACTAGATGATCGGCCTTTATTTGGTATCTGCCAACTCAATTCGACGGTAATACTCATTCCTATACACTTTCTTTTAGCGGACCCATGATTGACATGCTGCATATTTTCTTACGCTCATGTGATAAATAGACTGCTCTTCATAATTCAAGGAATAGATTACCGTCTTATGATCTTTCGATTTTTGCAGTTGATATGATCTGATCTGCCTCCATTTATCTAACCAAGGAAGAAAAGAACAGTGAAGTTCGTCAAAACTAGTAAGTTAATCTTTAGTGTCCTGGTTTTTGTAAGCAAAGTAAATCTTCAGGCATCTTGAAATGATTATTATTATATAGTTTCTTGCTATAATTGATGAATTGTTGTGTAGCAAGAAACTATATTTTCAAATTACTTTTTCTGCAGCTAAGTCTTTATGTTTTGGCATCAAAATGGCATGGTTTTGAGCTTTCTTTTTCTTGTTTCATGAAAGTACGTCATTTACCTCAACAATTTTAAGTGATTTTTTAAACTTTTTTCCACTTTAATCCTTATAGTTTGAAAGTTACAAGTCCTTGAACTTCATTTATGTCAAATTTAGGTCCATGCATTTAGAGGGAGGAGAGAAAAGAGATAAATCTCCAATAAACTACCTGTAATCTGAACGCATAATCAGTAATATCGGTGTCAATATGTTTGTCTTCACTGCAAGAATTTGTTGATGATAGTTTTGGTGTTCCAAATGATTGGAAAAAGGAGATTGAGTCCAACAAATAAAATTGAGCTTTTAAATTTTATTTGATAGTTTTTTTATTTGAAAGTAGATTTGAGCATATTAAGAGGTTTCAAATGGTTACTAAACGTTTTTAGGATGATTCTAAGATGTTTTTGAGTCAAATATAGGTGATTTTACGTTGTCATATGTTTCGTAAAATATATTTATACTCGTAAAAAAGAATATATATATATATATATATATATATATATATATATTTTGAGATGTTTATCAGCATAAATGCCCTTACTATACATAAAAATTCCAGATTTGCAATTTGTGATTTTAAAATTTTTTAGTGCCCATTAATTGCATATTAAAAAAAATGGCCTCAGAAGACGCCATTTTCCCAACAATTTTAAGTGTTCTTTTGAAACTATTTTGCACTTTAGTTCCTACAAGCTAGTTGCTCGTGTTATGCTGTGGGTTTGGTAAAACAAAATCATTTTAAAGTTTTTCATTATAATTTTTAATTAATTTTTTTTAATTTTTTAAATTAATTTTTTGCTTAGAAAAACATAAATGATTTTTTTTTTATGGATTAGCTTTAACTAAAATATTAATCGAGAATTAAAAAAAAAACTTTAAAAATATATTTTTAATAATATTGTATTTCAAAAAATAAAGTTATAATTAATGGATTTATTCTTATTTAATGCCGATGAGCAGATTAATTTTTAAAATAATTCATGCAATGTTGTGGCTAGATAGGATAAAATTATTTCAAAATTTTATAATTTTTTCATTAATTTTTTATTTAATTATTACTATTTTTCGTGTTTTTTATAAAATTTCTGTTTAAAAAAAATGATTTATTCTTCTTTATTTAGGGATTCTTCAATAAAAACTTGTAATAATTTAAACCTTAAATATTAATTGAGAATTTAAAGACAAATACTTTAAAAATATATTGTTTCATAAGAATATATTCAAAAAATAAAGTTACAATTAATATATAGACTTACACAAAAATTAATTAATGAAAAAATAAAATTTTATTCTTATTTAATATTGATGAGAAGATTACCTTTTTTTTTAAGTATATGCATTTGATCATTATATATTTATTTACAAAATAATCAATAAAATTAGCATAAAAAATAGTAGTTGAATAATTGGTTGGTTCCCTTAAAAAATTATTTTATTTCAAATAAATTGGTTCTATAATGTTTAAAAAAAATATTCATATTAAATGATTTGTATTATGTTAGAAGATGTAAAAATGATAAATTCAAAAAAAAAAATGAAATTTAAATAATAAAAATAATATAAGGTGAAGTACATGTTAATTTTAAAATATAAAAAGATAACACACACACGCACACGCGCACACACACACGCTGCGTGAAAAAAAAAAAAAAAAAAAAAAAAAAAAAAAAACTAAAGATTGAAAAACAATGTTGCAATATGAGGGACGAAAAAAAAAGTGTTAAATTTGCATATTAATGCCCAAAAAACACACAAAATGACCTAAATTGCCATCAAGTAAAGAGTAATTTTTTTGCATATGAACGGTAACTCAATAAGAATTTTAGACATATGAACGAGTTTGGATTCTGCGTTATGCTACGAACCAGAACAAAACATATTTATTTCGGTTTGATAATAATACTATGTTGCCGATTAACTAAAATATATTAAATTAAATATAAAATATAAAATTTCATCTAATTTTTAATCAAAATTTATATCTATATATTTTTTTTATGTTTTGAATAAATTTTGAAGTGAAAAAAAAAATAGATTTGTTCTTTCTTATGTATTTATTTCTAAATAAAAACCCATAATAAACAATTTTTAATATAATTTTTTTGAAAAAAAAATCTTAATATTTTTTTTTATAACATTGCATTGAAGAAATAAAGTAACAATTAATATAAAAACTTGTATGAAAATTAACAAATGAAACCTTTTACTTGGTTAGAAGATTATTTTTTAAAATATGTATATTTAATTTATATATATTTATGTATAAAATAATGAATAGTATTAGTACACAAAATTATATTTGAATTATTAAGCGGTTATTCTAAAATATTATTTCAATTATTTTATTTTAAAAATTAATTTTAAAATATAAAAAAATAATAGCAAATAGTTGGTATTGTGTGGGTAGATGTATAGTTGATTTCTAATAAAATCAATGACTCTAATATTATTATTTTTTATACATCATGATCGCACTCAATGAGTAAGAATGTATAGCATAAATAGAAAAATATTTTTAAAAAATTAAATTATAAAATATATATTGAAGTTAATAGAGTGCAATAAAAATTATAAAATTGATTTCGATAAAATTTGATTATATAATGAATAAGAAAATAAAATACGTATCTTGTATTTTTAAATTTTGATTATATAAGAATTAAGCAAACAAAAACTAGTATAAAAAAAATAAATTATTCGAATCCATAAATAGAGAAAATGAATCATCTTTAGTAATGAATAAAATTATATAAAAAATGAGAATAAAAATTAACTTCATGAGAATTTTTATAATAAATCGAAAAGATCAATTTTAAACAATAAAAGTAGTATATATTTATTCTAAAATATAAAAACATATCGTATATATTATCTAACCGTTAGTTGTGTAGAAAAAAGTAACGATTGATTTTTAAAAATTTTAATACCTAATTAAATAAAAAAAAACATAAATTGATGAAAAAAGCAAAGGAAAAACAAACCAAAGAAAAAAAAAACATGTAGTGCATCAACTAGGGATTGAAATTTTTATTTTAAAATTTTAGGAACCAAAACAAAATAATTTTAAAATTATGAAAAGAAAAAACCTAAGAGTGAACACATTGTGAGGGTAACACCTAATTAAATAAATAAAAGAACATAAATTGATGAAAAAAAAAGGCATGTCGTGCATAAGTTAGGAATTAAAATTTTTATTAAATTTTTATTTTAAGATTTTAGAGATCAAAATTAAATAATTTAAACATTTGAAAAAGGAATTAAAAAATCTAAAAGTGAATAGTATATTACAAGGGAATGAACAATATTTTCATTATTTAACCCCCTCCCTAAAAGAGGAGAGAGGAGGCGAGAAGAGAGGAGAGAGAAATTTTTTGTGAGTCGCAATCTTAGCATGTATTTCGGCAATATTAGTATTAATTTTTTTTGCCTTTATGATGTCGATTGATGATGGTTTGGTGCCATAAGTGATTAGGAAAAGAAGATTGAGTTGGAAAGAAAATTAGGTTTTTGAATTTGATATTTTTGTATTTATAGAGTTGATTTTAGCATATTTAGAGGTTTAAAATAGTTTTAAAACATTTTTTGGATGTTTCTAAAATAGTTACGAGTCAAATAGGTGTACAAAATTGGGTGAGGGTGAATTGAAAGTCGTTCTTTTTTTTTTTTTTTTTTAACCGAGTAGCCGAATGCGCGTGGGCCTCGGCCTAGAGAGCTTGCTAGGCCGGCCTCACTCTTTTTGCTTTTTCTTTTTTTCCCCCTAATTTCTCGCTCTTTCCTTTGGTTTTGATTTTGTTTTTTTTTTATATATAATGTTTATTGGATTAATCATTATATACATTTTAATTATTTAAAATATTTTTCCTTATAAAAAAATAATTATAAGTATTTTTAAGTCTTTAAATTATACACAACTATAAAATTAAGTTAAAATTTTATTTTTGTTATAAAATAAATAGAAATGATAGGAGAATTGAAGAAAAGGATGACAAGAAAATAAAATCACTATAATGTGGATACAAGTAATAAGAACTTCAAAGTTTCTCTTATTCTCTCTATAAAACTTGTACACCAACTAATGAATAATCAAGTCTATTTATAGGCTTCAAAATTGAGGAGAGAATTGGAAGGGACTATGAATAATCAATTGCATCACCCTTTCAATTTTTCATATTGAATGATGAATTGAATCATATTAAGAATCATGAGTAGTGGGGATATGAAAAGTAGATGAACATGATGATGGACATTCATTATTTCATAATACTCCCCCTTAAATGTCCATTGTACAAGGAACATGCCTCGTTAAAACCTTACCGGGAAAAAACCCGAGTGGGAAAAAAATCATAGTGAAGGAAAAAGAGTACAATATTCCTTGCACACATTAATCCTTATTTTGGTCTCCCCTTGTTGAAGGCATTATTTAAGATTCTAAGACGACGCATTCCAATCTTGTGAATCATCTTCTCAAAAGTTACGGTAGGTAATGCTTTAGCGAATAAATCTGCTTGGATTGTCACTTTGATGTATTCTTCCTTCAATGGAATTATACAAACAGCATTATCCTTATATAATATTGTTGGAACTTCTTTTTTGATAGATAAACTGCATGTGTCTCGGATACGATGAATCGTTGATCTTAACCAAACACATTCTCGACTTTCCTCATGAATTGATACTTCGCATGATTTAAAGATGTGACGACTATAGTTTGCTTCGTAGAACTCCAAGATATAGTTGCATCTCCATATGTAAATATATAATCGGTTGTGATCGAGCTTTGTGTAGATCGGATAAATAACTCGCATCCGCATAACCAATTAATCTTGTCTTTGATTTATTGAAGTAATATAAGCCCATATCAATTATTCCTCGAATAGAACATAGTATACATTTAACTTTATTTCAATGTCTCTATATTGAAACGGAACTATGACTTGCTAACAAATTTATAGAAAAGACTATATCGAGTCGAGCATTATTAGCAAGATACATCAATGCACCAGTAGCACTAAAATATGGTACTTCAAGACCAAGTAGTTCTTCGTTATCTTCTCGAGGTCAAAAAGAGTCTTTTTAGATATCAAGTGAATGAACTATCATTGGGCTAGTCAATGAATGATCTTTATAAAGAATCATTGTAGAACCTTTTTCTATATAAATTGACTGATGAATGAAAATCTCATTTTTTTGAGTGCTCGAACTGCAGGTCGAGATAATATTTTATTTTCCCAAGATATTCACATCAAATTCTCTTTTTAGGTAACTTATGACACTTGGAATCTCTTCGAGAGTTCGATAATATTTAAGTTACCAACATATACAACAAACCCCTTTTCAAATAAAAACATATGAACAAATAAGGTTATTTTTTATAACTTTCTTTCAATAAATAATTATTGAAGTGATTATAACACATGCACACGGGTTAGTAATAAATAGTAGATATAAAAATAAAATATAAAAAGTATAAATTGAATTTCTAAAAAGCAAAATAATAAAATAAATACTAAAATAATCCTAATAGAGATCTCTATAATTTAATTGAATTCTTATCTCGAGAATATGTATTATATGCTTCGGCATGTCAAGTCCTTCTAGGACTTTCATACTTATTTCATTTCAAATGAACAAATAAGCTGTGATCACATTCATTAAATGCATGCATATGAATGTTTTTCATATATTTTTTTCATACTAATGAGATAACAATAAACAATTGCATCCACTATAGGAGAATATCTTTCCTCATAGTCAATGTCAATTCTTTATGAAAACTTTTGTGTTAAAAGTTTTGCTTTATATCTTATAATCTCATCTTTTTTATTTCATTTTCTCATAAATACATATTTGTATCCCACTAGCTTAACATCTTCGAGTGTTTTAGCTATAGGTTCAAAAAACTATTCTTTTATAAGAGAATATAATTTTGCCTAAATTGCTCTTTTCATTTAGGCCAATCATCTTTATGTCGACATTCTTCAATAATTTAGGCTCGGGATCCTTATTTTCATCTATAATATCAATTGCAATATTATATGTAAAAATCTTATCAATAGATATTTCTTTTCGATCCTATTTTCTCTCTGCATTGATATAATTTATCAAAATCTCTTGATTTTTCTCAAGTATTTAGACTTCTTCGGAAGCCTATTATCGAAATATATTGGACCATTTTGTGAATATTTTCATCTTGCCCTCTTCTTTTAGGGATTTTTATCTTTAGAACCGATCGATCTTCCACGCTTCGGGAGTGCTTTAGATTTATTAGCTATAACATTAATAGATCGTCCTTACGGGACATCAATTCTAATATAAGCATTCTCACATGCATTATAGTTACTCATTTAGGATCTAAGAATGCATCTAGCGGTCGGTTTCTAATACCTTATAAATGAATTATCTTTTGAACTTCGGTTCACATTATTTTGTACGAGATTCAATATGATATAAAGATAGAGTACTCCATGTAATCTTTTTTTTTCAACATTTTCAACTACTTATTTTTCTCTCTTCCCCTAATGTTGGAAAAACTTTTTCATCAAAATGAAAGTCAATAAATCGAGCTGTAAAAATACCTCTTATTCATGAATCAAGAGATCGAAGAGGATTCAAATCTAACATATATTCTCAATCTCTTTTAAGTGCTCATTTTATTTTCTTATGAAGGAGCACTAAGGATATACATCTGCAATATCGGATGACCATAAATCAACCGAAGATGAGAGAATTTTTGATAACTTATAGGTCATATGTGAATAACTGTTGTTGCATGTAAGATTGCATGTCCCCAAACATAAACATGGAGTTTTATTTTTAGATAATGGTTTAGCTATCAATTAGAGCCTTTTGATAAATGATTTTGCTAAACCTTTTTGAGTATGAACATGAGCAATAGGATGTTCAACCTTTATTTTAATAGCCAATCAATAATAATTTAATGCTTGAGAAATAAATTCATCGGCATTATCAAGGCGACTTGTTTTAATGGCATAATTTGAAAATTATGCTGAAAATCAAGTTATTTGCTAGCAATCTCGAAAACGTCGGGTTTCGAATAGATAACAAGCATATATGTGATCATCTTATGGACGCATTTATCAAAATTGTAAAATATTTAAATGGTCCACATGGTGGATGAATTAATCCACATATATCACCTTGAATATATTCTAAAATACTGGAGATTCAATCTCAATTTTACTTGATGATGACTTAATCATCAATTTACCTTGGCAACATGTAAAACATGA
Organism: Dovyalis caffra; assembly: GCA_963924115.1. Lineage (NCBI taxonomy): Eukaryota > Viridiplantae > Streptophyta > Magnoliopsida > Malpighiales > Salicaceae > Dovyalis > Dovyalis caffra. The sequence goes on along the minus strand of CAWUPB010000957.1, from coordinate 1,520,066 downwards.
AAGTTCATTAAATTGAAGAATCTTCTAGCTCTTCGATAGATGTCCTTATGAATTTTTAATAATTTTTCACATCATGAAAGACCCAAGATAGCACAATTTGGTCATGTCATATAATAAAAGTATTTAAATTAGTAAACTTACGGTTTACTATAATATTTGTTTCAATCATTTCAATGTTTGTAATAAAGACTAGAAGAGAAAACGAATAAATTTTTTTTGATAGATATTTTCTATCCGGTATAATGATTATAACATATAAGAATTCGCATTTGCTATCTTAATATGATATCAATTTAGATAAATATCTTTGAAACTCAACAAATATCCATGAGACTTTGAAAAGAATAGTACATCATTCATAATAAATTTATCATTTCAGATAATAACATATTTGCTCTTCTAGGCCTTTAAATTAGTCACTTCAAGTAATAATATATCGACTATTCTAGAGCCTTTAAACATTTTCTCTTCAAGTAATAATTTATTCACTCTTCTAGAGCTTCAAAAATTTATCTCTTCAAGTCATGATATAATCGCTCTTCTAGAGCCTTCAAAATCTATCTCTTTAGATAATAATATAGTTGCTCTTCTAGAGCTTTCTATTATATTGATATTATCATATATAATATTAACATAAAATAAATAATCAAATAAATCAATACAAAATAAATAAATCAATATATGCCTCATAAACATAAACAAATAAATAAATAGTAAAATAAATTTGTAACCATTAATATACAACATAAATTATAAGAAATATAAAATATTTTATTTATAAATATAAAAACTAATAAGTAATTAATTTCAATTAATATTACTTTGATATATAAAATTAGCCTTTATATTTTACTTTTTTTTTCTTTTTCAACGAGGCTCGACAAGGCTTAATGAGGTGCTTTGGTGTACGACGAGTACACGACTAATGTCCATTCATACCATATTTATAACATTCATTTTCAAAATGCTGACTTTATCTATTTTCATTCTTTTTTTTTTCATAGTTATCCATTTCGGTGGTGAGATGTAATATTATGGTTATTACGATTACAATGATAATTATTTCGACCATATTCATGGCTATGATCACATCTTCATCCATGTCTAAAATTATTATTAATTGTCACATTCACTTCAAGGAATGGAGTAGATCCAATTGGATGAGATTTATTCTTTTTCATTTTATTTAGCCATTAACAAGTATGAAATCGATCCAAAATATTTCTTAAACTCTTTTTCTCGATATGCTACTGCAGGAGCATATTTGAGGCATGAAAAGTAGATGATATTAACTAAGCATCAAGTACTCATGATCAATAATTCTTACCCAAAATGTCAAAGGCCACAAAATCAAGTTTTGTGATGGTTGATAAGATATCATTAAAATTATATATTGCAAAGTATAATAATAATGTTAGGAAATAAGAACAAATATAATAATAAAATTAAAGCTTTTCAAATAACATATATTAGATCATTAGTAGATCATTTAAGTTTTTCAAATATATATTTCATGTATCAATAGATTTAACGTACATGAATAAATTAGATACAAACCTTTTAATGATCTAAATAATTTAGATCTTTTGGTAGAGCACTTGTATAGAAGAAATCCAATTGTTGAAACAATTGATTAAATCTTTTAGTAGATACATACCTCATGGTCTATTGTCTCGATTGGTTAGAGCATCGTGCTGATAACGTGTTATAAAATAAATAGAAATGATAGGAGAATTGAAGAAAATGATGACAAGAAAATAAAATCACTATAATGTGGATACAAGTGATAAGAACTTCAAAGTTTCTCTTATTCTCTCTATAAAACTTATACACCAACTAATGAATAATCAAGTCTATTTATAGGCTTCAAAATTGAGGAGATAATTGGAAGGGACTATGAATAATCAATTGCATCACCCTTTCAATTTTTCATATTGAATGATGAATTGAATCATATTAAGAATCATGAGTAGTGGGGATATGAAAAGTAGATGAACATGATGATGGATATTCATTATTTCATAATAATTTTATAATTATTACTACGGTGTTGATTATAAAAGAATAAAAACAAACACGAGTCAAGTTCTATTTGTCTTATTGAATTTTCAAAAGCAAAAAATATTAAATTTACATGTGAATGAAAGATTTTTAAAAAACAGTAAAAACATTTAGTTATTGGTGTTTTCTTACGATGTGACGTATTTCATAAACTATATTTATGCTCATCATATATGAGAAAAAGGTATAAAAAAAAATTTATATAAATTGAGATACTTAGCAACATAAATGCCCCTATATTACATAAAAAATTTATTTGAAAAAAAAAACAAAAATTAGTGCCCATCGAATACATCTAATTAACAATGTCAAAATAATAATAATAATAATAATTAAGAAAAAAGAGCTGCTTTTGGTATGAATGAATTTTACAGAATCATCTAATGTGATAGTTTATCAATATATGTGTTGATTTTTATTTTTATTTTTTGATTCGTACTGAAGCTTTTATTGAACACAATCAAGCTGGATGCATGGAGCAATATTTGACTTTTTTTTTTAATCATAAACTCCAGAATTGTGGTCATGGAGTTTGATAACCAGTTATATTTATATAGCTCACTCAAGCTGGAAGGATAGTCGAGTCAATCCTGGGCCTATTTAAAATGGTTATTTATGCCATGGTTCACTGGATGGTGCTGTAGTGATGGCATCCATAAAATTTCAAATCATAAATTAAGTCAATATTCTGAACATAGGAGCCAGACACTATTACCTGGTGGTCTGATACAGGCAGACTTTCTGGTTGTAAAGCTTCCTGCATGTCATCGTTAGACCCTGAAATTCAGAGGTAGGAAGGAGGGCACAGCTAGCTAGGCTATGAGTCTCAAAAACATTTTTTAAACTCGCCTAAAATGCACTTGTTAGTAGCAGGAACAAATCAATAATTTAATTTCTGGTTGATGATGATTTGTTGTTCCAATTCTATCAGATCACCAACACCATCCATTGGCTCTTGTCAGGCCAAACAGAGGAGAAATTAAATAAAACACAAAAAAGCAAGGTTTTATTATTATTATTATTATTATTATTTAAAGTACAAGCTGAACCTAAATTGTGTTAAATCGTGCCATGAATATATATATACACTTTGTAATGAATTGGTGAAATTAAAAGTAGTGGCACGAGAAACCAAGATGCAGTATTTATAGAAACCGTTTCTGAAGCCATTATATCTAGCACTTTATAGCATAGCATTCAGTTCATAAAAGCAATAGGAAACATGATGCGCTTAAAGAGAAACAAAAGCGAGGGGTTATCTGTAAAAGAAAGTGATCTTTGGGATCAGCAAGATAAAGGAAGAATGGTTTCATCTGCCTTGAAGTTAAGTTATAATAATCTGCCACCACACTTGAAGCAATGCTTCTCGTTTTGCTCTATGTTTCCGAAAGATTAGGTGATGGAGAAGGACCAGCTAGTAGAGCTATGAATGGCAAATGGATTTATTCCTTGTAAAGGACAAATGGGTTTGCATGAGATGGGCCATGAGATGTTCGATGAATTAGTTGGCAGATAATTCTTTTAAGACGTTGAGGAGGATGAGCTAGGAAACCTGACTTGCAAAATGCATGATCTTCTCCATCATCTTGCACAGTCTATTATGAATGAGGAATGTTGTTTGATTGAGGGTAATAAGATACCAGAAGTTCCTAAAACAATTCATTCGTCATGTAGCTTTTTCTTAAAGATATTCTACTTCTTGTAATAAGGACATTTGCAAAGCAAAATCATTGAACTCGTTCCTTTCTATTGATGTTTATGGTGGTCCTAGGCGCCTGAGAGATGATTTTTCTCAATACTTGTCAAGACGAAAACATCTAAGAGCCTTGAATTTAAATGCTCTCTTGTTTCAGAAATTGCCAGAGTCGATTGCTAATACGAAGTATCCAAGGTATCTAAATGTTTCTAGGTCCTACGAACTCCAGACACTACCAGAATAAATCAGCTCCCTTCAAAATTTGCAGACTCTAAATTTAATTAGATACTGCATCAGGCTTTACATGTTGCCAAAAGGAATGAAGCATCTGAAAAATCTCATGTTAGAAATCAAGTAACAACTTGGCGGATCCATTTACAAAAGGGCTTACTAAAGATTTAGTAAGGAAAACTTCAATTGGAGTGGGTTTAAGACCCTTCTCCTAGAATCACTAGTAATAGAAACCCAACTTTTCTCCAATATTACCACTAGTTAAAAGTTCAATGGGTAAAAACAAGTTACCGATAAGTTGCTGTAAAAGTACTAGGATACTTCACTTATGTTACCATTCCAAGCTAACTAGTACTAATAAAGTTTGGAGGATGAGTTATGAACTCTTAATGAGGATTAAGTTATAGAATATGACTAATATATTCGAACTTAATAGGAACTTCACCTCTATAAACATAAGGAGTGATGCCGCTCCTGGCAAAAGCTCAAGGGTCGACTTTTGGAAATGTTTATGAAAATCTAGGATGTAGCATATGGCTATATAAGTGCTAAAAGTTTATTTAGAATCTCTAAAAGAAGTTGGATTAAATCACGTGTGTGGTATTTCCAGGTTTTAATACAAGGGATATTGGTTCAATCGCTTAAGATACCATTTACTTCATTAAGACTTTGAGATATTTACACTAAAAGGAGATTCAAGTCAAAGACATCTTCCTTTATGAGTGATACTATCGGGACTTAACACTATTATCTAAGTGAGGGATTGCTACAACTCTTAGGAATGTTAGATAATAAGTTAAGTGTACTATAAAGGAAATTTGAAAGTGTTTTCAAGTGGGATTTTGTCCCACATTGGAAAGGAATGGAAAGAAGAGGTAGCTTATAAAGTGGACCTCTAGCAAAACTTTCAAATATTTGAATGAAGGAATTGGAGGAAAAACTAGGCTAATTAGTTGGAATTATATATTTAAATAATCAAAGACTAGCACTTTGCATGTGTGCATGTGTATGATTAAGAAATTTATTTTTATTTCTTAATGTAATTAAATTTGTAATTATTTAATTAATTATGTTTTTACTTTTCTCATGCAGCTAATTAGTTATTAACGGTTTTCAAACTTTATGATTGTTAGGATCTAACGAGTTATGTACGTTAGGGGCTATAATTGCAAAATTACCTCCTACTTGGAATGATTACATAAAAAAGATGCTTCATACCACCGAAGACTTTACTTTGGAATAGGTTGAAAAACATCTTCGAACCGAAGAAGAGACTCGAAACTTACAAAAGAGGAACTATGAACTATTTTCAAAGTGAATTATGTGGATGAGAAGAAGCCAAATTCGAAGGAAAGAAGCATTCGGAGAGAGCAATTCGGAGGGAGGAAAAGAAAACATTAAGAATTCTCGAGCTCTAATGCAACGAAAAATAAGACAAACAAGGCATGTTATCATTGCAGAAAGAAAGGCCATTTCAAACGTGATTATCGATACTTAAAGAAGCAAAGCATAGAGAATGCCAATGCTACAAATATGGTAGAGAAAGAAACTAATGCACTTGTTGCAATGATTTACGACTTACACATTGGCATGATCACGGAATTGAACATGGCTGCCGCAACCAATACCTTTGATTGGTGGTATGATTTTGGTGCCACTTGTCCATGTGTGCAACGACAAAGCTTAATTCAAGACCTTTGAGAAGGCCATTGAAGATTACGAAGTGATAATGGGAAATAAGGACACCGCAAAGGTTCTTGGCAAGAGCACTTGTTGAAATATTGTTTACTTCGGAAAGAAGTTAATGTCGATCAATGTTATGTATGTTCCCGACATTAGATAAAATTTTGTATCCGTTAATCTGTTATGTAAGAAGGGGATTAAGGTTGTGATAGAATCGACAAAGTTGTATTCTCTAAGAATAGTGCATTTGTAGGCAAAGGGTACTCTTGTGATGGCATGTTCAAACTCGGTATTATTAATAAGATGAATGTTTCTACTTATATTATTGACTCTTCTTCTTTTCATTCATAGCATGGTAGATTAGCACATGTTAATTTCGATTCTATTAAATATATGTTAAAACATGGCTTAATTTCTTACAGTGATACTAGTAATGGAAAGTGTGAAATTTGTATACAATCAAAGATGACTAAGAAACCTTTTTCCTTCGAGTTGAAAGATCTTCCGAATTATTATAACTTTTTCATTCGATATTTGTGAATGAAATGAAATTTTAACTAGAGGAGGAAATAGGTATTTATTACTTTCATTGATGATCATACTAGATACACTTTTGTGCACTTAATGAAAACTAAAGATCAAACTTTTAACATGTTTATATGTTATAAATGCGAAGTTGAAAATTAAAGAGAAAAGAAGATTAAAGTTTTAAGAAGTTATAGGGGTGGTGACTATTTTTCTACTGAATTTTCTTCCTTTTATGAGGCTAATGACATTATAGACGAAATGAGTGCACCCTATACCCCATAACAAAATGGTTTAGCTAAAAGAAAGAATAGAACACTAGTTGATATGGTGAACACTATGATTTTGATTGCTAACTTACCTAATAATTTATGCGGTGAAGCATTGTTAACTACGTGTCATGTGCATAATAGAATACCTTCTCGAAACTTAAAGTCTCTCCATATGAATTATGAAAAGGAAGAAAATCAAATCTAAATTATCTTAGAGTTTGGGGTTGTCTAGCCTTCTATAGAGTCACGGATCCTAAACGAAACAAGCTAGGACCAAAGCTCTAAGAAATGTATTTGTAGGATATGCTAAACATTCCAAGGCATACAGAGTTACTTGGATTTAGAAACTATTGTGATAGTAGAATCTAGGGATGTCGAATTTATTGAACATAAATTTGTCAATGATTCTAATACTACTACATAAACGAGATAAATAAATTGATCCAAGTTCACTATCTAGTGGTAAGAGAAAAACTAATGATACTCCTAGTGAACCTAGGAGAAGTCAAAGGACTAGAAAAAAAAACCTTGGATTCAGATTTTATTGATCCACGATTTATTGTCTTCCTAGTTGAAGATGATAGAAAATTTATACTTAACAAAATACCTATTTTATTAAATATAGAAGAATATCCTAAAACCTATAGAGAAGCTATGACATCAAAAGATGTAGCATTCTAAAAGGAGGCAATCAATGACAAAATTGACTCAATATTATCCGATAATACTTGGGTGTTAGTGGATTTACCTCCTAGTTCAAAACCTATAGGTTGTAAATGGGTATTTCACAAAAAGTATAATATTGATGGATCAATACAAACTTTTAAGGCTAGATTAATGGCCAAAGGATTTAGGCAAAAGGAAGGTGTTGATTATTTTGACACATATGCACCGGTGGCTAGGATAACATCCATTAGAGTACTATTTGCTCTAGCTTCCATTCATAATCTGATTGTGCATCAAATGGATGTTAAGACAGACCTTCTTGAATGGTGACTTGGATGAAAAAGTATATATGGAACAACTCTGAAGGATTGTCTTACATGGAAATGAAAAGAAAGTATGCAAACTAGTTAAATCATTATATGGTTTGAAACAAGCACCAAAGCAATGGCATAAAAAATTTGATTATGTTATATCGTCTCATGGATTTATGCATAATAATACGGATGAGTATATTTATTTTAAATTTACAAAAGAATATGGCGTTATCGTATGCTTATATATGGATGATATGCTTATATTTAGGATAAATATTGATGGTACGAATGAAACAAAGAAGTACTTATCCTCACGAGTTTAATATAAAAGATCTAGAAGAGGTAGATACCATCTTGGGAATCAAAGTAAAGAAAATTAATAGGGGTTATGCTTTGTGTCAATCCCATTATGTTGAGGCAATTATAATTAAGAATCAACATTTGGGAATTAAAGAGGTAAGCACCCCATACGAAAATTCACATAAGTTAATGAAAAATTCGGGAGAGTAATTGCTCAAAACGAGTATGCTAGTGTAATTGGTAGCTTAATGTATGTAATGTATTGCACTAGGCCGGACATTTCATTTGCGGTTTGTAAGCTTTCAAGATAAACTAGTAAACCCGATGTTGATCATTGGAAAGCAATTTCTAGAGTCCTTGGTTATCTCAAAAGAACTTTGAATTTAGGACTATCTTATAGGTTTATCCATTAGTATTGGAGGGATATACCGATGCTAGTTGGATAACAAGTGCTAGAGATAATAAGCCTACGCCTGGTTGGATATTCACTCTTGGTGGAGGAGTTATTTCATGGCCTTCTAAGAAACGAAGTGCATAACTCATTTCACTATAAATGCGAGTTTGTTGCACTAGCGAGTCGTAGGAAAAGAGGCGGAATGGCTAAGGAATTTATTGCTAGAAATAGAGTTGTGGCCACAATCGATGCCGGCCATTTCTTTACATTGCGATAGTGAAACTACTATGTCTAGGGCTTTTAGCAAGATATACAATGAAAAATCTAGACATATAAGCTTGAGACATGAATATGTCAAACAATTAATTCTTAAAGGAATTATCACAATCTTATACGTAAGAACAAGTAACAACTTGGCGAATCCATTTACAAAAGGGCTTACTAAAGATTTAGTAAAGAAAAATTCAATTGGAATGGGTTTAAGACCCTTCTCCTAGAGTCACCGAGTAATAGAAACCCAACTTTTCTCTAATATTACCACTAGTTAAAAGTTTAATGGGTAAAAACAAGTTACCGATAAGTGGTCGTAGAAGTACTAGGATATTTCACTTATGTTACCATTCCAAGTTAACTAGTACTAATAAAGTTTAGAGGATGAGTTATAAACTCTTAATGAGGATTAAGTTATGGAATATGACCAATATATTCGAACTTAATAGGAACTTCACCTATATAAACATAAGGAGTGGTGCCGCTCCTGGCAAAAGCTCAAGGGTCGACTTTTGAAAATATTTATGAAAATCTAAGTTATAGCACGTGGCCATATAATTGCTAAAAGATTATTTGAGAATCTCTAAAAGAAGTTGGATTAGGTCACGTGTGTGGTATTTCTAGTTTTAATACAAAGGATATTAGTTCAATCACTTAAGATACTATTTATTCCATTAAGACTTTGAGATATTTACACTAAAAGGAGATTCATGTTGAAAGACATCTTTCTTCATGCGTGATACTATCGAGGACTTAACACTATTATCTAAGTGGGAGATTGTTAAAAATCTTAGGAATGTTAGATAATAAGTTAAGTATACTATGAAGAAAATTTGAAAGTGTTTTCAAGTGGGATTTTATCCCACATTAGAAAGCAATGAAAAGAAAAGGCAACTTATAAAGTGGACCTCTAACTAAACTTTCAAGTATTTGATTGAAGGAATTGGAGAAAAAACTAGGCTAATTGGTTGGAATTATATATATATATATATATATATATATATATATAAATAATCAAAGACTAGCACTTAGCACTTTCATGTGCGCGTGTGATTAAGAAATTTATTTTTATTTCTTAATGTAATTAAATTTGTAATTATTTAATTAATTATGTTTTTAATTTTAACTTACGGCTAGTTAGTTATTAACGACTTTCAAACGTTATGACTATTAGGATCAACGGTTATGTACGTTAAGGGCTATAATTGTAAAATTGCCTCCTACTTGGAATGATTACATAAAAAAGATGCTTCATACCACCGAAGATTTTACTTTGGAACGGAGTTGAAAAACATCTTCGAATGTAAGAAGAGACTCGAAACTTACAAAAGAGGAACTATGAAACTATTTTCAAAGTGAATTATGTGGATGAGAAGAAGCCAAATTCGAAGGAAAGAAGAATTCGGAGAGAGCAATTCGGAGGAAGGAAAAGAAAAATTAAGAATTCTCGGGCTCTAATGCAACAAAAAATAAGACAAACAAGGCATGTTATCATTGCGAAAAGAAAGGTCATTTCAAACGTGATTGTCAATACTTGAAGAAGCAAAGCATAGAGAATGCTAATGCCATAAATATGGTAGAGAAAGAAAGCTGATGCACTTGTTGTAATGATTTCGACTTACACATTGGCATGATCACGGAATTGAACATAGCTGCTGCAACCAATACCTTTGATTGGTGGTATGATTACGGTGCCACCGTCCATGTGTGCAACGACAAAGCTTAATTCAAGACCTTTGAGAAGGCCATTGAAGGTTACTAAGTGATGATGGGAAATAAGGACACCGCAAAGGTTCTTGGCAAGGGCATTGTTGAAATATCATTTACTTCGGAAAGAAGTTAATGCTAGTCAATGTTATATATGTTCCCGACATTAGATAAAATCTTATATCTGCTAATCTGTTATGTAGGAAGGGGATTAAGGTCTGTGATAGAGTCCGACAAAGTTTTATTCTCTAAGAATGGTGCCTTTATAGGCAAAGGGTACTCTTATGATGGCATGTTCAAACTCAATATTATTAATAAGATGAATATTTACGCTTATATTGTTGACTCTTCTTCTTTTCATTTATGGCATGGTAGATTAACACATGTTAATTTTGGTTCCATTAAATATATGTTAAAACATGGCTTAATCTCTTGCAGGTGATACTAGTAATGAAAAGTGTGAAATTTGTATACAATAAAAGATAACTAAGAAACCTTTTCCTTCGAGTTGAAAGATCTTCCGAATTATTAGAACTTGTTCATTCCGATATTTATGAATTAAATGGAATTTTAATTAGAGGAGGAAATAGGTATTTTATTACTTTCATTAATGGTCATTCTAGATACACTTTTGTGCACTTAATGAAAACTAAAGATCAAGCTTTCGACACTGTTTATATGGTATAAATTTGAAGTTGAAAATCAAAGAGAAAAGAAGATTAAAGTTTTAAAAAGTGATAAGGGTAATGAATATTTTTCTACTGAATTTTCTTTCTTTTATGAGGCTAATGGCATTATACACGAAATGAGTGCACCTTATACCCCACAACAAAATGGTTTAGCTGAAAGAAAGAATAGAACACTAGTTGATATGGTGAATGCTATGATTTTGAATGCTAACGTACCTAATAATTTATAGGGTAAAGCATTGTTAACTGCGTGTCATGTGCATAATATAATACCTTCTAAAAAATTTAAAATCTCTCCTTATGAATTATGGAAAGAAAGAAAACCAAATCTAAATTATCTTAGAGTTTAGGGTTGTCTAGCCTTTTATAGAGTCACGGATCCTAAACGAACGTAGCTAGGACCAAGAGCTCTAAGACGTGTATTTGTAGGATACCCTCAACATTCCAAGGCATACGGGTTATTGGATTTAGAAACTAATGTGATTGTAGAATCCGGGGATGTCGAATTTATTGAACATAAATTTGCCAATGATTCTAATACTACTACATAAATAGATAAACAAATTGATCCAAGTTCACTATCTAGTGGTAAGAGAAAAACTAATAATACTCATAGTGAACCTAGTAGAACTCGAAAGGACTAGAAAAGAAAAGAACTTAGATTCAAATTTTATTGATCTACGGTTTATTATATTCCTAGTTGAAGGTGATAGAAAATTTATACTTAACAAAATACCTATTTTATTAAATATAGAAGAAGATCCTAAAACCTATAGAGAGGCTATGACATCAAGAGATGTAGCATTCGGAAGGAGGCAATCAATGAAGAAATTTAATCAATATTATCCAATAATACTTGGGTTTTAGTGGATTTACCTCCTAGTTCAAAACCTATAAGTTGTAAATGGGTATTTCGTAAAAAATATAATATTGGTGGATCAATACAAGCTTTTGAGGCTAGATTAGTAGCCAAAAGATTTAGGCAAAAGGAAGGTATTAATTATTTTAATTCATATGTACCGGTGGCTAGGATAACATCCATTAGAGTACTATTTGCTCTAACTTCCATTTATAATCTGATTGTGCGTCAAATGGTTGTTAAGATAGCCTTCTTGAATGGTGACTTGGATGAAGAAGTATATATGGAACAACTCTGAAGTATTTGTATTACCCGGAAATGAAAAAAAGTATACAAACTAGTTAAATCATTATATGGTTTGAAACAAGCACCAAAGCAATGGCATGAAAAATTTGATTATGTTATAATACCTCATAGATTTAAGCATAATAATACGGATAAGTGTATTTATTCTAAATTTACAAAAGAATATGGCGCTATCGTATGCTTATATATGGATGATATGCTTATATTTAGGATAAATATTGATGGTGTGAATGAAACAAAGAAGTACTTATCCTCATAGTTTAATATGAAAGATTTAGAAGAGGTAGATACTATCTTGGGAATCAAAATAAAGAAAATTAGTGGGGGTTATACTTGTGTCAATCCGATTATGTTGCAATTATAAATAATAATCAACATTTGAGAATTAAAGAGGTAAGCACCCCATATGAAAAATCACATAAGTTAATGAAAAATTTTGGGAGAGTAATTGCTCAAATCGAGTATGCTAGTGTAATTGGTAGCTTAATGTATGCAATGCATTGCATGTAACCTCCGTAAAAACCCTTATCCGTAACGCGACGTGTATTAGAATAATTCTATATATATGTATATTAAGAGTAAGTATAATTCTCATTTCATCATGAGAAATTAATGCTTGAAATATGTGATTTATGTTAAATTAAAGTTATTGTGCTTAAGATTAATGGTTTAATTATTAAAGAAATCAAATATGCAAAATCAATGTTTTAAGGATTATATTCTGCCCGAGTTTTGTGTGAATTATTTGAGGACTTTAGGGTACTTTTTGGGTCAACCTTAAAGAATGAAATTGTTCATCTATGTGTTTAATAGGCCTGTATAAAATTTTATAATATTTGGACCTATACATTAAGAGTTATACCAATTATAGTGAGGGTTGTTTCGAAATGTATTCTGCTGGAATTTTGGGAGAAGAATTTGCCTGAATCTTGTGAGATTTATTTGATGCTGTTAGATTGATTTTTGAGAAAAACTTAAAGAATAAAAGTTGTTTATGTATGTGTGTACTAGCTCTCTATAACATTTAATAAATTTTGGATACATATAGAAAGAGTTATGCACATTTTAGTATAGATGGGTTAGGAGGTAATATTGCTGAAATTTTGGAGAAAACAAAATTCCGAATTTAAAAAATGGAAATTTCCGAATTTTTTATAAAATAAATTTTGTCTAATTAAATTAACCCAGCTTATTAATGTTTTTATTTATCCTAAGTTTTCTTTAGCCACCTAAGCACTTGAATTAAATGCTTAGAAGCCAAATCATCACCTTTGACTTCCAAAACATGCCAGCTTTGCCTTCCAAGCTTCCTCCACTTTACATTTGGCCTAGTTAAAATTGAACACTTATGATATAAATAAATGAGAGGATAAAAGGTGAGTATATAAGGGAAAGAGAGGGTTAAATGGCTGCCATTTTTATGCCAAAAACCGTAGCCATCCAGAATTAAAAGAGAAACCAAATTGAAGAGAGAAAAACAGCAAAAAGAGAGAAAGAAAGAAAAGAGAAAGAGAAAGGGAAAAAGGAAAGAAAAAGAGCTAAGGAAATTCTAATCAAACCTAAAAGAGGTAAGTAGGTTTCATTTCTTGGCTGATTAATGTCTTAAATTATTTTTTTTTAAGTTATTTTGTTAGTTTTTATTTCATGGGTTGTAATAATCTTCAATGGTTATATGCTTGATGCTTGGGATAAATCTATGTATGGATGCCTTGTTGTGATGATTTATGATGTTATGATTTTTTGAAAAATGTCCAAGTATGTGGTGATGGGTTGGATTGAACTTGGACTAAATTTAAATGAACTAAAACATGTTTAAAGTTGGCTTGGAATGAACTAATAAATTAGTGTTGATAAGGAGTAAATTCTGTCCGAATTTTGGGGTGCATGTTCAAGGATTTTAGGTCGATTTCTGAGTGAAACTTAAAGAATAAAAGTTGTTCATCTATGTTTCAAATAACTGCCTTTAAAATTTCTTGGTCATTGGATTCGAGTACGAAGAGTTATACCCGATTTAGTATGGATAGCTCTAGATAAACTACTACTAGGCAGATTGCTCTCTAAGTTTCAAAAATTTATAATTAATTGTGTACTTGGTATTTAGACCTAATTTTTAGCTATGTTATAAATAAATATGTATAGTATCTAAAATAAAATGGGTAAGATTTAATATGTTCTAAAATTAGAAAATTATTTACTCGATTAGGAGTTACCCGGTAATAAACCCTAAAACCAAAGAAAAATTAGACTTGGACAAAATTAATAGGTTTGGAATAAACTAAATGGGCTTGGACTAAATAAAATAGAATTAAATGGAGTCAATGGACCTAGGATAAAGTTAATGGGCTCGGATTAAAGTAAATGGACTTGGACCTTCTTTTAAATATTAACGAAACTAATTAACAATATTAATGAGTGGAGGTTGTGTTCCCGCTATGAGTACTATGATTGGTATGTGAGCAATGGATAAATTTCGAGTATGGGTTGAACCGTGAGTATGGCTTAAGAAAGAAGGGTTGGTACCCGAGTTTAGTTGAATGTGATTAAACATGTCATCACGTGCATCATGTGCATTAGGGGTGGAATAAGTTGAGAAAAATCATCGAGTCATGAAATGACACGGTTTGGTAACCGAATTAAAAATAAATGGGTATTAATAGTCCAATACTCTAGGTTGTGTGCCCGCACTATTAGACGATGGATTCCCGCTAATAGTAGTTACAACGAGGAGTAATTCCATTATAGCGAGAAGATGATCCGAGGATCATCCGGATGAAATCAAGCTGTGTGCTTGCACTCGTCGGACGATGAATTCCTGCTAACGATAGTTACAACGAGGGATAATTTCATTGTAGCAGAAGGTGATCGCGGATCACCGGATGATAAATAGAGTAGGTCGGCTAATACCCGGGTATCCGAGATTAAAATTTATGAGTATGGTGGGAAGTCAAAACAACATTGCATATCATGTGCATCACCCTACTTGCCGAGCTTCGGCTCACCTCGTTGTTATTTTTTTTATGTCTTGACGGAAAAAGGACAAGTTGGTACGGATGCGGTGGCTCCTCCTAAATGGCTCATGTGAGGCACCATATATTAGTTTTTATTTTACTCGTAAATTTAGAATATGGAGTTCGTGAGAAATTGAATATTGCTCGTAATATTTTATTAATGTATTTAATTATATGATGTAAATTTTATCTTAAGGAGTTATATACGTAATGTCTTGTTAAAGTTCTAAGAATATCATAAGAGAACTACTTAGAGTTTAGGGTATGTCGGCGTAACGCGTTTCGTCTAATACTCTACTTGGGTAGTAGAAATATGACTAGGGCGGGGCGTTACATTGCACTAGGCCGGACATTTTCGTTGCGGCTTGTAAGCTTTTAAGATACACTAGTAGATCTAGTGTTGATCATTGGAAAGCAATTTTTAGAGTCTTTGGTTATCTCAAAAGAACTTTGAGTTTAAGACTGTCTTATGAGGGTTATCCATCGGTGTTGGAAGGATATACCGATGTTAGTTGGATAACAAGTGCTAGAGAGAACAAGTCTATGTCCGGTTGGATATTCATTCTTGGTGGAGGAGCTATTTCATAGGTTTTTGAGAAACGGATGTGTATAACTCATTCCACTATGGAATCCGAGTTTGTTGCACTAGCAACCGCAAGAAAAGAGGCGGAATGGATAAGGAATTTATTGCTAGAAATAGAGTTGTAGCCATAACCAATGCTAGCCATTTCTTTACACTCGCAATAGTGAAGTTACTATGTCTAGGGCTTTTAACAAGATATACAATGGAAAATCTAGACATATAAGCTTGAGACATGAATATGTCAAATAATTAATTCTTGAAAGAATTATCACAATCGTATATGTAAGAACAAGTAACATCTTGGTGAATCCGTTTACAAAAGGGCTTACTAAAGATTAAGTAAAGAAAACTTCAATTGGAATAGGTTTAAGACCCTTCTCCTAGAGTCACCATTAATAGAAACCCAACTTTTCTCTAGTATTACCACTAGTTAAAAGTTCAATGGGTAAAAAAAATTGCTGATAAGTGGTCGTGGAAATACTAGAATATTTCATGTATGTTACCATTCCAAGTTAACTAGTATTAACAAAGTTTGGAGGATGAGTTATAAACTTTTAATAAGGATTAAGTTATGGAATATGACCAATATATTCAGAACTTAATAGAAACTTCACCTATATAAACATAAAGAGTGGTGCCGCTCCCGGCAAAAGCTCAAGGGTCGACTTTTGGAAATGTTTATGAAAATCTAGGATGTAGCACGTGGCCATATAAATGCTAAAAGATTATATGAGAATCTCTAAAAGAAGTTGGATTAGATCACGTGTGTGGTATTTCTAGTTTTAATACAAAGGATATTAGTTCAATCGCTTAAGATACCATTTATTCCATTAAGACTTTGAGATATTTACACTAAAAGGAGATTCAAGTCGAAAGACATCTTCTTTTATGCGTGATACTATTAGGACTTAACACTATTATCTAAGTGAGGGATTGTTAGAAATCTTAGAAATGTTAGATAATAAGTTAAGTGTACTATGAAGGAAATTTGAAAGTGTTTTCAAGTGGGATTTTATCGCACATTGGAAAGGATTGGAAAGAAGAGGCGACTTATAAAGTGGACCTCTAGTAAAACTTTCAAATATTTGATTGAAGGAATTGGATGGAAAACTAAGCTAATTGGTTGAAATTATATGTATAAATATATATTTTTAAATAATTAAAGACTAGCACTTAGCACTTTGCACGTGCGCATGTGTGATTAAGAAATTTATTTTTATTTCTTAATGTAATTATATTCATAATTATTTAATTAATTACGTTTTTAATTTTCTACTCTATGACTAGTTAGTTATTAATAACTTTCAAACCTTATGATTCGTTTGAATATAACGGTTATTTCGGTTAGGATCTAATAGTTATGTCTATTAGATTTTAACGATCATGATCCAACAGATCATAATCGTTAGATCCTAATAGTCATGTTTGTTATAAAAGGGTATCGGTAATCTATAAATAGGAGACTACCGCACGGGACGAAATCAATTACATTTTCCGCAATCCTCCTCTCCTCTAAAAAAAATTTTCCTTCTAAGACTCTACAACTTTAATGATATTCTCTTGAATGAATTTCAAAAGTGCTTGCTTGCGGTTCCTTGTGTACGAAAATTATATCTTAGAGGCGAATTGCTAAAATCTCTACAGCATTATAGTGAGGGCAATAATTACCTTAAGGACAATATGGAGTATTTTCCGCACGTAATTAAGCATTACATATTTTCATCCTTCTTCAAGTTCATTTCAATTTTTCCAACATCTCGGATATCTTGACCTTATAGTTTGCAATGCACTTCGATATATGCCTACTGAGATGGGACAATTGACTTGCCTGCAAAAGCTTAGCAGGTTCGTTGTAGGTAAGGAGGATGGCCATCACATAGAGGAGCTGCTAAGACTGAATATTGAGGGCGAGTTGAGTATCAAGAATCCTGATAATGCGGGTTTAACTGATGCAAAAAATGCCAATCTGATGAGGAAGACAAATCTTCAGTCGTTGAGTTTATCTTGGTGAGAAGACGACAACGACAACATCAGTGAGAAAAGTAGTGAAGATATTCTACATGGCCTCGAACCCCATTCGAATTTGAAGAATTTAGTGATGAGCGGATATGGAGCTTCAAAATTTCCAGATTGGATGATGAGTTGCTGCTACCAAATCTAGCGGAAATCTCACTATTGTCCAGCGTGAAATGTGAACATCTTCCACCTTCTGGGAGATTGCAGTTTCTTAAGCGTCTTAAATTGAAGAAAATGGATGCTGTCAAGTGCATTGGAAGTGAGATGTACGGAGATGGAGAAAATCCATTTCCATCCATGAAGACTCTATATTTGGGTCAAGTGAGTAGTTTAGAAGAGTGGACAACCAATACCACAGGTAGAAATGAAATTTTCACTTGCCTTGATAAATTGTGGATCGAAAATTGTCCCAGGCTAGTGGAATTACCAATTATTCCCGCTGTCAAAGAATTAACAATTAGGGACTGCGGCATCACATTGCTGAGGTCATTTATGGATTTCACTTTTATCACCACTCCTCATTGAGAAATTTGATAAATTGACGCATCTTCCTGATGGACTGTTGCAAAACCATACGCTCCTTGGAAACTTGCCCAAAGATAGGCTGAAAAGTTTAAAGTCGCTGTCAAATCATCTAAATAACCTATGTGCTCTTAAAAGCTTGAATATTTCTTGGTGTGATGAACTTGAGAGCTTGCCTGAGGGTCTCCAGAAGCTCAGTTCTTTGAAAGCGTTAAGTTTAGCTTGTCAGCCAATCACTGGATTGTGTGTTTTTACCTTCTTCTCTTGCTTACTTATACATTGAACGTTGTGAAAGATTTACCTATTTTTTCTGAGGGACTGAAATACTTAACGAGACTGAAGGTGTTGTCTCTTGATGGATGTCCAGCGTTGAGATCATTGCCAGAGAGTATCCAACATCTTACTTCTCTTGAACATCTTGAAATCGTGGATTGTGGAGGATTCTCTTCCCTGACAAATCAGATTGGGCATCTCTCCTCATCCTTATGGATTCAAAATTGCCCTAATTTGATGTTGTTGCCAGAAGGGATGCGGAGTCTCAATAAGCTCAGAGAGTTGAGAATTGAAGATTGTTCAAATCTGGCGAAGCGGATCAGCAACAAAGAGAAAGGAGAGGAGTGGTTAAAGATGCTCAAATCCCTACCAATGCCATCAACGGACAATTCATACAGTCCTCCTAAGAATAGATTCATGATTGGCCTTTCTTTGGCATCTGACAACTCAATTCCACGGTAATATTAATTCCCATCTTACATGTATACACTTGTTTTCGTGGAACTATGACTGACATGCTGCTTATTTCCTTACATGCATCAGGGAATCAATTCCCATCTTATGATTTCTTGCTTTTCGCAGTTGATGTGATCTCAACCTTTTTCTCATCTGCCTCCCTTTATATAACCAAGGAAGAAAAGAATAGGGAAGTTTGTCAATGCTAGCTAGGAATACTCACAACAAGAAGCAGAGTATGTGATCAGAATTTTTATTCTGACATAACTAGCTAGCTATTTTAGTTTCCTAGTTTTTGCAAATAATGTGAATATACAGCCATCTTGAAATAATGACTGTTAGTTTCTTGCTACAAGTGAATTATTGTATATACAGCACAAAGGAAGAAGGTTTAACAACTACGAATCCAACTATGAAAAGGATAGTGGATATCTTGCCTTCCACTAAAATAGGTTTCTGTTGAAGAATCAATAATTTTTCATATTTGGAAGCTTTTTAAAAACTCCTGAAGCTTAGTAAAAGATTGTCATGACATAAAAAAATCCGACAGTTTGGATACTGAAGTTTCAACAATTTCTGCTTGCCTCTTTTTTAAGAGCGAATTGCTGGAATAGAATCCTTCGGAAGTGGAATGATTATGTTCATGCAAACTTGAACTTTTCTGTTCTAACAAATGAAGAAAATGAATGGTGAAATTTCCCACTTTCGTTGTTATGGACAAATCTTCTAAAACCTCACATGAATGTGCTGCAAAATATCTACTTATGTGGGACTCCATATCAAGTTCAATGCCTTAATGCAAATATATACCCTTTTCTTGTTTCCATGAATTTTAAGTGCTAATAATAATTTGATTCCCTTCTCTGAGTCATATCGAAAATAAAATTGATCAACCTCTCCTTCTTAAATTATGGAAAATGAATTGCTGTTGGAATTGTTTAATGCTTCTCTCTCTCTCTCTCTCTCTCTCTGATGAATGAAAAATTCATTAACCAGGGAACGGAAAATGTAGGATCCAATCCCTCCTGCAAAGCAAAAATCCACGAGCTGAGAAGACTGCACTAATCCCCATTTGTAACAAATATCAAACAACATAAACTATATTTCTGTACAATCGAATGGGTATACGAAACATGTTACAATCTGGAAGTACTTTGACCTCCCAGAAGCAAAATTGCTTAATGCCAAATTGCTGATGGTAGTCTAATGATCAGGGAGTCCTCGTGGCTACATCGCATCCTCTGGTTTTAATGCTGAACAGCTTTTACTTCATGTGGTAAGTTTTTCTGATATGATGTTGGCTTGTTGGAATGAAGAATTTTTGTTAGTAATTGGTCATAGTTTTGCATTTATCCAACTCCATCAAGCTGAAATCTTGGCCTATTTAAAAATGGAGTGATTTGTGGTTGCTTGAATTGACGCCACCCATTAATTTCAGATCGTAAAGACAATATCCAAAACATATGAACCAGATACCATTTATGATTTACCTGCTACTTGAGAAGCTTTTTTGTCATAAAAAATCCTGCTGAAGAATAAGAATTGCAGATAAAAACAGAAAATGGAAGTACTTAACTACATCCTGCTATTTTTATGAGGTCTATTTTATGAAGTGTCTTTTCTTTTTATTCTTTTACAACGTGGGATTAACAACCCAATTGAAAACAAGCATTTTCAAATTCTATTCACCACACTTAACTTATTATCTATCAAAACCAAGATTTCCAACAGGTCCTGCTATTTTTCATCCTCGATTAACCCTTCGGAATGAAAGTTTTGGTGCATGGAATCTCTTGTAAATAACCAGTGCACTAATAAGTTGAACTCCAATTTCACCCTCGGCTGGGTTTGGTTGTAATCCTTGAGGTTATGATCATAGTACTTGGGCCTTCATTGAGCACAATCAAGTCAAGCTTGGTGGAGCATTCGACCTTTCAACAAATCGGTGCATTTGTGGTTCAGGGATCAGTAAATTATGGGCATCCCTAAACGTTCAGATCAGAAAGCCAATCTCTAAAACATATATAGGAGCAGTAGGCTATCGTACCTTCTACTTTAGAGACACTTTGCCAATTGTTGAAACATTAAATCCATCGAAAGACACTGCAAATTCTAGAATGGTAGGTAGCTGGTCTGTCGAGTTTGATTGGACAAAATGCTATTTACTGAAGAAGTTTTCCTACTATACTTAGGCTACCTTGGAATGCAAATATATATGGATTTTGGAGAGAGGAGACAGAAATAGCAGGCTGCATGGTAACATTAGATCTTCCCCAGAAATGCTCATTAAGTAGGTTGTTAGTTACGGACTTCACAGTACAAGGATTCTGCATGAGGCTATGTTAAACTCCAGGTATTTGAAAGAGAAAATGATGGAGAAAATGGTTTACTCTTTTCTTTTTGGTTACGAAAAATGAGTTTACTAAATAAGAGGGCCATTCTGGTCACTTTGACAATCAATCTTTAACTTTAATTTGTTCATCTTGGAGAGAAGAATTTATTTATAGTTATCTCAAAGAAATATACAAATTGATTTTTAAAATATTTGAAGTTTTTGAATTTGATTTGGATTTTTTTTTGTTTTTTTTATATATATTAAAATGAGTTTTAAGATTTCAAATATATATTTTTAATCTTATTTTAATGATTTTTAGGTGTTTTAGAAAAAAAAAATACTAAAATTGAATTCGAAGAGCTGAAAACTAGTACTCTTGATTTCGGACGAAGTTTAAGTGTGTTGGAAGCTGTAGGCGAACGATGTGTGAAGTGTCCTCTACTGCTCACTGTCCGAGCATAGTACCCTCCAATTTATGAGTTTTTTCCCAAACCAATACACCTTTAAATCTTTATTCCTTAACTAAGGTATTTTTAAACTTATTTCTCAAATAAAGGCTTTTTTTGCCACATAAGATTTTTTTTCATCCACATCATTTTTTTCTTAATTGTTGAAAAATAATATTATTATATTAAATAGCATCATTTTTTATTTTAGGTATTTCTTTAATTAAAAAACATAAAATTACTAAGACTTCTCTTCTTAAAAGAAAAAAATAAAAAAACGTTAATCTTTTTAGATTTACGAGTCACCGTCGGTGAGACGATATCGTCATAAATCTTTAAACACCTTTTTGTATGCCTAGTTTTTGCACATCAGATTACCAATTAAAAAACTGCATACTTTGTGAAAAGGAGTGAAGATTGAAGGGTCTCAATTTGATCACTATGGAAAAAGGCATGCAACAACTGATCTTTTACAGAGAGGGAACACAAAAATCTCTTTAGATGCTGATTTTAGCAAATCCTAAAAGCTATACATGTAAATACAAAAACTTCATTGATGTCTTGTCAATATTGCTTGGACAATCAATCTCTTGATGCTAGTAATTAGTTCTATTTAAATAATACAATTAAAAGAAACGAGAGCATAGTTCATGGTATTTGGTTCATCAAGAGTGCCAGCAGCATATATCAATCAAAATTATGAAGCTTGCCTCGACAAGCCTATGAATTCCGCTCAACAAAGCGACATTATTTTATCAGAAAGAGCATCAGGTTGTCCCCAAATCCTAATGTTAAGCGAAGTCCAAAAAGTCATCTTAAGAACTTTGGTATCCCGCTTGTGTTAGACTTGGAAGCTTTTAGACAGGAAATGCAAGGTAATCGACGCACAGACATAAGCATGAACAATGTATGTTTTGAATATTCCACAAAGTCGCGGGCATAGCAGAAGACTTCAAATTAATATTCAAGGGAGCAATCATACCAAGTAGCTTCAATGCCTCAACTATGGTAATCGCAAGCAAGATTGCAGTCCCAAAATCAGAAGGAAAACTGGAATTGAACAATACAGACCCTAGGCAAAACCCTTGAGTGGAATTCAATTATCTAGGAAAGGAAAGTGAATTGGAGGAATGTATCGAGATGGCTCCATTGCTTGAGAAAATAGCAAGGTCGAAGTCCATCACTCAGTTCACAGGGGTTGAACCCAAAAATTATTCAACGTCCAGTCCTCATGGGTTAAGAAAGTTCTGCAAAAAGAATGTGAACACCTTTACCACAATCATGGTTGCACTATTGTATTAGTTGTTGACAAAGATTCCAAAGCTTATGGGATAAAAGGATTGAGAGTCATAGATGGCTCAACATTTTTGGAATCACCAGGTACAAACCCAGCTGCTACTGTCTTAATTCTGGGACGATATCATCTAGCCGGAGGCTACTCCAAAACCTAAAAAGATTAACATTTTTTTTTCTTTCTTAAAAAAAGGTCTTAATTATTTTATGTTTTTTAATTAATGAAATACCTAAAATAAAAATGAAGTTATTTAATATAATAATATTATTTTTCAACAATTAAAAAAAATGATTGGATGAAAAAAAATCTTATGTGGCAAAAAAAGCCTTTATTTGAGAAATAAGTTTAAAAATACCCTAGTTAAGGAATAAAGATTTAAAATTGTATTGGTTTGGGAAAAAGCTCTCCAATTTATTCTTTCTTTTTTTAAAAAATAAAATAAAAAAAAAAAAGAATGGTTGGCCTAGACAGGCCTAGTTCTCCAGCCCAAGGGCATAGGCCTAGTCTTTTTTTTTAGTAAGTTATTTTAATTTTTTTATTATTGAATTTTATGTAAAAATTAGAAAAACAAAATTGATTGTTATTTTTTGGGTTTTTTCACACACTCTAATTAGAAAGAAATATATATATGAGACATTCTCAAATTTTAGACGAAACATATATTTTAAATCATATTATTTGTATTATTTTAAACTTATTATTTTAATTTGTCATTTTTTATACAAATTCTCATCCAATTAATTTTTTATTTTTTTCTACATAAAATTGTATTTTTTTAATAAATATAATTTATTTTTCTTTACGTCTAATGGAACAAAACTTACAAACATAATTATTCTCTCTCTTTTAAAAAAATAAAATAATATAATCTCCATGATGAATTCTTATAATTTTTATATGAGAATATATATATAAACTAAAAGTGTATTTCAAATAAATTATTTCAAATTTTTATAAAAAAAATTAAAATAATTAAGTAATAATTAAAGATGAAAAGGGAAGAAGAAAACAAAAAATGATTGGTTTGTGAGCGAGGGTTATGCATGAGGACTAGAAATATACCACCTCCGAACAAAAATAATTTTTAAGAAGGGAAAAGGATAAAATTTAGGTTATTTATTTATTTATTTTAAAATTTTTTTCATTTTATGTTATACATTACGAATTCATTTAGTATATTTTTGATACATAGGTGTGTGCAATTGAATCATTTGTTTTATTGGATATTAACTATCCATCTATACATAAAACACTAACTATTTACTATTTATTAATTTTTATTTTTGCATATTTTAAAATCAATTTCTCTCAAATAAAATAATCAAACACTACAAATGAAATTGATTTTAGCGACGGAAAATTCCATCGCTAATTGCAAATAGCAACGAAAAAAATTATGTCGCTAATTCGTTGGTCGCTAAATTTTAGCGACGGAATATTAAGTACTGTCGCTAAATTTAGTGACGGATAATCCGTCGCTAAACCCAAAAAATCCATTGCTAGTCTTGACTTGGGATGACTCTCCTTTTTCGTATTTAATCCGTCGCTAATTTTTAAAATAAATCCCTTGCTAAATTTAAAAATAATTATGTCGCTAATTTTGAAAATAAATCCATTGCTAATGTTTGTCGCTAATCCTTCGCTAATTTGTTACTAATTTCGATAATAAATCTGTCGCTATTTTGTCATTCATTTTCATTGCTAATCCGTCACTATTCCGAAAAACAAAAATTTCACCAATCCGTCGTTGTTCCGTTGCTATTTTTTAAAACGAATTTTTTCGCAATTGCTTCGCTTTTATTGACATTTTTGAAAATTATATTATATTTTTAATATAAAATTTAATAATTAAAATTGATAATAAATAATCATAAGTAATCATGTATATATGAAAAATAAAATAACATTAACAAAATCATTCTAGAATACGTTTCATAAAAAAATAACAAAACAAACAAAGTAATCGAATATTACATCATTCATTCTAGTCATCTAATCCCATATCCTTATCCTCATGTTGTGTTGAGTGCTCACCGGAGGATTGATTGGAGGCCGAGTGGAAGGACTAGCGGATTGCTCGAATGATCAACGGATCTATAGACAACCCGGATGTCCGTGCTAGCTGCATTAGTAAGGATGCCATGGAATCGTATTGAGACTTCATATTACAAATAGTCTCCTTAAGCTTGATCACGTCTTCCTTAGTGGCCTCGTAGTCCATCCAAAGCTATTCTCCGGTCGGATCGATCATGTATTACGACATTGTAGAGGAGGAGCTACTACCACCGACCGAGACACATAATGCATCGATTGTGTGCCGATCCTATAAAATCTTTTCTTCTTCTCCTCGACGACTGCGGGTATATGGCATTCTAGTCTACTTCGGCTCTAAGATTCATGCCTCCCTCCGAGCCTCAAATTCCTCATTGATTAGTCGCTCTACACGGTCCTGCATTAACAAAATAATAATATCATCGTTACAATATTAAAATAAATTTGAGAATAAATTTTCATATTTAATATTTAAAATTAAAAAATACTAACTCGTGTATCGCTAAGAGCGTATATCGACTAATGAACCATCACGTTTCTTATGAGTCCTCCGGAACAACTCAAAACTAGTTGGTGGGCATCCCAATTCTATTTCCTACAAAAAAAAATTACAATTAATATGACAAGTCCCAAGTTGAAATGTTATGAAATAAGTAAATAATAATAAAGAGTGTAATTTTTCAAGCGACGTCCATGCTCTCGTGAAGATATTGAGCCCCCGTATGTTTGGAAGGACCCGAATTAGGATAACCGATCTCCAACAATCGATTATGCGGCTGCTTGCTATGAACGAGCCACGCGATTAGGTTTCTTGAAATCAACTTGCCATGTATCCCATGCTCGTCGACTCATAAATTGAGGTCACTTAGGCATCAAGCTGATCTTGTATATGAAGTTAGCATAGCGTTTCCTAGCAAGACGCTCCTATGCCCCTCTAACAAATGGATTGATGTCGACATTCCATTCAAAATATTTACTGCACAAGCAAAAAAATTTATATAACTTATTTGATGAGATAATTTTTTATGTAATTATAAAGAAAATTATAAATACGCTATCTTAAATTCACTAAAGTAGAAGTCTTTAATGACGTTGGGGACATCCATTCATGACGATCCTTTTTTGTCCATCCGTTCCTTAAAAATCTCAAAGATCTTCATAGAATAATTTCTACTATCCGGAGTCAATCTATCAAGCAAACAACAAAATGATGAAACAAATATTTTAAACGTAAATATTAATGAAATTACATATTAAAAAAATAAATACATACGATCCGTAATCGATAGAAACAATACGCTACCGAGCGGGATGAGTTGTGAGAACTCTTTAGAGTTTCGGACACGTGTGCGAAGGGGCCACTCTCGGAGGTCGGCGGTGGAACCTTAGGTGCCAAAATAAAAACACCTTTCAATGTAGATGTGCTAGCTCCTTGACTACGAGAGGCTGTGGGATCCATAAAAAATTCCGTCGTTGGAGACCCAAGACCGATACTAGTAGGGGATCCTAATGGACTACCCTCTAATAGTTATGCTCGTCTATGATTATCAAAACGTGATCCGGTAGCGCCTCCCGGAGGATGATGCAAACTATGATTACCACGAGTCATTGCTGTATGATCTACCATGAAACACAAAAATAAAATACAACAAATATATTATTAGAGTCCATCTATGGGTAAATAATTAAAATACGTCGTTTGTTATGGATAGAAAATAATCAAAATATACAACAAACATTTATTGAAGGTAGAAAAACCAAAATTAATAAAATAATAAAGAGAAAAAATTATATAACTTTTTATTAATACAAATGATAAATAAATTTAATTTAAACTATCGTAATAATTGTTTAAGTTATCATCTTCATCATCCGAAACATTATGACATTCATTTTCTTCATCGACCACACTTACTTCTATTTCTATAAATAATCCATTTGGATCATTCAACAAAGTGATGTCCTTGACTTCGTCTATTAATTAATGTCGAATTTTCGGATCGACTCGTTGAAATGATTCAAGATTTTGTTCTATGGTAGTTGATGATTCGGGAAAGTCAAACACAAACCTAGCTTTGATCTTACACACGACCCACCAATCTTGATTGTCGCGTCTTAAGCTAGGGTACTCCATATAATACACTTGAGCCGATTGTGATGCTAGGACAAATGGTTCGTAATTGTTCAAAGTTCTTTTACGGTTAACATCCATAAGTTCGTAGTGTGGATGAACCCTTGTTTCTTGTGGTGTGGGATTGAACCAATCACATTTGAACAATATTGTTCTCTTGATTGGTAATGCGAGATACTCTACTTCAATAATTTTCATCAACATCCCATGATAGTCACTCTCGGTTGAGCTATAATTGCTTCCATTAACGCATACACCACTATTGAAAGACCCAATTTTTGAATATCCCGTAAATGTACGGAACCTATAACCATTAACAAAATAATTGTTGTACGATCCGACGATTAATAATAGACTTTGTGCGAGATCTTTCAACAATCGATCTTTCATGTCAATTGCTTGTTCATTTTATGTCCGTAAGTTAAACTTAAAACCACCTCTAAATTTAGTTATTTTTCTATTAATGCTATTAACGAACTAAACATATAAAATGATCATACTTACATATTGATTAAACCAAGAGGAAAACTCATTTTTAATTAGAGCATCAACTTCATTTTGGGACAGAACGGATTGTTTTGTTGCATTTCGATAAGAAATCCACTAAAGATAAAATAATTATTGAAAAACGTAAGTTAGTCTCTACTATCTTCCTAATATGAATTATTAAATATAATAAATAGGTCAAACTTACTCAATGTAAGGTTTGACTTCTTCACAATTTAGCAATATATATTGGTGTGCTTGCTCTATGTTCTAGTTATGTCAATTTTTTTATTTTGTATCGACCAATTGATCGACCCGGTTGCTTGAATATGGATAACGATCCTTCAATGTGGTTTTCTTCTTCATTGTTGAATTCAAAATTATGGGGCATTTTTTGATGCCTTGTATCCATATGAGGCTCAAAATAATACGAGCAAAATAGAGAGGCTTCTTCGACCAAATATGCATTGTATGTTAATCATTCCACTTTGGCTTTATTCTTAACATTATTTTCTAGTTTCCATGAGATACCTACAAATATGAATAATCTTAACGTTCGAAAGTAATAAATTTATTTAATTTGATTTTTAAATTGAATGTCAATACCTTTCGAATAGATATATCCATCGATATTGCACGGACCCCACAATAAATGCCTCATATAAAAGATGAATTGGAAGATGTTCCATTGAGTTAAAAAAGCTAGGTGGAAATATACATTCTAGTTTGCACAAAATGATGGGTATCTCATCATTAAGTCGCAACATATCCTCTTGCTTTATGATTGTAGAAGTCAATTGCTTGAAAAATAAACTCAACTCTATAAGTGATTGCCAAACATTTCTCGGTAAAAACTCTCGAAATGTAATTGGAAGTAAACTCGTATGAAGACGTAATAGTCATGACTTTTCATCCTATAAAGTTTATCATGTTGCATATCAACACATCTAGCTAGATTGGACACATATCCATTAGGGAATCTGAGTTGTTTTACCCATTCAAGCAATCTTCTTTTTTGTTGTTTCAACGAGTATATACAGACTTTAGGATACTTTCCGGACGCATCATCCTTTGCTAATTCGACATTTTATAGAAGAGTTTTAAGTCTTCCCCGGAGTTGGCATTATCTTTAGTTTCTCTCGACACATTCATGATTGTGTTAAAAACATTATAAAAAACATTTTTCTCAATATGCATAACATCTAAATTATGCTTGGATGACATTTTTCTTCTTTCGATCCTCAACAAGAACTTCTATATCGAGGATGTTGACAAAATTTGCATTTATCTAATTCATTATCTTCCTTCGAATAAATCATGCACTCGTTATGAAAATAATGAATTTTTTTACCCATCCCCTTCACCGACTTCTTTGTTTCATAAAATTTTTATGTCATACGAGTTATCAACCGGCATCAACTCATTCATCGACTCATATAACTGATCGAAACACTTTTCCGAAAAATAATATTCGGCTTTTAGGTTAAGCATTGGAGCAACTGTTGACAATTGTAAATGCTTATCACAACCGAGCCAAATCTCTCTACGTGATGCATTCAACATATCATAAAAGTGTTGACGCTAGGATTAAGAACCTCCTCCGTGTTAGATGGATCAAAGGATGGATCGATTGCATCCATTACCATACTTTGATATGGGTTTTGGGGCTCACTAGAACTACCTTCACCTATATAATAATTTCCGAAACATGCCGACTCCTAGAATTTTCGGGTCTCATATTAGCTTCAAATTCACCATGATGCACCCAATTATAATATCCCGACACAAAACCTTTATGGCACAAATGAAATTTGATCGTGTCAATCTCTTCATAATTTTGGTTTTGACACTTACCGAAATTACAAGAACACCTAATTTTGGCTCGTCCATACATTCGGGATGCTCAACAGACAAAAGCTAAAAATTACTCTACACCTCGACAAATTCATCATTTAACAATCCATTTACTAATCTAAAATTCATCCATTTTCAATCGAGTCTCATTTTTTAAATTATTGCAAAAATAATAGAACCATTGCAAACAATTACTTGTCATCATTCCGAATTATTTTAAACAAATATTAAACGATTATATTAGTTATATAATTATATGTAATTAGTTATTAATTTTTTTCAAATTTTACTTCCAATTTAAACAATTATATAAAGAATGATTACATTTTTGTTGTAAATACTTAATTTCTTAATATTCAATAATTTTTTGTATAATTTTCTTAACATTTTCAACCTTAAGTGCAATATATAATAACGTTAACCTAACCTAAATAAAATAATTAACCTAATTTAAACTACCTTAGGTAATTTAAGGTAATGACATTATCATTTTCACTTAAAATACATGAAATTTTATACTTTTTTTTAACCAAAATACATTAAATTACATTATGAACTAAATAATTTTTCAAAACATTCAACTAAATTATTTATTTAATTCTATTAATTATCTAAATATTTCTATAATTTTAACATTTTTAAAGTTATTTAAGTAGTTACATTATCATTTTCACTTAAAATACATAAAATTTTATACTTTATGAAGAAAAAAAACGTTAATTTACATTATCACCTAAATAATTTTTAAAAATATTCAAATAAAATATTTATTTAATTCTATTAATTAATAAAATATTTATAAAATTTTTTATTTTAATTTTAATTATTTTAATTATTTTAATTATTTTAATTATATATTTTAATTGTTTTTCAATCCGATCAAATCATTATACATGTTATATTATTTTAATTTTAATAATTAAACTAATAAAATTACTTATAAAATTTACATTGAATTTACTAAACTACGTCAAAAATAATATAATTTGAAAATTAAATTTAAACAAACAACTAAGCAAATTAACCTATAACACTAAAAACAAATAAATCTATAATTAATTCAATTAAATCATACGAACAATTTAAAATTAAAAAAATTAAATTTTAATCTATCAACTGAAAATTAACCAAATTTATATTTTTAAGCTTTACGTTAACATAAAAATTAACCTAACAACTAAAAGAACAACAAACTAAAACTTAGCAAAATAAATCTAGCGAGTTATAAAAAGAAAATAACAACAAAAAATTTAAAATACTACATACAAATAACATAACAAGGTAATTAACAACATTTAAACAATTAATAAACTAATAAATAACAAAATTTAACTAAAAACATATAACATTTATCTAAGTTAAAAAAAAAAAGTTAAAGAGAGAAACTTTTACCCGACGGATCAAGTATATAGAGCACGGATCCGATCCAATTTTGAGGAAGAAAGATATCCCTTACTTTGTTGAATCCTTTGGAAAGAAATTTAGTGGCGTGGGGTAGCGTGGGTGGCCGTTTTTTTGTTAGCTCCGGAAAAGGAGGTGTAGTGGAGGTGAGGGAAAAAAATGAAGAAGTAGGAGGGAGGCTAATATATATAAGCAAAATAGCGACGGATCCAATTCTATAGCTATTTTAGGGGGGATTTCCCCCAAAATAGTGACGGACGGGTCCGTCCTTAATCGGCGATGGACATCGACGACGGACGGCTCGTCCATTGCTTGAATGGGGGAAAATTCCCCCTAATCGGCGACGGACCGACTTGTCCGTCGCTAAATAGAGACGGACGAACCGTCCACTTATCGTTTGGGTGGGAAAATTCCCCCCAATCAACGACGGACGATGGTTCATTGCTGATTAGCGATCAACGAGTTGTCCGTCATCATTTGGGGGAAAAATCAGCAACGGACGCCGTCCATCGCCGATCAACGGTGGACGCCATCCATCATTGATCAACAACGAACATCGTCCATCATTGATTAGCAATCGATCGACCGGTTTGTCGCGATTGGGAGGAAATTCCCCCTTCCACGATTAGCGACGGACTAGCCATCCGTCGCTAACTTGCGGGTGGAAATTTCCCCATAAGAGCTAGCGACGGACTAAATTCGGTCGCTAATTTTGACACATTTTTTCCCTTCTTATTTAGCGACGGATTTTTAACCGTCGCTAAGACTTCCTCGTTAATTCATCACTAAACCATCGTTAAAAATATTATTTTGTAATTTGTCGCTAAATTCCATTGCTAATTCATTTTTTCGATAGTGAAAGTAATATTTTAGAAAAACCATCTAATTTCGTCATGCTCTTCAAATAGAATTTTTTTGCTAATATTATTGATTATTTTGTGAATAAATATATCTAAACCTAATGTAAATACTTTTAAAAAATAATACTTTCATCACTATTAAATAAAAAAAATTATCTTTTTTATTTGTTAATTTTTATAAAAAATTTTTGTATTAAATGTTATTTTACTTTTTCGATACAATCTTATGAAAAAATTACTAAGGCATTTTTATATTAAAATTTTTATTTAAATTATTATTACTTTTTATTTAATAATCTATGCATAAAAAAGAACAAATCATGATAAAATTTATGTAAAAAATAAGAAAAATTAATTAAATATAAATTTTTATTAAAAAATAAAAAAATTGGGCAAAAAAATACTTTTACTTTTGATTTGTTATATTTTAATTGAGCCACAATTTGACACAAGTCATCAAATTAATATTATTTTTTAACATTACGCAAGCAACAAACTATTATCAACTAAATTTAAATTGATATGAGAAACTAATTATTTTAGTTTAAGGGATAAAATTTTGTGGGTCTGTTTTTAGGTAATTATCAAAAAAGAAGAAAAGAAGAAAAAGAAAGGAAAAAAAAAGCATTTATGCTTTTTTAGGAGAAATTTTATAATACATAAAAAATGACTCGATGGCATGTACGATAGTTAATCTATGGATCCATTTGAATGAGAGAGATAAACACATAAAAAAAATAGGAGAGAGAAAATTTTAAAAAAAATGAGCGAACATAGAAATTTTTTATCACTTTTTGTGAGTCAAGATATAATTTTATGTGTCTATCTCTCTTCTCCAAGTGGATCTATAGAGAACTACTATATATGTTACTAATTACTGTTTGTGTATTATAAATTTTTATTTTTATTTTTTTATTATTATTTTTTTATAACGGATTTTAAGCTTCAATCAAAATAAAATGATATGTTTCGTGAATTGGTCCCTGGGTTTGTATATAAAATCCAAGACTTGGTCTTTCTTAAACTTCAACCCCAAGGACTCTACAAGGTTTCTTTCAATCTGGAAGCATAATGTCTGAGTTTTCGAGCACTCCACAAGAAGATCCTCTCCATTCTGTGAACACTGCCCTTTCCCTCTCTTTAACTCCCGCCTCCGAATCCTGTTCAGGTTTGGATTTCGATATCAGGAGGTCCGTTGATGATTTTCACTCTTGGAATGTTGATGATAGTCTCTACTATGAGTCTCCTTCGAATTATATTGACCATTATGAATTTGGGTTCGAGTTAACACTCGGTGGAAACCATTCAAGTTCTAGTGGGACTCGGGTTGATTGGTATTGGGATTTGAATTCGAGTTTTAATAATGGTGATACTGAAAATATGAGTTCTAGCAGTCAAAGTGGTGATGAATTACAAGAATTGGAACCAGAGAACTATGAAAGTGAAAATCTTTCTGACATGGTGATTGATGATTTATTAGAAGAGACATCGTTTGTGGCACATATTTTAGAACCATCGTTACATGATCTTTATGAGGATTTGTTTTTTGCCGATTTATTTGCTGATTCTGAGTTAGACACTTCTTTTGATCCATGGGTGCTACCTTGGGTTGATTCAAGGAGAGGTTTAGAGGCTGCCGAGAGCGCAGGGGAAAGTCTGCCTTCGGTGGCTTTGAGAAAGGATGATTTGAAGGATGGGTTTGGGGTTTGTGCAATTTGTATGAATGGGGTTGTGGAGGGTGAGATGGTGAAAAGGCTGCCTTGTTCTCATTATTATCATGGAGAATGTATCTTGCCTTGGTTGAGGATTAAGAATACTTGTCCGGTTTGTCGATATGAGCTGCCTGTTGATCGGTATGAATTGTCTAGTGATGATCAAGAGCATGAGAGCTGGAATTGGCAGATATTGGCGCCACCAACTCTGCCATCTGATCTGCAAGGTTGGAGTTGATTTGTTCTCGAACTTGTTGGGTTTATTAAAATTTGAACTTTGTGAATAGTGATTTTTATAACATTATATGAGGTTTTCATGGTTTATGAGTTTTAGAGGTTTTATTTATGATGGAATTTCAGCTTTCTAAGATGAATTTGCTATATATATATATATATATATATATATTTTTTTTTTTTTTTTTTTTTCCAGTTAACTGAATTTGTCCTTGATTTGAAGTCGTGCCCGTATCTTGGAAATCTTTTGATGATCAATCATTGTCAGATTTTTGCGTTTTAATTGATGAGAGCATTAGTTGTTTTTTGCCATTTTCATGACTACGGCTGGAAAAGTTGTGGGACATGGAATGGTTGCATGATGAAAATTTCAACCTTTATATTGGATCATCAAATACAACAACAAAGCCTCAAAACCATACTAGTTGGTTTGCCATATGGATCCTCTTTTGCCATTCAAAAAACAATGGTAGCTAGATTGCATCTCTTTTGTGATCAAAGATGATCAATTCCATGGATTGTTGTGCAGTTAGAATGACTTTAGTTGCATTTTTGGTATAATGATGAAAAGATTTGAATATATCTTTTAATAACCTTTTGAGATCCGTCTGTGGTGCATATTCATCGCCTTTCTATTCACAATTCTAGTGTGGAATTATGCATTTCATTAAACACTTCTAGTAAATTTATTGGTCAATGGAGTTTTGTTTATAATATTAATTAGCCATCCTCTCCACTTTGAATGTTCTCTAAGTTATCTATTGCTGGTTTCTTCTTTCGTTGTTTGATTACATCAGATATGTTCCAACGTAAAGTATACTTCTGTTGGGATTTTGACAATGGTTGCCCTTTAAAATGGAAAGATCCCTTCATCGAATCTCGTAGCAAAACCTTCTCGATCTTATCTTTCACGTTTTATTTGCTATGTTCAATAAGATTAATTGTTGTTGGCTTTCTGAAAGATATGTGAATGTTTAGATTTCTTTTGGTGCATATTTCTGCACAGAGGAAAAAGTTCTGAATATGATTGGCACTAGAACCTCATGGGAGACGAGTATTCATTAGAAATTTAGGCCTATTGATTAACGACGAGCATGTATGCGTCATGCATGTATTAGCTAACTGATCATACCTTGTCTATGAATTTCCATTTCAAGTTTTTCAACACAAGCAATAAGAATGTTTTTTGTTGCTCTGCTATTAGAAAGACATATAGCACTGTCTAAGAATCTTATATCCATTCAGACTGAATTGGCGACTAAACAGTTTGGGCACCTTTGTTTTATTTTTCTTGTTTTATTTGATTTACAGCCATCTTTACAGATCATAGGGACTATATTTGTTTTCTCGGTGATGATCAATGCTTGTACAATGTGTAGGAGTCTTCTTGCTTTATCCTTTTCTCTTGTAGTTTCTTGCCTGCAAGATAGTATCGGGTTGGACTTGCAAATTGAGTGCTCAAGCAGTGAAAAAATTTAGAGCAAGTAAACTGCTATGGTTAATGGCACTATTTTCTGTTCGTTTGTGCCAAACACATTTTACTGCAAAATTTGTTTCTGGTTGTATGCATCAAAGCTCTCCTTGGTCCCTATCAAGAAAGCCACTCTGGCCCTCGTCGTCAGTGGAGAAACCCCTGTTCTTTGCAGGGAGTTCTGCTTACCATTGTGCATACCTTATTAGAGATTAAATCAGGTGCTTATCGTTGAGTGTTGATGCTTAGACCTTGTCAAGCAAATGGAGTCCTCTAGCGTCAGCATATATAGGGAAAGATGAGGGGAGAGGAAGTTCCACAAGGTTTAATCTCATTGAACAATTGTGCCCTCGTTATACGGTTAATTAGTTGCAGGTCGGTATGATCTTTTTCAGGATTCTTAATTTAACAATGTACATGGTCCTGCAGTAGACAATTTCACAAAGTCTTCCCAGTTGTACCTCTAGAGAGGCACAGGGATGATCCTAGGTTCCAACATTTGGGTTTCGATTGGCTAGTTAAGGAGCAAAAGAAATAATTGTCCACATTGTAGGAAAGTCAATAAATTTATAAATAATTTCCAGGATGGACATGTTTCATAAACTGTTAGAACCAGTTAAGTTGTCCCAGAGAGGGAAGCTGAGGTGATGGTACGTTGGTCCAAAGATTAGAAGCTACTTAGTCCTATCAAACCTGGAGTGGAAAACTGTACGTCCATTTAGTCTTGGTCAGGTTTCTAGGTTCAGATCTAAGCAATAAAAGACCACATAGTTGCTTCAGCCTTCAGGCACAATGTAATTGATTTCTTGGTCTGGCATTAAGGGCTGAAGCTGTTTTAGGCTTGGATAGTTTGTTTGGGGGTTTAGGCCTAGATACCTAGGCTTTATAGGGCTTTTAGGTTTGTTTTTTCTGGGCTTCAAATTTGCCTGGTAGTAATCTCTTCAAATTTTCTGAACTTTCTGGTCATTTTCAAAAAAAAGAAAAAAGAAAAAACGAAAATCAAAAGTTATGTAACATGATAATGGCCTGGTAGTAATCTCAACACAAACGGGAAAAAAAAAAAAATCCATGCTGTGTTTACTAATTTAACTGTCAATATTTTAACTACAGCATTGCAGTAATGTGTAATGAAGAAGGGAAGTTTGTGCTAGTGCCAGGCAACAAGAAAGGAGCTGGGACCTCTGTCCACCACTGACGACAATAGTATTAACTGTCAAGTTGGGTTAAATTACATAGCAGTTATTTTATCCGTTCACTTCTCTTCTTTCTCCCCATTTGTAATTGCCTAGCAACCATGAATTAGAGGGTTACATCACCATCAAAACACATAACCAACACACACACAAAAAAAAAAAAAAAAAGAAGTACGAAGAAACAAACAAACTAGTCATTTTCAGTAATGGAAGGAGCCTTATGGCTCTCATCGTGTCCACAAAGGCAATCAAAGTAAGCACTCATAACTCCATCTAGAAAAAAACAGTTGATGACATAGATAGTTGCGGCCCTTGGGATTGCCTTTGGTCCAATATTTCGACAAACACCCTTGTCTTTCTGATTCAGATGAATGTTTATTTTAATGGTAGTAGGGACTAAGAATTATTACTTCAATCATTTTAGGGTGGAAAATGATGGTCAAGGAGATGTTCCAGTGGGTGCTCACCTTTCTGTTTTCTTCAAATGATGTTACTCACCCTTAAATCCTTTGTTGTGTTTTTTTATTATTTTTTTTTTGTTTTGTTACAGCTTGTGGTCATCACTATCCTCCCACTTGTCACTTTGCCTTGCCCAAACCATTTATCTCTTGGCATTTCCACCTTCTTCACCATTCTTGAGGGTAGGGTTCTTCTTTATTTCCACCATGGTCACTTTTGTCTGTAATGAGCTTTATAATCCCATTTATTACTTTTTGCTGTTGCTGCTGCTGCTGCTGTTCGATCAATGGAATAAAAGCAAGTACTCTTTTTTTTTTTTTTTCCTAAAGAAAAATAATTTCTGGTTGCTTTTATGAGTTCAAAAATTATTCATAGGGTGCTGGGAAAATGTAAAACAAATACTCGGAATTGTTGTATAATTGACCACAATTCAATGGCTTTTTGGTGGACACGTATTGAGTTTAATTGATCATGTATACATGGGCTTTCCTCATGTTGTCTTTAACATGAAACATTTCAGTAAAAATATTCAAACCATGATAAATATTTAAGAAGCTGACATCTCCATGTTCATGGAAAAATTTGCTACAACTTTGATGATATGCATGGCTCATATTTTTTGTTCAACATATTTCCAATGATTTTTTTTTCTTGTTATGCTACAATGAGAGAGGAAAAAAAAAAAAAAACAGTCTCTAGTAGTACGAAGGCGACAAAATCATGAATTGCAGTGTGAATAGTAAAGAGGAAAAAAAGAATAATGTTCATTCCTTTTACGTGAGATGTTGCAATGACAATCGTATTATTATTTATATTATGTTTCTTTTGGGTAAAACATGATTGAGTGTTCAATTTTGAACCATATATCCATCAATTTTTTAAAAGCTTATCATATAATCATGATTTTTTTAAGAAAACAAAAGAAGAAAAAATTAAGCTCATACGATTTAAAAGATTCATCTAGAGAATGAAATGATCTAATGTCCTTTAATGATATTCTTTTTATTGCATCATTTCCTGGAGGAGAGAGAAATATAATGCTAAAACTTAGATTTACAAATTTTAAAATACTCGTAATTAATAATACTTATTTTATAAATCAACTTTGAAAAAAAAAAAAAGACAGACATACATAAAGAGGAGAAAAAATCGTATTTGAACCCATCAACAGTAATTATAAAAATACTTTTACCTATATTCAATTTTATTTTATTTTTAACTTTTTTTTCTTATTTCTCTATCCTCATTGTGTTCGTATTTCTTTTTAAGGTAAACTTAGAAAATAAGTATTATTAGTTATTTCATGAATAACATAAAATTTCTTGGTATTATTGAGATCCTCTCCTATTCCTAAAAGAATATGATTGTTATGTTCATTAAATTTAAATCATTAAATTCAATTTGAATTGTCATAATTTAGTGTGATAAAAATGAAAACAACTTAACTCTCTAATATTTTATGTCTCTCACTTAATCTAATCAATCACTGAATTCAAAATCAGTGGTGAGATTTGGAACATGATTGGTCATGTTTTCTTAAAACCGAGAGAATTCAAATCCTCAAAATTAAATTTCTTTCCAAGTTTGATTACTTTCATTTCTTAGCTATTTATTTAAGGATAAATAGCTCAATTTATTCTTATATAATAGTTTGATTTTCCAATCTATCCTTACATTATTAATTACATCTATTACAATCTTGAATAATGTTTAAATCTCTAATATGTCATTTTGATCAATTTTTCCGACAATGAATAAATTTTTTGAACAAATTTTCTAACTAAAACACAATTAAAAAAAATTCTAAAGAGTTGAAACATAAAATTTACGGGTCATGTGAGGTTATTTATTTATTTATTTATTATTTGCATTATTTGCATTTTGGTAAAAAAAAATTACCTATTGCGAAAAAAATTAATCAAAGCGACATATTTAAAATTTAAACATTATTCAAGAATATAATATATGAATTTAGAAATGTATAGACAAATTGAAGACTATCAAAAAAATATATATATCTTAATACAAAAATTTAAGTTTTTGAGTGAGATCTATATTATTTTTCAACACACTCCTCAACTGAAACTCTGTAGGTTTAAAACTTGTCTAAGTCCACTACTATTTTGTGTATAATTATTTAATTTTAATTAGAATAGAGAATAGAGGTGGTGTGATCATGTGATCAATAAGACTTAGATATAATGTCAAAGAACAATTTCAATCCAAAAGTTTAAATTTTAGAATGAAATTTTAGAATATGATTTATATTATTTTATTGAGCTATTCACCTTTCATGTATTGGTTAAATTCTTAAAACTTATTTAATAAAATTCTAGCCATTAATTTAAATTAGAAGGTATATATGAGTGTGTGTGTGTGTGTTTTACGGGTAATATGAGTGGAGTCCATTCCTTCCATCATAAACTTAAACTCATAAGTTCCATAATCATTTTATAATGAATCTCACTTAAGGAAGAAATAAGACTGGGTTCAAAATGAACATGGAACAGTATGTATGTTTGTTTGTTGCAGCATTAGATTGGATATTTAGTCATGGCAGCATAAATGGTTACGTATGACTTTTACTTGGTTCAATAGCGTAATTAGGCGATTCACCTCTTGCGTAAATGAGGAGACAATGCTCAAAACAAAAACTAAATAATATTGGTTCATTAGAACTTTATGTCTGTAAACTAGCTACTTAGTGTAAAAAGGTGGTCCATTTAGTGCACGGGACATTTTATCTTCGAATTCTCTTTAATTACAAGAAAGTGTGATTGAACAATAAAAATTTAAGGTTTTTAGAGTGAAAAATGATCGAACAAATGATTCCTTTTATAGGCCAAACAGGCTTTTTTTTTCTTTTTATCTTTTTCTTTTTCTTTTTTTTTTGGGAGCCAACTTAAAATAATTTCTTTCAAGTATAGACAAAATAAATTATTTTCGCCATTAGAAAAGTGGGAATTTATCCTGGAAAAGGTTCTCCAATCCAACCAATTGCTGATCTTCATAGAAATCGATTAGACCAATTCTAGTTCTACCCCAAGAAATATCCTATGTATCCTGACGTCAATTTTGTTCCTAGATGATTTTATTGTGGCATGACAGGAAACTTTGGTCAAAGAACTTTGGAGTGGAAAATATATTCTGATTTGATGGCAAAAAAGATCAAAGATTATATATTGGAGCAAAAGAACAGAAAAAACAAAGAACACATAGGACCCTGAAGCATGGACAAGCAACAAGTGGTAGAACAATGTCTACACTGAAGAGTACATATCCCTAGCAAACGACTTATTTGATTTGATTATTTAGGGATATATACATTCATGATTGTTCTGATAATTTTGGGAAAGTTTCATCACATAAATCATAGAATTAGGAATTTTCGATGATCGGCTGCATGATCTGAGAACTGGATGAAATCAGTACTTCACCGCGGTGAACAGCAGGCAAGCGTCCAAAAATTCGTGTGAATTTTTGTTTTTTCGTTTCGGTTTTTGTTTTTTGTTTTTTCCAAGCATATTAAGAGTATATTTACACAGCCACCATCAATGCTGGAAGCCTGGAACCAAATATATATATATATAAGAGATGTTACTCAACTTCCTAAATTCTGAAACAAAGATTTTTCACGAATTTATGTAACTCATTATCATAGTTCTGGAAAAAGGAAAAGAAAAAAGATCATAATTGATTCTTCTTCTTCTTATTATTATTATTTTGATAAACAGATCATAGCCGATTCTATTCCCCAGAGGTGGAATTCTCAAAGGGATAATTTGTTATGCTTGGCAGCCATGATATAGCATAAATGCAATTTCATATCACACCAAAAACTCCATATTTAACCATGTTTCTATTGTCAAAATTAAAGAATCACTACAAGAAAACTAACAGTTTGCGACGATTTTTTAGCGATGGTATTTAAATTCATTGCTAAAACCATGAATTACCGACGATTTTTCAACCGTCACATATTCGGACCAATTATACGATTTTTAACAATGATTTTAACTAAACCATCACTAAAAATTCTTGTTATTTTAGGATTTAGCAAGGATTTGAACTAAACCGTCACTAATTCCAAAGAAAAGGTTTTTAGCGACAATTTTATGGAATCCGTCGCTAAAAAACCCTCTTTTTGGGTGATTTTAGCGATAGTTTTTAACAAACCATCGCTAAAATCCTTATGCTAAAACTCCTAAAAATATAGAATTTTAGTGATGGTTTTATGAAAACTCGTTGCTAATTTGTTACCGTTAGGAAAAACCAAAATTCAAAAAAAAAAAAAAGTTTTAGAGGCGGATCAAAAATTGTTGCTAAAATTTAAAATCTCTAAACAGCTAGTGCCCAAAATTTTTCTCATTTCTTCTTCATTTCTATTTCTTTTTCTTTCCGACTGACTCCAACTTCCCCATTTTCCCTCCATTCATGCCGGTAGCTCCCTCCAAACTCTCCTTCTCTCTTCTTTTCTTCTTCCCCTCCATCTCTTCCCTTTCCTCCTCCATTTTCTTCTTCTTTCTCTTCTTTTCTTCTCCTCCTCCCTTCCCTCCTCTTCTTCGTGAATAATGCTGCAGCGGCAGCCTCCTCCTCCTTTTCACGGTGGGTTGGCAACAACTTCTTCTCTCCTTCTCCATTTGTACAATTGGTAACTCTTTAACTTTTTTTTTCCATGTATTTAAATAATTTTATATTTTTTGTTTTATTATTTATTTGTTAATTAGTTAAATTTTTTTATGTTAAAGTTAATTTGTTAGTTGCTAATTAAATTAATTATTTGTTAAAAAATTAATTAAATGTTAGTTTATTTAAGTAAATGTTAATTAATTGATTTAGTTGTTAATTAAATTAAGTTTATTTATTGGTAATTAATTACTTCAATTGTTTTAAAAAATTAATAAGAGTTATTTTAATTAATTATGTGTTAATTAAGTGATTTACTTATTAATTAAATTAAGTTAATTTTTGGTTAATTAAATTATTTAATTATTTTAAAAAATAATTATTTGTTAGTTTAATTAAATAGGTGTTATTTAAGTTTTGTATTTGTTAAATTAAGACAATTAATTTTTAATTAAAATATTTAAATATTTTTTAAAATATTAAGAAGGTGTTAGTTTAATTAATTTGGTTGTTAATTAAGTTTTTTAGTCGCGAAAATAAGTAAATTAGTTATTAATTAAAAATTCAAATATTTTTTAAGAAATTAATTAGGTATTAGTTTAATCAATTTGCTATTAATTAATTTTTTTAATTATTAAATTAAGTCAATTATTTGTTAATTAAAATATTATTTAAAAGAATTAATTAGATATTATTTTAATTAATAATGGGTTAATTAACTTTATTAGTTGCCAATTAAATTAATTAAATGTTATTTAAAATTTTTTCTTACTTGTTAGTTTAATCAATTTCATAGTTAATTATGCTTTTTAGTTGTTAAAATAAGTAAATTAGTTGTTAATTAAAAATTTTAAATATTGTTCAAAAAATTAATTAGGTGTCAGTTTAATCAATTTGGTTGTTAATTAAGTTTTGTAATTATTAAATTAAGTCAATTAGTTTTAATTAAAATAGTAAAATATTATTTAAAAGAATTAATTAGTTATTATTTAATTAATTATGTGCTAATTAAGTTTATTAGTTGTTAATTAAATTAATTAAATACTATTTAAAATATTTTCTTACATGTTAATTTAATCAATTTGCTAGTTAATTAAGTTTTTTAGTTGTTAAAATAAGTAAATTAGTTGCTAATTAAAAATTAAAAATTATTTAAAATATTTACTTGTTAATTTAATCGATTTCATAGTTAATTAAGGTTTTTAGTTGTTAAAATAAGTAAATTAGTTATTAATTAAATTAATTAAATATTGTTGAAAATATTTTCTTACATGTTAGTTTAATCAATTTGGTAGTTAGGTAAGTCTTTTAGGTGTTAAAATAAGTAAATTAGTTGTTAATTAAATTAATTAAATATTATTAAAAATATTTACTTATGTGTTAATTTAATCAATTTTGGCAATTAATTAAGTTTTTTAGTTGTTAAAATAAGTAAATTAGTTGTTAATTAAATTAAATTTGTTTAAAATATTTAATCATGTGTTAATTTAATCAATTTTTTTGGTAATTAAGTTTTTTAGTTGCTAAATTAAGTCAATTAGTTCTAATTAAAATATTAAAAATTATTTACAAAAATTAATTAGTTGTT
Organism: Dovyalis caffra; assembly: GCA_963924115.1. Classification (NCBI taxonomy): domain Eukaryota; kingdom Viridiplantae; phylum Streptophyta; class Magnoliopsida; order Malpighiales; family Salicaceae; genus Dovyalis; species Dovyalis caffra. The sequence continues at coordinate 1,477,093 of CAWUPB010000957.1, read as the reverse complement.
CTTTTTATTATTTATGTGTTAATTAAGTTACTTAGTTATTAATTAAATTAAGTTAATAAGTTGGGTAATTAAATTATTCAATTGATTAAAATATCTTATTAGATATTAGTTTAACTAATTGATTTCAATTAGTTTATTTAGTTGTTAAATTAATTTTATTAGTTTTTAATTTAATTATTTAAATATTTTTTTAAAAAAATTAATTAGGTGTTACTTAAGTTATTTATGTGTTAAAACAATTATGAATTTGGATCATTCATGGATCATCTATAGATATACCGATAGTCTTTTAAATCGGGATTTTATAGATGGGGTAAAAGAATTTATTGATTTTGTCATTATTCATCCCGAGTGTATGGACGGAAATAAGATAAGATGTCCTTATAAACTTAAAAAGTATTAGAACCGTAGTTATGAAGACCCAATATAGTTAAGTTCGTTTGATATGATATGGTTTTGTGTCCGGATATTTTGTGTGGAGACCTCATGTAGAAAGTGAGTCGATGGTTTATGGTGATAACTCAAAAAATTTTGTTGAAGCTCGATAAATATTTGATGAACCTCCGATCAATCCATATCACATAACGGTGATAGATGTAGCTGGTCTATCATTTAATTCGTCTAACATTGACAATAGAAGAAGTCCTAAATCCCGATGTCCATGCATTTTATGATTTGTTGAATACATCTAATAGAGAGATTTGGCAAGGTTTAGAAAATCACTCATAGTTATTCGCATTGAAATGTTTGTTACACTTGAATTTTGACCATCGTTTTTCGAGTGGTGTTACAATGAATTATGTCAACTTATCAAATAATTGATGCTTGTTGTTAACTATATGCCAAAAGACTTTTATAGTACAAAAAAATTGATGAAACTAATGGGTTTACCAATTCAATAGATCTATAGCTATATGAATGGATGCATGATCAACAACATCTTTTTTTTTCTTTGCATTAGAAATTAGGAATGTCAAATTGAAAGTATGCATCGACGTGTTTCGACCTTTTGGTCCATTTAGACAATAATATTCTCCATAGCCTATAATTGTAACGCTTTATAATTTGCTATCATGGAAGTATATGCGGGAAGAATATATGTTTTTAACTATAGTTATCCCGGGACCAAAAAAACCTAAAGATCAACCTAGACATGTATTTGTAGCCTTTTATTAAAGAATTGGTTAATTTATGGAAAGTTGGTGTGGTTACCTATGATGCGTCCCGTAAGTAGATTTTTAGGTGTGAGCCACGGTAATGTGAACAATCAACGACTTCCCTGTATCTTCAATATTTTCTCGCTAGAGTATCTGCAAGTAAAACAACATATCTTTATTGCAAGAAAAATTCGATGCTTTCGACCTTCATAATGGTAGAAAGACTTTTTGGTTTGACAGTCATTGTAAGTTTCTACCGGAAAGTCATCTTTTTAAGAGAAATAAGAATGTGTTCAAAATAAATATAATTTTCATAGACATTGCTCCTTTGGTCATGTCTAGAATGAGTATTTGTATGAAATAGAAAATTAAGGGTTGATGAAAGTCATAGAATATGGTTTCGAAGAGTGTAACAATAATATATCTAGAGTTTGAGGTTGGAAGAAATAGAGTATATTCTAGGACCTTCCTTGTTGGAGTTCTAATGTAATTCGAAATAATTTGGATGTGATTTACATTGAAAAAAATATCTTTAACAATGTGTTTAATGTAGTTATGAGTGCGTCAAGAAAAACCAAAGACAATGCCAAATCTAGAGGAGACTTGAAACTTTATTATCGATAGTCGAATTAGAAATAGATGAAGACTTTGAAAGATACCCTAAAATACGTTACACCCTATAAAAATAACAAAAAATACAATTACTTGAAAGGTTTCATAATGGATATGTGTCGAACTTGGCTAAATGTGTCGATATGAACAATATTAGATTACATGGAATGAAGAGTCATAATTGTCATGTATTCATATAGAGATTAATTTCTCTCACATTTGATGACCTATTACCAAGAAATGTTTGGCAAACACTAAGTAAGTTGAGCTTATTCTTTAAAGAATTGACTTTTATTATATTAAGGTTGAAGATATGAGTCGTCTTGAGGTAAAGCTACCTTAATTTTGGCAAATTTGAGCAGGTATTTCCATCGAATTTCTTCAACTCAATGTGACATCTTCCAATCCATTTTGTATATGAAGCAAAAATTATAGGACCGAGTACAATATCGATGGATATATCCATTTAAAAGATAAATATATTGATTTGAAATCCTTGATTAATTTTGTTTTTTGGTTTTTTTTTTCTAATATTTGTTAACTAATATAAGCACATAAGGCAATTATCTTTAGAAACTGAAAAACAATATAAAGAATAAAGTGAGAGTTTAAGGGTCAATATGTAATGTATATTTAGTTGAATAATCATCAATTTTCTATTCATACTATTTCGCTCCTTATATGCATACTAGACATCAAAAAGTGTCACATAACTTTAAGTGTGCTCGAGAATCAAATGACAACATTGAAGGGATGCTTGCTATATTTAAATCGAAAGGTCGATCTCTTAGTCAAACAAAATCATATATTTTGATAGATTAAGAAAAGCTTGCATCACATCCCTACATTTCATTGAACTGTGATGAGGTGACACCTTACGGTGAGTAAGTGCTAAAATTAATAAAATCTTCAATACTAAACTTCATTAATTATCAATTATATATAATAAAGACATTAATAATGTTATGATTATTTTTTTCTTTGATACTTATTTCGTGAGCCAACTTTATCAAAGTAATCCGGATATATCAAAGAAACGAGATTGATGCTCATCTTGAAAATAATTTTGCATCATGATGTCGTCGATATGTGAGTAATATACAACCCAACTCGATCACCGACCATTACATTAAAGATCTTACAAAATGACTATTGCAAACAACAAAGTCATTTCCAAGATATTTTGTGAATAGGTACAAATTTCACACCGAAGTTCATGGTTTAGATATAGTAACAATGTGTAATATAGTGTGCATAAAAGGAGTTAATTACATTGTTGAGGAAAATAACTGCTATAGTAGAATGATTGATATACTAGAGCTTAAGTATCTTAAATTACCAATAAAAAGAATCATATTATTCAAATACAATTGATATGATACTTTACACGATGTTGGTATAAGGGTTCATATTAGTACGGACTAGTAGAGGTATATAGTCACGATAGGTCGAACAAATTCAATCCTTTTATCTTAGCAACACAAGTGTATCAAGTATATCAAGCGTGATTGATTGGTTGTATGTAAGGTCAAACTGAAGGCAGCGAGTGGATGTGATAGAATCATTTGTTATAGTCCAAACAATTACGATCGTTTCGGGAAAATGATATGGAAGCCCAACACAATGTCATTCAAGTTGATGATGACGATGGTTAGCCATTAACGAGCCAATTGGATCGTTAACGATTTAGAAGTGGATGAAATTAATGAAAGAATGATATGGAATTTGAAATAGATGTTGAGGAAGACTTAGATGAAAACTGTAACAATGATAACTAGGATCGTGATTAGCAATAATTTTTTAATACCGTAGAGTTTAATTATATGTGTGTGTGTGTGTGTGTGTGTGTGTGTGTGTGTGTGTGTGTGTGTGTGTGTGTGTGTGAAGAGGATAAAATTAATGAAGAGAATGATAGAATTTGAGGAAGACTTAAATGAAAATCGTAACAATGATAACTAAGATAGTGATCGGTAGTAAGTTTTCATTATCCTTACACACACAAATACACACACAAACACACACACACACACACACACACACACACACACACACACACACACACACACACACACACATACATACACACATACATATATGTATGTATTTATGTATTTGTGTGTGTGTGTGTGTACATGTTTTAATTTTATTATGAAATTATTTATTAATCATAAAATAAATTTATTTTAACTTGTTTATTATAATATAGATGCTTTATAGTTATTGTGTTTTATTACTAATAAATGTGATAATGTGTAGGTTATGCTTCATGGCAAGTGATGTTCTTATGTTGCGTGTACATGTTTTAATTTTATTATGAAATTATTTATTGATTGTAAAATAAATTTATTTTAACTTGTTTATTATAATATTGATGTTTTATAGTTATTTTAGTTTATTAATAATTAATGTGATAATGTGTAGGTTATATCTCGTGGTAAGAGATATTCTTGCATGCGAGTGGCCCATATCATGGTTCGGACACGGAGGATGGTAGTGACCTTGGACGAGGGCATAGTCTTGCTTCTATTCTAGGTCAAATGCCCACCTTCCTCCGTTAACATGTCTCCATACCACCTTTCGTAGCCCCTATGTCAAACCCATCATCATTTGACATGTCTCAACTGGAGCTCCATCAATATGGACCTACACGTCTCGACACTTCTAAAACTTCATTATTATTAAGGTCCTCACCGTAACAAGACAATCACCAGGTTTCTACATATGGCTTATCGTCATACATCCTTTTCGGTTGTCTTCTACACTTGCCGGTTCTACTTACGATCCTCGCATTTTGATTACTCTCGTTAATGAGAAATAGTACGTATTATACACATTTAAAAAAAAATTAATGTATTATTATATTTATGTGTTCATTTATCCATTAATTATCTCGTTTAACGACTTGTATCCATCCGATATGTGCTCTTATCGGATCTATAAGATATTCCATTAGCATGTTGACCTATCCGGAATGACGAAAAAGTCAATTACCGAGTAAATAAAGAGTTCTATTGGGAAGAGTTTAAGGTAGTTTGTAGTTTAATTTGTTACGTGACAAGTACATTTAAATTAAGAACATTAACATTCATTTAAATATATCAATGAATATTTTTAATGTTCTTACGAAGCTCTTTATGTGAGATCGGGAGTTTGATTGAAGTAGTAGGAAAGCATGGTAGTGTCTCGCACATAAGCAATTTTTTGACTTCCATTATCGAGTGAATAGACATTTCAAACCAGAATATATCTCACATGATATATGGGATACAAGAAAAAAAGAATGAACAAAACCCGAGTCTCATACTCGATCCGAGCAAGCGACACGAAATCGTATGAGCGAGATGGGTGGCATCAAGACCGGCCCATCTAGACACATGGAGGGTTCGATCACCTACAGAGAGCATGCAATATCCATGGTAAATCCTATTATATATATACATTTAAATATATTTGTTTCAGCGTAAGGAGTTGGGTTGAAAATCTAATACGTATTAGGTGTTCTTGAAGACTCATAAAAGAAGGTTGATGATAAGTACATATTCATCGATCATCGAGCAAAAAATAGGTCAATCTATTTTTATATAATAGCATAAGTCTTCAATCTCTCTTTACATTTTTAATTATACCTATTATATTTTTTAATATTTTTTTAGTCTCTAAATTATACTTTGTATCAATTTTTTTTACCATAGACAAATTTTTTTATCGAAATTTCATTGACTAAAAGGAAAAAAAAAACAAAAACCAAAAGAACAAAAAGAAAACGAACAATAAAAAACTACTTCAAGTCACATAACGTGTATGATTTATTTTTGAAATCTTTAGATTTTTTTTTCTTTTTTTTTTGCATTTAAATCAATAGCATTTTAGAGAAAAAAAAATTTGCTCATGATCAAAAAATTAATCGAAAAGACAAATCGAAAACTTAAACATTACTAAATAAACATAATATATACAATTAGAAAGGGTTTACCCATAATTGATCCCCGTAAAGTTCTCATTTTTTTGATTGAGACCCTTTAATACTTTTCAACTTGATTAAAACCTTATGATCTTATAAATGGAAAACAATTTTTAAATGATTTTATAAATTAAAAAAAAGGTTAAATAAAAAAATTAAAAAGACCTAATTAACCCAACCTATTTAATCCCAAAGTAAATGAATAAACCAAACGAACAAGCATTAGATTTATCAACAAACACAATCATTTGTAATTCTTCTTGTTTTTGTCTTCCTTACTAACAAGATTGTTTGAAATTCCTTCGTTTGAAATTCTTCTCCTCTTCGTCTTCCCTCTTGATAAGATTTTTTTCATCTTCTATGTTTTGTCTTGTCTTCGTCTGTTTCATCTTTTTCCTTCTCAACCCAAAGAAAAACCCTAATTCTTTATCATGATCGATCAATGAAGGATGACATTTGTAGTTTCTTAGACTAGACATCCTCTTCCGGCATTTTTATATGTTTGTATGGGGTAAATCAAGTAAATAATCTCTTTTCTTTGTTTATTTCATCTTCTTATTTCTCAATTATAAGAAGAACACTAATTGTTCATCATGATTTATCGAGTGAAGGAGGATATTGGTAGTGTATTCGACTAGGTATCTTTTTCTAGCATCTTCGATAGTTTGTACGGGATCAAAAAGGTAAACAATTACGATATTTTATAAAATAGTAATTGCAATTTGATTGCATTTTGAATGGGTTTTTATGAATATTGTTGTTTTGAATTGAATAGCTTATGAAAAACATGTCTTATCTTAGTTTTGTTAGTTATAGGTGTTGGGTTTTGAATTGAATGGCTTATGAAAAACACTTGTCTTATCTTGGTTTTGTAGTTATGGGTTTTGGTTTTGTCGGTTATGGGTTATAAATTTTTTATTGAATGGCTTATGAAAAACACTATCTTATCTTGGTTTTGTTAGTCATGGATTTTAGGTTTTGAATTGAATGGCTTATGTTTAGTATTATCTTACCTTGGTTTTGTTGGTTATAAGTTTTGTCAATATTGTTGTTTATTAAATTCAATGGATTTTATGTATTTGTTTATGTTTTGTATCTGGATACTTTATAATTTTTGCTTTGTTTTTTGTTTGTTTGCGTTTATGTCTCCTCGGTAATAGTATCGGGTGAAATGTCTAAATTAAGGCTTCATTTTGGGGTTGAATTATGAAAAGGGTTTACCTTGTCTATTACTTGCAGTAGAGATTATTGAGAGAAAAAATATAGACCACGACTTAATAGGGCTTAAAGGTTTGTTAGATATGGTCGAGGAATATGGATATGAGAAGTGTGAGGCGAGTGTTTTATAGAGATGTCGATCCTAAATTACCTTTTGAAAAAAGTATTAAGGAAGTGAAAGATGATATTAGTTGTTTACCTATAATAGAAATGTTATGTGATGGAATTATTGTTGACTTATGTTATGAGAAAAGTGAGTCAATACACCCTTGCTTAGTTATGATAACCCAAAAGTTATATGTAGTCGGCTTGGAATCAATGAACACGGGTAGTCGGTTAGTAACCCTAGTTGTGAGCGAGGAAGATGAAGATGATAATGAAATTGAAGAAATAAATATGTCTAGTTTTATGGGTAAACTGTCTATATAGGTTAGGGTTCCGGTATCATGGAACAAGATGAGAGTAGTAAAATCCATATAGGTAGGCATGATGTGGTGAATACTAGTGAGGTTAGTACAATTCATTTCAATGGGATTAGTTAGAATATTAATAAAGATGAGGGTAATACTATCCATTTAAGTGAGGTTAGTTAGAAAGTTAATAAAGATGAGGGTAATGTTATCCATTTAAGTAGGATTAGTAAGAATGTTAATAAAGATAAGGGTAGTGTTGTCTATTTAAGTGGGGTTAGTCATAATGTTAATAAAGATGAGGGTAGTAAAGTCCATATAAGTAAGCAAGGTGTGCTGAATACTAGTGAGGGTAGTAATGTCCAGTTTATTGGGTTTAGGCGTAACGTTAATAAAGAGAAATTTGTAGAGTCAAATGAGGAGCTATATGATGATGTTAAAGATGTTGAATATTCGGTGGATGTAGAGTGGTATCTAACGATGAGGAATTAAAAGAAGTTAGAGAAAAGGTTAAAAGATAAAAGCGAGTCTTGAGTAAAGTTAATGCAACTATAGAGGGAAATGTGGAGGGAAACTTAGAGAGAAATATAGAGGGAAACTTGAAGGAAAATATGGAGGGAACTACAAGGGGACACTTTGGTGAAATTAGAGAGAATAAATCTAAGGAGAGAAGAAAATTAAGAATAGAGTTGGCAAAACTAGAAGTTAAATTGAATGAGGAGTATTACAATTCAGAAAAAAAGGGAGGAATACATACTTAGCAGTGATGAAGAACTTATGATTAGGAAGAGAACCAAATTGGTTAGGTATGACCCAAAACTAAGTTTCCTCATTTTCAGCTTTACATGATTTTTAGGAATAAAAAGGGAGTTAAAGTTGTTATGATTAAGTATGCCATCCATAGTAGGAGAGATTTCAAGCTCCGGAAGAATGATAGCTATAGATATAGAAAAGTTTACAAAGGTGAAAGTTGTCCTTGGAAGCTACTGATTTCTATTGATGGAAAAAGTAAAAAATGGATGGTGAAGACCTATTATGCAGAGCACACTTGTGATTGGTCTTTCACAAATTCTAGGGTTAGTTACAAAGTGCTTGTAGAGCATTTTATGAAATAGTTAGGAAGAACTACATTGCATAAGAAGTTGCATAATCTACGGATTACAATTTCAAAAGCCAAGCATGCCAAGAACCCGATGAATTTGATGCATGCCGGAGATATGCGGAATGAGTTTCGAAGGCTTGAAGATTATACGAACTGAATTGAGGTGCAATGCAAATAATAGTGTCATTCTTTAGACGGAAGAAGATGAGGAAAGTTTGAACATATTCAAAAGATTGTATGTGTGTTTTCATGCTATCAAAGAAGGCTTCAAAGCTAGATGTAAGCCAATTATAGGGTTAGATGGTGCTTTTTTGAAAGGTCCTTTAAAAGGAGAAATTTTTATCAACTATTGGTAGGGATGTAAATAATCGGATGTATCCTTTATGTTAGACTATTGTGAAATGGGAAAACAAAAAAACTGGATGTGGTTTATCGGTTATTTAATGGAAGATGTTGGAATTCCATATGACAATGGATATGGATGGACATTCACAATAAATAGGTAAAAGGTAACTAAATTCTTCTATAAACCATGTTGAACCTTTTCTCGCCTATGCGGAATTGTTGTGCCTTAGAGACACAAGTGTGTGACTTTATATTGCAAACCATATGCAATACCTTCTACCCGTGTGGTCGTCATCTTTCATTAGGTTGTGCTAGGCTAGGACACCCATACCGTCATGTGGGATTTCTTCCTTTGCCCATATAGAATGCTTATGCTTGTGTGGCTTGTGTTGCTTGAGAATTCGTTTGATTTCTTCATTTAAGTCACATAATCGGTAGTTGTTTTCTTTGTTATTTTATATGACCGTGTGACTCTTTTAAGCCTCTTTGAAGTTTTCTCTCTTTCTTCCTATGGTTCATCATTTTTCCTACACAATCCAAAATTGCCATCTTATTCTTAAATAGCATAATATAAAATAATATACACTAGAAAGTTCAATGTAATATAGCATAAAAATCATACTAATTATCACTCATCAAATACTCCCATAATTAAAATTTGCTAGTCCTTGAGGAAAACAAATAAAATAAAACCTAACTCACTTTCATAGGAATCATGATTGCATTTAACATATACAATGAGCCTCTAACCCCTTTAATACCCCTAGTGGAGGAGTTGTATCTTATGAGAGTTTTCAAATGATAAACCCATAAAATCATTCAAACAAATGTCATGCAAATATGACTGTTCTTCAAACATTGATACTCAATTCAAAATTGAAAAAAAAAATCAACAATCACTCAATCATGTTTAAGATATTATTATCATATAAATGTGTGTCTCCAAATTGATTTATGCATCTTCATAACCAAACATTATTCAAGCATGCAATACCAATTTTAATTTTATCCCTTTTCCACCACTATAAGCAAAATTGTTTAAGCAACACTTTTTCATTTTAAGCATCCCAAATTTTTGCTTTAAGGCCTTTGTAGCTTTTTCTTTAAGTGATCACTTGCTTTTTTACATGACTATCAACATTTGTGATGAAGGTAACTCGGTTACTTAACAAGTCATGAACCTAGGGTGCTTTACATACTCATAATTTGAATCGTCATTTGAAATTAAAGTAAACATTTGTAATGAATACTCTTAGTTACTAAGCAACTCAAAACATTGTAATAGAATTTTTAATTACTTAGGTAAAATTCCTAAGGGAATACTTTTCATATTTCTTTCTAAAAAAAAATCTTGTTTATTTAAAATAGAACTTAGGTCTAGTTTCCAAAGGGTTTGCTTTTCATTCAAAGTTAGTATTTCTACTTAAATTATGTTCCATCATGAAGGCACATAAAGCTCTCAAGCATGTATCCACTTCTATAACAATAATATCCTAAATATCTTCATTATTACACATCAATCAAAAAGAACATCATACAAAACATGGTAGTTTTTTTATAGGAGTATAAAATAAATATACAAATTACATAAAACAAAACAAAAACAATAAAAACCTAAATTTTAAACACACCCTCACACTTAAACTGAACATTGTCCTCAATGTGCGTATAGATCACCAAATTAAAATAACATAAAAAGATAAAGATAGGGATAAAAAGGCAAATCTGGATAGAGGCCCTCGCAACGCAGGCAATGGCTATGGTGGGAAATGCATCGTAAAAGCAATGTAGCGGTGGCCAAGCTAGACATTGACCATTTGAAATTCGACCATGGTTTTGCCATTTATAGCTTAAGTTTGCTCATTCAGCACTTCAAATTGACTATTAGCATTGTTGTTCATGGTTTGTACTTGTTTGTTCAATATGTCGAAATATTTGTTAACATTGATTTAGAAGTCATCTAGCTGCAATACCAATTGCTCCACCTTTTTCTCATATCCACTTTAAGGCACCCACTTGTAGACCCTTTTCGATTATGGATTGTGCCTCATCATCACCTTCACCATCACTCGTCACCTTTGTCTTCTCGCCTTTGTCTCTTGGTTGGTCGAATGAAGTACCTTTTTCCTTTTCTTCTTCAAGCAAATCAATTTTTATTAATTTTTAAAGGGTCAATTACTCTAACCCTTTTACTAGCGTTAAGAAAATGGTGTTCCTATTGAACATCTTCATTTTCTCGGTAATATGGGTAATGAAACCATCTATAATGATTCTACCATCAACCGACTTCTTAACTATCAAAAAGCGATCAACAAAAATATAAGTAAAATCGATCTTCACCTTTTGAGCGATGAAGTACAAGATTGCTAATTCTAATTTGCTTACCATCTCAATGTTGTTTTCCTACCACATAAAGTCTATGCTACTACCTAATGTATGTATTAGAAAGTCGAGTTTATGATCATTGATATTTTTAATTATGATGGATTACATACTTCTTATGGTGAACTCGTGATTTCCCTCTAAAAGGGCTTTTCAAACCCAACGAGTGGTTACTATTCACCATTATACGACCAACCAAACATATCTACCATAGTATTCACATCAACACTATATTTTTTATTTGTTATTCGAAATGTGAAATAGTTATGACTCAACTGCGACTCGTCTCTTATCATTTCCAACCGAAACGAACTCAAGAACTCTAAGGTCAACTCTTTATAAGAAGGAGCATCCACTCTCAAAAAGTTCACCCATCATATAATTTTTAAGATCTATTTCATTTCTTTCAACAAACCTACTATCTCTAAAGCTTAAACATCCATATAACCATTTGCTATAACTTTTGTATTCTTTAAGACATTATAGTGAAATTCTTGATTTTTATTTACATATTCAATTCTTGGGTAAGATCCGGAAGGGTAGCCTTCTCATGTAGCCAATATCTTTCAATGGATGTTCTTTTCTTAAGGTGTTGCCACTTGCTTTCTCTTATCTCTTGAAGTAGACATTTTATTTCTTGGGTGGCTTTGGGTGAACAAGGGTGAGGGTTCCTTTAGTTATTTTGTGGGTGGTGAAAAGGGGGTTCCTTGAAGGCTTGTAATGGAATGGTGGTGTTAATTTATTGAGATATGGTTTGTAATAGTGGTTTGATGGCTGGTTATATGTGAGAGAGGTATAGATCTAAAAAAGATGAAATAATAGAGAAGAAGAGGTTGGCTGTAATAATGTGTTTTTAGAGAAGATGAAGTGACATGGTTAAGGTTTCATTTTATATAGGAGTAGGATTTGGAGAAGGCAAACCATGTATTTTTGGCCTAGAGAGAGACAAGCTCATACGGGTTTTGTGTGTAAATCGTATGTCTTCCCTTTCGCCCGAATGCCTTTTCTTCTCCCTAACCAGTGTAATTTTTTAAATTCTACACGATTCTACTAACCATTTAAAACCATTTCCCCCTGTGTGCCCCGAAATCTAAAAAACTCCATTTAAGTCATATGACCGTGTCGATTACCGCACAAATCATGTTCAAACCATTTTACCCGTGTCTCCTTTTCTCCTTTGGAATTTGAATTGTCCTAATTAATTCATATGATCTGTATGCCTTTTATTGTACAAACCATGTAAAACTCTACTGTTTGTGTCTTTTTTCTCCCTTTTTTCAATTTTCATTCATCTTTTAGGCACACGAGCATGCCCTTTCCTTCTACAAATCATATGTCCGCTACTCGCCCGTGTTTTCTTTCTCTCTTAGTTCAATTTCCAACTTTTTTTAGATACACAGCCATGCCATTTCTTCTATAAGCCATATCTTTTGCTACTACCGAGTGTGTTTGTCCATTGCTCTTTGGAATTTCAACCAAATTCACACCTAATTACCTATATTGCACATCCTTTCAATCCAATCAAGTGTAGGTGAAAATTAAACACTAAATTAAAAAACTAAATTAAAATTTAAATAAAAAATAAAATTTACAAGATTCATTGGGTTACCTCTTAATAAGTGCTTTTGTTTAACGTCGTTGGCTCGACATTACTTTTCCTCATCAAGGGGGATTTTTTATTATTGTAACCTCCGTAAAAACCCTTATCCATAACGCGATGTGTATTAGAATAATTCTATATATATGTATATTAAGAGTAAGTATAATTCTCATTTCATCATGAGAAATTAATACTTGAAATATGTGATTTATGTTAAATTAAAGTTATTGTGCTTAAGATTAATGGTTTAATTATTAAAGAAATCAAATATGCAAAATCGGTGTTTTAAGGACTATATTCTCGCTCGAGTTTTGTGCGAATTATTTGAGGACTTTAGGGTGATTTTTGGGTAAACCTTAAAGAATGAAAGTTGTTCATCTATGTGTTGAATAGACCTGTATAAAACTTTATAATTTTTAGAACTATAAATTAAGAGTTATATCCATTATGGTGAGGATTGTTTCGAAATGTATTCTGCTGGAATTTCGGGAGAAGAATCGCTCGAATCTTGTGAGATTTATTTAATGACGTTAGATTGATTTTTGAGAAAAACTTAAAGAATAAAAGTTGTTCTTCTATGTGTCTAATAATTCTCTATAAAACTTCATAATTGTTGGATTTATATAGAAAGTATTATGCACATTTTAGTATAGATGGGTTAGGAGGTAATACTCGCTGGAATTTTGAGGAAAAAGAAATTCCGAATTTTAAAAATGAAAATTTTCGAATTTTTTATGAAAGAAAGTAGGTTTAGTTACTTGAATTAATTTAATTAGTGAGTTTAATTGGTCTAAATTTTATGTAGACACCTAAGCAAATGTAATAAATGAATTTAAGGCTAACTCACCCATTATGGTCCCAAAGCGACCACCTTTCCCCATGACTCACCCATAACTTTTACACCTTGTCCCATTAATTTTTAACACTTATAGCTAAAGGGAAGTAAGTATATATATATATATATATATATATATAGAGAGAGAGAGAGAGAGAGAGAGAGAGAGAGAGATAAAGCAAGTGTTAAAATGGTGAGAAAAATTTTAGCAACCCGTAGGTACCAAAAATTGGGAGAGAAAAGGCAAGAAAGAAAAGAAAGGAAAAAAAACGTGAGGAGAGAAAGGAAGGGAAAGGAAAAGAAAAAAAAAGTTAAGGAAATCTAACCACATCTAAGCTAGGTAAGTGGGTTTTACTTCATGCTTGTTCTTTCCATGAATTTAATTCACGTATTTAATTAAGTTATTACTTGTATTGCTATGGTTTGATTTGTATTGGCTTGGTGTGGATGGCTTGGTTTGAATTTATTGGTCATGTTGTCTCTATGTGCTCCTTGAAGTCTATCATGCCTAGTGTATATTTTATCATGTGTTGATGATTGTGGGATAAAAAAAAAATTAAGGACTTGGACCGAAAATGAGGATGAAGAAATTGGAAGAGAAATAAAGGAATGCTTAGGGCTTTCTTAAAAACCCATTCGGCCTAGGAATCCCAAAGTGAGCACAATTAGATTTCTTTTATGAACTTTAAGGCCTACAAACACTAGCACTCCAATTAAGTGTAAAATAATAAGCTAGAGTAGAAGAGATTCAATAAAAATGGAAGGGAAACCTTAGGCTATTTTTAGGATTTTATGACCTTCCAACCTTGTGATTAAGAGTTAAATTACATTTAAACAAGTGTAGAATAAAATACTAAGAGGTAAGAATTCAAGAGTAAAATCAAATTCATGACCTAGGCCCATTGGGGATACAATTCGACTATAAATACCCAAGTTAGGGTTAGGAAAGAAATCCTAATTTGGTACATACGGATTAGTTAGTCCTAATCATCTAGTCTTATGAGTAATGATTTAATAGTACCTAGAATAGAATTTTACCTTGTTATGCCACAAAGCAACCCTTAAAATCAATGGCCACGTAAATCAAGTGAAATGATGAAACTCATCGAAAATAATTGAGAAAGCGTGCCCACGCGTAAAAGAAAATTAGTGACCGGACTATTACTAGTCAGCGAGTGATGGGCCCTCCTTAAGGGAATACAATGTAGGAATGGTATGGAAATGTATGAAAACCTTGTGTGGGTCGGACCTATGGGAACCCTATATGGGTTAGACCGATGAAAATATCTAGAACCGAACCTCGCATGGGGAAAGAATTTATAGTGTAAGGTTGGTGCCCCTAGTACATTTAACATGTGCATCATGTGCATAGTGGGTAATTTAAGACAAGTCAATTGATTGAGAAATAGTTTATACATCTAGGTTTGATAACCTAACTGAAATAAATGGGTATTAGTAGTCCAAGTACTCTAGGTCGTATGCCCGCACTATTAGACGATGGATTCCCGTTAATAGTAGTTACAATGAGGGATAATTCGTTATAGCAAAAGATGATCCGAGGATCATTTGGATGACATGAAGTCGTGTGCTTGCACCGTTAAACAATGGATTCCCGCTAACGGTAGGTACAACGAGGGATAATTTCGTCTGTAGCAGAAGATGATCTGCGGACCATCCGGATGATAAATAGAGTAGACTAGCTAATACCCAAGGTACCCGAGATTAAAATTTATGAGTATGGTGGGAAGTTAAAACAACAATGCATATCACGTGCATCAACCCACTTACCGAGCTTCGGCTCACCTCGTTGTTATTTTTATGTCGTGACAGGACAAGGACAAGTTGGTACGGATGCGGTCGGCTCCTCCTAACCGGCTCATATGAGGTACCATATATTAGTTTTTATTTTATCTATAAATTTTGGGTATGGAGTTTGTGAGAAATTAAATATTTCCTGTAATGTTTTATTAATGTATTTAATTATATTATGTAAATTTTATCTTAAGGAGTTATATACGTAATTTGTTGTTAAAGTTTTAAGAATATCATAAGAGAACTACTTAGAGTTTAGGGTATGTCGGCGTAACACGCTTCATCCAGTACTCTACTTGGGTAGTAGAAATATGACTAGGACAAGGGCGTTACAATTGTCAAGCTTGATCTCAAGCTTCCTTATATCTTAGCATTATCCTCATCAAGGATACTAAACCGAATCACCTCTCTATAAAACCTTATGGTGAGAGCTCCCTCATAGACATTTATACTTGTTCTTGCTATCTTGAGGAATGGCCTCTCTAATAAGAGAGGTGTGGGGTTATAAGGAGATTTTTCTCCTATCTTCTAGATGCAAAAATATCCAAAGAATACGAACTGGTTCACCTATATAAGAACATCTTTCACTACCCCTTCGAGGTAGGCATTAGCACGATCAGTTAGTTGGATGATAATATTTGTATTTTTTAAAGGCCCTAGATATGTTACAACATATATAGAGTATGACATTACATTAATCGATACCCCTAAATCTAACATAGCCTTCTCTATTTTCTTCTTACCAACTTAGCATGGTATAGTAAACATACCCGGATCCGTGCACTTGGGAGGGATTTTTCATTGCAATACTATAAAAATGTTCTCTCGTATTTTTACCTTTTCATTCACGGTTAGCCTCAACTTATTGGTGCACAAGTCCTTTTAGAACTTGGCATATTGAGGCACTTGCTTTATGGCCTTCAATAGAGGTATGTTCACCTCTATTTTGCTAAACGAGTTCAAAGATTTCTTTCTCTTTTTTCTTCTTCAACTCTTCTTTCCTAGACTTCTCTAACCTTTTAGGAAAGGGTATATGATTAGTTAAAAATAAAGAAATGTCAAAATTTACCATAGGGCTTAGTTTAGTACCATCAATGGTTGCACTATCCTTTTCTTCATCCATCTCCACTCTTTCTTCTTCAAGAAATTCAAATATTCTCTTGTACAGTTGCTTCACTCGAGCACCACTCCTCAAGGTCATTGCACTCATATTCTTCTTAGGATTTATCATCATTTGAGATGGTAGTTTCCCTTCAACTTGAGCCTCTAGATAACTCACAACAGCAGCCATTTGACTCATTTTATTGTCTAAATTTTGAATACTTAACCTAGTCTCTTATTGGAATTGTTTGGTACTCAATGCAAGAGACTTTATTATTTTTTCTATAGAATTATCGAATATGGTGAGGCTTGTTATTGAAAAGGCTTAGGTTGATACCCTTGTTTCCTTTATTGGTAGAAGTTTTACCCACCTTGTCTATTACCCCATACCTCAAGTTAGGGTGATCTCTCTAACCAAGATTACAAGCATTGGAGTAAGGGTCATATGGCCTTTGACTACCTTTAAGTTTTTTACCACATGTACCTATTCCGTGTGCCCTTCTTGTAATGTCAAACACACATCTATCATATGTTCAGTAGTAGAACAAATTCCATAAGCCTTAGTCATTTATAGATTCCCAATCGTTATATATCTCACCAAAGAAATCAAATCGACATTTATTGCTCTAAACTCAAAATTTTGACCTCGTTTATCCTTTTTAGTATATGATCAATACTCATCCCAAACTCGCTATAAGTTGGTAACCATGTTTGATATCAAATCCCTTATAGCATGGAGCGTTTTATCCTCCACTAGTCGTATCTATCATGCTCTTCTCCATAAGGAGAAAACCTTCATAGAAGTACACAATCAATAACCGATCGAAATCCGATGGTGTGGGCGGTTGGAAGATAACTTCTTGAACTACTCTCAATACTCATTAAGTGTTTCTCTAGTAAACTATCTAATCTCACAGATTTCCTTCATTATACTCATAACCATTAAAACAGGAAAGTATTTCATCAAAAACATGGATGTTTCATTCTATTCCAAGAATCAATTAGTCTCACAGGGAGATCATATAACCAATCCTTAGCATCCCTATCCAATGAAAAGAGAATGCCCTCAATTTCATCTACTCCTCTAATATTCTATATGATTTATAGTTGAGCGAGACCATATAAAACTACTTTAAATGTTTATAGAGGTCTTCTTCATCTAAATCCTAAAATTTAGGAAGCGAGTGTGTCGGTCTTAATTTCAACTCAAAAGCCGACTCGAGATTATGAAACTCGGTACAAAGGGGTCATTGATTAAAGTCAACGACAACCAACTCTTTCAATGTCCTGTTTGCCCTATTTACACCTATATCTTCTTCTTATGAGTCACTCGATGATAAGAACTCAAGAACTATGGTTATGCCTAATGAAATCACTTTTTGGATGACTCAATTCTTCCTGTCGAAGCTAACTTAGCTTCTCTTTTCAACTTGCCCAATTCTCTTTTTGGTTCGGGATTGAAAATTAGCTCTTCCGAGTTGAGACTTGGTCATATACCGGTAAAACAAAATCATAAAAACAATCAAAATACCTAAAAATAATGAACTTCAATCACAATCTTCGATAACGATGTCAAAATTTAATAAAATATCGTACCATCAATAAATTAGTAATTTTTATTTGTCATTATAGAGCTCTCAACCACGGTTATGTAATCGGGACAAATAAGGATTGAATCCACAAGAAAAGGAGATCAATTGATCGTTTTGGTTGTTTAAGTGTTCTTGTAGTGTAAAGGGGGGTTTGTTATGTGTCGGTGTTTGGAAGAAAATTAAAGTAATAAGAATTAATAATATTAAGAAAACCTTGGTTAAACTTTAGTATCTACTTTTAGTTTAATCACCGATCATCGATTAAATAATTAACTTATCCAAAACATCAATATTCATCGTAAGACAATAACATGTATGTTGATCGCAATCTTTCCTTACTTATTCATCAATTGAATATATGATACCCAATCAATTCCTTAACTATTAAATAACCTACTAAGTGCTAGATAGATTTAACCCAACTATAGCATTAAACGAGAGAAAGAAAAGTAAAGTTAAACCACATTCCTAAATGCTAGAGGGGATGTAAACTAGTTCTACATTTTCTAAGGAATTGAATGAAAACATGAAAAATAATCATCAACCCCTAGTTACTACCTCTAGCAAGTTTAGACAAACAATTATACAAATTTGAATACTTAGCTAGTAATAAATTAATGTGACTAAACAATTAGCATGGACTCTAAGCAATTTAATCATATAACATGAACCAATCATGTAGAAGAACATAAATACCCAATAAAGATAAGTTTAGAAATAAAATTATAATTTTACGGTGATTAACCAAAAGCTTTAATTTGATTTAACCAAGAATAGAGTTTAATTGCTCATAATGGTTTACAAAGAGAGGGTTTCTATGAATGGTGGTTGGTAGGAGGTTGAGAGTGAGCTCAAATAATACCCTAGCTTTACTATTTATATCTAAAACTAGGATTACATCATATATGTGTCAGCTCCACAAGATCATATAGCTTAATACATAAAGTTACATGGTTTGTTACTTGATATTACATGATTTGGAGCCTTGGAAAATCAATATTACATAGTTTGATAACTAGGGCACACGACTTGTATGCCTTTGTTCTTCATCCCATGTTGCTAAGTTTCTACCTGCATAAATTTCTTTTTCAAGTCGTGTTGAATCTCTTTTACCCATGTAGACCTACTTTACCTTAGAGATAAGTGCTCGTGACGTTGTATGTAAACTATGTGTAATATCTTACTCGCTTCGTGGTCTTCTTCTTTCCTTAAGTTGTGCTATGTTGGGACACCCATACAATCGTGTAGGATTTCTTCCTCTAGCTGTGTATAATGTTTCTACCCATGTGGCTTGTGTTGCTTGAGAATCCATACCATTTTTTCCTTTATGTCACATGGCCGATAGTTGTTTAGTTTGTTATTTCACGCAATCATGTAACTCTTCTAAGCCTCTTAAAGTTTCCACTCTTTCTAGCTTCGGTTTGTCATTTTTTTATAAAACCCAAAACTATCATCTTATTCTTAAATAGCGTAATATAATGCAATATATACTAGAAATTTTAATTTAATAGAGCATAAAAATCATGCAAATTATGCACTTATCATAAGGCTTTAAAGACCTTTACCTATTTACGGGTTGACCTCGCTAGAGTTGTCGCTTCTTCCTCTCCCAAATCAATCACCTTTCTGTGGGTATCACCTCTATCCACCATAAATTGGTAGCACAGCCTTAGATCAAGCATTCCCGGGAAGTTAGAGAGGAGGAAAAGACCGATTTGGCAAAAAAATAAGAAAGAAGACAAACCACCCGACTTGTTTTAGAACCCGATTTATCTTCTAATTTTGATGAAATCGATGATTACCATCACAATGAAAAACTCCTCACCCTCATAGAATTAGTTCTCCCTTAAAATCTAGGTGAAATCCCATCGGTAGTTGGCCGAATCGAGGATGAGAAGAATCAACCGAGCCGTCAACTCGTTTACGCCAAACCTAACTCCATCACTATTTTTTGGTCACATCACCTCGTTTAAAGGCCAAAGAAATGCTATTCCATCATAGACAAACACTCCACACCATTTTAGAATTATGTTCCTCTAAAAATCCAAGTAAAATCCCATCAAAAGTTAGCTAAATCAAGAAGGAGAAGAACCAACTAACTCGTCGACCCATTTACATCCACCTAATTCCATCACCATTTTTTGATCACATCACCTATTTTAAAGGCCAAATAAATATTCAATAGGTCTTATGAACATCTTTAGTTAGATTTTGATCCTCAAAACCCACCACCCTCACTAAAATCTACATCGGAAAAAGAAGGAGAGAAGATCGAAACTTCACCAATGTCAATCTCCCTCCATTGTCAATAGCAATGGCTACCGCCATCATAGATATGTAGAGCAAGACCTCCTCAAGGTGGCCGGAGTAGCCATCAACGATGGTTGGACGATTGCAGCACATGCAATGCTCGCACATGGGCATTTTGGTTAGTTCTTGAGAAAATAGTAGTTTGTTCATTTCTAGTAGCTTCCCAAGTGATATTTTTGTCACTTTTTAGTAATTGTTTAGGTTTTTTCTTACCCTTATAATTATTTTATGATGTAATTTTGTAATAACGTTAATTATATTTATGTTAGAAAATCTATAAATATCTAGGTTATGAAATTTATTTTAATGTATGGATTTAATTTATTCATAATGTTGAACTAATGAGTCTCCTATTTATTAGATATGAAAGATTGGTTTTGATATATATTTTATCCAATAATAAAAATACTAAATAATAATAATAATAACAATAACAACAAGAAGTCAAGTCGGGTTAATTTTATTCAGCATTTAACATAAATACTTTTAGTTAATTAGGTCATTTTTTTACATACCGATTATGTCGAGACTTAAAATGAATTTGATATTGAATTGATAAGACTCCCGATGATGGGGTCCGACAATCGATTCAATATGATGTCATAAATAAAAAATAATAATTTTACTTAAGTAATAAACTTGAAATTTTGACTTGAAAATTAACTTGACAAAAATTGAAATTTCTAGAAGATAAACTTTTAGGATTACACTAGACATGATATCTTTTTCTCAAAAATGATGTCTTTGGATGATTGACATCTTCTCAAAGGCATAACCAACTTCTTACCTTAAAATCTCTAAACTAGTGTCATTGTTAGGTTTCCTAGATCCTTTAATACTAGTTGGCGACTTCAAAATATGGTTTAATTCATATCTCTAGTAAATAAACAAAAGACATAAATAAATGATTTTTTAATAGATTTTTTTGAAGTTTCCTATATGTCGAGTAGCGACACCCTAAAGTGTCTAAAACTATATTCATTATAGCATTTTGCATGCCAAAAGTGTCTTTAAATGCTTCTAAGAAAGCATTTGGGTCATCCCTTAACGACTCTAATCAACGACCTTTAATACAAGATTTTTCCACTTTCTATTCATGACCTCCAACTCTGTCATAAGTTTCTCCATCTTTTTCGAGACTAGTATAAATAAGAGCGATGAATCGCCTCCATTCTAGAGTTTTCCCTTCTTTCTCCTCTCTCTCTCACGTATTTTCTCTCTTAAAACCCTTCCCATTTTTACCTCAATTCCTAAGCTAATTCATTATTAAATTAGCTTAGGGAAAATAAAAATTAAAAGATTTAAGTGGAGTTTAGCTAGCATGGAGCTTGGAGAGCTTAGAAAGCTAGAAACAAATTAGGATTTGAGGATCATTGTGTAAAGGTAAGAATTTTGATCAATTGATCCTTGAATTATGATTTTTATGAGTAGTTAATGATGATATTGAATTGAAATTGTTTGGAATTGTAAATTGCTTAAGGAATTGATTAGATTAAGGTTAGGGTTTTTGAGACCCATTGGGGAAAGTTTGATTAAGTGATCCTAATTGTTTAATTGATGTTTAATTATCTTATACAAGTGAAATAAGAAGTTAATTTGAAGTGAAATTCAATAAATTTGAGAAATTAAGAGGTTGAAGATAATGAATAGTGATAAATCTAAATTTAGGTTTTAATTGGAAAAAATTTTGAGGGAAATGAGGAATTAAACTAGAAAAGTATAATTAAAGATGAATGGAGTGATTATTGGATGAATTAGAATAGAATTGATCATTTAATGAAATGAAGGATTGAATTATTGAAGGTTGATTGTTTAAGGAATGAGTTAAAGATTGACAATGGAATATGATTAAGCAACTAATTAGAATTAATTGAGGGATCATAGGATTTAGTTAGATTATCAAATCAAGTCTTTCTAATCAATTCCATTTTTATTTGATGATCTCGTATTTTAATTCTAGAATAATTCACTATTTGGATTATTCTTTGTTATGTGATATTGATGGATGATTCATATTTTGTGATGCTAGATTTTTCAAAATGGATGACTTCATCCCAGCCATCTTGATCTCGTTTGGTTCTTCAAGTGTACTATGAATGGATGTTGTATTGTGTATTATGTTTTACAATTCTTGATTTGTCCGAGTATGTATCATTGTTTATGAATGATTTATAAGCATTTTACTAGAACTTAGATGGGAATAGACATTCTAAACATTTGAAATTTTTTCATATCTAATGATTTGATAAGAATTGAAAAGAGATTTCAATGTGTTAGATAAATGTGAATGGTTTTCTATGTGTTTTTAGATTAGAACATGACTATAATACATTCGCTATTTTAAGTATTCGTATAATTTATTAAATGTATGCATGGTATTTGAAAATGTATAAGTGTATTTGGTTTTCGAGACCACTAGGGAACCTAGCTATGAGGAGGGTAGCCTTTGAGCTTAATGATGTGAGGCTCCATCTAGTAGGAGAGGTGTAGTGCTAGATCGTATGTCGGCCAACATGCAAAAACTAAGTCACGGGGGATGAGAGCTTTAGGTGTTCACACCCAATGACCTCACGGGTGTATAAAACCTATTTATGTGTTTTTGTATGAGTATGATATATGCATGAATAAATGCTTTGATGATTTGATATGAAATGGCTTTGAAACATTTGATTGTGATATGAAATGCATTTTCGATACGCATGTGTTTGAGAAATAAGCATTGCATTTTGACATGGATTTGAGAATATCGTCTTTAGTCCTGTTCCATCTTTTAGTTTATTATATAATGTCTACTCACTAAGTTATGATTTGCTTACCCCTCATTATTTTAGCTTTATAGGATATTGAGGGATTGCCTATTGCTTCTTTAGGGTTGTCTTTCGTGAAGTTGGCACTTTGGTCATGCGACTCATTTCCTTGTAATTTCTTAAAACCTATGTTTGTTTTAAAATTGTAATCTTAGATGCTCTAAAGTTATAGATGTGGGTAGTGCATTATGAGTTGATTATGAATATTGATTTTGGGATATTGAAATATGACTTATATTAAGGTTGTAAAAGAAATGTTCATTAAGTTATGATAATGTTGATTGGAAATGATAATCCGAGAGATATTGATTTTGAGGACTATAATATAAGTCCAATCGGGATTTGAAGTTTAGTTCGATATCCGAGGCTTGCTTGGGTCAAGGTGGGCCTTACAATCCCCCTCGGTCCTCATGTTGATCATGGCCCACTCTTAAGGTCATGATATGTATTGGTATCCGAGCTTAGGTTTTACGATCTAGAATAACTACAAAGTATATATTCTACTCTAATCCATGTTTTTTTTTCTTAAATTACATGGATTAATCAATGATTGTATATACTAGTTTATGTTTGCTTGATAAGTTATAAGGAATGAAAATGTATAAGGGAGAAATGTATGTGAAAAGGGGGTTTGCATGGAAAACGGGCATGATAATTTTCCTTCCAAGCCATGACAAAGCCCACTACTATGTATCCATTTTCCTTTAAAATGAAATGTTGCATTAAAATATATATATACATAGACGTATGTAATGATAAGTTTGTGTGTGTGTCTATATATATATAGATATATTGTAACAAATGTATGTATGGTCATGTATCCCAATTTTCTATTTATTTAATGATACAAGGAAATCAACTAAACAAAGCTCGCCATGTGATATCCTTTCCAAAGCGTGTAACATTCCTCTCTAAATGTGTGAAGCAAGTTCGATAGTGTGCCTCCTTGTATTTTTGAATGAAAATTTCCTTGAAAATCACATATAGTCATGTGACAATTGCCATCAAAGCATGTTAAACATATACTGGCCATGTGACTCTTTTATTTTTTTGAAAAATATGTTTCAATCAATGTACGTACATGACCATGTGAAATTGTTCTCCAAATTGTATGGATCAATTCTACCCATGTCCCTCATTTTGTTAAGTTCATACATGGGCATGTTAATTTCCAAAGCAAAACGTGTTTCAATCCTTCTACCCATAACTCTTCTTTTTGCCAATTCACACATGGACGTGTAACTTTCCAAAATAAACTATGTCTACCCCCACTTGTTCGTGTGACTTCTTGAGCTAAATCACGTATGGGTATGCCAATTTGTTCTTTAAACCATATGTGTCCCTTTCTATCTATTTATTTCCCTCTTTTAGCTTAATTTTTCATGTCTATTCATTTTGTTCCTTGTATTCTTAGACTTGTACATGTTTTGGTTTAGGTTTACTCATTTGAATTTGTTAATTTCTTCTTATAAATCCAAGATCGTTGTTTCATTTAAGTATAAGCAAGCCTAATAAAAGAGGAGATAAGATTTACATGAATTAGGCATTAAGTATATTGCCTTTTAAATTATTTCTTTTGAATTACACTAAATTAGGGTTACATTTTATAGAGACGACTATGGTGAGGACTAGGTCAAGTGATCATAAAGGACGTACCGAGGTTGAGGCATCATTCGGACCTTCACAATCTCATAGTCATACTAGGTTTAAAAAAGAAGAAGACCCTAACATGATGATGCCAACCGACGTCATGGTTGGGTTTCATACTACGCGGCACACTCGTGGAGACGATGACCGAAGGAATTCAATAAACCTTTCAGTCCGTGATAGAGTTATTAACTATAAATCAAGGATTAGTGGGGTAAGTACTTCGTAATTGGTAGTGAATCGAGATCGGTGGAGTTTGATCCATATATGGTAGAGTTCTTGAAACTAAAGTCGTCAACTTATTCAAGTGATAGGGATGATGAGTGCCCAATGCATTTTGTTGATGAGATAAAGAAGAGACTAGTAGTGCTACGATGTCCCAAGGAAAGTAAGGTTGAACTAGCAATATTCATGCTTGATGAAGTGCTAATGAATGCCGTAAATAGGACAAGAGACACGATTGGTCTTAAGGACGGTTTAAGGAAGCTTTCTTAAAGGAGTAACTATTAAAATGCATTAGACAAAAAAGGGCTATAAAATTTAAAAGACTAGTTTAAACTTCGACATGACGGTGATGATATGCTCAAGAAATAATACCAACCGAGGCAAAAAGGCTAAAAAGATATATGAATAGGCTAGTAGATTCACTTTTCACAATCGTGTTTCCTCAAAGGTTTTAAAGCTATTCTAAAGTCGTTGATTGTGCTCAAAATCTCAAAATGATGAGAATAGAGAGTAAGGCAACTAAGGAGCAAAAGATGAAGGTCAAGAGTGATGACTCATCATCCGATGGGTATAAAGGCTTTAGTAGTGGATCTAGCCGTGATGTAAGTATGCAAAGTTGTTTTAGCCTTTAAAAGAGATATTCGAGGTAGAGTAGCCATGGTGGATCCCGAATGAGTATGAGTCAAAGGTCATCTCACTCGGTTTATCAAGGTTCTAGAAGAGGATACTCAATTTATTAAGTGTGTGGCAAGACCTATTCGGGTATATGCTCTAGGGGACGAAGCATGCTTCTTTTTCATCAATAAGGTTACTTGATATGGGATTTTCCTAGATATAAAATGGCATAGGCTGCTACTTTAGAAAGGGTATAGGCTTCTCCTGTGGCCAACCCATCCTTAAATCGGTATGGTGGTAGATTTGGTGGCCAACCTAGTTGAGGGTTTAGTGGTAGAGCATAGTAAGGTCGAGGATAAGATAGTAGAAGTCATAGAGGTTCGGGAGGTTAAAGTCAAATAAGTACTCGGTGGTAGCCAAGCTTGAGTTTTTATCATCACTCAACAAGATGCTCAAGCATTTAATACTCGTGATATCGGGTATTCTCTAAGTCTTTTTATATGATGCAAGGGTGTTGTTTGACTTTGGTGTGACCTATTCATATGTGTCTCCATATTTTGCTAAGAGGTTTGATGTAAAAAAATATATGTTAGAATAGTTAGTAATGGTATCAACACCTATGGTAGAATATATGGTAGTTGATGTGATGTTTAGAAACTATGATGTATGGGTAATAGGTAAAAAATTAATTATAGATTTGATATTGTTGGAAAGGATTGATTTTGATGAGATTCGAGAATGGATTGGTTAGCAAATCATCATGCTTTGTTATATTGTTATAATAAGATAATGTATTTTTAAGACTTAGGTAAGGATGGATTTATTTTTCAAATAGAAAAGAGTGTAACACTCTCTAACCTAGTGTCTGCCATTAAGACAAGTAAGATGATGAGAAAAGAGTGTGTAGCCTATTTGGCTTATATGAAAGAGATTGATGATATTGTGGTTAGTTTCGTTAGGGATTTTCTTAATGTATTTTCAAAAGAATTACCTAGATTACCCCCGGATAAAGAAAAAGAGATCGGTATTAAACTAATTTCAAATACCAAACCTCTCTATCCCTTTCTATCGAATGACACCAAGTTGAATTGAAGGAGTTAGAGGTTTAGCTTTAGGACTTATTGGATAAGGGGTTTATCCGACCAAACACTTCTCATAGGGTGCTCGGTTTTATTTGTTGGAAAGAAAGATAAGTGTTTAAGGTTATGCATTAACTACCATCGATTGAATAAAATGATGGTGAAGAATAGGTATCCGTCATCGAGGACGGATGAATTATTTAATTAGTTACAAGGTGCAAAGTATTTTTCTAAGATTGACTTGAGGTTTGGATAGCACTAATTAAGGATTAAAAGGAAGGACATTCCTAAAACTACCTTCGGGATACGATATGACCATTCTAAATTTTTGATGATGTTAGTTGGCCTTACCAATGCTCGACGACTTGTATAGATTTGGTGAATAGAGTGTTCCGATGGTTTTTTGATAAGTTTATAATTATGTTCATTGATGATATCTTGGTGTACTTAAGGAATGAGAAGGAGCATAAGAATCATTTAAGATGAGTACTACGGATGTTAAGGGATCGAAGATTGTATGCCAAATTTTTGAATATGAGTTATGGTTAGAGAATGTGGCATTCCTTAGACATATTATATGCTAGAAATGGATTATGATTGATCCAAAGAAGGTGGAGGTAGTAAGCCATTGGTCAATACCTATTTTAATGATGGAGATTCAAAGCTTTTTGGGTTTGATTAGGTACTATTGAAGGTTTGTACAAGACTTTTTTAAGGATTGCAACACCTTTGATAAAGTTGACTCATAAGAATGTGAGATTTTAGTGGTCAAATAAGTGTGAAGAGAGCTTTTAAAAATCAAAGATGTGTTTGACCTCGTCATCGGTCTTAACCTTACCTTTGAGTAATGGTGAATTTTTTATGTTTTGTCATGCCCCAAAAGTGAGGTTGGCATGTGTGTTAATGTAGCAAGGTAAGTTAGTAGATTATGCTTTAAGACAGACTAAAAAAACATGAACAAAACTATCCTACACATGATTTAGAATTGGCAACGGTGGTTTTTGCCTTAAAAATTTAGAAGCATTATTTATATGGAGAAACTTATGAAATCCATACAAATTATAAGAGTTTACATTACATGTTTGATTAGAAGGATTTGAATTTCGAGCAAAGAAGATGGATAAAATTACCGAAGGACTACGATTGTACCATCTTATACACTCAAATAAGGCTACTATGGTAACAAATGCCTTGAGTAGGAAGTTAGCTAGAAGTTTAACTCATATATCAAATAAAAGACATTCATTGGCATCGAGAGATGGATAGTGTTACGAGATTCTATAGTTTTTGGAGTGAGTTAGTAAATCTTTTAGCCCATATAAAGATTAGGCCATTTTTGGTAGATTAAATTCTAGAGGCTCAAGTTAATGATGAGGAGATCTAAGAAATTTTCTCTAATAAAAAGTCCGGGTTTTAGAGTAGATAATAGAGACACTCTATGGTTTCATCGAAGGTTGTATATATCAAAGAATCTAGAGCTAAAAGAATAAATTTTAATAGAGGCTCATAGTACGAGCATATTCTATGCATTCGAGTTATGTCAAGATGTATAAAGATCTCTGTGAGCATTATTCATGGACTAGAATGAATAAGACATCATGGAGTTTGTTTCATGATGCTTAACATGCCAGCAAGTAAAATATGAGCACCAAAGACCGATAGGGATGTTGCAAAAGTTACCACTATCGAATAGAAGTGGGAAAGAGTGACAATGGAATTTGTGATAGGTTTTCTTCGAACTCAAAAAAGGGTAAGACTCGATTTGGGTGATTATGGGTAGCCAACTAAGTCTATCGACTTTCTACTTATAAAGATAACCTATGGGTATGCTCAATACGCCTAGTTATATGTTGATTGGATTGTGTCTTCACTCGATATTTCAATCTTCATTATATTCGGTATCTATCATTTCAAATTGAGGTACTCAATTTACATATTGATTCTAAAGAAAGTTAAAAGAGGCATTTAGTATGATATTGGACTTTAGTATGGCATTTAATTCTCAAACGGATGGTTAATTAGAAATGATAATTCAAACCTTAGAGGATATGCTCGGGGCATGTGTGATGGATCTAAGAGGTAATTCAAACGTAAGTTGCCATTGATTGAGTTCTCGTACAATAATAGTTATCACTCTAGCATCGGTATGGCATCGTATGAGGCATTGTATAGTCGAAAGTGTAGATCATTAATATGTTAGGCAAAAGTTGAGAAAAAGGAACCTTTTTAGCTCAAATTAATTCAGCTCACTACCGAGAAGATGAAGTTGATTCAAGAATGCCTTAGGATTGCACATAATAGATAGAAGAGTTATACAAATCCCAAGATGAGACATGTGGAGTTTTAAATTGGCAACTTTGTATTTCTTTGAGTTTCTCCAATGAAGGGAGTAATGCAATTTGGTAATAAAGAAAAGTTGAGCTCGAGATACATTAGATGATTTAAAATTATTGATCGAATTAGAGCGAGTGGCTTATGAATTGATATTGCAGCCATAATTCTTAAGTGTATAACCGATGTTCTATATTTTCATGCTAAAGAAATTTATACTTGACCCATCTCATGTACTAGAAACACAAACGGTGGAATTTAGTCTCGATTTGTCATATGAGGAACAACCGAGTGGTTGTAGTGGACCATTAGGTTAAGAAATTATAGAATAAAGAGATTGTGTCTATTAAAGTCATATGGAGGAACCATTCGACCAAAGAAGCCACTTAGGAGGTCGAGGAGGAAATGAAAAGAAAACATCCTTAGTTGTTTGTCTACTACTAAGGTTTAGGTAGACTAAAAATTCGAGGATGAATTTTCTTGAGTAGGAAAATGTAATAACTCAAATTTAAAAAGAAAAAAAGAAAATTCGGGTTAGTATAAATAGCAGTAGTAAGTCGCCCTTATTTCTATAATTTTTCCTTCTTTCTTCTCTCTATCTCTCTTTCTCATTATTTTCTCTTCTAAAACCCTCCTCATTTTCACTTCAATTTCTAAGCTAATTCGTTGTTAAATTAGCATAGGGAAAACATAAATTAGAAGATTTAAGTGGAGTCTAGCTAGCTTGGAGCTTTGGAAGCTTGGAAAGGTAGAAAGAAATTGGGATTTGAGGAGCATTGTGTAAAGGTAAGAATTTTGATCCTTTTTTTTTTTTTTTTGAATTATGATGTTTGGGAGTAGTTAATGATGATATTGAATTAAAGTTGCTTGGGATTGTTAATTGCTTGAGAAATTGATTAGATTAAGGTTAGAATTTTTAAGACCCATTTAGGGAAAAGTTTGATTAAGTGGTCCTAAGTGTTTAATTGATGTTTAATTGTCTTGAAAAAGTGAAATAAGAGCTTAATTTGAAGTGCAATTGAATGGATTTAATAAATTAAGAGGTTGAAGATGATGAATAATGACAAATCTAAATTTTGGTTTTAATTGGAAAAAATTTTGGAGAAAATGAGGAATTAAGCTAGAAAAGTATAATTACATAAGAATAGAGTGATTATTGGATGAATTAGAATAGAATTGATCATTTAATCAAATTAAGGATTGAATTATTGAAGGTTGATTGTTTAAGAAATGAGTTAAAGATTGCCAATGGAATGTGATTAGATGATTAATTAGAATCAATTGAGGGATCATAGGATGTAGTTAGATTATTGGATCGAGTCTTTCTACTCAATTTTATTTTTATTTGATAATCTCGTATTTTAATTCAAGAATAATTTATTGTTTGGATTATTTCTTCTTATGTGATATTGATGGATGATCCATTATTTTATGATGCTAGATTCTTCGAAGCGAGCGACTCCATCCTAATCGTCTTGATCTCATTTGGTTCTTCAAGTGTACTATGAGTAGATATTATATTGTGTGTTATGTTTTAAGGTTCTTGATTTGTCCAACATCCATCATTGTTTATAAATGATTTATAAGCATTCTAGTAGAACTTAGATAGGAACGGACATTTGAGATATTTGAAATGTTTTCATATCAAATGATTTGATAAGAATTGAAAAGAGATTTCAATGTGTTGGATAAATGTGAATGGTTTGGTATATGTTTTTGGATTTGAACATAACTATGTTATATTTGTTATTTTAAGTATACATGTAATTTATGAAAATGCATGCTTGGTATTTAAAATACCAATTTAAAAATATATAAGTGTATTTGTTTTTCAAAAATGTTTTCGAGATCCCGAAAAACCGAACTACCGAGGGGTAGCCTTTAAGCTCAATGATATGAGGCTCCATCTAGTAAGAGATGAGTAGTGTTAAACCGTATGTCGACCAACATGCGAAAACCAAGTCAAGAGGGGCGTGAACTTTGGGTGTTCTCATCCAATGATACATTATTACTCCATGGGTGTATAAAACCTATATATGTGTTTTCGTATGAGTACGATATATGTATGAATAAATGTTTGGATAATTTGATACGAAATGGTTTTGAACCATTTGATTGTGATATGAAATGTGTTTTCAATATGCATGTGTTTAAGAAATAAGCATTGAATTTTGACATGGATTTGAGAATATCGTCCTTAGTCCGTTTTTTTCCTTCGGTATATTATATAATATCTACTCACCGAGTTGTGGTTTGCTCACCCCTCATTATTTCAATTTTGCGGGATGTTGAGGGATTACCTATCGCTTCTTTAGGGTTGTCTTTCGTGAAGTCAATCGGCACTTGGTCGTGTGACTCATTTCCTTATAATTTCTTAAAACCTATGTTTGTTTTAAAATTATAATCTTGGATGCTTTGCGAGTTATAACTATAAATAGTGTGTTAGGAGTTGATTATGAATATGAATTATGAATATTGATTTTGGAATATTGAAATATGAATTGTATTGAGGTTGTAAAAGAAATATTTATTAAGTTATGATAATATTGATTTGGAAATGATAATTTGAGAGATATTGATTTTGAGGAATATGGTGTAATTCCAATCGGGATTTGAGATTTAGTTTAGTATCCAAGGCTTGCTTGAGTCAAAATGAGCCTTACAATACCCCTCGATCCTAGCACCGATCATGGCTCACTCTCGAAGTCGTGACATTCTGTCATCATAAGAAGGGGTAATTGCCACATAATTAGGGTCCAATTGGCTATTGAAAGCTTCTAATCTCTTAGCACCGACACCACTAGGATAAGAATCTACTAAATAATAAAAAAGAGACCTAGTCGCCTCTTTTAGTGCCATCACTTCTTCCCCTTAAAAAGGTTTAGACCTACCACTAGGGAAAGCATTAGAGTCAAATCTAACTCTCTTAATATCGACCACATTTAAAATAGAAATATTATCACAAAAAACAATAGGATCACCCGATCAAAAGTCTCCACAATCACCAAGCAATCAAGAACAACAAACGAAAGTCCCCGTATGAAATATTACTCGGAGAAAAGGAAAAAAAAGTCATTTAAGAAGTTAATAAAAAGCAGAGTCAAAAATTGAAAGAAAAGAAAGAAGAGACCCCAAAATATTTATAAAAACATCACGCCCGCCAAGATCTCCTTAACAATAAATGAGACTTACTAGGCAACCAACCGTTGGGGATCCAATCGAGGACATACATGTATATAATAATGACAATAACAAATCACAAGTCTTTAGAAATTTCAAATGACATGAATCCCAAAGATATGATTAGCACTATCTTTTTAAATTACTCGGATATTGCATGAATCTCTACGAACTTAAAAGAAAACGAAGCAAAGCAACAATAACACCATACCTCGAGGAGAACAAATAGTTCTACACGGGACTCGTGAAGGAAATTGAAAAAGACCTTTAAGAATGTATCAAGCATTCGCTAGAATAATCTGCCAAAGACTTCAAAAAGCAGTTGATGTACCATGAAATAATGAGCCACTCAAATACTAGCTCAATACAAAGCCCAAGCCTTTTTAGGAAACCCAACCCAATTAGACCCCGATAGTAAAAGTCCCTCATGCTCGATCGACCATGACTAGAATAACTCCACCTCACTACAAATGTCATATCCCTCGAGATACGAGGAAAATAGCATAACACTTAAGGTAAATACACCTACTCTCTCATTATGGCAAATCACTATAATAAGGCTACTAGTAGTCCCGTCAAGAGGATATATCCACATCAAAGGTAAACTTTCATATGTAAAGTTTAATAAGACAACTATAATAGGTTATGCTTCTATACTCTATATTTGGACAAAATAATACCGTATATTTTCTCTAACTATAGCAAAACACACTCGCTAAATCTATTTATGTCAAAAACTCACCGGAAGATATATTATTAAATCTAATCAAGTTAAACATCTCTTTTTGTACATTATTTTAATTATCGAAATATCCTTCAAACACTAGGACGAAAAACTTCATTTTGCAGGTGCACACCATAGGATTTCAAGACAAAGACAAATTTCCACTTTACAATGAGTAAAAAAGAAACTACATCCAATGGTTCACATAATCCAAAAATCAAGAACTCATGAAGAAGCTGAAACCTTATATTTTATGAGTTCTCTTTATTAATCAAACCCATCACTTGGGCTAGCAAATAACTGATATGTTAATTATTTGCAAGGGAAAAAAAAAGCAATTGGCACGTGTAATCACTCTGTAGCAAAATTTATGAAATTTGTTTATATATAATAACTCTTCTCATCTCGATGCGAATGATATTTGATTCCTATTGATTATACCAACAGATAAATAGTACCTTTGGCTACAATAATAGAGGAACTGGTCATAACAAGAAAGAGAGTGAGAGATACCAAATCACGTTATTATAAGCATGTAAAATATGCGACGCAGATGCAGTCGTGCCACGTTAAAACTGAATATCATACAAAAATTAAATATAAAAAAAGTTGAATAGTTCTTGTGGATAATCTAAGGCATTCGACTTTACAACAGAAACAGCAAATATGGAGTATATAAACTATTGATGATGAAATTCTATTCACCTTTTTAAATACAAAATGTAATTCATCATATAATATAATATAATGTATTAATGCCCATTTAGAAATTAATAATATAAACAAAACACCTTTATTATCCACATTTGTTAGTGGATCAAGACCTTAATTACAAGTGCGTAAGATGCAATATACGAATCTGTGTGTTGGGTTAGTCTTACTCAAAAATGCACCAACATTTAATTACACATTACACCCAGGATGACAATCTTATTGTTGCGTTAAACAATGACTTTACAATTAAAATAAAAACTTAGTCTAACAAAGGTCATTTTTTTAATGCAGAATTAAAAGTGCATCAAAAATTAAGGAGAAATGATGAAGAAGGTGTTAGCTGATGATGAGCTTATCCTCTATCGGCCAATCTCTAGAGATCTCGTGTATGACTTCACTAGAGGAAAATATATTTTTTTAGGGAAGAAAACACTAAAGTAGCTGGTGGAGAAGATGCATGAAATTTCTATGCTTTTGCTCCAAAATGTCACACGTGTTCCCACTAAATCTCTATCTATAAAACAGGCAGAGCAACTAAGTTAATCATACAAAAGGTGAGAGAATCATGTGGTTTGAATAAATCATGTTTGGTGCTTTTCTTTTTCAGTAGTTTTTTTTTTGTTTTTTTTTTTTTGGAATGGTTGAATTTCATATTTTTATTTAATTTCAGTTGCACAGAATGGACAATCAATTAACAAATATGGACATGGAGGGAGTTAATTGAGATTTTTCTTTTTCAAAATTTAGTAACCCTATTGAGTGAAAAAAAAAATCATTTGGACGTAATTGAGACTTGGCATAAAATAAAATATGGATGCCCTTAATTTTCATTGGATCACAATCCAACAAAATTTGTGAAGGTAGCCTTAGTGGGGTGCACAAATGGTACGAGTGACAACACCCAATTTGCAAAGCTACTCTTAATGGATGCTGTAGGGAACCTGAAAGAAAAAGGGCCCGCCGAAAAAGGGTGCGAGAAGAAAGAAACAAAGCCAAAACCGAAAGGAAAAAACAAAGCAAATAGCCCTATAGAAGGAAAGGCCAATTCTTTTTTGGTTGAATTGACAGGCTATGCAATAGGGAGCTGGGGTGGTGCACTAGGCACCCACGCGCGCTTGTTAGCAGGGGCCCACTTGTGACATCTATCGTGCGCCTGCGTTTTTCTCGTCTGCCTACCTCATGAAGTAAAATAATTATAGTGGATTTTTGCATGTCTGCTAGCTAAATGAGTTTACTCCATATGTTTGTTATTCGCGCCGGGTTTTTTTTTTTTTGAATAATTTTTTTTATAAATATAATATCAATGTCTTACCTGAGATTCAATTAAAAACATATATATATATTTTAAAAAATATATCAAAAACTGATTTGAAAATATTTTATATTGAAAAATATAATAATTGTAGTAGAATTGTGTTGGGTCACACATGCTTTCCTCCGTCACTACTGTACTATAAAAGTTGAGGGAGGCAGTTAAATCAAGTACCCATCCGTGCATGACCAAAACCTTTAATCTAGGGAAATGTTTTCCAGTTGATATATTTATGTTTCCAAATTACCCCTACCTTGTTCTTGGATTGAGTGATTTTGTGTGCGGTTGCGAAAGGGAAGAGATATGGGAAATGATTTGGGAGCATGATAAGATATGCAGTTTGGTGATGAAAAGATGGGTTTAATCATTCCTTCCACGTTAGAAGATGAAGGAGGGCATTTTATTTCTTTAAAAAAAAAAAAAAAAGAATAAAGATGAAAAAATTTAATTAAGAAAAAATGGAAAGAAATTTGATAGTTTAAGCCAAATCTTCAGTGATTTGTCACACATGCGGTCTAGTATGGTTTCACTATATCATTAATAAAAAAAAAAAATCACGATTTTATTTTGCTATAATCACGGTTTATAGTTTGATTATTTGAAATTTGAAAAATAAACTTGGATGACAAAAGGGTTTTCCCTTTGCACTTTTTCACAAGGCTTATCTATTAGGTATCATAGGTTTTTAATTCTTTTTTTTAAATAAAAATAAATTAAAAAAAAGTATCGTAGGTTTTCGTTTTTGAAGCAGAATAATCTACTGATACATACTATTGAATGGAAAGGACCAAACGCAGCCAGATAAAAACAATTCAACCTTGTACTATCAAAAAGTTCAGAAAACAATAGCATCAGATGGTGAAGATGTCAAAGAGTGCATTGTTTTGAGTGCTTATATTTGCAAATTTCACGATATAAAATACTTGGCAGTTACAATATTTAATTAATCCAATATATATATATATATATATATATCCCTTTCCACTGTTCTTAAAGAAATATAGGAATATCAAATTAAAAATAAATTTCAATAACTTAAATGAACCTTTTTGAACCGGCATTCTAGTTTGTCAATTAGACTAGGGGCAAACGGAAGAGTCAGGTAAAGAAATCTACACCTGAAATCAGAGAACACTTCAGTGACCTAACTATAAAAGCTGAAATGAAGTATTATAAGGTTCAGTATCAAGAAACAACAAAAAAAAGGTGAAAACATAGGCTTACAAACAAAAGATTCTTACAAAAACAGAAATGTTACTGTTTTTGGCAAATTTTGATGCACACTCCAAATTTGCAAAGAATTAATCACAGTTCGGCACTAATCAGGAACTGAAATACGGATGGTAAGTCTCTTTATTCTTGTTTGAAAGCATCACTATATGGATGTTGTCAAGGTTAGCCATTAGCATGTCCAAATTGCGCACTATTGACCAATACTCTATCCACTTTACTGTGCACAATACAAGGACAATGGACAAAATGATATACCAATATAAAAACTTTAAAACCTCATCCACCCTACACTCTGAAAATCCACAAGCTGAACACAGATCTTTAGGAAAATGAAATATACGAGGAATTTGCAACAAGGTAAGGACAACCACAAGACATGAAAAGAAAGAGAAGTCCACATCTGTCTAATGATAATGTTGACCATTTGATCCACTCAACCTGAGGCAACCTGAAGGGTGGGAGAGAGCGCATTTGCCTTGGTAAATTTTTTGGTTCTGGATGTCTTAGAGAGCCTTTTCATTTAGTGGAGGACTTGCCCATCAAAGTACATCCATATCACCCCAGTACCATCACCATGTATTAAGATCATTCCTTTCCACTTGGTGAGACTAGCTAACGAGTGTGGCTAAGATCAAAGCTAATCTTCTCCAAGTTTCTTAATAGAGCCTACACAATTTGACTTGGGTACCCTAGAATGCTCAAAATGTGCCTCTGGATATGCTAACGTCCTCAAACTAGTGGTCTTGGGTGGAAATTACTTTTTAACAAAGTGAATGAAACAACCCACTACACAAATTTAATGGCACCCTTATGGGGCAACCTTGCTTCTTTTGAACAAGCAAATGGTCATGTGAATTGTGTACTGAAAACTTTGCATCCCAAACGAGAGAGAAATGACTAGTCAGGTGTATTTCTCTAATGCTTGCTATAAATATGGTACTGGCAAGGAGATCTGCAGCAAATTATGCATTTCTATATTGCATTAGGTTTCCTCTGAAGAATAATTAAATTTCCCTTCTGATTCTATAAAAGTAGCCATCACCTTTTCCCACTATTAAAGATCTCAATTCTCACTCAAATCTCCCTACTAAGGTTCATCATTTGTTGTATTTATAAAAACATAGAATATGTGGCAATCGAAAACTATTGG
The DNA here is from genome assembly GCA_963924115.1 of Dovyalis caffra. Lineage (NCBI taxonomy): Eukaryota > Viridiplantae > Streptophyta > Magnoliopsida > Malpighiales > Salicaceae > Dovyalis > Dovyalis caffra. Next base: position 1,439,639 of record CAWUPB010000957.1, on the reverse strand, counting down.
CTTCTTCCAATTAGCATGAAGAACATCCTGGACCACACGTAACTACCACTTAAAAAGTTGCCACCCTGTTTCCGTAGTGTTCTCATATCTAATCCAGCTGAACAATAATAGATTATGGCTGTTCTTATATCATCATATGTCACATTAAGTTAGTTTTAAAAATGCATGTTCACATGTACATCTACAACAAATTCAAGACCTTCAAATAAGTTTTGTTAGAACTTGACATTCATGCACACCCTAATGCAACGAAAATTGCTTCTGCGGAGATAGCCATATTATGCTCTGGCCATCCTCCGAAAAAGAATCTGCACTTATTGAATAATTCCTGAGGCATCGATTCCAGCCATGACATGACAGGCCATAAAGCATACCTAAGTAATCCATATGAGAGTATTTGCTTACTGAAAAACAGTTTAATAGGGAATACTTATAATCCATTATTTTTATTTCTGTGAAGTGGCTGTCGAGTCATGCACTCTCTTATATAATCTTTCCTACTTATGGTTAACAAAAAGGCGTGGCTTTCCCTCTCCTCCAATTCCCTTACGTCATAAAGTCCCATTGGCTTAAGATCATTAAGTAAACTACTTAATAAACTTGGCTTGAAATAATACGCCTCCACTTTGAAGATTGACTTCTTGTACCCTATTTCTCAGCCTCGCTTTCTCTTGCTCAAACATTTCCCTAATGATATAATTGTACTCCCCACGATATGAACTCCCTTCTGATGTAAGCATTATTGGATCTCAGATGATTATCCACAACACAAATCGCAGGACCTGATTATGTGAGTGCACGTCATTGTAGGCATGCATATATGATATAACCATAGCATGACCATAGAGGGCAGACAGTTCACAAACTCTGAGTGGTATAATTATATGTCCATGTGCATACATGTACTGGAGGCTACATAAAAACGATTACTTGATCTGCATGATACTCTAGTGGCCTATGCTTTATTACTCCGGTTACTCCAAATTGCCAACAGTGGGGTCACCTCAAACTTTCTCCACGCTATAAAGGCGACTCAACCTTGGGCTTCTAACCTCGTTCAACGCAATACCAAACTAGAGTAGTTCACCTTCTATGTTCTAACTCCGAAGCTTCGATCCTGCAAATTTTTTCCTGCTTTTAGCCATGCAACCAAGTGAGGTTACAAGACTCCATTATCTAGTTAATTCCAACTCATCCCCATATTCAGCTCATTTCAGCATGACTCAGAATAGCTCACAGATGCTTCAATTTAACCAATTCACTAATCCATCGTATAATTTCCAGATCCCTCCTCAAGTTCAAGAATTTGGTCTACAAGCGTCATGTATGAGCAGCCACTCAACTTCTGATGAAGCAGATGAGCAACAACTCTCTCTTATCAATGAGCGAAAACAGAGAAGGATGATATCTAATAGAGAGTCTGCACGCCGATCACGCATGCGCAAGCAGAAACACCTAGATGAGCTCTGGTCACAGGTGGTTTGGCTCCGAAATGAAAATCACCAGCTTATAGATAAGCTGAACCATGTATCAGAGTCTCATGATCAGGTAGTTCAAGAAAATGCTCAACTCAAAGAGGAAACCTGTGAACTACGTCAAATGCTCACTGACATGCAACTCAGTAGCCCTTACCCTTCATTGAAAGACCTGGAAGACATCACCTGCGAGACGGCTTATCTTAGAACCGAGTCCTCAAACCAATCTATCACGAGTTCTTCAGATTTGCTAGGCTAAGATGGATGCAACATATTTAGTTTACTTTTTTCCCATTTTTGGTTCTTCTGTTTGTGGAAGACAACCAGTCCTAGCCCCAGTTTTACTTGTAAGAGATTGAGCAATAGTGGAATAACGTGATTGGATCATATCTTTAAATTACTGCAATTATGATGCTGCATATTCATGCTTGGATATTCTTAAGTTGTTCACCAAATAGCACGAGAACACCAGACCATACAAGTCTCATTGCTACTCATACTATAACACAACAGCTCATACAGAAATACATAGAAAGATACTGTAAGCAGTTCCTGTTAGAGATTCACAGAAAAACCCCATAAGATTCATTCTCAGAGAAATCATCTGTAAGAACCCTTGACCATGGACTATGGATCAATTGAGCGAACTCTAGCCTTGGAAAAAAGATGCAACAAACTTTATAAAAGCATGTTATTGAAACAAATATGCCATTGTGAATGAAAGGAATCACTTCCATCAGGTGTAACAGAATTGAGAAAGGAATAAGTGCCTTGAGATGAGAAAGTGTTGGATGTAACACAGAGTAAAAGGACGGTGGTTTGTGTTGATTCATGATGCAACATTACTATAACAGTAAAACAATATGATAAAGATAGAAAAACACATCATAAGGCTATCCACTAATTCCAATTACCGTTCCTTGCTTGTTGAAAGTGCCTTGACAGAGTTTAGCTGGCAATTTGTTTTATCCTTCTTCTGTTTTTGTATAGCGTTAACAGCCCAGCAGAGATCAAACTTTGCATTTTTATTTTTTTAATTTTTACATCTCTCTTCCTATGAAAACACAATGCTTCCAGCACAAGACTAGAAAATTTTAATTTCTCCTTTCTGTTTTATTATCATATTCCTAGACAATTCTTCCAAACTTTGATCCTAAAGTTCTCATATTTAAGCAAACCGTTATTTCACTCAGGATTCAAGTTATAGAATCCTCCATAAAGCTTTGACTGTATTATTGCTATCAAACTCATATCAAAGATCAGAAAATTTTGTTCAACTCCAATTTTCAGAGTTGCTAGACTCATAAGTCCCTTTAACCGTAATTCCTCACATTTCCAGTTTGGCCACAGTTATAATATAGATAAGAAACACCCATATAAAATCAAAACAAATTTTGCATTGCCTTTTTTTATTTCTTTTTCTTTTCCATTTTATAAATCATAGTGAAAAACTATATCCAACCACTATTGACATCATGATCAAAGACAAGAAGAATCAAAACTAAAATACAAGGGCCAAGGCAAATTTCCTTCCAGAAAATTGCAACAAAATTAATCTAAAAAAAAAGGGAGGTTTTATTAGATAAATTTCATCTCAAACACCGAGATTAAATATCCTTATTAAAGGATCATTTTGTTCATGAACAACAATATATACTGACATAAAAAAGATCCATCTCTCACGCTAGATGCACTGAAATCAGGGGGCAGCAAACTTCAGGATGCATTGAATGAGACGAAGTAGATTGCTCATTTTCCCCAAGTGGCTTGACATTGCAAAACTTTTCGTCATCTGGAGATTAAAATTTTCTCATACCTTGTTAATAATTCATGTAAAGTTATGAACTCTTTTCAGTAACATCTACTTTTCACTCAGCAAAGCTTCCATTCTGTGAATTTGTATCCACTATCTAGCACTTCATACAAACAGAAATGGCCCAATTGAAAAAGCAGGGGAGCACCAATGCACCTTTCCAGAAAATAGCCTTTCCTACCCTTAACCTAACAAAACCAAATATATCTGACTTTTAACTCCCTAACAAGTTCGGACTCACTGATGTACATAGCAAGTAATCCAACTAGTTCACGTGGATGCACTGGTTTTGAAAACCTTAAGTCTTAACACTCACAATTCGTCAAACTCGAGCACTAACAACACTGATGAAAGCTGAAACCCTCGATTCAGTACTCTCAAGTGATGCATCATGACAATGTGATAGTGCACCATCCGCAGTTAACATAAATTTCTACAGATTAAACCCTAACCTAATATCAACAGCAAACAGTCTCCGTTGTCCTCTCAAATTTCCCTCTTGAACTAAAACAATCTGCTGAAGTTTTTATAATTCACTATTTAAATAGAAAAAAATTAAAATTATCATCCACTACATGATAAACACTCAACAGAGTGAATAATTTTTCTTATTAATGTATAAACAACAAGTTAATTGATATTGAAATTCCATCGGTTCTGATAATCACAATATCTGATTCAAGCTTCAGATATTGCAATTTGGATAAGGAAGGCGAGAATTTGGAAGGGGAAGGAGGCTCACCTGAATTCAATTTTGATTTCCCGGGGAGAAACATAAGGTTCTGTTTGGTTCGCCAGAAAAATCGAGAGAGAATTATTACTCCTGTAATTTGAATTTCGGAGATTGAAACGAATGAAGACGCGCGCCTTCTTCCATTTTTTATTAGGGTGAACTGCAGATACCCTAATTGGCCTAAAAGTTTAAGGATTTAACATAAACCCCCCTCTATATTCAACTGAAAATTACCAAAATACTCATTTGTATCAAAATATGCTTAATATTTTAAAAATCATCCCTTTGACGATGAGAAATTTTGTGGTTATTTTTATAAGAGAATTTTTATAATATCTTCAAATCTTTAGATGATTGCTATAATTTTTTTTATACACTAGAAAGATTATTGTAATTTACCATTTTGATTAAGAAAAAAAAACCCAAAAAACGTGTTCCATGTTTTAACAATTTCCTTTGTGATTGGAGGAAGGTGTATATATTAAAATGTACAAACGATATCTATTTTTTACATATATAAAAGATAATAAATTTATTGATGATACAAATGAGACAAATACATGGTATAGTGATACTAAAAACTAAGAAGGAAATCGCAACTTGTTGCATTGAAAAAATTAGACAATTGTTTTTTATAATATGATGAATAATGATCATCAATGTGGAAAATAGTCTTATCATTGGTGTTAACAAAAACTCAATGAAACTTCCTAACGAGGATTGTCCAAAATGAAATTTTTATTTTTTTTCACATTATACACACAATTGAGCTTAGAACTGTTATGAATTAGTGGAGGAACATGATACACTCGTAGGTATCATTAATGAAATATATCGGACATCTAAAATTGTCAAAAAGCATCGATATCTTTCGACAACAAAAAACACTCACGATAACCTAGCAATTAAATATCAAAGTCTTATTCCTAGAACAAAACATCCTAATAGGTAGGAACTTTGTGCACAAATCAAATCTAGATTTAAATTATTAGCACACTAAAAAAAAAAAAAAAAAAAGAGAGAGAGAACTAGGAAGATGAGAGGTCGAGGGTTTTCTTTTTCTAAAAGAGAACCAAAAGGAAGGAAAAAGAAATGACTAGAGTTTATCTTAAATATGTAAAAGACATGTTAATTTTGCTGGAGAGATCGGGAATTGGAGACTCATTTGAGTCTACGCATGTGAGGCTTACATACAAAAATGAATACCATTTTAATCCAAAAGTCTAAACTAATAAATAATGAATCCATCTTATTATACAAGCACCTTACTTTTCTCATTCATTTTCAATATGAGATAATTACCACTTACATGTATAACCCATCAAATTTGTCCTTCACATGTGAATCCAATCCATTCGATCACAATTTCCTCTCAAGCAAAAGTATTTAACAATCCTAAGTGCGACAATCACCACTACTATATTGTTATCAAAAACTCACCACTCTTATAAGAGTCTATTCATCCAAGAGCCTATATCTCGCCCTCGACTTGTAACCTAGGAGCTCGGGAGTTGCGTCTTACTACTTCACGAGCTATCTCGCTCTTTATTCAAGAGTCTAATTAACTCTTCACTTTTATCCTTGGCAACAATCATGACAATCAATTCACATTTTTACCACTAACATATATACCCAATAAATTTGATGGGAATGAGAAACGAAGAGGAAAAAAATAGAGTTTTTTTAATTTAGTAAGGAAAAACAATTAAATCAAGCCAAAAATGTATATTAATGTGACTAAATAATTATATTAATATGTAATGAACCAAATAATTGTACTTGACTATTATTATTTTGAGGAGTGTGGTGAGGGTAAGGAGTTTCATCATCATCTTCTTCTTCTTCTTATTATTATTATTATTATTTGGGTTTTGAATTTTTTTAGGAAGTTGGTAAATATTTACTCTTTTTTTTTACATTAAATTATAATAATCATTCTAAAATATTATGAAATTATAATCAACGTTCAAAAGATTAAACATGGGTCGAAATCTTGTTTACATTTAAAAAAAAAAAACCAAAGAGTGCCGTTAATTACTATTTAAAAAGAAAATTAAAATTATAAATATTAAAGAAAGATATTAAAAAATCTCAAACCAAAATTGATCAAAATTAAATGGTGAAACTAATGTTGTTCATTATCAAAAAAATTAATGATAACCATGTTTTGATGTTATTCTATAAAATTTTAAGATTTTTTTATTTAACTATTTTTAAAATAATAGTTAAGGGTATTTTAGGTGCAACAAGGAGTATTTGTAAAACCCTAAAAAAAATTTATGGTAACCGTAATTTTCCTCAAACACACCGCAACTTAATTCATTTTGAAAAAAAAATTCTTTTTTGCTTAAAAGTAATTTTAAATGATCTACCACTCTCGAGTCGAGTAAAATTATATTTGAAGAGTTATTTTTGGATCTTCATGCTCTTGCATTGAGAAAAAAGTCCTCTTTCGGATGCTCTCATCCTTATTAAGGAGTTAAAATTACATGACAGTCTTTCATTCTCATGTCTAAAAAATATGTATGTCGAATTATCTTTTTTCTTTTTTAGAGTTTTGTATCTCCTTTCTGTGTATATATATTTATTAGGTCAAAGAAGACATCTTCCTTATGTCTAAAAAAAGGGCTTTGTGAAATCAAGTTGCTATCAACAATTAGAAAGCTTTTAAAAACTCGGAAAGAAAAGAGCATTAAAAAAAAAATGTTTGTAGCTAAAAATCTAAAATGCAAATGCAACTTAAACCAACAATCCAACACATGAATTCTAAAAACAACCGATGTATTAACTATTCATTTACCGTAGCTTGGCTTTCCGGTTATTTCTTTGAATTTTCATGGACAATAATATGAAAGTTATGCAAATTTTTATACTTTGGTCCTTATTTTCAAAAATTTTATTTCGATCCATATCTTTATTTACCGATACATTTTGGTCCCCGAGTGTAAAGAGGATGGAGGAAAAAGAGAGAGATGGGAGGTGAGAGAAAGAGTATCGACCAACCTTATTCCGACCACTTTGGCTTGCGAAACTCCATTAGATTTTATTTATTTATTTGAGAGATGAGTTTGTTCATAATGGTTTTAAGTCATTAAATAATGAGAGGATGTAGATCGAAGCCAAAAAAAAAAAAAAAATTCAATTTGATTATGTATTTTTTTTTTTGTTTTAATGTGCATTAAAATGATTTTTAAGGTCTTAAAAGTGTTTATTGACTTTATTTCGTCATTTAGAGGTGTTTACGAGAAAAAATAATGCCATAGTTGAGTTTTTTAGGGTCCGAAAATGGATCTTCGATTTTTTGACGAAACTTTCGACTAGCTTAAGCTCGCCGAAAGTTGTAGCTTTTTTTTTTTCGAGCTGGCATGGCTGCACATGCCTAACCTTTTTTTTCTTCTTTAGGCTAGCCAATAGCCCGACTCTAGAGTGGAGGAGGCTAAAGCAACTCGGCTAGCGAGACCCACCATCGTCGGGTCGAGCTAGCCGCACATGCCTACCCTCTTGTACTTTTTTTTTCAATAATTTATTTTTATAGTTTTTTAATCATGAAATTAGGTGTAAAAAAAAATAGAAAATAGATCATTTTTTTTTTAGTTTTACGTTTAGTTTGACATAATAGAATATATATATGATATTCTTTTAATATTTTAGTTTGAACATATATATATATATATATATATATATATATATATATATATATATATATTGTTTAAATTTTATTAAAATATAAATTTTTATGCTAATATTATAAATTATTTTGATAATAAATATATATATATAAATCAAATAATTTCGCTCAATATATAGATTTGATTTATATTAATCACTAGAAATAAAACTTCTACTCATACCACACTATACGAATCATTAACCCTAAGTATACAACGGTTGTCCGACTGCAGAGTAGCACGAATATTTAACTAGTAACTCGCTAAGTAAACTTTATTATGTTATCTATAAAATAGGTTAATAAGTACAAGATACATTGCCAAAATCATGTAAAAGAATACTATATTTTATCCACGTATCTTATGTTTATTGAACATTGTGATAGATTAAATCTAACTAACAATTTGCATAATACACACACAAGATGGAACCATTAAACAAAATACTCATCTAAGTAATGGTGTATGAGAAAAAAATCCAAATGATCGAGGCAAAATTTCCCAATAGAATTACTTTGAGTTTATTTTCCTATAAGTAGAGGACCTAAAGTGAGAAAAAGGTTAGACTTTTGAATCACAATAATTTTGTTCAATGCTCACTCATTAGAGCAATTCGTCTAAAAGTATTGGCAATTAGCTCTTTTTTTTTTTTTTCATTTTTGAATTGGGTTAGAAACTTCAATGATAAAAAAATTACACTAAAGGGTGTCTTTCATAACTTATTTAAGTAGTTTAAAATTTAAGTTGTAGTACTTAATATAAAAGGTTTGTTTAATAATCTAAATAATCCGATATTTAAAATTTAAATTCAGTCAAAATCCACTTAACTAGGTAAGTTAAAGTTTTTAACTTAAAATTTTTTGATTAATAGACTCGGTTCAAAGACTTTTGAAATTTTTTAAATATAACTATATAACTCTCATACATTCTTATAGTTCTAACTATACAAATTAATTGATAAACGATATTTATCATCTCTATTATTGAAACAGATAAGACCTTTCCTATTATCGGTACTTCCATTTCATAATCATCAATAAATTACTAATGAAAAGAAAATCAAGTAAGCATCTCAATTATACATGCGAATTTTATTATGCTATAAAATTTAATATTAATCAGTTTCTTCAAATTTAATATTCTTCGGGACTAGTTTGTTTCCAACCCAATTCAACACCAATGGGCAAAATATCTGATTGTTCTATTCTCTCTCCCTACCACATTAAAATTCTAAACAAAAGATAAAGAAATTTTACAATGGAGAGAAAATGGGAAACTCTTCTTACACCTCATACTCATGTGGTCGCTCGTGGCTTTCTTGGATTCTGTACCAATCCTTTTGACCTTTTTTTCTCTTTATTATTTTTTGGACATACAAGTTTGATTATGCAGCAGACAATGACTTAAGGGACCGATTAAGAGTAGTTGGATCTGAGAACTACTAGTCATGTAAGCCAGACCATTTTGGCATGGACGGATGGAACCTTGCGTACTATGGTTTTCCTTTCCTTTTTTTCCTCTCCTACTATTGGCCAATCAGTAATTACTTTTTACTTCACTGATTGGATCTTATAAAATCTTCATTAGCAGCTTTTTACTTCACTTATTAGTCTTTACAAAATCTTCATTAACAGTGAAAGGAGGACAATTTGTCTGAACTTATTTGCATCTCAGTGTTCTCAATTAAGTAATCATAATTTATTTATTTAATACACAAACATATTTATGTATATATTTTTATTTGTGTTAAAAAATATATTATTATAATTATAAAGTTAAAATTATTATTATTATTATTATATGTTCAACAACAATATTTATCAAATAATTTTATTATATTCAATATTTAATTTTTTGTAAATACTATACAAGCATATCAATAATATATTCAATACTTAATTATTTAGTATTTAAAATTTAATACTTAATTTTTAATTTTATCAATCATCATTCAAGTAAAACAACATACTTTTTTCGTAAAAAAAAAATAAAAAATAAAAATAAAAAACCATTCACAGAACTAGTAAACGACATGCATTTTATTTCTCTATCATATTTGTAAGAAAATTTAAAATAAAGCAGGACAAGGCCATAAACGGAATACGACAAATACGATCAATGAATGACAGTGATCCCGTAACTCTTCGACAATCTTTGACTCTTTCATGGCCCAGCTCTCAACTCTATTTTACAAGATCTCTCTGACAAGTTCCAAGTACAGACACCCTACTTTTTGCGTATAAAAAATAAACTATATTTTCACCTTTGTAACTTGAACAATATTTCATTTCAATCCTTATTTTTTATAATTTTTTAAAACTATCCCTAAAGTTTTTTTTTTTGTTACAACAATAGCATCAAACAAGCCTTCATCCCAAACTAGCTAGGATGTACTTTATGAATCCCTTTGTAGCATTTCTTGGGATCATATGCCAAAAGCATCTCAATATCTATAGATTTATAACATTCTATATCTTTATAATTTTTAATTTTTCCTTTTATTACTAAATAACTGAGAAAAAAATTACTTTTTGTTATAAAATAAATAAAAATAATAGGAGAATTGAAGGAAAAGATGATAAGAAAATGAAATCACTATAATGTGGATACAAGTGATAAGAACTTCAAAGTTTCTCTTATTCTCTCTAAAAAACTTATACACCAACTAATAAACAATCAAGTCTATTTATAAGCTTCAAAATTGAAGAGAGAATTGGAAGGGACTATGAATAATCAATTGCATCACCCTTTCAATTTCTCATATTGAATGATGAATTGAATCATATTAAGAATCATGAGTAGTGAGGATATGAAAAGTGGATGAACATGATGATGGACATTCATTATTTCACAACACTCCCCTCGAATGTCCATTGTACAAGGAACATGCCTCGTTAAAACCTTACTAGGAAAAAACCCAATTGGAAAAAAATCATAGTGAAAGAAAAATAGTACAATATTCCTTGCACACATTAATCCCCATTTTTGTCTTCTCCTATTGAAGACATTATTTAAGATCTCTAAGATGATGCATTCCAATCTTATGAATCATCTTCTCAAAAGTTATGGTAGGTAACACCTTAGTGAACAAATCTGCTGGATTGTCACTTTAATGTATTCTTCCTTCAATGGAACTATACAAGCGAGCATTATCATTATATGATATTGTTGGAACTTCTTTTGTCGATAGATAAACCGCATGTCTCTCGGATATGATGGATCATTGATCTTAGCCAAACACATTCTCGACTTACCTCGTGAATTGATATTTCGCATGATTTGAAGATGTGATAACCGTAGTTTGCTTCATAGAACGCCAAGATATAGTCGTATCTCCATATGTAAAGATATAACCAGTTGTGATCGAGCTCGTGTAGATTAGATAAATAACCCGCATCCGCATAACTAATTAATCTTATCTTTGATTCGTTGGAGTAATATAAGCCCATATTAATCATTCCTCGAAAATAACGTAATACATATTTAACTTTATTTCAATGTCTCTATATTGAAACGTAACTATGACTTGTTAACAAATTTATAAAAAAGACTATATCGAGTCGGGTATTATTAGCAAGATATATCAATACACCGAGTGGTAATAAAATATGGTACTTCATGATCAAGTAGTTCTTCGTTATCTTCTCGAGATCGAAAAGGGTCTTTTTAGATATTAAGTGAATGAACTACAATTGGGCTAGTCAATGAATGATCTTTATATAAAATCATTGTAGAACTTTTTTCTATATATAAATTGACTGATGAATGAAAATCTCATTCTCCGAGTGCTCGAACTGTAGGTTGAGATAACATTTTATTTTTCTAAGATATTCAAACCAAATTCTCTTTTTAAGTAACTTATGACACTTGGAATCTCTTCGTGAGTTCCAATAATATTTAAGTTATCAACATATACAACAAACGCCTTTTCAAATAAAAACATATGAACAAATAGGGTTATTTTTTGTAACTTTTTTTTAATAAATAATCATTAAAGTGATCACATGCACTCGGGTTAGTAATAAACGAGTAGATATAAAAAATAAAATATAAAAAATATAAATTGAATTTCTAAAAACCAAAATAATAAAACAAATACTAAAATAATCCTAATAGAGATCTCTATAATTTAATTGAATTCTTTTCTCGAGAATATGTATTAAATGCTTCGGCATGTTAAGTCATTCTAGGACTTTCATACGGATATCATTTCAAATGAACAAATAAAATATGATCACATTCATTAAATGCATACATAAGAATATTTTTCATATATTTTGTCGAGCTAATGAGATAATAAAATATAATTGCATCCATTATAGGAGAATATGTCTCCTCATAATCAATGTTAGTTCTTTGTAAAAACTCTTTTATTAAAAGTTTTGCTTTGTATCTTACAATCTCATCTTTCTTATTTCGTGTTTGCATAAATACACATTTGTATCCCACTAGCTTAACATCTTCGGGTGTTTAAGCTATTGGTTCAAAAAACTACTCTTTTGTAGGAGAACATAATTCTGTCTGGATTGCTCTTTTCATTTAAGCCAATCATCTTTATGTCGACATTTTCAATAATTTAGGCTCGGGATCCTTATTTTCATCCATAATATCAATTGCAATATTATATGCAAAAATCTTATCAATATATGTTTCTTTTCGGTCCTATTTTCTTCCTCGCATTGATATAATTTATCAAAATCTCTTGATTTTTCTTAATTATTTGGACTTCTTCCGGAAGCCTATTATCGAAATATATTGGACCATTTTATGAATATTTTCATCTTGCCCTTTTCTTTTAGGAATTTTTATCTTTAGAACCGATCGATCTTCCACGCTTCGGGCGTGCTTTAAATTCGTTAGCTATAATATTAATAGATTATCCTTCAGGGACATTAATTCTAATAAGAGCATTCTTAACGGGGACATGCATTTTAGTTACTCATTTAAGATCTCTTAGAATGCATCCGGAAGTTGGTTTCAATACTCGATAAATGAATTATCTTTTGAACTTCTAGTTCACATTATCTTCGATAAGAATCAAGATGATATAAGATAGAGTACTCAATGTAATTATTTTTTTTAATATTTTTAATCGCTTATTTTGCTTATTCTCTCCCCTAATGTTGAAAAAACTATTTCATCAAAATGACGATCGATAAATCGAGTTGTAAAAATTTCCTCTTGTTCATTAATCAAGAGATTGAATTATCGAAGAGGATTCATATATTCCTAATCTCTTTTAAGTGCTCATTTTATTTCATTATAGTGGAGCACTAAGGATATACACTCGTAATGCAAAAAAATTCTTAAATAAGAAATATTTGACTCATGACCATAAATCAAGCTGAAGAGGAGAGAAATTCTAATAACTTATGGGTCATATGCGAATAAGTGTTGCTGCATGTAAGATTGTATATCCCCAAACAAAAACAAGGAGTTTTATTTTTAAATAATGGTTTAGCTATCAATTGGAGCCTTTTGATAAATGATTTTGCTAAACCTTTTTGAGTATGAATATGAGCAACAAGATGCTCAACCTTTATTTTAATAGCCAATCAATAATAATTTAATGCTTGAGAAATAAATTCATTAGCATTATATCAACATTATCAAGGTGACTTGTTTTAATGGTATAATTTGAAAATTATGCTCGAAATCAAATTATTTACTAGCAATCTCGAAAACGTTAGGTTTCGAGTAGCTAATAAATATATATGTGACCATCTTGTGGATGCATTTATCAAAATCATAAAATATTTAAATGGTCAACATAGTGGATGAATTGATACATATATATCACCTTGAATACATTCTAAAATACTAAAGATTCAATCTAAATTTTACTTGATAATGGCTTAATCATTAATTTGCCTTGGCAACATGCGGAACATGAAAGTTCATTAAATTGAAGAATCTTCCGGCTCTTCAATAGATATTCATATAATTTTTTTTTAATAATTTTTTCAAATCATGAAGACCTAAGATAACACAATTGGTCATGTCACATAGTAAAAGTATTTGAATTAATAAATTTCGATTTACTACAATATTTGTTTCAATCATTTCAATGTTTGTAACAAAGACCGAAGAGAAAATGGATAAATTTTTTTTTGATAGATATTTTCTATCCAATATAATGATTATAACATATAAGTATTCACATTTGCTATCTTGATATGATATCAATTTAAATGAATATCTTTGAAACTTAAAAAATTTCTATGAGACTTTGAAGAGAATAGTGCATCATTCATAATAAATTTATCCTTTCGGATAATAACATATTTGCTCTTCCGGAGCCTTTAAATTATGTCACTTCAAGTAATAATATATCGATTCTTCTAGAGTCTTTAAAATTTATCTCTTCAAGTAATAATATATCCACTCTTCTAGAGCTTCAAAAATTTATCTCTTCGAGTCATAATATAATCGCTCTTCTAGAGCCTTCAAATTTTATCTCTTTAGATAATAATATAGTTGCTCTTCGAAGCTTTCTATTAGATTGATATTATCATATATAATATTAACATAAAATAAGTAATCAAATAAATCAATACGAAATAAATAAACATATATATTCCTCATAAACACAAACAAATAAATAAATAGTAAAATAAATTTATAACCATTACTATACTTGTACGATATAAATTATAAAAAATATAAAATATTTTATTTATAAATAGAAAAACTAACAAGTAATTAATTTCAATTACTATTATTTTGATATATAAAAGTGGTATTCATATTTTACTCTTTATTTTTCAATAAGGCTTGACAAGGCTTAACGAGGTGTTTTGGTGTACGACGAGTATACGATCAATATTTATCCATTCCACATCTATAATATTTATTTTTCAAAATACTGAATTTATCTATTTTTATTTCTTTTTTCATAGTTATCCACTTCGATAGTGATATGTAATATTATGGTCATTACGATTATAATGATAATTATTTCAACCATATCCATGGTTATGACCACATCTTTCTCCATGTCTAAAATTATTATAAATTGTCACGTTCATTTCGGGGAATGGAGTAGATCAAATTGGATGAGATTTATTCTTTTTTATTTTATTTAGCCACTAACAAGTATAAAATCGATCCAAAATATTTCTTAAACTCTTTTTCTCGATATGCTACTGCAAGAGCATATCCAAGATATAAAAAGTAGAGAATATTTTTTCAAAATCAAGCACTCATAATTAATAATTCTTATTCAAAGTATCAAGAGTCACCAAATCAAGTTTATGAGGTTTGATATGATAAAAATTCTATAATACAATATATAATAATAATATTAAAAAATAAGAACAAATATAATAATAAAATCAAAGCTTTTCAAATAACATATATTAGATCATTAGTAGATCATTTAAGTTTTTCAAATATATATTTCATGTGTCAATAGATTTAAAGTACATGAATAAATTAGATACATACATTTTAACGATATAAATAATTTAGATCTTTTGGTAGAGCACTTGTGTAGAAGAAATCCAATTATTAAAACAATTGATTAAATCTTTTGGTAGATACATACCTCATGGTCTATTGTCTCGATTGGTTAGAGCTTTGTGCTGATAACGTATTATAAAATAAATAGAAATAATAGGAGAATTGAAGGAAAAGATGACAAAAAAATGAAATCACTATAATGTGGATACAAGTGATAAGAACTTTAAAGTTTCTCTTATTCTCTCTAAAAAACTTATATACCAACTAATGAACAATCAAGCCTATTTATAGGCTTCAAAATTGAGGAGAGAATTGAAAGAGATTATGAATAATCAATTGCATCACCCTTTCAATTTCTCATATTGAATGATGAATTGAATCATATTAAGAATCATAAATAGTGGTGATATGAAAAGTGAATGAACATGATGATGAATATTCATTATTTCATAACACTTTTTTCATATTTTTAAAATTTATTCTTATTCTTTTCTTTTTTTATTTTCTCAAATCTTCATAACTATTACAATATATCACAATAACACCTACAAATATATAAAAGGAACTCAAAAAACTAAATTTAAAATGCAGACTATTTAATGATTTTGGAGAGACATTGAAAGGTTTTAAATTATAAGGATATATTTAGAAAATTGAATAATCTATAGGGGTAAAAAAAGAAGTTGACCCTAAAATACATCCATTCCGATTTATGACCAAAAATCCAAAATCTTCAAAACAAACAATAAAATATTAACACCGACGCGTTAACTAAAAACTAGATAATAGATGAAAGCTCTCGGTTTTAGATCTCTAACAAAAAACAACGACATTTTCTCTTTCAGCCTCAGCTTCAGCTCCAGCTTCAAGCTCAACTAGAAAACCATACACAAAATTAAATTAAATTAAATTAAATTAAATTATACTGGAAGAAAAAAATTCAGATCCTGATTAAAATCCAACAATGGCGGTGGCCGTCCGAGGAACCCGAGGGGGAGGCAGCGGCGGCATCAACGGTGGCCTCCGCACCTTTTTCTCTTACCGGATCTTCATCTCCGCTATGTTCACTCTTCTCTTCCTCGCTACTTTCTCTATTCTCTTCTCCTCTCACCCTCGCCAGCAACCTGTAAGTTTGAAAACCTCACTCTAACTGCATGGCGTTTGTTTATCATAATTCAATTCGTTGACTTCATTTATTTATTTTGTGTTATTGAATGCTGAATTGATGGAACAGTTACTGCCTAGTAGCGGAAATGCTTACGTACAACGCACATTTTTGGCGATTAAATCAGATCCGTTAAAAACACGATTAGATTTGATATATAAACAAGCAAATGATCACATGACATTAGTTAATGCATACGCCGCGTATGCGAGAAAGCTCAAGCTTGATATCTCTAAACAGTTAAGAATGTTTGATGAATTAGCTAAGAATTTAACGGATTTACCAATGAAACCGAGTTATAAATCCTTGCTTTTCGAGCCGGGTAGTCCCGTGGATGAGGATGTTTTAAGGCAATTTGAGAAGGAAGTTAAGGATAAAGTGAAAGTTGCGAGGTTAATGATAGCGGAATCCAAGGAGAGTTATGATAATCAGATGAAGATTCAGAAGTTGAAAGATACCATTTTTGCAGTTAATGAGTTGTTAATTAAGGCGAAGAAGAATGGAGCTTTTGCGAGCTTAATATCTGCAAAGTCAGTACCGAAGAGTTTGCATTGTTTGGCGATGAGGCTTGTGGAGGAGAGGGTTGCACATCCAGAGAAGTATAAGGAGGAAGGGTATAAAGCAGAGTTTGAGGATCCAAGTTTGTATCATTATGCGATTTTTTCGGATAATGTGCTTGCAGTTTCAGTTGTGATTAGGTCTGTGGTGAAGAATGCAGAGGAACCATGGAAACATGTTTTTCATGTGGTTACGGATAGGATGAATATTGCGGCTATGAAGGTTTGGTTTAGGATGAGGCCCGTCGAAGGTGGCGCTTACGTGGAGATTAAGGCAATGGAGGAGTATAGTTTTTTGACTTCATCGTATGTGCCAGTTTTGAGGCAGCTTGAGAATGCTAATATGCAGAAGTTTTATTTTGAGAACCGGGCAGAGAATGCTACCAAAGATGCAATAAATATGAAGTTTCGGAACCCTAAGTACTTGTGTATGTTGAATCATCTTCGGTTTTATTTGCCAGAGATGTATCCCAAGTTGCATAAAATTTTGTTTTTGGATGATGATGTTGTGGTTCAGAAGGATTTGACTGGGTTGTGGAAGGTTGATTTGGATGGTAAGGTGAATGGAGCTGTTGAGACTTGCTTTGGGTCATTTCATCGTTATGCACAGTATTTGAACTTTTCACATCCTTTAATTAAGGAGAGGTTCAATCCCAAGGCTTGTGCTTGGGCTTTTGGGATGAATATATTTGATCTTGATGCTTGGAGGCAGGAGAAATGCACAGAACATTATCATTATTGGCAGAACCTGGTTAGTGCATCTTTTCTTCCTTTCTAACTTATTTTTTTACAATACTTCTCCTTTCAACTGCCAAACAGAAGTAATTTTGTATATTCTGATCACAGAATGAGGATCGTACTCTATGGAAATTGGGTACTCTTCCTCCTGGCTTGATCACCTTTTACTCTACAACGAAGTCACTGGACAAATCCTGGCATGTGCTTGGCCTCGGATATAATCCAAGCATTAGCATGGATGAGATAAGCAATGCTGCTGTCATTCATTATAATGGAAACATGAAACCTTGGCTTGACATTGCTATGAACCAATACAAGAATCTCTGGACTAAATATGTAGACAATGATATGGAATTTGTTCAGACGTGCAATTTTGGCCTTTAGATGAATACCACTCCTGCTCCATTATTGGCCAGGTAGACAGCAACGAGCTGTTAGTGTTCATACTGGATTACTTCTATTTTTCAAAATTTTGGAGCCAATCATTAGTTGTAACTTTCAAAGTGCTTTATTCAACCAATCTGGTTTTGTACACAGAAATGATTCTTTTGAATGAAATATTTTTGATGAATTCCAGCGATTCACATATTGTGCAATGAGATGGAGTATTTTGACACATTGCATCACTTCTATATTATCTGGAATGCATTTTATCTCACTTCTTTGTCTAAATATGTCTATGCTTATATCCAAGCTAACTGAAATAGGTAGAGTAGTTAATCATGCCACATTAACATTTGAAACAATGGATGTGGCTTGATTTGATAATAAACTTTGTTGATAACAGGACAATCAAGTTTTCTGGTGCACCATCCCCAATTTAGTTGCAGGAAGGGAGGTGTTTGTAGATAGAGATTTAATTTGCATGCATATATACTCCATCTGAAGGAAAGGAAGCTAAATATGTTAAACAGTGCTTCTCAAGGGAGGACATGGAAGTGAAAATTACATCTTTTCTCGACCAAGCTAAAATTTGTTAATGCCCTCCCAAGCTTGTTATGTTTATATGATTCGTGCAAGAACCTTTTGACTGTACATCTTACTACATGATTTTATTTCCCTTCAGTTTGGAGTCTAAAGTCTGTTTAAATGGGTTAAATGTTTTTTGACAGATTCCATATTTATCGTACTTTCTTTTGTTTAATTTAGGACAGGCTCACAAATTGTACAATGCTATGCAGAAATGCTGAGTTTCTTTTACAACATTGGTTCTTTGACTACACTGTTTTTGTATCTGGGAGGACTTTGAAATTGAAAATTAAGATACTGTGTTATTCACCGGTTGAATAATAGAATGCAGGACCTTTTTTTAAAAAATTATCAACTTGTACAATCTCTAAAACTTTGGCGAGTGAACCTTCAGTGATCCAGTTTGAAGGAAATCTCATTCAAGGTTCCTTCTTTTGGATGTTGTTTTGAACTCTGATACCCATTTCTTTATGACATTTGATTTGAGCCTTTTGCTTCTAGGATGAGCATGCTTATCTAGCTCAAGCATAGCAAAGGTCAGCCTTAGGAATTAGATTCGTCAATACATCGTCGATACAGCCAGCAGTATTCATCTATCATGCCATCGTGTGCAGTTTTCTCATTTAGTTCTGTTACATCTTGATTTCTCTCTCTTTATATGACTCATGTAAACATCTTGTGTCCTATCTTTTTGTGCAACTTTTTATTGCTCAAATAATTTTCTGCTTGTTTGTTTGAAGCTAACTGCTTCAACTGTAAGAATTATGCAATAGACATAGGTTTCTGGACTTTGGAGGTCACTTGGCATTGCTCTGTGTGTTTGTCGGATGAAATCTTAAGTAAAATTGCTGATCTGGAAATTATTGGTCTATATGCAAGGCGCTATTCTTTTATTGGGAACTATAAGAGATGGGCATTTCGGAGAGATGGCAATACTGGTTGGAATGCTTAGGCTGATAGTGGCATAATCACTGCTCGGTGTATCTGGAATTTTAGCTTAACTTCTAGATTAGTACTTACCAAGGGTTGGTACCTCACTTGAGGGTTAGGATGTAAACTTTCTCCATAGCTTGTAAACAAGGACCAATTAAGGTTACTTACAAACTTGGGTTCGTATAAATCTCAAATGCCAGAAACAGATTTAGTTTCAAAATTTTCTGCATGAGTTGCGCGGAGGTTCCAAGAAAGCATTATGAAGAGTTATAGAGCAGCACCTTCTATTGCATGATAACCTTTCTTGCCATAGATGCTGGAACATGGGCAGATATGGCCAGTGGAGTCTTCTAAGCTCAGAACTGGGTATTCTTTGAGAAGTCATGTCCTAACCCTACTCCCTCAAAATATAATAAAAAGAAAACACATAATCAAACTTGTGCAATATATTATTTTATTGTAATTAAAGCAAATGTGTGTATGACAGAGCTCAAAATTGTAAGTACTATACCTTTCAGTATCCAAGAGAAAACTTAAATTTAGTTGTGATTTCTCAACTATATAGTAATCTTAATCGAGTCCTCAAAAATTATTTGTCACTTAAAATTTCGAAGGTTTAGGATTATCACTGGAGTCCTGCTTAAAAGTCATCACAATTTTGACAGAAAGCTTCAAACTCTCTTTTAAACGATGTCTTTTTTGTTTTGTTTAACCATTGATTGATATCAATGTTGGACTTGCTGAATCTGTAGAGGCCCAGTTGAGGGGAAAAAAAAATTCTTTCACGCTTTATTGAGAAATGAATTATAATTTGGAGAACTATTTTGAGATTTGTCCAAAATTCTTTAGGTTATTAACAAAGACTGAAGCAAAAGTCTCCATTTGATGCCTCTTCAAAGCCAAACCAATTTCAACACCTCCAGTTCCCTCTCTACTCCCTACCAAAGACAGCTCCTGACCAAGTATTTCCTGCAAAATCCACCTTGCTGGGTCTTCTCCGTCCAAATATTCCCCAAATAGGGTGGATTCAGCAACCCAAATGACTTCTGTTCCTGGTTCTATAGAAGCCAAGTCTTTCCTTAGCTCCTTCAAAACGTCCCTTCTATAGCCCTTTTATCATGCCCTAATCCTCTCTGCTATCTTTGCAACCCCAGACTCCTCCATTAGAGACTCCAGCCTTAATAACAATGTGTTGGTTACTAATATAGTTGCCAATATAATTTTGTGGAATCGAATGGGTCTATTATGCTCCTACAATCTGCAGCAAATAGCAACCGACTTTCTATTCCTATCCCCTCCTCTGGTTTTCACCATGCAAACTACTGTATAAGCATGTGTAAGTATTTTTGTTGGTTTTAGCTTTCTCTATGGAACTTTTTCAACTGGGACGATACTCTTTCCTTTAAGATCTTTATATCTTTAGGAGTCAACTCAATTGTGGCTGGAACTGCATCACTTGACACTGCCATGTTTGACCCCAACTTCAAGCTTCGAGAGTCGGACTTTAATCCGACCTGGTCAGTGCTAACTATTGGTTCAGGAAGATCATTTCAAGTCCAGGAGCATCCTTGATAACTCCCCTGTCCAAAAATGGGGTTAGCTCACTAGGCAACGAAGGTAGTAGATACTTTTCTAGATGTCCAAAAACGGTTTTGTATTTTAGGCTTTTCGGCACAAAAATGGTAATATTTTTGACAAAACAACTTCCTTTTGACAAAAATTTTAAGTAATTTTTATGGAAATGATTTCACTTTAGCTCTTAACATTATAGGTTTGTACAAATAGTCCCTCAACTTTATTTGTTTTAGATCTAAGTCTTTGAATATAGAGAGAGAATAGAGAAGTCAGGAGAGAGAAGGGGTTCGGTTTTTGGATTTTTAGAGTAGATTAGGGGTTTTTTTGAGATTTAAAATGAGTTTTCATATGATGATAAGATGGAAGTGACGTAGAAATATGGTTTAGAGAGCCAAAAACAGCAGCCCTACAAATTACAGATGACAATTTCTGATTTTGATCATAAAAAAATTGGGAAAGAAGTTGAATGAACAACCGAAGGTGACGCGTGGGCTTCAACCGGCGTGCGTGCCTAGGTCCAGATTGGATGCGCTGCCTCACCTTTTTTTTTTAAAAAAAAAAAAAATTAAATTGTTCTTATAATTTCAAGTCCCAATAATTAATTAATTTAGTATACAACTATTCATTTATCCGTGTTACGTTGTGGATCAAAAAAAAAAACATTTTAAAATTTTTATTTATTTAATTATTTATTATTTTTTTTATAAATTTTCTGCTTAAAATAAAAAAGCATAAATCATTCTTCTTTATTGGTTGATTTTTTTTAAAAAATAATTTTAATTAAAATATTAATTAAGAATTAAAAAACTTTAAAAATATAATTTTTATAATATTGCATTCCAAAAAATAAAGATATAATTGATAGACGAGACTTTTATAAAAATTAATAAATGAAAAAAAAATTAATGCTAATGAAAATATTAATTTTTGAAATTATCTGCGCAATACTATGAGCATATAGAACAAAATCATTTAAAATTATTATTATTTTTTTATTTGATTATTATCATTTTTTTTTGTTTTTCATAAAATTTCTTCTTAAAAAAATATGATTTATTCTTCTTTATATAGGGATTCTTAAATAAAAACTTATAAGAATTTAAAATTGATATTAATTAAGAATTCAAAAGAAAATACTTTAAAATTATATATATATATAAAATAAAGTTACAATTAGTATATAAACTTGCATAAATATTAACCAATGAAAAAATAAAACTTTATTCTTATTTAATGTTGGTGAGAAGATTATTTTTTTCAAGTATATGCATTAAATCTATATATATTTATTTACAAAATAATCAACAAAATTCGCATAAAAAAGTATATTTGAATAATTGGTTGGTTCTTATAAAAAAATTATTTTAATTATTTTAGTTCAAATAAATTGGTTCTATAATGTTAAAAAAAATATTCATAGTAAATAATTTATAGTTGGAAGATGTATAGTTAATTTTTAATAAAATCGGAGATTCAATAGTTTTTTTATATATTTTGATCATACCTAGTGAACTGAGATAAATGATTTAAAATACACTTTTAATCTTTTAAAATAACATAATTATATATTTATATATGCACAACCATCATTTAAAAATTCTAGAATTCATGATATATATATTAACCAATTTATTTTTTTAAATCATGTTTTAAAATTTTATTCTAAAATTCAAACATAGAGAAAAATAAATTATATTTATCGATAAACAAAATCTTATATAAAAATATTAATTGGATGAGAATTTTCATAAAAAATGAGAAATTTAAATGATAAGAGTAATATAAGATGAAGTATATGCTAATTTTAAAATATAAAAAGAATAATATATATATATATTTGCGTGAAAAGAAAAATAAAAACTAAGGATTGAAAAAAAATGTTATGACATCGGGGATGGAAAATAGAAAGACAATGTTAAATTTGTATATTAATGGCTAAAAACACACAAAAAATGGGACATAAAAAATGACTTAAATTGGCATCAAACGAATAGTAATTTTTTGCATATTAATAGTAAGTGAATAGAAATTTTAGACATATGAGTGATTCGGATTCTCGCGTGAATAGGAATTTTAGACATATGAATGATTCGAATTCTCACGCTACGTTGCGCATCAAGCTAAACATATTTATTTCAGTTGAAAACATATTTTATGTTATCAATTAATTAAAATATATTAAATTAAAATATAAAAAATAAAATTTTATCTAATTTTATTATTTTTAATCAAAATTTTTGTGTGTGTGTGTGTTTTGAATAAATTTTGAAGTCAAAAAAATATGATTTCTTTTTTCTTATGCATTTATTCTTAAATAAAACCCATAATAAAAAAAATTAAAAAATATATATCTTAATGTTTTTTCATTACATTGCATTAAAAAAATAAAGCAACAATTAATATAAAAACTTGTACGAAAATTAATGAATGAAACTTTTTTACCGATAAGAAGATTATTTTTTTTGAAATATATACATTTAATTTATATATATTTATTCACAAAATAATGAATAATATTAGTATACAAAATTGTATTTGAATTATTAAGCGATTATTCTAAAATATTATTTCTATTATTTTCTTTGAAAAAATCATTTTAAATATTAAAAAATAATAATAAATAGTTGGTATTATGTGTGTAGATGCATAGTTAATTTATAATAAAATCAATGACTCTAATGTTATTATTTTTGATACACCATGATCTGTACTTAATAGGTGAGAATGTATAAAATAAATTGAAAAATATTTTAAAAATATTAAATGGTAAAATATATATTGAAGTTAAACAAGTGTAGTAAAAACTATAAAACTAATTTCGATAAAATTTGATTATGTAAAAACTAAGAAAATAAAGTACATATATTTAATTTTTAAAATTTGATTATATAACAATTAAGTAAATAAAAACAGGTATAAAAAAAATTATTCGAATCTATACATAGAGAAAATAAGTATTATTTATTAATAAATAAAATTATAAAAATAAAAAAATTAACTTGATGAGAGTTTTCATTGAAAAAATCAATTTTAAATAATAAGAGTAGTTTACATTTATTCTAAAATCTAAAAACGTATTGTATAAATGTAAAATACAATCATATATATTATATAATCATCAGTTTGCATAGAAAAAAAGTAAAGATTGATTTTTTAAAATTTTATCACCTAATTAAAAAAAAAAACATAAATTGGTGGGAAAAAAAGCAAAGAAAACAAAAGGCATGAATAGTGTTATATAATTATTAGTTTGTGTAAAAAAAAGTAACAATTGACTTTTTAAAATTTTAACGCCTAATTAAATAAAAAAAGAACATAAATTAATGGGGAAAAGTAAAGGAAAAGATCAAAGGACAAAAAAGGCTTGAGTAGTGCATCGGCTAAGGGATTAAGATTTTAGAAATCAAAATGAAACAACTTGAAATTTTTTTAAAAAATTAAATAGAAAAAAGAACCTTAATTGATGGAAAAAAGCAAGGAAAAGAAAAGAAAAGAAAAGGCATGCATAGTGAAAGAACTTAATACAATATATATATATAGCGTAATAAAATCTAAAAACATATCATATATATATATATATTATCTAAGTGTCGGTTTGTATGAAAAAAATAATGATTGAATTTTTAAAAATTTAACACCTAATTAAATAAAAAAAGAACATAAATTGATGAAAAAACGCAAAGGAAAAAAAAGGCATGAGTAGTGTATTAGTTAGGGGATTAAAATTTTTATTTTAAAAATTTTAGAGACCAAAATGAAACAATCTAAAAATAATAAATAAATAAACATAAATTGATGGAAAAAAAACAAAGAGGGAAGAAAAAGAAAAGCCATGTATTCAAAACAACTTTTTTTAAAAAAAAAAAAGAAAAAAAGTGAAAAGTGGTAGAACCAAAAAGAAAAAAAAAGAAAAAAAAGAAAAACAAAGAGACGAATATGGCCGTATATGTTATATAATCACTAGTTTGTTTGAAAAAAAAGTAAAGATTAATTTTGTAAAAATTTAACACCTAATTAAAAAAGTAGAACATAAACTGATGGAAAAAAAGAAAAAAAAGAAAAAGAAAAGACAAGAGTAGTTCATCGGTTTAGAGATTAAAATTTTTATTTTCAAATTTTAGAGACCAAAATAAAATAATCTAAAAATAAAAAAGTATCTAAATTGATGGGGAAAAAAAGGAAAAAAAGAGATAAGGCATGTATTCAAACCAAATTGAAAAAAAAAAAAAAGCAAGAAAAAGTGAACGAGTGGCATGCATTGAAAACAAAATGAAAAAAGAAAAGAAAGGGTGAATAGTGTCAAAAACAAATTGAAAAAAAAAAGTCAACGGTCTTGGAACCAAAAAAGAAGAAGAGATGAACGGGGTTGTGAACAGATCACGACCCCATCTCTTTTAGATATACGATAATGCCCCGATTGTTGTGCGTAGAATATATAGAAAATGAGTTTAATGGTAAATTTTACCCTCAAAGTATTACAATTTGAAAAGTTTGAGTTTAAAGTATCAAATTACGTAATTTGAATCCTAAAGTATTAGAGATTGGTTAAATATGATTCAAATTATCCAATCTCATTACCCAATCTCTTTTATTTCCAATATCCAACTATCGGTTAATCGTTACTTAGTTTTTTTTTTTTTTAATAGAAGCAAAGAAAATTGAAATAAAAAATTCAATGTGTTTTACTGCTAGTACTAGCTTGATCTAACCTTTCCTTAACAAGAACTCTATCATGATTTGATGTGCAATAAAACAAAAAAAGGTATGCAACTCGGTTCAAATCATGCATTTGCATCTTGTATTAATTGTGTATATTTTTGTAATGACCAGCTTTTTAGGAACAAAATATCGAACGCTCCACTCGATCCTCTCCGCGTGTCTACAACACTCGACTCAAGACTAACCAAATGGAGAATGAGGAGAGATCACAACAAGAACAAGTTCATCGGTAGGATTTAAGTCACTAAAAGAAGATGTGACTCCATTAAATCTTTATTAGAACATGCATTAAGTGAGGAAGGTAGCTTGAATTAGGGACCGACGATAACTCGAAATGCCACATGTTATTTCATCACCTAATTAATCTTGGCCATCCACCATACTAGCAAACAATTAAGCGAGCTTTCCATGCTAAAGCCTCATATCTTGCTTGGGACATTTGCCTATCCAATAGATCCACGATTCTCGTAAATGCCGCTTAGGCCCACCACGAGATCCTGCAGAGGAAGAAGCTCATGATTATAGGGTAGCTAAAGGTCCAAGTATGGATAGACTAATGGCTTTCGAGGAATGCCTAAAAACGAGTTAAGAGGAAAGACACCATGATCTTATTAGGTCCTAAAAATGTGTTTGTTGCCAAATGTAGTAATCCCAAGGAAGTTTAAAGTTTTGAATTTTTTCAAGTACACTGGAACCTAGTGTCCCATGACCCATCCGAAGGTTTACTACAACAAGATGACAAAAGTGGTTCACGATAAAAATCTACTCATCCATTTCTTTTATAGGAGCCCAGGTGGATCGACTTTAAACTGGTATATGAGGTTAAAGGGATCGAAGATCGAAAGTGAAAAGATCTAATTAACACCTTCTTTAAACATTATAAGTTCAACATGGAGGTAGCATCGAATAGATCAAACCTTTAAAAAATGGAGAAGGGGCCTATAGAGACGATCAAGAAATACACATAAAGATGGCACAAGGTAGTCGCCCAAATTCATCCGTCATTGGTTGAATCCGAGTTGATTTCAATCTTCTCGAACACTTTTAAAGCACCGTTCTTTAAATATCTAATTGGTAATGCTCGTAATCAATTTTACCGACATATTTGTCTTTATGAAAAGAGTCAAATTGGCTATTAAAGCTAGAAAAAATTCTGAAGGAGTGGAGAAAAAAACAAGTATGGGTATCAATAGGTGAAAAGGGAAGTTTACCAACTAGCCACCTATGGACCCAAAAACCATTGGAACAACCCAAAGTAATACACCTATCAAAATCAATACCAAGTACAATAGCTATCTTACCAATAAACATCTTACCAAATACATTTCATAGCCACTACCTTTCCCACCACTCAAATAAGACCACACATGCCAAATCAAACTTACCAACCAATGCCACCTTCATATAATCCAATCACGCCCACTCACCAAAATAACCCATTTTGCTAATCGATCAAACCACCGCATGGTTCTTCAAACTATAACCAAATACTGGGAAACCAATTCTCTCATAACAACAACTATAATCAAGAGGATTATGAACCATTGCCACCACTTCTTATCTCTTTGAAGGAACTATTCCATCAGCTCGGTCACCATAGGGCGGATAGTCTTTATTCTAACGTAAGCCGCACGACCTCTTTTTCTTTCATGGTAAAAAGGAAACGAGCAATGTGAGTACTATTATGGTGTCGTCGGACACTCTATTTAGGGATGTTTGACTTTCAAAAGGAAAGTAAAGATGGTTATTAAACATAAATGGTTTAGTTTTGATGATTCGATGACACCCAAGGTCAATACTAATCCGTCGCCAAACCATGTCGCTAGAGGGAGTAATGTGGGCATGATAACCCTCGAAGATATGAAGGTAAAGAGAGAAAGAAAGAATGTAAAAGTATCAATGAATGATCTATATTTAATGCTTGCACAAGCTACTTATCTTAGATGGTTGGTGAATAATTAGAATATAGATGGCCATAATCAATATTATAGATATCATCGAAAGAAGGACACGATATCAACAATTACAAAGAGTTCCACAAGGAAGTGAAAACCATATTGGTTCTAGAAACTTTACAAGTTGAGAAGATCCGAGAGGGACCGATAGTGAGAATGAGTTTGCCATTAGAAGGTGATTAGAAGAGCAACTTAGTCACTATAATGACGGAAGAGACACTACATCTATTTAAACGTGTGTTTGCACCTTATATCGAGGTTGAGGGAGTCGGGATGACAATCCGTATACTTTTGAGATTGTGAATATAGAACTAGTGCTTGAGAATGCCTTTTTTCAAAAAGCTAAAATTATCCGTGGTTAATAAGATAGCGATAAAATACTTGATAAAGTTGGGTTCCCATTGAACCACGATTTCAATAATGAAATATTATGAGCGGTGAGTGCTTTAAAGAAAGCTAACTCGAATCACCATTTTGGGCTGAGGTTCAAACCCATTAGAAGGATTATCCGAGAGTTGTTGAGCAGAAAAAGGAGAAATGATTGACAAGGATCGATGGTTGAGAGCCTAATGAAGAGAGGATGTCTATTCCTCACATTCGAGTTACCTTCCCGTACCCTACCTATGATATCAACTAGAAACAAGAGATAGAGAACTTGGGGGCGTAATGATCGACCTATCCATCAATTACATTAAGGAAGAGCCGAGGACGGAAGAGGTCTCTATTTTGAGTCGGTGGTATTTGTTCCCAAGCAGTGATGTTGCCATAATTGACAATCAACATCCCAAAGGAAATGACATCTATCGATCGGCTAATCAAAAAAGGACTCAACAATTAAGAGGAGGAGAAGATTCTATCTATATATGCTTGTTAAGTAATTTATTGCTTTTATATATCTTAATCTCACGGTTATCTAACTCAAGATATCGAAGGAGAATTGTGCTTGAGCATTTATCTATAATATTAATATGAGATCATGAATTTTCTTATACCTTGTGCTCATTCTTTTTCATTCATTTTATTTTCATATTTTTCTACTTTCAAGGATATAAAAAATGTACATCTTTTAAAATAATTACATTCTTTATTCTACATCTCTCGTTTCTTTGACCTCACAAACACACATTATCTTTTATATCATCTCATGATCTCTATTAATATTATTTATAAATGACATACAAGTCAATTAAGAAGTCATAGCAGTTGTCTTACTTAATAGATAGTAAGTTCAATTTACCTCAAAAAAATAAAAAAGAGAAAAGAGAGAAGAAAAAATAGGGTGAAAAAAAAATCAAAAGTCCCAATGAACTCGGGAAGAACTTGGTTTCTATATGCCTTTCGAAGTTAGCTTGACCACTCACTCATGATGAAAATTACTCCCGACTAGGCTAAGCAATCAAGATTTTAGTTCGGACATAATCATTCAAGATTATAATAGAAAAATAAAATGGTGAGCCTAGAAAAAAAGGAATAGATACATCTTATTGACACTTAAGGACTCGTCATGCAAAGGTTATTTGTAAACCCAAAAAGATAAAAATAAAACTGAAATGAAATTGAGCCAAAATCTTTTTGCTCGTCTATGTCTCAAATTACTCCCGTGGCACCTCCCATGATAATGAGATAGTAAGTGTCTAGATTTGTAGGTTCTATATAAATACTATGATAATAAAAAGAGCTCATGAAAATACAATTTATCCGGATAGGTACTATTGTTGATAGAATGAGAAAGGCGATATTTGAAATTTTATCATATTCAAAATTTATCCATCAAAAATAGATTTTTAGTTTTTTATTCCTTCCATGAAACTTGAACTAGGATCACCCCTCATACTGGGGGCATAAAAATGATTGTTTAGAATATGATTTGAGAGGCATGTCATCAAACAACTTATTTTCTTAAAAAATCTCAAACTCAAAAAGAGGGAGTCAATATTGAAAGAAATTTAGAATAAAAACAAACAGGATCTTGGTCTCCTAAAAGAATAAAAAAAATATTAAAGCTCACAACGATTCCCACTAAATTACGGAAAAGAGTGACTCATTTCACAAATACCGATCCTAAATGAAGAAAGTAGAAAAATGCAAGTTAGGTTAACGAAATCACAATCAAACATGCCTTTAATCAAATCTGAATCTAAAAAAAAAAAAGTGATTCTATGTCGAGAGAATCTTGAAACACTATTTGAGCCTACTTTATCCGTTCTTCAAGAGAACTATTGAAGAATCATGCATCCTATAGAGGTATGAAATAAAACAAAAATTTTCTCTATCTAAGGGGTCCAAGATCATGTTGATGAATCAACTAACTATTTATTAATGAATTAAAGTGATGAATAAAGAATTTACATCTTATAACGCAGATATAAACCTTGGCGAGAAAAAGCCATCCAACTCGTCCGACCTCTATCGATAATCCATGCAGTCCAAGCACCTAAAAAGAAGCACTCAAAATTAGTAGAGTGCTAGCTCTACCTTTTCCGACTCATTTAGTGTTTCCTATAGAAATATAATTAGGATAATTTTATGATAACCCAAAGAGAGAGAGAAGAAATGTAGTGTGCTAGGGTTAGGGAGAATACAATTTTCTCTTAGCTTTTATTTTGAGTTGTTTGTCCCTTTTATTTTATGTGTGCCGAATTTTTCCTCTCTTTTTCTATATATCTTTATTGTCGTACCTCTCTTCCTATTTATAGCGGGAGAGTTGCCTTGTCCTACAAGGATAAGAAGAGAGGGCGACAACTAGTGCTTATTAGATTCTTGGTTGTTGCTTTCCTAATCCTCCAAGGATTAGGAATTATTTAACATGTGAGCTTTTCATTTTTATCTATAAAACTTCATCTTTATCCAATAAGGTTCATGTTTATCTTCCCACCAAGATCTCTTTTAGGCCTTTATTGGCCCAATTAATTAATTTGGACTATCCAAATAAATTAAGTTAGATAATTTTAGGTGGCTCACATTAGGAAATAATTTTTTAAAATACCCTTAAACCTAAATTAGGAAACTCATTTCCTTTTAGGTTATTTACTTCCAAATTTGGAACTAACTTCCAAATTAGGAAATTGATTTCTAAAATAGAAAAATTTTCATTTTAGGAAACTTCTATTTTAGGAAAATTTTCATTTAGGAAACTTTTCATTTTCGAAAACCTTTTCCAAAATGGGAAACTTTCATAATTAGAAACTTTTTTCAATATCTTTGCTTCTTTTAATCATATAAATGCTTAAACTTATGTGTGTGACTCAATAGGCTCCTAGATATATTAGTTATGTATGAAAAGTAAAAGACACTTCTTTTATCTCTTGTATATACATAAGTTAAGATTAGCCTTTAGCAAGGCATCATGACCTCTTAATTCTCTATGAGGATTAATTAATCTGTAATTACCATTCATGAGCATGGTTATCATACAATTCAATGCTCATATCAACTTATCATACCGTGATCTCGAACTTGGTTATTAGTATTATTTAATTATGATCACATAAATTTTCTTTGATTTCCAAATGTTTTAGCTCTTAAAGTAAACTAATTATGCTCTATTGGTATACTCCTACTATGGTAATAGATTTCTTGATTAGACATTCATCAAAGCACAATGTAATAACTCCTTTAGTATATAAGGAAAGACATGTCATATCTTAGCCATCCACCTGCCACCATTAGATTCTTAATGCACCCAATGAATCGTCCATGTGCAACCCTTGACTTTGTCTATTGAAACGAGTGTTAAAGTATATAAATCCTCTAATGAGATTACTCGTGATGATTTTAAGTCTAAGGACTAGTTGTATTCATCTCATATGAGATTCTCATAGACTAAACTAAATGGCTTCTTATGGTGAGTCAAGTCCAGTGATATGTTCTCTAACATAAATCACTTAAGTGCTTGCTTTGGCATCATCATGCCAATAAGTGTGAGATCTCCTACTACTATCATATAGCATGAGTATAAAACTCATAAGTCCGACATATCTTATCAATGTCCATTCTTGATGATGCTACGATTTGGGACATTTAATGATATCATTTATATGCATTAGTGTTTGTCTCACATCTTTCGATTAATCACTATTGTAAATGCGTATCATAAGAACTTCTATCTAATTCTACTAAATTAATAAACATAAAACATACGAATTAATAGAAAGATTTCTTTATTATGAATAAAATAAATAATACAATGATAAAATAACTCAAACATATCCAAACATTATGGATCTTGGGCACCTACACTAACAACTATGCCAAACCTACATTATGTATCTTTAAAAGTCCTTTCTAACTTGAGACGATTTATTAATCGACGAGCATTAGATTCTCGAGCACCTATAATTGAATTTTATTAAAAATAAATAGTCAAAGTTAAAACATGGGCTATACGAAATCATGGTTGGTGCTAAAGGATAGCACTTAGGGGTAAAGAAAATTTGTTATCATCAAACCCATAATTTGACCACTATCTAAATGCAACATTAATGAAAAAATATAAAAACCCATACTAGCCGATACGATAACATTTGCATGACCAATCTTTAAGTAGCCAGTGGGTTTTCATTTAAACTTTGGATCCAAAATCTCTAAATGAAATGTATCTAGCATTCCCTATGAAGGAAGAAATTCATGAATGTAAAATCACCGAGCGTTTTGAGAAGCATATAGTACCTCATATTACAAAGAAGGTCACTAAAGCGAAAATAAATCCAACACCATATCACCTAATGTAAGCGGTCGATTGACGAGTTGATCATACTCGGAAAATGATCACTACCATCAATAGAACAAGATGACCACTTTACTTTAAATAAACTTCGAAGGGATGGATAAACTCAATTTTACAAGAAGGATAAGACACGATCAAAGGCCAAGACCATAGTGCTCAAATCACGGATTATCGATTAGCTTCAAAACCTAGATAGCTAAAAAAGAAACGTCAAAAAGGGGATTTGGACGGGATGGCTTATATTTCTTATGGTTACCTCGACTAACCATTATGCTAAGTTTTGTTTCAAATACATTGCAACTATAAAGAAAGAAAGAAATCGTAATAAATCCTAAATAACAAAGTACCTAGGAAACAAATCCACCTCAAGTATGATCGCCTCATAATAGTATCGTTGCCCAAGCGCAAAAACCCAAAGTTAATGACCAATTCTCACTTTTTGGTAAGGTCGATTAATTCAACTCATTTTTTTAAGCAAGGTTGCTAAGCGATTATTGCATATGTACTTTTTCAAGACGAGTCGTCTTAATCAATTTGGTCACGTACTATATATTTACTTTTTCTAGGCGAGCCACCTTAATCAACTTGGCCATGTGTTGTATATTTACTTTTCCAAGACAAACCACCTAAATCAACTTGATCATGCTCTGCATGTTTACTTTTCTAAGACAGGCCACCTTAATCACCTAGGCCATGTATCGTGTTTTACTTTTTCAAGGTAGACTGTCTTAATAAACTTGGTAGTGTACTCGCATATTTACTTTTTCTAGACAAGCCACCTTAATCAACTTGGCTATGTATCGCATATTTACTTTTTCAAGACATGTCGCCTTAATCAACTTGGCCGCGTATTACATGTTTACATTTCCAAGGCATATCACCTTAATCAACTTGGCTACGTATCGCATGTTTAATTTTCAAGATAGGTCATCCTTCATAACAAGGTCATCCTATCACTTAGAACATCAACCAGCCTTAAAAAAAAAAAAAAAAAAACCCTTTTTTATAAGCTTATTAAACAAAATCATTGAAAAATATTTTTTTCATTTGACTTTAAGCCATAAACATTATAAAGAGGGGGCAAGTGTCATAACTAAAAAAATCACATCCATTTTATAATTTTAAATTTTAGTTATATTTTTCTTTTATCTATTATTTATTTTATTTTATTTTAGTTTATTTCACTTTTATTTGGATTATTTTTATTTTAAAAAAGAATTAAAAACAAAAATACAAAAAAGAAAATATAAACAATTTCATCAAGGGATACAATTGTATCAAAAGAAAGTATAATTGAAGTATTTAGGGACGCAATTGATCAATTAAGAAGTTCAAAACTTGAATTACACTCTATAGGGACCTAATTGATAAAAATTATACTTTACAAGACTGAAATTGCATGGAAATGGGCACGATCGTAGATAATTAAAATTCACGGGGACCAAATTGGAACTTTAGAGCAAACGATAGGACTAAAATTAAGTCGATGACCTATCATCCACTTCAATCCCAAATCCCTCCAAAAATCTTTCGGTAATCTTTCCAAGTTTTTCTCTAATTATGTTTTTTTGAAATGCATTTACTATGATACGTAGCTAGAATTAACGGTTAAGAATCATGCCTCATTGATTGTTTCCTTCTTTTTGCTAAGAAAATCTCAAATTTGAGATTTGATAGGTGAAATTCGAGATTGAATGGATCGATTTTGAGGAGATTTTTGAGCAAATGTTTTTTCCTATAAAAGGCTAGTGTTGGTTAGGAAGAAAGGATAACAAAAAGAGGGGGAAAAAATCTAGGTTGAGAGAGAATGAAATTCAAAGGAAAAATTAAGTTTTTTATTTTTTATTTTCCAAGTATTCGTAATTTTTTGGGTTTTTCTAGGAATCTTGTTCATTTGTTCTTCATTTCTGGGTTGGTATTCTTCACTATGGGACATTCCAATTCATTGGTTTTTTTTTTGTTTTCATGGGTTTTGTTTTGAGTCTTCCGGGTTTTGAATTAAATTCTTAGATTTTTTTTGTTTTAACTTTCATTTTTTGGATTTTTCCATCAAATTTTTCTAGGTAGTTACTTTCTGTTCTTAGTGTTCTTCTAGTTTCTAAGTTTGTGTTCTTCACAATTTTTGGGTTTGTGTTCCATTTTGGGTTCTATTGGATCATGATTCTTTGATTCTAAACCTTATCTAAGTATCCAAAACCAATTAAAAGTCCCCTAATCCTTCCGAAACCATCCTAAGGTTCAATTTTCATTTGCCTCATCTTTAGACACATGATCATCGATTTAAGCAACTCAATCGGTGTTCCTTATTTTTTTTTAGCTTTTGATTCTATTATTTATCATTTTTAACTTATGTTTTTTATTTTTTTAAACTATAGTTTGGTTTTGATCGAGATAAGAGCATGAATGTGGTGTAATTAGTTAAGTGATTTGTTTGGGAATAAAGGGTTGATTCCCGGAAAAGATGATGAACTAGAGAGAGGAGTTAAGGAAAAATGAAGAATAAGAGAGAGAGAGAGAGGGGGCAAGGGAACATTGTCTGTTAGGTTTGTTTCTAGACTTTAAGGCGAGTTTAGAATAAAAAAGAAAAAGTACGGGTTTGGCCAAGGCCAATCCATGCTAAATAAAGGCCGGATCGATGCCGGTCTCCCCAACCTTAATCAAAAAGGAAAACGGAAAGACGCGAAGTTGGTTTTAGTCCAGCTTCTCCCCATTTCATCCAATAATAATAATAATAATAATAATAAGGAAAGAAAATAAAAAATTTTTTGATTAGAATTTAATCTAGTCTAGCCTCTCCCGAAGAAAAAAAAATAAAAAAAAATTTTTAAATTAGAATTTAAGTTTAAATTTATTTTTATACATGTTTATCGGTTCATAGTTAATTTAGAAGCTTAATTTCAATGCAATATAATTTAGTTTGTTTTATGCACGTTTGTTAGTTATATTTTAGTAGAATTTATCTTTCAATTTTTTATATTTATTTTGATTAATTTAATTTTAACCTTGAATTTATTTTATGCATGCTTTTTATTAAGTTAGATTTTAGTAGTTGAATTTTCTTTAATTTACTTCATTAATGTAACCGTAATTTATTTGTTTAGCAATTAGATTTGATAATTAATAGGTAGAGGATTGTCAAGTCTCCTAATTCTTTAGGGACCGATGACAATCTTCCACCAAAAAAAATAAATAGAAAAGAAGAAATAAAAAAAATCATAAAACCTTTAACAAAGTCTCTTATCTAATAGAGGTCGTTGTTAGCAATATATATATATATATATAATTTAGGGTATTCTCCGACACACTTGGTTGTGTCGAGATTCAAAAAGTAGATTCGATGTTTGAATTGACATGTCTCTTGACGAAGGGGTCCGACGATTGTTTCAATACGATGTCATGCTAAAAAATAAAAAAACTTAATTTGGCTTGGAAAAATTTGAGTTTTAAATTGAAAAATAATTTGACACAAATCATACACTTTAGGAGATGAATTTAGGACTAAACTAGACATAGTAGCTTTTTTCAAAAAGTGCGCTTTTTGGTGATTAAATATCTTCTCAAAAGCGTAACCAAGTCCTTATCATAGAATCTCCGAACCAATGCCTATTTTAGGTTTCTAGTTTCTTCAATACTAGGTGATGACTCTAAACATTATAAATATTAATATAAAATAAATCTAATAGATTTTTTCTAGAATCCCGTCCGAAATTGGGTAGCAACGAGTTACTAAGAGTGCTTACAAAGCCTTGCCATGTTTAATCTTGTATTTTCTAAGCTCCTCTATGTTAGTTGGTGGTGTGACTTCGTTTCCATCAACAACACTCCAAAGATCTGGCCCTAACAAGTAGAACAAAAAGCTAGTGCTCCAATTGCTCGTAATTGTCCTAGTAGAGCTTCTCCATTGAACTAGCTCAATTAGCTAGATCGACCATAGTGACTTGGTAGTTGATTGTGACTAACCAAGAAAGATTGGTACCAAACGAGCACACTTTATAATCCTAGATTGTTCACTTAGCAAAGCAAGTCCTTGATCGTTGTAGCAGAATATCAAAATTCAATCATAGCATTAAACAAGAAGATATCTAACCGTCTTGCTTTGATACCACTTGTTGATTTTGGCACGACTCTAATACCACTTTTTTGGAATTTTTGGAGTACAAAATATTTGAGGAGATAAAATACTACATAACACTTTTTTATTAATTACAAATACTTGTCCATTACTCATAATTTTTTGAACATAGAATGATTATTTTTGATGCACAAGATCCATTAAACATGGCAAGTATAGAGCATGCTTTGAATCATTCTAATGTCATATCCTTATTACACTTATAGACAACGAGTATTGCTACACACTCTAGCTCACATTACTCAAACAAGAGAAATTCTCTCTTATTGTTTAACTAGCTCTCTATAGCTAATTATTTGTTTCTCAACTTCTTGCTTAAACCAAATTCATGAGAGAGGTATTTATATTAGTTGGAAAAAAATTCTAACCATACATTTAGTCTACATCATTAATGAGTTTAGGTGGAAGTTGAGAGAATTATAGAGAAAAGATATTTTGTAAGAAGGGAGAACGAAATCTAAAAGTGAGATATTTCATAGAAAGTGATAAGAGAAATCTAGAACTAATATGTTAAAGAATATGAGTTTGAGTTTAAGCTAACTTTGTGCTTTTGGTTAATTTGGATTTAGACTTAGGATAATTTGGGCCAAAATTAGTGATGATTCTTAATAAAATTCGTCGATGTTCAATATGGAATTGATGATTACTTGAAATTAATGAGCGAGTAGATGGTAAAATTTTACTTTTTCGGGAGTCGCGAAAATCATGCTTAGTAATTATTGTTATTATTGGTGACTTCTATTTTTGCCATTTCAATCTAATCCTTTTGCATTTTAGGCTCCGTTTGTTTGGTGGAAACAATTTCCATAGTAAGATCAATTCCTAATGAAGCTATTTTTCAAAAAAAAAAAAATTCAAAAAAATACTTTCTATCGTTTGACAATTACATGAAAAAACTACTAGAAAATATATTGCAACAATTGTTTGATACAAAAAATTAAAATACAAAAATACTATGTGATTGTTACATCAACGAGTTTTGAGAAAACTTTTAAAAGGCATATTCACAATTTCACAATATAAGATACATTTAGAAAAATTTAATAAATTTTCATAAATACCGACTCTAAAATTTAAATTCAAAAAATAAAATATACTTTTTTTAACTACCAAACCAATTCATTAAAATTGCTTGAGACAAAATCAAGTTAATATTCACATTTAGTAAAAAAAAAAAAAAAAAAAAAAAAAACTAACTAAGTAATCCTAGCATTGTTATTTTTATAACTCAATTAAGAATTCCTTTTTTTTCTTTTTGAAAATTGAACTGATAATTTAGTCTAAAAAATAATTTTATAAATTATTAGTTATCATTTGTAGATAATTATTCATTTGGTTTCAAAAGATTAATGTTGAAATAATTTGTAACTAATTATTCACTATAATTACCAATAAAATTTTACAACTAATTAAAATTATAAATTATTGATTTGGTTATAAAAGAATAATGTTGGGAAAATAATGCATTTATTAATGAATTAATTTTTTTTTGTAGTCTTGTAATAATCATTTTCAATCATTTAAGTACGAGTTTAGGTGGTGTTTGAGATAATAGTAAAAAAATAGAGATAAATTATTGAAATATTTATTATAAAAATAATTTTAAGATGTAAAAATGATTTTTAAGAATATTTAATGGATTTATAAATAAAAAATCAAATGTTACTAGAAATGGAGAAAAAATAATTAAATAATTAATTATAATTGATAAGGAATAATTAAAAATTAATTTGAGATATTTTAAATAAAAAGAAGGTAGAGAAAAAAAATTGTTAAAATATATCGAGAGAGAGGTAAGTAACGCAAGAGCGAAATAGCTCGTGAGAAGGAAAATGTTTTCCTCTTTTTTAACTCAAAAAACATTTTCACAAAAATGCTCTATCATTTTCCGTTGACTAAAAATTGTTTTTCATTGATTTTTATCTTAAACACGAAATAAATACTGAAAAATGAGAAAAACAAGTTTTTGGAATTTGTTTTCCCCTAAACAAACACAACCTTACTAGTTCATATAATAGTTGATAGACATTATTATGTAAATTGCTTTCCTTTTTTGCAATAAACATTGAAAATCATTTCTCTCACGAAAATCCTGATTTCGTGTTGGCTAGAAATTCAGTCGATTGCTCGATGAATGTTTCGAAA
This sequence comes from Dovyalis caffra, assembly GCA_963924115.1. Classification (NCBI taxonomy): domain Eukaryota; kingdom Viridiplantae; phylum Streptophyta; class Magnoliopsida; order Malpighiales; family Salicaceae; genus Dovyalis; species Dovyalis caffra. The sequence goes on along the minus strand of CAWUPB010000957.1, from coordinate 1,400,875 downwards.
CTTTTTTTATCAAAGCTTGCCCATGTTTCATGAAAGCCCCGTTATGTTTTTACCTCAAAATCAAGTATTGATTGATTTCGAGTGAACTCGATCAGTTTGCATGAGTAAATGGCCTACAAAATTTATTCGTAGCATATTTACATTTAAAAGGGTGCAAGAAGTTAATTTTTTTTTAAAAAAAACTTATCATAATTCACGTGTTGTGCTTGATAGTGTAGTAAACTTGTGGTTTATGGAAGTTTCTCCACTCCTAATTGATGATATAACATTTTGGCCCGCCGCGGACTATTATTGAGTTTAATTTTTTCTTTTTTTAATTTATTAAAACAAAATAAATTGAAAAAAAAAAACTAAGTTACAAATAAAACACTTTAACCATGCCTTTATTACTAACAAACACATTTTAATGCCAACGAGCTATAGCTTAGCTGGCATTAGTGTCCCTTTTTATTTAAGAAATAATTAATTAATTTTAAAATATCAGAACATTTTTAAAACTAGATAGAAACAAGAGAAAGACTAGCTAATTTATAATTTACTGCAATAAATTTGGCTAGGTTAGCACTGCATTTGAACGGTGTAGTATTTCGTAAGTTGTTGTGGTCTGGTCTATTTGGGGAATACAATTTCATCGTCTCCAATTCTAATTTTTTTTCCCTTTATTTTAAATACATTAGAGTCAGACTAACAACTTGTTAGCTTAACAAATAATAAAAAATGCTTGGACTAATGTTAGTTCGTGGATCACGTCCTACCATTACCTTACATGAGATGAAGAACAGGAAATCCAATTTCATAAATTGAAAATATTAGCTAAAATTTTATATACTAAATAAAAATTATTATAATAATTATGTATTCAATAACTTATGAATGAAATAAGATTAGAATTACAGTGACCACAGTTTCAGATTAACTTAAGAAGAGCTCAAGTATTATATGAATTATGAAATTTATCATTAATTGCCATTCAAACTACGTAGGTACTTCGAAAAATTATTAAGCAAAAAAATTACAAAATATGATTATAACCTAATGTCATTGTCGTATAATATAAATTATGTTTATTTTAATATTTTTTTATTTTTTAAAAATATTTTCTTTTATTGTTAACTTTTTCATAATATCTATTTATTTTAAAAATAAATTAAAATAAGATAAAATGAAAAATAATTAAATTTGTTAGTTTGTGAAACATAAAAAACTATTTAATTGGCTGTTAAAACTAAAATGATTAATTTATAATTTTCTCGACGTTGAATGGTACTAGCATCGGCAAATGCAACCTGTTTTGGTCAAAAGTTGCGTAATGACGGAGATTTACCCTTCATCGTACCGTCTATAGAGAAAGACCGAAGACCGAAACATTTCTACGTTTTTTTTTTTTTTTTTTTTTTTTTTTTTTTTAACTTACTAGCTTGTGGGGTTAGTAGTAAGAATAACATCACTTTCTGACATGCTGATTTTTGCCTTCTTTTTTTACCATCTCCATAATCTAATTTAGATTCCTTGCTGGAAAACAATACCCTTTCTTGATCCGTTTTTAGATTAACGTTAATGTAATAAAATATTTTTTTAATATATTTTTTAGTTTTATCTTTATATATTTATTAAATTTTTGACATTTTGAGATTAACGAGTTTGTTAGAAACGATATTCTGACACCATAAAAAATTAAAAAATATAGTTTTTTATTATATATTATATTGTTGAACAACAAACGCCTATACATAAATTATAATAATCGAATCCAAGAATCAAGCTAATTAAAATTCTTCATCGGGATCCGAGCTAATTAAAATTTCTACAATTAAAGTAGTCAAATCTTTTAACTCGTCTATTCATTTGATATTGAATCTCATAAACACTCCCATCAAATATATAAATACTAAAATCGAAGAGTCCTCGTTATTGACCCGTAACCAACACCACCAAGTAAATGATACTCATAACAAATTTTTGCCAACCATCCTCGAACCGGATATGGTTTTCAGCTTTTGTTATTCCTATTTCCCAACCATAGCATGACCAATGGTAACAATTAACAACTTTAGCAACATGAGAAATTTACTTTTCCAAATTTCTTCACAAACGTCCCTAGAATTCTATGCAAGTGCTCGAGTTTGAATTAGACTGTGGGTCCATGTGCAAATTACAATCAATCAAAATACTTCAAACGTGTCATCTTACGCTTCTTTTACTTACATGTATAGCATAAATTTCATCATTCATAAAACAAATTGCATTTATCAAATTTCAGCTTATATGTTTTACTTTGCACTTTCGTCCCTCCTCTACGCATTATTTTCGAGTCATTAACATCATTAAAATTTTAGATATGAGTTACATTACTAAGACGCCTCTAGCCACGACCCTCCGGAGAGGGAAGGAGCAAGGGAGTGGGAGGGAGTGAGAGAGAGAGAGAGAGAAGAAAAGAACAAATTCAATAAGAAACAACTTAAAATTAATGCACCTCTTTTTTTATGCAACATTCCGGTATCACATCTCAATTATAAATTTTTTAACTTTAAATGTGTTATAAGTTGAGAATCTCAAATTTAATCATTCATATGAAATTCCGAATGTCTCGTATCCGCTTTAGATGTAATAATATATATATATATATATATATATATATATATATATGAGATCAATCTTATCTATAATTGAGTATAAAATTGTCCGATTGATAGAAATTAGGTATTTTCGAGAAATTGACTTAAATTTGGGCTTACATATAACATGACAAAGTATTAACCTAAAAAAAAAATGATAAGCCGATTTTGTTTAAAACATGAATAGCACTCCTCCATATAGTATTTATCGGTCTTTTGTCTACCAAAACACAAGGAAGGATGACCTTGAAAAAACATGATGCTTGGTGTTGGCATACATAAATTTAAGCCACGTGTTGATTGGAATCGATATTACATATTAAAACGTTACACCTTAATCGAATGATAAAATCTCGTAATCTTAATGAAACAATGTGTTTGGTTTCATAAATCAACCAATATTGACGGACACAGATTTGAAAACTTTAAATGAAACGGTGCATTTGAGTTCACAAACCAACCAATATCGATAAAACATAAGTATAAAATAAAACGATGCGCTTGGTTTCATAAACCAATCGATGTCGACGAACGTAAAAGAAGATAAAACCCGATAATCGTTCGCGCTCAAATTTGAGATTCCAAACAGCTTATCAATTGACCATAGTTTAAAAGAAGGAAAAGAAGACAAAAAAGAGGACCGGAAGAACAACAAGGTTGCTCCGTAATTTACTTTTACCCTTTAGAATAGCCTTACCTTCTTGGAAAGTAGATTGATAGTATTTATTCCGTTTTTCGGTAACTTAGGATTTTTTTACTTGAAGTATTGTCAAATGGCATCATCTAAAATTGTTGATGTAAGTGTTGTATCTTCCGTTTATAATATTTATATCTTAGTTTATCATAGTATTCTCTTTTTATTTTCAATTTTATCACTTAAATCAAAATACCACATAAAAGTCCTAGTGGTTTACTAGGCAAGTATTAAACCCTTTATTATTTCCTCATGAAGTACTTGGTTACAAATTAAAGTGTCAATTTACTCCACATTTAAGACCAAATTTGATGAGTAGCAATAAGTTTTAACGATCACAATGGGAGATTCAATGTCAAAATATGGTAAAACAAGAAGCATGATGAAACGTTCAACCGCTAGAGAAGACCAACTTGATGAAACGCAATCGGTTTTTGTTGAAGGAATGGTCCAAGTTTTAAAAAATGTGCCTTTGAAAGAAACACAAGAAACATACTAGTGGATAGGCTATGGGTGACCATACCCGAAAATATGGCAAACAAAAACCATAACAATGGCCAAAATAAATTTGGTATCGAAAGTCAAGAGCTTATGAACCCAAAAGGAACGATGCCTCTACCAATAGGGGACAAGACATAGCAGACGAACGAACCAAATTTTGACGTTCGACAAATGTTATCGAAATGAACGAAAGAATCGCTCAACAAGATCCATGATCCAATGGTGGACATAAGTACTCAAATAAATCGATACTTGCAACTAGTGTCAAATTAGCTTGAAGAAAACATCAACGGGATGAGAGCTTTCATAGCCGAATCATCGCGAAAAAGCATGCATATGGCCAATCACCATACTATCAAAATGACAAGTATGGTGAGACCGAGACTATTGGCATATTGGCTAAACAGTAGCCAAAGAAGAGGAAATTATCATTGAACCAAGGTTTGACACTACTATAAATGCCACCCATCGATGAGAGAAGATGTTAGGAGCCTTGTAGTTCGATAAAAGGAAAAGGGAAAGAGGTGGTCGAAGATGGACATAAATCATGTCCAACCAAAGCAACGAGATATTCCTCTAGGGTATCCGCCTACCGTCTCCAACAGAGCATTCAATAAGAGTGGTCAAGACCCACCGCAAAGTTTGTACACACAAACCCATCATGGATAAACCTATGGCTATCCTACTCAACCACTTACCCAACTACATGCATATCATCCTCAACTATCTCCCGGTAATCTTGCTAGCCAAACTAATGGTTATCTATCTCATGCACCACCCGTTAACCAAGCCAATGGCTATCACCCTCAAGTACCTCCTAGTAATCCCGTTAGCCAAACTAATGGCTATCTGCACTCATACACCACTCGTTAGCCAAGCTAACGGCTATCCTTCTTAAGTACCCCCGTTAACCAAACTAACAATCATCCTCGCTACCGCCTAATACTATGGTCCTCTTCCAAATTTCCCTATAAGACCTTTTAGTAATTTCCCACCATAGAATGTGCCAAACATGGCCATAGCAATTGGGAACAATCAAACATCGCAACTGGCCTTGGGAATGCTTATGGGGATCAAGAAGCATTAGACAACATGATTGAGAGAATGTATGGGCCTCGTATATAAAGGGTAAATCGATCCATTTACAAGAAACCATGTTCGATTATGTTGATCAAGAATATCCTTTCCCAAGAGGATTAAGGGCCTCCGAATTTACATTATTCTCTCGGTGAAAATAATATTTTCATTTTGGAACATGTCGCTAGGTTCACCTTCAAGTGTGAGGAATTGTCGGGAGATGATTTTCTAAAGCTCCATCTTTTCTCGAGTTCCTTAACTACTGCTCGCTTTCACTTGGTACATTAGTTTGTTACCTAACTCCATTTTTACATGGTGGGATATACAAAATGCCTTCCAAGCATAGTTTTCCAAGACCGATCATAGAGTTTTAGTGGCGAACTAGCCGATTAAAACGAGTTCAAGGCGAATCAATAGAGCAATTCCCGATAAGATTCGGGAGAGCTAGAGTTCGATGCCAAGTTAATCTGTCGAAAAATGAATTCTTACATTTCGTACGTAATGGTTTAGATTTTGAACTTAGGAAAAATTTTGAGGGCATGGTCTTCCAAGACCTATACAAGTTGACGTAAAGAGCTTCTAGATTTGAAGCAATTATATGAGAAGAATCACTGCGAAGAAATACTATGGTCGAAACATATTATAAAGATCCTACCATAGTCAATGTTGATTTTACGGAATATATTAAAGGAAAGCCAATATTATGTAAATAGTTGGCTAGAAAGAATATATAGGCCTCTGCGAGCTTCAAGTTTAAAAAAGATCGCAGGTATTCTTTCGATCTAGACAAGACAGATTTGATCTTTGACTAGCTTTTAGCCAACAATAGGATTAAGATCAAAGGATAACATAAACTCGCCTACCCCTAAAGAAATGAAAAAAGGGAAATTTTGTAAATGGTATAGTACTATGTCCCATTCTACCAACAATTACATCTTGTTTAGGAATTTAATTTAAGACTTAATAGAGTCAAAAGAATTAACTTTTCTTGAAAAAGAAGAAGTTATGAAAGTAGATAGCAATCCATTTCTTGAAACTATCGATGTCCCGACTTTGGATGTTTTTGATGTCTAAATTGTAGGAGTTGCTCGCTTTGACAAAACCATGAAGGTGGTTAATCGAGTTTTCACCGACTGGTCGAAAAAGGAGCATTGAGATTTTCTCATTTTGAAGATCCGGGCTCGACCACTATTACAAATGGTACATCACCATGCTCCACACCATGGATAAGTGCCACGATCTCATGGATTTCTTGAGCGATCATAAAGATTACGACCGGTATGACTCGACAAATGCAAAAGAAGTAGCCCTAGTTTTGGCTTACCCGGATCCAAAATCATATGTCGACAAAGTCAAAAAACAATCGGACAAGCAAAGGTTTGGCTTCAAGAAGGGTACTTTGGCCTATCGATGAGGCCAAGAATGGTCGAATCACCAAAAGATAATGATTCATGAGAAACACAAACCAGAATTATCCTCTCATATCAAGATGGCCTAAAAAGGCCATGTGTTGAGGAAAGGTTGGTAGATGAAAAAGATCATATCGAAAAAGATTTTTGTGACAAATGTGCGTAAAGATTGAGGGAAATGATCACCACTCATCAGATTATATGGGATTCATAGTCTCTATCAAAGAGACCCTAGCTCGAGTAGAAAGGATTAGGGATGAAGCCGTAAAGGTTACAACTCATGGAGTTATAAGTATCATTCTTCCGGTCCAAACCATGCCAAGGTCGAAGTTACCCCTATCGGGAGTTGACCGATCGAAGACAATCAAACGACCAGAGACCATTTGAACGGTGGAATAGATCCCCTAGATTTGCTAAGCCAAAACAACCCGAAGTGGGGACATGGAAGAGGATTAGAATCTCTCCTTTGAGGGAGCTAAAATATGACAGATCCTTCCGGACGATCGAGAGATAATGCCCTTGACAAATAAAGAAAAGATAGTCTCCCTACTATGTCGAGGACTTAGAAAAGGAGATGGCTTTGAAAAATGGTAGAAGTAAAATAGGTCCAAATATCTCAAGATAAGGGTACTAGAGTGAAAATCAAAATCTTGCGAAAGGTAAAACCAAATCAATGGCTACATCGAGCGAAACTTTGACTTCTAAAAAAGAAAGGAAGTGGTTGAATTTAGCTATGATACGGACTTCAAAGATGGTGATGACTTCGAAGTTATCCTAGATAAAGACCCTCATCATGACCGTAGTCCAACTACGGGACCAATCAAGGCCATGGAATGCAACATGGTCTTAACTTTGCCAATTGAGCATTTGACGAAGGTAGAATAGAAAAAGCATCGACTTGAAGATGTCCTTGATGAGACTTTTGCTGAAATGAAAATGGATGAAATAACGTCACGACCAATCCAACCTTCGATTTCGATAAGCAATTAATCACTTTCGAGAAACTAGAACCTTCTAAAAGCAAACACATAAAGCCATTGCACATCAAAAATTTTATAAATGGCTTTCCAAGTACGGAAGGTGCTAGTTGATAATGGCACTACGATTAATATAATGCCATTGAATATGCTTAAATATCTAGGCAAATCCGAGTAAAGATTTAACCAACGACCGATATATTAGTTTGTGGTTTTGTTAGAAATTTTATAAAAACAAAAGGTATGCTACCTATAGAGTTACAGAGTTGGATAAAAAATAGGAACTACCGTGTTCTTTATAATCAATACCAATCGATACCAAACCTTACTTCAATGCACTATTGGGAAGGGGTTGGATTCATCCAAACCTATATGTACCATCATCACTCCACCAAAAACTTATATTTTAGAATTCTAAATTCTTCAAAACTGTCCGTACGAGTTATCAACCGAGTGCAAGTCCAATCTAATGTCATTGAGACGAGGATTTTCGGGGAAGAATTGATCCCTTTCTCCTATGGGAATGTTTGCTTCAACCAAGAAACCACCATCATTATAGAGGAACCCATCATCCCGGATGTCGACATGGAATCCCTCATCTTTTCTCCTATATCGCCAAAGCACGACGAAGTTGAGGGGATATCGTAACATGAAGGCATATCAAAAAAAAAAAAAAGAAGGAAACAATCATCGAATCAATCAAGGTCGAAGAAGTGTTGATAAAAAATGTTTTAGATGAAAACTCACAACATCTTGAAGAGGTGGAAGAAGAAGTCAAAGGTGATAAGGAGGTACAATGTATGATGGAATGGTATCCTAAGCCATAAAGGAGGCTTACATTTAAATGATGAGTCTTATACAAAATGGAATAGATGGTATGGAGGCAATACAAGCTACCATCCATCATTTGAGTATATATGAAGTTGAAAGAAATGCTAGTCAAGAAGGGAAATCAGCCAGACCTCGAGCATGATATATTGCATTCATGAAGAAGAAACCAACAAAGAATGCAAAAACAACCTAGTGGATATGTCCATGGCAAGACAAACAAAGATACCAAGACCGAGTGCTTAAGATCCATTAGAAAAAGTTAATTTGGGAACATAAGAAGAACCAAAACCTATTTTTATAAATAGGTTGTTGGATTTACGATTAAAGGAACAAATGATCTCTTTGTTAAGAGATTACAAAGACTCGTTTTGCTTGGGAATATCATGAAATACCTAGTTTAGATAGGAATTTGGCGAACACCATCCGCCAATTAAGAAGAATGCCATTCCAAGTAAAACAAACCCCAAGAAAAATGTCTAGAGAAGTGATTCACTTGGTACGATAAGAAATAAAAAAAGCTATTACGGGTAAGATTTATTAGAATGTCCGGATATGTAGAATGGATTTCTAATATTATTTCGATTGTAAAGAAAAATGAAAAGATTAGAGTATGTATAGATTTTAGAGATCTTAATCGATGTACTCCAAAGATGAATATCCGATGCCACTAGTAGATATGTTAATTTATGACACTTGTGGATATCAAATCTTTTCGTTTATGGATGGATTTTTTAGTTATAACCAGATTTACATGTACGAAGATGATGTTCATAAAACCGCATTTAGATGCCCCGGTTCTCTAAGAAATTTTGAATGGGTAGTAATGCCTTTTGGTTAAAAAATACCGGTGTTACATAGCAAAGGAAAATGAACACTATCTTCCATAGCTTGATTGGTGAAAATGTTAAAGTTTATATCGATGATATTGTTGTTAAATCATTACACCAATCATCACATCTTGTCGATTTAGAAAAATCTTTTCAACGAAATAAGGAAACATGACTTGAAGCTAAACTCATTAAAATGTACTTTCGGTGTAAGTGCAAAAACTCCCTTGGATTCCTAATTCACAATAGGAGTATCGAGATCGATGGAAACAAAGCTAAAGCCATCTTTGAAGTCGAACCACCAAAAATGAAGAAACGAGTTGTAAAGTTTCCTTGGACATTTAAATTATTTACGTTGATTTATCTCTAATGCGAGTTGGAAAGAATAAGGTTTTTTCACCATTATTGAGATTAAGAGATTTAGAGACATTCGTATGGAATAAAGAACATTAATGAGCTTTTGATGCAATCAAAGCCTATCCGATAAAACTACTCGTTTTGGTCTCTTCGAAACCCGAAAAACCTCTCAAGTTGTATGTTACAGCAAGTGACGATTCCATTGGTCGTTTCTTAGCCGAGGAGAATAGTAATGGCATTGAAAAAGCTATTTTTTTTTACCTAAACAAGATTCGAATACATTGGAATGCAAACATCCACGCATCGAGAAACTTTACTTAGCATTATACTTCACGACCATGAAATTGAGACATTATTTACTTATTTATATCGTCGAAGTTAAAGCACAAACCAATAGCATCAAATATATGCTCTCTAGTACACTTTTAAAAGGGTCAAATTAGTAAATAGAGTCTCACATTGATCCATTTTGATCCAATATATGTCCCTCAAAAATCGTTAAGGGACAAGCATAGGCAAACTTTCTAGCCGATCATCCTAGTGTCGATATAGATCGGTTAGAAGAAATCACCTACCTTAGGATAGTTCTATAGAAGTTGTTTTTCAATGGATCTTATTTAAAGAACAATCAAGGTATTGGGATTGTACTTATATCACCTAGTGGAATCCCTACTTATTGGATTTACAAACTAGAATGGGTATGCACTCATAATCGAGCCGAATATGAAGCTTTGATAATTGGGCTCGAATTGGTTTTAAGCTAGAGAGTGAGAGCTATCGAAATATACGGAGACTCACAATTGGTAATCAACCGGATCCTAGGTCACGCCAAGTGCATCAATGGCATTTTGAAACATTGCTCGAAAAGGGTGAAAGATTTGTTAAACAAAATTGATGTAACCAAAATTGAACATATCCCCAAAGAAGAAATTTGGTTGGCTAACGATTTGGCACAAACGACCACTCGGTTATTGAATCCCTTTGACCAAATTCAAGGAATTAATCATTATTGAAGATAAAGTACTCTCAAATTTGGATCAAAGAGAAGAATTGGTTGAAATCAACATGATTTCAATCCTTCAATCCATTTCGATTAGAGAGACGAAATCATTTCGACTTTAATAAATCCCGAACTAGTAAGATAAAATTCTCATATGAAGCATCCGATAAGAAACTATATCTTTCAAGAAGATGAGCTATACAAGAAGAGTGCTGATGGAACACTACTTTGATGTGTTAATATGGATAAAACCTTGAGAATGATGGTAGAATCCCATTTTGGTCTCTGTGGATTACACCAAGTCGGGGATAAAATGAGTTAGATGATTCGACGATATGATTTCTTTTAGCCATCAATGAAAAAAGATTATATCAAAATGGAAAAATGATATGATACATGCTAAAAACATGGCAAAATACCTAGGGTTCCCGCATTTGAATTACATTCGGTAATCAAACCTTGGCCATTTAGAGGATGAGAAATGAATTTAATTAGGAAAATTAACCCGACTTCGAGAGCACCCCATTCATTTGTAATAGTAGCCACTAACTACTTCACCAATTGGGTAGAAGCGAAGCCCATGAAGTCGATAAACCAAAAAGATGTTATTCGACATTATGTTATGCTCATGTCGATCAAGCTCCTGTCTTTAATAGGGTAGAAATGTAAGAGTTTGTAAGAGAATTTGGTTTGATATAGTCAATTTGACACTATACTATGCTCAAGCCAATAGACAAGCCATCCATTATGGACATTGTTATTTCATTCACTTTCTCTTTTGTCAAATTAGGAAAATTCTCAAATAATTCAGAGTATGATAGATGGATATAGTTAGTAAGAGCGAGAGGCATCAAATAAAATTATGAAAGAAAACATCCAAAAAATGATTGGCAATAATCTTTGAAATTGGCACGAGTTGTTACAAAACACCTTGTGGGCCTATCGAGTTGGTTTTAAATAGAGTATTGGCACAAGTCCATATCGTTTAATTTATGGGCATGATACCGTGTTACCATTTGAGATTGTGACTCAATCACTAAGAGTGACAAAATAAAATGAAATTTCTGGAATCGACTATACGGACGCCATGTATGCTCAAACGGAATCATTAGATTTACAAGTGAATCGAAGCGCTAAACGAATTTGCATGCAAAAACAAAGAATGGCACGAACTTACAATCGAAGAGTTAAGAGTAAAAACTTCTCAATCGGAGACTTAATTTGGAAAGTCATATTACTTTTTGGAAAGAAAGACTATTTATTTGGTAAATGGTCCCTTAATTAGGAAGGCTCTTTTCGAATTAAGGAGACATACTCTAGGAACGCTTGTAAATTAGAAAGCATCCAAGGAGTGAAACAAGCTAGGGGCATTAATGGTAAATACTTGAAGTTGTATGTTTCTTCTATTTGGGAAGCAAATAAAGAAATTGTGGAATTTTGATTTCTAAAATTATGATGAATGTATAGAGAAACTCAAGGATAACACAAAATAATGCGGACATCCACTTAATTCGGAAGACACATCTTTGGAATTAAAATTAGCAATTGTTAGCAATTGTTATAAAAACTATTTATTTCGAGCTCTATTCCCGAGAATATATAAAATAATAGATAAAGCCCCTATAAGGCTCGACCTACTAAGCCTTTGCCTACATACAAAGTCATGCCTTTGCCACTTGTGCAAATCCTCATTGACATCAACAATTTAGGGTTCTAGTGCGGATCGAGCGATTCCAATTCAACTAACTTTTGCCTCGTTTCTATAATCTTCTTATCTAAATGAGCCCTAGTTTGATCCAATTTAGCCTATTCCTCCCTTAATACTCGTGGCAGCTTTTAGTAGGGGTTTCTTTCATAAAAACTTAAATGTTTTCTTCTAAAGAGCCTCGCATGGTTTGTTCTTCCCTTAAAGATGTTACAATCATATCTCTCAATAAATCAAGAGACTCTTAGTCATAGATGTCTAGGGGAAGAGAATTATGAAAATCAAGGAGATTTGAGAACTTGGTGAAAGGAAAAAATGAGTTTCGAAGACCCTAAGGGGCCTTACTACAACGAAAGCGGACATTACTTGTATCTATTGATTCAAAGCAATGCCCGACTAAGTGGAAACTTCCTTAAATTGATCGAGTTCAGCCTCAAAAATATGAGTTAAAACCACCGCCATAGGTGTTGGTTGTATGATTGCCAAAGATGTAGGTGGATCCCACAAAGGAGGAATATCAAAAACATTAACAAGAGGGTTCGACGCTTTAAATGGCATCCGTGTCAAGATATCAAGTGCATCGAAAGAAGGAGACTCTTCGAACCTTCTATCTCTATCCCAATAGGGAGTTCAATGACGATAGACTTGGGCCTTTTTATGTGTTTCTTTGCTAAAATAGGTTTTTCTATATGTTCCTATGCTATTGATTTATTGTAGGTCTCCCTAAGTATTGCATTGACGAGCATCTCCTAAGTCCACTTCACCCCGAGGAACCAAAAACAATTCCTTAAAGGGTTGTAATGGTTCTTCGAGGGACATCTCCGGCCCAAGGGGTAAAAGCTAAAACACTTTAGTTAGTATACAAAATCGAAGAAAATAAACAATTAATTCGACATTGAGAAGATCGTTAGTTGTAATGGATAGATCGGGATGTTAGGATTCTTGTCAAAAAGAGAAGTTAATTCGGGATCGACTACCTAAAAGAATGATAAAAGAATGTAAAAAAAAAATTGTTGCAAAACAAAGAGGATGTTGAAAGAAACCTACTTGGCCCACTTTAGGCCTAGATGGACCTCGCGACCGAAGGAATAGTTCGGACTTAGAAATATTATGCCTATATTCTAAAGTTTAATAAATAATCTTTGCAAGAGAAGGAGGTCATCAAAAATCCCTTTTAGATCTTCTCAACTACACAAAGAGCCAAGGACTCGAAGAAAATCGAGTGTTGAAGATAAGGCGACAATGACGAGATCAAAAGATAAAGAATCTTATTGCTTCTCGCAAAGTTGCCTCTTTTTGTTCCTCTAGTGAGAAGCCTTCATATTCTGGAATGGATACCTGTAAAGGTTAAGCACCTAGCTCAATTGGGACTCTTTTCTAACCAAGTACTTCATGAGGAAATAATAAATTCAATGCTACCTAGTAAACCACTAGGACTTTTATGTGGTATTTCGCTTTGAATGATAAAATTAAAAATAAAAAGAGAATATTATGATAAATTGAGATATAAATATTATAAATTAGAAGATATAATACTTACATCAATAGTTTTGGATGATGCCATTTGATAATACTTGAAGGAAAAAAATCTTAAGTTACCGAAAAATAGAATAAACGTTATCGATCTACTTTATAGGAAGGTAAGGTTATTCTAAAAGATAAAAGTAAATTACGGAGTAGTCTTGTTGTTCTTCTCCTACTCCTCTTTGTCTTCTTTCCTTTGTTTTAAACTATGGTCAATTGATAACTGTTTGGAATCTCATATTTAAGCATAAACGATTATCACGTTTTATCTTTTTTTTGTTCGTTGACATCAATTGGTTTGTTAAACCAAACGAGACCAAACAAAATCTTTATTTCATTGATATCAATTGGCTTGTAAAATCAAATGTATCGTTTTATTTCATACTTCGTTTCGTTTGTATTGGTTGGTTTGTGAACCCAAACACATCATTTTATTTAAAGCTTTCAAATCTGTGTCCATTGATATTGGTTGATTTATGAAAGCAAACGCATCATTTCATTAAGATTTTGAGAATGCCTCATTCTAGTTAAGGTGCAGCATTTTAATATGTAATGTCGATTCCAATCGAAACGTGTTTAAATTTACGTATACCAACACATGCTCCTTTTTTAGAGATGAAACAAGGAGTTTCTTCTCCGATGGAAAGATCTTTAAATGCCCATAAGATGTGATGAGATTATGTGGTTCTTCATCTTTTTAAAGGTGGCTATTTTATATAGTAATCCGACGTTTCATTTTGCCAAATCCGAACCGTTGAGTTTCAAAGGTGAAATCATCACGACTTTTGAATGTATGTGATATAAAAAAAATCGATCCTATGATTTTGCACTCTTTATGATTCTCTTTACTTTTTGTAAAAAAATTTTTTAAAAGCTCTTTCTGTCTTTTGTCAAATACTTTCTTCGTTTTGGGATTTCTTTCTATTCCATTAGAATGGCTCCTAAAAGAAACCCAAAACCTTCCAAGAAGTTTATGTAGACCAAAGTTTCTTCGTTAATCGACTCGTCATAGATTATGGGAGCTTTTTGTTCGACCCAATGCGATCCATACTCGCCTCATTCGGACTATTACAAACAAACAAGGAATGATATCAAGAATTTTCTAGAGCAAATTGCTAAGAATGAATCCCAAGTCTTTGCCAATACTCAAGACCTTCGTGGCTATCGCTCGAATATTGGAGTGATTTCAACATTCACTCGCAATGTGGTTAGCGTTTTGGAGAAACAATTTTCCTTCTTCATGCAAAGAGGAGTTGCTCCAGGTAATTGCTTGGTGTATCGATGGAGATGGAATCGACACCAACTAAGGGTAGATTGCCTATAAAAGCCGGTGTGTTTTCTTATCTTTCTATCATTCTTAAGTTCAAAAGAAAAGGAGATAAAATTCATTTTTCTTGGTTTTACTCGTTGACGAGTTTACCAAAAAAACCGAGATCGGAGAAAGAGGAAACTCATTTTACCCGATTCATTTCCGGAGAATTCATCTTTAGAGGGACCAATTGAACCATTGCATAAATCTCCGAAAAGACCGCTACCGATGCCTCTAGACGTCTTGGTTCGATAGGCCCTATCATTAGAGGTACTCCTCCTAGGCTAGAGCTTCCACCTTTTTCTTTAGAAGAGACTCATTCTTTCGATGCTCCCGATGTCTCGACACGGAGGCCCTTTAAAGCGTCGAACCCTCTTACTAATGTTTCGATGTTCCTCCTTTGTGGGATCCACCTACATCTTTGGCGATCATACAACCAATAACTATGACGGTTACGATCGACCATCCCGAAGTGATCGATGTTCAAGGTGCAAGTCCTTACCATGGTGCCGATGAAAGGGTTAATGAAGATGATGTGGTTTCAACTCATATTGCCGAGGTCGAACTCGATCAATTTAGGGAAGCTTCCACTCAATTGGACATTGCTTTGAATCAACAGATACAAGTAATGTCCGATATCAAAAGGCCATGGGTTCGACTCTTACTCGTGGTTGCCAAAACTTGTTGTTGCTCATCGAATTTGGTCTTCAATGTAGAGTAAATTGACACTTTAATTTGTAACCAAGTACTTCGCGAGAAAATAATAAAGGGTTCAATGATGCTTGGTAAACCATTAGGACTTTTATGTGGTATTTCGATTTGAGTGATAAAATTAAAAATAAAAAGAGAATATTGTGATAAATTGAGATATAAGTATTATAAATCGAAGATACAACACTTACATCAATAGTTTTGGATGATGCCATTTGAATACTTGAAGTAAGAAAATCCGAAGTTATTGGAAAATAGAATAAACGCTATCGATCTACTTTATAGGAAGGTAAGGTTATTCTAAAGGATAAAAGTAAATTGTAGAGCGAGTCTTGTTGTTGTTGTTCTCCTCCTCTTTGTCTTCTTTCCTTTCTTTTAAACTATTGTCAATTGATAACTCGTTTGGAATCTCAAATTTGAGGGAGAATGGTTATCAAGTTTTATCTTCTTTTCGTTTGTCGATATCGGTTGGTTTATGAAACTAAACGGACCAAACAAAATCTTTATTTTTTCGATATCAATTAGCTTGTAAAACCAAATGCATCGTTTTATTTCATACTTCTATTTCATCGATATTAGTTGGTTTGTGAACCTAAACGTACCGTTTCATTTAAAGTTTTCAAATCTGTGTTCGTCGATATTAATTGGTTTATGAAACCAAACGCATTGTTTCATTTAAGATTCCGAGAATGGATTGTTTTGGTTAAAGTGCAGCGTTTTCATATGTAATGTCGATTCCAATCAACACTTATATCTAAATTTATGTATGTAAAGTGTTGATTTACTCCACATTTAAGATCGAATCCAACGAGAAGCAACACTCGGTCTCTCCACCACCAAAGAATGGATTTTATGGCAAATTTTACCCCAATTATATTGCAATTTGGCAATTTAGAGTCCAAAGTATCAAAATGCATAATTTGAATTCTAAACTATCAAAGTTTGGGCAAATATGATTTAAATTATCCAATCTTCATTATTTTTACGGTCAACTATTAGTTGATTGTTACTTAAATTTTTTTAATGAAAAAATTAGCCCAAGAGAGTATTTGAAAAAGGGTAAGACAGACGACTCAATTACAAATTAAAATTGAAAACGAGAGAGAGATAGAGAAATGGAGAATTAAGAAAAAAGAAGAAAAAAAGTACATTTCATATTTAGAAATGCAAACTAGACATCCAAACTTGGTGTCTTGAAGCTATATAATCTCTAATAAAGAGGGAAATGAAAAAAAAAAAAAAAAGGAAAACCTACATGAATATCCATATTGAGGTTTAACATATATATGCCCATGTTCATCTACCATGAAGAAGTTGAACCCGAGATAATAAAAATACCTAAAAATTTTCAAACTTTCAAGACCTTAGTTTGCACAAAAGTTCAATGTCGTAATACATTATATGCTTGAGAAACTTTTTCATTATCCAACGAATCAAGAACCTCTGTCTTACTCCTCATATATCTATAAAACACCTCTCTAATCTGTTGCTATAAAGGCATCAACCCTTCTTTTATTCTCCGAAAAATCTCCACCAACTTCGCCACTTACGCGACCACTTCTTCTTACTTCTTGAACTCGGTAAAAAATTAGAATCCATCAAGCAAATTCAATCAAACTCGCCCCAACTTCTCCACCTTTTGCATCTCCTCAAGCAACCCAGTTCACTTTTTGTTCTCCTCCTTCTTTTTCCATTCCTCTCCAATCTTCTCCCGTATCCTAATTATGCTATGTGCCCACCCAAATTGCTTTGGAATATAAAAATGTGTTGGTAATCCACTCCTTTCTTGACATGGAATTGCAGCCATAGGAGCCCACATCACAAAAACCATAACATTACTCATTATATAAACAAGTCGAGCCAATCTCGTTGATTCTTCACCTCTTGGTACTACCAAATTAGAACACAGAGCTTGAATTTGTTTTACGAGCAGACCAATTTCTAGCCATAACCATGGATGAAGATCGAAGAGAACCATGATTAAAACAAAACATCATGTACTCAAAACATCCCGGGCTGATTTTTTCATTTAAAAAAAATTAATTAAGTAATGGTCAACCGATAGTTGATCCTTAGAAATAACAAAGATTGGTTTATTTAAATCATATTTGCCTAATCTTTAATAGCTTAGGGTTCAAATTACGTAATTTAATATTTTGGGTTCGAAATTGCTAAATTGCAATACAATAGGGGAAAATTTACCGTAAAACCCCGAGAGAATGTGACTGCTAGTGATGACTTTGACTAGACCCTACTTGGTGAGCCATTCATTATTTAGGCATTCCAAGAAAATATAACGATTAGAATGTGAATGATAGGCCTCAACATTCCAACTCTACTAAGCAACTCTATCTTTTGTAATTCTACTTAATAATTAGCATGCAACTAGTCTACTACCTATGCTATGCTGTAGATGGATCGGACGGAACAAAATTATTTCAAAATTTTATATATTTTTTTATTAATATTTTTAGTTAATTTTTTTTTAATGTTTTTCTATAAATTTTGTACTTAAAAAACATGATTTATTATTCTTTATGCATTGATTTTTAAATAAAAACTTGTAATAATTTAAACTAGAATACTACTCAAGATTTTTTTAAAAAATATACTTCAAAAATATATTTTTCATAAAAATGTATCCAAAAAATAAAGTTACAATTAATGTATAAACTTGTATAAAAAATAGTTAATAAAAAATTATTCTTATTTAATTATAATGAGAAAAATATTTTTGAAAGTATAAGCGTTTGATCTATATAAATAAATAATTAGTTGATTCTTTTAAAAAATTATTTTAATTATTTTATTATAAAGAAATTAGAAAACATGATTTATTCTTCTTTATGTATTGATTTCGACATGCTGATTTTTGCCTTCTTTGTCTACCATCTTCGTAATCTAATTTAGATTCCTTTTCGGAAAACAACACCCTTTGTTGATTCATTTTTAGATTAACATCAATGTAATAAAATAATTTTTTAATTTTTTTTTACATCTAGATTGAGTTTTATCTTTATATATCTATTTAATTTCTAATCTATTATTTTGAAAAGATTTTAAGAAAAATAAATTTATTATAAACGATGATCCGATACCATAAAAAAATTAAGAATTATATATATTTTTTTATTATATGCTATATTGTTGAACAAAAAATGCCTATATATATAATCGGAATCCAAGAATTAAGCTAATTAAAATTTTTCATCGGGATCCGAGCTAATTAAGATTTTTACAATTAAACTAGTCAAATCTTTTAACTCGTCTATTCATTCGATATTGAATCTCATAAACACTCCTATATTGAATCTCATAAACACTCGGTGTTGACCCGTAACCAACACAACCAATTGAATGATACTCATTACAAATTTTTGTCAACCATCCTTAAACCAAATATTATTTTCAGCTTTAGTTAATCCTACTTCCCAACCATAGCATGACCGGTGGTAACAATTAACAACGTTAGCAACATGAGAAATTTCCTCACAAACTTCCTTGGAATTCTATGGAAGTGCTAAGTTTGAATTAGACTATGGCTCCATGTGCAAATTACAATCACTCAAAATACTTCAAAGATGTCATCTTACGCTTCTTGTACTTGCATGTATAGCATAAATTTCATCATTCATAAAACAAATTGCATTTATCAAATTTCAACTTGTATTTTTTTCTTTGCACTTTTGTCCCTCCTTTATGCATTATTTTCGCGTCATTAACATCATTAAAACTTTAGATATGAGTAACATTACAAAGATACCTCTAGCCATAACCCCTCCGAGAGAGAGAGAGAGAGAGAAAGAAGAAAAAAAATTCAATAAGCAATAACTTAATTAATGAACTTTTTTTATGCAACATTCGGTATCACTTCTCAATTATAAATTTTTTAACTTTAAATTTTTTATAAGTTGAGAATCTCAAATTTAATCATTAATATGAAATTCTAAATGTATCGCATCTACTTTAGATGTCATACTATTTATTCAAACGGATATATATATATATAATCAATCTCATCAAATTTTGCCCCCATTATATGCAATTTGGCAATTTCGAGTTCAAAGTATCAAAATGCATAATTTGAATTTCAAACTATCGGAGATTGAGCGAGATGTGATCTAAATTATCTAATCTTTATTATTTTTAAGGGTCAATTGTTAGTTGACCGTTTCTTAAAGTTTTTTTTAATGAAAAAATTAGCCCAAGAGAGTATTTGAAGAAAGGTAAGACGGATGATTCAATTATAGATTAAAATTGAAAACAAGAGAGAGACAGAGACATGGAGAACTAAAAGAAGAAGAAAAAACATACATTTCATATTTAGAAATGCAAACTAGACATCCAAACTTGGTTGTTGAAGCTATATAATCTCTACTAAATAGGGATAAAAAAGAAAATAAAAACAAAACTTGTATGAATCAAGAAGTCGAACCTAAGATAATAAAAATACCTAAAAAATTTCAAACTTTCAAGACCTTAGTTTGCACAACGAGTTCAAGGTCACATTACATTATATGCTGAGAAACTTTTTCATTATCTAACGAATCAAGAACCTCTGTCTTGCTCCTCATAAGGCTATAAAACACCTCTCTAATCTGTTGCTATAAGGGCATCAACCCTTTTTTCCATTCTCCATCAAATCTCCACCAACTTCGCTACTTAGGCATCCACTTCCTCTAACTTCTCGACCTCGGTAGAAAATTGGAATCCATCAGCAAATTCAATCAAACTCTACCCTAACTTCTCCATCCTTTACATCTCCTCAAACAACCCAGTCGACCTTTTCCTCTCATTCTTCTTCCATTCCTCTCCAATCTTCTCATGCATCCCAATTATGCTATGTGCCCACCCAAAGTGCTTTGGAATATAAAAATGTGTTGGCAATCCACTTCTTCTTGACATGGAATTGTAGCCATAAGGGTCCACATCACAAAAACTATAACATTTCTCATTATATAAACACAACCAAATATATCAAATATATTTTTAGATTAAAATACTAAAATTAGAGAGTCCTCATTATAACATTTTTAGATTAAAATTATTTTAATTATTTTATTATAAAGAAATTAGAAAACATGATTTATTCTTTTTTATGCATTGATTTCGACATGCTCGATTTTTACCTTCTTTGTTTATCATCTTCGTAATCCGATTTAAATTCCTTTTCGGAAAACAACACCCTTTGTTGATCCGTTTTTAGACTAACGTCAATGTAATAAAATAATTTTTTAATCTATTTTTACATCTAGATTGAGTTTTATCTTTATGTATCTATTAAATTTCTAATCTATTATTTTGAAAAGATTTTAAGAAAAATAAATTTATGCATTGATTTTTAAATAAAAACTTGTAATAATTTAAACTAGAATATTACTCAAGATTTATTTAAAAATATATATTTTTCATAAAAATGTATCCAAAAAATAAAGTTACAATTAATGTATGATTTGTATAAAATAAAATAACTAATAAAAAATTATTCTTATTTAATGCTAATGAGAATATTATTTTTGAAAGTATATGCATTTGATCTATATAAATAAATAATTGGTTGGTTCTTTTAAAAAAAATATTTTAATTATTTTATTATAAAGAAATTAGTTTTATAATGTTAAAAAAAAAATTCATAGCGAATAGTTGGTGTTATGTGTAAAGATGTATAATTAATTTTTAATAAAATTGATAATTCAATAGTTTGTTTATATGTCTTGACAATACCTAGTGGATTGAGATAAATTATCCGAGATACCCTTTCGAGTCTTTTGGATATATATATATATATGCAACTAGAATTTAAAAATTCTAAAAATCTATAATATATATTATATCAATTTATTTTCAAAAAAGAAAAACCAATCTATTTAAAAAATTTATTCTAAAATTAAAATTTAGAAAAAAAATTAATCGGATTTATTAATAAATAAAATTTTATATAAAAAGTTATTAACTCGAATGAGAATTTTGATAAAAAAAAAATTAAAAAATACATTTTACATAGTAAGAGTAATACGAGTTTGAAATATAAGTTAATTTTAAAATATAAAAAAATAGTAAATATAATTTATCCTCATAACACTACATGAAAAACACAAATAATAATGTTCGATGTTTCATAATTTTTTACCCAAAACTTATTAATTAAAAAATAGGGAAAAGAAAAAAATACCAAGGACCAAGCCCATGAACCTTGGCTCGGGTAGAAAAAAAATTGGCTAGTTTCTTTTTTGGCAAACTCTACAACTTACAACAAAGTCAATTTTGCTTGAAAGTCGGGTTTCTTAATTTTCTCGTCCTCCAAAACCAAATTTAGCTCTATTTTTTATCCAAAAAAATAAAAAATAAAATAAATAAAATTTAGAAAAAACCTTTTTAGAACATCAAAGCCCATTTTAATGAAAAAAAAAACACATGAAAATTCAAATCAAAATAAAAGAAATTAAAATATTTTCAAACCCCGATTTACCTCCTTCGATCATTTCATGGCTTACCACCACCATAAACAAATTCTACTTTTCAAAATGAACAAAGTGGTGGTAAGATTGACCATTAAGGTGGTTGGAAAGAGCTTCATCGTCCCTCTCTCCCTCTCTTCTTCATCTCTCGTTTCTCTCTTCTCTTAGTATGTAGGCAAAAGTGCATATTTTTAGACAAATAGTGGAAGTGTATAGTAATTTTGTTTTTCTTTTAGTTGCTTTTAAATTCTTTGATATTTATCTATCAAAACTTATTAAAGTTTTTCACGTACACCCCAAGATATCATTATTCTCACTTTGAAAAAAAAATTAATGATTTCTTTGCAATACCTTAAAATTTTTATTTAAATATTCTATCCAATAAAATTTATGAAATAATTTTAAATAATTCAATAAAAAAATAAATTATAATCAAAATAAAATACATAAACTCAAAAATAAAAAACATGAAATGCGAATATTTTAAACTAAGTTCTTATAATACAATAATGAATACCTCCCAAATATGTCCCAAAATTAATATAAAAAAATCGATTCTATTTTGGGTAACCATTTAAAGTTATCTCATTAATTAATACAACTTTAAATCTTGTTAAATATTGTAATATCCACTCTCAATTGAAAATATTTAATTTTTTTAACATATTTTAAATTAATCATACATAGTTTAGGATCATTTTTTTTAAGATAGATCTCTTCACCTACAAGGAGTCTACTTCTTGCAAATTCTATCCAAGCCGGCCATGGTCAACAACGACAATCTACACCTACAAGGATTCTACTTCCCGCAAATCTTATCCAAGCCGGTCGTGGTCTACAACAACGACTTCATTCGGTTTTTGCCTCTACTATATTAGGCTAAAGATAGACTCTATCTTTTCTTGTGTATATCTATTTATTCTTGTTACAATCCTTATAAAACATCTATAAATAATGAGTGGTATGTACTCGCAACGTGTGAACAAAACATATTTACGAAACTCTTTCTCATCTACCTTATTTTGGTATCGTAGACTTCAAAGGCTAACTTTCAACTATCTTCCATGTGTTTTCTATAACACGTCCTTCCTTTCTAAATCAAATGGCCTCCTTTAGCAAAATCTCTCTTACTACCACCATGCCTTGCCGACCTTAATCATCTCACCTCGGTTCCCTCACCAATTCTCATCGGTTCCTCTCCTTGAAACTCACTACTATAAATTTTTTACTATGACGCATCCAATTGAAACCCTTTCTTCTTGGTCAAGGCCTATTTGGTTATGTTGAGTGCTCTAATATTTACCTTCCTTCTCAAGTTACTCCGGTTGACTTTGACTCCTCTTAAGACAATCCCGTTCATCTTACTTGGATTCAACAAGATCAATTGCTCATGAGCACTCTTATTACCTCTCTATCTACGTATGTGCTACCTATGATCATTGATTGCACTACCTTCTAAGAGGTTTGGACTATTTTTGAATAGGTTTTTGCTTCCCCATCAAGTGCTGAAATCATGACACTACATCTCACACTATAAAATTTGCATCAAGAACCCAACAAAGTTGTATCTCGATACTTACAATGTGCTATATTTCACAATTATGAGCTCACTACTACCTGGTCGCCCTTACGGTTTATTAACTTTAACTTATATATGTTTAAAGGATTGCTAATAGACTTTAAAGACACTATCACTAACTTTTCTACTATATTTGTACCGATTAATTTTACTAAGCTTCATAATATCCTCCTTAATCATGAATTTGTAAACAAAGAATCCACTTTTGTGCTCTTTACTATTACTCATAATCCCGATCTTTTTTCCACTCCACCATTTACACATCTTAGTCAAGGGAATCAAGGCACCTTTCGGAATAGTAGAGGTAAAATGTTTCATGGCCACCATAACAACATATATAATATTAGCCCTTATACATTTGCATAAGGTTCTTAGCCTTCCTTAGATAATAAAACTAGATGTCAACTTTGCACATCTTGAAACCATACTCTCTACAATACCTTTAACAGTTTCTTCAACCTATTACTCCTTTAGCTAATTTGGTAGCTTATTCTTGTACTCATTCCTCTAGTTCCACAACTCCCTTATGGTACCCGGTATTGGTGCTTCACACCATGTCGCTCTTGATCTAACCTCTCTCGACACTTATGAACTATATCACCGTCCCGATAAACTTTAGATGGAAAATGATGAGTACTTACCCATCGCTCATATTGGTAACAACCATATTTAAACACCTTCAAAATCCCTTGCTCTATTTGATGTTTAGATGTTCCCAATATCATAAAACCCTTACTTTATATTCAAAGACTAGCCCGTGATAATAACATATTTTAGGAATTTCACCTTTCTTCTTTTTGTCTAAAAGATCGAGTATACAAGACACTTCGCTTTTTGGATCGAGTGGTGCTAACCTTTATGTCTTCCCCGCCTCTTCCTATTCCTTTCATCCTCAAGCATATTTTATCTAAGCTTCTACTAATCTTTGGCATTCCCGATTGGGTCATCCACACAATCGAGTACTTTGTCTTATTTTTAAAAATACATCTTTATCGAACTTTTCATCATTGTCCACTCCATGCTTGTAGTGTCCATTAGGAAAAATAAGTAGATTGTTTTTAGCTTCTTCCCCTCAAAAAACTACTAGGATTTTAGAGTTAATTTTTAATGATGTTTGAGATCCTTCACGTACTACTTCAATTGAGGGTCATAAATATTATGTTATTTTTGTTGAATACTTTTCAAAATTCATCTAAGTACTATCCAATTCATAACAAATTTGATATTTTTTTAGTCTTTATTTCATTTCAAACTCTCATGGAAAGATAATTTAACTATAAAACTAAATAGGTTCAAATAGACTAGGGTGGTGAGTATCGTCATCTAAACATATTCTTTAAAAATATTGGAATTAGTCATTGGATTATGTGTCCACACACTCATGAACAAAATAGAATAGTTAAACAAAGTCATCGTCATTTTATTGAAATTGGCGTAACTTTGTTAGGAGAAGCAAGTGTCCCTAGATCTTACCGGCACTTTGCATTTGAAACAACTATTTTTCTTATCAATTGCATGCCCTCTTTAGTCTCACATTATATTTCTCTTTATGAAATAACATATCGTCACAAATCGAATTAATCTTTTCTAAAAATTTTTAGATGCTTAGGTTTTCTATATTTATATCCTCGTCATAAAAACTAAATGAATTTTCATTCCCTCCCTCGTTTTTTCCTTGGTTATAGTCCATCTCATTTAGGTTATCGTTGTCTAAACACCAAGACTAATAGAATGTAAATTTCCCATCATGTTAGGTTCAATAAGTATGTCTTTCTTTTTTCCATTAAAAATATTCAGTCCACCTCTATTGAGTCACCTTCCATCTCCCACCCTAGCTCGGTGTTCCTTACAAAAAAATTTATTTTTTTCTCCCCTAACTACTCGTTAAGCATACTCGACTCCTTCTTCGGCTCCTGCATCGACTTCTATTTAGAAGTCTCATTCTTCACTTCTCTCGACCTATAAGCCAATTTTCAATTAGCGCCAACCTATTTTTCAATCCATGCTTCATAGCCCACCCAACATGCCTAACCTACCTATACATAACCTAGATCCTCCAAGCATCTGCCGACCCAATGGCTTCCCCAAAACTATTAGCTCCTAGTTGCTCCAACATCCAAGCCTAACCCATACCAAACCCAACTTCTCCTACTCTAGCAACTCACGCTATTTATCCCCAATTGGCCTAAACCTCACAAACATATACTTCATATTTCAAGACTTCACATCAATGTTTTTCTCCTAACACTTCTACCGTTAACACATCCCCGCCACTACATATTTCTTCTCCCCCACTAAATCCTATTTCGCATACCACAAACCTATCTTAAATCTAGTTCTTGGTTTAAGTTAGTCTAATCTAGATACCTAAACTCCTCCCTCCGATAACTTAGACCAAACTCACACTCACACTCACCCAATAATCCTATGATCCATGATCAATTTTTCCAAACCAAAGGCATTGTTGGCTACCTCCCACGAGTACTATCCCCGAGGCACCATTATATTTTTCCCAAGCTTAGAAGTATGAGGATTGGCATAAAGTAAGTTTTGCTAAAATATCAGCTCTATTAACCACTAGAACTTGGACTCTAGTTCCTTCTACTCCCACCATGATTGTCATTGACGACAAGTGGGTTTTTAAAATAAAAAAGAGAGCAAATGGCACCATTGAATGATACAAGGCAAGTTAGTTGCCAAAGGCTATCATCAATAAGAGGGCATTGATTGTGGTGAAATATTTAGTCCTATGGTCAAGCCGACTACCATCCGTTGTCTTCTTATTTTGGCGATATCATACAAATGGAAGATCAAACAATTGGATGTTCATAATGTCTTTTTGAATGGCAAATTTGATGAACATGTTTTTATGGCTCACCACCTGGTTTTATTAATTATCATTTTTCTCACTATGTCTTCTGTCTCCACAAGCCACTTTACTCGCTTAAAGCAATCACCTAGGGCTTTGTTTTCATGTCTTCGTACTTTCTTAATTAATTTTGGATTTGTCAACTCCAAGATTAATTGTTCCTTATTCATCTATAATAGCCATAGGTATAAAATTTTTCTTTTGGTCTATGTGGATGATATTCTCATAATTGATAATAATTTGATCTTTCTTCATTTGGTTATTTCTACTTTGAACTCTAAATTTGCTATCGGGAATCTTGGTGATATCATCTATTTTTTGGGAATTGAGGTGGTATAAACAAAGTACGACATTCTTCTCTCTCAACGTAAATACATTAATGACTTACCGGTAAAACAAGGGATACAACTCGTCGACCGGTTTTCACTCCTATGCCTATAGCTACTAAACTCTCATCAACCTCATCCGTACCTTTTGAGGATGTGATGCTTTATCACTAAGTTATCGAGCACTCGCAATATGCGACCTTAACTTATTTAGATATAAAATATACAATTAAAAAGGTATGCCGGTATATGCATAATTCTTAGACCGATCATTGGGTAGTTGTCAAACGTATCCTATGCTATCTAAAACATATTGTGAATCATGGTATGCATCTTCATAATTCATCTATTGCAAACATTTCTAGATTTTTGGACTTTGATTAGGTCGATTACTTAGATGATAGAAAATCAATAAGGGCTTATCGTCGTTTACCTTGACTACGATCTAATAACTTGAAAGTCCTCCAAATAGAAAACTATAGTGCATAGTTCTACCGAAGTTGAATATAAAGCACTTGCGGACTTAACTGCTGAAATTACTTGGCTCACCTCTATTCTCGGTGAACCGAAATGTGTTATTGTCCTCTAACCTACTATTTGGTATGTGACAATATTGGTGCAAGCATATTTAGGTGTCAATCCTCTCTTCCATGCACGGACTAAATACATTGAAATTGATTTCTATTTTGTTAGGGACATGGTTTCCGAGGAGAGTTTACAAGTTCAATTTATATCTAGGAAAGATCGGATAGTTGATATCCTAACAAAACCATTATCTACCAAGCGTTTCCAATTTCTCAAGGACAAACTAATAGTAGGTGACGGACCACATTTAGTTTGTGAAGGAGTATTAAGACGGACCTCTTCACCTACAATGAGTTTACTTCCTACAATTTTATCCAAGCTAGCCATGGTCAATAACAACAATCTACACCTATAAGGAATCCACTTTCTATAAATCCTATCCAAGCCGATCATGGTCTACAATAGTAATTCCATTCAGTTCTCGCCTTTACTATATTAGGCTAAAGATAAACTCTATCTTTTCTTGTGTATATCTATTTATTCTTATAACAATCAATCTTGTAAAACCTTTACAAGTAGTGAGTGTTATGTGCTATAACGTAACAAAACATAAATATAGAAACTCTTTCTCATCTATTTTATTTATTTTCAACATTTTGAAATTTAAGAAAACAAATAAAAACGTAGTTATAATGTAACAACCAAAACAAAAAAAAGTAAAAATAACTAAACTCAAGATATGCATACTCAAAGGGGAAAAATGGTGCAACATAAGCATCATTGTTGAGCATTAATTGCTCTGTCTAAGTAACGAGCAAGTTACAAAAAAGGTCAAAAAAGAAAAGAAAAAAGAAAAAAGCAAAGGTAAGAACGTAACTTGACACCATCACCAAGTGGCACAACAACAATTAAGCAAATAATATAAGAATGTTGAATTGACAATTGAGAAAAAGACAGTGCAAGAGAAAAAGAAAAATAGACTTTTACAACATCACTAGAAAACCAACGAAGGAGATGAAACAAAATAGAGAAGGAACGACCGAAATGTATAGAGAAGTGCAACACAGTAAGATTTCGGTGTAAATAAACATTTATAAATGGAAAAAACCCCCCACATCTTTTGGTGTTTTTTGTAATATGGACTTGGGTTGATTTGACAATACATGTAGCAAGAAGTGCAAGGATGAGTTTTTTTTTTTTTTTATAAAAAAACTAGGTATTTTTAAATCTTATTTATAAAAACAGGGTTGTTTTAATTTTATTTGTCAAAATAAGATACTTTTTGTTATGTAGATCAAATCACCTACAAATATTAGTTTTTTTAGTGCTAAATTCACTAATAATCTTACAATAAATTTATAAACTCTAAGAAAAACTATCCATAAACAAAAAATACATCTTTTTCATGAGAGTTTTGTAAAATTATTAATCAATTTAGCACCAAAAAAAAAAAAAATTGACATTTGTAGGTAATTTGATCTACATGTAAAAAAATATTCTCTTTTGACAAATAAAATTAAAACAACCCTGATTTTGCAAATAAGATTCCAAAGTACCTATTGCAAAAAAGAACATGTTCATGGCTGGCATAATCTCTTAGTTCATGTGTCCATTTGTACCCTCATTTGTCTTCTTCTTTCTTAGAATTCCAATGAGCAAGCTACAACAGCATTAATGGAGTCAGGCCTTAATAACTACTTCATGATTTACAAGCACAGAAAGTGAATGGCTACCAATAAAAGGCGGTTTAAATTTTTGATATGAGTGGGGATTACAGATTCTTTTAGCTTGGATGGCTGCGCGATTGCTGGGGGACGACGCCTTTTTGGGCAAATATTTTCATCAATATTTTACGGTTTTAAGGCATTAATATTAAGCATAGTTTGTATTTTCATTAGAACATAAACATATTATGAAAGGACAATAAGTTTTAGCAATCATGAAAATTTTTTTCTCTCAATTAATCCTACTTCAAATTAAAATTTTGTTAGCACACAGTGATTTTAATTAAATCAACAACATGAGATGATGCAATAAAAAGATTAAACGATATCAATATTGAGCATGATTAACCAAAATAAATAAATAAATAAATAAGACAAACTATTTTCTATTTATTTATTATTCATTCAAACTCATGAAACATAAAAATGCTAAACATATGTTCTTTTCTTTTTTCCTTAATAGTAATGATGATTGGAAAAGAATAAAATGTTTTGTTTCGATATTGTGAATTTCTTAATTGCATGCATGACCATTGACAAAATTAAGTTTTCTTACGTAAGCTTAATTTTTTTAAGAATAAGGATAGGATTGAGACTATTCATAAAACATCCGTAAGTCATCAAATATATTAATATGTTGATAAAATAATTTAAAACAATTTCTCTGATTTTAATTTAATATATTTATGGATTAACTATTTGAAGAATATTGAAGTTAAAAATTCATTCAAATAATTTTGTTAATGTAAATCGTTTCTATATAACTTCTTTTTTACGAAGATAGAACTACGTCTAAGGGTACAATTAGAAAGTTTTCTCAATTTTGGTATCAAATATGGATATAGATATGCAAGAGGTCAAAACCATGTCTAAGAAAATTGTAGTAACATCAGGTCAAAAGGCCATAAGGAATCATGCAATTGAATATCTATCAAGTAACTTCATCCATGCACGCACTATGCTTGAAAACCATGTAATTTACAGAGAAAAAGGCTTTTGGTATCCAACATTTGATTTTTTTCTCTGATTTGATATCTAATTGTTGATTTCTCATGATTTGTTACCCATGCTTTGATTTTTTTGTTTATTTTAGTACTTGAATTTACTTGAAGTCCAATTTTGTTAACGTGTCCGGTCGGATCTACCATGTGATAGAAATTTATTATCTCAAGTAGTTATGGATAAATAAATAAAATAAATAAAAATCAAAGGTTAGGCATTGAAAAAAATTAAGATTGGATACCAAAAGTGCGGTTTTTAAAAGAAATTTATTATTTCGAGATTGCAAAATTAATTCAATAATTTCTAATAAATATTTTTCATATCATGCTTGTGATATATATATATATCAATAATAATTTTTAGTACTTTATATTAGTTAAAAATTACTTTTTCTAAACTTTTTTACATATCTAGAAAAAATTTAAATTATATTATTTAATCCAAATATATATATGGTTTAATTAAGATTAAATTTTAAAAAATAAAAGACATATAAGATTCAATTATGATTGTCATTTGCGGAATAAGTGATTGGTCAATGAAGAAAGTTACATAAAATAAAAATTGCTTGCTCTATCTAGGGAGAAAAATTGACGAACATGTCATGAGTGGCATAACTTACTATAGCCAATAACTTACTAAACTTCTTATAGTAAGTCGAGATAGAATAGAATCGAAATAAATGAGTTTAGTAATCAAGCCTTTTGATTTGAGCGTTTAAAGTATAAAATTTTTGTAGCAATAAGGATAATGATAAAAATAATAAGTAAATTGTGAATTAAGCTAAAAAATAAATACATTGTTAAAATTACTTGTGCAATTAGCATAATAACAGGAAAATATGCATATATATAGTTGTTGATTTTTTTAGAATTTAAAATTATATGACTTTCAATACCAAAAAGAAAGTTTTGATATATATATATATATAAGCACAAGAAATGCATGAAATCTATTTATAATAAAGAAATGATATATTAAAGTACAAGAAGGGGATAAACATTTAGTGTGAGAAAACTAAAATAAATTTTTTGAGAAAATTATATTTTTGGTGTCCAACTATTGATATTGTTTTTCTATTTAGGTGCCCAATCTTTAATTTTTTTTTCTATCTCAATGCTTAACCTTTGATTTTTTTTTTCTATTTGAGTACTCATAACTACGTAAGAGTATGATGTGTTAATGTGACGAGTTGACTATCACATGATATTTTTTAGCTGCCATATAGCGGATCTCGTCGGATATGTCGATAAAATTAGATCTAAGGTAAACTCTAAACATCAAAGCAAATAAAAGTTTGGATAATAAATAATGAGAAATCAACTATTAGACATCAAAAAGGGAAAAAAAAAAAAAAAAAACCTTTCTGTCAATAAGTAAATAAAAGACTAGTTATTTTATCCCTGGCTGACCAACCAAGCATGACCCTTAAAAAAATCACCATTGTCAATGAAGGTAGCCCATCATTCCCCGAATCTAATCTAAAAATTGGATCCATGGAATCGTGGTGTGCTGTGGTATGGAAAAGAGTAGCGAAGGAAATGGTCACATTTAGACCAACTACCATTTCTTACCTACCAACCAATTAGAATACTATAGGTGGCCAAATTTGACCCGCTTATAAATTCAGACCAATGAAAAGCTAAAGAGATGAAGAGATCATCATCAAGTCTTCCATTTCCTCCCAACTAGTTCCTCACTATTTGTACACCGTAAGCAACTACCATTATGTAATGTCCCTTTCTGTCTTCCCTTCTTCTTTAACATTATTGTTGTCAACTAACCACTAGTCTCTATTGTCTCTTCAGTTCGCAGATCTTTGATTTTCCTGGGTTTTCTTTAATTTCTCCAGAATCCATTTCCAAGGTGAGTAGTTCTTCTTTTTGTTTTATAAGGATGGGATTTCTTTTTAGTATATTCTTTTCTTCTATTTGTTTGGTCTAGAGATCTGAATGGAAAAGACAAATCATAAGGATTGTGGTATTGTCAGGATTTAGTTGATAACAACTCATATTAGACTCCAAATTTTGTTTTTGTTTTTTAATGTTTCTGGGATTTATTAAGGAATTGGTTATCTGGGATTTCCATGTCTCTACATGATCTTGCAAGTGAATCTTTTTTTTGTTCTGATCATAGTACAGATTGAAAGGTCAAGTTTTTGTTCCTTTCTCTTGTTGATGAGCTTGGTAACTTCTTGATCAAATTATTGTTGAACTGCTTGGTTGTTTCTTATCATTTTTGTAACTTGATTGCTTTAAAATCAGCCTGATAGATTTATTGCTTTGTTGCTAATCATGGCCTTAGAGTACCAGGTTGAATTTAAGTTTATTTGAAGATCTTATTGTCATTCTGTGTTGATCTTTAAACTTTAGGCCTCTGGATACGTTCCAAAATTGAAAATATAGTCAAGGAATGGGAAAGCAATATATTTGCTGGGCTTTATTTAAGAATCCCAACTCCCAACTTTTTATTTTTTATTTTTTATTACAAGTCTTGAATTACTTATTTTTTCACAAATTTTTGGAATTTATCTCATTAGAGATCATATTGGACAGGGTAATTATGGCTGCAACCCAAGAACCAACAAGAATAGGCCTTGCCGGTCTGGCTGTCATGGGCCAGAATCTGGCCCTTAATATTGCAGAGAAAGGCTTCCCCATTTCTGTTTACAATCGGTCTACTTCCAAAGTTGATGAGACTGTTAAGAGGGCTAAAAAAGAGGGAGGTCTTCCCTTGTATGGCTTTCATGATCCTGAATCTTTTGTGAAGTCAATCCAAAAGCCTCGAGTAATAATTATGCTTGTTAAGGCAGGTTCACCTGTGGACCAAACCATAAAGACTCTTTCTGCCTACTTGGAGAAGGGTGATTGTATCATTGATGGGGGAAACGAGTGGTATGAGAACACTGAGAGGAGAGAAAAGGCTATGGCTGAATTGGGTTTGCTCTACCTTGGAATGGGAGTTTCAGGTGGCGAGGAGGGTGCACGTAATGGACCTTCATTGATGCCAGGAGGTTCCTTTGAGGCTTTCAAGTACATTGAAGACATTCTCCTTAAAGTGGCAGCTCAAGTTCCTGATAGTGGCCCTTGTGTGACTTACATCGGCAAAGGCGGTTCTGGTAATTTTGTCAAGATGATCCATAATGGGATTGAGTATGGTGATATGCAGTTGATCGCAGAAGCTTATGATGTACTAAAATCAGTTGGAAAGTTGTCAAATGAGGAATTGCATAGTGTTTTTTGGGAATGGAACAAGGGTGAGCTTCTGAGCTTCTTAATTGAAATCACTGCAGATATATTTGGGATTAAAGATGATAAGGGAGAAGGATACTTGGTTGACAAGGTTTTGGATAAAACTGGCATGAAGGGTACAGGTAAATGGACAGTGCAGCAAGCTGCTGATCTATCAATTGCAGCTCCTACAATTGCATCTTCTTTGGATGCAAGGTTCCTCAGTGGTTTGAAGGAGGAACGAGTTGAGGCTGCTAAAGTCTTCAAAGCAGGTGGCTTTGGGGATATTTTGACTGATCAAGTGGTGGATAAGAAGCAGTTGATTGATGATGTAAGGCAAGCTCTTTATGCGTCCAAGATTTGTAGTTACGCACAGGGGATGAATCTGATCCGTGCAAAGAGTATTGAGAAGGGATGGGACTTGAAATTGGGAGAACTGGCTAGGATTTGGAAGGGTGGTTGTATTATTAGAGCTGTGTTTCTGGACCGAATCAAGAAGGCATATGATAGGAATCCTGATCTTGCTAACCTTTTAGTGGATCCAGAGTTTGCAAAGGAAATCATTGAGCGTCAGTCTGCCTGGCGTAGGGTTGTGTGTGTTGCAATCAACTCCGGTATTAGCACTCCTGGTATGTCCTCCAGTCTAGCTTATTTTGACACTTACCGAAGGGAAAGATTGCCAGCTAATTTGGTCCAAGCTCAAAGAGATTATTTTGGTGCTCATACATATGAAAGGGTTGATGTGGAAGGATCTTTCCATACTGAATGGTTCAAGATTGCAAGGCAGTTGAAGAATTAAACTTTTCTCTCATGCTATCAAGCTTAATGAGACTTTCAATAAGACAATAACTTCTTCCCTGGACTCTATACTGGGTAGAACTTATGCCACCCCTATTTCATGAAATTTATCTCAATCAGGTTCATCAAATCCAATTGATTATTTAGACTTTGTCTTACTTTTATATGTTGTGGTTTTTCTTGGCAGTTCTACTGCTTTTGTATTTTATCTCCACCAGGCTCCTCATTTAAAAAAAAGCTTGTAGCGGTTTCTTGTTTGAAGAGATAATTAATTGTGCTTTTAAGGAGTAGTTTGAAATTGGATCTTTGAGCAATAATTTTCTCGGTTGGTGCTAATTTTTTGCTTTGCTACTCTTCGTCTATTTATTTAATCCAATGTTTGTTGGTTCGTACGTTTCTACTTTACATTTGAATTCGGTGTACCTAGGATTTATAGGAGGTCCTAGATTGTATTTTGGTTGGCTTGTATAAGATCAGAGGAGAGCTAGACACCAGATGATACGGTAAAAAGTCCAGGATTGTGCAGGTCGTCTAATTCATTTAATAGCTGGAATTCTAATTAGTTTAAACATTTTCATTCACCCAAATAGTATGATTATGTGAATATTTGAGTTATTGAATACGACATGAATTCTGAAAGTATTTTATTTGAAAGACACATCAACCTGCAAGTATATATAGTAGTCAGCGAAAACGCATTTTGAGGGGATGAAATTTGAGGCTTTGCCTAGAAGG
Source organism: Dovyalis caffra (assembly GCA_963924115.1). NCBI lineage: Eukaryota > Viridiplantae > Streptophyta > Magnoliopsida > Malpighiales > Salicaceae > Dovyalis > Dovyalis caffra. Next base: position 1,366,092 of record CAWUPB010000957.1, on the reverse strand, counting down.
CAGAGAAAGTGTATAAATCCAGTGCTGTAACCATTAATTACTTGAATTCAATTGTTATGTAGCCAATTAAGCCCATGCTAACTTTCCCCGAAATAACAATACTCTCTTGAAAACATATCTTGCATAAGGTTTTTCCCAGAAAAAGAAAAGTGATGGCTAACGAAGGAGGGAGAAATGAAAATTAGCTTTACAAAACATGGTGCAATTATCGGTTGATGCTTGCATAGTTTATAGTGAAGAAGGTTGGTGTGATTGCAATTATCGAGAATATTTTTATCCACAATTCAGAAGATTCTGTTGGCATAAAAACTACAGTTCAATGATAGAATTCGAAGTATGCACAACTTTTCATTTAGTCATGATCCGAACTTGAGGGAAGGATCAAGGAAGGACAAATATTTCACTTCATTGGCTTTTATTTTCTACAGTGGCAATGGTGTTGACTTGCTGTTGAGTATCGATCTTTTTTAATGCAACAGCTGATTAAATGCCATAAACTACAGGATAAACCTTGATGCAAATTTGATCTTAACCCTTTGTATTATTGCTGATGAGGAGCGGAGGACTTGATGAGTCTTCTCTTTATTCAAATGATACAAGTTAGTTGAGCTCTTTAGTCTTTTCACCATTTTTGTTCTTGTCTGTCTTTTCATAAACTATGCTAATTCTTTATTTTTGTGCTCTTTGTTTTCATTTGAAGAATAGAGGCTTCCTGAATACGTGTTCTATTATTTAATCAATGATACTAGATTTTATAGTGTGCATTTGTAATATTGTTTTGCTTTTGATGTACAGCCCATACCATGTAGGTTCCTAGCTGTTGCACTTGCACCCCTTGTTTGCAGATTTGGTTATATAAGGAGCCATTATTCTGTCACTAGAAATGTGCATGTTGCTCCTCATGGTTGGCATTTGTCTTTCTAGGTTGATCATTCTTCTTTCCAGCACAACATACTCTGTTCATTCATCGCACGCACGCACAAAGACATAACACACACAATAGACAATGCAATATATCCAGAAGTTTATGCTGAAAAAGTAGTGTTTGCTTGTGAACTAATTTGGAATCGTTTTATCCTTGAACAAAAATCAACCAAAACGAATATTCAATACTCACCATTTTGTTTCTGTGCTGATCTTCTCTCTTCTTTCCTCCTTCCAATAGGGAGAAAAGAAAAAGGATCTTATTTCTTTCCAGAAGAGCACAAGCTATTGGTTAATTCTCAATTCATTTCAACATGCGCACATGGACAAGCCACATTTCATCTATAGGTTTGTGGAGAAAAAATATCATACTATATCAGAACATGCCCTGATATAGTGATATGGTATACTGGATAAACTATTCATCTCATTGTGGCTGCAGTATCAAGAAGTTAAATTTGATAAAAAAATGGATGGACTTCGATGCAATGATCAACGTTTCTTGTTGCAGTCAATAGTGCTAGTAAATCAGATTTATACACTTTGCTGTGTATGCTGATAAGAATGATTGGATGAGAAATAGTTTCTATATTTTGTTTCTCTTTAATGTGCAGTCTCAGAATTAATTTCATCAATACAATGAATCTGAGAAAATATCTGGAGTACGTTTCCACTCTTTGAATATCTATGATAAAATTACATGTTTTCATCTGTCTCTGTGCTTCGAATTTTTTGAATCTTGCTCTCTGCTAACAGAACTACAACTAGTGTTTTCTGTGAGTATCAAGTTTCTGGCCCTTTTTAGAACTGTTCTTATCACTCTTCTTGTCTTTTTTCTCTGGTTTTGTGGCCAAGGAAGAATGGAGGTTGAAAAGACCACCCTTGCTGTGCTTAAACTGTACTGTTCCATGACCATTCTCATGGGTGTTTTGATGATGGGGACCGGAGGAAGCATCAGAAGCCATGGAGTCATCACTGTCTTCATCAGCAGCAGCAGCATAGCGATGATTTTTACTCACATTGTGAGCATTGTAGTCATTACCATCGTAACTGCATTCATCATCATCTTCTTGCATAGGAGAGCCAAGATACATTGTCCATCCAGATTCGCTGCTGCTACACCCTTCAGCACCTAAAATGTGTTTGTATGAATCCATTACCGATGCCGAGAGCAGAGTTGAATGAAGCTGAACAGTTCTCGTTGGAAAAATAATTTTCTGCTGTCTTTATGCTGGGATTTGCCAAAGAAGGAGAGGGAGAGACAGACTTGTGAAACGAAGTTGTATTTTGAGGACTACACAAAACCCCTTTTTATGGTGTGCTAGAGTGAGCTTTAGCACAGATTAATTCTCTCTATGTATTTTCTAAGCTATCCTTTTTAACAACCAAAATACAGGGTATCATAACTAACTCACAGTGTGGAAAGCTAAAAAATAAAAGTCTGAAAACAAATGGGGTTCTCTCTTGATCTTTATTTAATTAAGAAACCTAAAATAATAATAAAATCATTTTCATTTTGTCGCTGTCCTCCTAAATGTGAAACCAGCTTTTAGTGCAGAACTGGTGAGCCCATTTCATAAACGTAAGAATATCTCTTTTAATCAGTTCTGTCTTGTAATCAGAAAGCAGAAAACCCCATTCCTCAGTTCTGGAAAAATGAGACCCATGTCCTTAACCATGTTAGGGCATAGCCTCCCCACTTCCTATTTTCCTTTCAAGCCTTTAATTCTTGTCTTGTCAGAAAGAAAGGTCAGCTCGTAGAGAGTTACCTAACCGGTTATTGACATTCTAGATTAGAAATGTGGGGGGCTACCTAAGATCTGCTTGCTTTTGTTCTGTCATTTCTTGCTTGCTGCTTTTAACGCTGGCTGGCGTCTTTTAGTCACTTGGATAGAATGAAGCAAAGTTTCTTGTTGGTCTGACTGAATCATAGTTAAAAAGTGAAATTAACGTTATCTGAAACAATCCTACTGTCAGAATATTGACGTTACACTTTTCAGTTATTTTCAGATCTTGGAAAGTTAGGGGAAATGAATGCGGAATGCTTGAAGGTGGCTTTGTTACATCAGGGTTATTTGTTTTTTGTGTTCTTATTCTCTGTTTCCATCAGGGATTGAACAAAAACTTTGCGGAAAAACTGGTATGAAAGATGACTCTTGTGCTGATTGATTGGCCAATTTTGGTGTGCTTGGTAATTGGCAGGTTCCTGTTTTTTTTTTAGCCCCAGGTAATTATAACTTGGATGGGAAATTAAATGAGTTTGTTCCTATTCCTAGACTAGACTTTTTATGTTTCATTACTGGTTATTCTAACTTCCAAATCCTTGATTCAGATGATAAATGGCTTTGCTTTCTACATTAGTAGAAAGAAATTTCTCATCAATGCACCAGTCTAAATAGATAATATGATTAAGTTCTGACAAAAAAAGAAACATAATCTTGATGTCTGAAATTTGGTATGTAAGAAACAAAAACATTGATTAGTCCCATTTATATTTTTCACTGTAAAGGATAGACAATATTACTTTGCCTTTCCAGGATTTGCATTATTGATTGGAATTTGATCTAGCCATAGGTGAATCCCATGACTTGGTATAATTCTAGTTTTGGGGAACCATGGTCGTATATGTGTAACTATTTAGAGTCTTTGGATTCAAACTGAAAAGCAAGAATTTAGTGTCAAAAAATGATGAGTGGTAGAATATTTTAATTTTACTGTTGGACTTCTTACAAAAAATATTAAATTGCTAGTTTTGATTCAAATGGTTAAAAAACTGTTACACATGTCAAACAAGGCTAAATGGAACCTTTGACTCATTTAAAATCGGGTCTTTGAGTTTTAAATTTAATTTTTAAAATCTTTAAATTTTTAATTTTTTGAGATTTAGTCCATTTAATAATTTTCAGCTATCATTATTTCTTTTAAAAAGAAATTTAATTTTTGATATTTTGAGCTGAAGTTTTGCACATATATTAAAAAAATCTAATCCATATTCTCAAAATAATCTTATAATTTTTCAAAATTAAAAGGCATATTTGTTTATTTTTTGAATATTAAAAATATAGAAAATCAATAAAAATAAAAAATAATTTGAAATGATTCCAAATTTTTTAATGAGCTCTATATAAATTTTACTCGAATAATTTTTATTATAAAATTATTTGTGCAATTGTTAATTTTTTGAGATAAATAATAAAAAACTAAACAAATGGACTAAATTTTTTTAAAAAATTAAATATTTAAAAAATTAAATTTAAAGATTTAATTTTAAATGAAATAAATTTCAACTGCCATAAAAGAATGCCTAGTATAGCCAAGTTTATAGAGTCAAGCAAACAATTCCAAACATATTTTTCAATCTCAAATTGCAATATGATGATTGCCTCTCGGCCCATTCGAAGTTGGCCCAGCCTATATAGGAGTAGGAACAAACGACATGTCTTCTATTTTCCATTTTGTGTAAAGGCTTTTGTCTTCAATCTTCGTCCACTTTTGTTATGGTGCCACTGCCAAACATGTCGTCTTTTGTTTATAAAAATGTAGACGACTTATCCTATTTATTTATTGGAGATTATTTTTTTCTCTAGTCGCAAAAAGTAATCAATTTTTTTTTAAAAAAATTAAGTCCAACCAAATTTCTTTTTTTTTTTTTTGGCAATGTTAATATTTTATGATATTATACCTGAAACATCCGCCTATATCTACACGTATAGGTTTGAAGAGGGTTAACAATACCAATTTTTTTTGTATTACAAATAATTGATTAATCAAATTTTTATATCAATCTAAGTATTAATTGAGATTTTGCAATAAAATATTTTGTTTAATGTGAGCCATCTGTTACTAATTTCTTTGATAGTATTAAGTAAATTAGATAATAAAGAGACATATCTTTTTGACCTCATAAGCCTCGTTAATTATTATTTTTTTTATAAAAATTATTCATTAAAATTATTTTAAAAGATAAATTTATCCCTTCAATTTTAACCTATTGGTTTTCTGTATTTTTTTTAAATATTTTTAATAAATACTTTCTATAATAAAAAAATAAAAAGAAAAAAAAATTAATAGAGTCAACAAGGTTAAAAAATACTTGTAGTTTGATTATATAATTTATTTAACACCATCAATAAAATCAGTAATAACAACTCATTTTTAACAAATTAATTTAGTGCAAAGATTCAATTAACATTTAAATTAGTCAAAAAAATCTAATCAATCAATTATTGTAGTTAAAAAAATATACGGATTGTTAACCCGTTTTGAAGATCATATACATGTTAGCAAATAATTTTCCCATTTGTTACATGCCATCCAAATGATCAATGTGCCCAACTTCTCAATGTTTCTTTCAACCCATTTCGAAAAGGTGATCCCACGTGGAATATCCCAAGAATATGTTCACACCTTCAAATAATTTTGGACAACCGCCACTATTCCATCAATGTTGTCACAATATAAATGTCTCCCATTATGCACAGTTTTTTGAATCAGTTTCGACAAGACCATCATTAACCTTTTTGGGTTTTCATGCCGCCGCATCCACTAACACTAAGCAATATTGTAAAAGAAATTTTTTTGGATGAAAAATATGCATGTTAATGGCATGAAAAGTGCCAGAAGACATAGATGCCCTTGTTATCCAATGAAAATTTTTTCTAGGCTGACTAAAGAGAAAATCTTTGTGATGACTTTGCGGCATGGAGATCATTCTATCGACATAGTTCACTATGATGGGTCAGTTCTTTTGATAAGGGTATAATTCTGAGAATGTTTAAGTTGATGCTGCTTTTGTAAGTGATTAATTAATCTAATCTAATATCCCTTCGATGGTTTCAGAAGGTGTTCTACGCTATTAATTTACTACCTTTATCTACCTCAATCTCACTTTTTTCTGAAGTCTCATGATTGGGTTACAAGCTTTGAGAGGAGGGTTTATAGAGAATTTTGCCCACCATTTTTTCCCAAAAAAAAAAAAAAAAAAAAAAAAAGAAGCTTTTATATAAAGATATTGTTAAATTCTTTTGCCAATATCAATATATAAACATTGTTTAACAAGATTTGGTGAACTTTAAAGTTGTAAGAAATTCAATGTATGAAGTCCATACAAATTTTAGTTCACAATTAAGGAGGATTCTACTTGGCGTGCTCATGATTCATTGATTCTAGACATTTCACATGAAAAAAAAAAAAAAAAAAAAAATCATATTTTTATACATTTTTTTTTAATTTTTTTCAGATTTATACCTTGAAGGAACGGATTAAGTCCAAGATCCTTTATGTATGTTGTGGCGTAGCATCTTCCTCCCTTTTTTTAAGTCTCAAGTAATCACGACTCTATGCTACAAAATTTCCTAAATTTCAAAAAATTCATCTCATCATTTAATATATATATATATATATAGAAAATAATATCATTTTAATTATGGAATGTCACATAATTAGTTATTAGTTTGAGTTTATAATTTTAAATATTATTTAAAGGATCAATTTAGAAATTTCAATTATAATTTGGACAAAAATATATTATTAATTTTATTATATTAAACTTTACATTTTACACAAGCAAGAATATTAAAAGATGATACCTTATTTTATTTTATTTTTTTCTATTCTTAAAAGAAGGATGGCTTGTTGTAAAATTTTCTTACATGAGAACTTAATTAGGGAACGGACAAATATGTCCACAAAGTTTTGTGTATTTTCCAATTGAGTACTCCACCTACAGATTGTCTCAATTGAGTTCTTCACCTATTTAAATTTTGATAAATCAACCCCATCATGATCTATAGTTAATGATTCATTAAATAGTCACGTGAGATCACTTTCAGCAGAAATTTTGGCGCAAATTTGAACTTGTAAAACCATTTTTTTCCAAATATCAAATAGATACATTTCAAAGCATGAATCAAGTCCCATGTCTTATTGACCAGCTTTTAGCACCAAAAAAAAAAAAAAAGTCTTGATGAGCCAAAGTTTTATGCCTATCACAATATGCCAATTTAATGGTTCGTTACTTGTAGATTACGGTGCGAATTACTTCACCAAAATCTGAATAGATGGAAAATTCAAGTGGAAAGAAGGTTGTTGAAGGACCCAAATGGAACAGACATGAAAGTTTAAGAACAAATTTGTTTTTTCTCCTAAAAAACCCGTCCTTCTCAGCTCATCTTTAGCTTTAGCTTGTACTCACAAGTCAACATTATCAACAGCCCTTGAAGTATACAAGGACTATGGTTCTGCCTGCACAGTAATTATAGCATTATAATCAAGGGTGGAGTTAGGAATTTGAGATTGAGGGAGCCAGAAAAAAACATGTTAAGATACAAAAATCATTTGCACAAAAATAAAAAGAGTAAAATTATATATAATAGTAGTAAAAAAGTAATCAAAATTTTTAGACAAAAATGAAAAAATCGATTTATACTCAACAACTATAGTAAACATATTTCAGCAACTGCTAACACAAATTAAACAAGAAATTAAACAAAAGAAGATAGCATTATCGTAACCATGACAAAAACTTTGCCAGGTTATAATTAATACAACGTAAATAAATTAAGGCTGCTACAATATTAGCATATTGGCCATTGATGACATTGAGCCAAGAAATAAGAAATCTATACTTGCTGGGCACAACTCAAGTTTGAAGAATCGATTGGTGTTGCTAGATATGTTGGCTTGTCGTCTCCGGGCATGATGACGATAGTCTTTGGCTCTGCATCAAGAACCAGCATGCTTATAGGCATCGCAGCCGAATTTTCTTCTTGATCACTAGAAGAATTTCCTGAGTGTTTTCTGTAGTAAGAAGTACGAACAAGCTAAAGTTATCAATGCCACAGCAATGACTAATGACATTAGGCCTAAGCTGCCAAATAGGTAAGGTACTGGAGAATGCCAAAGAATACTGATTGTTGATCCAAGATCATTTGAAGGCCTCATCTCTCTCTCTTTATCTGTTTTTTTTTTTTTTCTTGATTTCTTTGTAGATATCGCTTTCTCTTCTAGAGATACATGGAGATAGAGGGTTTTGCAAGAGCAGTGATATGAGGTAGGTGAACATGTATTTATAGAGGAAAATTTATTTTGCTTGGTTACTAGAATATTGCATTTGCATTTGAGAAGAAGATTCCTTATGCTTTCACTAGCTGCCACACATTAACGCATGGTTAGTGATAACCCTTCAACTTTTTGGGAATGATTAGCATTTGTTTCATGCTCCCTAACGTCTAGAAGGGTTTGTGATTAAATTTTAGTCCTTCTACTATGTCATAAAGAGAGTTATATTAGATTTTTTAGCCATATTAGGAAAATACATTACATACAGTGTAAATTCGTACGATTTTTTGTTATATTTACTATATTATCTTTTAAAATTGAACGTAATTGAACATAAGAATCTGTGAATTGAATTTTTGTAGAGTAAATTAGTAAATTCTGATAGTCAATTCTTTAAATTTTTTGACAAGAGATCGACATTTTATCTTTGTCCAAAGAGACCCTTCCATTTACTTTACACCCATTTTAAAAAGAAATTATTAATTATTATATTATATTTATATTTTTCTATTTTTTTTAAATTGTTAGTTATCAAATTCAATCATTCATTATATGGAATCAATACTAATTTAAGAAGATAAATTATCTAAAATAAGGTGGTAAATAAAAAAAATATTAAGTTAATTAATAATGATCAAGTTTAAAACAATTATTAAAAAAAAATTTATTCTCAAAATCAAAATTTTGAAATGCAGTAAATGTCTATAAGAATAAATATTTTTCATGTAACAAAAAATTTTCTTTTAAATTTTTTATGTTAAAAGTATTTGTACTGATAAAGAAAAAGTATAAAGAATATTGATTTTTTTTTATTTTTGTTAGTGAAAAACAAAAAATAGAAAAAAATGATTTTCTTTATCATTCAGAAGTATTTTTAAAAAGCATATTATTTAAAGTTTTGATAAGAAAATCATTTTGGAACAGTGCAAATAAAAAGGGAGAATCTCTTTATGAAAGAGAATATATTTTAAAGTTTTAACAAATTAAGGCATAGAGCAGAACAAGTTTCTTTGACTCTAGTTCGTTTGTATGAGTTAGCCGAAACACTGATTTTTTACAGAAGCAAAAAGAATAGAAACGCTGATTGATACTCATCATTTAATATATATATAACTTTGTTTGCTTAGAACACTATTGTGTAAAGACTACTACAGAAACATCATTAATTAATTCTTTGTTATGATGGGGATGGCGTTTCTTAATATTGATGGAAGAAAATCTATGGTGATCATCACGTAATTGGCTAGTTGAAGAAGTGGCTGCCGGTGTTGCTAGATGTGTTGATTCGTTATCTCCAGGCATTATAACCACAATCCTTGGCTCTGCATCAAGCACTGGCAAATGGATAGGCATTGCTTGTTTTTCTTGCTGGTCACTTGGTGAAATTGTTGAGCCTTTTCTGTAGTAAGAACATGCTAAAAAGATCGATGCCACCACAACACTTGTAAGCATTAGACCTAAGCTTCCAAATAGGTATGGCATTGGAGAATGCCATACATCGAATGTTGATGTAGAATATTTTGTAGGCCTCATGATCTCTCTTCTTTTTTGAACTTTTAGCTCTCTCTCTCTCCTACTCTCTCTTAAAATACACAATTTCGATTGTTCAAGTGCACTGAAATAAGGTTGGTGGATTATGTATTTATAGAGGAGGATTTGAGTTGCTTGGGATTTGCTTACGACACCTTAATTAGTTGATATAATAATGCATGCCCTTGCATTTGTGATGAAGTTCCTGATTGTGCTTTCACTAACATTATTGATGGTTAATGATATATCCAATGTTTGGAAAGAGGATGAAGAAACGTTAGAAAATTTGTCAAAATTGCCGGTTTGAACTCTCATTGAATATAACAACAAAAATTGGACCAACATTAATACATTATTGGCTAGTAACTGTAATAAGCAAGTATTAAATTAATTTTTTCTTTTTGGGTTGGATTCCTTTTGGAATATTATTATTGATCACTGAGTTACACAAAGTAATTAATTAGCTAGGTACATTCTCCTTTATTCTCATTTAAAAAACTTAATCCTTCTTGTCATTAGGGATGGCAATGGGGTGGGGTAGGGCGGGATCGCCATCCCCATCCCCGCCTCATCCCATTAAAAAATTCTCCATCCTCGCCCCGTGCTCCGAATGGGACAGAATTTACCATCTTATTCCCACCCCAAATGAGAACGGGGATTCTCGCGGGATAAACGGGGTCTCGTTTTACTATTTGTGTCCACCCCGTATCGTCCTATTTTTTTTTTGTTTTGATAGATTTTATAATGAGTACACACAATTTGCATAATTTTATTTCCCAAACAAGAGATCAAATCACACGAACTCTACTATAAGTCATTGTTGACGAGGCAAAACGGGACGGAGTGGACAAATCCCATCTCCGCCCCATCCCCGTCCAAAAAATTTATGGGGCGAGTGCCCCGCCCCGTTCCCCAATCAATACGGAGAATTTCCGTATTGACCATGGCAGAACGACCTCGAGTCGGGTCATTTTGTCAATCCTATTTGTCATCCTCATAATTCTACTATTCCAATACAACGAATTCTAGTCATTGTAAAATTCATAGAAGCAAGGAAAGAAGTTATCATCATAGTTCATATGGTCCTTTCAGTCTCATTCAATGAATCCTTACCCATACCGTTCTTTTTTTTCCCACTTTGCCCTTGGAGAGAAAACCAACTTTAAGACTATAACAGTCTCGTATGGCTGCAGCCGGCTAAATTATATATTTTGACTCGACAACCCTTAATATTTTCCTGTCCTAAAACAATAGCTGCTAAATTATAATTTATAATTTATAATGTACGTGCTCAGTAAACTTCCAAAGGTGTGTCCTTCTTTTGTCTATACTTGTCTCCCTCAATTTGGGCAAAACTTCCGCCGCCTTTATGTTTTAGGAAGAGTTTTTCAGAAAGAACAGTAATTTGTTTTTTTTTTTTTTAATAAATTTGCCTTTAAGAATGCTCCAGTTAATTACCTTTTTTTTTTCGTTACCAATAATGTGTTGTTTGGTTATAAAAAAATAGAACAACGGAAAGAGAAATGGAAGTTTTTTTTTCCCATTATACAAGTGCTTGGTTGAAAAAAAAATGAAATAAAGATAGGAATGAAAAGAGTATAAGACAAAGAAAATTACACATAACTTTATTCTTATATAAAAGGTAGGAATAAAAAAATAATGAAAATATTTTTTTAAAATAATAATATATTATATTTATTTATTATATATTAACTAATTTTACTAGTCGCTAACAACATTAAAAGGACTTTTAAAAAAGTATATTAAAAATTTATTGTTTGGTTTATTTATTAGGGATGTGAGTTAAATCATGTTTTGGAGTCACAACTAGCATTAAAGGAATTGAGAAACCTAAAAATGATACCGATTTAAAGATTTTAGGATAAAGAGTTGGTTATGTTTTGAGAATATATCAATCACCCAACAATATCTTTTTTCGAGAAAAGTATCATATTTGGTATAATCCTAAAGTTTATCTCCTAAAAAATCTATTATTTGCCAAAATTATTTCTAAATCAAAATTCCAAGTTTCTTATCTAAGCTAATTTTTTTTTTTCGTGACATTATATTGAATCGATCGTCGGACTCCGTCATCGAAGTCTCATCAATTCAATTTAAGTCTCGACAAAACTAGTATGTAGGAGAACGACCTAATTACTAAAATGTGATTGATTTGAATTAATCTCGGTCTCTATTAGATATGAGACTTGTTAATTTTCACCTAACATTTCTCTATATTTTTTATTCTTTTCCTTTTCCTTTTTTTTCTTTTTATGTCTTTTTTTTTATCATTTTCTTTTCTATCATTTTTTTCTTTTCATTCTCATTTTTTATATTTTCTAAGATTGGTGGAAAATCATCATCGGTTCTTAAAAATTAAGAGACTCAATGACTTATCAACCTATTGATTACCTAATTAAACTAAAGATTATTTAAGTAATATTCAATATTAAATAAATTTGAAATTTAGATTACCAAAAGCTTAGAAGATTAAAGCCCAAAGCATTCATATGAGTCTAAAATTATCCACGAAAATCCTAGATTTAATTAATAATGAATAATAGACTAAGCTGAATTTAAACATTAAAAGAAATTAGTAACTAGGTATGAAATTAAATAATTTAAAAATAAATAGGCAAAGGAACTTTGAAAATTCTAAATAAATAAGCCTAAGATAGAAATGAACACATGAAAGCATGCATAAAAAATTTAGGTTTAATTTTCCTAAGGAAATGACTAAAACTAAAAAAATGGAGAAAATAGAGGTAATACCATTAGACCCAGCGGGTTTTCGGCCTCGGGCCAAGCCCACATGGTAGGCATGCTTCTCTCCTCTCAACCTAGCCTAACTCTTTTTCTCCTTTTTTCTAATTGGGCCGGACTCAAACCAATCCTTTTTTCCCATTTTGGACTAGGCTATATATTGCCTAGTTTCTTTTTGTTTGGTATTGGCTGAATCCACTAACTTCTTCTTTCTTCCCTAATCCTCTCTCTTCTCTTCCTTTCTTCTTCGTGCCTCGACCTAGAATCACTATTTCTCCTTCTTATTCCCATCGACTATGAGTAACTCAAAACCAACTACACCTTACACTTCTCACTCGAGTTTATACGCACCATGATTGAAGAATTACGGAATTGAATAATACTTCTTGTGTATTAGATTGAATATAGGTACAAGGATTAAACGAGCTACAAGAGAGAATAAAAAATATAATCTAATAATGATAGCCAAAGTTTAGGGTAAACAATCCACGATAATAGGTTAATTTCCATATTTCCATATTTTCATATATTCTAATTAATGAAAATATATAATATCTCATTTACTCCCCCTCAAATCGAAGCATGAAGATCATAAATGCCTAACTTGCCTAACAAGAAGCTAAAACGAGACCTCCGAGTGTTTTAGTGAAAATATCAATTAGTTGGGACCGAGATGATATTGGTTGGGGTGATAAGAGTTTAGATTGAATGTGTTAGTAGATGAAATTACAATCAATCTCTATATGCTTAGTCCACTCATGAAAAACGAGATTGGCCTTAATATGTAGAGTCTGCGTGGTTATCATAAAACAACAATACATGAGAAGGATGTGAAATGCCCAAATTAGAGAGAAGATGATGAAGACATACAATCTCATCTGGCGAGTAGTGGCCATAGCACTATACTCGACTTCAATATAGGAGCGAGAAACAACAGATTGTTTTTTCAATTGCTAAGAGATTGAAGAACGACTATTCGTAGGATAGCCGAGCCCAATTAGCATCACAATAACCTCTTACGGATAAAGAACTATCGGAGGGAAACAAGATACCTTGGCTTAGAGCGAGCTTTAAGATAAGAGAAAACTCGAACAACGATAGCAAAATGAGACTACCTAGGTTGATACATGAACCGACTCGGAATGTAAACTGCATAACCGATGTCGGGGTGAGTGATAGTAAGATAGAGTAGACGTCTAACCGGATGATGATACGCCCAGATCATCATAAAAAGGATTGGAGTCCAAAGCAAGTTTGTGTTACCGATCCATAAGAGAAGAAGTAGGTTTATAATTAGTAAGGCCACATTCAGCAAGGATATCGAACACATATTTTCGCTGAATGAGAATAATTCTAGTTGGTGATCGTACAACCTCAAGACCTAAAAAGTACATAAGTTTGCCCAAATCCTTAATATGGAATTTAGTATCCGAGTAGCGTTTGAGCCAAGAGATCTTAGTAGTATCTATCCCTATGATGATCACATCATCGATATAAATAAGGACAACGATGAAAGATCCTAACTAAGTGAAGGTAAATAAAAAATGATCTAATGATGATTGATGAAATCCCACAGAAGTAAGGATCGAGTAAATTTTTGTACCACTTTTGTGAAGATTGGCGAAGCCCATAAAAGCGACTTTTGAAGTCCGTAAATACGGTGCTCCTCCTGTTTAATAAAACCCTAAGAAATTCTCATGTACACTTCCTTCTTAAGATCACCATGTAAGAAGGCATTGTTAACATCTAACCGATGAAGCTCCCAATTATGCACTCGAAGCAATAGCCAAGAGACAATGGATCGTTACTAGTTTAACAATTGGAGCAAATTTCTCATGAAAGTCGATGCCTTCAATTTGAGTATAACCTTTGGCCATCGGTAGTGCTTTGTGTCATTCTACGGAACCATCGAGATTAAAATTGACTTTGTAGACCCATTTGGAATTAATAGCATGTTTTTTCGATGAGAGAGGTTCAAGGGTCCGGGTTTGATTTGATTATAAAGCGAGTAATTTCTTTGGTCATAGCATCCCTACATTGCTTATGCTGCATTGTTTGAGAAAATGATGTTGGCTCATCAACATATGAGATGGTCACTAAGAAGGCATTGTGAGTGTTAGAAAATTTGGAATAAGAAATATTATGAGATAAAGGATATACCATCGAGTTGGCTAAGTGAGGAGGGGAGTGCAAGGTCTAGGACGTTAGGAGGGAAGGTGGCAAAGTATCCTAAAACCTAGATAAATGTTTAGGTAATTGTTGAACTCGAGTGGATGGCCTTTCTAGAGTTTAGTGGATCGACAAGATGGTAAATGTAGAAGATTCGAGCAATTAAATCGGAATGCGAAATAGAGCTGCTAATGGGTGGAGATGGCTATACATTTTTAATGGAACTCCGCTTGTGGATGAGAAGTATTGGGCTCAATGTGAATAGCACTGTGGACCATTGATAAAGGTTTTCTTAAAATTAAAGGGTAGTGGCTTCTCAATATGCTTGCGAAGTAGTGGACTCAAGATGGGTTATCCATGGATCACCCAAATTAGTGACATGAAAATCATGCGAGCTAGTCTCAATTTCAGCAATACTGGTGAAAGGAAATATTGTTTCAAAAAATTTCATATCTCGAGATGTGTAAATCTTTCGGCTCTCAAGAAAATATATTCGATGTCCCTTTTGACCATGAGGATACCCCATAAATATTCTTGGATTGGTTTGTGGTGTAAATTTATCTTGTGGTTTGTTATAAACATAGCCATACCATAAGCATCCAAAACTCCTTAGATGATCATAGATCGGTGGCTCACCAAACAAAATCTTATAAGGAGTCTTATTTAAAATGACTCGAAAGAGGCATATGGTTAATGAGGTATGTAATATTCAAAACACATTCTCCCTAAAATTTGATTGGCAAATTTGCTTAGAATCGGATGATCCTAGCCACCTCTAGAAGATGACGATGTTTACATTCCACTACTTTATTCTGTTATGGGGTATTGTACAATTGGTTTGCTTAATCATCCCATACTCAAAATAATGCTTCAGCAAATTTGAGTGTCTAAATTCAAGACCATTATTAGTACGGGAAATCTTGATTCTTACTTGAAATTGTATGTGTACCCAATTAAAAAAATAATATAAGATATTGATGAACTTCGATTTGTGTTTCATAAGAAATACCCAAGTAACACGACTATGATCATCAACAATTATAAGAAAGAAATGTGATCTTGAATGAGATGCGGTATGGTATAGCCCCTAAATATCACAATGTACAAGATCAAAATTATTCTTAGACGTATTTGAGTGACTAGAAAAAGAAAATTGAGTCCGTTTAGCCTTATAGCAAGCATCACAATAAAATGTTTCCAAATAATCAAACTTAACGAGATAAGTATAGAACCACCGATACTCGATTTAGTGGTAGATTTACGAGGCAGCGATGCCATAAAGATGTTGCATTACTCCTCTTTTTCATAAGAACTTTCCCCGCCTCCGTTGGTTTCAAGTGATATAGACCATCACACACTCTATCCACTCCAATCTGCTTCCTCGAGAGTAAGTCCTGTATAACATAGAAATCAAACCTAAAGACAATTCAAATCCTAAGTTAATTTACTAGCAGAGAGTAAATCAAAACAAAAATCAAGGACTCCCAAAACATTTTCAAGAGTCAAATTATTGCAAAGTTCTACTCAACCTAAAGCTTTGATAGGAATACAATCTCCATTGGGAATTTATACCGAAGGTATAATGGGATTTATACGAGTGGTAGTCATAGAGCCAATGTTACATGATATATGGTCTCCGGCCTCGATTTCAATTATCTATAACACGAGCTTACTAGAGGAAGAGGGTTGCACAACCATATGGGCCGATGGCCCTACCGGCCTGAACTACCGCCATGAGAGAGATAAGCTACTAAAATTGAGCTGGTGTAAGGGTAACCCAACCGATGGGCTACCGATCCGATTGCGAGTGCATCCTCGCTAAGAGAGGCTCTTGGCCTAGTTGAAGGCGCAAGGCCCGGCGATCTAAAGTGGGCTTTACGATCTACTCCCGTGTCTCGGGGTTACATGGGCTCCATGAAGAATTATTTCCATCTCCGACGGTATCAAATCTGCTAAAGATATGTGAATTATTTCTTACATCAATCTACCAAAATCGATATCATCATCTCTTGTCACTCGCACCAAATATGTCAAGACCAAAATCATCTCCCTTTGTTGCTACCCCAAGTCCGCTGACCTTTGTTACGGTAGGAATAGATCTCTCTCATAGTCCGTCTCTTTTCCCATTTGGTTTCCTTCATCCTAATGGGTATCCGTTTAGTGTTTAACAATTCTCTTTTGTGTCATTTGCTTTATTACAATGATTATAATGAAGACATGGTTTTTTTTGTCTCGTGAAAAGAAGGATTTGGGCAAGAGAGTTATTGCCTCCATCATGGGTATCCTTGCTTACGCCACACTTCTCTATATCTCATATTGGGCCACAATGGCATATGTTTTCCCAATTTTTGGCAAAGGCTCTAGATTGAGAATTTATGATCTTATCAAGATCACATGTGCAAATAGGCAAGGGTCTCAAGTTTTATAGCTCATTCCACACACTCTTTATCTTGCCATAAGATGTTGAGATGCTTGGATTTCTCTTGTTGTAAGAGGGCAATGGTTCTCTTTAGTTCATAGACCGGGGAGCAATACCCTTTATGAATCTTTCTTCAAAAGTCACTCCATATCTCCCTAGCTATGCTTGACATGTACTACTCGTATCTATAATTTTTTAGAAATAGAATTAAGTAACCATGATTTGATTATGGCGTTACACTCGTATCCATGCATAGTAATCTTTAAAATTGACATCGAGTTTACGTATCGATCCATCCACGAACCTTGTATTGTTATTGGATTGGAGAGTATTGAGGAGGTTACCCCTACTATACAAAATAATTTTCTCCATCTTCATTCGGAGGTTATGTGAAAAAAATCGGACTCGAATGATTTGATGGATGCAAATAATATGGTGATTTGGTATCGATTGTGCTTTTTGTTATGTTTGCAACGGACACAAAACCATCCTTATCACTGCTTGAGGAATCGATCGACATGATTGGAAAAATAGAAGAGGAGAAAAGAAAAATTATAAGAGCAGATTATGGATCTTGCTTTGATACCATAAAGAATTACGAAATTGAATAATACTTCTTGTGTATTAGATTGAATGTAGGTACAAGGATTAAATAGGCTACAAGAGAGAATAGAAAATCTAATCTAATAATGGTAGCTAAAGTTTAGAATAAAAATCCTTGATAATAGGTTAATTTCCATATTTACATATATTTTAATTAATGAAAATATATAATATCTCCTTTAATGACCCAAAACTAAATAAGACACATTTTTATCGTTTTGAAGTGACTATACAAATGACGAGTGAAAGTCACCGTCATTTGCTTAGTAAATCCAAAGAACTAGACTAAGGCATTCTAGGATAAGAAAATAAGAAAGACGAGTTTAGGAAGTTGCTTGTTAAGCTTGAGTTAGGGTGGGAAGTTGAACACGAAATGGAATGACTAAAGAGTGGTTTGTAAAAACACCTCCACTATTTAAAATCGGAATCAATAAGCTCCCGGTTCCCACTTCCTCTTTGTTTGTTTTGGTTTTACTTTGGGTCAAACTCATTCCCTCTCGTATTATGCAACATTTAGCCTAGAGAAATTTTGAGATTCAAAAATTTTAGAGTTTCAAAATCACCGGAAAATCTCTCCCTTTATTTTTTTGTCCTTTGTCTTTTTTAGGCCACTACTAAACCTTTTTTTTCTTCCTTTGTTTTTTTAGACCACTCGTCAAACCCCCCAAAACCTTCCCTTTAAAACCCTACACAAGTCCCTCTTTATACATATTTTCATGCCATCGATTGCAACCCTCCATTCCTTTTTTGTAATTCGATCTTTTGATCGATTTTGGTACAAGTTCCAGTTGCTCCCTTTTATTTTTTTCCTTTTTTTTTCTTAACATTTTCCCCTTTCGTGCTCTTATTGCGGCGTGTATTGCAGCCTAAATAGGGGGAGGATAGGCGAGCTTGGATAAAAATGATGTAAGAGGCCAAGCTAGATAAGAACTATCTCTAGCCTCTAAAACAAAAGAGATAGTGAACGAGTCTCAAATATTTGTTTCTAGAAATTTTTCAAAACGAGTCCTTTAGCTTTTCATTTTTTTATAATCACACCCTCCAATTACTTTCAATTATGTCATAATTCCTTTCGATTTTTTTTTCAATTTAACCCCTAATAGCTTCCAATTTCAAGTTGTGATTTAATGCAATTATGCCCTTGATTAAACATGTCTTATATATATATATATATATATATAGATTTGTATTTTTGTTTTTTTATTCCTTCTTATTTTTTTTAGTTTATTTTCTTATAATAATAAATCCTAAAATTAAACATAAAATAAAACATGAAAAATAAAAATATGTTAAATAAAATAAAAAAGAATAAAGTTAGAAAAATTAATAGGAAATAAATATAACTTAAAACTTGGGTTATGATAGTTGCCCCCTCTTTATAATATTGAAACTCGTAAATGTCGATTGGAGGGTGAACTTTAGATTGGATTTTCTTAGTGAGATTGGAAAGAAGAAATAGATTGAGTGGCCAAAATGGTTTAATTATTCTAGGTGGTCACGTCCCGAAAAGTAAAAATACAATGGTCTTGTTGTGAAGGACAACTCTGCTATGAAAAGTAAGACACAATGGTCTTGCTTTGAAGGATAGCCTGCCCTAAAAAGTGAAATGTGATGAACTTATTGTGAAGGACGGTCGATCTTGAAAGTAAAATACGATGCCCTTGTTATGAAGGACGACTTATTCTAAAATGTATAATGCGATGCCCTTGTTATGAAAATTGGTCCGTGCTAAAAAGTAAAATGTGATTGCCTTATTGTAAAGTACAATCTGTCCTAAAAAGTAAAACGTGATGGTCTTGTTGTAATTGCCTTTTTGTGAAGGACGATATGTCTTAAAAAGTAAAATACGATAGCTTTATTGCGAAGGGTGACTCGTCCCGAAAAATAAAATGCGATGACCTTGTTATGAAAGGTTGCTCGTCCGAAAAAGTAAGATATGATGGCCTTATTATGAAAGACAATTTTTCTTAAAAAGTAAAATGTGATAATCACTAGGCAACCTTACCTAAAACGATGAACTAGATTAGGCAATTGTGCTTGAGATGGAAAGTTATTCGTTGGGCAACTTTGCCTAAAATGATGAACTAAATTAGACAACCCTACTTGAAATGAAAAGTGATTGCTAGGGAACTTTGCCTAAAATAACGAACTAAGTTAGGCAACCCTACCTAAAATGGGGAAGGAGAAGTAGCGAGAAACGAAAGTGGAAAGAAGAAGAAGAAAAGAAAATGGGGGAAAATTTTGAGCGAGTTGGGTATTTAGGGATTCCAGTTAAAAACGGTCACTAATTTTTTTTTTTGAAATGTGCCATTTCCCCCAATGGTAACAAATTAGTGACGGTTTTTGAAAAATTATCGCTAATATATGTATTTAACGATGGTTTTGAGGGAAAAGAAACCATCGTTAAATTATATTTTGTTTTTGAAATTTTCATTTCCCCTACCGGAAAAAAATTTAACGATGATTTTAACACACCATCACTAAATTTGTTGTTTAGTGACGGTTTAAAGGAAAAAAACTATTGCTAAACCTAACTTTACCACTAGTTCTTTTAAACATTGTTTTAGAGATGGTATCTCTTATCCTGTCACTAAATTCGGTTGGTAAAAAGGCTTTTTTATTGAGCGAGTTTTTGAAATCATCACTAATTTTCTCAATTAGCGACTATTTTTAAAAACCCTCATTAAGTTCTAAATTAAAATCAACATTAGCAATGGGATTTAAAAAATCATCGCTAAAAACAGTCTTATTTGACCAAATTAGCCATGGTTTTATATAACTCTCACTATAAAAAATTTGACCATAAATAGCTATGGATTGCTTAAATCTATAGCTATTTCATGTTTTTAGTGATGGCTATGACAACTTTTTTTAATTCATAAATTTATTATAGTGTGTATTTGATTTGGATAAGATAGTCACATGTGAGAGAGAAGTTTGCTGAGTTTTACATATGAATGGAGAATCTCGTATTGATTAGGAATGAGAAATTTGAGATGCTTATAAAAAGACAGAGTCCTAACCTAACAATTTAGCTTTTTAGGTTGAAGTGATGTCTCTCATATAGGTCTATGAACAAACCCAAGTGATTTTTTAATACATATCTCTTCTACATAACATGTATAATGTTTTTTATTCGTAAATGTTTTACCAACAACAAATGCTCCTAAATTGCTAGTTACATCTTAATTTTATGTTGTTTAGTACTCACCTTCCTTTCAGATTTCTTGCTGTTAGTAAAACGAACTCTCTACTTTTTCTTTTGGTACATTGCACAATTACTTTTGAATTCTTTCTCCAGTCTCCCGCATAGTAACAGTTGCAAAACGCATAATTATGACAACATATGCTTTATGTAGTAAAAAATTAATGATTCTGGAATATTTTCTTCCTCTTTTTTCTTTCTATGACAGACGGTTAGCGTGCTTAAAAAACATTATAAAACTGTAATTTATATAATTGCTTAATTAGTTCGTTTATAGTGCATACTTAATGCTGCAAAAGTTATGGACACAACTCATTTTCAATGCTTTGTATAAATGCTATGTCTAGTGGCCACTAAACATAGCTTTGATTGCTATTGCCAGTGGGATTGGAAAGATCAATGCAACTTCGTGAAAATCTTAATAAATAAATAAATAAATATATATATATATATATATATCGTTGAAATTTTCTTCCTTGTTTCTGTGGGCAACCGTTGTATTAATCTTTTTCCTTTGTGTCAAATAACTTCCATATTAGTGTTACTAAATCCGGTTGGATAGGTTGACCTGACTAAAAATCTCATGATTTAGCTACTTAATCGATTTGAATTGATGTTAGATATTAAGTACACAAGAGATTCGATCAAATTCAGATAAACCTCGTCATAATGGGTCACAACCGAACAAATCTAGGCACTTAACCTAATGGATCAAGCATTAGCCTAGTTTGGGGGGGGGGGGGATTGTAACTTCGGAAGTTAGAACTTGGTACATTCACATATTGAAATTATATACTTACCATTTTTATCATTTATTGATTATGCATTGTAGATAAACAAAAAAGAAGTCCTCTGTTATTTTATGGAGAAAAAAACTATTTATTATGTAGGACAACTTTTTCAAATGATTTTGAATTATAGTTAGAGTGTCTTTGTGAAACCCGGGCGAACACCCATTTCTATATATAATGTTCCCTTATTAAAAAAAAATATTACTTTTTAGTCCCTAATTTGCTACTTTTAAATTCTTTTTATGGGTATGTATGAATGATTTTCTTTTTTCAATATATTGATAGGCTCCATATAATTTTCTAGCTCCATCATTGCACCTCTCTCTCTCTCTCAAGTTAAAGGAAAATCAATACACCATTTTACTTCACTCACCTAATTGTCTAATGCAACCATTTCCATTACTTCATTTTTATTGCAAACAGAAAAATTTGGGGTCAATATCTATCATCATGAAAAACTAGGAAGCCTAACGGAGATAGCACTGTTGCATATACCTTTTTGTCAGCTAATGAAAGATGACGTTGGATGCAGTCTTCTTTAGACTTTTACAAATCAGGTTTTAAAAAGTAGCACTCTCTTTTTACTTGCTTCTGTTTCTATTCCATGCTAATCTTTTAAGTTTTTCCTCAGCTAATTCCTATCACTAAATAGCCGTAAAATACATTTTCGAGCCGCCACGTCTCTTGCTAACCTAATCCAACACTATAATTTATCAGACCCACCACACTGTTTCTGACGCGAGGTTTTTCATTTTTGAGCAAGCACAAATGAAACACAGATATATATAAATATGGGATACAAATGATTTACTGCATAGGTGTCTGTCTT
Organism: Dovyalis caffra; assembly: GCA_963924115.1. Lineage (NCBI taxonomy): Eukaryota > Viridiplantae > Streptophyta > Magnoliopsida > Malpighiales > Salicaceae > Dovyalis > Dovyalis caffra. The sequence goes on along the minus strand of CAWUPB010000957.1, from coordinate 1,343,800 downwards.
TAGATAATTATTGATCGGAAGAGTCACATGCAAGGGATATATAACATCTTCCAATGCACTTAAAATTTTGTTATACGTACCTGGAAGTTTAATTACACTTCGAAATTACAACCAATGAACAGATTGAATGATTATGCGTCTTATGTTTGAAAAGGTGAACAAAAAATGATACTTAGAATAGTTCTGTTAATGAAATATGGATCAGGGTGTCAATTTCCAATAGAGATTTCATGCCTCAAAAAGATAGCATTGATGTGGTTTAAAAAGAAAAAAGAGAGGAAAAAAAAAAAAAAAGATAAGCTTTCAGTTCTGTTATACAGCTGGTGTCCAATTTCTCATAGCTTAAACTGATCAAGATGTAAAGCCTTATGTCATATATATAGCTGTAATTTGATGTGTGACAGATTATGACCCATAAAAGATCTTATTTACATCATCAATAGAATTTTTCATTCTATTGTCTAGTTCTTGGTATAGTTAGTGACCTAGCAAACTTGTCCTTTGCTCCTTTAGTTATCTCTCTTGCTAGTTCCTTCTTCAATTTCTAAAACAAATAAATGTGAACAACCTCAGTTTAACGGACCAAATGTTGCAAGACTAGCCTTTTATTGCTTATTTTTTCTTCTGCTGTTAATGTTCGAGAACTTCCTTAAGCTTCTGCAAACATTCTTAACCATTAACTCTTTTGTTGAATTCAGAAGAAAAGAGATGGATTTAGTGAATTGGACGAAATATTGAAGCTGGAGTCTTTCACTAATATGATACCAAAGAAACAGTAAACAGAACAATCCCAATATTTCATAAAAATTGGAAACAAACAAAATGATTATACCACCAAGAAACTATCATTATATTTTATTTATATACTCATGATTTTACATATTCACGCATATTTCAAAAATAAAACAAAACCCAAAAGCTGAATCACTACAGAATATGTTAAAGAGAACTACAAAAAAGGAGTGTCTTCCTTTCCTAGTTGAAGCTGGATGGATAGCTAGATCAACTTAAACTTGTTCCTTGTGACAATTGCAAGAAACAGGCTTGGCCAAATACGTTGGATTCTCATCCCCAGCCAAGATCACAACAATTTTTGGCTCAAAATCTACCTGTGATTCCACTGGACTTTCATCTTCAGCCTCGCTTCTTAATGTGTTGGGCATAGATTTTCTAAAGGAGCAAGCAAGAATTATCAATGCTACTGTGATAAGCCCCAACATGAATGCTAGACCAACAAAGACGTAAGCAACGGGTGAATTCCGATGCCAGAATTCCCCATGAGCTGTACCCACTGCTGTTGAGTTGGTAGCGGGCCTCATTTCCAATAAGCTCCTCTCTTTTTCTCTCTCTCTTTCTAGTTTTTTTTTTTTTTAGTGCAATATATTGGGGTTAATGAACCTTTTATTTATAGCATGAAAGTTAGTTCCACAGTGAATATTGGATTAGAACAAAGAAATATTGGTTTCGTGCAGTCACAAAGAAAAGAAGCTATCGGTTTTGTAAAGAAAAGATAGATTCTTTCTTGAGGTGAACTACTTCTGCCACAAAAGTCTCATTTTGTCGAGAACCATTTTCCTACCAAGTTGAAGCAGAGAATGATTGAGACGTTTGCGTTTCCAAGCAGCTGCGTCCGCTGGCAAATTCAGCATATAAAAAGAATAGAAAAAAAAATTTTAAAAAACACAACTTTTTATGACAAAAGTGAAAGTTTTCAGGAGAGAGAAATATTTTATTCAATTGTACATTGAGTTAAGGCATTATAAATTTATAAATAGAGAGGTTTTTTTTTTCTAATCTGTTTTATTAGAAAAAACATATAAATTCTAAATTATAGTGATAGTTATTATTTAGAAAATTAACTCAAATACTTAGGAGACTAATGATCTATTTTCTAAAATAGAATGATTTCTAGAATAAACTAATCATAAAAGATCTTTCTATACTTCTCCTCAAATTGGGACATATATGTTAATCATTCCTAGCTTGCTTATTAGATCTTCAAAACTTGGTTTATGCAAACTTTTAGTTAAAATATGAGTTGTTTGAATTTTAGTAGGGATATAAATCATGCACGCACTTCCACTCGTTAATCTTCTCTTTGATAAAGTGTCGATTAATTTTTATGTGTTTTATTCGATCGTGATGGATAGGATTTTGAGCTATACTCACTACTTGTTGTCACAATACATCTTCATGGAAAAGTTGTTAAACATCTTCAGTTCACTAACCAATCTCCCTAGCCATATTCCTTCACATATACTTTCGGCCAAAGCTCGAAACTTAGGTTCCGCATTGCTTCTAGCAACTATAGGTTGCTTCTTACTCCTCCAAGTTATAAGATTACCCAAACATATGTGCAATAACCTAAACTTCACCTTCTATCTAAAGGAGAACCCGGTAAGTCTACATTAGTATAAACTTCTATCATTCTATGTTTACCTTTCCTAAAGAAAAAACCTCTACCGGGAATATTATTTAAATCCCTTAAAATTTTACTAGTCGCATTGAGATATGTCTCCTTAGGTGAAAGCAAAAGCTGACTAATCACACTTACCGATAAATGCAATATCCGGTCTTATGAGTGACAAGTAAATCGGCTTCCCTATAAGCCTTTGATATTGTTCTCAATCAATTTCTCTACCTCCTTTAATATCTAACTTAGTATTTGGATTCATAGGTGTCTCGGTTGGTCCGTTACCTAACATACTTATATCTTGAAGAAAATCAAGTACATACTTTCCTTACACAATTTTAATCTTTGATTTTCTTCTAGTAACTTCCATACCAAGGAAGTACTTTAGAGTTCCCAAATCTTTCAATTCAAATGCTTCGACTAGGTACTTTTTTAAAGAAGTTAATTCTATATGATCATCTTCCGTTAGGATAACATCATCCACATATACTATAAAAATGGCTATTTTTTCCATCTTTAAAGTGCTTGTAAAATAATATGTCGTCAAATTATGCTTAAATAAAACCCCTACTCTTGATAACTTGAGTAAATTTTCTAAACCACTATCTAGGAGACTATTTCAACCTTTAAAGAGATTTTTTCAATCTGTACACCATGTTGTTCTTTCTTTCAAACCTAGGAGGAGCATCCATATAGACTTTGTAAGTCACCATTCAAAAATGCATTCTTTATATCCAATTATTATAATGGCCAATCAAGATTAGAGGCTAAAGAGAAGAACTCTTACTATATTTAGCTTTTTCCACCGAAGCAAAGGTCTTTTGATAGTCAATTTCATATGTTTAAGTAAAGCCTTTGGCCACAAGCTTGGCTTTGTATTGATTGATACTACTATCGGCATTGAACTTCACTATGAAAACCCATTTACAACCTACTATTGTCCTCTCTTTATGAAGTTCTACAATATCCCATATGCCATTTTTATTCAAGGCACCTACTTTTTCTTAAACAACTACTCTCCAATTCAAGTCATCAAATGCTTCTTGTATATTTTTGGTACCTCTATTCTTAATAGTGACGTAGTAAAAGCATGAAATTCATAGGACAACCTTTTCATAAGAGACAAACCCGGATATGGAATGTTAGGTATAGGATCGATTCTTTTTCTATGAGCAATTGGAATATTTAGGTTTGAAATGTGATTTTCGAGCACAATATCATGCCGACCGAGTTCACTAGTACTTTCGATAGTAGGACTTAGATTCCGGTCGGACTCTTGACCATGATGAGTTTTAAGTTTCTCATCTTTTTTAGAATGTTTCCTATATGAATAAATAAGTAATTATGACTGAAAGTTATCTCCCCTTATTTCCAATGGTTGTTTGTGTGTATTGAGTGACACAATATGCCGAGATTTAATATTAGGAATTAGGTTTGGAATTGAAGAGGGAGGTAAGGATAAGGATTTCATTTTAGGTATATCCTAAGACTTATCTTCTTTTGAAATCTCTCATTGAAGATAAGTATTCGGAAAAAAAGATTGAGACCGAAAAAGAAACATCAATGGATACGAAAGCACGATGAAGTGATGGAGAATAACATTTAGACCTATATCGAGTGGGAGAATACCTAATAAAGACACATTTGATTGATTTTGGGTCTAATTTAGAGAGATTTTAAATATGTACAAAAAATGTAGAACCAAAAGACTTAAGTGGTTTAGAGGAAATAAAATGAAAGTTTGGTAAGTTTTTAGCAAAGTTGATAAAGAAGAGTCAAATTTAAGAACTCGAGAAGGCATTCTATTTATGTGGTATGAGGTCGTTAAAAAAACTTCCCCTCCCCCAAAGATATTTTAGGATATGCATGGTAAACATTAAGGCTCTAACGACTTCGGGAGGTGACAATGTTTCCTTTTTGCCATAAAATTTTGCTCGGGTATGTTTGGACATGAACTTTAATGAATTATTCCATTAGTTTAAAAGTAGTGTCCAAGAATTGCATTAAAATATTCCTTTCCATTGTTAGTTCTTAGTGATTGGATAAAGGTATGAAATTAGGTTTTTATCATTGAATGGAAAGTTTGAAATTTTTTTATAGTCTTAAATTTTTCTTTCTCGAGTATGGTCATCGATAGAGGTGATGAACCACCGTTTACTAGAGTTATTTTTTACATTAGATGGTCCCCATATATCATTATGAATTAAGGAAAATGGATGAGGCTCTTGGGATAGTTGGATTAGGAAGGATGTTACGTTTAGTATAGGATTTTTATTGATAAATAAACTTGAAAACAAATGTTTGAGATAATAAAAGTTTGGATGTCCTAACCTATGGTGCCACAACATTATTATATTATTATTGGGAATCGAAGTAAAGTCATTCTCAATCATAATAGCTTGCTTAGTCATGTATTTGTCATCCCTAAAATAGTAGAGTCCTCGAGATGGTGCCTTCTTCTTTAACACTCGCTAATCATCATTCCTAATTCCAAGTTCTACAAGTATACAAGAGTTGCTAAAAATGATAGCAATATAGTTAACCTCGTGGGTAATCTTGCTAATAGAGATCAAGTTACAAGCAAGATTTGGTACATAAAGAACATAACTCAAAGAAATCTCTTTTGAGAGATGGCTTAAGCCTCTTTTAGTAGTAAGAGAAAAGGTACCATCCGATACTTTAACTTTAAAATTAATATGACAAGGAGTATGGGAATAAAACAGAGATAAGTTACCCGTCATATGGTAAAATGCCTAGGAGTTAAGAATCCAAGTATTTGTATTTTTTGCATGAAAAGTTGTACGTTTATGGGTAGAACCATTGACAATTGTACTACTCATTTTTGATTGACCTAACAATTTCTATAACTCGTTCCAATTGAGACTTGCTTAGGAATACACCATTTGACTCATTGTTGGAACATGTTTTCTAAATTTTCTCCTCTATCGTTACTTGAAAACTTTTTTTATTTATTCCTCGAGGCTTTCAATTCATTTGTTTTCCACGGATATCCTAATAGGTATCATAGGTATGACTAGCTTTATTGTAGTGGTTACACCAAGGACATCCTTCTCCCCGATTATTTTCATTATTTTTTTTATTTTCACCAAATATATCATAGGAATTGCTTACGACAAGAGTTGTTGTATCAATCGACCTTTCTCCAGCCCAAGACAAACATGGACTCCCTTTTTCCACTAAGCATAACACGTCTACTACTAGCTTCTCATCTTACTTTTATAAATGCTTCATCAATAGAGGGTAATCGTTTATGCTTTAGTACCCTTCTTTGTACCTCTTTAAGCTCTTGTGTAAAGCCAATCAAGAACTCATATAGTCTTTCCTTCTCTAAATGCCTTTTGAACTTCGGATTACCTTTAAGGTCTCTTAATGTACTTCATAATGCATATTCAGCTTATGCTAAAGTATTTATAACTTATTATAATACTTAATTACATCCATATTATCTTGTCATATTTCCTTCAGTTGAGTTTTAATCTCAAATACTTGAGATGTATTTTCAAGGTAATCTTGCTAATAGAGATCAAGTTATAAGCAAGATTTGGTACATAAAGAACATAACTCAAAAAAATCTCATTTGAGAGATGGATTAAGCCTTTTCTAGTAACAAGAGAAAAGGTACCATATGCTATTATAATTTTAAAATTCTTGTGACAAGCAGTATGAGAATAAAACAGAGATAAGTTACCTATCATATGGCCAAATGCCCTAGAGTCAAGCATCTAAGTATTTAAATTTTTTGCATGAAGAGTCTGTACATTTATGGTCGAACCATTGACAATTGTACTACTCATTGTTGAATTGACCCAAGAATTTCTATAACTATTCCAGTTGAGACTTACTTAGAAATACACCATTTGACTCATTGCTAGAACATGTTTTCTCGCTTTTCTCCTCTAATGTTACTTGAAAACTCTTTTTATTTATTCTTTGAGGCTTTCAATTCATTTGTTTTCTATGGATATCCTAACGAGTATCACAGGTATTACTAGCTCTATTGTAGTGGTTACACCAAGGACATCTTTCTCTTTGATTATATTCATTTTTTTCCACGGATATCCTAACGAGTATCACAAGTATTACTAGCTCTATTGCAATGGTTGCACCAAGGACATCTTTCTCTCGATTATTTTGATTACTTTTTTTATTTTCACTAAATATACATAAGAATTGAATACATCAAAAGTTGTTGTATCAATCAACCTTTCTCTAGCCAAGGCAAACATAGACTCCCTTTTTCTACCAAGCATGACACATCTACTACTAGCTTCTCATCTTACTTTTACAAATGCTTCATCAATAGAGGGCAATCTTCTATGCTTCAGTATCCTTCCTTGCACCTCTTCAAGCTCTTGTGTAAAGCCAATCAAGAACTCATAGTCTTTCCTTCTCTAAATGCCTTTTAAACTTCATATTACCTTCAAGGTCTCTTAATCTACTTCATAATGCATATTCAACTCATGCTAAAGTGTTTGTAACTCATTATAATACTCAATTACATCCGTATTATCTTGTCATATTTCTTTCAATTGAGTTTTAATCTTAAGTACTTGAGATGCATTTTCAAAGTCGAGTAATTCATCCCGATAGCATCCTAAATTATTTTGGCGAGTTTAAAGAAATAGGTAAGTGCAATTGATGTGAGATTCCATTGAGTTGATCAGTCATACCATGACTAGTGAGTGATTAAGTTCCTAATTAGCATAAGTTGGTTCCCCTTTATTGGTATTAGTGTAAATGTCCTAGATCTAACTCTGGTTTGGATAGATTTGACTTATTATAATATTATATTCTTTATTTTATTAATAAAAAAGTCTTTTTATCAATTCTTATTGTTTAGGTTTATGAATTGAATTAGATAGAAATCCATATGATATATATTGCATTAATGATTGATATAAAGATGTGATATAAATATTAATACATTTAAATGATATCATTAAATGTTTCAAGTTATAGCATTATCAAGAATGAATATTAACTATATGCGGTAAGATTTATGAGTGTTATACTCATGCTATAAGATAATAGTAGGAGATCTCATACCTATTAGCATGGTGATGCCAAAGCAAGCACTTAAATGATTAATTTTAAAGGACATATCACCGTACTTGACTCGCCATAAGAACCTATTTGATTTAGTCTATGGGAATCTCATACTAGATGGGAACAACAAGTCCTTTGACTTAAAGTCACCATAGTTATCTCATTAGAGGATTTATGTACTTTAACACTCATTTCAATAGACCTAATAAAGGGTTGCACGTGGGTGATTCGTTAGGTGCACTAGGAATTTAATGAAGATAGGTAGATGACTAAGATAGGACATGTCATTTCTTATATGCTAAAGGAGTTATCGCATTGCACTTTCGATAAATATCTCGCTCAAGGAATCTATAGCCACAATAGGAGTACACCAATAGAGCATAGTTAATTTACTCTAAGAGCTAAGACATTTGAGAATTGAAAAAAAAATTATGTAATCATAATCGAACAGATTACTAAATCAAGTTTGAGATTACACTATGATAAATTGACATGAGGAATGAATTGTATGATAACCATATTCGTGAAAAGTAAATATAGATTAATTAATCATTCTAAAGAATTAGGTAGCCATGATGGGTTACTATAGGTAAATCTTGATTTATATATCAAAAGATAAATGAGGTGTCTTTTATTTTTGATATATTTCCAATATATCTAGGAGCCTATTAAGTTACACGCATAAGTTTAAGCATTCAAATAATAAAAGAGAAACAAAGATTTTGGAAAAAGTTTCCTAAAATGAAAAGTTTCTTAAAATAGAAATTTTTTATTTTAAAAATCAGTTTTCTAATTTAGAAGTCGAGTTCTAAATTTGAAAATTAGTTACCTAAAAGGAAATTAGTTTCCTAATTTAGGTTTAAGGGTGAAAAATTATTTTCTAATGTGGGTCTCCTAAAAATATCTAACCTAATTTATTTGGATAGTTCAAATTAATTGATAATTAATTGGGTCAAAATAATTTAGGCTAGTAGGTTTAATTTAAAAGCCTATAAGATATTTTGATGAAAGAATAAATATGAACCTTATCGGATAAGGATCAAGGTTTAACAGGATAAGATAAAAAAAATCTACATGCATTACAACTCATAATCCTTAGAAGATTAGGAAACAACAACCTAAAGTCCTTTTTGAGATTTAATGCCGCCACTTCCTTGTTCTAGAAGTACAAGGAAGACACTCCCCTTATAAATAGAAGGGGAAGTGCGGCAAAAAAGAAGATTATGCTAGGCATACACGACAATAAAGGAAAAATGGAGAAAGTAGTTTTCTCCCTTCCAAAAACACGGAACCTCTCTTTCTCTTAATCGGGGTTGTCGCAAAATATTCCCGAATAGATTTTTAAAGAGAAAACATTAAACAAGTAAAAAAAAAAGGTGGGGCTAACAATCTACAACTTCGAGTGCTTCTTGTGTGGGTGCTTGAACTCGCGTGGATTATCGATAGAGGCCAAACACTTGGACGATTCCTTTTCCGTAAAGGTTAAAGTCTACACTATAAAAAGTAATCCTTTACTTACGCTTTAATTCATGTATATATGATTAGTTGATTCAACGACTTAATTTTGAGAGCCCTAGATAGAGGAATTTTTTTTTATTCTTTACCTTCGTAGGATGCATGATCCTCTAGTTAGGTCACCGAGTCTCTCTAGTAATATATCCTAACTTTCATCCCTCTCGAATAACCATAAGAATTAACCGAGACAATTCTTCAAGGATTATGAAACCACTTATGAGTGAGTAGATTTAGATTGGTAGATAAGGACACGCTTGAAGACTCCTTTTTGAACTTATTGTTTGGTGGCTTCAAGAACTCGGACACTAGGACTTTTTTTTTTTTTTTTTTAGGTTTAAGCAAGAGACGTTCGACTGGACAACAAATATTTGAATAAGAGAAGTAGACTTTGATACCATGAAAGTTTTTAGGAGAGAAAAATATTTTATTCAACTATATATTGAGGTGAGACGATACATATTTATAGGGAGAGAGGTTTTTTTTTAATAATTTGCTTCATTAGAAAAAAACGTATAAATCTCTATATTACGAGTGATGACTACTATTTAGAAAATTAACCAAAATACTTAGGAGACTAATGATCTACTTCCTAGAATAAAATGATTTTTAGAATAAGCTAATTATACAAGATCTTTCTACAAAAAGAAATAAATCAAATAAAAAAATTAAAGTAAAATAAAAATAATACTCCATTATCATAAAAGAGAAAGTCCATGAGAGATGCCTGGCTAGTTAGATGCCCTTGCTAGCCCATGACTAAGCTAACTAATATCAAGGATCATCTAACGACACTTTCCACTAAAGGGGTTTGTCCTTCATCAAGGAATATCATTCTAAGAATGTTTAATCCGCTGTTGCATGCCAAGTGAATTTTATATGAACACACGTTAGCAAACCCATAAGCAGGGTATATATCATATAATATATGTTCAAATGACAGATTAAACATAAACTAGACGTGTGAAAGAAATTAACCCAATTAGCTTATAACTTTTCAATTTGGTTTACTTGAAAGTTAAATGTTAGGATCACACACCAAGAAAAAAGAAAGAAAGAAAGATAATTGCATCGAATAAAAAACAAATAAAAGCCAATTACAAACAGATATGGTCTATATTTATTGGCCAAGAAGAGATTTCGGAATAGTACAAATTCGAAGATTTATCAGTCCTAATTTCAAGCAAATACACAGTTTTTACATGAATGTTCTGTTCATAAGAAAAATAGAATACATCAAATATATAGCATATTTCTAATACATATTGTGTAGATTGCAACAAAAGATCCATATCTTGGTGGCTCTACCCGCACATTTCTGGAATATCTATCGAAGCTCGCTACGAGCGTGCTCCTGGAAGTGATTTCATTCCAAAAAGAAGCCTCCCTCTTCCTAAGAAAGAAGGCCCCATCCTTGCGCCTAGAATTCAAGTAATAATAAAACACAAATAAATAAAAGTTTCGATTGCTAATGAATTGGTACTTTGAATTTGGTTTCTCAGCAACTCTCGAAGCTTGGACCCCCATGATTGCTTGCATATTTTAACGTGTCCTAGAATAGTTGTACTGCATAATTTCTATCCGCATATATCTCATGTTGTATATTCTGAGTGGGTAGCTAGACGTTCTTGTCAATCATGCAGTCCCTGGGAAAATCATTCTAGTTTTTGTGGCTACGGTGTGCTTCGTCTCATAAACTATTAACCTACAGTTCAACACAACTAACATTGTGTGCATTCCTTGTTTGTCATGTCACCTCGTCAGTTTAGCATAGGATGACGAAGGCCCATTATAATACAGGGACAGGTATGGTACGGACGAGATATCAGGTCTTAAGTTATGATCATCAGCATTTATATTGTTGCTGTTCTCTGGAGAGAGGATTTCCACTAAATTTTGGGATGGTAGAGATTGTAACTGTTATATATATATATATATATATATGAAATAAGTTCAGACCACGTTTTTTTGTCTGTAATTTCTGGTGGGTAGAATGAGACCAAATTGGTGGAATATATTGTGGAATTTTATCGAATAATTATATCAACCTAGATATAATATATGGATGCATTTTGGTCAACTCATCTTCGGTTGAAACTTGAAAGGAAGTTCGAATTTAAAACCTCTTTTATTAAGTTCAACATTTTTTATATTTCATATGTTATTTTAGTGGCTTTTTCGGTATTCAAGAATAAGCTAGCTTTTCACTCTCGCGATGCTTCCGAAATCCTTAGTGCTTTGACTTTGTATCCTTCCTAACAAAGAAAATAAAATAATAAGGGATTAAACAGAGGAGGGAGAGAGGAGCAGGAGGAAAAAATAATTGGTTTTTTCCTCATTTACAGAACTTCTCTGATTAGTTGAAATTTGTCGGGAACAATTGAATTCCATTTTACGGCTTCGGGTCACCGCGTCGAACAATCCGCAAGTATCTACATTTCAAACACATTTTCCATTTCTTGTTTATTCGTCCAATACAGGGAGGACGGTTGTGCCCTAGAATATAAGCAAAAGTTTAAACATTAAGAATTTAAACTATTAACCAAAATTTTAATATATAATTTATATTATTTTTTAATATAATTTTTTTAAAATTTGAAATTTATACAGATTTATATTAACTTACACTATATTTTTAATTATAAGAAAAATTAAATATTATAAAAATTAAATATATGGCCATTTGATCAGTAAAATTTTAATATCATATTAAAAAGTTATTTCAATTTAAAATCTTAAGCTTATAAACAAAGCAAAACATTGTAGTACAACTTGCAAGACATGTAAGATTACATGCAAAACACTTTTAATGAAGATAAACCAGATGGAAAATGGTGGTGCTTTTAGGGAAGCTTCATTCCTACCAACAATTATAATTTTATGATACTCTATGCTTTTTGTTTCATGTTTTATAGCTAAGATAAATAGTATTTGTCATCACTTTATTTTTACTTCATGACAAAAAAAAAAAAAAAATGAAGTGGGCTTGGGCTAACAAGGCATGCGCTAGACCGCATGCCAAGTTATGGGCCGTGCCGCCAGTGTCAAATATTGGGTTTTTTTTTTTTGGTCATGGTTTATAACCCGTCACAAATTTGGAAAAATTGTAGGATTTTAGTGATGGTTTTCAACTAAACCATCGCTAAAAATTCATTTTTTTGGGAATTAGCGATCTAGAAAAGCATCGCTAATTCCAAAAAAAAAAAAAGGTTTTTAGTGATGGTTTTATGGAAACCGTCACAAAAAATGACTTATTGGGAGATTTTTGTGACAATTTTTCATAAAACCATCGCTAAAATCCTTATGCTAAAACCCCTAAAAATATAGGATTTTAGCAATGGTTTTTTTTTAAAAAAAACCATCGTTAAAAGTAGATGAAAAAATTGGTATTTAGCGATGGTTTGATTAAAACCGTCACTAATTTGTTACCATTTAGGGGAAACAAAGAATTCAAAAAATATATAAGTTTTAGCGATGGACCGAAAATCATTGCTAAAAAAAAAATCCCTAAATATAGCTACTGCTAGATTCTTCCCTATTTCTTCTTCTTCTTATCTTCTCTTTTCTTCTTCTTTTCTAGTAGCTCCACCTCCCCCATTTTTCCTCCATTGATGCTAGTAGGTCCTCAAAACTCCCCTTCTCTCTTCTTTTCTTCTTCCCCTCCTTCTCTTCCTTTTTCCTCTTTTTTCTCTCATTTCCTTCTCCTTCTCCTTTCCCTCCTCTTCTTCGTGAATAGTGCAATAGCAGCAGCCTCCTCCTCCTCTAAATCATGAGTTGGCAGTAGCTCCTCCCTCTTTCCTCCTCCATTGGTGAAATTGGTAACTCTTGAATTTTGTTTACCATTTATTTAAATAATTTTATATTTTTTGTTTCATTATTTATTTGTTAATTGTTAGTTAATTTAATTTTTTATGTTGTTAAAGTTCATTTGTTAGTTGTTAATTAAATTAATTATTTGTTAAAAAATTAATTAAGAGCTATTTTATCTAATTATGTGTTAATTAAGTTATTTAGTTGTTAATTAAATAAATTTTGTTAAAACATTAATTAAGTGTTAGTTTATTTAATTATGTGTTAATTGTATTTAGTTGTTAATTAAATTAACTATTTGTTTAAAAAATTAATTAAGTATTAGTTTATTTAATTATGTGTTAATTAAGTTATTTAGTTGTTAATTAAATTAAGTTAATTCATCTTTAATTAAATTATTTAATTATTTAATTAAAACATTAATTCCTATTTAAAATAATTAATTACTTGTTATGTTAATTAATTATGTATTAATTAAGTTATTAATTAATGTAACTTAATTATTTGTTAATTAAATTATTTATTTCTTTAAAATTTTTTAATTAGGTGTTAGTTTAACTATTTGATTTTAATTAAGTTATTTATTTGATTTTTAAAATAAATTTATTAGTTTTTAATTTAATTACTTTAATATTGTTTAAAAATATTAAGTAGGTGCTAGTTTAGTTAATTTGTTTGTTAATTAACTTTTTGTAGTTGCTAAAATAAGTAAATTAGTTGTTAATTAAAAAATTTAAATATTATTCAAAAAAATATTAGTTGTTAGTTTAATCAATTTGGTTGTTAATTAATTTTTTTAATTGTTAAATTAAGTCAAATAGTTGTTAATTAAAATATTAAAATATTGTTTAAAATAATTAATCAAGTGTTAATTAAGTTATTTAATTGTTTAAAAAATTTAATTAGGTGTTAGTTTAAATATTTGGTTTAATTAGATGTTGAAGAAGACTTAAATAAAAATTTTAACAATGATGATCGAGATAGTTATTAGTGGTAAAGTTTGATTATCCTCACAGTTTAATTGAAATTGTTAAGGTATCATTCATTCATATATATATATATATATATATATATATATATTGTGTGTGTGTGTGAGTGTGAGTGTGTATTTTAATTTAATTATAAAATTATTTGTTGATAACAAAATAAATTCATTTAAAGTAGTTTATTGTAATATAAATGTTTTATAGTTATTATGTTTTATTAACTAATTAATGTGATAATGTGTAGGTTGTTATGCCTTGTGGTAGGGGACGTTCTCACGTGTAGTGGCTCATATCATATTGTGAGGGTCGTGGTTCGGATATTGACGATGGTAGTGATTGTGGAAGTGGGTGTAGTACTTCTTTCATTCCAGGTCGATGCCCCCCCCCCCCAAGTCCCTATCAGTATGGACCTCCATGTCCCTAAACTTCTAAACTTTCGTCCTCATTAAGGCACTTTTCCTAATACGATAATCGTTAGGTTCCTACATATGGATCATCTTCATACGTCCCTATTAGTTTGTCTTCTACACTTGTTGGTTTTACTTACGATCCTCGCATTTTGATTACTCTCGTTGATGGCAAGGAGTACATATTAAGCACATTTTTAAATATTGTTTTAGTATATTATCATATTTATACATTCATTTAATCATTAATTGTCTTGTTTGATAGCTTGTATCTATCCGATATGTGCTTTTGTTAGATCTATAAGATATTCCATAAGTATGTTGACCTATTCTAAATGACGTGGAAGTTAATTACCGAGCAAACTAAAAAGTTCTATTAGGAGGAGTTTAAGGTAGTTCGTAGCTTAATTAATTATGTTATAATATATTTAAATTAAGAAACATTAATGCTCATTTATATGTATTAATGAATATTTTTAATTTTTTTACGAAGTCTTTTATGTGGGATCGGGAGTTTGATCGAAGCATTAGGAAATCATGGTAGAGTCTCACATAAAAGCAATATTCCAACTTCCTTTATAGGTGAAGAGATACCCTAAATCAACATATATATCACGGAAGATATAAGATGCATAGTAAAAGGAATGAGGAAAACCCGAATCTCGTGCCTAATCCGAGTAGGTGGCCCGAAACCATATGAGCGAGAAGGGTGGCATTAGGGTTGGCCCATCTAGACATACGGGAGGTTCAATCACCCATAAGGAGCACACAATATGTATGGTAAATCCTATTATATATATATATATATATAATTTGTTATTTGTAATTATTGTAACATCAATAAACATTTAAGTATATTTTTTTCAACGTTAGGAGTTAGGTCACGAACTTGATGCTTATGAGGTGTTCTTGAAGACTCATGGGAAGAAGGTTGGTGATAAGTACGTATTCATCAATCAATGAGAAAAAAATCTCGGGATAAGTAATTTATAAACTTACCTCATATGTATGCTCGCTTTTATATAATTTATTGAAATTACTATTTAATATTAAAATTTATATAATTTTGTATGACATCGTCGATAAAATATTTGAGGAGAAGGTTGCTAGTCGGGGGACGAAGGGTTCTTCATCGGTCGACATCAACATGAATGAGATATTTAAGAGAGATGTTGGAGGAGGAGACGATAAGAGGAAAAGAATGTACGGACTCGGGTCACGGACCTCTCCTTATTACTCTTATGTCGGTTCATCATCTAGTTCGACCACATCGTGGTCCATATTAATGATAAATTTCGAAAGGAAATGGAGCCCAAAAATGCTAGATATGAAAAAGAGATCAAGGACCTTAAAGGTACTATTACATCCCTCTCGGGAAGTCAAAAGTGGTTGGAGTAGCAAAATTAGGAGTAATATACGATGATGTAGCAAATGTAGCAGAGGTAATTCACCAACCAATCATTCGACTAAATATCATGCATCCGATGAAAATCCTAATATGTGATGACATGTATCTTCTTCATCACAATATATATATTTTTATCACTCTTATGTTTTTATTTGCTAGAATATTAATACACTTTAATATTTGATTGGATTGGAATTTATATATTATAAAGGCATAATTAATTGAAAATATCATAAAATAAAATAAAATAAAATGATTTAGCAATGGTTTAAAACCATCGCTAAATCCTCTCACTTTGGCCATAATTAGCGATAGTTATGGAACACCGTCACTCGAATTGGTGATCTTTTTCAATTATTTAGCAACGGATTGTCAAAAACCATCACTAATTAATTAGCGAAAAGGTTTTTTGCGATGGTTTTTACATTTAGCGACAGTTTAAACCGTCGCTAAATGATTTTTTTTTTCGTAGTGAAATATATAACTTGCTTAATGAAGTTCTTGTTCACATTTCTTATAGAATAAATAAAAAGAAAAAGGAAAAAAAAAGAAAAAAGAAAGGAAGGACTGGAAAACAAGAAAAATGATAAGAAGAAGAGGGAGAAAGAGAAAACAGCTTGTATAATATATATATATAGCTTGCTTAATGAATTTTTTTTTTTTTTTTGGTAGTGAAATATATAACTTGCTTAATGAAGTTCTTATTCACATTTCTTATGGAATAAATAAAAAGGAAAAGGAAAGAAAAGACTAGAAAACAAGAAAAAATGATAAGAAGGAGAAAGAGAAAACAGCTTTTATATATATATATATATATAGTTGAACTACTAGATGATTGAGTTGGAGAGGAGGGAAATTCCTTATTGAAAGTAATGAAGAGCACATGCATGTCTCCCACCGAGAAGTTGTAGTGGAACGACTCTGTCCTTGGGAATAATTTTCCTGCAGAAAAACGAAGAAAACATTTCAAAGATTACTAGAAACCCACTTAGACACTCTGAGTTGTGCTTCAATCAAATTCCAAGTATTTATAGTAGCTTCCACTTAATTAACCCAGACGTTTCTCCTAATTTCTTTAAGCAAACAGTAAACTATTTAATCATGATAAAGGCCGCCTGACCCTTGTTATATTGTGATCATCTAATTTGCATTAGGATGTATCCATGCCTTCATAATTATCACATCTAACGCTATAGTTAGCTCTATGAATCATTGGAAAAAGAGGAAGATAAATCCTTGAAAATTGACGATTTGTAAATATTGAAAGAAATAATACGTAACATGCCAATAGGGTTAATAAGGCCATACAGCCTAACATGGTTCCACGCAATATGATGATTTTCACATGCTGCCATGACTAAAATGTGCGTCCTTTTCCTCTAAGGTAGAGAAAGGAACCCTAGCTGTAATCAATGCCAAAGAACTTCAATAAGTAAGAATTCCAATCGATAGGTTGTTCAAATATATTTTAATTGTACATATTACATAGTGGAATTGCAAATTTCATTGATGTGGAAATGCACTTCCCTTTTAGACTTATCCCCTGTAGTTTAAACAAACAATATCTTTCTACTTACTTTTGTTTTGTCCATTCACACAGCTTTTCGATTCTTTTTGCCATTCCACAGTAACAGTAAAGAAAATACATGTTTGAGCGGCCACCTGATTTGTTATCCTTATCCAGAAGGCGGATAAAACACAAGTTTTCTCCCTTTTATCAACGATAGTTGGCTAATAATGCAACAAAATGTTCTTAATGACCCATTGGGCGACCGTTTCAGATAATTGAAGACAAGTGAGAAATAAGGTAAGCCATCTTATTTTAGTTTTAAATGTTTCCGCAGGATCCACTTCAACATTTCTTATTTATACTTTTAGCAGTGGCGATTGACCAACTCTTACATTTTTATAAATGGTAACAATGTTGTTTTCAGGGTAGAATTTTAAAGAGTAAATTGTATTGTAGTTCCCATATATGGATTTGATTATTTTGTAAGTTAGTTTCCTGGTTTTCATATCGTAGGTTAATTTCTTGATCAAAGTTGGTTTTTTTTTTTTTTTGTTTTGTTTTTGTTTTTTTTGAAATTTCTACATTGTCATTTCAAATGGCATTTTAAATTTTGTTAGTTGTAGATGGGGCTGGAAACTTGATTGTCAAAGGAATATTTAACTAATTGAGCATAGGAATTCTATATTGAGTTTTTTCAATTGAAGGAATTAACTAATTATATCACTAAGAACATAGGAATCAAATAATAATTTACTCATTTCTCAATGAATCTATCTTATGAGACTATAGTTATACAAATAGACCGTTACACCCATTACATAACAGATTTTTGACATTCCATTATATTATATTTTATTTTATAACAAGTTTTGAAATTTTATTGTCCTCACAGCCATTACGGGCGTTAAAGCCGTTATTTTGTACATTTTTGAAAACAAAAATCTTAAAATTGATTCATTTGTTTCTTTTTCCCCCTCAAATCCCTATTCTTTATAAAGGCTACATGCTTTTAATTCTCATGCTTAGAATGATAACATAAAAATCATTTTGGTTTAATAACTATATACAACACCACAATAAAATTGGGATTTAATGATGGGCTATAATCTATCGGGTAAATAGCGTCTATAGTATTTAAAAACAAAATAGAGATGATTTGACGATGGTTTATCACCGACGAATGAAAGTTTGTCGCTATTTTTGACACCAAAATCTTTTCGAGTGTTTTAGTGAAGGATTAAGGACAAAATTATTACGAAAATTTGCAACGGGTTATTATGTCCATCACTATTTTTAGTTTTTTTCTTTAGTGAAGATAGATCCATCACTAAAGGACTATATCCCTTGCTAATTCTTAAAAAAAAAGGCGACATTTTGAAATTAAAAAGCTATTTATTTAACGATGGCTTAGGGATAGACGATTATGTCCGTCGCTAAATAGTGACTAATTAGCGATCGGATCGTATATCCCTAATTAAATCTCATTTTCTTTTCTTCTCCCCCCCCCCCCCCTTTCTTTTTCCTTTCCTTCTTCTCCTCCATTCGTCCGTCTTTCTCCCACCCAAAACTACCACAAAACTCCACTCATCCACTCCTCATCAATTCACACTTACTCTAAACTCTTTTCTCCCTAAAAACCCTTGTTTTTCCTTAATTTCCTCTCTCTCTCTCTCTCTCTCTCTGAAAATTTCAAAATTTTAAACTTTTAGCCTTTCCCATATCATAAAAGAAAAAGCTAAATTATTTTTTTTTTCAGCTGTAAGGATATCTTTAGAGCAGGGTATTTTAAAAATAAATTATTAAGAATGCTGACTATAAGGATCAAACTCTGGACATAACTTATAAATCAATGATTGTTTACCAGTGTCTACCATCTTGGGTTTAGCTGAATTACCTTTTTAATTTATGGGATAGGAAGGTTAAACCTTGAAGACTAAATAGCCTACAATTCGATGTTTTCTTATCTGTAGGATACCATTTTGTGGTTAGCCGAATTACCTTTTTAGTTTATAGGACTGGAAGGTTAAACCTTGAAGACCAAACTGCAATTTTATCTTGCAATTGTATCCGATATGATTGACTAAAGCCCAAGAAGATGATATAGATGTCACCCAACAATTTTTTATCATTCTTCATTGTCTAATCAATTGCAATCTCTCTCTCTCTCTCTCTTATAGATGTCACCCAACAGTTTTGGTCATTTTTCGTTGTCTAATCAATTGCAATCTCTCTCCCTCTCTTATTTTTATTGACCCTAAGTGGTACTTAAAATAATTCTTTGCAGTTGCCTTATTCCACACAAAAAAGATATTGTTCCTACATCCACGTTACCTCTACAGTACTCTCCAAGTGTGGATTTTAAGGGGCTCTTTGCTGGCGATTTAAGGACGGATCCATTAATTTATATCGTAATTATGAGAGAAATCTATAAAAATATATCCTTATATATTATATATTATGAATTTTAATTTTAATAAAATAATTGACAAAAAAATATATGTATTAGAGAATAATGACATCCTAAACGTTATAATTGATCATTGATTTTTTTTTAAATAAAAATATATAATTGAGAAGTAACATAATATTATAAGTACGTATTTATAGCTTCCCCCTAATTATTATCATTTGTACATTTCATAAAGTAAATTATAAATTAGGTCATCTAGCTTTGCAAAATAAATTAAGTAGTCTTTTGTTTTAAAAACCAATTAATTAGTTTGTTGACCACAAAAAAGTATTTTCTTTTCTCATTAATTTTTTTTATATATTTTTTACTTATATTTTTATATTTTTTTAAAACAAAAGATAAAATAAATTGAAATAGAATGTGAATGTACAGATAGATTTAAAAAAGGGACTAATTATTTAGTTATTGAAACTAAGTATACTATTCAATTCCTTTTGAAAAACTAGAGGTACTGATGTATAATTTACTCCGTTTTACGTGGGCTTCAGTTTTTTTGTTGGTTCCGCTTCTAAGCGGATCAAGACGTGAAACCTTGAACATTTCGGAACTCGAGGTGTATTTAGCTGTCATTTGATGTATGACAGATAATGACCCACAAAAGATAAAATTGACAAATATCGATCCAGCAAAACTTTACATTCTATTCTCTGGTCCTTGCGCTGGTGACCTAGCTGATTAATCTGTGAACAAACTCCAACCTGATTCTGAAGGCTTTGATGATCAAGTATTGAAGATTAGCTACCTTGTCTGTTTACTTGAATAGCAATGACAACCCTTCCTCTCTATCTCTCTCTGTTGTTTTTCTTTTTCTTCTTTTTGCTCTTAAATGAAGCATAACACATCGTATTAGCATCCCACTTTCCTTAAATTTAGGGGTAAAGCACAAGTCCAATTTTTAGAAAATAGTTAAGAGTCAGCGAATTTGACAAACTGCTGGATCATTGATTCACTAATTATTCAGATGAAAGAAACAGTGAAAGAAAGCAATAAGAAAACCTCATAACCAAGAAAACTGGAAATGAAGAAAGAAGGATTTGTGTAGCACCTAGACATATAGCATCCTTCAACTTTTATACTCATCATGTTACATACTCCCGCAAAATCATAAAAAAAAGAGGGCCAAAATTGAAGCACTGAAAAAACAAAAAGAACTACAAAAGGAGGGTGTCTTCTCTTCAGTTTCAAAACTGAAGCACTGAAAAACAAAAAGAAGTGCAAGAAGAGGTTGTCGTCTACTCTTCTCTTCAGTTTCAAAATTGAAGCTAGATTGCTACCTAGAGATCATTCCCTAAACTTGTTCACTGATGTGGCTGTTGCAAGAAACAGGCTTTGCCAGGCATGTAGGATTCTCATCCCCAGCCATGATGACAACAATCTTTGGCTCAAAATCAACCTGTATTTCCACTTGCTTCGCTGGTTTTTCAACTAATTCACCCTCACTTCTTGATGAATTGGACAAAGATTTGCTATAAGAACAAGCAAGAATTATCAAAGCTACCGTGATTAGCCCCAACATGAGTGCTAGACCAACAAAGACGTATGCAACAGGTGAATTCCAATGCCAGAATCCCCCATGAGCACCACCTACTGTTGTTGAGTTGGTAAGAGGCCTCATTTCCAATAAGTACTCCCTCTCCTCTTAATTTCTTATCTCTCTTGTTTTTTGTTTTTTGATTGGTGCAATATAATGGGATTGATCGAAGGGTTTGCATTTATAGGAGAAAAGTTGAAGTTGTACAGTGCCTGGATTAGAACAAAGAAGTTGCTTTTGTGTAGTTACCAAGAAGCCATTGGTTTTGTAAAGAAAAGATTGATTCTTTGTTGGGGTGCACTAATTCTGCCACTGTTGTCTCACTTCGTAAACACTCATTTTCCTGCCAAGTTCAAGCAGGCAATGATTGAACTGCTTGCGTTTCCAAGCAGCCGCGTCCACTAACAAATTCAACATTATTATAGTAAAATGAAAAAAAAAAAAAAGCGAAAACTCAACTTTTGATTACTAGGGAAATGCATCATATAGAAAATTAGAGGTAAAATAAAAATAATAGCCCATAAAAGATAAAGTCCATGGAAGATGCCTGGCTAGCTAGATTCCCTTGCCATCCAATGACATGACTACGTTAAGGACACATTTCATCGAAAGGGTTGGTCCATTATGAAGGAATATCATTATGATAATGTTTAATCTGCTTGAGGGTGCAAAGTGAAACCATGGCTAAGTATGTGATATATTATTCAAATACGAGATGAGATAGAAGTAAGACGTGTGCGGTGTGTGAAGAAGCAGAACCGGCCTTATAATTTATATATATTTTTTGGTATATTTAGAACTTTATTCTTTGATTTTTTTTTTATTGAAATCTTTTTTTTGTTTGATTGAAATTTTATATATATTTTTTAATTTTTTTTACTTCATATCCTTGGTTGTAATACTATCGATCAGCTGAACACATCATTTTTATTTTTTGAAATTTTTTATTTTATAATGTCATATATTGATCATCAATTGATGATGTTATAACAAAAAATTTTGATTATTAATTGGTGATGTTATAACATAAGATTTGAAGTAAATAATTTTAAAAAATTTAAAATTTCAATCAAACTAAAAAAAAATTGAAGATCTCAATAAACAAATAAAAAATTGAAGAATGCAGGATCCAAATGTGAAGAGGCTAGATTTGATCAACTACATAAAAAGAGACACCACATATACGTGCCTATATTGTTCGCAGTTACAATCAAAATCATTCAATGTGTAGAGGATAGCATGGCTCACAATTGTTTCATTGCATTTGCATAAATCTTGTCCTTACATATCTCCTGATCTCTTCTGGGGCAGCTTGACGTTATAGTCAATCATTTAACATCACCTAATCTCATTCTAGTTTTGTGGCATGCGGACAATTCAAATTAAATTATAATGAGCACACTTTGTCATGTGATCACTTGAGTAAAGGGCTTGTTTGGAGGATGACGAACGCCTCCATATCCTGTAGATTGGCAAATTACTGAGAAAAAAAGAGATGAATCCTTTGAGCTACGGCTACTCTCTCTATTATTCTAAACATATCAGTATTATAACATCATATTATATTGGATTAGTTGCCATCATAATCTTGGTAGAGGGACATCCACTAAAATTTTTTTTAAGGCGGAGAGATTTATTCTAGATTTCCTTCTCTAATTGTAAAACAACTTCACCCCACCATTAACCTTTGTTAGTGTTTTGGTGGGTAGAATGGGACCATTTGGTATGAAGTTCACATTATGGATGCATACGATGTATATATGGGTTAATTGATCAAAAGTTTCTTTTCAAATATTGAAAGATATTTTTGTGAAAAAAAAATTAATAAAATGATATACGAGAAAATATGAATATATAAGGATATATAAGATTGCAAAATTCTTATAAGTGAATCGATTTTAGTGAATCTACGGGCCTTGATGAAACTTGCAAGGAAGACGTTTTATGGATTTTCAATCCAATGAGCTCAAGGCTTGAGCACTACACAAAGAGGGTGTGAAAGAATAATTTTTCTAAAAGGAGTCCACTAGTGATAAAAATTATGAACTACAGAATCCATTAATATATCAACATGTTTCATATTTAAAATGTAAATCATCTAAATGGCTAATCTGTAAGTGTGTGCTAAAACGAATCCATAAATCTATATATATCAACATTTTTCATATTTAAAATGCACATCATCTTAATGGAAATTTTTTTAATAAGTGTGTAATAAAATGAACTAATTAAAGCTTTACACCGTCCCAACAACATTCCCTAGCTAGAGCCAACATCACGTGTTGTTCTTTAAAAAAACAAAAGGAAATAGGAGAAATGGATGATTGGGCTCCTCAATTTCACATCAATTCTATTTCATCCAATTGTCGTCTCTACTTTACGGCTTATAGCCACTGCATCCACCAACCCATATAGGTATCAAGTACAATTCAAACAAAAGATATAAAATTACATTAAGAAATGAAAAACAATTTGATACAACTTGCAAGACATGTTAGATCAAGAACCAGACATAAAGTAGTGGAAATTTAGGAAGATTCAATCCTGCTTGTAATTTGATGATCTTCCCCTTTGGAAATTATTTCTGTGGCAAACTAATCTGTGGGCTTATGTCACATTTAGTCCACCGTATGGCATAAAAAATATGTTTCTTTGTATTTTTGTTTTGCTCTAGGGGAATTGATCATGAGTAGCTGCAGAATTGAGTATTTTCTGTTCGTCTAAAGTTTTTCAATTTAATTGCATTTTTTAACTGTTTAATTAATAATATTGGGTTTGATATTTCATTTCCTTTAATACATGCAGTCTGCATATACAAAACAAGTATGTATGTGTGTATATATATACTAACAATATAATTAATAAACCGGATAAAATTAATTAATGCATGACCAGCATATGATATTTATTTGTTCAATCTATGTAGGGTAAGAAATTTTTTTTTTAAAAAAAAACTTACCTGGAGGTAGATATTAATTATATGTAAGAAACATATAATAAATTGATATGGGGAATTTGGGTACATGATTGAAAAACATTCCGAGTTGAAATGCTTCGCTAAAGAAATTAAAAATTCAGCAAGAATTGAAATAAACAGTCAAGAAGAAGTCAAATTTGGAACGCTTAATTGATTAATTATTCAGGAGTAAAGCATCAAAGAGAAAAATAAATTCGGAAACCAGATGGGCAAGAAAAATCAATTATAAAGTTCATGCAACCATGATATGCAATTTTCTCCAATTAATTGAGTTGAGAAATTAAACTTATATCAAAGAATGTAGGTTTATATTAGTTATGCTAGCTTCTAATGTACTTCTTCCTTATATATATATATATATATACATATGATTTTTCAAAATTTTAAGTTATTTTATTTATTTATTTATTTATTTTGTGATTTTTAAAGCATGTTGTTAATTTTTTTTCTTAATTTTTCATAAAAATTATTTGAAAAATAATAAAAAGAGAGAAGCCAAAAAAGGAAATTTAGAAGAATAAAAACTGAAAGAAAAAAAAGAAGAAAGTTGAATGAAAACAAAAAGACTAAGGATCGAAAAAAAAAAAAAACTGTCACGAACAACCAAAAGAGCCCTTTAAACACCCTGTCCAATAAACTAGAAGTACAAGACAATTTGTAACTTGTAAGGATGTTCAAGGGCCGAGAATATTCTATTACATCGAAGGGTTAAGGATGACCATAGATGCAAGGTTCCATGTGCCTTTCTTGGCACCATAAAAGAGGAGTTTTGAGTAAAACTGGACGGAGGTTTTTTTTTTTTTTTTTTCCGAGTTTTTAGAGAAAAGACAAAAACACAAGGAAAAAAATTGAAAGAAAGAATTGGTTCTAACTTTGTGTGGAAAAAAAATAAAAATAAAATAATAATAATAATAATAAAAAAAAAACGAGAAGAGAAAAGTAAAACATAAGAAAGATAATTTTTCTTTCTTGTTTAGAAACAAAGGAAAATAAATAAAGAAGCACCTTCATCTAACCTTTGTTTCCATTTTATTGTTTTATTTTTCCTTCTTGACTAGGCATAATTTCTCTCTTTATCATTCAATTTTCATGAACAAAATGTAGGCCTTAATTATTCTTGTGTGTTAATTATTTTTGGTTGGTTGGTATTTAGTTTCTTTTTACTTTTTCTTCGTCGATTATAATTTTTCTCTTTATTATTCAATTTTCATGCATAAAATGTAGGTCTTAATTATTGTTGTGTGTTAATTATTTTTGGTTGGTTGGTATTTAGTTTTAGTCATTTAAGGATTTTTTTTTTCTTAGGTAGTTTTGTACCTTGTCTCTCTGTACCCAAAGTTGGCTGGAATCTAGCCATTCCTTCCCTCCCATGTCAGGCTACTGGTGGAGGTTGAGGAGGGTCCGTTTGAACTCCTAAAAATGGTTGAAAAAAGGAGAGGTATAACTTAGGCAGAAATAGCAGTGGTGGAGAGGGAAGAGAAACAGAGAGGTTAAAAGAAGCTACTTGAAAGAATGCTATTTTAAATGGCTTATTATTTTTAGTTTGTTTTAGTCCTCGTTTTATTTACTTTATTTAGCTTTAATGGTCTAACTTTTATGTTTTCAATTGTGCTCCTTATTCAACAAAACAAGGGCTAAGAAAAAAATATATATTCATCTGTCCTTATATAATACTAAAAGTCTCTCATATGTTTTTAAATTTTTAATCACATCTCATTTGTTTCGAAAGTGTTTGAATGTTAAACCTATTATTCTGATCAATTTTTTTAGCCAAATAATTTTTTTTTAATCAAAATATCTATAATTAAAAAGCAAAAAAATAAAAATAAATAAATCTAAAAACTTCAAAAATATAACATGCAAGTCATGTGACTTTAAGTTTTTTTTTTGTTTTTTTTAATAAGGGGCATTTTGGTTAAAAAATATATTGCTGGAAAATTTAATCGGAAAAACAAATTGAACGTTTCAAAATTGCTCGGGAATAGAAAGAATGCAATTAAAAATCTAAAGAAAAATGAGAGAATTTGAGTATTATATAAAGACAAATGACTATATTTATCTTAAAAAGAAGAAGAAGAAAAGATGTTGTTTAAGTTCGTCTATTTAAAGTTAGTTGGGTCTTTGTTGCAATCATGCCCCTTGCTCAATTTAGTTGGTTTTCGATCACAATCTTGTTTTGCATAATAGTGATTAATTCAAAAAATAGAATGTGTTTTTTTTAATCCTTTTTTAAGTCGGCTTTGGTTCTTGTTTTTGTTAGATGGATTTTTTTTAGTGTCTTTATTTTTATTCTTTTTTAATTAAGTATGTATTTTATATTTACAATAAGATAGTTATCTATTTATGTATTTAACATATATAAATGTTATAGCTTCCCCATTTGTATATGTGCTAAAATCTTACATATCTAAAGTACCCTTTTATTGTTCTCTTCTATGAAATTTATATTTTCCATTTTATCCTTATTTAGTATTTGTTTGCATATCATATTGTTATATTATTTAAGTATTAGATGTCAAGTGAGAGGTTTTTTTGAATCCGATATTAGGTCAACGAGTCTCTTACTTTTAAGAACCGATAATGGCCTAGTAATATTTTATAATTATTTTGAATAGATTAACATAAAATGTTAAATAGTTTCATTTTCAACCATAGATGCTTGGCTGTCATTCATATCCTAACTTGTCATAATGTTCTTAGTATGATATTCATGCTAGCATTTGAATTGGATTTGACAATAAATTGACAAGATTCCTAATTTTAGGACCTTATGGTAATCTAACAAGAATCTATAATAAATTTTAGTTAATTTGTCAATACATCCCCATTTCATCAATTTTTTTCTTTTTTCTTTTTTTTATTATTATGATTCACATTATGTCTATGCATGTATATGTTTCAAGTATTCATTCTCATTTAGCATATTTTTCACATATACTCTATATTGAAAATTAATTTGATCCGAAATCAAATTGAAAAGACTCTTAATTTTAGGATCCAATGGTAATTTAATGAGATTCCGCAAATAGTTTTGCAACTTTTATTCTTATCTTTTATGTTATTTTCTAACCATTTAAGGTTGTGATCACCTATCAAAGGTTCATTTCTCCGATCTTATTTTTAAAAAGCAAAAGATCATCCAAAGTGATTCATTTATTTTATTTTTTTCAATTAGATCACCTATCAAAGGTTTGCACTACAAGAAAATTAGTAATTAGTGATGGATTTTAACAATAGTACTATTCCATCTCTAATTAGTGATAAAGTAACGACGAATTAGCAACCAATGAGAAAAAATTGATTTTTGCAAATGATTAGTGATGGCCTAGCGACAAAAAAACAGCGATTAAATTAATTTCTTCGTAAAATAACATGACAAAATAAAGCACCACGATCAGCGAAGGACTAGCGATAGAATTTTGTCACTAATTTAGCTACAAAATACAAACCATCGCTAGAAGTTGTTAAATAGCAACGAATTTCTTCCATCGCTAAATAAAAAGATGAAGGGTGGCTTTCTAGGGTACAAAATAGTGATGGATTGGACAATCCATTGCTAAATTAGGCCTTTTAAGGGGAAATTCCCACCCCAAAGCACCGAATTAGTGACAAAGTGGACAATCCGTCACTAATATGGAAGTCAAATTAGCGACGAATTTCGTGGTTTGGGCGGAAATTCCCTCAAAAGGCCCAATTTAGTGACGGATTAGACAATCCATCACTAAAATTAGCGATGGATTGTCTAATCTGTCGATAAATTGAGCCTTTTTTTGGGAGAAAATTCCCGCCTAAAGCTCCAAACTAGTGATGGATTTGGCTCCCCCTCTCCACAAAAAATAACATCGTCGGCCACAAAACCACCACCCATGCCACCCCACGCCACAAAGTGACTCTCCAAACCGTTCAATAAAGTGAGGTGCATCTTTCTCCCTCAAAATCGGTAAAGATCTATAGTCTCTCTCCTTGATCTCTTGGGTAAAACTTTCTCTCTCTAACTCTTTTGTTTTTTCTTTTAAAAAAATTAAATAAACGTTATAAATTTTTAGATTAATTTTGTGATTTGTTAGTTAATTAATTATTTCAATGTTATTAATTTTGTTGTTATGTTAGTTTTTTATTATGTTAAGTTGTATGTTAATTATTAGTGTAAATTTCTTAATTGTTTATTTAATTTTCTTAACTATTAGATTAATTTTGTTAAGTGTTATTTTTTAATTAGGTTAATTTTTAATTAATTTTTTATGTGAATATAACCCTAAAAATTTTTAATTATGTTAATTTTTTAGGTTTAGCTTTATTAATGTAATTTTTTAATGTAATTTAGTTAAGTTGATTTATTGTTAATTTATTAATTTAATAAAAATTGGAATAAAAATTTAATAGGAAAATAAACATAAACGTTAAATTTTAGTAAACATTTTATTAATTAATAGAATTTAATAAATATTTTATTTAGGATTAATTAAATTAAATTTAGCTGAATATATTATTAAATTAATTAGGAAAAATTAATAAAAATAAATATTTTTTGCTTCAAAATATATAAGATTTCATGTAAATTAAGTGAAAATGATAAAATTTCATATAAAATTTCACTTAATCCCTTAATTAGGAACCCATTTGGCCCAAAGTTGGTAAAATTAGGGTTTGATTTCTTTTGCCTAGTTAATGAACTATTGGTTAATTAAGAGTTAATTAAGTGTGAATTGATAAATGAAAATAGAAAAATTCACAAAAATTAAAGAATTTTATCTAAATATCTTAGGCCAACATTTGGCCCAAATTGGGAATAAATCGTGGTTTAGGTATAATTGACTTCTAATTAATACTTCAATTAATTAATTTACACTTAAAATAATGTAATCATATGAGTTAGAATGAGAAATCACATTTAAATTGAAAAACTAGCTTAAATGACCTAAATTAGGGTTTAGGCCCAATAAGGCCCAATTTGGAGTTTATGCATATAATTGATCAATGAATGCCTAATTGAGTTAGTTTAAGTATAATTGAATAAAATTATATGAAAAATTGGTGTTAAAATTGAAAGAAAATGTTTGGTTTAGGTTAGGGTTATTATTCGACCTAAGGTAGAAAATGTAAAAAAATAAAATTACATAATAAATCATTGAATATTATAAAATTAACTATTTAAGAATAAAAAAGAAAAAAATAATTCTTTAAATAATCAATTAAATATAAAGTCAAATTATTAAAATAAAATTCATAACTAATTAGTAGACAATTACACTACCAATATATATGCTTAATTTTTATTTAAAATTCATAGAAATGATAATAAGTAATTGTTTGCATTAGTTGTGTCATTTTTGCAGTAATTACAAAAATGAGATCCGATCAACAATCGATTATTGTTAGGTTAGTTAACGGGTTGTTAAATGATGGCTTTGTGAGAGGGGTAGAACAATTTTTAGTTTTTGCTATTAAGCATTCCGAATGTATGGACGTAACTAAAATTAAGTGTCCTTGTAATTTTAGTAAGTATTGAAATAGAAATTATGAGGAGGTTGAAATGGTAAAATATCATTTATGCCGTAAGGGTTTTGTGCTCGGGATATTATAATTGGATACATCATGGTGAATTTAAATCCTACATGGCATCCGTTAATTCTAGGAGTCAATATATTTCGAAAATTATTATGTAGGCGAAGGTAGTTCTAGTGAACATCAAAACCTATATCAAATTATAGTAATGGATGTAGCCAATCCATCATTCGATCCTTCTAACATGAAGGAGGTTCTTAATCCTAATGCTCATCACTTTTATGATATGTTAAATGCATCATATAAGGAGATTTGGCTCGGTTGTGATAAGTACTTGCAATTATCAGCAATTGCTTGAATGCTAAATTTAAAAATCGAATATCATTTTTTAGAGAAGTGTTTTGACCGAGTTATGTGAGTCGATGAAGGAGTTGATGCCGATCGATAACCGTATGACAGAGAATTTTTATGAAACAAAGAAGTTCGGTTAAGGGAATAAGTTTATCGGTGGAAAAAATTCATTATTGTCGAATGGGTGCATGATCTATTAAAAGGAAGAAAATGAATTAGATAAATTTAGGTTTTGTCAACATCATCTATATCGAAGTTCCCATTAAGGATCGGGAAGAGAAAAACTTATTCCAATTAACAAAATGTACTACTTCTCTTTAACCTCGCATCTGCAAGTGATTGTATGCATTGAATGCGATCGCTAAGCACATGACATGGCATGTTGAACATGGAGGAGATGATGCAGTAGTAATGCATCATCCCTTCGATTCTATTACATGAAAAGGTTTCAATTAGATTAATCTTTCTTTTATAGTGAAAGAAGGAATGTTAGATTAGGAGTGTGCACCGATGGGTTTTAGCCATTTAGTTAATCCGGTGTGCAATATTCCTCATGGTTGGTTATTGTGACTCCGGATAATTTGTCACCATGGATGTGTATGAGGGAGGAATATTTTATTGAGAGTCTGCAGTTATGTGGACTATCGGTGACTTTTTAGCATATTCGATGCTATCTAGTCGAGTATTGTAGGAAAACAAGCTTTTTCCTACTCGTATGAAAAATTCATATGTTTTTTCCCTTCCTAATGGAAGGAAGACCTCCTAGTTTGACAACCATCAAAAGTTTCTTCCTCATGATCATCCATATAGAAGAAACAAGGAAGCATTCATCATAAAAAATTATTAAATCTAGCTCTTCTCTAATCCGATCCGAAGTAGAGATATTACATATGGTGGAACAATGGGTGTTATTAAAGATGATAGAAGATGGTGCGGATGATTATAACAAGTAGAATCTCTTAAATGTATGGATGGAGGAAGCATAATATTTTTTGGGATTTGCCTTAGTGGAATATAAATCTCATTCGGCACAATGTAGATATAATGCATATTGAGAAAAATGTGTTTAACAATATTTTTAACATAATCATGAATATGTTGGGTAAGACTCAAGAAAATGTCAACTCTAGGGAAGACTTGAAACTTTTTTGTAAATGGTTAGAATTAGCAAAGGATGATGTGTCTAAAAAGTATCCTAAAGCTGCATTTACTTTATCTAAACAATAAAAAACAAAATTACTTGAATGGATAAAACAATTTAGGTTTTTCAATGGATACGTGTCTAATCTAGCTAGATGTGTTGATATGCAGTATGACAAACTTTATGGGATGAAAAGTTATGACTGTCACTTCTTCATGCAGAGATTACTTTTAATTGCATTTTGGGAGTTTTTTGTTGGGAAATGTTTGGCAAGCACCTATAGGGTTGAGCTTGCTCTTTAAGCAATTGACTTCTTTAGTGATAAGGGAAGAAGATATGTTGCGGCTTAATGATGAAATACCCATCATTTTCCGTAAGCTAAAGCATATATTTCCACCAGCTTTTTTGACTTCATGGAACATCTTCCATAGGCCATATGAGGCATCTATTGCAAGACTCGTGAAATATCAGTGGATGTATCTATTTTAAAGGTATTGATATTTAATTTAAATATAAAATTAAATACATTTCTAACTTTCAAAAGTTAAAATAATTCATATTGCGAGTACCTATAGAAGCTAAATATTAAGAATAAGGCTAAAGTAGAAGGATCAATATGAATGCATATTTAGTCGAAGAAGCCTTTTTATTTTGTTCTCATTATTTCGAGCCTCATGTGTATACTAAGCATCGAAAAGTTTCACGTAATGTTGACTACTAAGACAGAGAAGAAAATGACTACATTGAAGGGATGTTATCTTTATTCAAATAAAAAGATCGATTAATTGGTTGACACATAATACAAAAATTGATATAACTCAAACACAAAGTAGCCTACCAATATATATTGTTGAATTATGAAGAAGTAAAACCTTACATTGAGTGAGTTTATCAAAATTCAAATTCTATATCATATCTATTTCATTACATCTAATAATGTTAGCAACATATAGAGACTAACTCACATTTGTTGTTAATTCTCTTCTCTTTAATGTATTTCTTACCGAAATGCGACTAAACAATTCCTTTATGTTCGAGAATAACGCCGATGCTCTAATTGAAAATGAGTTCACCTCCCGATTTAATTAATATGTAAGTATTATCATTTTATAAGTTAGTTTGTTGATAGCATTAATTAAAAGATAACTAAACTTATAAAGGATTTTATTTTTAATTTATAGATACAAAATGAACAAGCAATTTCTATGAAAGACCAGCTTCTTGAAAGATCTCACATAACGCCCATTGTTTACCATAAGATTATACATTGGTTATTTTGTTAATGGTTATAGGTTCTGCACACTTGAGGGATCTTCAAAAATAAGATCTTTCAATAGTAGTGTCTACATTAAAGGAAACAATTACAATACAACTAAGAGTGACTATTACGGGATATTGATGGAAATTCTTGAATTAGAGTATCCCGCATTGCCAATCAAGAGAATAGTATTATTCAAATGTGATTGGTTTAATCTTAAACCATAAGGAAAAAGGGTTTATCCATTGTACAAACTTATGGATGTTAATTGTAAGAGAACCGTGAACAATTACGAACCATTTGTCCTAGCATCCCATTTGGCTCGTGTGTATTATATGGAGTACAAGAAAAATGATAAAAAAATAAAAGGCATAAAAAGAAAAGAAAAGAAAAATGCTAGATTAACAAGTTTGTTATCTAACGAGACTGATTTATTCAAATCAATCATCTTAGTAATTAGACCATTCTCCGATATACCAGACTATGTCGAGAGTTAAACCGTATCCAATATTGAATTGATGAGACTCCCAACAGTAGGGTCCCACGATCAATTTAATATGATGCCACAAATAAAAAAAAATTTCACTTAAGTAATAAACGTGGAAATCGACTTAGAAATAATTTGGCAAATATTGAATTTTTTAGGAGATAAACTTTTAGAATTAGATCGGACATGGTACAATTCTTTGGAATGGATACATTTGCATGATTAATATCTTTCCAAAAGAATACCTAACTCTTTATCCTAGAATCTATGAACCAATGTCATTTTTAGGTTTTCTAGTTTCTTTAATACTAGGTAATGACTCCAAAATATAGTTTAACTCACATCCCAAGCAAATAATTAAAAAAAATAATAAACAAACCATTCTAATAATTTTTTTGGAAGTTTTCTAAATATCGAGTACCAACAAACATATTAATTTAACAAACTTTAATGTGATTATCAAAATAGCTTAAGATGTTGTGGCTATTTTTAAGTTAACTGACATCACAAACTCAACATAGCATTATTAATTATCAACTAAATCTTTCAGTTGATATACCATAATAAGCATTTAAACCATATCATGTTTTTTCCTTAATAAATTTATACCAATAAAATTATAAGATATTCGAGATATACTAAGAGGTCCCAAATTATCTTTTATATACAAAAAATTACAATGCCATAGTTGTTAATCTCTCGATCAAATTAACATCATAACTATCCTCGCCTTTACTAAATTGTGCCAAATTCATTAACAATTTATGGTTTAGAAGTTCAAGATAGTAAACAATTCTAATGGGTAAAGTTATCAAATAAATATGATAAGAGTTTGTATTCATTGACCTAAAATAATGGTCTTTTCTACACAAATCGAGAATAATTTATTGTAGTACAAAAACTCATGTTGGCCTTTATAACTTATAAGGCCATTGGATCTCATGAGAAGAAAACTAATAAAATGAAGACATTTTACAACTTACAATATTACACATATAATATGACAACATATGATTTTAAGATTTGAAAATTGAAATAATGACCTCAATTAGCATGTTTCATGTTAGAAGTAACAAAGAATCCAAATTTGTTAATAACAACATGCACGGTAATGTAGATATATGCATCAACATCAAATTTTCACTAATCAAGATAGGAAGAAGGAGGCACTTATATCACATCTAGTATAAATTTTAAATACATTTCAGCATATAATCATACTTAAAATTAATAGAATACATACATCATGTGATCATTGATTAAGTGCTTAATCAATTGTAGAAAAAGAATTGGTACTATCAAGAAGAAAAAATATTTTAGTTTATATCAATATTTTATGTTTTCTTTATATAGATGGATGATACAAGATATTACATAATATTTATATAGTTAGACTTCATATTCTTTCTTTAACCTAACCTTTATACTTCCATCCATCATGAATGTATATAACCCGTTACTAGACTCGGACTCGGACTCAAATAGGCTCTAAACCTTTAATGATCACTTATATATTTTACCAAAAATTAAATATATAATTAAAATAGTATTAATATAAAAATTCAAAATTAAATATATAATAAAAATAAAATATATTAATATAAAAAATATGACATAAATATTTAATTAAATGATAGTTTTTTTTATGCTCAATGAACAACTCGTGTACCAACCATCAAACAATAGATTCCGATGAGGGATGTCTTTTACACTTTATACTATTTCTCAACCAAACATTTCAAAGATCTATAAGTATAGACATTAATTTATAAGTGCCATAATGATAATAATAATAATCACGATGATCTCTCATAATGAGTTAATAATGTTTTTATTTATAGTAAGAATATTTTCATATTAGTTGTTGCTATCCGACTTCGGATGAGACTCTCTAAAATTTAATATTTATTTAGTTGTTTTAAAGGATGTGAGTTATTATTAATTTTTGGAGTCATCACCTAATATTGTAAGAACTAAGAATCTAAAAAAATAGCACTAGTTTAGAGATTCTAGGGGAAGGAGTTGGTTACGTTTTTGAAAAGATATCGATCATCCGAAAATGCCTTTTTCGAAGAAAGGTACCATATCTAGTTTAGTTATAACATTTATCGCCTAAGGTATTCTATTTCGTTAAATTATTTTTTATTTAAACTCAAAAGTTTTTTTCTTAGGCCAAATTAAGTTTTTAATTTTTATTTGTGACATCATATTAAATCGATTGTCGGACACCTTTGTCGAACGACATGTTAGTTCAGCATTAGATCCATTTTAATTCTTGACATAGCCGATATTTCGGAGAACTACCCAATTACTAAAGTAATTTTTTTCTACTCGGCAACTCGTCCTTATTGGATTAGAGACTTTGCTAATTTATCTTAGCATTTTCTATTTTTTCCATTTTTTTATTTTAATTTTTTTAATTTTTTTATCTTTTTTACCTAAACATTTTCTATCCTTTTATTTTCTTTTTCCTAGTATTTCTTTTTATTTTCCTAATATTTCTCTCTCTCTGTCTCTCTCTCTCTCTCTCTCTCTCTCTCACATTCATTATTGTATTATTTTCTTTATTATTTTTTTATTGGTGGGGAATTTTCATTAGTTCTTAAAAATTAGAAGACTCGATAATTCATCCACCTATTAATTACCAAACCTAATTATTGAAATAAATTCTAAAATTGACATTAACTAAATAAATTCAAAATACTTAATCTAAATTAAGCATAAAAAACATGCATACATAAAAATAAACAAGTAACCGAAACAAACCAAATGGCCATTATAGAGTGACCAAAATGCCTCTATGATGTTACTAGAAAATGAACAAAATGTTCTTTGAGAAAAATTACCTAAATACCCCTCAAAACCTCGGATGCTACTACCAAGATGCATAGTCACCGTTCGGTGATTGTTCCGGCATGTGAACCACTCCACACGATAGGAGAGATGCTACTCTACCCATCTATGATGGTGGCTTGGGTGGCCGTTGTCGGAGGAGGGAGATTAGTGGCTTTGAAGTTTCGATCGGATATCTTCATCTTCTTGACGATGATTCCGATGATGGTAAGGAATTTTAAGGACACCAATCAACTTGTCGAGTTGAGAAGAGTGTTTCGTGGTGGTTAAAAGGTCCCATTTGACTTTGATTGGCCAATTTTTTTGAGTTACACAAAATAGATTAGGAAACGAATCGTCATCAACTAGTCTATTTTTTAGTGACTTTTAACGACGAATTCCAAATGGAACCATTTAAGGGAGTCAGCCATGTAGGATCATGCACCCTATGAAGGTGTAGAATAAATGAAAATTTTGTTTTTCTCTATTTAAAGTTCTCAAGATCAAGTCATTGAATAAACTAATCACATAAACGTGAATAAGATAATAGTGTGTGATTACCTCTTTTAGTGTAGAATCAACCTTTATGGAAAGGAACCATCCAAGTGTTTGGCCTCTACTAATAATCCACATGGCTCAAACACTCACACAAAAAGCTATAAAAATCATCATGTGCTAGATCTAATTATTTTGTATATAAATTTTCTCTAAAAAAATAACTTAGGGTTTTTTATGACAACCCGAGAGAGAGAGAGAGAGAGAGAGGCTGGTGGGTTTTAGGGAGAAAATGCTCTTCCTTTCCTTTTTTTCTTATTGTTATATATCATCCCTCTCTCCTTTCTCTATTTATGGTGACGACAACTTCTCCATGTAGATCAAGGAGATGTTGCTTAAGTGAGCCTTGTCTTAGCTTATCCTTATAAATCTTGAACCTTATCCAATAGTGCTTCGAGTTTATCCCTTCATCAAAATACCTTGCAAGCTTTTAAATTAAATCTATTGGCTTAAAATTTTTTGGCCTAATTAATTTGGATTGTTTAAAGAAATTGGGTTAAGTATTTTAATGGGGCTCGCATTAGGAAACCATTCCCTAAATTATACTTAAGCCTAAATTGGAAAACTCGATTTTCATTTTAGGTAACTAGCTTCTAAATTTGGAATAGGCTTACAAATTTGGAATTGATTTCCAAATTAGGAAAATAATTTCTAAAATAGAAAACTTTTCATTTTAGAATTTTTTTTTCAAAATAGGAAACGTTTTTCAAAATCTTTACTCGTTCTTTATCATCCGAATATTTAAACTTATGTATGTGACTCAATAGGCTCCTAGATACGTTGAAAATATATTAAGAATAAAAGACACATGTTTTATCTATTGATACATAAATCAAGATTGGCCTCTAGCAAGGCATCGTGACTATTCAATTTTCTAGGAGGATTAATTAATCTCAATTACTTTTCACAAGTATGATTTTTATACAATTCAATCCTCATTTCAATTTATCATAATGCGATCTCGAACTTAGTTTATTGTCTATTTGATTGTGATCACATTTTTTATTTATTCTTAAATGTCTTAGATCTCAAGTAAACCAGCTATGTTCTTGAGTAGACATTCATCCAAACGTAATGTGATAACTCCTTTGGCATATAAGGAATGACATGTCCTATCTCAATCATCTACCTATCTTCATTAGATTCCTTATGCACCCAACAAATCACCTATATATAGCTCTTTATTGAACCCATCGAGATGAATGACAAAGTATATAAATCCTCTAATGAGATAACCATGATGACTTTAATTCAAAAGACCAATTGTATCTATCTCGTATGAGATTCTCGCAGACCAAACTAAATGGATTCTCATAGTGAGTCACGTTTAGTGATATGTTCTCTAACTTTAATCACCTAAGTGCTTGCTTTGGCATCACCATGCCAATAGGTATGAGATCTCCTACTACTATATTATAGTAAGAGCATAACAATCACAAGTCTTATCGTATGTAGCTAATATATATTCTTAACAATGCTACGACTAGGGATATTTAATGATATCATTTAAATATATTAATATTTATCTCATATATATTGATTAATCATTAATGTAATGCATATCATATGGACTTCTATTTAATTCTATTCAATTATA
The DNA here is from genome assembly GCA_963924115.1 of Dovyalis caffra. Lineage (NCBI taxonomy): Eukaryota > Viridiplantae > Streptophyta > Magnoliopsida > Malpighiales > Salicaceae > Dovyalis > Dovyalis caffra. The sequence goes on along the minus strand of CAWUPB010000957.1, from coordinate 1,305,983 downwards.
AATAACAAAAATTAATAGAAAGATTTTTTTATTAATATTAAAATACAATATTACAATATATCAAACAATCCAAACATGTTGGATCTCACGCACCTACTCTAACAAGCCAACCAAGTCCGTGGTTGTGGAAGTTGGTGTTTTGGTCGAAATTACAAGATACAACTAGATTGCTATACCCGTCGGGTCGTGATGGTTCTAACTTTGATTTCTTCCTTCTCCAACATCCTTTCCTCTTTTAACTAGTGAGGATAGGTCGATCCGGAGATGGGCCATTCGTTGGTGGTGGTGATTAGAGTCAAAATAGATTGAAGGTGGTCAATTGAGAGGAGGAAATTATGACTAGGTAAATGGGTCAAACATATAGATTGGGGTTGTTCTTAGAGGTCGTTTGATAGTTTTCTAATGGGTAATTTTTATGGCAGCTTTTGTGGAGATTTTTAGGGTGATGGAGGGTGGCTAAATGTGTAGGGGATGTTGTAGTGGTTGGTCAAGCGGAAGGGAAGCTTGGTGATGGGTAGAGAGATGAGTGAAAGGTTAGGTTTTCTTTTTTTTTTTTTTTTTAGTAAGAGGAATGACTCGTGGCTACCCTAAAAGTAAAGAAAAGGAGTTATTTATATTGGAGATTTTTATGATTGGGGGAGTAGGGGGAGGATAAGTCATCTCCTTAATCATTTTCTTTTTAGTTAAAAATGAAAAATAATTTAAATCCTAGAAACTTATAAAAATGCCTAAACATCGCGAAAAAGAACAAATTATGTAACATTCAATTTTTTTAAAAATTTTCTCTTTTTTTATTACTTTATAAGAAAATAAGTGGGGTAAAAAATGGGATTTTTTTTTATGTTCTTTATTTTCTCTCTCTATTCATCACATTTTTCCAAGAATCAAACTCACATTTTTTGAATCAAAGGCCACCTCGACTAAGCTATTTTCATCTCCCCATATTAACAAACTAAAACATACAATTTAGTCTCTGTGAATTTTAATTGTCTACAATCATGTCTTTTTTTTTATGTAATTTCAATCTTGTAAAGTATAATTTTTATTAATTGGGTCCCCGTAGAGTATAATTCAAGTTCTAAATTTGTTAATTGATTTAATTATGCTTTTAAATACTTCAATTACATTTTCTTAAAATGCGATTGTGTCCCTTAATGAATTTTTTTATATTTCCTATATATTTTTCTTTTCTTTTCTTTTTTGTATTTTTATCATTTTTCCATTCTTTTTTAGTTTTTTGTACTAAGATCCAAAATCAAATCAAAATGAAATAAAAAATATGGAGAAATTTTAGGTTATGATAGTTGCTCTCTCTTTACAATGCTTATAATGCAAAGTCAAATGAGAAAGATGTTTTTCAATGACTTTGTTTAATAAGCTTGTAAATATTTTTTTTTAGAGTTTGGTTGATTTTTTTGGGTTATTAAACCTAAAAGTAAAGTTGTGATGGGATGCCCTAAAAATCAAATATGAAATACATAGCCATACCGAAGGGTGGGCTATTCTAAAAATTAAACATATATTATGTAGCCTTGTTGTCAAGAGTAGCCTACCCGGAAAAAATAAATATGCAGTACGTGGACAAGTTGATTAAGGTGGCTCGTGTTGGAAAATTAAATATGTAGATGCAAGTACGTGGCAAATTGAAGGGCGGCTTACCTTGAAAATTAAATACTTAGTAAATGGTCATGTTAATTAAGACGGTCTCGCCTTGAAAAAGTACATGGCCAACTTGATTTAGGTGGCCTACCTTGAAAAATGTAAATGTATAGTGCGTAAATGAGATTAGAGAAATGAACCGTTGATAGGTGATTAGATCGAAAAATATATACGAATCACTTTGGATGATGTTTTTCTTTTTTGAAAAACACGATCGAAAAAATGACCCTTTAACAGTGTGATCCAATCAAAAAGGATATATGAATCACTTTGGGTGATGTTTTTCTTTTTTGAAAAACGAGGTAGAGAAACAAACCTTTAATAGGTGATCCGATCGAAAAAAATATATGAACTACTTTAACAAGTGATCCAATAAAAAAAGATATATGAATCACTTTGGGTGATGTTTTTCTTTTTGAAAAACGAGGTAAGAGAAACAAACCTTTAATAGGTGATCCGATCGAAAAAAATATATGAATTGCTTTGGGTGATATTTTTCTTTTTTGAAAAATGAGATCGGAGAAACAAATCTTTAACGAGATGATTCGATCAAAAAAGATATATGAATCGCTTTGGGTGATGTTTTTCCTTTTTTAAAAAATGAGGTTAGAGAAACAAACCTTTAATAGGTGATCCGATAAAAAAATATACAAACCGCTTTGGGTGATGTTTTTCTTTTTTGAAAAACAAGGTCAAATAAAAAAACCATTAATAGGTGATCCAATAAAAAAAGATATATGAATTGCTTTGGTTAATGATTTTCTTTTCTAAAAAATGAGATCGAAGAAATGAACCTTTAACGAGTAATCCAATTAAAAAAGATACACGAATTGCTTTGTATGATCTTTTTCTTAGATTGGATAAAAGAACCTTTAATAGGTGATCTAATGAAAAAAATATGAACTCGCTTTGGGTGATGTTTTTCTTTTTTTGAAAAACGAGGTCAACAAAATGAACCTTTAATAGGTGATCCAATCAAAAAAGATATACGAATCGTTGTGGATGATGTTTTTCTTTTTAAAAAATGACGTTGAAGAAATAAACCTTTAATAGGTGACTCAATTAAAAAAGATATACGAACCGCTTTAGGTGATGTTTTTCTTTTTTCAAAAACGAGATTGAAGAAATGAACCTTTAATACGTGATCCGACCAAAAAAGATATACAAACCACTTTGGGTGATGTTTTTCCTTTTTAAAAAATAAGATCGGAGAAAAGAACATTTAATAGGTGATCCGATAAAAAATGATATACGAATTGCTTAGTGATGTTTTTTTTTTTGAAAAATAAGATTAAAGAAATGAACCTTTAATAGGTGATTTGATCGAAAAAGATATACGAACTGCTTTGGGTGATGTTTGATGAGGTATTTTCCTAAAAATATATATGAAACCGATTGCAATGGTTAGTTTCTTACTTGTGTGAAACATAGGCTACATTTTAAAAGCTCAACTTTCTATCATTGATTAAGAATGAATCGAACTATATTATATCATTGGCTTTTTGTTTACTTGAGGTAGCCCTATTGCCCTTTATGTAGCTACCTTGGAAGTTTTTAGTAATGCTTCTATACTTGTCGCTTGGAGCCTCATCATATCGCCTAAATTTATGGTGTCATTGTTTGATTAATTATTGAATTTTTGTCTAAGTCGCTAGATTCTTGGTCTAGCCCTTAAGTATTTTTAATTTGTGGATCACCATTCAGATTGAGCCATGAGATGGCCCCAAGTATTAGTTGAGATCGTACATTTATAACTCTCTTAACACGATCATTACTCGTGCTCAAATGCTTATCTTTTGATGTTTGCATCACAATTGACAAATTAGTCTTAAAATATTTTTCATCTTTTGAGAAAGATCATTAAGTATGCATTTTTGTTTTCACATATCAAGTCATACACTTGAATGATTCCCTTCAAAAAATTTAGATTATTTGAAAAAAATAAAAAGATCCAATGAAAGTACTTTCATTTATGAAAGTTTAAGTTGATTGATCAAAAGTCAAAACGTGACATTCAAATGCTATGATGCAATTTTCTCAAGAAGGTTGGTCTAAGCAAACAAATGTGTTTGGATCATGTATGGTTTATCTTAAAAAAATTGGCTTTTGATGCACTTGAAGGTAATTGGTCAAATGATAAGTCTCGTTTTGGTGAATGAAACATTGAGCAAAATGTATTTTGAGAAAATTGATTTTGAAGGATAATTTTGCCTTAGAATATCTTAACTCTATTCATTTTACCCTCAAGTTAGTTGATGAAGACTCATGATTTAATGTCATAAAGGATAACAAACAACGAAAAGACTCATCATATTTTCCCATTCTTCTCAATCATTTTTTTTTTAAGATTAGAATCCAACAACTTAAGAAAACTTCCTTTATTTAGAAAGGGCTTATAAAAGCATGTAATGTAGGTTATGACTTAGGCTTGAGAAGAAATAGACATAAAGGCTAAAAGTTTTTTAAAATGTTTCATGACAAGGATCACTTTGTTATTCATGAAAATCTCTCTAGGCCATGTCGCTTGCAATCTATCACTTTAGCCGTTAGTTGGGTTGCTAGGTCATATAGATGTCCATGATTTTTTTTTTTTTGGTTTTTTTAGGCTTGTCGCAAGGACTTTGGTATTTTAACTATTGATTTTGTCTTCTAGTCTCAACTTTTTTTTGTTTGTTTATCCGGATTCTAACTCCCATCTTCACTTTTAATTTTTTTGTATTGGGGAAATCTTATTTATTTGTTTCTTTCAATTTATTTTCACATTCCCTTGTTCTTTTAGGGTCATTGATGAGATTCGTTTGATAAAAATTTTTGAGAGTTTCATCGATCATTTATGGACTATACATTCTTCCTCTAATGTAAGGGGTGATCATGAAAAAAAATCACCTAAGATTAACTTGGGATGACAAAGGATGAAACTTTTATGGGATATTTGAAAGATAACCTTTCCTTATCTCAAAGGCTAATTTTTCCTATGTTAATATCTTTGAAAAAATGATGTTTAATTTTAAAAACCCTTAGGTTAACCTAAACAAAAGAAATGATGAATGTAATTTGAGATCATGACTTAAAGATGTATTAAGTCCTTCAACTTTGGACTTCATGAGGATTTTCCGAGCAAAACTTTCCTACAAGAGTTTATTTCGAAAATGATGATTTTTTTATTTTGGTCTTAGCAAAATAAGGGATTGCCCCCACCATTTTCTCGCTCGGAAAAGTTAGTAGTAAGGTGAATTTTTGGATTCACCGACTTGAAGAATTATCTCTAACATCTATTTATTATGTTTTGAAATTTTATCAATCTTTTAAAAATTTTTTTTAATGAATTTATCATTACATTTTTTGGATGCGGAAAGATGCAATATCAAATAATGAGATGTAATGTCAAATAATGCTTTCAAATGAACATCTCTTGATTTTAGATCGGACAATATGAAATTGTAAAGGAAAACATAAGCATTCTTTCATTCAAAGATACGTATTAATTCATGCGTAACTAAAACATTCAGGAAATATTTTTCAAAATGTGACAAAATTAAAGAACGACATTTACAAATCAATGAGCATCTTTCAAGCTTACTCAATCACTCCATCTCGTGTGTTGGCAATCGTATGACTCGACAGTCGAATCATTTCTAAACATTCAATGCACTTGAAGTTTCATCTAAATAGATTCACCCTTTCTTAATCACGGATCCTACCCTTCTCTTGAAAGCCATAGAATTCTTGATATTATGACCTACTATATCAACATGATAGTCACATTTCTCATTTGGCTTGTACCAACAAAGATATGGTGGCTGAAGTGAAGTTATAGGAATTGGAATGACTTGCCCATTTGCGATAAGATGATTGCCCAACTCACTTATTAAAACCGAAAGAGGAGGCAATATGTTTTGGTACCTTCGTCACTATTTCGAAAATGTGATCTTCAAGGACTATTAAAAGATCATTGATTCCGTATTTGATGGCTTTATATAGGAAGTTGGTAGTTTGATGGTGGATCAAAAATATTAAAACGAGGATTGTTTGTAGAGCAAGTAGGGTTTGATCGATGTTACTTACTTATTGAGTATAAAAGTAATTTTGGTGACTCGATTGTTCTATAACCCTCGTGGTTGGAAATTAGTGAACTCTAACCGGCTAATCGTTTTATCTTTCATAGTCTTAAAATTACTTTTCTTCAAGTAGGTATCAAAAATCTTTAGTGACCTAAGAGCTTGCTATACTCTTTTACCAATGGCTACCACATGAACAAAATTAGGTGAGGAAATGCCGATCAAATACTCAAAGTAAAGGGCTTCAAATGTATTGATGAACATAGAAACCAACTCCTTTTCTATCAATGGCGGATAAACCTAGGCGGTGACTTCATGCCATCTCTGTGTATATTCTTTGACAATGTCTTTAGGGTCCTTCTTCATACTTTGTAGTGTAGTTCTATCACGAGTCATTTCTGAATTGAACCTATTCCGACGGATGAATGCATCTACCAAATCCTTCCTTTTGGAATCTCGACTCTATTAAAATGCATGTATCAGTTTAGTGGCTATATCATTTAGGCTTTCATGGAAGAAATGGATCGGTAGCTTCTCATCATGTATAACTTATGCCATTTTGCTATAGTAAATCATAAGATGGATTTTTGCATACTTTATACTAGTGTACATGGTGAATTCGAGTATCTTGAACTTCTTTAGAATCACCACTCTCGACACAAGGCATAACTCATCAACTCTCATTAGGTCATATGAATCTATGCCCTCTATCGCCTTCAAACATTCTTCAATAACAACCAATTTGTCTTGGTTAAATTTTTTATGAACTTGGTTTTTGCAATTCCTTCCGCGGTGAGATCTTGTGGTGTTTGTGAAAACCGACCCCATAGAACCAAGCCTCGGTGCTCCTTGACTAGTGTGCAATGACCATGAAGGCATTTGATCATTTGGTAGAGGAACAAATGATGACATTTTTTTTTCGAACTTGGCCCCCACTTAAAGTATCATTCCTAAAGGGCATCGCTTGCTCAAACCGATGATGCCTCTTATGACATTGATCTACTCTTGATGGTTTGTTTTGAGCCTTTTCTTGGTTTTTCATTTCTTATTTGAGCTTTGATGTTGAAGAGAGTTAAGCTTTCGTTAAGTGTGGCCTATATTTTCTTGGACTCATTTACTCTCACAAAATAATTATATAATGAATGCAAATGTAAACAAAACCACATGTATGATTTGAATCGAGGTTGGATACCTTTCTTTGTTTATTGCATATCAAATCATGATATAATTCTTATCGAGGACGGATCGGACAAGCTAGTACTTGTTGAGAGAAAAACTATCCCACGGATACTTATGTGATTTGAGAAATATATTTGTTTGTAATTTTAGTCATGATATAAGTATTCATGAGTTCATAATTTTGGGGTAGACAATCTCCTCCATCATTTTAAGCGAACTCCGATTTGCTAAAATCCTTGACTTTATTTCTTCTTCTATCATGATTTATGTGAAGGACATCTTGCAAAAGTCGAGGATTAGTACAAACATCATTTGAAAATGATTCGTATCTTAAGAGGATCAACCCTAGTGGATAAGATCTAACTTTTCTTAGGTTTGGCAAAGTTTGTCTAATCCCGAAGTATGTTTAAGTTTCGGATTGTCTAAATTACCAGTGCGCCTCTAGCCTTATGCACGAGATGGTAGGGGAAAGTTATTCCACCATTTTCTATGCATAGAGCGAGTTCTAGTCCAAACAAGGGTTCGAAAGAGCATGAGTAGAGTTTCATCATACTTGTTTTCGAATTTCTCTATCAAAATGCTAGCAAGGTTTTAACTCGGCTTCAAAGCTTTTGTCATTTTTTTTATGGTGTGTGCAATAGTTCAAAGGAAAGCACCCAACCCATTTCAAAATAAAATAAATATGTACAAAACTTGAAAGAAAATAAATTAAAAAAATTTAAAGACATAAAATAATACAAGAAAATAAAAGACATAGAAAATAAATGGCAAAAGTAAATAGAGAAAATAAATTTGCAAGGACTAAACTTATGGCCTAATTCTAAATCCCCAATAAAGTCGTTATTCTATCATTATGTGATGTTGGATGGGACTCTCGAATAATATCTAGGTTTTAGTGTTTTTAGAGATTTGTATCTTGTTTGCGGGGATTTCGGGGATATGAATTATTGTTGTGTTTGGAGTTACCAAGGAACTAGAAACCTAAAAATAGCACTAGTGCAAAATTCTAGAGTAAAGAGTTGGTTATGCTTTGGGAAGATATCGATCACCCAAAGATGCACTTTTCTAAGAAAGGTATCATGTCTAGTTTAATCCTAAATTTATCTCTTAAGGTATTTTTATTTGTGCCCAGTTATTTTCGATTTAAATTTCAATTTTCAAGTTGAATAAAGTTTGTTAGTTTAGGCATGGCATCGCATTTAAACGATCATCGATCCCTTTCGTTGGTCGATATATCGGCTTAAATATCATATCCACTTTAAGGCTCGACACAACCAATGTATCGAAAAACATCCCGATTGTTTGAATATTGATGAAATATTTTTATTTTACTATTATTTTTTTTTAACAATAGTCCTTATTAGATAGGAGACTTCGTTAGGAATTTTAATTAATTTTATTGATAGGGAATCATCATCGATCCTTAAGAGTTATGAGATTTGACAATTCACCGACCTATTAACTACTAAATTAATTTTGAAACAAAATCCTAAAATTAACTATTAAATTTCCTTCTTTTTTCATTGTTTATAACTTTGAATTTTTTTTTTGATTATTCGTTGATAAAAAAACTATCATTAATCTCTAAAAATTAAGAGACTTATTAATTCTTTTATCAAATAATTATCTAACATAATTATTGAAATAAATTCTAAAATTTAAAGTTAATTAAATAAATTCCAAAATAATGTGTAAAATATTGAATCTAAATTAATACGAAAAATGAACCAAGATTAATGAAAATACTCAAACTATAGTAAAAAATAAAAATAAAAAAAATATCGAAAGAAATCTTTTTGGGCCATAGGCCCATTGGCCCATGCCTTATTCTCTCTTACCTATTTTCTTTTTCTTGTTTTTTCTTTTTTCTAACTAGACTAATTACATTTTGATTTTATGCTTTCTTTCTTTTCTTATATATATATATATATATATATATATATATTTTGGTTGAAGAAGGGGGTTGGCGTAAGTTGGACTAAAACTAGCTTCCGTCCAATTTTTTTAAAGAAAACGAACTCGGATTAAAACCTAGGTCGGGTTGGGTTTAGCCCAACTCGTTCATTTTATTTTTTGAAAGCGACTCGGTCTAAATCCATAAACAAGGCCTAAAAAATTTTCATTTTAATTTTCAATCAAACGCTTCTCTTGACTCTCTCTCTCTCTCTCTCTTCATGTTCTTCATTTTCTCTCTCTATTCATCATATTTTTCTAGGAATCAAACTCACATTTTTTGAGTCAAAGGCTAACCGATTGAGCTTTTTTCATTTCCCCATATTAACAAACTAAAACCTACAATTTAAATAACAAGAAATTTAAATTAAAGAAAGATAGAAATCTAAAAATGATAGAAATTGGATCAAAGAAAAAACTAAAAAAAGAAATGAACACGGACCAAATTGTGAAATGGATGATTGTTGTTCGGAAGATGAGATGGGTTGTAATTGATCCTCGAGGTTGTTTTGGGAGGACTTAGGGTACTTTCAATTGGATTTGGATGTTTGAACAAGCTTCAAAATTGAAGGATCGAAGTCTAATAGTGGGAAGAATGTCCAAAACAAACTCAAAAAAATATGAACGAAAAAAAGAAACCGGAAAACAAAGAACAATGATGACCGCCTAGAAAAATTCCAAACGAAAACTAGAAAATGAGAATTAAAACTTCAAAACTGAAAATTGGAGTTAAGAAACTTATGATAATTAAACCCAAACTTAGAACAATCGAGCAACGAGTCCAAAAGAGGATGAACTTGAGCCCAAAAATGAAGAATAGTGAAGAACTTACCCAAAAAAAAAAAAAAAAAACCAAAAAATATTAATTGCCTAAAAATCGAAGTCTTTGTTTTGTTCTTGATTTTAACTCTCTTTCTAACCCGAATTCAAAACCCTTTCCTTGCCCCCTTTTAAACCAAGTATTCAAAACCTTTTATAGTCTAAAACTTGCTCAAATGTCTTCCTAAAATCAGCTCATTTAAACTCAAATTTCAAATGTCAAATCTCGAATTTGAGATTTAATTAGCTAAACATAAGGAAACTAGATCCGTGATTACATGATTCTTGGCGAGTATCAATCACAATAAATGAAAATTAAAAAATGTAATCGACGAAAGATTTGGAAAGATTTTTTGAAGGATTTTTGGAGGAATTTCAGGTTAGAGTGGAGGACGAGTCTTCCACTTAATTTTAATCTTGTCATTCACTTTAAAGTTTTAATTTTATCCCTATGAATTTTAATTGTCCATAATCGTATCTTTTTTAATGTAATTTCAATCTTGTGAAGTATGATTTTTATCAATTGAGTCCCTATAGAGTGTAATTCAAGTTCTAAATTTCTTAATTGATTTAATTGTGCCTTTAAATATTTCAATTATATTTTCTTTTGATGCGATAGTGTCCTTTGATGAATTTTTTTTTATTTTCTATATATTTTCCTTTTTTGAATTTTATCATTTTTTTAGTTTTTCGTACTAAACTCCAAAATCAAATCAAAATGAAATAAAATAAATAATAACCAAAAAAATAGGGAGAAATTTTAGGTTATGAAACACGAGTATGGTTTTCATATAATTCGGTCCTCACGTCAATTTGTCATAGTGTGACATTGAACTTAGTTTATTGTTTATTTGATTGTGATCACACAAGCTTTCTTCGATTCCCAAATGTCTTAGCTTTCAAGTAAACCAACTATGCTCTATTGGTATACTTGCACTATGACCACAAATTCCTTAAGTAGACATTCATCGAAGTGTAATATGATAACTCTTTTAGCATATAAGGAATGGCATGTCCTATCTTAGTAATCCATCTATCTCCATTAGATTCCTAATGTTCCCAACGAATCGCTCATATGTAGCCTTTACCGAGGCCATTGAGAATAATGTCAAAGTGCATAAATCCTCTAATAAGATAATCGTGATGACTTTAAGTCAAAAGATTAGTTGTACCTATCTCATATGAGATTTCTATAGACTAAAGCAAATCGGTTCTCATGGTGAGTCACATCCAATGATAAGTTCTCTAACATTAATCACTTGAATGCTTGCTTTGGCATCACCATACCAATAGATGTGGGATCCCTTACTACTATCTTGTAGCATGAGCATAGCATTTACAAGTCTAACTCGTATGTAGTCAATGTCTATTCTTGACAATGTTATGACTTAAGATATTTAATGATGTCCTTTAAACGCATTGATGTTTATCTCATATCTATTGATCACTCATTAGTATAATGTATATCAAATGAACTTCTATCTAATTTTGTCCAATTATTAATAACTAGAATTAACACAAAGACTTCTTTATTAATATTAAAAGGCAATGTTATAATATATCAAACTATCCAAACAGAGTTGGATCTTAGGCACCTATACTAACACTATCTAGCAGTTGTTGGCCTCCACTTCATTTTAATGCTCTTCAATATCGTTACGGAACCACGATGTGACCAAGCTAGAGGATAAACTAACATTAACGTAATAATGAAAGGCCTATGACCCGAGTTCATACATTCTCTTCCTCTTAATGGCTCCTCCTCTACCAACCCTCTAAATATCTCATTTATGTTGATGTTTAGCATTGAAGTACCCTCCATCTCCTAGTTAGTAACCTCCTACTCATATATTTTATCGACAATATCATACATAATTGCATAAATTTTAATATCAAATAGTAATATCAATAATTTATTTTACAATAATTATAAATAATATATATATATATATATATATAATCGGATTTACAATGTGTGTTGCAAGCTCCCCGTGTGTGATCGAACCCTCGTATGTCTATATGGATCAGCCCCAATGCCACTCATCTCGCTTATGCGGTCTTGGGCCTCCCACTTAAATTGGTCTCGAGACTCGGGTTTTGCCCATTCCAACTAACATGCATCCAATATCTCCTATAAGATATACATTGGTTTAGGGTATGCCTTCCCATGATGAAGAAAGTCAAAATATCACTTTCGTGTTGGACTCTGCCATGCTTTTTTAAATCTTCGATCGAACTCCCGATCCCACATAAAGAATTTTTGCAAGAACATTAAAAATATTCATTAGTACATTTAAATGAACATTATGCACCTTCATTGAAATGCATTATCATATAATTGATTAAACTATATGTTACCTTAAACTCCTCCTAATAGAAGTCTTTAGTTTGCTTGATAATTGAATTCTATGTCGTTCGGATAGGTCAACATGCTTATTGGATATCTTACGGATCTAATGAGAGCACATATTGGATGGATACAATATGTCAAATAAGATAATTAATGATTAAATGAACGTATTAATATAATAATACATCATTAAAAATATAATGAAGAATATGCATAATACGTACTCCTTACCATTAATGAGAGTAATTGAAATGCGAGAACCAAATGTATAAATGATAAATGCAGAAGACATATAGGAAGGAATGTATAGCAACGAACCATGTGTAGGCACTTAACGGTCATCTTGATGAGGCATGGTCCCTAATGATGATGATGGTTCAAAAGTGTCGGCACGTCTAAATTGACAGGGCTCGAGCCGAGACATGTCAAATGATGATGGGTATGACAAGAGGGCTAGAGAAGTAATGCACCAATGTCAAAAAAAATAGCCACATGACTTGGAATAGAAGTAGGACTATGACCATTTCATAGCAATTGCTATCGTCGTTGTCTAAAATATGATCATCATCATCCGATCCGCCCCACTACATGCAACAACATCCCCTACCACAAGATATAACCTACACATTATCACATTATTTAGTTAATCAAATACAATAACTATAAAACATTTTTTATTATCATAAACAAGTTAAAATAAATTTTGTGATCAATAAATACTCTCATAAGTAAATTAAAATATGCACACATATATATGTTATCTTAATAATTTTAAATGAATTGTGGGGCACAATCCAACGTTATTGCTAATCAATATCCTAGTCATTATTGTTACAATTTTGATCTAAGTCTTCCTTTATATATGTTTCAAATTCAACATCATTCTTTTCATTAATTTCATCCCCTTCTAAATTTATTAATGATCTAGTTAGATTAATCAATGATTGACCATCGTCGGTATTAACTTAGATGACATTATATTGGATTTCCATATTATTTTCTAAAATAGTTCCATATTTTTTAGGACTATAAGAAATGATTCTAGCATATCCATCATTGCCCTTAGTTTTACCTTAATATAGCCAACTAATTGCACCGGTGTTCTTTCGGGTAGGATAAATGGCATAATACTCATGATGCGCTGTATTGCTAGGATAAAGGGATTGGATTTATTCAACGCCCTGCGGCTATATAAATCTATTATTCAAGTACTAATCATGAACTCTTGTATCGACACCGAGTAAGTATCATACCTATCACATTTGAACAATACAATTTTCTTGATTAGTAATGCAGTATATCAATCAACATATTGTAATAGTTATTTTTCTCAAACTATAGTTGATTCCTTTTACACACACTCCATTACACATTGTTTCTTTATCTAAACCAAGGCCTTCAATGTAAAACTTGTGCCCGTTCATAAAGTATTTTGGATACGACTTTATTGTTCGTGATAACCTTTTTGTGAGATCTTTAATGTAATGGTCGATGATTAAGTTGGTTTGTGCATTACTTGCTTGTAAAGTCGAAATCAGTTCTTACTATTAGTATAACATTTCATCATTACATCTTACTAACAAAAAGAATTCAAAATTGATGATACTCACATATCGATGAAACCATGATGCAAAATCATTTTCAAGCCGAGAATCAACCTCATGCTTCGATATGTCGGGATTATTTTGATGAAGTTTTTCATGAAATAGTTATCGAAGGAATAATAATCTTAAGATTTTTAATGTCTTTATTATATATCATTGATAATTAATGAAGTTTATTATTGAAAATTTTGCTATTTATAACAATTAATGTAAGGTGTCACCTCATCACGATCTAATAAAATATAGGTATGGAATGCAAGCTTTTCCTCATCTATCAACATATGTGGTTTTTCTTAACCAAAAGATCAAGCATTTGGTTTGAATATAGAAAGCATCCCTTCAATCCCATCACTTAATTCTCGAGCACACTCAAAGTTACATGGTACTTTTCGATGTCCGGTATGCACACGAGACTCGAAGTAGTATGAAAATAATGTTGTTGCTTCTTTCACTAAATATGCATTGTATATTAACCCTTCAACTCTTACTTTATTATCTACATAATTTTTTATTTTCTAAAGATATCCGCATTATGTACCTATATTAGTTAACAAAATATTTTTTTAAAAAAATAATCAAGAGTTCAAAATCAATATCATTACCTTTTAAACAAATACATCTATCCATATTGCATTAATCCTACTATTTTTTCTTCATATGATAAGTGGACTAGAAGACGTTCCATTGGGTTAAAAAACTTGGTAAAAATATGTGCTTAAGTTTGTACAAATTAAAAGTATCTCTATCTCAAGACGTCTCACATCTTCAACCGTAATTACGGTAGAAGTCAATAGCTTGAAAAATAAGCTCAACTCGGTAGGTGCTTGCAAAACATTTCTTAGTAATATGCCATAAAATATGATAGGTATTAATATTTACATAAATCCATGATAATCATGACTTTTCATGCCATGCAATCTAAGATGATTCATATCGATACACCTAGCCAAGTTTGACATATATCCATTGAGAAACTTGAGTTGTTTAAGCTATTGAAACCTTTTTATTTTTTGTTGTTGCTCTAGGGTGTAACATACTTTAGGGTATTTTCTAGAGTCTTTATCTCTTTCTACTTCTTACCACTCGACAATAAAGTTTCAAATCTTCTCTAGAGTTGGCATTGTCTTGGTTTTTTCGAGCATACTCATAAATATATTAAACACACTATCAAGGATATTTTTTTTCAATGTGTATCATAACCAAATTATTATGACTTAGATTAACACTCCAAGTATGAAAGATCCCAAAATATACTTTGTTTCTTCCAATGATAAAATTTAGATATACTGTCTGTTACACTCTTCAAAACCATCTTTTGTGACTTTTATCAACCCCTAAATTTCTATTTCATGTAAACTATCCATTCTAGACTAGACTAGGAGAGTAATGCCTATGGAAATTGTATTTCTTTTGAAAGTGTTCATGTTCCTCATAAATGGATGACTTTCTCAGCGTAAACTTACGATGACTTTCAAACTAAAAGGTCACTCTATCATTACAAAGATTGAAAACATCTAAATTTTTCATGCAATAAGGGTATGTTATTTTACCTACGAGTACTCTAACTAAATAACATTAAATATACGGAGAAGTCACCGATTGTCCACATGACTATGGTTTATATCTAAAAATTTTGCTTACAGGATATATCATAGGTAATCACACCAACTTTTTACAAATCAACCAACATTTAATGAAGGAATGTAAGTATATGTCTAGGTTGATCTTTGAATTTTTTGATCATACGATGACGATAGTTAAAAACATATATTCTTCCTTCATACACTTCCATGATGGAAAATTATAGGATGTTATAATTACGAGTCACAAAGAATATTGTTGTCCGGATAGACTAAAAGGCTAAAACTCATCGGTGCAGAATCCTAATCTAACATTCCTAATTTTTTGATGCAAAAGAAGGATATATTTGATATAAATGTTGTCATGCAAAGGAGTTAGAGAAATGATGCATGATGTTTGTCTCAACTTCATGTTCGACGTGCCATGTCATGTCACTAGTTATGATATTTGATGCATATATCCTTTGTAATCGCAAGGTTAAGAGAAAATAATATATTTTTTTATACAAGACATAAGTTTTTCTTATCGATCTTTGCCTAGGACTTCAATATCGAGGATGGTCATAGATTTTACAAGTAATTCTCTCACTATCTTCATCTCAATAAATCATACATTCATTTATACAACTATAGATCCGTTGAACTAGTAAACACATTAGTTATACCAATTTTTTCATATTATAAGAGTTTTTTGACATACAATTATCAACTGCGTGAAAATCTTTTATAAGTTAACATAACTCATCATAACACCTCTTTGAAAAATGATGTTCGGACTTTAGGTATAACAAACGTGCCAATACGAATAACTGTGAGTGTTTTTCTAAAACGGGCTAGGTCTCTCTATTGGATGAATTCAACAAATTATAAAATGTCTAGGTAGTAGGATTTAAGACTTTTTCGATGTTAAATGGAATAAAGGATGGACTAGCTCCATTCATCAACATCGTGTGATATGGATTGGCCGGAGGTTCATTCAAGATTTATTCGGCTTCACTATAAAGCACTAACTCACTTTCTCTATGATGTCTCCACACATAATACCCGAACATAAAACCATTTCTTATCAAATGGTACTTAACTATAGCAGGATCTTCATAGCTATGGTTATGACATTTTTTGAGTTGATAAGGACATTTTATCTTATGTCCGTCCATACACTTAGAATGACTAATGGTAAAGGAAATAAATTCATTTACCCCATCAATGAAGCACTTATTTAAAATACTATTGGACATAATACAAATGTTTGTTACAACTAATTAAAATTCTAACAAAATTTCTGCGAGTTTTTCATATAGACTCGGTCGTTTCTCAATTAACATAAAACATAATTAACACCAAATTAATTATTTCCTTCCTCCCATCTCCATAGCGGAGAATTGACCTTGACCTTATACCTTCTTAACTATTTTCTAAGCGAAGTCATATAAATATTTCAATAATAATCTCGATAGAAAATAATATAACAAATCATTTCGTTCAAGTATAAACTATAAAATTGCACCTAAATAAATAAATATAACTCCGAATTAATTTTTTAGCAACTAATTAACTTATTTTAACACATAAATAACTTAATTAACACCAAATTAATTAAACAACACCTAATTAAAATTTTTTAATTAGGAATTAACTAATTTAATTAACAACTAATTAACTTAATTTAACACCTAAATATCCCAAGTAACACCAAATTAAATAAATTAAAATCTAATAAATTTTTAAACAATTTAATAATTTAATTAACCACTAATTAACTTAATTTAACACATAAATAACTTAATTTTAAACTAACACCTAATTAATTTTTTTAAGAATTAATTAATTTACTTAACAACTAATTAAATTAATATAACACCTAAATAACTTAATTAATACCAATGAATTAAAAAAACATGCAATTGAATTTTTTTAAAATTAAATAATTTAATTAACAAGCAATTAATTTAATTTAACCACTAAATAACTTAATTAATACATAATTGATAAACTAACACTGAATTAATTTTTTCAACAATTAATTAATTTAATTAACAAGTAATTAACTTAATTTAACACCTAAATAACTTAATTAACACCTAATTAATTAAAATAATACCAAATTAATTCTTGTAATTAAAAACTAATTAACTTAATTTAACAACTAAATAACTTAATTAATACCTAATTAATTAAACTAACACCTAATTAATTTTTAATAATTAATTAATTTAATTAGTGTTATAAAATAAATAGAAAATAATAAGAGAATTGAAGAAAAAGATGACAAGAAAATGAAATCACAATAATGTAAATATAAGTGATAAGAAGTTCAAAGTTTCTCTTATTCTCTCTAGGAAACTTGTACACCAAGTAATAATCAATCAAGCCTATTTATAGGTTTCAAAATTGAGAAGAGAATTGAAAGGGACTATGAATAATCAATTGCATCACCTTTTCAATTTCTCATATTGAATGATGAATTGAATCATATTAAGAATCATGAGTAGTGGGGATATGAAAAGTGGATGAACATGATGATGGACATTCATTGTTTCATAACACTCCCCCTTAAATGTCCATTGTATAAGAAACATGCCTCATTAAAACCTTACTAGGAAAAAAAATCAAAGTGAAGGAAAAAGAGTATAATATTCATTGCACACATTAATCCCGATTTTTGTCTCCCCGTTGAAGGCATTATTTAAGATATATAAGACGACACATTCCAATCTTGTGAATTATCTTCTCAAAATTTATGGTAGGTAACACATTAGTGAACAAATATGCTGGATTATCACTTTGATGTATTCTTCCTTTAATTGAATTATGCAAGCAACATTATCCTCATACGATATTGTTGAAACTTCTTTTGTTGGTAGATAAATTGCATGTCTCTCGGATACGATGGATCGTTGATCTTAGCTAAACACATTCTTGACTTGCCTCATGAATTGATATTTCGCATAATTTGAAGATGTGATAACCGTAGTTTGCTTCATAGAATGCCTAGAGATAGCCGTATCTCCATATGTAAATATATAACCAGTTGTGATGGAGCTTTGTATAGATTAGATAAATAACCTACATCCGCATAATCAATTAATCTTGTCTTTGATTTATTGGAGTAATATCAGCCCATATTAATTATTCCTCGAAGATAATGTAGTATATATTTAACTTTATTTTAATATCTTCGTATTGAAACAAAATTATGACTTGCTAACAAATTTATAGAAAAGACTATATCAAGTCAATTATTATTAGTAAGATACATCAATGCACCGATGGCACTAAAATATGGTACTTCAAGACCAAATGGTTCTTCGTTATCTTCTCGAGGTCAAAAATGGTCTTTTTGGATATTAAGTGAATGAACTACCATTGGGCTAGTCAATGAATGATCTTTATATAGAATCATTATAGAACCTTTTTCGATATAAATTGACTGATGAATGAAAATCTCATTTTATGAGTGCTCGAACTACGGATCGAGATAACATTTTATTTTCCTAAGATATTCACATCAAATTCTCTTTTTAAGTAATTTATGACACTTGGAATCTCTTCGGGAGTTCCAATAATATTTAAGTTATCAACATATACAACAAACCTTTTTTTCAAATAAAAACATATGAACAAATAGGGTTATTTTTTATAACTTTCTTTCAACAAATAATTATTGAAGTGATTATATCACATGCACACGGGTTAGTAATAAACAGTAGATATAAAAATAAAATATAAAAAGTATAAATTGGATTTTTAAAAACCAAAATAATCCTAATAGAGATCTCTATAATTTAATTGAATTCTTTTCTTGAGAATATGTATTAAATGCTTCTAGCATTGTAAGTCCTTCTAGGACTTTCATATTGATTTCATTTCAAATGAATAAATAAATTATGATCATATTCAGTAAATGCATGCATATGAATGTTTTTCATATATTTTTTCACGCTAATGAGATAAAATATAATTGCATCCATTATAGGAGAATATTTCTCCTCATAGTCAATGTCAGTTCTTTATAAAAACTCTTGTGTTGAAAGTTTTGCTTTGTAGCTTACAATCTCATCTTCTTATTTTGTGTTCGCATAAATACTTATTTTTATCCCACTAGCTTAACATCTTCGAGTGTTTTAGCTATGGGTTTAAAAAAATACTCTTTTGTAGGAGAACATAATTCTGCTCGGATTGCTCTTTTCATTTAGGTCAATCATCTTTATGTCAACATTCTTCAATAATTTAGGCTCGGGATCCTTATTTTCATTCAAAATATCAGTTGTAACTTTACATACAAAAATCTTATCAATAAATATTTCTCTTCGGTCCTATTTTCTCCATGTATTGACATAATTCATCAAAATCTTTTGATTTTTCTCAAGCATTTGGACTTCTTATGGAAGCCAATTATCGAAATATATTGGATCGTTTTGTGAATATTTTCATCTTGTCCTTTTCTTTTAGGGATTTTTATCTTTAGAACCGATCGGTCTTTCACACTTCGAGCGTGCTTTAAATTCATTGGTTATAGCATTAATAGATTACCCTTTTAGGGCATCAATTCTAATAGGAGCATTCTTAGCGGGGACATACATTTTAGTTACTCATTTAAGATCCGAGAATGCATCCGACGGTTGGTTTTAATACCCGGTAAATGAATTATCTTTTGAACTTCTAGTTCCAATTATCTTTGACAAGAATCAAGGTGATATAAGATAGAGTACCGAATGTAATCTTTTTTTTTTTAACATTTCCAACTACTTATTTTGCTTATTCTCTTCCCTAATGTTGAAACAACTATTTTATCAAAATGACAGTTGATAAATCGAGCGATAGAAAATTTCCTCTTATTCATGAATCAAGAGATTGAATTATCGAAGAGGATTCATATATTCTCAATCTTTTTTAAGTACTCATGTTATTTCATTATAGAGGAGCACTAAGGATATACACTGCAATGCCAAAAATTCTTAAATAAGAAATAATTGGCTCATGACCATAAATCAATTAAAGAGGAGAGAATTTCTAATAACTTATGGATCATATGCGAATAAGTGTTGCTGCATGTAAGATCGCATATCTCCAAACATAAACAGGGAGTTTTATTTTTAAATAATGGTTTAGCTATCAATTGGAGCCTTTTGATAAATGATTTTGCTAAACCTTTTTTAGTATGAACATGAGCAACAGAATGTTTAACCTTTATTTTAATAGCAAATCAATAATAATTTAATGCTTGAGAAATAAATTCATCAGCATTATCAAGGTGACTTGTTTTAATGGCATAATTTGAAAATTATGCTCGAAATCAAATTATTTGCTAGCAATCTCAAAAACGTTAGGTTTCGAGTAGATAATAAGTATATATGTGACCATTTTATGGATGCATTTATCAAAATCATAAAATATTTAAATGGTCCATATGGTGGATGAATTGATCCACATATATCACCTTGAATACATTCTAAAATACTAAAGATTTAATCTCAATTTACTTGATGATGGCTTAATCATCAATTTGCCTTGACAACATGCAACACATGAAAGTTCATTAAATTAAAGAATCTTCCGGCTCTTCAATAGATGTCCATATGAATTTTTAATAATTTTTCGCATCATAAAAGACCTAAGATAGCATAACTGGTCATGTTACATAATAAAAGTATTTGAATTAGTAAACTTCTGATTTACTATAATATTTGTTTCAATCATTTCAATGTTTATAATAAAGACTAGAAGAGAAAACAGATAAATTTTTTTATAGATATTTTCTACCCGATATAATGATTATAACATATAAGAATTTGCATTTCTATCTTGATATGACATCAATTCGGATGAATATATTTGAAACTCAACAAATTTCTATGAGACTTTAAAGAGAATAATACATCATTCATAATAAATTTATCCTTTTAAATAATAACATATTTGCTCTTCCGGAGCCTTTAAATTATGTTACTTCAAGTAATAATATATCGACTCTTCTAAAGCTTTTAAAAATTTTCTCTTCAAGTAATAATTTATTCACTCTTCTAGAGCTTCAAAAATTTGTCTCTTCAAGTCATGATATCGCTCTTCTAGAGCCTTCAAAATCTATTTCTTTAGATAATAATATAGTCGCTCTTATAAAGTTTCTATTAGATTGATATCATCATATATAATATTAACATAAAATAAATAATCAAATAAATCAATATATGCCTCATAAACATAAACAAATAAATAAATAGTAAAATAAATTTGTAACCATCAATATACGACATAAATTATAAGAAATATAAAATATTTTAATTATAAATAGAAAAACTAACAAGCAATTAATTTCAATTACTATTACTTTGATATATAAAAGTGATCTTCATATTTTCCTCTTTATTTTTCAATAAGGCTCGGACAATGCTCAATGAGGTGCTTTGGTGTGTACACAACCAATATTCATTCATTCAATATCTATAATATTTATTTTTTAGAATACTGACTTTATCTATTTTTATTCTTTTTTTTCATAGTTATCCACTTCGGTGGTGAGATGTAATATTATGGTCATTACGATTATAATGATAATTATTTTGACCATATCCATGGCTATGACCACATCTCCATCCATATCTAAAATTATTATAAATTGTCACATTCACTTCAAGGAATGGAGTAGATCCAATTGGATGAGATTTATTCTTTTTCATTTTATTTAGCCACTAACAAGTATAAAATCGATCCAAAATATTTCTTAAACTCTTTTTCTCGATATGCTATCGCAGGAGCATATTCAAGACATAAAAAGTAGAGAATATTTTTTCAAAATCAAGCACTCATAATCAATAATTCTTATTCAAAATATCAAGAGTCACCAAATCAAGTTTATGAGGTTTGATATGATAAAAATTCTATAATACAATATATAATAATAATATTAGAAAATAAGAACAAATATAATAATAAAATTAAAGCTTTTCAAATAGCATAAATTAGATCATTTAAGTTTTTCAAATATATATTTCATGTATCAATAGATTTAAAGTACATGAATAAATTAGATACATACCTCTTAATGATCTAAATAATTTAGATCTTTTGGTAGAGCACTTGTGTAGAAGAAATCCAATTGTTGAAACAATTGATTAAATCTTTTGGTAAATACATACCTTATGGTCTATTGTTTCGATTGGTTAGAGCTTCGTGCCGATAACGTGTTATAAAATAAATAGAAAATAATAGGAGAATTGAAGAAAAAGATGACAAGAAAATTAAATCACTATAATGTGAATATAAGTGATAAGAAGTTCAAAGTTTCTCTTATTCTCTCTAGGAAACTTGTACACCAACTAATGATCAATCAAGCCTATTTATAGGCTTCAAAATTGAGAAGAGAATTGGAAGGAACTATGAATAATCAATTGCATCACCCTTTCAATTTCTCATATTGAATGATGAATTAAATCATATTAAGAATCATGAGTAGTGGGGATATGAAAAGTGGATGAACATGATGATGGACATTCATTATTTCATAACAATTAGCAAGTAATTACCTTAATTTAACAACTAAATAACTTAATTAACATCGATTAATTAAACTAACACCTAATTAAATGTTTTAAATAAATAAATAATTTAATTAATAACTAATTAACTTAATTTAACAAATAAATAACTTAATTAATACCTACTTAATTAAACTAACACCTAATTAATTTTTTTGATAATTAATTAATTTAATTAACAACTAACAAATTAACCCTAACAAGAAAATAAATCTAACTAACTAACAATTAACAAAAAAAAATAATAATAATTAAACAATAATATCTATAAGTAATGAAATCAAATGCAAGAAAAAAAATTCAAAGGCAAAAATAAAAAAATAAATCCAGCTTTATGTATTGAAATCAAAGGCAAAAAACTAAGAACTTACAATAATTGAGTTGTGATGCCGACCACAAATGGATGAGGAGAGAAGGGAGGAGCAACTACCAACACTAGTTGACCCACGAGAGAAGAGGAGGGAAGGGAGGAGGAGAGGGAAAAGAAAGAAAGAAGAAGAAAATGGAGAAGGAAAAGGGAAGGGATAGAGGGTAAGAAAAGAAAAGAAGAGAAAAAAAAGAGTTTGGATGGTTTAACGACATTAATGGAGGTTTTTAAGGGGATGTTGGCACTCACAAAGAAGAAAAAGAGAGAATAGAAGAAGAAAAATGGAAAAAAAGAGAGGTGGAATCCAATTTAGGAATTTTGCATTTAGTGACGGTTTTCATCACTAAATGTAAAATCTCACTTTTTGGGAAAAAAATTCGACTTTCCCTCCGGATGTAATTTTTAGTGACAAGTCTTATAAGATCGTTGCTAAAACATCGAAAAATGGTATATTAGCGACAGCTTTTCAAAAACCATCGCTAAAAACCTCCCATTTTGTAAGGATTCTTACGACAATCCGCTTAAGCCATCTTTACAAAACTCGTCCAAATTTTTAGGAGAGTTTAGTGAGTGTCTAACTAAACCATTGCTAAATGCTCCCAAGAATTTAGATGGTTTTGTAGCAACAGCTTAAGGAGATCATCATTAGAATCCCCAAAAGTATCCATTGGATTTTTTGGGGAATTTAGTAAAGACTCGTTTAAATAGTTGCCAAAGTTCCACAAAATGGTTTTTTAGCAATGATTTACTTAAAAACCATCACTAAAAACATAAAAAATGGGTGGAATCTATGACGGTCTAATCAAACTATCACTAAATCCCTTAAATGAATTCGTTGGGATTTTTGAAAACATTTAGCGATGATCTATTTGAACCATCACAAAATTCATCCAAAAAGGTCTAGTAGCGACAATTTAACTAAATCGTCATTAAAATAAATAAAGAATGGATGGAATCTGCAATCGTCCGACCGGACCATCGCTAGATCCCCCAAATGTATCCGTTGGGGGTTTTTTTTGAGAATTTAACAATGATCCTATGAACTCGTCGCTAAATTCACTCAAAACGATTTTAGTAACGGTTTTTAAAAAACCATCACCGATTCCTCCAAATAATATGTTTTTAGTGAGAGTATTAGAGAAACTATTCGCTAAAAACTCTTAATTTTGAAGGGATCTAGTGATGATATGATTAAACCTTCGCTAAAAACCTAATAAATCATTTTTTAGCGAGGGTTTGTTGAAAACCATTGCTAACTAGGGTCCAATTTACATTTTTTTTTTTTGAATTTGTGAGTTCAAGGTGATAGTTTTCCAAACCATCATTAAATACTAACAACGTCAACAAAATTAGCTATGATTTACCGAGATCGTTACTAAATCTTATTATTTACCAATAGTTTTCTAAAACATCGCTAATTAATGGTCGCTATTTCTATATTTTCTTGTAGTGCTTAATGTTCTGTTTTGTTTTGTTTTGTTTTAATGCTAGTCCTGTATAACCAATCTAACATAATTTAATTAGGAATCTATCAATCACACAACAGAAAAAATTCTTTATTTATAGGGAAACGTTGTCTTCTTCTTACGTGTATACATTCAATAAGTTCAGACCAATACAATTATATTCGTTCATGATATGATATCTCATAAAAACAATTAAAAAACCTTAAAACACTTAAAATCTAAATCCACATAAATTTGTTCTGGTTGTATATTTAATGATATATTTTAAAGATTTTAAAAGATACAAAAACCTAGCTAGTGGATATTGCTATCGTAATTGACGTGGAAATGCACTTCCCTAACCTTTTGGACTTATTTGCCATATTTAAGCTACAAACCACATCATTTTTACTCACTCTTGTGTCTTATTCCACACTAATAATTAATCTTTTCATTAATTTTTCCGTCTACCAATAATAACAATACAAAAAATAAAAAATAAAAAATAAAAAATAAAAACTTTTTCGAGTGGCCACGTTTACTAACCCAATCAGGTAATTAGCAAGGTGAACAGAAAGTATTGTCAAAGATACTTGGCCTGATGACACAAGAAAATGTTGTTATTAAGGACCCACTTGGTGACCATTTCAGCTAATATTTGAAGAAGACCAATGATGACGAAGTCAGTCAGCTTATTCATTTCCATGTTTGGACTTTGAATGTTTCTACAGCACCCACTCTTAGCTTTTTCTACTATACTTTTACCAATGGCGACTGACCAATCCTTCTAGGAGGTCAGTTTTCATCACTACAACATATTCTTGTTTCAGGGAAGAATACAAAATGAATCGATATGATGACCATATATGAGACTGTTAATTAATGTTAATTAAGAAAAAAAAAAAAAACTTGTGCATATATTTGTATGAAGTGTTTCTTTGGACTTGGAATCCTGCTGTTAAAAATTGCTGTGTGCATGGTAACTGTATAGTGAACTGATAGTGCAGAATAGAAGTAACTCATTTCCTACAATATTTTCCAAGATTTATTTATTTATTTATTGTCATTCACCGCACCATGCAGGTCCCAATTAATAGTTAAACGGTTAAAGAGTTAGCACTGGTGATTAGTAGTTAGCGAAACAAGAGAGTCGTATTACTGCTATTCTAACTGCCCTATTACATATAATAAGACCTAAGAGAATTTTAACCAATAATCTTTTTACAACTTCACTGCTACAAAACTAAAAATATACTGGTTATATTTTCTTAATGCTAAGAGATTAACTATTAAGTACTTATATATTTTCTAAGTAACGAAAGATTGTAAGAAACCAACAAATTATTGGTATTATGATAAGCGAACTGGTTGTTAAACGAATTTTTTATCAATGTGTAAAATTTGAATATTAAAATTGCATTTATTGAGAGAGTTAAATTTTACCAATCATACTTTGAATATGATTAGTTTTATCTTTAATGTAAGATGTGAATACATAGATAAAATAATAAATAAATAAATAAAGATTGTAAGAAAGAGTTACCATCGAAAATTCTAACATTTAGCAACAGAAGCTACAACGATCGCTAAATAGCGACAAATTTAACGATGGATCTAAAAAAAAACTTTAGTAAGGACAATTTATAGATAGAATTTTAGCAACAAAAATAGGTAATTGACCACATTTTTGTGACAAATACAAGACCAAAAAAGCAACTATTTGCTATGCTTTAACAACAAAAATTCTACATAATCCATTGTTGATTAGTGACAATTTTTTTTTTTTTTTTTTTTTTTGTCATTAAGAAAATAATGATGATGACTTTTGCTATAAAAAGTTTATTGTCGTAAATCCATCGCTAAGTATCAATAGTGATGGATTTTTACTATATAGCAATTGAAAAATCCGTCTCTATTTTTAGCTTTTTTTTCAAAAAAAAAAAAAAAAAAAAAAAAATTGTAAGAAAGAGTTACCACCGAAAATTCTAACATCTATATGCAATTATATAGAATTAATTACCTTGTTATATTATGAGAAGGTTAGATATAGTTGTATGATGATTATTGTAAATCAAATCATAGGTATGTCTATTATGTGATGTGGCTGATTAATTAAGACCTAAAAAGATGATATCGATGTCACCCAACAATATTGGTCATTCTTCAGTATTGTCCAGTACATCGTTAGCTAGGGACTCAAAAGTGGTCCTCCTCAAAATAATTCTTTGCATTCCCAATTTTCAACACAAATAGACTAATACTGATAGACTTGTTCGTTGATCCAGGTCACCACTCCAATCTAGTCTCCATATGTGATTTCAAATTTGTAAGAGGCTGTTGGTGGCAATTTTCACGGTACGATTTCTATATTAAACATCAATTTTAAAATTTAAATGGGCTCCATTATTTTGTTCACAAATTATTTTTCTTTAGGGACCAAAATTTAATTTAATTTCATGCCTTGAAAATTTCAATTCTCCTCTACTTAGTTGACAGTTTCCTCAAATTCCCACATGCAAACAATAATAGAGGAAAAAACAAAAATGAGACATATAAAAAGAATGATCACTTTGGAGCTAGGCAGCTCTCGGAATATCATTTCCCTTGCCCTTAAAGCTCTTTCCAGAAGGCACCTTCAGCTTGCTTATATAGATTTGAACTTGCAATATAATCATACCATGATGAAACTAAACCTAAATATATAGGAAAATGTATCCTTTTGGCCAGAGAATATATTATATGAATCAACAAGAAAAGAAGGAGAGGTTAATTCTATGTAAAATTATCTCTCTTTACATATATATATAAAGAAGAGTAAAGACTAAGAATTAATGAAGGAAAAATCACATGCAAGAAATTTATTACATTAAATTATTTTTTGAGCAAAAGAAAAAATCTAATAAATTAGCATCCTTAATTTATA
This sequence comes from Dovyalis caffra, assembly GCA_963924115.1. Classification (NCBI taxonomy): domain Eukaryota; kingdom Viridiplantae; phylum Streptophyta; class Magnoliopsida; order Malpighiales; family Salicaceae; genus Dovyalis; species Dovyalis caffra. Next base: position 1,278,511 of record CAWUPB010000957.1, on the reverse strand, counting down.
CTAACACATCAATTTACATGTTGAGTCCCCATAAAAAAAAGGGCTAAACTAGAAAATACTAAAACAAAGATGATGATCTTAAACTTGTTCATCACTCTGGCAATTGCAAGAAACTGGGTTGGCCAAATATGTAGGGTTATCATCACCAGCCATAATGACAACGATCTTTGGCTCCATTTCTGCTTTCATCTCATCAACTTGTTTAACAGATTTTTCTTGAGCCTCAGGATCACTAGACGAATCGGAAGATGATTTTCTATAAGAGCAAGCTAGAATTATCAATGACATAGCAATGAGTCCTAACATTAAAGCTAGACTAGCAAAGAGGTACGGGATTGGAGAATTCCTATCTTGATAGCCTGCATGAACAGCAGGTGCACTAGAGTTGCTTGCAGGCCTCATTAATCTCTCTCCCAAGACTGTCTTCTTTTTTCTCTCTTGTAAAAATCTTAATCTCTCTCCTCTTTTTGTTAGCGCAAGATGATGAAACTGGTAATGTTCTGTATTTATAGCACCATTAGTTAATGTTCCACAGTGCATGGATGAGGGAGTTGAATTGGGAAGTTACCTCATTGCCATTGGTTTTGGCAAGAGAAGAAGTTGATATGATAATGATGCTTTCTTGGGCTCTACTAATACTTTTGGGGGACATTGATTGACATGGTGGTTTCTTGGGTGCAAGGGAGCCTAAAATACCCTTCTTCGTCAAAATAATAATAATAATAATAAAAAAAATAAAACAATTGCCTACCATGGCGGATTCCTAAATGCTTAACTCTATCAAATTAGCCAGAGATGATATGATTTTTGAATATTCATTGGGGTTGCGGTTAAACATAAAATCATTTTATAACGTACCCTTTCTAATAAATTTTTGTGTTTTTCCTCAAGTCGAATTCTATTTACTTTTGTTGTCTTAGATATTTGTTTTGAGTAATGGTCCACATTGTGAATTCTTTTTCATGAATCAAACATAAAATAAATTCTCATACAGTTTAACATAATAACATTCGTATCGTTGTATTTTATTTATGAAAAACGAATCATGATATTTATCATTTCTCTATCTCTCTCTGGTGGTTTTTTAAGATTTGCAAAGATAGAATTTGGTATAATATCCACGAATTTAGTAATTAAGTAGGTTGTGGTTCTATAAGAGTTAATTGTAGTATACTAATGTAATAATTTGTGGATATTTGTGTAAATTTGGTGATAAGAAATTCAAGTTGCATGGATTAAGCAACCAACGGCAGAAGAATGAATGTGAATTTGTCCCAAAGCTGGCCTTTACTTATCCAAGTAGTAATATGGGCCCACTAAACGTGTTTGTTAGGCCCACTAAACGTGTCCTTAGGTACGCCTTAATTTTCTCTGTCTTCCATTACTGGAAAAATAATATATAATAATAAGCAAAACTCTTCCATTTCCTTGATCTCAATTGGAATGAGTTGTAATTTCTTGCTTTCTCCATTGAAAAATACGAATAAAGCTCGAAAGATTCCTGTTATTATACAACAGGAGTAACATGCTTTTGAGAAGACACAATAACACGGTATTTTAGAATGAAAAATGTTTCATGACTTGGTTTTTTCTTTTTTTTTTTCATTAGAATAATAATACTTACAAAAATTTGGGCTTCATGTAAGGAAGTCCACGCTTTTTTCTTATTTCGTCACTTATCATCTCAAATTTGAGCTTAAACATTAAAAAAAAAAAAAAGAATTTTCTTCAAAAATCCAAATACGAGTACAAAATTTGACAATGGTTTATTGAATGAATAATTTTCAAAATTAACCGCTAAAACTATTTTTATGTAATACCATAATTCTTCGATCTATCATTATATATTTAATTAAGACAACATTATCATTAAAATATATTAGGTTTTTATAATTAATATATATATTTTAGGAATGTTTTCAAGTTAAACCATAAAAATGAATCAAATGATTTATACATGATTAGTATGTTATTCTTAAAATAGCCTCATAACTAGAATGAGTTCTAATTAGATCATTATATAAGATTTTAAAATATATATTCATTATATTTTGTATATTTGATTGACAGATATATACAGTTTGAATGATGATCAATGGTAATATTTTGAATTATAAGAACAAAAAATCATTAATTGAGAAAAGAAAATGATGCGATTATACATTGCATTGTATTGTAAACTTAGTGCATAAATCTTATGATTCATCTAAATAACCAATAATGTCATTTTGAGTATCTATAATTTATTATTTATTCTCTCTGAAAAGGAAAAGCTTACTTTGGTTCGTTTCCTATAGCATTCTTTACCATATGCCATCATGAAAGAGAAGTCTAATTGCTAGTGTGTGGACAACGAGGGAAGCACAAAATTTGCCCCTTCATACTAAAATGATATAGTACATTTTCCTTTCCAATTTGAAAAAATATGAAAGAGATATTTAACCACAAACATTTATGCTGATCCATAAATGCATCGTACAATCTATTAAATTGAAAGCCTATCTTGTTTCCAAAAATAAATATTATTGTTATCGTTTTCAGATTATTATAATCATAAATTAAAGAGATCAAAAAGTAAGAATCATGTCAAATAATTTGGTCTTAAAGTAGTACTAGTAATCAACATAATCTTATTTCTCAAAAAAAAAAAAAAAAAAAAAGGTCATCGGTTCTTCAAACATTTAAAAGGCCACGAACCAAACAACATTATGGGCCGTACATTGGACAATATAATTATGCAAAGCTAGTTAACTTTAGGCCCATTTCACCTCAGGCCTAATTTGATCTTTTTCCTGCTCAAAAAAGTACTTACAGGACAAAGAGTTCCATTGACAAAGGCTTTTATTAACATTAACAGAATCCATGAAGATGATTCCAATTCATTGCTTTTTTCCACAAATTTGGATTTGGGTATCTCTCCAATTCTGTTTTGGTCGGCACTGCCCACTTGTACTCTTACCTTTTCTTTCGTTTTGCTTAAATTTCATAAACCGTTGCTTTTCTGTGTGATGATATGTTATGGTTTTGAGTTTGTTTAATTTGATTGAATTTTTTTATGATTCTAAGTTAAAACCACGTCACTTTTTTCGATAATCAAATGTTTCTTTGTATGGGGTCTTTTCCTGTTCTGCTTCTTGCAGGAAAGGCAGAACACGGTGAGGTTAGAAATGACTAAATTTAGTTGGATTTTTTTTTTTTAAATCAAAACTATGATTATCTTTTGATTTTTAGTTCATTCATTTTTTACTTCTTTTTATTAATGTAATGGGCTGAAAATGAGAAATTAAAATCGCATTTTGTTTAGACAAACAACTAGTTTTTGACTCGTGCTTAGTTACGACGTTTATGCAAGCGAGTAGGTAGTTGGTGAGAATGAAATAGCATTTTTTATTTTTTTTATTTTGTATAATGTGATTTGATTTTTGGGAATTTTTTTTTGGCATATATTTATACATATAATGTTTTGATTTATTAAATGCATTGTTGAATAGTAGGGTCTTTTTTCCGTGAAAACAAGCTAAAATTGTGGTTTTTTTTTATAAGGATTAAAAGGGAGTGTCAAATTGATGGTTTTGGTCATTTATTTTGATTAGTCAATAGGTTAGTTGATAACTAATGGAAATGTAAGTGAACTATCTAGTGAAATTTGTACACTATGATGTTGATGATTCTCATCGTAGATATCAACTATTATAAAATGACGATCTAGTATTGTTCGAAAGTATTCATTGCATTGAATGTAAATAGTTTTTGTTTATTTAGGGTATTCAGCAATGGTGTTAGGAAGCATGTGCTCGGAGTTCATCCATAACTTAGAACGATTTGTTAGCGACCGCTTTGGAAGTATGTCCTTGCAGCCGATTCTTGCAAGTAGCATTTTTGTTTGCCTAAAACATTGCTTATGACATGTGTGATATGATATTTATAGATTGCATTTTGTGAAGATCATCAAGCGTCTAACCGGCCAAATGTATTTTTTTGGACGAGTTTTGAATGAGTGTTTATAAAAATATAAACGTGCGAAGCTATTGACTACAAATAAGTTAATTCATAATGCATTATAATGTACTTTTAACGATAATATTTGTTTTTTTTTAACATAAAGGTAAATTAGAGGTTTTTATGGCCAAATGATTGTAAAAATCTCGATCGAGGACCTAGATTCAAGATCTAATATTGAATTTTAGCAGTTCACCAACTTTGCTAATTATAAATAAATTTTGAAAAAATTAAAAAAAATGAGACATGGGATTGTGAATGAGGTATATACAAATGTTAAAAAATGTTAGAGACTAGTATAAATTATATTATAGGACCTCACCTATCGGCTTAAGCTTTTAGGTGAGATGGTCCTTTAACATGGTATCGAGCTTGGTTGACCTTGAGGTCCCGAGTTCAAGTCTCACCATCCTCGGTTTCTCAAATATTAAGCACAAGGAAATGTGGACTCGTGCAAGTTTCGTACCCCAAATGTTAGGCCTTTCACTTGAGGGGGTGTGTTAGAGACTAGTATAAATTATATTATAGGACCTCACCTATCGACTTAAGCTTTTAGGTGAGATGGTCCTTTAACATGCATTAAAGACAATAGAAGCAACAATTATGTAGAATTACTTTAAAGGAAAGAGTATGCATAAGAAAAGAAAGAATGCCCTTAAATTTTAGAAAGGCGATCTTGAGGGGCGAGGGTGCCAAATAGAGAATAGTTAAAAGGAATAAAATGTGTTGATACAATGAAAGAGCAAGTTACGTAGTTATTATATTTTTTTATGTATTCAACATTTCGTTTTATTTGTTTGAAAATGAAAGAGAGAAACATAATTGGATAATGAAATAAAATAAAATTTATTTATTTGTAGTATTTATTATGTATGAAATATGAGCGAGACAAAAGAGTTTGTCGAGGATTAACACGTAAGATTAAAAAGAAAAGCAAGAAAAGTTTGTTACAATCCTTTGTTTCTCAATCTTTTCATTAATTTCTTCGACATCATCACCGAAACATGTCATAACGCAAGATTTGGGCTATATTTATTTTCTATTATTTTTCTAGTAGTTTTGCTAATTTTATTCCTTTTAATTTTTTATTATTTTATTTTTCATGGTCAACTTTAGAATTTTTAAGTTTAATTTTAAGATTTAATTTTATTTTTTTGTAAGAAAAGAAAAAAACCAAAAACAAAAAAAGAAAAAAAAAGAAAGAGAAAAATACAAAAAATATGAAAAAAAAAGATAAAAAAAAATACGGGGCATAAATAATTACGGATATAATTAAATGAAATAGAGATTGAAATTGAAAACAATTAGGGATGAAATTGAATGAAATTAAAGCATAATTAAATTAAATTGGGAATGAAATTGAAAGCCAATAGGGATGAAATTGAATTGAAAACAAAGGAGTAATTGTGAATAATTGAAACATGTAAGGACTCGAAGTGAGATTAGGGAGTGATTAGTGGATAATTGACATAATTTTTATTCCACTTTTAATTAAACTTACTAGTATTTTATGTAATGAAATAAGCTAATTATGAACAAGATAACGATTATGGGTTTTGTAGGAAAAATGACAAATGAAAGTGAACAAACCTAAGCCATGACGTATATAAACCTAAGCCCACAAAGGACCCAATGGAGACAACATGCAGAGCCAAGTTGAAGGAAGGAGACACACGACTATGTGTTTTGTAAGAGGAAAAAGCCACTAGTGATGTAGAACCAAGGCCAAAGTCATGTGTATGTTTAGCACAGAAGCCATACGAGTAGAAGCCAAGAGACACGAGATCAAGTTTAAAAGGTGACATAACCGTGTGCCTTAGTCAAGTAAGCCGTTTGCCACCATATATATAAGGCTTTAAACCATGTGTTTCTAAAGAGCTAACCATGTGCCTTAATCAAACAAACCATATACCATGTTGCTTAGGATGCATACTAGGTGATTATGATCAATTGATAATTGTTAGATTAAGGTTTATAATACGATTTCGTTATAAAACCTATCACAAGAAGTAATTAGATTTAGTGATTTCTAATATTCATATCACTATAATCTAAGAAGAATAGAAGTATAAGTTAAACCAACCTACTTTAGTGTTGATTATCTATTTCAGTTGTTCTCTAATTCGCTAATGTTGTTGTTAGATTACACATAGAAAGCTTGTCCTATGTGGTTCAATAACTAGAATTCAAATAGCTTGCTTTTGTATTTGATTATTAAGTAAGGAGAATGAGTTAATATATGCTTTTTAGATTAATATAAATTAAAAAATAAATTATGAATAAGGTTCTTATGTGTCATCTATGATTAGCTTGGAATTCGAAGGTAAACATTCTCTCTTGATTGAGTTTGGTTCTCTTGAGCAATTTCTTTATTTCAATTATTTTTGTTTTGCTAAAATTTGATACAATCTCCTTTTATTTCAAGTGGTTTCTATGCGAGTAAACATAAGAAGAGTAATGTAACTTAGTCTTTATGGGATCGACCTAGACTTGTCACTAGTTATAACTGTTAAGTTTAGAAAATTATTTAATAATGCTACGACTCACCACCGAATTTGGCATCGTTGTTGGGAATTATCATTCATTGCTTATCTTAGTTTATTCATGTCTTTAATTATTTTTTCTATCATTTTTTGTCTTTAATTTTTTAATTTAGTTATTTTGAATTTTTAGGTATTTTTAGTAGAGTTTTACGATGGTGTTACTATTTAGATTAGAAATTTTTGTGGAATTAGGGGTTGAAACTTACTAGTTTTGTAGGAAACGACATTATGTTCAATACTAGTCGTCTTTGGCTACTAGCCCTACCTTGTTGAGGCAAAATTCCATCATCTAATTAGGCTAGTGTCTCGACCTGAATAGTATTTTTAGAGTTTTTAATGTTTTTCAATTTTTTGATAAATTTTATCTATGTCTCGATCCTCTCACTTTAGTGAATTGTTATTTGATCAAGCTAAATTGAAAGGACTCTTCATAAGTTGAGAAGAGAAAAACTATAGCTCGGAATTCAAGTGTGCATTTTGATAGTGAATTTTCCTCTTCGATCCGCCCCATATAGTGTTTCTAGTGAAGAGTTTGTCATGGTCAATCCAAATAACAATCATACTCTCAAAGAGTTGGCTACTCTAGATCCGAATCTTCAGCCCATATATATTGAATATCCCGATATTAAGGTAGTCGTAACATATGAGGTGTTTGAGTCAAATAATAGATCCACTTGTTAGTATAGGTTCCCAAGATCCAACCTTGTTTATATGGTCCGATTTATTGTAACATTACATTTCAATATTAATAAAAGAAGTCTTTCTATTAATTCTTGTTATTTGTAATTTGATAGAATTAGATAGAAGTCCATATGATATTCATTGCATTAATGATTGATCGAAAGATATGAGACAAACATCAATGTATTTAAATATTACGATTCATAAAACATCAATGCATTAATGATTGATATCATTAAATGTTTTGATTCATAACATTGTCAATAATGGATATTGACTATATTTGATAAGACTTTTGAGTGCTACGCTCTTGTTATAAGATAGCGATAAGAGATCTCACACATATTTGTATGATGATGCCAAAGAAAGCACTTAGGTAATTAATGTTAGAGTGCCTATCACAAGACATGACTCACCATGAGAACCCATTTGGTTTAATATATGGGAATCTCAAACAAGATGGGTATAATTGGTCCTTTGATTTGAAGTCATTACGGTTATTTATCGGAGGATTTATGTACTTGGACACTCGTTTCAATAGGCTCGGTTAAGAGCTACATGTGATCGATTCATTGGGTATACTAAGAATCTAATAGAGATAGGTGGATGACTAAAATAGGACATATCATTTCTTACATGCTAAAAGACTTAGCACATTATACTTCGATACATGTCTACTCAATCAAGAAATTTATGATCGTATTGAGAGTATACGAATAGACTACATTGTTTAATAACCATACTTGTGAAAGGTAATTATGGATTAATTAATCCTCCTAGAGACTTAGGCGGTCATAATAACTTACTCGAAGGCCAATCTTAATTTATGTATCGAGAGATAAAAGAGGTGTCTTTTATTTTTGATACATCGCCAACATGTTTACGAGCCTATTAAGTTACACACATAAGTTTAAACATTCACATGATAAAAGAGAAGCAAAGATTTTGGAAAAAAATTTCATGTTGTAAAAAGTTTCCTATTTTAGAAAACGTTTTTTAAAATGAAAAGTTTCCTATTTTGGAAAAAAATTCCTAAAATGAAAAGTTCCCTATTTTAGAAAACAGTTTCCTAAAATGGAAATTTTTTTATTTTAAAAATTATTTTTCTAATTTAGAAGTCAGTTTTAAATTTAGAAAATAATTGGCTAAAAATAAAATTAGTTTTCTAATTTAAGCTTAAGGGTAATTTAGGAAATTTTTTCCTAATGTTGCCCTTCTAAAAATATCCGACCTAATTTATTTGAATGGTCCAAATTAATTGATAATTAATTGAGATAAAAGAGTTTAGGCCAATAAGTTTAATTTAAAAGCCTACAAGATATTTTAGTGGAAGGATAAATTTAAATCCCATTGGTTAAGGTTAAGGGTTTATAAGGACAATTAGATAAAGCCCACATAGACAACACATTCTTAACCTATAAGGAGTAGTTACTACCCCTATATAAATAAAAGAGAGAGTGGTAGCATCAAGTGTAACCAAGACCAAAAAAAAAAAAAAAAAAAAAAAAAAAAAAAAAAGTGTTCTCTCCCGGAAGTCACCAATTTTCTCCTTTTCTACGGGGTTGTCGCATAAAACCTTAAATTGATTTCTAAAGAAAATAAACTAATTATAAAAAGTTAGAGCTAATACTTAACGAGTTTTGGATTGCTTCGTTGCATGGGTGTTTGAGTTGCATGGATTATTAATAGAGACTAGACACTTGGATGGCTCTTTTTTATAAAGGTTAATTGTGCACTATCGGAGGTAATCTTTCACCTATATTTACATTCATGTTAATGTATGATTAGTTGATTCAACAACATGATATTGGGAGCCTTAAATAGAGGAGAAATTTGTTATTTTATTTCGTACCATCATAAGATACATGATTCCTTCAACACTAGAGGCAACTATTCCTAAACACCTTGGGATTGAGATCCGGATTGATGGCTAAGATGACGTTAGGCTAACAATGTTAAAGAAATGTGCTTATTAGGAAGTAACCCAATGACTCTACTTTAATTTTGATTTTTACATTTAGTCAATTATCTTTTATTGTTCATTAATGTTACTTTTAATTTTTCTCCATTTCCCTCCACATTTAACTTGATCTTGAGAATTGATGCAACATAGGTGCAGCTAGGCATTGTAAAAGAAGAATTGAAGGAATGACACATAGGTAAAAAGGAATGGCATGGCATGCATAGTCCTAACGGGCATGGTTATGTGTTTGCCTTATGTTGTAAAATTCAAAATTGTAGAACGAGTAGCATGAGAAAAAATATGGAACACAAGTTGCACAACAAATCCATACACGTATGTGTGAAAAGATTTTTTGTAATGAAAAGAGAGAAAGAAAGGAGGCATGAGTAGAAACATGACACACGGCTTGTGTAATGAATACAAGCACGCTCATGTGTCCCATGCTTACCATTTCTACTTTCAAATTTGCTTTCTTACCCTATCTCTTTAAATTTCATATGCCTACGATCAATTTTGTGTTTAGATTGAGGATAATATAAGATTTAAGTGTGAGGGAAGGAGTTAGGATTGTCCGTAATTGTTTGTGTGTTGTATTTCATTTATAGGTTATTTGTATGAAAAAAAAACATTATATATGATTGCCGGTATGTATCGATGTTTTTGGAATGATGTCAAGATTTGTGTAAATAATGGGTCGGAATCAATTGAGTTTAAAAGTTGCATAACATGATTAAATAAATTGACTTGCCACTTGAGATTGATTAGTATAGTAATTGAATTTGAAATGGTAGTGAATTGAATTTGGTAGACATAACTTGTGAGATTTTGAGTTTATAGATTAAACATCAATATCAATCTCTATTTCTTTTATATGTGATGCTCTTCTATATATTTGTTACTATCATAACCCAAAAATTTCACATTTTTTTGGTTATTTCACTTGTTCTTTGCTTTTATTTTATTTTACTTTTTTTAATTTACTACAAAAATACAAAAAAAAAAAAAAACAAAGGAAAAAGAACAAAAATACAAAAAATTAGGGGATCTTACAACCAAGGGTGCAATTGAACTAAATGTAAAGGTAATTGAAGTAATTGAGGACTCAATTGATACAATTGAATTTATAAAGACTAAAATTGCATAACACAAGGATCCAATTGATAGAATCCAATTCACAAAGGATAAAAATTACACATAAAAGGAGATGATTGTAGATAATTGAATTTTGGAGGGACCAAAATGAAATTTGGAAACAAAAACAAGGACCAATCAGTTTAATTTTCTCTCCGATTCATTCTAACACTCAACAATTAATTTTGAGATTTGTTGCACACTCTGGACAAGAATCCTTGAGTTTTGGCTGTAGATTTGAATCCGAATTATCGGGGATTTTTACAACAAACCATGCTGCCATGGGCAGCAGCCTCATGTTGCTATTTTTGCAGCAGACTCCCCTCTCCCTTCACCGATTAATGTAGATGTTATCTTATAAATAGAAAAAAAATAATTGGAAAGGAGGTTAGAAAAAATCTAGGGTAGAAAGAGAGTGAAAAGAAAAGCAAAAGAGAATTGAAATTTGAAGAAATTTGGGTTTTTTTGGCTTGGCGATTCTGGGTTTTTTATTTTTTTTGAGTTTCTCGATTGGTGTTCATCATTTCGGGTTTTGGTTCTTAGAATTTTTAGCCTTTTAATTTTTTTGTTTCTAGTTTTTCTAGGCTAATTTTTCATCCTTATGGGTTTCTTAATCTCATTTCTTGAAATTTGAGGTTTCAATTCTTCACTTTTGAGTCTTCCTCTTCAAAATTCGGCGGCGTGTTCTTAGTTCTTTGTTTGTTGGGTTTGCGTTCTTCATTCCATAAGTCAATTGAAGAGGTTTCAATTCAGTTTGGAGGAGGATGATTGTTGTGTGGGTATGAAAAAATAGAAACCGAGGGTCAAGAGTAAAAAAAATTGCATTGAAATCTTCGTTTTTGGGTTCGTTAGCCCCGGGTTTTTTTTTTGGCTTTTCCGGGTTTGTTTGGTGTTCTTTAGCTGCATTTTTCCAAGTCAGCTCTTGTGTTTGATCTTCCCATGTTGATTGCGTTATCATTCTTGTTTTAATTGTTTGTTTGTTATTTTTTTCATGCCTTGAATTGTGATTGGTGTAATTGAATCATTTACTTGGAGAAATTTCTTTAATTCTCGAAAAAAATGATGAACTAGAGAGAGAAATTGAAAAACACTAAGGCCTCGTTTTTAATTCATTTTGATAACCTTATTTTAGTTATTTACTAATTAAGTTCAATAATTAATAGGTGGATAATTGTCGAGTCTCTTAAATATTGGGGATCGATGACAGCTTTTCTTCAAATAAATAAATAAAAATGAAAATAATTTTTTTTTTTTTAACAAAGTCTCCTATTTGATAGAAATTGTTGTTATCCAAAAAAAAAAAAAAAATTGAGTTCAAAACAAAAAATAATTTGGCAATAAAATAAAATACTTTAGGAGATGAATTTAGGACTAGGTAGATGTGGTACCTTTCTTATGAAATGGCATTTTTGGATGATCGATATCTTCATAAAGCGTAACCAACTCCTTCCCCGAGAATCTCCGAACTTGAGTTGATTCTGTTTGAGACTACATTGAGACATGTATGTATGAATATGATAAAGGCCATATTTGAATTATCTATTTCATCCGAAATAGCTCTACCTATAATTTACCATTGATGAGCCCTTTTGAGCCTAGTTGATCTTTCTTGTTGTCGAAACCCATTACAAGTCATTCAACTTGAAAATAAATATCTTTATCTTGCTTTAAAGAATGGTAGAGTATTTGAATTATTAGTGGAATGTGTTTTTGAATAAATATGGGGTAAAAATGAGACAAGAAAGAGAAAATGGTTAGTTATTTTGGTTGAAGTGTTATGATTAAGATGTTTGGGAGAGATGAAAGTAAAGAATTAATTGTTATCAATTAAGACATGAACTTCATAGGAAAAGTTGAGAAAAACATGACATGAAATAAAAAAAAAAAGATAGAAAAATATAATAATATTAAATGTCATGTTTTGTTTTTATCATAATCAAATAAAGTATGATGTTCATATGCTTAAGAAAAGAAAAGAAAAAAATGATGATAAGTGTTTGAAATTTGAAATGATAGGTGTTAGGTCCTAAAATTTTGATTTACCCAAGTTTTGGTTTGAATGCTTTATTAATCTCTTTGGTTTTACACTCACATATGACAAAAAGTCCTTACCTTTCGTAACCCCGTTACAACCTAATAAGCTTTTGGTACCACATTTTTATGTATGTGGTATGAGTAGTGAAGACTTTAGACGACACATAAGCTTTTGGTACCACATTTTTATAAATGAAGGTGAGTGGAATAGTCACCCTAAAACTTGAGAGTTAGAGATTTTAATCTGTGAGGGTCTACTAATTTAGTTTACTCTATTCTAACCGAAAATTGCTATGTTGATTAAGTTATGAGTTTTTTGAGAATATTGATTCATGATGTGCTATCGACCTTAAGAATTTTAATTACCTTTTAATTTATTATTTTTACAATCTTGATATCATTGAACAAATCTATAGATGCATGAAAATCATTTAAGATTTTATGGGTCTATCTTCTAAAAATCCTCATGAGACATAACTCATCCACTAGGGGTATAGTAGCGGTTCAAAGCCTTATTGCATATGCTAAATGCAATTGTGATTTTTACGAAAGTGAGTTAGGTTATTGTTTTATTTGTTTTGCTCGAGGACTTGCAAAGTTTATGTGTGGAAAAATTTGATTAGTGCATAATTTATATCATTTTCATTATCATTTGCATTAAACTTACTAGTACTTTATGTAATGAATTAAGCTAATTAAGAACAAGATAACAATTGTGAGTTTTATAGGAAAAACAACAAATCAAAGTACATAAACCCAAGTTAAGCCGTGTTAGTGTTGGCGTTTAAGATCTAACCATATTTGGATGGGTTCAAGTTAATATATTATTGTATTATTTATTTTAATAAAGAAGTTATTATATTAATTCTTATGTTTTCATGTTGATAAATTCAGTAAAATTAGATAAAAGTTCTTATGATATGTATTTACAATAGTGATTGATTGAAATATGTGAGATAAATATTAATGCATATAAATAATATCATTAAACATCCCAAGTCATAGCATTGTCAAGAATGGATATTGATAAAATATGGATAGACTTGTGAGTGTTATGCTCATGCTATATGATAGCAGTAGGAGATCGCATACCTATTATCATGTTGATGCTAAAGCAAGCACTTAGGTGATTCGTGTTAGAGCACATATCACTGGGCTTGACTCACCATGAGAACCCATTTGGTTTTAGTCTATGGGAATTTCATATAAGATAACTACAAATGGTCCTTAAACTTGAAGTCATCACGGTTGTCTCAGTGGAGGACTTATGCACTTTGACACTCGTTTCAATTGACATATTAATGGGTTACATGTGGGTAATTCATTGGGTGCACTAGGAATCCGATGGAGTAGATCTATGACTAAGATAGGAATGTCATTCCTTGTATGCTAAATGAGTTATCATATTGCACTTCGATAAATGTTTGCTCGAGAAATTTAAGGCCACGGTAGGGGTACACCAATAGAGCATAGTTGGTTTACTCTAAGAGCTAATACATTTGGAAATCGAAGAAGGCTTTTGTGATCATAATCGAACAAGACTAATAACTAAGTTCAAGATCACACCGTGATAAGTTGACATGAGGACTAAATTATATGGCAACCATGCTCATGAAAGGTAATAATGGGTTAACTAATCCTTCAAGAGAATTGGGTAGTCATGATGCCTTACTAGAGGCCAATCTTGATTTATGTATCAAGCGATAAAAGATAAGTCTTTTGTTCTTGATACATTATCAATATATCTAGGAGCCTATTGAGTCACACACACAAGTTTAAGTATTCACATTATAAATAAGAAGCCAAGATATTGGAAAAAGTTTCTAAGTATAAAAGTTTTTTGTCTTGGAAAAGGTTTCCAAAATGAAAAGTTTCCTTAGATGGGAAGTTTACTAAAATAGAAATTTCCTTAATTAGGAAGTTTCCTAAAATGAAAAGTTTCCTATTTTAGAAATCGGTTTCCTAATTTAGAAGTTAGTTTCAAATTTGAAAATAAATAACAAAAAAGAAAAAGAGTTTCCTAATTTAGGTTAAAGGGTATTTTGAAAAATTATTTTCTAATGTGCACCTCACTTAAATTAACCTAAGAATATTTATTTGGATAGTCCAAATAAATTAATTAGGTTAAAATGATTTTGGCCCATTAGGTTTAATTAAAATTCTTAAGCTATTTTGGTGGGAGGATAAACATCAACCTTATTAGATAAGGATGAATGTTTTAAAGATAAACATCAAACTTATTAGATAAGATTGAATGTTTTAAAGATAATAATCAAATAGTCCACATGTAAAAATAACTCCTCATCCTTAGAGTATAAAGAAGCAACAACCAAGAGTCCTAAAAGGGACTTAATGCCACCCCTCTCAATGTGCTTGGAGGACAAAGAAACTCTTCCCTTATATATAGAAGGAGAGGTGCGGAATGAAAGGATCATGATGCATGAGGGGGAGAGAGTATTCGACCAAAAAAAAAAGGAGGAAAGAATAATTTCGACCAGCCATGAAAATAAAATAGAGCACACAAGCAAGAGAGAAAAATAAGAAAAAAATAGTTTTCTCCTAAACCCTAGCAAGATATACTCTTTTCTTATCCTTTAAAGTTGTTGCAAAATTATCCGAGATTGATTTCCGTAGGAAATACTTAATCGAAAAAGTAGAGCTAGCACCTCATTGATTTTGAGTGCTTCTTTATGGATACTTGGACTATGTGGATCATCAATAGAGGCCGAACACTTTGATAATTTTTCTAAAAAGGAATTTAGACCTACGCTACAAGAGGTAATCCTTGATCCTTGCTTTAAATTCATTCATGTATGGTTAGTAGATTTAATAACATGATCTTGGGCCCTTAGATGGTAGAAGATTTTTGTTTATTCCTCACCTCTATACTATGTATGATCTCTTAATTAACATTGAAGCCTCCACTCGAATCTTTGATTGTATGCTTGATTGATTATGATTAATCACATGAATTAGCTATGCATGATTATAAATCTTATGTGTTTTGTATTTTATATAAAAATAAAACTGAATTTTGGGTTAAAATCGGTAGGAGCACGCAAGGCCAATGTTGGACATCAACGTTCACACGCGACAACTCTACTAATTGTTGTACGCTTAGGCTTGCTAACCTCGGTATGCCACGTGCTAGGCACACACGATAGGCACTACTTGCTAGCCTAAGCGCTAAACGTGCGAGCCGAGCCTCATGCTAGGGCCCACGTGCTAGGCCGAGTGCACCGCCCACGTACACTGTGCATTGAGTACCAAGCATGCCGGCTCGTCGGCCCGTATGTTAGGCACGCGATAGGCGAGCTTACTAGCCTTCAAAGAAGTGTCTTGGGTGTATAGGCTAAGCGAGTGAGTCACTAGCTAGGTGCTTTCAAGCCGGGCTAATGGTTATGGATAAACGCACGTTACCACGTAAACCCGAGGGTTTAGGCTTTAAAGCCCATGAACCCTCGAGACCCAAAAGCCTACGAGTCCAAAATGGGCCCAAGGATAAAACAAGGTTTTAAAATTAAAATTTAGAGAAATTTTGATAAATTTATACAATGTCTAAAACTATAGATTTGTAATTGTTTTATGAATGAAATTGCTTTATTAGAACGCCATGTATCAATGTGATTGAAGCAAAGGTGAATGGTATGGATGAGTTGACTTAGTTTTATGAATGAATGCTAGTTATTTTTTAGATAAATAGGACTCGTGTGTCCTACCTTCTCTATTACTCTATTGTATTTCTCTTCTCATCTTACCCCTCTCGAATATAACTTGAGGTTTCTTATTTCAAAGAAATATAAAAGTAGAAGATAGGAATTAGAATAGATATAAGGAGAAGATGTCAAGGAATAAAGACATTCATGAAGAATCTATAATAGTTTTCACCTAAGAATTGACCCACTAGTCTCCTTATGGCTCAAAGGAGTCGATACTAGAAATCCATTATTATTCACCAGTTCTTGAGTAATGCATGAGATGTATGAATGTGATGAGATCAATATTAGTATAAATGATTAGAAATACTATGATTATTTTTTAGTATGCATGCTAGGATAAGACCATCATATTAAATTCTTTAAATAAAATATTAAGTTAAATGCTTTCTCACATTATGAGGCAAGAACTCTTTTGGTCATTATTGGCTTGTTGAGATAACTTAAGGTCACTTCTTCCTTGAGGGAAACAAATCATGGGCCATATGATGTCCTTGAACATTGGGTCTAACTTAAATGAGTTGTTGGGTTTGTTGAGATAACTCAAGATCCAATAAACTTGTAAGGAATGATTGATATTCATATAAGATGTGATAAAGATAAGTAGTTTTCATATCAATGGAATTAGGAATTACATTATATGTAATTGGTAAGGAGTTACTTATGTAATCATTCATGTATGGCTTATTGAGATAACTTAAGGCTAATGCATGTTAGGGGATGGGATCCTAACCCACTAGGAAAACGAATCGAAAATTTTTCTCGAGCCCTATATTGAAGGTTATAGAACTTAAAGAAAAAAATGAGAGAAAATATAAATTTTACTTCTTTAATTTTTGCTTTGTTTAGTTTTATGTAATTTAATTAACCAAACCGTATGCTTTTCTATCCTATCGATTGCACAGTATGACCGACAACAAATCAATACGATCGATTGTTGATGAATATAATACCTTTAATGGTATAAACTTCCTCAACTAGGAAATGAATTTGAGGGTAGTCCTCTAATGTGAGAAAATTGTCTATACGATAGAAAAAGCTCTTCCGGATGAGCCTTCTCTAGTCAAGTCGAAGCTCATGGAGCATGGATCAAACATAGAGATGATGCGACAGTTCCTAAAGCATCATGCTTGCTGCTATAACATTAGAGCATCGACACCAACACAAAAGCTCATAAGCTTTTGATATCATAGTAAAGCTCAAGAGCTTATTTGAGGAGAATAATAGACATGAGCATTATGAGATAGCAAGGAAGCTCTTTAGAGCTAAAATGGATCGGGGATCCAAAGTTGAAAAGCATGTCATCGAAATGATAGGCCATCTCAATAGATCGGCTGAACTTAAAGTTGGAATGGATGCTAAATTATCTATTGACCTAGTATTGTAATCGTTGCCTAATAGCTTTGGACGAGTTCATCATGAAGTTCAACATGATGCATATGCAAAAGACTTTTGAAGAGTTATTGTCCATGATTTAGGAAGCTCATCCCGAAATTAATAATAAGAAAAAAGGCTTTATACTTCTAATTAATAAGGTAAAAGGCACGAGTAAAGGGTAAGAAAAAGCTCAACAAGAAGAAGTGTTCAACTATACCTATTAGAGGAGTGAAAAAGGCCAAGGCTCAAAATAGCCCAAAGGATGTAGGTTGTTTTCATTACAACAAGAAAGAGCATTAGAAGCACAACTGCAAGAAGTACCTAGAAGGAGTGCAAAGGAAGAGTTCTACCACCACTTCAAGTATTTATGTTATTAATGCTAGTTCTTTTATTTCTAAATTTCACCTCATGAGTTTATGATACTAAATGTAGTGCTTACATTTTTAAAAAATACGAAGCTTAGAAAAGAAAGGAAGATAGGTTCAAGGGAGAATATCCGCATAACAATAATGGATCAAGAGTTGCACTCGTTACATGTGGGTGTTTATGAGGTAGCACTACCATGTTAGGATGTGCTAAGACTCAATAATTATTATTATAGTAGAGACTAAAGATCTTATCTTCATTTATTGTTTTGAATAAGTATTTCATTTTTAAGAATAATGGTTATCTTTAATGATGAGTTTTTATGGAAATATTTTGATGATAATTATATGTTTTAAACATAACTCCCAAATGTATAACATAAATACTAGAAGACTCAAATGAGCTAAATAAACATTAATTAGTAAGTAAAATCAAACTGAGTTATATAAGCAAGAATCCAATATCCAACCTACTTATACAAAGGATATTTAGAATCATTTGTTGATGTCTAAAGAAACTTGTTTACTTGGAAAAGAGACATGGATCTCCTTTTAGTTGAAAAAGAGAAAGAGTTACTAATTAATAAATACCTTATATATAGGGATGTATATGGGCCAATTTTCACCCAAGCAAGAGGAGAACATGCTTGTCACATAACCTTTAATGATAGTGGATCATGTTGTGGCTATAAGACATAGCATTTAAAATCTTTAAAAATTTAAGACTTAAAAAGTCATGTGACGAACTAGCAAGAGTATTAAAGCATCTCGATTAGATCGGAGAAATAAATACTTGAATGCTAAAATTTTAGATCATCTAGAAGAGAATTAGATTCTCTATGGATATCACATGTTAGACATGATCAGTCCATAATGAGTTGAATTAATATCTTTAATTTTGAATGAATACTCATGAATAAGATTCTAATTAAGTCTATTTAAATAGATCACATATGAGATATATGAAAGAAAAGAAAATGAATTAGTTTTCCCTAAGATTTGAGGTTATAAAGTGTTTTTCGGAGGGTTTGACAAAGACAAACTGAAGCCTAAAATCAATAAAATGCTAAATTATGAGATATCTAAAGTAAGATAAGGAAGTCAATATCTTACCACTAGAACAAAGTGTTATTCATTACTAGATATACTATGTTCCTTGGGAAGGAATTTATGTACGCCAAAAATAGTGGAAGGAAATTTATACTCGGTAAGATATGAGTAGACTTACAAATTGACACTTTAATAAAAGAATCCTAAAGTAGAATGATTACAAAGTATTGTAACTCTCTCACAAACAAAATATAAGAACTTCACAAGTTTAAAAGAAATTTATCACAAGATAAAAGGATATGATCTCTTCATCTTGACACATGGTGATGTGAACCCTAAAAGGGGATGATGAAGCTAATACTTTTGAAATGAAAATGTTAGACATTGATTCCTATAAAAAGTAAATGAAAAGGATGAGTAGTTGACACACCCCGATGGTTTCCAAAAACATATAAATAAGATTATAAAATGCTAAAGTCCATTAATAGACTTAAGCATGCCTCTAGGAATAAAAGTCAATGTTTTATGTAATGATTAAAGAGTTTGATTATTCATCAAAAACAAAGTCAAACCTTATGTGTATAAGAAGTTAGTGGGAGTCTAATAGTCATGGTTATTCGACATAAAATTACACCTCGATCGTAATATCATGTTGCAAACAAAAGATTAAGGAACCTAGAAGAAATTTCCTAAGGATGATATATGAGAGAAACCTACAATCTAAGAGTATAGATCTTTAAAGATAGATCACTTGGAATGTGAAGAATCTCTATAGGTAGTTACAATGATATGATACTAAAAGCTTTAGGATGAAACAATCAAAGAAAGTTTTATTCCAATGTCATATAGCTTAATGATTGATAATAAAGGATCCATAGCACAAGCTAAGGAACTAAGGTCTCATTAACGGTCCAAATATGTACTATAATGCTATTACTTGATTATAGAGATAAAAAAGTCATGGTAACATAAAGATAGAAAAGGACCACACTATGATAACATAGCCGACCCTAGACTAAGCCTTTATTATAGCTAAAACATCCGACCCTCACTCGGTCGTTGAGATTAAGGGACATAGTTGGTTGGCTCTTATGTAAGTGGGAGATTGTTTATGTTGGTACCCAAGGTCCAATTATGTTTAGATGGGCTCAAGTAAATAAATCATTGCATCATTTATTTTAATAAAGAATTTATTCTATTAATTTTTATGTTTTCATGTTGATAAATTCAGTAGAATTAGATAGAGGTCCTTATGATAAGTATTTGTAATAGTAATTGATCAAAAGATGTTAGATAAACACTAATGCTTATAAATAATATCATTAAACGTCTCAAGTCATAGCATTGTCAAGAATGTACATTGACAAAATATGGATAGACTTATGAGTGGTATGCTAATGCTATGTGATAACAATATGAGATCTCACACCTATTGACATGTTGATGCCAAAGCAAGCACTTAGGTGATTCGTGTTAGAGAATATATGATTAGGCATGACTCGCCATGAGAACCCATTTGGTTTTAATCTATGGGAATCTCATACAAGATGAGTACAAATGGTCCTTAAACGTAAAGTCATCACTATTGTCTCATTAGAGGTCTTATGTATTTTGCACTCGTTTTGATGGACCCATTAATGGGTTGCACTTGGATGATTCGTTGGGTGCACAAGGAATCCAATGGAGGTAGATGTATGACTAAGATAGGACATGTCATTTGCTGTATACTAAAGGAGTCATCAAATTGCATTTTGATAAATGTCTCGCTCGAGAAATTTATGGCCATAGTAGAAGTATACCAATAGAGCATAATTGGTTTACTCTAAGAGCTAAGACATTTGAGAATTGAAGAAAAATTGTGTGATTATAATTAAATAAGACTAATAACTAAGTTTAAGATCACATTGTGATAAGTTGATATGAGAACCGAATTATATGATAACCATGCTCGTGAAAGATAATAATAAATTAACTAACCATCATAAAGAATTAGGTAGTCATGATGCCTTTCAGAGGCCAATCTTGATTTATGTATCGAAAGGTAAAAGAGGAGTCTTTTGTTCTTGATACATTGCTAACATATCTAGTAGTCTATTGAGTCGCACGTATAATTTTGAGTATTCACATTATAAATGAGAAGTGAAGATATTGGAAAACGTTTCCAAGTATAAAAGTTTTCTATTTTGAAAAGGGTTTCCAAAATGAAAAGTTTCTTTAAATGGAAAGTTTCCTTAATTATGAAGTTTCCTAAAATGAAAAGTTTTCTATTTTAGAAATCGATTTTCTAATTTGGAAGTTAGTTTCTAATTTAGAAATAAAGAACTTAAAAGGAAAAGAGTTTTTAAATTAGGTTAAGGGTATTTTGAAAAATTATTTCCTAATGTCGACCTCATCTAAAATAATGTAAGAATATTTATTTGGATAGTTCAAATAAATTAATTGGGCTAAAATGGTTCCATTAGGTTTAACTAAAAGCCTTAAGATATTTTGGCGAGATGATAAACATCAACCTTATTAGATAAGAATGAATGTTTTAAAGATAAACATCAAACTTATTAGATAAGACTCGTTTTAAAGATAATAATCAAATAGTCCATATGTAAGAACAACTCCTCATCCTTATAGGATAAGGAAGCAATAACTTAGAGTCCTAAAAGGGACTTAATACCGCCCCTCTCCTTGTGCTTGGAAGACAAGAAAACTCTTCCCTTATAGATATGAGGAGATGTGCGACATAAAAGGATGATGATAAAGAGAGAGAGCTAAAAAGAAAAAGGGAGGAAATAATAATTTTGGCCAGCCTTAACAATAAAATAGGGCACATGACCGAGAGAGAAAAATAAGAAGAAAATAGTTTTCTCCTAAACCATAACAAGATATACTCTTTTTTATCCTTTAAGGTTGTCACAAAATTATCCAAGATTGATTTCTATAGGAAATACTTAAGAAAAAAAGTAGACTTATCACCTTATTGATTTTGAGAGCGTTTTTGTAGATACTTGGATTGTGTGGATAATTAGTAAAGGTCGAACACTTAGATGGCTTTTCTGAAAATGAATTTAGATCTACGCTATAAGAGGTAATCCTTGGTCCTTGCTTTAAATTCATGCATGTATGGTTAGTAGATTCAACTGTTTGATCTTGGGCCCTTAGATGGAGGAAAATTTTGTTTATTTCACACCTCCATAGGATTAATGATCCTTCAAGGTGCATACAAGCCTAAGCCCATGAAGGAACCGCTAAAGATAACATGCAAAGCTAAGTTGAAGCAAAGAGACACATGGCCATGTGTCTTAATAGAGGAAAAAGCTAAAGGATCATATAATCCTATAGAGGTGTAGAATAAAATAAAAAATTTTCCTCTATCTAAGTGCTCCTAAGATCAAGTTGTTGAATCAACTAATCATATATACATGAATTAAAGCATAAGTAAAGAATTACTTTTTGTAGTGTAGAATTTAACCTTTGCTAAAAAGGAGTCGTCCAAGTGTTCAGCCTTTATTGATGATCCACACAAGTCTTAGCACCCACACAAAAAACACTTGGAAATAGTAGAGTGCTAACTCCATCTTTTTTTAACTTGTTTAGCATTTTCTCTTTAGAAATTTATTTAGAGATATTTTGTGATAATCCTAAGAGAGAGAGAGGTGCGGCATGTATATAGGGGAGAAAATTATTTTCTCCTTTATTTTTTCTTTTATCGTGTAACCATAGCCTTTCTTACCCTCTTTGCCATACCTCCCTTTGTATTGACAGGGAGAGTGTCTTCCTTGTCCTCTAAGGACAAGAAAGTGGCGACATTAAATCCTAAAAAAGAATCTTGGTTATTACTTCTTAGTCCTCCAAGGATTAGGAGTTATTTTGCATATGGATTTTTGATCTTATCCTTTTAAATCTTAATCCTTTTCTAATAAAGTTAATGTTTATCCTCTCATTAAAATATCTTATAGGCTTTTTAATTAAACCTATTCACCCAAAATCTTTTTGTCTAATTAATTATTAATTAATTTGGACTATCCAAATAAATTAGGTTAGATATTTTTGTAGGAGGCCCATATTAGGAAACAATTTCCTAAGTTATCTTTAAACCTAAATTAATAAACTAATTTTGTTATTAGGTAACTTACTTTCAAATTTGGAACTAACTTCCAAATTAGAAAACTTATTTCTAAAATAGGAAATTTTTCATTTTAGGAAACTTCTATTTTAAGAAACTTTCCAAAATTGAAAACCTTTTCTAAAATCTTTGCTTCTCTTTTACTATGTGAATGCTTAAACTTATGTTTATGACTCAATAGGCTCCCGGATATGTTGGTAATGTATCAAGAATAAAAGACACAGACTTTTATCTCTTGATACATAAATCAATATTAACTTCTAACAAAGAATCATGACTACCTAATTCTCTAGGAGGATTAAATAATTTACAATTATCTTTAATGAGCATGGTTATCATACAATTTAGTCCTCATATGAATTTATCATAGTGTGATCTCAAAATTTGTCATTAGTTTGTATAATTATGATCACATAATTTTTCTTCAATTCCCAAACATTTTACCTCTTGAAGTAAACCAATTTTGTTTATTGGTGTACTCCTATTGTGGTACGCATTTCTTGAGAGTGCAATGTGATAACTCTTTTAGCATATAAGGAATGACATGTCCTATATTAGTCATCCACCTATCTTCATTAGATTCCTAGTGCACCCAATAACTCATCCACTCGTAACCCTTAACCGGGCCCATCAAAACAAGTGTTAAATAATATAAATCCTCTAATGAGATAACGTTGATGACTTCAAGTCAAAAGACTAGTTATACCCATCTTGTATGACATTTTTATAGGCTAAACCAAATGGATTCTCATGGTGAGTCAAGTACGGTGATATATTCTCTAACATTAATCACCTAAGTGCTAGCTTTGGTATCACCATGCCAATAGGTGTGAGATCTCCTACTGCTATCTTACAAGCATAAGCATAGCACTTACAAGTCTAAGTGCATATAGTCAATGTCCATTTTTAACAATGCTACAACTTGAGACATTTAATGATATCATTTAAATGCATTAATGTTTATCTCACATCTTTTGATCAATCATTAATGCAATGCATATCATACAAACTACCGTATAATTCTCATAAATAAATATAAATAATAAGAATTAATAGAATAGTTTTTTTATTGATAAAATAAATAATATAATATGATAATATGTCAAACCTATCTACGTATGGTTGGATTTTAGGCACCTACACTAACAAAATCCACTCGGTTGTGTAGGATCAAAAGAAAAGCCGTGTGTATGTTTAACACAATAAGCCACACGAGTAGAAGCCAAGAGACATGAGATGGAGTGCAAATGGTGACTCCATCATGTCCCTCGATCAAGTAAGTCGTGTGCCACCATTTATACAAGGCTCCAAATTATGTGTTTCCAAATAGCAAATCATGTACCTTAATCAAACAAACCATGTGCCAAGATAGGTGTCTATGTGAGATGGTTTTATGGGTTAAAACCCTACTTTTTGTATGTGATGTAGGATTATAAATAAAGAAGTTAGGGTTTTACTTGATTGATTCATTCATATAGCTAGATATAGAAAAATGATAACTTTTATTGCAATTTGTTATTGAAGAGGCAAGGCTAATGTTCCTTTCGGATTCGGAGTGAGGTGAACTTTGAAGAACAAGTCGTAAGATCTTTGTTTTAATTTTATAAATTATTCAGATTTGTTATCTTTTATTCTTATATGTTCATAATATTGATGTTCTTAATTGCTTAAGATGTATACTAGGTGATTATCATCAATTGATAATTGGTAGATCGTAACAAGGTTATTTTGTATGCATTGTTCAAGCAAACAGCTTTAGATTATCTAAACATGCATCAAATCAGTCTCTATGAACAAGTAAAATCATCAATAAAAACTTTAATGCTATGCTCAATATAATTTGAAAAAAATACTTACCATATACCTTTGAAATGTGGTCGAGGCATTACGAAGGCCAAAGGGCATCTATCTAGAAGCAAAGCTAACAAGTGGGCATGTGAAATTTATTTTCTCTTGGTCATTTGAGGCTATCACAATTTGATTGTATCCAAAATATCAATCAAGAAAAAAATAATATGATTTTTCCGCTAGTCGTTCAAGCATTTAATCAATGAATAAGAGAGGAAAGTGATCCTTGCATGTCATAACATTCACCTTTCGATAATCCATACAAACATACCAACCATTCTAAAATCTTATAGGAATTAGTTCATTATTTTGATTTTCAATCACCGTGATCCATGCCTTATTTCGGACTACTTGAACTAGACTTTTACTATTCGAAATAAAATAGATTACAACATTTAGTAATTTTAGGATTTTTTTCTTTACCACTTCCATCATCAAAGGGTTCAATCTCCTTTATGTTTCTCTTGTTAGCTTGGAACCATCCTCCGAAGTATTCTATGCATGCATGTGGAAAGGCTAATACCTTTTATGTCAACTATCCTCCACCCTATGGTGGTTTTATGCTCTTTGAGCACTTGAATGATTTTCTCCTCTTGCAACGTGGTTAAGTTGCTTGTTATGATTACCAAAAGTGTTTGGCTCTCTCCCAAGAATGCATACTTCAAGTGTGTTGGTAATGGTTTGAGTTCAAATCTATGCCTACACATCATAAGGTAGTAATTTTAAGTGGGATAAAGGTAAATCAATTTTAACAATTTCAAACCCGTTGAAGATTAAAGGCAAGGGGTTCAAGGCAAGACCATGTCTTCTATCTCATCCTTAAAAGTAAAGCTAGAAGTTTGCAACATATTTTATTCTAACTCATACTAATTACAGCTTCTAACTTATCATGATTCTTTAGATCAAACACATCTTATGATAAGTAATCAATAATATTAATAGATAGTATAAAATGGATGTCACTAGGATACCTTAACGCTTCAAACATTTTGATGTGAACTATTTCACCATCAAATTTCATTGTTAATGTTCCTTCATGCACATCTATTTTCATCCTTGTTGTCTTTAAGAAAGGCCTACCCAATAGAAGAGGTGTGAAAGTTGGTGAATTTCCTCCCTCCATCCTTAGAGCATAGAAGTCCATAGGGAACACCAACTCATTGACCTAAACCAAAACATCCTCAACTACTCTTTTGGAGTAGGCAACAAGTATATCTATTAATTGAATTATAACACTATTTTTTTAAAGGCCCCAATTTCAAAATCACATAAATGGAATATGACATGACATTAATTGAAACGCTTGAATCTAGCATGATCTTTTTAGATCTAGTGTTACCTATCACATAAAGAGTTATGAACATACCAGAATCTTTACACTTCGGAGGATGTTTTCTTGGAATAATGAATATAAGTTTTCTCTCATACTTACCTTTTTGTTCCTCTTCAACTTCCTTTTAAAAGTACATAACTCTTTCAATAATTTTGCATGTCTTGGAACTTTTTTGATCACATCAATGAGAGATATATTCACCTCAACCTTTCCGAACATCTCCAATATTTCCTTGTCCTTATCTTCTTTCTTTGATTTAGTAAATCGATTTGAAAAAAAAAGGTAAAAAATTAATTGCATCTTTATTCATAATAGTTGGGGAGTATACCTTTGGATCTTTTAGGAGAACTTCAAGTTCCTTTTTTTCCTCTCCTTGATCTTCCACTAAAGGAGCCTTACATTATGCCTCTATCTCTCTCCCACTTCAAAATGTAATGGAAATTGCATTTTCTCTTTGGGAAATAAGTGTTGGAGGAGGAAGTGTGCCTAAACCGTATGCCTCTAATCTGCCCATAGTGGTAGCAATCTTACTCATTTGACTCTTTTAAGTTCTAAATACCGGTTCTTGTCCGTTATTAAAATTACATGGTGTTATTCTAAAACTCGGGTAGTATTTTGATTTAATGCTTTGACCATGTCTTCCAAAGTTGAGTTAGAGCCTAAAATGGAAACTTGCTCGTTGTTGGAATGGTGGTTGGTACGGCCTTTACTATTGTGTACTACCTTGATTATTCTAATGGGGATTATCTCTCCATCTAGTATGGACACCATACCTTCTTTTTATGGTAACCCTAAAAACTCGCCTATAGCAATTACTTGTTTAATAAAATTATCTTGTAAGGTAGGAGACGTATCTATGGAGTGTCCTACAATCGAATACATATCACATGCTTTCACTTGCTGCACACCATTTACTATCATTTGTCTCATCAAGGAGGTTAATCTAGTAATTTGCTACTAAAGTGTAGATATGTTGATTTCATTCACTTTTTTTTTATTGGGGTGATCATATCAAATAATAAACTATTGGGATTTAGTAGCCTTATTAACAATTAAAATCCTTGTTGCTTCTAGTGTTTTATCTACCGGAGCGACTCTACTAGTTGCATCTATCATGACCCTATCCCGTGGAAAGAGCCCTTTATAAAAGTACTAGATTAAGGGTTGCTTATTGATATGATGGTGGGGGCAAATAACATATAGTTTTTTGAATCTCTCCTAATACTCGTATAATTTTTCCTTCGAGTATTGTCTAATCCCCATATATTTACTTATAGATGGTTGTAGCTCAAGATGCGGGGAAATATTTTTCCAAAAATAATCTCTTTATTTTATTCCATGCGTCGATTGATCCGGATGGTAAGTAGTAAAGACAATCCTTAGCTTAGTCGACCAATGAAAAAGGAAAAGCCCTCGACTTAATTTGTTCCTTAGTTATCCTTGTTGGTTTTATGCTAGAGTCGACTACATGAAATTTCTTTATATACTTGTAAGGGTCTTCGCCCAACAAACCATAAAAGCTAAACGAGAGATGGATTAGACTAGATTTAAGCTCAAAAGCTACCTCAATATCGGGATAATTAATACATAAAGCTTAAAGATTTAGATCCGGAGTGGTTAATTCTTTAAGAGTGCGATTGTTGCTTGGATTGGCCATGACTTCCTCTTCGCAGTCACTAGAGAAAAAAAAACAATCAAAATATCAAGAAAGGATCAAATTGAACTTAATTTTCTCGATAACGGTACCAAAATTTGATGACGCATCATACCACCGACAAATTAGTTTATTTATTTTCCTTATAGAACCTAATTACAATACTATAGTTAGGATAAATAAGGATCGAACCCATAGGAAAATGGTCTAATTAATGATTTCTATCGATTGATTCTTCTAAGGTGCAATAGAAGTAAATCGATTTTTTTTTATAGAAATTTGTAAAGTAATGAAAAGTAAAATCTTGGTTAAAGATTGGTTTCCACTTTTGGTTTAATCTTGATCATTGATTCAAACATTAACCTATTGTTACCATGAATATTCACCGTAGGATAACAAAATGTATGTTGTCTTCAATCTTTCCTTAATAGTTCATTAACCAAATAGAAGCTATTTGATTAATCCCTAATTATGAAACAACCTAGTAGATACTAGCTAGATTTAATCCAACAGACAACATTAAATTAGACAAAGACATGTGAATCTAAACAATCCTTCTAGACAATAGAATAATTTGATCTAGTTCTATGTTTTTCAAATGATTAAAAAAATGCATTGATAATCATTAACCCCTATTACTACCACAAGTAAGTTTAGATAAGCAATTACATAAACTTGAATACTTAGCTAGCAATATATTATAATGATTAAGTAATTAGCATGTAATCTAATCAATTAATCACACAATCATATTTAAATAACATAAAAAAATTAAATACTAAAAAAAAGAAATAAGTTTAGAATTAGAACCTATTATGATCTCATAATGATTTTACCAAAAGCTTTAACTTTTCTTCAACCAAGATAGATTCTTAGTGACTCATGGTTGATTACAAGAGAGAATTTCCTATCTATAGTGGTTGCCAAAAAAGGGATCTCAAATAAAACCCTAGCCTCACTATTTATAGCGAAAAGTAGGATTATAACACACACATAACCACCTAAAACCGGCACACGACTTGATGATTTAGCATACATAGTTTACTCTTTTACTTTACATGTTTTATAACCTTAACTTGCTAATGTTTCATGGCTTATAAGACAGAGGCATATGGTCGTATGCCACTTGTGCTCTATTTCATGTCTTCTTTTGCTTCATCTCATGTCCCCGACTTCGCTTATGTGGAATTGTCTCTTCATCCTATGTTACTTTCTTTTGTTCGTATGCCTTCATTGCTTTATTCTTTGGATTACTTCTCGTTTTAAAACACATGGGCATATCTCTTCTTTAGTCCATGGCATATGGATTACTACTGCTCGTGTGTTGTTTCTTTCCTCTTGGAAGATATCTTAACCTTAACACATGCACCAAGCATGTCACTTTTCTTACTCTCCCCCGTGAAATGCTACTACCCATATGGATTTGTTGCTAAAAAACTAAATGATTTCCTCCTTCATTTCTTATAGCCAATAGCTCTTTCTTCTTGTAATTCCTACGATCATGTGTCACCTTAAGCTCTTTCATTGGTTTGGCTTCTTTTAGTTTTAGCTTGGGTTTATTTGCTTCGATTCACTATTTTTTCTACAAAACCCAAAATCATTATCTTGATCTTAATTTCCTAAACATAATACAATTACTACCAACAAGTTTAATGTAAAATAACATAAAAGTCATGCAAATTATGAACTTATCAAAACTCGTTAGGTCGACTCAAATTTTTCTAATTAATCTAATAAGAAAAAACACCCCTATTAACTTTGTTAGCATTTTTTATTATTGAATAAAACATATCGAAACCATCATTCATCCCTAATAAATAGGAGACTTGTTGGTCCAATATCATAAATAAATGAAAATCTACATATTAAGATAAAATTTACTCCCTAAATATTTTTAAAACAACATAATAAAATAATAAAAAAAGTAAGAGCAACAAACTAAATGGTCACTATAGAGTAGCCAAAATGCCCTTAGAGGCAAAATTACCAAAATATTTTTACACATCAAAATTACCAAAATACCCCTCAAAGCCCCTAATGCTATTTCCACTTGCTCCGATCATTATCTAATGTCCTTCGAGCACGTTGACTAGTCGGTATTTTGAAGGAGGTAAAAAAAAGTTTTGTTAAAAATGTCCACTACACATCATTTTCTCCCGAGTGTTATGTGCATTTTATTGGTAAAGGTAGAAGAATAAAGTATGAGTTTTCTTAAGGTAATATGGTATTTTTGGAAATATATTAAAATTTTTTTTAATTAATTTTTTCTTAGGGTAATATGTTAGAAGGTTGTGGTCCATAATTTTATTTCTACTTGTTAGAGACATTAAATTGTTTATATAAAAAAAGCACCAAATATATATTTCTTTTTTTATGAACTCTTATTAGGAAAACATCGAATTTTATACTAGGAAGACAACATGAAAACTTGTTTAATGAGTAGGCATATATTTTGTTGCATTTAGCGACTTATGGAATACTATAGTGTAGGAAGTTTTAGCATGACCAAATAATGTTATGGAAGTTGTGGCGCCCCCCGACCCCACTCACTAATTACCTAAAAGAAGTGGCTAGGCGAGGAGTGCGTCACACCGATACGACCAATTTCCGACTTAACCCTATACACGCACATGCTCATACAATATCGACTTATCACATAATAAAACGTGTATAAGATGATTTACATAACATTAACAAATACAATGAAAGAATTTACAAAATTTATTTACAATACCATCGGAATATCTATCGATACCCCAACCCTATAAATTACAATCAAAATAATATCCCCTTAGGTTTACGTCACGTATGAGCCCTTTTGGAGGATCCGATAGCGTCCTTGTCGATACTATAGTCATTGCTACCTATCATAGCATACAAATAACAACAACATGAGCTGAAGCTTAGTAAGTGAGGTGATGCACATGATATGCAATGCTTTTCCGACTCCCCACCGAACTCATCAATTTTAATTCAGGTACCACAGGTATTAGCAAGTCTACTCTATTTTTTAATCCATGTGATTATTGAATCATCTTCTGCTAACAATGAAATTATCTCGTCATTGTAGCCACTATTAGCAGGAGTCCATCATCTAGCAATGCAGGTACACGGTTTAGAGTACATATATAGTTGGATCGCTAATACCCATTTATTTCTATTAGGTTACCGGACTATTCATACAACCCACTTTTCAACCAAATCGATCATCCCCCACACATGCACATGATGCATGTGATGCCATGATTATCATATTAAGGATACTAGGGCACCAAACCCTACACGATTATTCCATCCTCGATATCTAACCCATCTAGGGTCATACATTCACTTCATCACAACATTCACCTAATTAGGTTTAAACGTTGATGGTTGGTATTTGTTGAGCTATGAATTTCATTCGCATGAAGATATTTTTCTTTTGCTTAATTAGGTATGTTTAGATATTAATGCATTCTACTCTCATTTTCTATCTATTTGAGCCTAATTAACCATTAGTTACATTATCTTGGTGACAAGGAACGGAAACCAAGCAAGTATGAGTAAAAGTGGTGAATTTCGAGTGACCGAGTGAATTACACGGGTAAAGAAACACCTATGTAGGAGGCCGTGTAAAAGTTAGACTCAAAGAAACAAACATAATTCTATATTACACGATCAAAGACACACTCGTGTAGGAGGTCGTGTAACCTGTTCGACTTAGAGAAACAAACAAACTTTTGCATTACACGGGCAAAGACACACCGTATAGAAGGCCGTGTAACCGTCCGACTTAGAAAAACAAATAAACTTCTATATTAGACGAGTAAAGACACACCCGTGTAGGAGGCTATGTAAGTCTTAACCGAAAGTTTACTTAAGAAAAACCCTAAATTTTTATTTTTCTTTCCTTCCTACTCCATTTTATTCAAGTTCATACAAATGCTAAATTCACCCACCAAGTTTCGGTCAACCAAGTTCCATTAGCCATACCCCTACATACATGGATCTAAATAGATAAAAATTCCAAAACTTTAACAAATAACCACACAACTAACCATCACAATCAAACCATAGTAATTACCAATCATGGAACAACCTAACCAACACAATCAAGCTAATAAAACGCATCACAACATAAGCACAAGTTTAACCAATTACAATAACATCAATGAAATAGCATAAAGAACTAAAGAAACCCACTTACATAGATAGGGTTGATTAGGACTTGTCCCTAGCTTTTCCCTTTTTCTTTCCTTCCTTTCCTTTTTTTCTTTTTCTCTCTTTCCTTGCCATGACTTTCTCTCCCTTTCTCACAATTTGTTTTTCTCTCTTCTTTTTAGGTGCTATGGTTTTAGCCTAAAAAAAAAAAGACTAAGTTCAACCTTTCCCACACCTTTATGCCTCATTTTTTTCTCTTCTTCATTGATGTATCATGTGCCAAAATTTAACTAAGCAAAGTGCAAAGTGAAAGGAGCTTGGAAGGTAAGGTGGTAGATTGGGGGGACTTGAAAAGTCAAAGTGATGAGTTGTCTTTTACTTCCATTTATGCATATGCTTAGTTGTCCTAACCAAATAATTAAGCTAACTCAACCCTTAAACTAACTTAGTTCATGTAACAAAACATATTTTCTCTATAATTTTTTAGAAATTCCCCTTCTAAAGCTAAAAAATTCTTTTCCCTCCATTCTACAATTTCCAAGAAAAATATTCCAAAATTCCTAAAATTTTATAAACATCCATTTTTCACTTGTATAATATGTTCCAAGTACTTAATATAAAATAAGTAATAATTGATTAATTTTTTCAAAACTTTACTTGAAAATTCCCATATAAGTGCCCTAAAATTCCCACATAAGTGCTAAATATATTATCATCACCAAATAGTTAAAATGACACCTACAATTGCGCTCGTAATTAATGTATATTTGCATGAATATTCTAGCATATACATATGTATAATTAAAGATTTTTACAGGGGTTACATTTCTCTCCCTCTTAAAGGAATTTCCTCCTCGAAATTGACCTATTCGAATAACTCGAGTATTTATCTCTCATTTCCTCCTCCCGCTCCTAGGTCATTTCCTTGAGGTCATGATTTTTTCATAACACTTTAACTAGACTAATCTTTTTATTCCTTAGTTATCTAACTCCGTCTATCTAGAATCCGAATCGATCTTTCCTTATAGGTCAAGTCCGGGGCCAAGTTAGGCGGTTCGTCTCTAAAATATGACTAGGCACTCCAATGGACTTCCTTAGCATGGACACATGAAATACATTATGTACTCGCTACTAATGATGGCGGCGATAATAGGCGATAGGCCTTATCGCCTACTCGGTTTAGTATTTTAAATGGTCCAATGTATCGGGACTTAACTTCTTCTTTTTCCCAAATCATAATACGTCCTTCATCGGTGAAACTTTTAAGAATGTATAGTCACCGACTATAAAATCCAGATCTTTCCTCCTCTTATCAATGTAGCTCTTCTATCCGCTTTAAGTTCGTTTTCATATGTTGGTAGATCTTATCCACCACTTCGATCATTTCTTTGTACCAGCTTTGGTCCTAGTAACTTTCTTCTTACCATTTCATCCCAAAACACGAGAGATCTACATTATTGCCCATACAAAGCTTTATAAGAATTCATCCCAATTAAAGCTTGGTAGCTATTGTTGTATATAAATTCAGCTAAGCGTACGTATTTTTTTTCATTTTTTGAACCAATCTATAATGCTTGCTTATAGCATATCTTCAAGAATTTGGATCATTCGTTCGAATTGTCCATCGGTTTATGGATGATAAGTCGTGTCTGAAGTTTAGCTTCGTACCCATGACATTGTGTAGGCTCTTCCAAAATGCGAGAGGTGAATCTAGGATCTCGATCTAACACAATTGAGATCGAAATCCCATGTAATCTTACAATTTTATCAAGGTACAATTAGGCATATTGGTTTAGATTATTGGTGATTTTGATCGATAGATAGTGCATTGATTTGGTCAATCTATCCACGATCACCCAAATGGCATCCGACCTTTTTCCGATCTTGGCAATCCTATAACGAAATCCATAGTTATATGCTCCCACTTCCATTCCGGAATCACCAATGGTTTTAACATTCTCAAAGGTCTTTAGTGTTCCGCCTTTACCTATTGATAGACTTAACACCTTACCACAAAATTCGCTATGTCCTTCTTCATTCTAGGCCACCAAAAAATTTATCGCAAGTCTCGATACATTTTTGTGTTTCTTGGGTGTATCGAATAGGGAGTTGCGTGTGGTTTTTTAGTATTTCCTATTTCACGTCTTCCATCGAGAGAACACACAACCTTCCTTTAAATCTAATTATGTCTTTGTCATCCACTATATAAAATTGGATTCCTTTCCAGCCTTTACGTTTTTCTTCAATTCACTCGGCTTTTCGTTTGTTTGTCGCCCCATCCGAATTCTTTCCTACGTAGTCGGCTAGACTACCAAAGCCGATAAGATGCTTTCGTGACCTACCAAAATTATCTCCGGTTCTAGCTTTTGTAGATCTCCCATTATTGATGGCTAGACTACTCGCATCATTGCTATTGATTTTTTACTTAAAGTGTCGATAACAACATTAGCTTTACCTATGTGATAATTGATTATACGGTCATATCCTTCACCGACTCAAACCACTTTCTTTGTCTCATGTTCAACTTTTTGTGTGTGAAGATATATCGTAAGCTTCTATCATCCGTATATATCTCACACTTAGCCCTATAGAAATAATGTCTCTATATTTTTAAGGCAAAGACTACCGTCGTTAGTTCTAGATCATGTGTTGGATCATTTCATTCATATTCCTTCAATTGTCATGACGCATAGGCGACTACCTTTCTATTTTACATTAACATTGCTCCAAACTCATTTTTAGAAGCGTCACTATACACCATAAAGTTTCCGACCTTGAACAAAACAATCAAGCACTAGAGTCGTGACTAACCTTCGTTTCGGTTCTTGGAAGCTTTCCTTATAAGCATCCGTCTATTGGAGCTTAATGCTTTTTTTCATCAAGTTCGTAAGAGGCTTAGCTATCTTAGAGAAGCCCTCTACAAATCTTTGATAATAACTAGCCGACCCTAATAAGCTTTGTACCTTTCGATATATTTTTCAAGGTAGGCTAGTTCGGATAGTCTCTACTTTCTTTGGATCTACTACTATGCCTTCCTTTGTTACTACATGGCCTAGAAAAGCCATTTGCTCTAGTCAAAATTTGCATTTCTTGAATTTGGCATACAACTCGTCGCTCTCTTAACCTCTATAAACTTGTTCTCAAATGTCCCTTATGCTCCTTCTTGCTCCGAGAATAGACTAGGATATCATCAATAAACACGATGATAAACTTGTCTAAGAACTCATTGAAGACTCGATTAATCAAATCCATAAAAATAGTTGGGGCGTTGGTCAACCCAAACGGCATTACTAGGAACTCATAGTGGCCGTATCTTGTTCCGAATGTCATTTTCTTCATATTTTTCGATCTCACCCTCAATTGATGATACCTTGATTGCAAGACTATTTTGGAAAACATTACTACTCCTTGTAATTGATCGAATAAATCATTGATATGGGATAACGAGTACTTATTCTTAATCGTCACTCGATTCAACTCCCGGTAGTCAATATATAACTTTAGACTACCGTCCTTCTTTTTCACAAACGATGACGGAGCTCCCTAAGGTGAGGAACTAGGGCGTACGAATCCTTTATCCGGTAAGTCCTATAATTACGTTTTTAACTCTTTCAACTCAACCGAGGTGATCAAATAGAGAGTCTTAGAAATGAGAGTCGTTCTCGGCTCTAGATCAATTTTAAATTCTATCTCCCTCTCTAGTGGTAATGTAGTCAAACTTTCTAGAAATACGTCTAGATACTCCCTTACTACTTCTATATCTCTTAGTTTTGACTTTTGTTCAACTTCGATTATCGACCACGTGTGCTAAGTACCCCATACACCATTTTTTCAGCATCTTTTGAGCCTTTATGGCCAAAATAACTAGTACGGCTCGAAACTTCGTATCAACCTTAAACTCTAACAATTGATTTCCGGGTAGGTTAAATACTATCCTTCGACCTCGACAATCAATGGTGGCACCATGCCTCGTTAA
This sequence comes from Dovyalis caffra, assembly GCA_963924115.1. Classification (NCBI taxonomy): domain Eukaryota; kingdom Viridiplantae; phylum Streptophyta; class Magnoliopsida; order Malpighiales; family Salicaceae; genus Dovyalis; species Dovyalis caffra. The sequence goes on along the minus strand of CAWUPB010000957.1, from coordinate 1,242,584 downwards.
TCGGTCCATTCTTAGAATTAAATCAAAATCTTAGAGGTCCAATACTATCGAGTTAGCCTCCGAGAACCTATCCTCAATCTGTATGAGACACCGCTTGACTAGGCTTGTCGGTTCCATAGGTTCTCCGGAGGGACTACTCTCGGATATCCTACCGTCAATGTTTCAAGTTTGACACCTAGGCTTTTTACTAATGCATTTGATATAAATGAGTGTATGACACCGGAATCAATCAAAACATAAGCGATCGAGCCAAGGATTGAGACATTATAAAAAATTACTATTGTGTCCCTTTTGTCGGCCTCCTCTTAGGTCATTGCATAAACTCGAGTACGTACCCTTCCTAAATGTTGTTTCTACACCTAGGGGCAATTATAGGATATGTGTCTTGGCTTGTGGCATACAAAGTAAGTTCTTACATCTAATTGACATTTTCCGAGTATGAAATCTCTCATATCTATTGCATCGAGTCGATTGCCCATCACTGGTCTCGGTTGATTATTCGAGTCTGGTTGGAGCATACGGTGCGGGTATGGCGGTTCATGTATCTCTTGATCTACCACCCCGATTAAAATTTCTAGTTGGAAATCATCTTAGTGGTCCGGATGAAGAGGCTCTTGTTTTAAATGCTTGCCTCTTTTGTTGCAACTCCTTGGTAATCCGCTCTTGAACTTCGTCCGTCAACATCGCCTTATCCATCATTTTTGGAAAGGTGTAGGCGATAGACATCCATACCATGCTCCATACTCTTGGGTTTAACCTCGCTAAGAATCGATTTCTTTTTAAATTTTCATCCTCGGTGATGAATGAAGTGAATCTACACCCTTTTTAAATTTTTGTACATATTCGCCCATCGACATTCCATCTTGCTTTAGTTCTAGGAAGTCTTGAATCTTCTTAGCCCTCCCGTCTATAGTAAAGTATTTTTTGTAGAAGACCTCTTTAAATCCTTCCCAAGTTAAGGTAGGCATGTCCATTGTTAGTCGTTCACTCTCTCACCATGTGCGGACATCCTTAATCCGTATAAAAAGAGCACACGATACTCGCTCATTATTGGTAAATTATAAGTATTTGAATATCGCTTCTAAAGAATTAATCCATTCCTCCACTATCAATGGGTTAACACTCTTGGAGAATTCCCGAGGGTTCATTTTATGAAACCTCTCCACTGCATCATTCCTTTATTAGGGCGACGGAGGTGGGGGTTGTTGATGCGTGGCTAGGAGCCGTCTCATCCGCTTCCGTATGGACTTCTCACCGTTGTTGCATTACTTGTTATTGGTGTTACATCATATCCATCATATGATTTAAAGCTCTTGTTGGTTGCGATTATTGTCGTTAGAGGTTCCTTCACCTCTTGTCCATACTAGATACTTTCTTGGCATGTTTCGACTTTGTACATGCTATGTTGTTCTCAAGTTAGTTTTTGGTATTGAAAACAACATATAATGTAAATCATCCACTTACGTGCAAAATTATATATATATGAAACATTTCATACATAATAGGTATTTACAAACACTTCTACCTTCTAAAAGTTTTTGTGCTCTATTTACAATCAAAATAACGCCATCCGATACAATACGTACTATCTCGTGAGTAAGGGGTAACGATAGTCCCCAACTATACATCAACCGGGTATGGGTCGCACTAACTTCGTATCAAAAGGAATGTTCAAACTAGGTTTTGATAACAAAATTGATCTATCAACCATTCCCAAACCTCATCGAACAATAGCTAATCTCTTGGTAAGAGAGTCCGACGTAGAATCGGTCGTAGGAAATCCATATTGCAATACCGATGGAAAGAAGCTTCGATGAATGTTATTCATCGAATCGAGTCATGCAACCGAGTAACATAGGCTACTATATTCTGATCCGAGTCATATTCGGGTTGTTCAACTCGGCCCGATAGGTAGCTAGGGTGGCCGTTGTTGGCGATCCTAGCGAGCATAGGGTGTATGAAATAAATACGACATCTATAATAATAATATTTACCAATATTAATATTTCTAGAATACAATTACATACGGCATGAAAATCACATAATAATTATACACATTTTAAAAAAAATATCGGGAGTCAAATTGTTACTCGTCGAGTAGCACACCGATCCTCAAGCTTAGGTGACATTTAGAGTTCTACCTAGTGAACTAAACCATAGTTCGATAACACCCCGTGGCCCCCTCGACCCACTTGCTAATTACCCAAAAGAAATGGCTAGGCGAGGAGTGTGTCACGCCGACATGACCAATTTCGACTTAACTCGCGTACACGTATGTGCTCATATAATATCGACTTATCACATAATGAAACGTGTAAAAGATGATTTATATAACATTAACAAATACGAGTAGAAAAATTTACAAAATTTATTTACAATACCATTAGAATATCTATCGATACCCTAACCCTATAAATTACAATTAAAATAACATCCCTTTAGGTTTGCATCACATATGAGCCCTTTTGGAGGATCCGGTAGCATCTTTGTTGGTACCGAAATCATCATTACCTATCATAACTTGCAAATAACAATGCTTGTGAGCTAAAGCTTAGTAAGTGGGGTGATACATGTGATATGCAATGCTTTTCTAACTCCCCATCGAACTCATCAATTTTAATTTTGGGTACCACAGGTATTAGCGAGTCTATTCTATTTTTTAAGCCGAGTGATTACCGAATCACCTTCTGCTAACAATGGAATTATCCCTCATTATAGCCACTATTAGTGGAAGTCCATCATCTAGTAGTGTAGGTACACGGGTTAGAGTACGCACACGGCTAGACCTCTAATAGCCATTTATTTATATTAGATTACCGGACCTATTCATATAACTCACTTTTCAACCAAATCGGTCCATCCCCAACACATGCACATGATGCATGTGATGCTATGATTACCATATTAAGGATACTGGGGTACCAAACCCTATACCATTATTCCATCCTTGATATCTAACCCACATAAGGTCATACGTTCACTTCATCATAATGTTCAACTAATTAGGTTTGAACGCCAACGGTTGGTATTTGTTGAGCTATGAATTAAATTTGTATAAAGACATTTTTCTTTCACTTAATTAGGTATGTTTAGATATTAATTTGTTCTACTTTCATTTTCTATCTATTTGAGCCTAATTGACCATTAGTTACATTATCTTGGTGAAAAGGAATGGAAACCAAGCAAGTATGGAGCAAAAGTGATGAATTTTGAGTGACTAGTGAATTATATAGGCAAAGACACACCCGTGTAGGAGGCCGTGTAAATCTCGACTCGGAGAAACAAACAAAATTCTACATTACACGGGCAAAGACACACCCCATGTAGGAGGTTGTGTAACTATCCGACTTAGAGAAACAAACAAACTTACGCATTACATGGGTAAAGACACACCCGTGTAGGAGGTCGTGTAATTGTCGACTCGGAGAAACAAACAAACTTCGCATTACACTAGCAAAGTGTAGGAGGCCATGTAAGTCTTGGTCAAAAGTTTGCTAAAGAAAAACCATAAAATTTGATTTTTCTTTCCTTCCTACTCCATTTTATTCAAGTCCATACAAATCCCAAATTCGCACACCAAGTTTCAATCAACCAAGTTCCATTAGCCATACCCCTCCATACATAGATCTAAATAGATATAACTTCTAAAACTTTAACAAATAACCACACAACTAACCATCATGATCAAACCATAAAAATTACCAATCATGGAACAATCTAACCAACGCAATCAAGCCAACAAAACACATGACAACATAAGCACAAGCTTAACCAACTACAATAACATCAATGAAATGGCATGAAGAACTAAAGAAACCCACTTACATAGATAGAGTTGATTAGGATTTTTCCTTAGCTTTTCCCCTTTTCTTTCCTTCCTTTCCTTTTTTTTTCTTTTTCTCTCTTTCCTTGCCATGACTTTCTCTCCTTTTTCGACAATTGGTTTTTCTCTCTTCCTTTTGGGTGCTATGGTTTTGGCGTAAACAAAAAATGACTAAGTTCAACCTTTCCCACACCTTTATACTAATTTTTTTCTCTTCTTCATTGATGTATCATGTGTCAAAATTTCACTAAGCAAAGTGTAAAGTGAAAGGAGCTTGGAAGGTAAGGTGGTGGATTGGGGGGCTTAAAAAGTCAAAGGGATGAGTTGTCTTTTACTTCCATTAATGCATATGCTTAGGTGTCCTAACTAAATAATTAAGCTAACTAAACCCTTAAACTAACTTAGTTCATATAACAAAACATATTTTCTCCATAAGTTTTTAGAAATTTCCCCTTCTAAAACTCGAAAATTCTTTTCCCCTTCATTCTACAATTTCCAAGAAAAATATTCCAACATTCCTAAAATTTTATAAACACCCCTTTTTCATTTGTATAATATGTTCTAAGTACTTAACATAAAATAAGTGGTAATTAATTAATTTTTCTAAAACTTCACCTCAAAATTCCCACATAATTGCTAAATATATTATCATCACCAAAATAGTGAAAATGACACCTACAATTGTACTCGTACTTAATGTATATTTGCATGAATATTCGGCATATACATATGTATAATTAAAGATTTTCACAAGGGTTATAGAAGTGGTTCTATATTTTAATGGTGGCGTTATTGAAACACGAAAGGAAACAAAAAAATTATGTGAATTTTTTTTTGTTTTTGTTTTCTTTATCAAAGTCCGTGGTTTAGAGTTTCGGTAGTCCCAACATGTCGCCAAATGTAATGTTAATAAATTATTTTTTGGAAGGCATATAGGGATCTTGGCGAGAGTGTGGTTATTTATTTGCATGTATTTTCAAAGACTTTGAAAAGCGGATGTACGTTCTAGGTAGGCTATAACATGATGTCAAATGCGGTGTCAATAAATTTTATTTTCAAAAGAGACAAAAGGATATAGGTATATAATTTGAAAATACATGTCTATTCTAGGTAGGCCACTTTTCTACGACTTTTATTATTTATGGGACAACATATGATTGGTATTTAATTATACATGTGAAAGGGTTCTTGCATAGGGAGGACTTAATCTTTCAAAGATGAGATATCATCTTGTAATTTGTAAAAAAGCTCGATAGGAAAAAAAATATTTACATGGACTATTATTGCAATTATCAATAGGAAAATGTATTTTCCCGCAAACAATTAAGAGTTTAATTTTTCCTCTTTCATAGAGTAACTGCAGTGGCCATTAAATTTTTTTTTATTTTAAGATTAAGCAATATATAAGTCATTATTATTATTTTTTTTAGTTTTTAGTTGCTATCGGTGTGATTGCACTTGAATAAGAAAACGATTACAAAAAAAAAAAAAGAAAAAAAATTAATTTCAATATCTCTTATTATTAACATTTTTGTTGTAGTGCTATTGTCTTTAATGTTATACATGATCTCCTATCTAGAAATAGTTTGTTTGTTAGAATTTTTTATTTTTTTATACGAAACCAAAAAAATGGTTTACGTTAACAATTGGTATATGCTAATTTTGTAGAGGAAAAGTGGTATTGTAGCTATAGAATATGTCAAGAAAGTTAGTATTATAGCTATAGAAAATGTCAAAAAGAATAGTATTGTAGCTATAGAAGATGTTAAGAAAATTTGAAAAAGCGAGTCCCTATATGAGTAACAAATCCTTTTTACAATCGAAGATGGAAAACAAAGAATAGGAAGTGGCAAACAATTTGCACATGATAATGAATGTAATAGAAAAAATTAGATCCGATGGTTAAATTGCCTTATATTTGTAATCATGTAAATGGATTACTATGTAGCATTTGTTTATTGAGTGAATGTAATGTTTCTAGAGTCGTGCCATCATCGATTTGATTGGTGGAAGTGTACTAAAAATGTAAGAGAGAAAGACTTTGTTGGTGCTAGCCTTTGATTTTTATTTTTTTCTGTTTTGGAGCCCAATCTGTTAATTTCTAATGATTTTCCATCCAAACTTTGATTTTTTGTTTGTTTTAGTGCTCGACTTTACCTTAGATTTAATTCTACTGATGTGTCCAGTGAGGTCTAAGGTGGCTATGGGCACTCAAATAGAAAAAAAAAATCAAAAGTTAGGTATTAAAATAGAAAAAAAAATTAAAGGTTGAGCATTTAAGGAGAAAATAATAAAATCAATGGTTGGACATAAAAAATATAGTTTTCTCAAGAAATTTATATCGGTTTGTTACACCAAATGTCTATCTTCTTTTTTTACTCTAATCTATCATTTTCTTATTTTAAATACATTTCATGCATACCTTATGCTTCCATAATCTTTATATATATATATATATATATATATATATATATATACACACTCTTAAAACCTTTTTTTTAGATATTGAAAGTCATAATTTTAAATTCTAAAAATATCAACAATTACATGCATGCATATTTTTTAGTTATTATGCTAATTGCAAAAGCAAATTTAACAATGCATTCATTTCTTAGATTACTTCATACTTTATTTATTGCCTCTATCATTACCTTCATCGCTACCAAATGTATTGCACTTAAAACATCCAAATTAAAAAGCTTGATCACTAAACCTATTCATCTCGATTATATCTCATCTCGGCGTACTATAAAAATTTTTAGCAAGTTGTTGGCCATAAAAAGCTTATTTATATGTTGGTTGATCTTCTCCCAAGACAAAATAATCAATTTGTTTTTTTTTTAAAAAAAGAAATTCTCAGATTGACCGACCATTTGTTCTACAAATGACAAATATAATTAGATCTTATATACCTTTTTTCTCGATTTACTTTGAATTGGACTTTACATGTATTCGGTTAAATAAAATAATATTAAATTTGTTTAAATAGTTAAAAGGGTTTAGAATTAAAAGAAGAATATATATTTTTTAAGCGATATAAAGTATTAAAAAAATACATTTGATAAGTAAAAAAGGCCATGAGTATAATATGAAAAATATTTATTAGAAATTGTTAGGCGATTTTGGAATCTTAAGACAATAAATTTTTTGTGCCTAATCTTTTTTTTTTTTTTCCATTTCACTACCCAACTTTTGATTTTTCTTTCTATTAAAGTGCCTACAACAACCTCGAGCATGAGGTGCTGATGGTTTTAAGTTGACTATTACGTGACATGTTTTGATAAACACATGGTATTTTTTGACTTGTCATGCGGTAGCTCTCGTTGAACACATCAATAAAATTGGATCTCAAGTGAAGTTTGGCATAAAAAAAAATCAAAACTTAGGTAGCAAATCGTTAGAAATCAACGATTGGGCACTAAAAAAGAAAAAAAAATCAAAGTTTAGGTACCAAAAAAGCCTTTCTCTTACAATGTAATGCTAAATTGATGTATAAGGAAATTATGGTAGTAAAGCATTTATAAAGCAATATCCGTGTTAGTGTAGATTCTCGAGATACAACTTTATTTGGATGGTTTAACTTATTATAATATTGTATTCTTTATTTGATAAATAATAGAAGTGTTTTCATTAATTCTTATAATTTAATTTTGATAAAATTAGATAAAAGTACATATGATATGCATTGCATTAATGATTGATTAAAAGATGTGAGAAAAACATTAATGTACTTAAATGATATTATTAAATGTCCTAAGTTGTAGCATTGTCAAAAATAAACATTAACTATATATGGTAAGACTTGTGAGTGCTATACTTATGCTATAAGCTAACGAGTAGGAGATCTCATACCTATTAGCATAGTGATGCCAAAGTAAGCACGTAGATTATTAATGTTAGAGAATATATCACTTGAATGTGAGATTCCATGAGAATTTATTTGGTTTAGTATATGAGAATCTCGTATGAGATGGGTACTATTGGCCCTTTGACTTGAAGTCATCACGATTATCTCATTTGAGGATTTTTATAATTTGACACTTGTTTTGATAGGCTCGGTTAAAAGCTGCATATGGGTGATTCATTGGGTGTACTCAAAATCTAATAGAGATAGGTAGATAACTAAGATAGGACATTTCGTTTCTTATACACTAAATGAGTTATCACATTGTACTTTGATGAACGTACTGTTTAAGGAATCTATGACCAAAGTAGGAGTATACCAATGGAGCACGGTTGGTTTACTCTAGAGCTAAGACATTTGGAAATGAAAGAAAAATTATATGATCACAATCAAATAGACTATAACTAAGTTTGAGATCATATTATGATAAATTAACATGAAGGCTGTGTTATTATAGGTGACTAATATCCAATCATGTTTAGATATGCTTGAGTTAATGTATCATTGCATTATTTATTTTAATAATAATAAAGAAGCTATTCTATTAATTCTTACGTCTTATGTTTGTAAATTCAATAGAAATAGATAGAAGTTTTTATGATATGCATTTGCAATAGTGATTAATCAAAAGGTGTGAGACAAACACTAATGCATATAAATGATATCATTAAACATCTCAAGTCATAGCATTGTCAAGAATGGATATTGACTATATACAAATAAACTTATGAGTGATGTGGTCACGCTATATGACGATAGTAGAAGATCTCATACTTATTGGCATGGTAATGCCAAAGCAAGCACTTAGGTGATTTATGTTAGAGAGCATATCATTAGAGTTGACTTGTAATGAGAACCCATTTAGTTTTAGTCTATAAGAATCTTATATGAGATGGGTACAAATAGTCCATAGAATTGAAGTCATCATGGTTGTCTCATTAAAGGACTTATGCACTTTGACACTCATTTCAATGGATCGATTAAAAGGTTGCATATGGGCGATTCGTTGGGTGCACTAGGAATCTAATGAAGGTATGTGTATGACTAAGATAGAGCATGTCATTCCTTGTATGCTAAAGGAGTTATTACATTGGACTTCGATAAATGTACGCTCAAGAAATTTATGGCCATAATAGGAGTACACCAATAGAGCATAATTGGTTTACTCTAAGAGCTAAGATATTTGAGAATAAAAAAACTCGTATGATCATAATCGAATAAGACTTATAATGAAGTTCGAGATCACACTTGTGATAAGATGACATGAGGATTGAATTCTATAGTAACTATACTCATGAAAGGTAATAATGGATTAATTAATCTTCTTAGAGAATTGGATAATCATGATGTCTTGCTAGAAGCCAATCCCGATTATAGAGATAAAGAGAAGTCTTTTGATCTTGATACATTTCTAAAATATCTAGGAGATTATTGATTCACACGCATAAGTTTTAGTATTCACATGATGAATAAGAAGCAAAAATATTGAAAAAAATTTCCAATTATGAAAGTTTTCTGCGTTGAAAAGGGTTTCCAAAATGAAAAGTTTTCTAAAATGAAAATTTTCCTTAATTAGGAAGTTTCTTAAAATGAAAAGTTTTCTATCTTAGAAATCAATTTCATAATTTGAAAAATAGTTTCAAATTTGAAAATAAATAACATAAAATGAAAATGAGTTTCCTAATTTAGGTTAAAAGGTATTTTTGAAAATTTCTACCTAATGTGGACTCGCCGAAAATAATTTAAGATTATTTGTTTGGATAGTCCAAATAAATTAATTGGTCTAGAATGGTTTTAGCCCATTAGGTTTAATTGAAAGCCTTAAGATGTTTTGGTGGAAGGATAAACATCAATCTTATTCGATAAGGATAAATATTTTAAAGACAATGATCAAAAGTCAAATGTAAAATAACTCCTCATCCTTGGAGGATAAGGAAGCAACAACCTAGAGTCCTTTAAGGGACTCAATACCACCCCTCTCCTTATCCTTAGAGCATAAGGAAACTCACTTATAAATATATGGGAGAGTGAGAGAGGTGCAACAATACAAGAAAAAAAAAGAGAGAGAGAAATTACGCCAACCCTAAAAAAGCATTAGGGCACATAATAAAGATAGAGAGAAAAAAGAGAAAATAGTTTTCTCCAAAACCGTACTCAAATCAGAAAAGGTACCCATCTCTTTTAAATTTGTTGCAAAAATTTTCTGAAAAAAATTTCTATAGGAAACACTACACAAATCGGAAAAGGTAGAGCTAACACCCTATTGATTTTGAGTGCTTCTTTATGAGTACTTAGGCTACGTGGATCATCGATAGAAGGCAAACACTTGGATGAGTTTTTCGATAAAAGAATTTAGATTTGCACTATAAGAGATAATTCTTTATTCATTCCTTTAAATTCATACATGTATGATTAATAGATTCAACAACTTGATCTTAGGCCACTTAAATGTAAGAAAAGTTTTTATTTATTCCTCACATCCATAGGATGCATAACTCTTCAATTGAAATTAGAGACTCTATTGAATCTTTGATTGTATGATTTATTAATTATGATTAACCACATGAATTACCTAAGTCTGATTATAAATCTTGTATTTTATAAAATTGAATTTTAGGTCAAAATCGGTGGGGGCACGCAAGGCCGACGTTGGACATTAATGCTCGTGCGCACAATAGCCCCACTGGTCGGTTACGCATTGGGCATGTAGTAAGCAAGCTTGTTGGCCTACCTAGCCACCCATGTTAGGCGGGCATGCCAAGCAGCGCTTGCCAAGCACTACATGCCAAGCCTCGTGCTAAGCGCGTAGTAGGCGAGCCCTCGGCCGGGTGCGATGCCAAGCATTGCGTGCCGGGCGAGGTTGTAGGCCATTAGCTAGGCACACTCATGCCGGGATGTTGGCCATGGGTAGGCATGCACGAGCATACCAAGGCAAGGGTTTAGGCATCTAAGCTCTGTGGGCCCTCGAGGTCGAAAAGCCCATAGGCCAAAGTAGGCTCAAAGCCCAAAAAGGTTTTTTAATTAAAATTTTTTAAAAAATTGATAAATTTATAAAATGACCAAAATCATAGATTTATAATTATTTTATAAATAGAATGTGTTTCATTAGTATGTTATGTATCAATGTGATTGAAGCATGGGTGAATGGCATGGATAAGTCAACCTAGTTTTATGAATGAATGCTTGTAATTTTTTTAGATAAATAGAACTTGCGTATCCTCCCTTCTCTATTATTCTATTGTATTTATCTTCTCATCTTATTCCCCTCGAATGTAATTCAAGGTTGCTTATTTCAAATAAATATAAAAGTAGAAGATAGAAATTAGAATAGATACAAGGAGAAGACATCAAAGAATGAAGACATTTATGAATAATTTATAATAATTTTTCACTTAGAAATTGACCCATGAGTCTCCTTATGGCTTGAGGGGGCTAATATTAGAAATCCATTACCATTTACCAATCTTAGAGTCATGCATGAGATGTATGCATGTTATGAGATAAATATTAGAATGCATGTTAAGAATAATATGATTATTACTTAGTATGTATGCTAGGATGAGACCAATCATATTAAATCCTTTAAATAAAATATTAAGTTAATTGCATTCCAACGTTATCAAGCGGGAACTCTCTTGGTTGTTATTTGAGTTGTTGAGATAACTCAAGGTCACTTCTTTCTCGAGGAAAATAAATCATAGGTCATGTGATATCCCTAAACATTGAGTCTAACTTAAATGAGTTATTGCGTTTGTTAAGATAACTCGAGGTCCAATAAACTTGTAACTAAGGATTGGTATCCACATAAGATGTAATAAGATAAGGAGTTGTCATATCAATAAAATTTGAAATTACATTAGATGTAATTAGTAAGGAGTCACCTATTTAATCCTTCATGTATGACTTGTTGAGATAACTTAAGGCTAATGCATGTTAGAAGATGGGATCGTGCCCACTAAGAAAACAAATCATAAAGTTTTCTCGAGTCCTATATTGAATGTTACAGAACTTGAATAAAATAATGAAAAAAATATAGATTTTACCTTTTTAATTTATGCTTTGTTTTATTTTATGCAATTTAATTAACCAAACTGTACGTTTTTCTATCTTGTCAAGGTTGTTGCATATTTTGACTAGTAATACATCGATGATAAATGGAAAGAATGCCTTAAATGACATAAACTTTCTTGATTGGAAATTGAATTAGAGAAATGTCCTCTAACATAGGAAATTGCTCCATGCGATAGACAATAAAGAGTATCATGAAAGGGTGTAGGAGAAGAGTTCTCATAGCACCTTAAGCATTCATGTTATCAAAGTACGTTTTTCTACTTTTAGTCCAACATTATGGGTATTTGATACTAGATGTGGTGCACACATATGCACAAATTTAAGAGGACTAAAAGAGGTTAGAAAGACTGCTTACAGTAAGGTTGACTTACATATGGTTAATGGTTTAAGAGTTCTACCATTAGCGGTAGACACTTATGAGTTAACACTACCATTTGGACTTGTGCTTATACTTAGAAACTATTATCATATTCCAAGTATAACTAGGAGTATCAATTTGATTTCTTGTTTGGATGGTTATTTATTTTTATTTAAGAATAAAAGTTATTCTTTTTATAAAGATGATGTTTTATATGAAAGTGCTGATATGAATAACGGTTTATATGTTTTAAACATAGATACACCTGTGTATAACATAAATATGAAAAGACTCAAAACGAAAGATCTAAACAAAACATATATGTTGTATTGTTGATTTGTCCATATAAACAAAAATCGCATATCTAAACTGCATAAAAATTGATATTTAGAACCATTTGATTATGAATTTTATGATGTTCATGAATTTTGTTTGCTTGGCAAAATGACAAAATACCTTTTTTTTGTGGAAAATGTGGAAAAGCTATCGATTTGTTAGGCCTCATATATAGTGATGTATATGGGCCTATGTCCACCTAAGCTAGATGATGATATGGTTATTTTATAACCTTTATTCATGATAGATCATGTTTTGGTTATGTGTATCTCATGTGACATAAATGCGAAGCATTTGAAAAGTTGAAAGAGTTTAGGTTTGAAGTCGAGAAACAAACTAGCAAAATTATTAAGGGATTTCAATTAGATCGAGATGGAGAATACTCGAAGCACTAAATTTTTAGATCATTTAAAAAAAATGGGATTATCTTTTAATGGACCCCACTTAGAACACCACAAATGAATGGTGTGTACGGAAAGAGAAATAAGGCATAGTTAGACATTATCTGGTCCATGATGAGTTAAATTGATATCCCAATATCATTTTGGGGATATGCGCTCCTTAATACGACATTTATTTTTAATAGGGTTCTAACAAAGTCTATTGATTAGACTCCATATGAGATATGGAAAGAAAAGAAAGAAAATTTTTCTTTCCTTAAGATTTGAGGTTGTGAAACATGTGTCAAACGTTTACATGGAGATGAGCTTAAGCCTAAATCAATAAAATATAAATTTATGGGATATCTAAAAGAAACAAATGGATATTACTTTTACCAACCATGAGAATAAAAGGTGTTCGTTGCTAGGCATGCTATATTTCTTGAGAAGGAATTTATAGATGCTAGGACCGGTGGGAGGAAGGTTAAACTTAATAAGATTTGAGAAGACTCACAAATTGACTCTTCGGTCGAGGAACCCTAAGTAGAAAAGTTACAAAGCATTTTAACTACCCCACAAATTGATACACAAGAACTTCGTAGGTCTAAGAGGGTTTTTTAAGAGCTAAAAAGATATGGCCTTCTAGTCTCGACACATAGAGATTTTTCTATCATACAAAATGACAAACCTAATACTTATGAAGAAGTAATGTTAGACATTGACTCTAAAAAATGACATGAGGCCATGAAATCCGAAATAGAACCCATGTTCACTAACCAAGTATGGCCTTTGGTTGATCTCCCTAAAGGTGCTAAGCCTATTTGGTGTTAGTGAGTCTTTAAAAGAAAGATCGACATGGATGGATATGTACATATGTATAAAGCCGGAGTTGATGGCTAAAGGATATCATAAAATGCAAGGTGTTGATTATGATGGAACTTTTTCATCGGTGCAATGGCTAAATCCATTGGGATTATGCTTTTTGTTGTGGCATATCATGATTATGAGATATGACGGATGGATGTCAAAAGCTGCTTTTTTAATGAAAAATTAAATGAGGATGTATATATGACATAACTCTGATCATTTTGTCACTAAAGGACATGTAAATAAGATTTAAAAATTGCAAATATCCATTTATGGACCATAGCAAGCATCTAGGAGTTGGAATCAATGTTTTATTAAAATGATCAAAGAGTTTGATTTTTCACAAAATGAAGACGAACCTTATGTATACAAAAAGGTTAGTGAGAGCTTAATTATTTTTCATGTACTATATGTAGATGATATTCTACTTATTAGCAATAATACCACCATGTTGCAATCTATAAAAGATTGGCTATCTAAGAATTTCTCCATGAAAGACATACGAGAGGCGGTATACATTCTAGGAATCAAGATTTATAGAGATAGATCATGAAGAATGTTAGGTCTCTTCCAAAGCACATACATTAATAAAATACTAAAGAGATTTAGTGTGGAAAAAAAATCCAAGATAGGACTTTTTCCAATATCATATGGTATAAAACATTTCAAGGCTGAGTGTTCCAACACACAAAATGAAAGAGAAAGGATAAGTCGTATTCCCTATGTGTCAATCATAGGATTTATCATATATGTCATGTTATGTACACGGTTTGATGTGTCATATGCTTTAAGTATATGTAGTAAATATCAAGCCGATATGGGTGAAAAACATTGGATTGTCATAAAAAGCATTCTAAAGTACTTATAAAGAACTAAGATTGCCTTCTTGGTCTATGGAGGAGATGAACTAGTGGTGAAAGGGTTCACAAGTGCTAGTTTTCAATCGACCACAATGATTTTAAATCGGTCATGATTTATTTTTTAGTTAAATGATAGAGCTATTAGTTAGAAAAATTCCAAGCAAGAAATAGTGGGCGACTCAACAATTAAGGCTGAATATATAGCGACCATAGAAGCAACTTAGGAGTTCATTTGGATTCATAAATTTTTATTTGGACTATAAGTGGTTCCTAACATTGTTGATACAATAGTATTGTACTATGACAATAACAAAGCTATAACACAAGCTAATGAACCTATGTCTCATCAAAGGTCTAGGTATTTATTATGATGCTACCATCTGATTAGAGAGATTATTAGTTATGGCAATATAAAGATAGAAAGGGTTCATACCGATAATAACATAGTCGACCCCTTGACTAAACCTTTGTCATAGTTGAAACATGAGACTCTTACTCATTCTTTGGGATTAAGGGACGTGGTCTGTTGGCTCTAGTGTAAATGGAAGATTATTAGTGTAAATACCTAAGATCTAACCATATTTGGATAGGCTTGAGTTAATGTATCATTGTATTATTTATTTTAATAATAATAAAGAAGTCACTCTATTAATTCTTATGTTTTATGTTTGCAAATTCGGTAGAATTAGATAGAAGTCCTTATGATATGCATTTGTAATAATGATTGATCGAATGATGTGAAATAAACATTAATGCATATAAATGATATTAGTAAACGTTCTAAGTTATAGCATTTTCAAGTATGGACATTGACTATATGTGGATAGACTTATGAATGCTATGCTCATGTTTTATGATAGCGATAGAAGATCTCACACCTATTGACATGGTGATGCCAAAGCAAGCACTTAAGTGATTTATGTTAGAGAATATATCATTAGACTTGACTTGCCATGAGAACCCATTTGGTTTTAGTCTATGAAAATCTCGTATGAGATGGGTAAAAATGGTCTTTAGATTTAAAGTCATCATAGTTATCTCATTAAAAGACTTATATATTTTGACACTCATTTCGATGGCCCCATTAAAGGGTTACATATGGGTGATTCGTTGGGTGCATTATGAATCTAATAGAGGTAGGTGCATGACTAAGATAGGAAAAATTATTCCTTGTATGCTAAAGGAGTTATAACATTGCACTTTGATAAAGTTTGGCTTAAGAAATCTATGGTCATAGTAGGAGTACACCAATAGAGCATAGTTGATTTACTCTAAGAGCTAAGACATTTTGGAATCAAAGAAAGCTTATGTGATCACAATTGAACAAGACTTATAACCAAGTTTGAGGTCACATTGTGGTAAGTTAACATGAGGATCTGAATTGTATAGTAACTATGCTCATAAAGGTAATAATGGATTAATTAATTCTCCAAGAGAATTAGGTAATCATGATGCCTTGCTAGAGGCCAATCTTGATTTATATATTAAGAGATAAAAGAGGAGTCTTTTATTCTTGATACATTGCCAACATACCTAGGAGTCTCGTTGAGTCACACGTATAAGTTGAAGTATTCACATGATGAATAAGAAGCAAAGATATTGGAAAAAGTTTTCGATTTTGAAATTTTCATGTTTTGGAAAGGGTTTCCAAAATGAAAAGGTTCCTTAAATTGGAAATTTCTTAAAATGAAAAGTTTTCTAGTTTCCTAAAATGGAAAGTTTCCTATTTTAGAAATCAATTTTCTAATTTAGAAGATAGTTTCAAATTTAAAAATAAATAACCTAAAATGGAAATGATTTTCCTAATTTAGGTTAAATGGTATTTTGAAAAAATATTTCTTAATGTGGACCCACCTAAAATAATATAAGAGTATCTATTTGGATAGTCTAAATAAATTAATTGGGCTAAAATGATTTTGGCCAATAAGGTTTAATTAAAAGCCTTAAGATATTTTGGTGGGAGGATAAATATCAACCTTATTGGATAAGAATGAATGTTTTAAAGATAATGATCAAAAGTCCACATATAAAATAACTCTTCATCCTTAGAGGATAAGGAAGCAATAACCTAGAGTCCTTAAAGAGACTCAATGCCACCCCTCTCTTTATCCTTGGAGGATAAGGAAGCTCTCTATAAATATATGAGAGAAAGAAAGGTGTGGCAACATATGAAAAAGAAAAAAAAAGAGAAAGAGAAATTCGGCTAGCCACTAAAAACCACTAGGGCACATGACAAAGAGAGAAAAAAAAGAAGAAAATAGTTTTCTCTAAAACCTTAGCATGCTATACTCTTTCCTTCCCTTTTAAGGGTGTTGCAAGAATTGCTCGGAACGATTTCTACAGGAAACACTACACAAATTAGAAAAGGTAAAGCTAATACCCTATCAACTTTAAGTACTTCTTTATGGTGCTTAGATTACGTGGATCATCAATAGAGGTCGGACACTTAGATGACTTTTCCGATAAAATAATTTAGAACTATGCTATAGGAGGCAACTCTTTATTCATTGCTTTAAATTCATGCATGTATTGTTAATATATTTATGGCTTGATCTTGGGCCCTTAGATAAAAAAAACTTTTATTTATTTATTTTGCACCTTCATAGGATGCATGATCCTTCGATTGAATTCTATGATAACCATGCTCTTAAAAGATAATTATGGATTAATTAATCTTCCTAGATAATTAGGTAGTCATGATGCCTTGCTAGAGCCAATCATGACTTATGTATCAAAAGATAAAAGAGGTGTCTTTTATTCTTGATACATTACCAATATATCTTGGAGCCTATTGAGTCACTCATATAAGTTTAAGCTTTCACATAATAGAAGAGAAGTAAAGATTTTGAAAAAGGTTTCTAGTTTCGAAAGTTTCCTATTTTGAAAAAAGTTTTCAAAAATGGAAAGTTTCGTAAAATGAAAATTTTCTTATTTTAGATATTATTTTCTTAATTGGAAGTTAGTTTCAAATTTGAAATTAAGTTACCTAAAAAGAAACTAAAATACTTAGAAATTATTTTCTAATATGGGCTCTTAAAATACTTGACTCAATTTATTTGGATGGTCTAAATTAACTCGTTAATTAATTAAGACAAAAGAGTTTGAGCCAATAGGCTTAATTTAAATGCTCGATAGATATTTTGATGGGAGGATAAACTTGAGCTTTATTGGATAAGGCTTATAGTTTACAAGGATAAGATCAAACAAGCCTATAATCTTATAACTCCTTTTCCTTAGAGGATGAGGATGCCACCCTCCTTATATAAATAAAAGGGAGAGAGGTGACAAGGGGGAGTTAAGCGGTTGCTCATATGACAATAACAATAGAAAAAGATAGAAAACATTTCTCTCCATAAAAAGCTTGAGTTATCATAAAAAACTCTAACTGGTTCTTTAGAAAGCAAATTAACTATATAGAAGGATTAGACTAGCATTCTATGATTTTTGTAGCTTTGTTCATGGGTGTTTAAACTGCATGGATTATCAATAGAGGTTGAACATTTGGATGGTTTCTTTTTCACTTGATTATTTTCTATACTATAAGAGGTAATCTTTCACCCATATTTATATTCATGTTAATGTATGATTAGTCGATTCAATGACATGATCTAAGGAACATTAGATAGAGGAAAATTTTTGCTTTATTCTACATCTTCATAAGATGCATGATCCTTCAATATGTGCATAAAAAGACTTAAAAGAGGATCTTGTGCATGGCGGCATAACATGTTCTTCTAATATATATTATCAATCCGCACAACTATGTGTCATGAGGTGATTTCATTAAACAAAGTAGATGAGGGACACCTAATTCCAACAATAGATAGCATAAAAAATTTTTTATGGCTGATAAATATTCACATATATAAGTTCAAATAGCAGAAGGATAAGTTTTACATAAAAAATGTGAAAAGAAAGTGTACAAGCAATGTCGCTACCATTTTTAAAAGGTGGATAACAACATAGAGTCTTCAATTAACAATAGTTCCAAAGTGGATCATATCTATCAAATGTGAAAAAAGAGTGAGAAGTTGAGGGTAATTAAACAACATAATCAAATGGTTGTTGTTTCGTTCTTGACTTGCCTTAATTTTTGACAAAGCAATAACCTTTTGTTATTATTTTTTAGGTAGTGTTTGACTCTGTAGAGGTGGGAGATCCTCAATCTAAGCGAGTTGGCTATAGAGCAATAACAATATGAGTATGCATTGGAATTGAAGAAGTTATTATTATTGGTTTTTTGATAAAAATAGAAGAAATAGTATTGCAAAAAATGAACAAAAGATGCAAGTTAAACTTGCACAAGCAACATGTTTGAGAAGACATAATTGATGAATGGAACTCAATTGCCAATAGGAATTGTCAAATTGTATCGTAGCTATGTTTAGTGGAAACAATATAGCACTTTAAATGACAACAAATTTTTTCATGGGTCGGTTCACATCCATAACAAAATAGGAAAGTTTTCAATCAATGATGATGAATTCATTATCTAAAAAATGTCTTATGAGGCAAGTTTTCATTGTAGTAGATTATATAGTGAGCTCTAGTGAATAAATTTTTAGTTGATTATGAACAAAAGAAACTATATTTTTGCTTATTTAACATAAATAAAAGGAATGACCTTAGAAAAAAAAAAAGAATAGAACATGCATTTTATGAAAGGAATTCAAAAGTTCTTTTAAGGCAAGGAATTGCCAAAGTTTGATATACTCGAAATTAGAAGTTGGAAGGATAATTTTTTCTTAATAAATGAATATTTATTTTAAATTATATATTTGATGATTATTATGAATCTATATAAACGAAATAAATATTTCATATGGGAAATTTTTAAGAAAGAGATTTAACATAAATAAACACTCGTATTTGCTTTCTTGGGAGATGCTTCTAAAAAATCAATTCCTCTTTTAGCACTTGAGAAAGTAGGTGTTGTCTTATGTATATTTTCTTCATTATTTTTTGGTGTTTTTAGGGTAGTAGAACTTTCAATAGCGATATTTGACGAAGAAGCAATATCGACCTTTTTTTCTCGACTATTCCGTGATTGGTCCCTTTGTTTCATTAGTTGTATCATCATCAAACACATTGTTCATTAAAATGTCACACCTATTATCCGATGATCTAAACATCTTAAAGTGAATCTGGAAAATTCAAGATTTTAATAATTTCTCAACTAACTGTGGATCAATTTTATAAGGATCTTTGAAACCCTTCTCAATTACATAAGCATGCATATAGTTTCCAAAGAACTTCTCTCGTAGTTTTTTTCTAATCATAACAAAGTTTATGACTTCATCTCCACTAAAAACCACGCAATCAACTTTAAACTTGATTAAAAACATAGACCATTTACTAAAATTTCATGTCTCATATGCACCGACCATCCAAATAATACTATTACTATTTATATTATTAATGAGTAGCAATTCACTTGTAACCTAAACATAATATTATAGTGGGGGAAAAAAGGTGATGTATGAAGGAAGAAGAGAAATGGAAAGAAAAGGAAACTGATTTTTCTTTGAAATTAGGCGAGTGTTATTGGTGTTGTAAAAAAGCATTATTAGTGGAGGCAAATGTGTCAACAAAATCAAAAATATTTTTTTATTTATGATGTTTTTTATCACATCAATGAAAAACAAGAATGAACTTAAAGAATGGAATTTCATTTTTTTTCCTTTTTTTTTTTTTTGAAAACCAAATATAATGAATTTAATGCTTTCATTTTAAATAATCTTTCCACATGATTTAAAAATGTTCACATGTGATCGTGGCTAGAATGGATACGGTTATTTCTCCTCAACATGGTTTCAAGCATGAGTAATTAAGGAGAAGAAATAAGAAAACAAAATATTTTAAGGAAATACAAAAAGATTATAAAACTAATGTAATACACTCATATTAATGTTTTTTTGTAGCATGCTCATATGAATTGAAAGGAAAATGCTCTTAAATGAATTAGAAAAGAGCAAAAAAAAAAAACAAAAAAAAAAAAAAAAACAAAACAAAAGCAATGTTAAGGTGTAGAGGTATAAATTTGGTAATGATGCTTTCAAAAACAAGAACAATCAATGTAATGGATTAGGCACAAAATTATAACATACCATGGTATATGTTAGTGTAAGTGCCTAAGATCCAACCATGTTTGGAATGGCTTGAGTTAATGTATTATTGCATTATTTATTTTAATAATGATAAAGAAGTTATTCTATTAATTCTTATATTTTATGTTTGTAAATTCAGTAGAATTAGATAGAAGTCCTTATGATATGCATTTGTAATAGTTATTGATAAAAGATGTAAGACAAATACTAATGCACATAAATGGTATCATTAAACGTCCCACGTCATAGCATTGTCAAGAATGGACATTGACAATATACAAATAAACTTGTGAGTGCTATCTCATGCTATATGATAGCGAAGGAGATCTCACACCTATTGGCATTGTGATGCCAAAACAAGCACTTAGGTGATTCATGTTAGAGAACATATCATTGGACATGTCTCACCATGAGAACCCATTTGGTTTTAGTATATGGGAATCTCATACAAGATGGATACAAATGATCTTAAGACTTGAAGCCATCCCAATTGTCTCATTAGAGGACTTATGTACTTTGATATTTATTTCTATGATCTCATTAAAGGGTTAAACATGGACAATTCATTGGGTGCATTAGAAATCTAATGGAGGTAAGTGTATGACTAAGATATGATATTTCATTCCTTGTATACTAAATGATTTATCACATTGCACTTCGATAAATATCTACTCAAGAAATATATGGCTATAGTAGGGGTACACCAATAGAGAATATTTGATTTACTCTAAAAGCTAAGACATTTGGGAATCGAAGAAAACTCATGTGATCATAATTACTAATATTCCAATTCGAGATCACACTATGATAAGTTGATATGAGGGCTGAATTGTATGGTAATCATGCTTATGAAAGGTAATAATGGATTAACTAATCCTTGTAGAGAATTATATAATCATGATGCCTTGCTGTAGGCCAATCTTAATTTATGTATTAAGAGATAAAGGAGGAGTTTTTTGTTCTTGATACATTACTAACACATCTAGGAGCCTATTGAGCCACACGCATAAGTTCAAGTATTCACATTATAAATGAGAAGTAAAGATATTGAAAAAGTTTCCAAGCATAGAAGTTTCTTAAAATAAAAAGTTTCCTTAATTATGAAGTTTCCTAAAATGAAAAGTTTTCTATTTTAGAAATCGATTTCCTAATTTGGAAGTTAGTTTCAAATTTGAAAATAAAGAGCCTAAAAGGAAAGGAGGTTCCTAATTTAAGTTAAAGAGTATTTTGAGAAATTGTTTCCTAATGTGGACCTATCTAAAATAATCTAATATTATTTATTTGGATAGTCCGAATAAATTAATTGGGCTAAAATGGTTTTGGCCCATTAGGTTTAATTAAAAGCTTTATTGGTGAGAGGATAAATATCAACCTTGTTAGATAAGGATGAACGTTTTAAAGATAAACATCAAACTTATTGGATAAGATTGAATGTTTTAAAGATAATGATCAAAAAGCCTATATGCAAAATAACTCTTCATCATTGGAGGATAAGGAAGCAACAACCTAGAGTCCTTTATGGACTCATAACTGCCCCTTTCTTTGTCCTTAGAGGATAAGGAAACTCTCTTATAAATATATAGGAGAGAGAGAGAAAATTGGGTTAGCACTAGGATTTTTGAAAGAGAGAGTATTCGGCTAGCCTTAAAAATAAAATAGGGCACACGACCAAGAGAGAAAAATAAGGATAAAAATTTTCTCCTAAACCTTAGCAAGATATACTCTTTCCTTATCCTCGAAGGTTATTAGTAAAATTTCATGGGTTTGATTTCTATAGGAAATACTAAATCAAAAATCGTGGAGCTAGCACCCTATTGATTTTGAGTGCTTTTTTAAAGATACTTAGACTACGTGGATCATCAATAAAGGTGAGAAATTTGGACGACTTGTCCGAAAAAGGAATTTAGTTTGTGCTACAAGAGGTAATCCTTTACTTATAACTTAATATTCATGTATTTATGGTTAGTAGATTCAAGGGCTTGATCTTGAGCTCTTAGATGGAGGAATATCTATGTTTATTTCGCACCTCTATAGGATGCATGATCCTTCAATTGGTATTAGAGTTTCATTGAATCTTTGATTATATACTTGGTTGATTAGGATTAACTACATGAATTAGTTATGCTCGATTATAAATCTTATGCTTTTTTATATAAAAATAAAATTGAATTTTGGGTAAAAATCAATAAGGGCATGTGAGGTCGATGTTAGAGTCAACACTTGCATGCGTGGCAACCCTATTGATCGTTGCACACTCGGTGCACAACAGGTAGGGCGGACAAAGTGGCATGGTGCATATAAAAGGCACATCGTGCCGAGTCGTATGTTAGGCCGCATGCCGGCCTATGCGCTAGGGCCGGCGTGTTAGGTGTGCTTGGCTCGCCAAGCCACGCACCGGGCACGGGTCAAGCGCTTTCACACTAGGTTGGTGGTCACGGGTAGACGTGCGCTAGCATGTAGGCCCAAGGGTTTGGGCTTCAAAGCCTATGAACCCTCGAGGCTCAAAGGCCTATGAGCCCAAAATGGGCCCAATGCTCAAAAAGGTTTTAAAATTGAAATTTAGAAAAATTTTGATAAATTTATAAAATGACCATAACTATAGATTTATAATTATTTTATTAGAATTCCATGTATCAATATGATTGAAGCATGAGTGAATGATATGGATGAGTTGACCTAGTCTTATGAGTGAATGCTTATAATTGTTTTGGATAAATAGGACTCGCGTGTCCTACCTTCTCTATTATTCTATGGTATTTCTCTTCTCATCTTACTCCTCTTGAATGTAGCTCGAAATTTCTTATTTCTAATAAATATAAATGTAGAAGATAAGAATTAGAATAGATATAAGGAGAAGATAACAAACAATAAAGAATTTATAATAATTTTTCACCTAGGAATTAACACACTAGTCTCTTGTGGCTCGAAGGGGTTAGTACTAAAAATTCATTACCATTCATTAGCCCTTGAGTCATGCATGAGATGTCCGAATGTAAGAAGATCAATGTTACTATGCATGATTAGAAATAATATGATTATTGTTTAGTATGCATGCTAGGATGAGACCAACCATATTAAATCCTTCAAATAAAATATTAAGTTAATTGCTTTTGAATGTTATGTGGTGGGAACTCTTTTGTTCATTGTTGGTTTATTGAGATAACTCAAGGTTACTTCTTTCTTGAAAGAAACAAATCATGGGCCATGCGATATCCCCGAATGTTGGGTCTAACTTAAATGAGTTTTTGGGTTTATTGAGATAACTTAAGGTCCAATAAACTTATAAAAAAGGATTGGTATTCACATAAGATGTGATAAAGATAAGGAATTGTCCTACCAATAGAATTAGGAATTACATTAGATGTAATTGGTAAGGAGTTACCTACCTAATCCTTCATGTATGGCTTGCTAAGATAACTCAAGGCTATTACATATTACAGGATGGGATCCTAAACCACTAGGGAAATGAATCAAAATGTTTTCTCGAGTCCTATATTAAAGGTTATAGAACCTAAAGAAAATAGTGAGAGCAAACATAGATTTTACTTCTTTAATTTATGCTTTGTTTTGTGCAATTTAAGTAATTAAACCATATGCTTTTCTATCCTTGTCAAGGTTGTTGTATAGTATGATTGGCAATACATCGATAAGATCAAAGACTAATGGAAAGAATGCATTAAATGCATAAAATTTCTTGATTGGAAATTGAATGAGAGGAATGTCCTTCAACATGGTAAAATGCTCTATGCGATAGACGATAAGGAGTACCATGAAGGGGTGTAAGAGAAGAGTTCTCAATGCACCTCCGGTATTCATGTTATTGAAGTAAAATTTTCTACTTCTAGTCCAACATCATTGGTATTTGATATTGGATATGATACACATATTTGCACAAATTTAAGAGGACTAAAAGAGGCTAGAAGGACTGCTTCGGTGAGCTTAACTTAAGTGTGGGTAATGGTTTTAGAGCTATAGCATTAGCGATTGGCACCTATGAGTTAGCACAATCATCCGGACTTGTGCTTATACTCGAAAGTCTGTTATTATATTCCTAGTATAATAACCAGGAATATCATTTCCATTTCTTGTTTGGGCCAATATGGTGCTTCGTTTTTATTTAAGAACAAAAGATTCCTTTTATAAAGATGATGTTTTGTAGGAAAGTGTTGATGTGAATAATGGTTTATATGTTTTGAACATAGACACACTCGTGTATAATATAAATATGAAAAGACTCAAAACTAATGATCTAAACAAAACATATTTGTGACACTATTGACTTGGCCATATAAATAAAAATCACAAATCCAAGATATATAAAAATAGATATTTAGAATCATTTGATTATGAATCTTATGATGTCTGCGAATCTTGTTTGCTTGGCAAAATGAAAAAATCCCATTTTAGTGAAAAAGGTGAAAAATGGTGATGATTTGTTAGGCCTCATACGTATTAATGAATGTGGGCCCATGTCCACCCAAGCTAGACGAGGATATGATTATTTCATAACCTTTATCGATGATAGATCCTTTTTTGGTTATGTGTATCTCATGCGACATAAATCGAAGCTTTTGAAAAGTTTAAAGAACTTAGATTTGAAGTCGAGAAACAACTCGGCAAAAGTATTAGAACACTTTGATCGGATCAAGGTGGAGAGTACTTAAGCACCGAATTTTTAGATCATTTAAAAGAGAATGAGATTTTTTCACAATGGATCCCACTTGGAACATCATAAATGAATGGTGGTCCGAAATGAGAAATAAGACACTATTAGACATGGTCCAGTCCATGAGTCTATGATGAGTCAAACTAATATACCAATATCATTTTAGGGATATGCGCTCCTTACCGTGACATTTATTTTGAATAGGGTTCCAACAAAGTCTATTGATCGGACTCTATATAAGATATGAAAAGAAAAGAAAGCAATTTTTTTTCCTTAAGATTTAGATCTATGAAGCATATGTCAAATATTTCGACGAAGATAAGCTTGAGCCTAAATAAATAAAGTGTAAATTCATGGGATATCTAAAAGAAAGAAATGGATATTACTTTTATCAACTATAAGAAAAAAAAGTATTCGTTGCTAGGTATACCTGTATTCCTTAAAAAGGAATTCATAAATGCTAAGACCAATAGGAGGAAAGTTGAACTCGATGAGATTCGAGAAGACTCACAAATTGACACTTCATTAGAGGAATCCCAAGTAAAAAAGTTACAAAGCATTATAACTACCTCATAAACCAATACACAAGAGCTTTCTAGGTTTAAAAGGATTCATCAAGAGCCGGAAAGATAAGAATTTTTAGTCTTAACACATAGAGATATGTCTATCATACGAAATGACGAACCTAATACCTATGAAAAAGCAATACTAGACATTGACTTCGAAAAAATGGCATGAGGCCATAAAATTCGAAATGGAATCCATGTACACTAACCAAGCATGAAATTTTGTTAATCCCCTTAAAGGTGTGAAACCTATTGGGTGTAAGTGGGTCTTCAAAAGAAAGATCGACATGGATGGACATGTACATAAGTACAAAGTCGGATTAGTGACTAAAATATATCATTAAAAGAAAGATGTTGATTATGACAAAACTTTCTCACCGAGTTGCAATGGTTAAATCCATTTGGATTATGCTTGTAATTGCTTGTATATCACGATTATGAGATATGGCAGATGGATGTCAAAATTACTTTCCTTAATGGAAAATTAAATGAGGATGTGTACATAACACAACCTTATGGCTTTGTCACCGAAAGGACATGTAAATAAGATTTACAAATTGCAAAGGTCCATTTATGTACTTAAGCAAGCATCTAGGAGTTAGAATAAATGATGAAATGATTAAAGAGTTTGATTTTTTACAAAACAAAGACGAAACTTGTGTATACAAGAAGGTTAGTGGGAGCTCAATTATATTCATTGTACTATATGTAGATGATATTCTACTCATTGCCAATAATACCACCATTTTGTAATTCGTAAAAGATTAGCTATCTAAGAATTTCTTTATGAAAGAAATAGGAGAGGCGACATACATTTTAGGAATCAAGATCTATAGAGATAGATCATGAAAAATGTTAGGTCTCTCCCAAAGCATATACATTGATAAAATACTAAAGAGGTTTAGTTTGGAGGAATCAAAGAGAGGACTTATTTTAATATCACATGGCATAAAACTTTCCTAGGCCGAGTGTCCCAACACACAAAACGAAAGGGAAAGGATGAGTCGCATTCCTTGTGCATCGGCCATAAGATCCATAATGCATGCCATGTTATATACACGATTTGATATCTCATATGCTTTGAGTATATGTAGTAGATATCAAGCTAATCTAGGTGAAAAACACTAGATTATTATGAAGAGCATTCTAAAGTACTTATGAAGAACTAAGAATGCCTTCCTAGTCTATGGAGGAGATGAACTAGTCATGAAAGGGTTCATAGATGTTAGTTTTAATTTGACCATGATGACTTTAAATCATAGTTAGGATTTATTTTCTAGTTGAATAATAAGGTTGTTAGTTGGAAAAAATTCAAGAAAGAAATAGTAACCGATTCAACAACCAAGGTCGAATATATTATAGTTGCGTAAGTAGCTAAGAAGGCTATTTAGATTCATAAATTTATGTCCGGGCTATAAATGGTTCTTAGCATTATTGATCCAATAGTATTATATTGTGACAACAACGGAGCTATAACACAAGCCTAGGAACCGGGTCTCGTCAAAGGTCCAAACATGTTTTGCGATGCGACCATCCGATTGGAGAGATTATCGGTCATGATGACATAAAGATAGAAAAGGTCCACACCGATGATAACATAATAGACCCTTTGACTAAGCCTTTGTCATAGCTAAAACATGAGATCCTTACTCGATCGTCGGGATTACGAGACATGGCTGGTTGGCTCTAGTGCAAGTGGGAGATTGTTAATATAGGTGTTCAAGATCCAACCAAGTTTAGATGGGCTTGAATTAATATATTATTGCAATATTTATTTTAATAATAATAAAGAATTCATTCTATTAATTCTTATATTTTATGTTTGTAAATTCAATAGAATTAGATAGAAGTTCATATGATATGCATTTGCAACGGTGATTGATAAAAGATGTGAGATAAATACTAATGTACATAAATGGTATTATTAAACATTCTAAGTCATAGAATTATCAAGAATAGACATGACAATATATGGATAAACTTGTGAGCGTGATACTCATGCTATATAATAGTAGTAGGAGATCTCACACCTATTGACATGGTGATGTCAAAGCAAGCACTTAGGTGATTTATGTTAGAGAATTAGGCGATCATGATGTCTTGCTAGAGGCTAATCTTGATCTATCTATCAAGAGATAAAAGAAGTGTATTTTCTTCTTGATACATTGCCAACATATCTAGGAGTCTATTGAGTCACACGCATAAACTTAAGTGTTACAATATAAATGAGAAGCAAAGATATTGAAAAAAGTTTTAAAGCATAGAAGTTTCCTAAATGAAAAGTTTTCTTAGTTATGAAATTTTCTAAAATGGAAATTTTTCTATTTTAGAAATCAATTTTCTAATTTAGAAGTTAGTTTCAAATTTAAAAATAAAAAATCTAAAAGGATAAAGGGCATTTTGAGAAATTATTTTCTAATGTGGACCCCACCTAAAATAATCTAAGAATATTTATTTGGATAGTCCAAATAAATTAATTAGTCTAAAATGGTTTTAACCTATTAGGTTTAATTAAAAGCTTTAAGATATTTTAGTGGGAGGATAAACATCAATCTTATTAGATAAGGATGAATGTTTTAAAGATAAACATCAAACTTATTAGATAAGATTGAATGTTTTAAAGATAATGATCAAAAAGTCCACATGCAAAATAACTTCTCATCCTTGGAGGATAAGGAAGCAACAATCTAGAGTCTTTTATGGACTCATAGCCAGCCCTCTCCTTGTCCTTGGAGGATAAGGAAACTCTTTTATAAATATATAGGGGAGAGAGAGAGAGAGAAAATTAGGCTAACAAAAGGATTTTTGAAAGAGAGAGTATTCGTCCAGCCTTAAAAATAAAATAGAGTACACAACTAAGAGAGAAAAATGAGAAGAAAATAGTTTTCTCCTAAACCCTAACAAGATATACTCTTTCCTTATCCTTTAAATTTGTCTTAAAAATTACCCGAGATTGATTTCTATAGGAAATACTAAATTTGAAAAGATAGAGCTAGCATCCTATTGATTTTTAGTGCTTCTTTATGGATATATGGATTGCGTGGATCATCAATAGAGGCTGAACACTTGGATATCTTTTCTGAAAAAGGAATTTAGATCTACGCAACTAGAGGTAATGCTTTACATATAGCTTAATATTCATGCATGTATGGCTAGTAGATTCAACGACTCGATCTTATGCTATTAGATGAATGAAAATTTTTATTTATTCCGCACTTCCGTAGGATGCATGATCCTTTAGCATGGGGACTCTATCAACATATTCATGATTGCTACATATGAACCATGACCTTTTCATGTACTATCTTATTATAGTTAGGGTAATTTTTGTACCACCAACCCCAATTAAGATCATAGTCTATTATCAAAACTTGACAAGTGAATTTTTTGCCCAATAAGTTAGAGCGACTTAAGAGAATTTAGTATGCAACAACAACTACCATGGCATGATGGCCATAATAAAATATTAATTAGTTTAATATATGTTTATTTGTAAACAAACAATCATGTGCAATGGAACCAAGCATCCTATTTTGTAGAAGCAAGAAAGAAAATTGTATAGGGCTAATAAGATGTATATCAAAAACATAAAATTCTTCATTTATTAGATAAGTGAAAAAGTTAAAAAAAATGTTTATGACAAATATAAAGAGAATCTTATGACCAATTAGTAATGTTCAAAGCATGACATAATGATGTTTCGACTTGCATGGTTTACATCATTGCTAGTATTATGGAATTTTTTTTAACTAGAAACAACTTTCATAAGATAAAAATTTGATAAGGCATTTACACAAACATGCACAATGAATATAAGGTTGTAATATAAATGGTAAGCAAAATAACTACTGATTGAATATGCATGCATTGATGTTTCCAACAATGGCATTTGTAAAGAAAAAATTAATATGGGTAATTTGAAGCTCAAAAACAAACTATAGGAGGAAATTTTCATGAAGGTTAAATGGGGAGCAAGCAAGAATTTTCGATTGATGAAAGTAACTTAATCAACAAAAGAACTATTATAAATTCAAAGAAAAAACTTTACATGTGTAGGGGTCTATACAAAGCAGATCTTTAATGCTTTTTTTTTATCTAATTACCTTTTCTCTTTAAGAATGGCATTTGAACTTAGCGGTAGCGACATTCGTTTGATTTATGTAGGTATATCCGTAAGGTTGAAACAATAAAACAATCCACATTATCTAGTGGAAAAAACTATGGCGAAGGGAAAAAAAATCAAAGTAGCATTCTAGACTTACAAATGCTTTTGAAAAGAATTTTTGGGATCTCTAGATTGAAATACTATATAGATGCACCAATTCCATTTAGAATATTTCTTCCTACAATTAGGTAGTATACAAATCATAAACCAAGGAATAGATGGTTATTGCAAGAGATAAATAGACACTACTAAAATGAATGGATGACCAAAATTTAAACTAAACAAGAAATTCTCTAACCCTAAAACCTATAAACACAACAATAACTAAGGGTTGCAGTCGACACACAACATCTTTATCCAATCATTTGGTGATATTACCCCAAAGAAGGACTCGCAAATCTTCATTTCTACAAGTATTGTGTGTGTGTGTGTGTGTGTCCGTGTGTGATAAGTAGTGAAGCTTAAAAGATAAAGAAAGACAATAAAAAAGAAATAGAAAAGAAGAAACCTTATGTTTTAAATCATTATCTCTAGCTTTGGCTCCAGTCGACATCCATAAACAATGACTATCTATAATGGCTGAATTACTTTAATTCTACCAACACTAACTAAAAAAAAAAATTCATGGACATACAAATAAACATGTATATATGATGAATCATAACAATGGATAACTAAAGTGAAAGATAAATATGAAGAAAAAAACTATGTTGACCTATAAGAGTCCAAGTTTAGTGTCCTTTTATGATAAGATTGGAGTAGTCAATGAAGTTAAAAAAGATATTTCAGAATAGAAAGGTTGTTTGCATCTAAGGATTGAACTTGAACATCTTGCTTAAGGTCGATAACAGACCTCATTGTCCACAACATAAAAATATCTATTTTCAATTATGTAAAAGTTGCTCGGTTAGTAGAATGCTTCTTGTTTATTACTCTCTAAGAAAAGAATCACATCCTTGGCTCTCACAAATGCTTGAATGGATGCACCATATGAAATATAATGATCAAACATTTAAACTATAATAAATAGAAGAAGGCATGACCTATGTAAAAAATGACCAAATAGAAAAAATATAGGTGTTAAACATGTAGATTATAAAAAGTAACTTAGATAAAAGAACAACATGAGTGTATTAAGTACAAATGGACAATAAGTTATTTAAAAAGAAAAATAAATAGGTGTTTATTGTTATAGTAGATGGCAAGTAATAAATTATGAAAGTGAGATGGAGCAAAGGAAATGTGCAACAAATAAAGCTTTAAATATCCAACAACCAAGGCACTTGTACGGACAAACGACAAATTGCAATAACGGGGTCATAAACTTACTTTGGCACCCATAAAAATGCATCCAAAACTGGTTGGGTGGCTTGAGTTAGTTACAATCTAGATGCAAACGATCAGTAACTTCACTAATCCTCCATGCTCATACTTTTTTTAAAGTCAATAACTCTAAAGTCATGACATTATTACGGATTTGAAAGAAGGAAGAAAGGATAAGAAGATAGAGTAATCATATTAAATAAAGTAGTTAAATAATACACAAGTGGATGTCCCAAACAAGATATGACTTTTAAAGACATTTTTCTAATTTTAATTATCATCAATGATCGACGGACCTCTAGGTCAAGAGCTTAGAACACCTTTGTAGATAATAATTTTGACACAACGTTCTTAAATGATAGTATCGGTATATATGAGTATTTTAAGGTCTTTTTTGGATGTTACTCTTAAAATTAGAATGTA
This sequence comes from Dovyalis caffra, assembly GCA_963924115.1. Taxonomy (NCBI): domain Eukaryota; kingdom Viridiplantae; phylum Streptophyta; class Magnoliopsida; order Malpighiales; family Salicaceae; genus Dovyalis; species Dovyalis caffra. The sequence goes on along the minus strand of CAWUPB010000957.1, from coordinate 1,210,735 downwards.
AAGCTAGCCATACATGAAAACTCGATCCAACAAACAAATCCCAACAACTCGAAGTGATCGCCCTTGGCTTTTATTGATTGTCATTGCATAATATGGGAAGATGGGAATTTATCATCTTTTAAAGTGAAAGCCAATATCTTTCATTAATTGATAAAAGAATTTTGGGTTGTACACTTTTACACTAATAATGCTCCCAATTATAATACACACCTCAATGACTTTATTTACGGGTTTTGTGATTGTTAATCATGTTTCATTACATAAGCCAATCGATTGATCCATATTTCTAAGTAGCATAATTGGAGTACCTATTTTTAGCATATGTTAATGAACTCCATATTGAGTTGATTAATGAATTCCAACGGATATAACAAATCAAGATTCTTAGCATATGCTAATGAACTACATATCAAGTTGTTGCTCATGTGATTATGATTAACTCCTGGAGAATGATCGAGGATATATTTATTAATTTCCTATATAATACAATTCCTAGGCTTCATTATAGCTCTTTCTCTAAACTATTCATCAAGTATTTGATGAGAAGAAAGGTTTTCATAGATCGAAGTAACTAATTGTACTAATGTCAATAAGGAATTCTTGTGAAATCCTAACAAATGAGACATCATCATCATCTAAGAAAATTATTTCTATGGTTTTAATAGTTGTGTATTTTTTTTTAATTGTGAAAGTTAAATTATCATCAACACTAATCAAAATTATGAACCTAAAATGTGTAGTTCTACCACCAAGCAACAAAAATGATGTAATACAAGAGGATGCAATGGACAAAATAATTAATTCTTTAGAGCAAATTCTGTTTATTATTGTGTACTAAAGGAAATTTTTTCTAATGCCTCTATAACCATGGAAAAAGAAAAGGAAAAGGTCACCTTTCTTATTAAAACCAACATCGATAACATATTTGTTAACATGCCTTTGTTCAACATGTAATCTAGAAAAAGATGTGTGGTGTTTATTTCTAAGATCAATACTTGTCATAATTAAGCTCCTTCCATAATAATTTGTTTCTAATCTTTGCTACCAAATGAACATATGGCTATAGAAGATTATGTTCAGCAAAAAAAAGTAGATATTGAATTGAAGAGTAACTCAAGCTCGTAAAGTACATGATTTTTTTTAATTCTATATCTAGAATTTGAAGTTTAAACATTACAAATATCGATATAATATTTGTAATAATATCATCACACATAAACTAGTTATAATTATTGATCAATTCTCTAAGATTAGAAAGATCACAAAACAAAACCATACTAATAAAAAATTATCTTAATTAAGGTGAAGAAGCTATTTTCATAACCTCTTGAAAGGCTTCATTCTATTCTTGATCATCGCTTAACAAACTAAAGGCATAGCGAGTCGCTTGGAAGCTCAAATGCACAATGCCATCGACTATTTTAACGAGTTTCAAAACTTGTTGCACCTATAACATGATTCAACAAAATCCTAAGGAAATAAATTCTCTAGTAGTTGGATGAACATAAACAATACCGCCAACACTATGACCTCTTAATCTTTGTAGCCATTCTTTGTTGCAATGATCCCAAATGTATTCAAACGAAGTGTAAAGTAATATCGATATTAAGAAGACTCATGAAACCTATTGTACCAAAACCATTGTGTAAGCATAGTTTTGTTAACACTTGGCTTTTTAATAATAGATTACAAAGAATCAAGTGTAGAGAAAATGATAGTGTTACAATGGTAGATGAATAACCAAATGTTCAGATGAAGGATCTCTAAAATGAATTGAGAATTGCAAAAGTTGCCAAACAACTTCATATAAGTAGATAAAGTGACAATTAAGGTAAGCTCGAACCTCATCAAAGGTGTCCTTTTTTAGAACCATTCTTACTCTATCTCCATCTTTGCTGATATACTTGAGAGATATTTAATAATTATTGATTGACAACATATCTTGATGTTGAAGCATTAAACTTTGTAAGCAATTCTCGATTAACGAACGGCATGGATATTATCAAACGTGAAGCCTTTTTTAACAATAAATTTAGATACATCATTGCACCATTTATATGAGACAAATCCATTGACACAAAAAATGATCTCTCGTTTTTTTTTTTTCATTTTGGGAAAACATTTAGAGCACTTATCACCTTTAATGCAAGAAGTTATTGGGCGAGTCGAACCACACTACCTATGGAGCATGAACTATGAAATTATAGCATAGCAAACTGAATCTATGTCTTTATTTAGATCTCAACCAAAATGATGGAGTCAACATCATTTGCTATGCAAATTTTAAACTTAGAGGCAAGCCAAAACAAGACATGGGAATGAGGGAGGCCTTACTTTTTGAACTCAATAGCATAAGCATCTATTTATAGGGGAAAAAAAATAAAATCATGGAACCACCAAACAAGAGAGCTTTTTAAAATGGTTGGAATAATAAAAAAAGATGTAGTTGAAGAACAATTACTAACGATAACTATTATACCAAAGGGCTTCTCCGATTTAACAAAGGACAATAACTCATCTAAATTTAACTTGAAAACATCCAATATGAAAAAATCTCTATCTTTAGGTATATAATTTCTTTTCTTACACGAGTCCTCTCTTAATTTTTGACCGATTGACATTGTATGTAAAAGTGATGAAGAGATGTGAATTACCATGCTATCTCGCATATTACTATAACATCTTGGTAATTATTTATCATATACCTAGCACTCTTATTAAAAGAAAAATGAATAATTATTCTACCATGATGAGAAGCATCGGTTTAGCCTCTCGAAATAGCATCATGGATGCCATCATATTGGTCACTTCTAAGAGTTTTTTTGGTTTGCCCTAATATAATCAAGCCTATTTTCCTCAATAGAAACAAAAGCATTTACTTAAAATTACTGCAATAAGCAACCACCCTTTAGCAATATGGAATCCTCATCCCCATGATTTTGTAAGCGATATATGTAGAAGGTCCTCATAGGTACTCTTTATCTTCTTGGAATTGTTCCTTAGAAATTTGGGTTTCCTTTCACATCGGTTCGAAAGCCATCTTCACTATAAGGAAAAAAAAAAAAAGGGATATTGTAAAGAGATGAATTTAGGAATAAGTTTTGAAATTTTATGGAGAGAGCCTAATGTTTGTTCAACAAAAATACTATGTTAGAAGCAAAATTCACCAATATGTCCAACTACCAAACTCGTCGATGTCATTAAAAATCGGTTCATCAAATTCTTGGCTGTCATTAGGCCTTCATCTACCAAATGCAATTTGTAACTAAGCCCATCATGTTTAGCAAGCCTATCCTTTTACATCCGAAAAAGTGTAATTAAGGTATTAGTCCTGTTAAGGCTTTCGATAAGATATACAACAATATTTACACCCAAACTATCGTCATTGGTAGATGCACCTAAAATGATTAATCAATTAGAAACTTCATTATATATATATATCGCTGCACAAATCAAGGAATTTCACCATCAATCAGAAGAAGAGAGCCAATCAAATGGTGAGAGTGCCCATTAATCTTGAATACATAAGGACCGAGTCGAGCATGGATAGAAATGTCAAATTTTGCACCCATTGATGTGAATGGAAACATTGAGTTGTATGCTTTGATGTTTTCTCTAAATTTGTTTAATTGTATGTGGTGATCTAGATAAAGAAAATGATCTAATATAGGAGGTGTTGGACGCATAGATTGAAGATTAATTTTATCTTCAAGGAAATAAAGTGAATATTTTGGTCTAGTAAGAGTATGACACTTAAGATGCTTTTTTAGCCATAATAAAGCCAAGCAATACTTGTATTTCACCACTTTTTCTCTAAAGTCATCATATTCATCAAAGAATCTTATGAAACAAACTTTAATTAATGATTTGTAAGCAAACACCCCACATGGAAAAATACATGAAGACATTTGGATTTAATTGACTTAAAAGAAAGCGAGTCAAATGATCAAAGGAAAAGGAATTATTCTAAATGAAGGAATGTTTTTAATATATAGATAAATTGTTTCCCATTAAATTAGATTGAATTAAACTAAGCTTACTTCTTCTATTCATTTAGTAAGATGCTTGACCAACAAAATGAGTCAAGTTAGAATGATGGGTAGATGTTGCAAAAGATGGACTTGTAGCTCTATCGAGAGCATGTTCAACATATTAGACAACATTTAAAGTAGTTTGAAGAAAGGCAATTCAACACAAGGCATTGAATTTCTTAAAAGATAACATGAAGGTTGATCACAATGCATAAAAGGTTGCGACGAAGATGAAGATGCACCAAGTGACTATCGAAAAATAGTGATATGCAAACACCGAGTTGCATCGCTTTCATTGTGAAATGACATCAAAAAAGTATGCACACTAATGTTGATGGAGTGCTCGGATCCCATTATTTATAATATCTTTGACCTAAAACCTCGTTAATTAATTATCCATGCATGAATAATTTAATTTTAATGTGTGACTTAATATTTTTGTTTGCATGAAAATTATATTTATTATAAGCATAAATATTATGAGGTGTGAAAGAAATATTAAATGTTTAGTTAGTAAGTTTAATTTATTGATTGACATAATTACATGGGTAACCTAATGACTTAAATCCTAAGGACATAATTAGAAGAAAGTAAAAGTTTAGGTACTCGATTGAAATAATTAAAAAAGTTAAGTGACCATTATAAAACTTAGAAAAGCCTAGATTGAGGGCCTAATTATGAAAAATTAAAAATTTAAGGACTAAAATTTGAGTATCTAAATGAATTATTTAAAAAATATTAGTGACTAAAATGTAAACTTTAAAATTTAAGGGACCAAATAATTTAGCCAAATTAGATCAATGTCATAGGAGAATGAGAAAAGACAATAGATTAATAGAGAGGCCAACTAATTTAGCCATGTGAACAAAATAAAGGGAAAATATCTAAGGAAAAATCAAAGGAAGAAAAGTGAGGAAAAATCAAAGGAAGAATAGTGAAGAAAATTAAACTAAGTGACATAAAGAAGGAAATTAAAAAAAAAATTCTAGAAAAATGACATAAGGAAGAAATTGCAAGGATTAAACCAAGTGTCCTCCCACTCGAAAAAATCTTGGGCAATTTTTCCATCCATTTATTCGACCATAGAGAGGAAAGGAGAAGGATGATGAACAATAAAGAATTTAAGGAAGAACAAAGGAAAATCAAGAAAAATCAAGTAGGATTAATCCTAACCATCGAATAAAACCACCAAATTAACCATCAACACATCCTAAGATCATCCTAAGAGAGCTTAGAAGAGTCAAACAATGAAGGAGAAAAATTTGAGCTCTTGGCCAAAACTATAGAGGAAAACAAGAAAAAGGAATTTTCAAGCTTCCAATGTAGAAATTGTTCTAGCATCAATTAAGGTAAGCGTAGTCCCAACTACCCCATAAGAAGTATGTGATTTTAATGCTAGATAAATGGTGCTTAATGTATTAGAACTTATGAGTTTAATGTTTTAATGTTTGGGTTAATTTGAAATTGATTGATTTTGATGATTTAACATTGTGTTCTTGCCTTTGATGGGTGAATTAGCATGTTTAAATGTTTAACTAAGATTTAATTGAAAGATTGAAGTTAATGGTTTAAGGATGAATTTTTTTGTCCAAAACATTAATTAAGGGAAAATTTATTAGTTCCATGTGGTTCAATTATTTTGATTTTTAGACATTGATTGAACATGACTAAATGTGTTTAATTAAAAAAAATTCTTGATTTGATTGCTTAGGTAATTTAGTCAAATTCAAAATTTAGGGTTAATGGAATTAGTTTATGCAATTTGGTTGATTTAACGTTTATATATTTATTTAGGTATGAAGACGTGTTTAATTGAAGAAATGATCTTGGTTACTTGATTTGTATAACTCAGCTCGAACTCATTTGATGATTAATGATGTTTAATTGTATCAAAGGTTGGTTTAACATAAATATAAGTGTTAAATTGCAAAATACTATATGATTATGTGAAATGAAAGTTTTGGCCAAGATGGATACTTAGAATGAATTGCCTAATTCCATGAAATAATGGTGGATTAGTGTTTGTTAAATTGTTTAAGGATGAACATATATGATAGTTGCTTAATTTATGCTTGGTTGCATGAGTTGAATTCTCCTTGAATGTTTTGGGCAAATGTTATTTTTCATGGTTTATAGCATTTGTTTTAATTAATACTAAATTCATGCCTGCAATGAGTTATTAAGTATATGTTTATGATTACAACTTTATACTATTTGTATGTGGTATTATTAGTGTTTGCATGCTTATGAAAAAGGATGAAGGTTGTTAGCATCATAATTTTTACTCACCTATTATTAAATTTGTGAATTAAAAGAAAATACAAAAAAAGGAGAAAAAAAGAGTGTTATTTAGAAAAAAAATGATTTTTAGGTTCAATTAAAAATAAAAATAAGAAGTTTAGGTATTAAATAAAACCTAATTAAGGTGCGGTTAAAAATTCCAAGACCTAAATTCCTTAATTCAAATAAAGGAAGGGTATAATTGAGAAAAAAAAGCCCAAGCAAAGCAATATTGAAATTGAAAATTGAGAGAAACCAAGGAACAAAGTTAATGTTTACCTAATACCCTAATTTTCTCCTATAAATACCCAACCCCTTCAACCATTTAAAAGGGATACGGATCCTAAAAAAGGAAAAACCCTCAAAAACCAAAAATCCGCCAAATAGCTCATAAAGAAAGGATTAAGCTTGTTGACTCATAGGTTGAATTTTATACTCGTCGACACTTCTCTTCCCAAATCGACCACCCTCTAGCCAATTTCTCCTTCGGACATCATAACCAATTGATATCCCACACCCAAATCCACCATTCTTAATCGGTTAGAAAAGTAGGAGATGTTGTATTTAGCCAAAATTGACGAGAGAAGCTCGACGGCCTAACTTGTTCAACTACCCAACTAAATCTCCTAATTTTGGCCAAACCACCATCTACCACCACCATAGATGTGTTGTCCAGTCTCTTGAAAGATGTTTCCCCAAAAAAATCATCGCCCAACATCACTAGAAAATGCAAAAGTCGATGATGACTTATTTCCTAACTCGTTTGTTACAACCTAGCCAAATTGGACCTTCTAACCACCATAAAAACACTCCTTATAATCCCTTAAATTGATTAGCATCCTTAACACCCCATATTCACACTAGAATCTTCATTAAAAAAGAAGACAATTCGACTAAAGCTTCATTGACACTAATCTCCCTTCTCTCGTTGATAGTAATAGTTACCACCACTCCAAAATGGTAGAGTAAGACCTCTTCCACCATGTAGGCTAGTCCATATGTTAGTGTAGGTGCCCAAGATTCAACTTATTTTGATGGTTTGATTTATTGTGTTATGGTATTTTTATATTAATAAAAGAAGTCTTTCTATTAATTCTTGTTATTTATAATTTGATAGAATTACATAAAAGTCTTTATGATATGCATTGCATTAATGATTCATCAATTGATGTTAGATAAGTATTAATGCATTTAAATAATATCATTAAATCTCTCAAGTTATAGTATTGTCTAGATTGAAAGAGAAGACGATTCGGCCAAAGCTTCATTGACACTAATCTCCCTTCTCTGTTGATAGTAATAGTTGCCACCACTCCAAAATGGTAGAGTAAGACCTCTTCCACCATGTAGGCTAGTCCATATGTTAGTGTAGGTGCCTAAGATTCAACCTATTTTGATGGTTTGATTTATTGTGTTATGGTATTTTTATATTAACAAAAGAAGTCTTTCTATTAATTCTTGTTATTTTATAATTTGATAGAATTACATAAAAGTCTTTATGATATACATTGCATTAATGATTCATCAATTGATGTTAGACAAGTATTGATGCATTTAAATAATATCATTAAATGTCTCAAGTTATAGTATTGTCTAGATTGAAAATTGACAACATATGGCAAGACTTATAAGTACTATGCTCTTGCAATAAGATAGCAATAGGAGATCTCACACCCATTAGCATGGTGATAACAAAGTAAGCACTTAGGTGATTAATGTTAAAGAATATATCACTTGGACGTGACTCGTAATGAGAACTCATTTGGTTTCGTCTATGGGAATCTCATATGACATGGATACAATTGGTTCTTTGATTTAAAGTCATCATGATTTTCTCATTAGAGGATTAGTGATAAATGCATAATTTGCACGACTTTCATGTTCTTTTATAATGAACTTTTTAGTACTTATTGTATTATATTTAGAAAATTAAGAACCACATAACATTTTGGGTTTTATAAGAAAAATTGCAAAGCGAAGCAAATAAACCCAAGCCATAGCAAGGAGAAACTAAAGCCATGAAAGAGCTTAAGGAGACACACGATCATATGAATTACATGAGGAAATAGCTACTAGCCGTGTGAAATAAAAAGAAAATCTTATGATTGTTCAGCGAAGCAAAACTACACTAGTAATAGCAATCCACACGACATGGATTGAAGAAGAGACATGCCCATGTGTGTCAAAATGAGAAGTAATCCAAAGAATGAAAGATGAAAGGCACACGAGTAGGAAGAAGTGATACGAGATGAAGAGACTATTCCACACGAGCAAAAGTTAAGGACATCGGATGAAGTAAAAGAAGAAATGAGATTGAGTGTAAGTGGCATACGATCGAGTGCCTCTATCCGAGTAAGCCATGTGACATCAATAAGTTAAGGCTACAAGCTGTATGAAGCGAAAGAGCAAGTCTGTATGTGTTAAACCATCAAGTTATGTGTCGGCCTTAGGTGGTCATATGTGTTTTGTAACACTATTTTTAGCTATAAATAGTGAGGCTTGGGTTTTATTTGAGATATCTCTCTTTAGCGACTACCATAGATAAAAAGTCTCCCTTATAATGAACCATGAGTCACTAAGAATCTATCTTGGTTGAAAAAAGTTGAAGCTTTTGGTAAAATCTTTATGAGATCTTAACGGGTTCTAACTGTAAACTTATTCTTTTTTAGTATTTTATATTTTTATATGTTATTTGAATATGATTAAGTAATTAATTGATTAAAATGCATGCTAGTTACTTAATCATTATAATCTATTTCTAGCTAAGTATTTAAGTCAATGTAATTACTTGTCTAAACTTGCATATGCTAGTAATTAGGGGTTAATGATTATAAATGTGTTTTCATTTAATCTTTTAGAAAACATAGAACTAGAATAAGTTCTTCTAACATTTAGAAGGATTGTTTAGCTTCTTTTATCTTTCTCTAATTTAATGTTTTTGTTGGATTAAATCTAGCTAACATCTACTAGGTTACTTAATAGTTAGGGATTAATAAAATAACATCTATTTGGTTAACAAATCATCAAGAAAAGATTAGGGACAACATATATGTTGTTGTCCTATGATGAATATTCATGTTAAGAATAAGCTAATGTTTGAATAAATGATCAACGATTAAACCAAAAGTGAAACCCAATCTTCAATAAAGGTTTTCCTCATTATTATTACTTGTCTTTACTTGTGATTACTTTACAAATCTCCACAAATACAAAACCCTCTTTTACTCCCATTGCACCTTAGACTAATTAGCTAATAGAAACCATTAATTAGACTATTTCCCTATGGGTTTGACCATTTCTTGCCCTATCCGCACTCTTATTATTAGCTTCCATAAGGAATATAAATATGACTAATTTATTGGCGATACAACACGAGTATCAAATTTTGGCATCGTTGCTTGGGAGGATTGTGCTCAAGTTAATCATTTCTTAACAATCTAACTATTCTTGTTATCTATATCGGGTTGGTATATGACCAAGTCTCAAACAAGTGACCTAAGTTTCAACCCTAAACAAGAAAGAGCATTAAGCAAGTTGAGGAAAGAAGCTAGATAAGCTTCCATAAGGAGGATTAAAACAATCAAGAGAGTAATTTCTACTTCATTGGGCATAACTATAGTTTTTGAGGTTTTGTCATCAAGTAATTCAGAATGAGAGGTGATGGCTATGAACGGAACTTTGAAGGAGTCTGGTCGCTCTTAATCTTAATCAGCGAACCCTTATGTATAGAGTTTCTAAATCTAGATATGGCTTTTGAGTTAAAGTTGAGACTAGTACACTTGCTACCTAAATTTTGTGACCTACTAGGGAAGAATCCTATAAACACTTTATGGAATTCCATATGGTTTCCTTAACCATAAGACCACAAGGAGTATTAGAAGAGTAGATTAAACTATGTGCATTTTCATTTTCACTTGGATATGGATACGAAGGATTAGTTATATAATCTCCTTGTAGGATCAATTAACTCATGGAAGTAGGTATTTTTATTAAAATATTTTCCTACATTGAGAGTTGCTAGTATAAGGAAGATGATCTATGGTATCTAAAAATTTAATAGAGAGGTATTATATGAGTACTTGGAAGTGATTCAAGAAGTTGTGTGCCAACTGGTTACACCATTATATCTCTAACCAACTACTCATTATGTATTTCTATGAAGATTTGCTAACTATGAAGAGGAGTATGATTGATACTACTAGTAAACGAGCATTGGTAGATAAGAACCACGATACTACAAGAGCATTGATATCTAACATGGCTATAAATTCTTAGTAATTTGGTACGGGGGTTGATCATGCACCTAAAAGGGTCAATGAGATCAACATATCCATCTTGGCATAGTAAATGTTTAACTCGACTTCACTAGTAATAAAAATAGCATGGAAAATATATAAGATGTGAAAGCTTGAGGAATTTATTCAATTTTAGGTGTCACCACCGATACATGCCCAACACTACAAGAACGGTATACTTGAATAAGTTCATGCTACTAGAAATTTTAATAGGCAATTAAAGCCTTACGACCCATTCTTCAACATCTATAATTTAGGTTGGAGAGATCACCTAAATCCGAGCTATGGAGGTAATCAACAAGGAGAGTAAAACTTCTATCAATAAAGGTTGCATGGCTATCAATCTAAGCCTTATCAATAACATACCCCCTAAAAATTAGATAAGTAATTAGAAGAAATAGTGAAGTCTCTTACTTCAAACACAACGCAATTCCGAGTAAGAGATGAGGTTTAGAATTCAAAACTTAGAAAACCGGATAAGTCGGATGGTGACTACCGTGAGTTGTTTAGAGGCTCAATTCGGATGAAAATTACCATCCCAAATTATGTTAAATCCAAAAGAAAAATATGAATGCTATGATGCTAAGAAGTGGTGCTTTAGTAGAGAAACCAAGCAAGATAATGTTTGGAGCATCTAAGGAAGAAGGGTTAGAGCTGAAAATAAAGAAAGGGAGCACATAAATTGATGAGACTACATTGAGCCCTAAGATAAATTCTAACCCCTTCCATTTAGTTTACAACTAACTGTATACCCTTTTCCAATAGGTTAGAAAAACTTAGAAAGGAAAAGATGAAAAAAGAAATGATAGGGAGATTTTCAAGTCTGTTTCTTAAGATTAAGGTTAACATACCACTCTTTGATGCGATCAAGCGAGTGCTAAGATATGCCAAGTTCTTAAAGGACATATGCATGAATAAGAGAAGACTAGATATCAATGAAAACGTAAGGTGGGAGAAAATGTCTCTACTATTTTTTTAAAAAAATCCCTCCAAAATGCATGAATCCGGGTATGTTCATAATACCTTATCAAATTGGTAGTGCTAGGATAGAGAAAACTATGCTAGATTTTGGAGCATCAATAAATGTTATGTTAAATTTCATTTATGCTTCACTAAGTCTTGGACTATTGAAATAAACTAGTGTTATCATTCAACTAGTAGATCACACTAGCGCCTACCCTAAAGGGTTAGTAGAAGAAGTCTTTGTACGGGTAGATGAGTTTGTATTTTTAGCTGATTTTTACATCTTGAAGATGGTCGAGGAATCCATTTATAATCCAACACCCATCTTCCTAGGAAGGCTTTTCCTTAAAACAACTCGGACAAATATAAATGTCTATAATGAAGTACTCATGATGGAATTTGTTGGTGAAGTAATTCACTTCAACATCTTTAAAGCTATGAAGTATCCTAAGGATGTCCACTCTACTTTTACCATAAATGCGAGTTGATTCTAAGATGCGAGGGGTGATTGTTCCCAAACATCGAAAGGTGGAAAATCCATATTGATGGATAAAGATAATGTCGAGCTAATGACATTAAACAAAAGCACTCATTTGGAGATAACCTAATGATTGTTATTTTTTTTATAAACTTTTCTATTTAAGTTAATGTTTAAATTATTTTTATTTAATTTTCCTTTAAATTTCCTCCATGCTTGACTTGGTTTTAAAGATGTTTATAGCCTAGGTAATGTTTGGTGTGTAAAGAAAGAGAAGAAAGGAAACATACACTAGTAGAAAGGGAGAACATATCAAAAAGCAAGCCTACATGTGTGTGTATGTGTGTGTGTGTTGTGGTTAGAAATTCAAAACAAGAAGAGGTGAGACATCGACATAAAGCATAGATATGGGGTGATCTTTAGAAAACACATGTCCGTGTGACCTAAAGTTGGTTGCATTTCCAAAATAGATGAGAAGAGGTATGAGTAGTAGCATCTCATGCTAATTGTGCACCAATTCTAGCAAGCTCATGCACCTTATATTAAGCATTTCGATCTCACAAGAAGAAAAAGGACACAAGTAGTGAGATTTTATTTGGATAGTAAGAGAAAATCCACATGATCGTGTGAAATATGAGAATTTACAATGAAGAGGAAAAGAAAGAAACCATGGGCGGAATGGAAGAGACACGGTTTATGGACTAATTGAGCATAGGCGTGTGATTTCCTATCCAACCCTAAAAGACATGACCTTCCCCACATAACCTCACTCATATAAATATCTCTTCATCTTCTTCAAATTCTTCTGTTCTTCTATAATCATAAGCACCCAAACACTACTCTATCCCCCCAAACAAAAATTTCCTCCCTATTACTAACCCACTAAAGATTCATTGTCTTCCCCACTCTTCTTTCACTCAATAAGCGACCATGTATACCTCGAGAGACAAAAGGAAGCGAGAAAATGATCCAAGAAAGGAAAGGAAGTAGCAAGATGAAAATGCAACTTGAAAGTAACTCCGGTAACACACTTGTTTATATAGAAATTATATTAAAAAATGAGGAACAAAAGTTTTAGTTTGATAAGCTGGTGAATTGAAAAGTGATACCTAATAGGTATTTTGATCGAAATGTGTTAGAATTGATTAGGTTGCTAGACGAGGTTAGGAAAATGTTGGGTAACATAGGCTAGGTTGCGTTGTTGGTGATAGATGCTCCCTCCTACATGGAACTAACTAAGGAATTCTTAAGTTCCTTTCACTTTGAAATGAATTCGATGAGTAGTTACAAGCTTATAAGTTTTTCATATTTTGGATAGCTAATAAGAGGTATAGTCATGAAAGAACTGATATCATTAATTTGTTTGGTTGGCGATATGAGGGAGTGAGGTAACCCTCCATCGGCTTTTAGAAGTCATTTTGGAGTATAATAGCAAAGTTTGAAGGATGAGGTCTATAATCTCTCTCGTTTGAAATAATTAACAATGATTAGTCTAGTATTTTAACTTATCCATCGAGTTTTAGCATGGACATTATATGAGTTGAAAAATAGTAATGGAGTGGTGAATAAGGGAGATTTGGGAATTTTGTATTTCATCTTTAAAAAAGATGAAAGTTGATTTAGCATACTATCTTCCCGAATGCCTCCTAGAGATCAAGAAGTCGAGTTAAGGTGGCATTATTTTCGATGGGTTTAGCACCCACATTAACAAATAATTAAAGCTATTCAATCAATAAACCATATCATTGACTCCAATCAAAGAACCAACCTATTTCAACTTAGAAAAGCTAGTTAAGATTGTGTTATTAGAGAAGAAAAAGAAAAAGTACCTTGTCCAGGCCAACCAAGAGACCTCGATGAGATGAGGGAAGTCAATCAAGTGAAAACGATGACAATGAGGATTTAAGGCTCAAAGAGTATCTAAAAATGTTCCACAAAAGGGTACCTCAAGTTTCCAATTGTACACACTGAAGCAGTGACCTCATGCTTGGATGATTTTCAAATCGGCTACGATAGTCTTTTTTACTATCCGAGTGAGAAAATCGAACATATGGATAACAATATGTGTGGTTGGTTTTCAAATGGTCAGCAACCACCTCAACAACATCTTCAATACTTTTATCATGCATTTCCCACCACCTTTACCACCTCCATTCCGAGTGCTATAAATCAAATTTGATCCTTTATCCTTTCTCTTAACATTTATTTTTATATCTATGATCAATTCTATTTGTACATTGAGGATAACATATAATTTAAGATTAGGGGTAGAATTTAGGTTTTTTTATATTGTTTATGCATTTATGATTTTTTATTTGTTTTGTGTGTTTGAATTGTTTTTAGGTTATTCCTTAATTCTAGAAAAGAAAAGAAATGATGATGAATGTCATGGTTTAGTATGATGTCCTTCTTGATTAATGATTGATGATGAATTTTAACACGATCGATTATTATTATCATAAAAGTGCATGCTTACTAGAAAACTTTATGTGTCTTTAAGATTGAGCATGATTTAGATAGTAATACTAATTTTGCAAGTACCTTTTGAAACTAGATCTAAGCATGGTTTAAATAATCGAGATTTTTTTAACTATTATGGAAATTTGAAAAAGAAAGGAAAATAAAATATCCTAATTGGAAAATTTACCCTAATTAAGTAAAAACCTACTCCAATGATTTGAGTTGCTTAGTAACTAAGAGTATCCATCACAAAATGTTTACTTTTATGTCAAACAACAATTTGAATTATGAGTATGCAAAACACTCTAGGTTTATGACTTGTTGAGTAACCGTTTGCCTTCACTACAAATATTGGTAGTTGTATAAAAAGGCAAGTGATTACTTAAGAAAGAACTATTAAAGGTCTTGAAAAAAGATTTAGATGCTAAAGGAGGAAAATTTTTTATCAAAGAAAATCTTGATTTATTGCTTTTGCTTGTATTGGTGAATAAGGGGTAAGGAAAAAATAAATCTTGCATGCTTGAATGATAAATGGTTATGAAGATGTATAAATCAATTTAAAGACAAGCATACATATCATAATAATGTCTTAAATGTGATCAATTTGACTATTTGATTTTGTTGGATTCCGAATTAATCATCGGTATTTGAAGGATAATCATATTGCCATGGCATTCATTTAAACGATTTTGTGGTTTTATCATTTGAAAACCCTTATAAGATATAACTCATCTACTAGGGGTAACCTAGGAGTTTAAAGGCTTGTTATATATGCTAAATGCAATCGTGATTCCTAGAAAAGTGAGTTAGGTTTTTATTTTGTTTGTTTTGCTCGAGGACTAGCAAAGTTTAACCGTAATGGTATTTGATAAGTGTATAATTTGCATGACTTCCATGCTCTTTTATATTAAACATTTTGGTACTTATTGTCTTATATTTTGGAAATAAAGATTAAGATAATGATTTTGGATTTTTTAGGAAAAATGATGAATCAAAGCTAATAAACCTAAGCCAAAGAAAAGAGAAGCTAAGGCCACAAAAGAGATTCGGGAGACACATGGTTGTGCGAATTACAAATGGAAATGGCTACTTGTCATGTGAAACAAAGAAGGAAATCATGTCGTTGTTTAGCAATAAAACCATATGAGCAGTAGTAATCAACACAACATGGACTAAAGAAGAGACATGCCCATGTGCGTCAAAGTGAGAAGTAATCCAAAAAATGACAAAAGGCACACGAGTAGAAGGAAGTGACACAAGATAAAGAGTATATTCCACATGGGTAAAAGTCAAGGACACAAGATGAAGCAAAAGAAGAGATGAGATCGAGTGCAAGTGGTACATGATTGTGTGCCTTTATCCAACAAGCCATGAGCCGATTAAGGCCACAAACTATATGAAGCAAAAGAGTAAGCCATGTGCATTAAACCATTACGTCGTGTGTCAACCTTAAGTGGCCATGTGTGCGGTAACCTTATTTTTAGATATAAATAGTATGGCTAGTGTTTTATTACGGATCTCTCTCTTTCTAGTAGTAACTAAGGGTTGATAATTATAAATGATTTTCATTTAATACCTTAGAAAATATAAAACTATATTAAGTTCTTCTAGCATCTAGAACGATTATGTAGCTTCACCCGTATTTCTCTAATTTAATACGGTTATTGGATTGAATCTAGTTAACGTCTACTAAGTTATTCAATAGTTAGGGATTAATCAAATAACATCTATTTGGTTAATGAATAATTAAGGAAATATTAGATATAACATACATGTTGTTATCCTACGGTGAATATTCATGTTAAGAATAAGTAAACATTTGAATCAATGATCATCGATTAAACTAAAAGCAAAAACCAATCTTTAACTAAAGTTTTCCTTATTAATGTTATTTTTCTTTACTTTTTATTGCTTTGCAAATATCTACAAACATAAAACCTTCCTTTTACTTTCATTTCACCTTAGAACAATCAGTTGATAGAAACCATTAACTAGACCATTTACTCATGGGTTCAACCCTTGCTTGCCCTATCTATACTCTTATGGTTAGATTCTATAAGGAAGATAAAAACAACTAATCTTTTGGTAGTACGACACACCATCAATTGATATACTTTGACATTCATTTCAATGGGCTCAACAAAGAGCTATATATGGGCAATTCATTGGGTGTATTAGAAATCTAACAGAGACATATGGATGATTAAGATAGGACATGTCATTTCTTACATGCTAAAGGAGTTATCACAATACAATTCGATGAAGGTTTTTTCTAAAAACCTATGGCCACGATAATTGATTTACTTAAAGCTAAGCCATTTGAAAATCGAAGAAAACTTATGTTATTATAATTGAACGGACTATAAACTAAGTTTGAAATCATATTTTATAAAGTTGATATAAAGACTGAATTGTATGAAAACCATTCTTATGAAAGGTAATTATGGATTAATTAATCCTCCTAAAGAATTAGGTAGTCATGCTAAAGGTCAATCTTGATTTATGTATCGAGAGATAAAAAAGGTATCCTTTATGTTCTTGATACATTACTAATATATATAGAAGCCTATTGAGTCACACACATATATTTTAAACATTCATAGGATAAAAGAGAAGTAGAGGTTATTAGAAAAAGTTTCCTATTTTTGAAAGTTTCTTATTTTGGAAATTCAATTTCTTAAAAAGGAAAAAGTCATTTTTCTATTTTAGAAATCAGTTTTCTAATTTGGAAGTTAGCTCCAAATTTGGAAGATAGTTACCTAAAAAGGAAATTGGTTTCCTAATTTCAATTTAAGGGTAATTTGAAAATTTGTTCCTAATGTGAGCCCCATAAAAATACTTGACCTAATTTATTTGGATGGTCCAAATTAGTTGGTAATTGATTAGATCAAAAGATTTTGGGCTAACAGATTTAATTTAAAAGCCTACAAGATATTTTGATGTAGGGATAAATTTGAGTACTATTGGATATGGCTAGGGTTTATAAGGATAAGGTTAGACAAAGCTCACATAAGCAATATCTACTAAACCTATAAGGAGAAGTTGTCACCTCCTATAAACGAGAGGTAGGAGAGAGGGATGGTATACAAAAAAATATATAAAAAGAAAATGTTTCTCCTAAAAGGAAACTACTTGCCATGTAAAAGAAAAACAAGGGTTGCCACAAATTCTTCTCTTTTAGCATAAATAACCCTCAAATTGATTTCTTTAGAAATAAATTTTATGCATAGAAGGATTGAAACTAGCACTCTATAATTTCTATTTCTCTTTGTGTAGGTGTTTAAGCTATGTGGATAATCAATATAGGCCAACCACATAGGAAGTTTCCTTTTGTTTAAATTGTTTTTGCACTAAAAGGGGTAATCTCTAACCTTAACTTGATTTGAGTGTATGTATAATTAGTTAATTCAATGACATAATCTCGGAAACCTTAGATAGAGAAAAAACTTTTATTTTATCTTGCACCTCCATAAGATGCATGATCCTTCTAAAGGATCATGCATCCTATGGAGGTGCTGAATAAACAAAGAATTTTCTCCATCTAAGGCCCCAAGATCAAGCCATTGAATCTACTAACCATACATACATGAATAATAAGCTATAAGTCAAGGATTACCTCTTGTAGCACGAGATCTAAATTCCTTTTTTTGAAAAGCCATCCAAGTGTCCAACCTCTATTGACGATCCACGCGGTCCAAGTATCCATAAAGAAGCACTCAAAATCAGTAGGGTGTTATCTCCACCTTTTATGATTTAGTATTTTCTCTAAAAATCGATCTTGGACAATTTTGCAACAACCTTAAAGGAGAAGGAAAGAGTATTTCTTGCTAGGGTTTAGGAGAAAAATATTTTCTCCTTGTTTTTTTCTTTTAGCTGAATGTTGCCTCCTTTTCTTTCAACTTGGCCTCATACTCTTTTGGGTTGATTAACCTCTCTCCATGCCATACCTCTCCTCTTATATATAGGGGTAGAGTTTCCTTATCCTCCAAGAACAAGGAAAGGGGCAGCCACAAGTCCTTTTAGGACTCGTAAGTTGTTGCTTCCTTATCCCTCAAGGATGAATAATTATTTTATGTGTAGACTATTTGATTATTATCTTCGGAACATTCAACCTTATCTAATAAGGTTGATGTTTATCTTTAAAATATTCAACCTTATCCAATAAGGTTGATGTTTATCCTACCACTAAAATATCTTAAGTCTTTTTAGTTAAACCTAATGGGTCAAAACTATTTTAGTCCTATTTATTTATTTGGACTATCCAAATAAATATTCTTAGATTATTTTGACGGGGTCCACATTAGGAACTAATTTCTCAAAATACCCATTAACCTAAATTAGGAAACTCATTTCCTTTTAGGTTCTTTATTTCCAAATTTGAAACTAACTTTTAAATTAGAAAATCAATTTCTAAAATAGAAAACTTTTCATTTTTGAAACTCTTTCCAAAATAGGAAACTTTTATAATTAGAAACATTTTCCAATATCTTTGCTTCTTATTTATAATGTGAATACTTAAACTTATGTGTGTGACTCAATAGGCTCCTAGATATGTTGGCAATGTATCAAGAATAAAAGACTCATCTTTTATCTTTTGATACATAAATCAAGATTGGCCTCTAGCAAGACATCATGACTACCTCATTCTCTAGGAGGATTAGTTAATCCATTATTACCTTTCATGAGCATGGTTGTCATACAATTTAGTCCTCATTCAACTTATTATAATGTGATCTCAAACTTGGTTATTAGTCTTGTTTGATTATGATTACACAATTTTTTTTTTATTCTCAAATGTCCTAACTCTTAGAGTAAACCAACTATGCTATATTGGTGTACTCCTACTATGACCACAGCATTTCTTGAGCGGACATTTATTTAAGTGTAAAGTGATAACTCCTTTAGCATACAAGGAATGACATGTCCTATCTTAGTTATTCACCTATCTCTATTGGATTCCTAGTGCACCCAACGAATTGCCTATATACAACCTATTAATGGGTCCTTCGAAATGACTCATCAAAGTGCATAAGTCTTGCAATAAGATAACCGTGAGGAATTTAAGTCTAAGGACCATTTATACCTATTTTGTATGAGATTCCTATAGAATAAAACCAAATGGGTTCTCATGTTGAGTCAAGTCCAATGATATGTTCTCTAGCATAAATAACCTAAGTGCTTGCTTTGACATCGCCATGCCAATAGGTGTGAGATCTCCTACTCCTATCATATACCATGAGCATAACACTCATAAGTCTATCAGCATATTGTCAACATCCATTCTTGATAATGCTACGATTTGGGATAATTAATGATATCATTTATGTGTATTAATATTTATCTCACATCGTTCGATCAATCACTATTGCAAATGCATATCATAAGGACTTTTATATAATTCTACTGAATTTATCAACATGTAAAGATAAGAATTAATAGAATGACTTCTTTATTATTATTAAAATAAATAATGTAATAATATATTAACATGAACCCATTCAAACATGGTTGGATCTTGGGTATCAATACTAACCCTTTACCACAAGCCTAAAGGACCACCGACCAATGGTTAGAGCAAGTAGTAGTTGTGGCTAGGTTACCGAAGATAGTTTCATAATTTTTTGCTCTAGAGGCATTTTAGTCAATTCACCTCCGAGGATGTTTTGTTCATTTCACATCCGATGATGGGCATTTTGATTATTTCATATTAGCACCTTCAATTCTTTAACAAATAGCTATTTTCTCTCTCTAGCTAACTCAATAATGAGTTTTGATTGAGATTGAAGAAATTAGAACTAACCATAAATAGTACTCGAATAAATTGAGCATTTTTCAACTATCATTTGGGGTAACTTATGATAATATTTTTACCCATTAAATTTTCTTATTGAAATAATGTGAAAGACATGTCTTAATGAACATAAAAATATAAAAATTGCATGTCATTGTTTCTTAAACTTTAAAGTATGATCAAATACATCGTTGTGTATCAAACCCGAAAGAGTCAAAAACTCTAAGAATTTTAAGTTGAAATAAGGTCGATGATCAAAGCTCTATGATGGAGCTAGAAGGACTAGGATTGAGATTTAATTTTAATAGTGCATTCGAGATAAATGTTTGTCTTGATATTCACATTTGAATATGATATATGTTTGTTTTGAATGATGTTATTGATCTCAATCTTGAATGTGATATTTTGAATAGGTGATATTCATGATTAATACATGATTACCCAATTGTTTTGTTTGGTGAAACAAAGCTAATGGTGTCTCTCTACCTATATGAATGAAACCATTTATGGTTTCAAATGTTTTTATTCAATGATTTCTACTATGGGCTTGAGTTATAAGAGACTCATTATTTTCATTTCAAATGATTTTATTATAGGTTTGAGTTACAAGAGACTCATTATTTCTATTTTAAATGATTTCTCCTATAGGCTTGAGTCATAGGAGACTCACTATTACCATTTCAAATGGTTTTTGTTATGAGTTTATGCCATAAGTGACTCGTCATTTCCATTTCAAATGATTTTTTTATTAGATTGAGTCACAAGAGACTCACCATTTTCATTTTAAATGATTTACGTTATGAGCATGAGTCACAAGAGACTCATCATTTTCATTTCAAATGATTTCGTTATGGGTTTAAAAGCAAGAGACTCATTATGTTCATTTTAAATGATTTCTCTTATTGGCTTTAGCCACGAGAGACTTGCCATTTCTAATTCAAATAATTTCTTTTATGGGCTTAAGTCACAAGAGACTTGTCATTTTTATTTCAAATGATTTACGTTATAGGCTTAAGTCATAAGAGAAAAAACTCACCATTTCTATGTTAATGATTTCTTTATAGGCTTGAGTCACAAGAGGCTTGTCATTTTCATTTCAAATGATTTCTTTGTGGGCTTCAGTCATAAGATACTTATCATTTTCTTTTCAAATTATTTATGTTATTACCTACGGTTGTAAGGGACTCATCATTTTCTTTTATTCAATGATTTCTGCTATAGGCTTTAGTTACAAGGGAGTTTCCATTTTCTTTCCAAATGATTACTTTTATGGGTTTGAGTCATAAGAGAGTCACCATTTTCATTTCATATGATTTATGTTATGGATTTGAATCATAAGAAACTCATCATTTTCAGTTCAAACGATTTCTTTTATGGGCTTGAATCATAAGAGACTCATATTTTTTGTCAAATAATTTTTTTTATGGGCTTGAGTCATAAAAGACTCACTATTTCTATTTTAAATGATTTTTCTTATAGGTCGGGTCATAAGAGACTCACCATTTTCATTTCCAATGATTCCTATCATGGGCTATAGTCGTAGAGGGACTCATCATTTTTTATTTTATTTAAATGATTTTCTTTATATCTTCCCAATAAATAAATTTTGTCAAATAGGTGTAGAAACACAACATGATAAAACAAGACTTTTGTTTTCACATGAAAACAATGTAGTCTACCTTAAATAAAATAAGATGGTAGTGATGTTATATCTTCCCCATACATAATCGACTCCTTGCTCGGATATCTATGCAAACCACTTTATCTAGGGTTTCTTAATTCTCCTCGATTAGTTAGGTTGTGACTCTTTTTTATTATGCTTTTCCACGGGCCCCCATCGACGGAATGACGACTCTACTAGGGATATGTTATGCTACGGTTAAGCTTTGAATGTCTATATTAATGAATCTCTAGTTATTTGTTATACTTCTATACCCATATATTTTAAATGAATAATTACCATTTAATTGTTTTCTTTTTTGCATGTGTAATGAAAAAATGCCCATACATATGTGCTACTTGTGTTGCTATTCCTTATAGTTTTACTTATTTAATTTTTAGGCTTTTATATTAGGTTTTCGGATCGCATATGGCATCATACCCCACACACATCACTATTGCATTTGTCTCGGAATTTGGGGTGCTAGTAGCGGTGCCCTAACGAGGTTTTGCTTGGGGTAAACAGTCTTGAAACCTCAAGCCTTCTTGCTAACTACCATAAGTGATGGGTAATTGATTATTTTCACAATTGCTAATGTTGTTGTGATCGACTTTAGTGATTCTACTAAAGTCTCACTAGGTTAAAAGATACCCTTTTAAGACTTAAATAGAGCCTACCTATCCATGTAGTGGTTAGAATCAAGCTTTAGAACCATCATTTCTTGATTAAATACACTAAGTCAAACATGTTTGAAATCTTGACTAAGATAACTTGGTCATGATGTTTCGGGATACGTGATAAAAGAGTTCAAACAAACATCAACTAAAGTGTTGAAAGATTATTGATGTGAATAATCACATCTTTAAACCTACTACAAAAAATCTTTTGGGTGAAGAAATAAAAAAGACAAAACTCATTTGTCACCCTCTATAGATGACTACTCTATATTCAATCACAAATGTCATCATTTTATATCAATATTATTTATGTTGTTATATTTTATTATTTTATCTAAAGAAGCATAAGTCATCCCATCAAAACTGAATCCCCCCCCCAAAGAGTTAATAATTGAAGCAAAAAAAAAAAAAAAAAACAACAAAGAAAGAGCTCAACTCGAGAAAAGACGCCAAAAGAGGTTAAGTGTTTTAAAAGTAGAAATGCCTAGGTTAGCTGATTTACTTGAGTAAATTCTATAAACTTGCATATCTATTAAAGTGCCTTCTAATTAGGAAATGGGTCAATAATCTACTATCCCCGAAATGTTCACTATCATACCGAGTACAACCACTCAAGTGGCAATTACTATGCCACCTTTCTCCACTCCCTATGAAGTGGTTGTTAGCATTGTGAATCTAAATAGCCTTACTACACCTAGGGGCATGTATATGCCAACTCTTCTTTAAGTTTGAAGTCTAATGCCATAGCAGCCACATACATTACAAACTCGGACAGTGTCCTACAATTGATTTGGATGCTAATGAAGAGAGGAAAGAAAAAATAAGCTTAAAGAATAAAAATGAGAAGCTTAGTGCTATTGAGGAACATCTCAAAACCATCAAGGCGCCGACATATACGACCCTCTTTTTTATAGTAGACAAATACTTGATTTCTAATATTATGATTCCTAAGAAGTTCAAAGTGTCAAAATTCTCTAAATACATAAGAGTCCATATCCATGAACTTATCTTAGGATTTATTTAAACAAGATAGTCGAAGTTGCTTATAATGAGAAGCTTATGATTTACTTCCTTCACAAAAGTCTCGATGGTGCTTTTTTGAATTGGTTCATTGACCTTGAATAAACAAAGCTTATGAAATATAAGGATCTAGTTAAAGTATTCATGAAGTAGTGTAATTTCAACATGGAAGAAGCCTCGATAAGTCAAGCATGAAATCTATAGAAAAAGGTTTGAAAGAATCTATGAGAGAATAAACTAAGTGATGGCATGAAATGGCTTATTGAGTTCGCTCACATATACTTGAGAAAAAGTTGGTTATTCTTTTCATAAATACCTTTAAAGTACCCTACTATGATTACTTATTAAGTAATTGATCAAAAAGATTTGTTGAGATAGTTTCGTGGATAACATGATTGAGCAAGTAATCTAGGTCTGGATGAATAGCTAATCCTTCGAATTTGGATAAAAGAAAATAATTTCGATAAAGAAAATGATATCAATGATCACTAGAGTGGAGAATCTACTTTCAATTTTCTCAATTATTTAAATCATTCCCATCTTTCATGAACTTTTCCTCCAAAATTTCAATTAAAACCTCATCAACAGACTCAAACTATCGAGTAGAGACAATTCAATTAAGATAACCAAAGAAATATAGGTTACATAAACTATAAAGAAATACTACCATCTTTTTCAGTTTTTCTTGAAAACTTATTCTAACATCTTATGATTACGAGGCCAAGTAATTTCTATGAAAACTATTCTACGATAACCTCCATTTCCTATGTAATATACTTCTAGTAAATTTTATGAGTATCTTAATAGCACAATTGGTCATAATATCAAAGATTATCTAGGCTTCTAGAAGCACGTTTGCTCATTGATTGGCTAAGGCTTGATTTTATTTAATGATACTTCGAAGCTTTAAATGTGACTACTAATAATATTTTTAACCATCCTACTATCGGTGCAAGTGAATATGTTATTGTTGAATGACATTTGGTATGACATTAAAATGACCTAAAAAAATTTATGTCTTGTTTGTTTGGTATGTCATCTACTATCAATGTTAATAAGAAACCAATAAAATTTCAAGCCCCTCTTCATGCCAAGTACTTCTACAAGTTCTATAAAGAGAGTGGAAATAATATTGATGATTGCCATTACTTTCATAAAGAGGTGCAAACAATGCTAACTTGGGCATCTTGAGGATAAAAAGGGCGGAAAAGGAGTCAAATAAGCCTTGATATGTTACTGATCCATATGACAATGATCCGGTATGAGTCAACCATCTCATGTTTTGGAATGATGTGACCTTCCACCAACACACTTGGGGATGTCTCTAATGTTGACTAGCTTGTTCATAAAATCAAAGAGGGGAAGAGTTAGGTGACCTGGTTTGATGAAGAATTGCCTTTTGTTTTCAAGGGAGAGTAATTTTCTTATCCCAATTATCTTTATTTTTCTTCCATTATATTTCATGATGCATCACACAAAATCTTTTTCATGCTTATATGTGATGTTAATTTATGAAATCATACAATTTTCTTCTAAAATTTCCATCTTTGCCTTTTTTTTATTTGTTTTATTTGTATTTTCACCCTATCTTTAGGATATTCAATATGCCGATATCTTAAAAACAAAAACACTAAGTGATTATGCTAAAAAAAGGTCAACATAACTCTAATTATAATGTGCATAAGAATGAATGCGAGGAGAATACCCGAAACTCATCAAAGAAGCATGGATGTATCTTGATTTTATGAACAAAATCTTATCTTATATCAAAATTTTGAATTTTCATTTATAAAAGTGTTGTTATTTCATAGATTAGGTTATTTCTCTGAAAAAGAAATGCCTATTATCTTGACATGATTTTATTAT
Source organism: Dovyalis caffra (assembly GCA_963924115.1). NCBI lineage: Eukaryota > Viridiplantae > Streptophyta > Magnoliopsida > Malpighiales > Salicaceae > Dovyalis > Dovyalis caffra. Next base: position 1,185,214 of record CAWUPB010000957.1, on the reverse strand, counting down.
TGAAATCAAGAGATGTTTATTTTAAAGTACCAATATCATTTTAAATCATCCAAATCAAAATAAATAAAATGGAAAAATCATTTAAAATCTTTCAATGTTGATCAATTTTTAAAATATATCGTGTAAATTCTAGGGGACAATACCTCTTTTTGAAACTAAAAACATTCCTCTCATATTCATAATAAATCCTTCTAAAATAGTCTTGCCTAAGACAATACATCAATGCCTAAGATGAAATGATTTGATGTTTTAAATGATGATTAATGGTACACATTTGAGTCATGATCCCACCTTATCCACCATTTTATTCTCTATAAGTCAATCATAGTTTTCAAATGAAACTAAAACTTACTTATTAGCTTGAACAAAATGAAATTTGGGATGAAGAAAGGCCATTTTTGGTATACCTTTTCACAAATAAAAATTTATCCTTTGCTATCCCCTTTCAACCATTAAAAAAAATTATGATCACCTAGACTAAGATCACCGCACACACTAGAGGTAATTTTCAAGTTTATAAATACTCGGGATTGTTCCCTTAAAAAATGAAAAAAGAAATGATGATGAATGCTTACAAAGAAAACCCGTCAAAAACACCTTGAAATGACTTTGAAAGAGAAGAAAAAAAGAAAAAAGAAAAAGAAGAAATGAAAAACAAAAGTGAAAGCACGAAGACAAAAAGAAAATGCTATTTAGAATGGCCCCTCTCTTGATTTGAAATTAAAGAGGTTAAAAATCCCAAAAAAAAAAAATGTTGACAAGGGTAAACATAAAATAAGAGTTGATATTAGAAAATGAGATTAATTGGAAAAATGATAAAATCATCATAGCATCCCTAATGCAATTCTTTATGAGTGCTAAATGATGTGAAAATTGAAACCAATCATGAAACCGAAAAAATCAAGGCGACATGCCTAAAGTGATCTTCATGGATGATTAAGCGAACCTAAGTCTTTATACCCTTAAATACCTTTTTAGTCCTTTATACCCTTTTGTTCATAAATCAAAACCTTAGCTCGCATTAAGTGCTTGTGAAAACCCTTTCTAATAAAAAATGGCTTATTTGTGCTAATGAGTTTTAGCTTTAAATAAGAAGAAGAAAAAATGTTTTTGAATAAAAATTGGCTTATATGTACATTATAAATCATAATTTATGATATTATATCATAAGTCTTACATTAAATACCTATGGGTAAGAAAAATGAATCTAGTCATTCTAGGCAAGAATACCTATTTGAGTCAAACTTCTTTTAAAACTTCTTGAGTTCATGAAATCCGTTCAAGCATTTCATTTTCTCTTAGCCAAACCTTTAACAATCACCTTTCAAAAGACATGATTTCTTTTCAAGACTTTTATGCGATCCGAATATATTTTGCTTGGCTATTCTAAAAAACGATCACCTTGAGGGTTGCATCATGGCATTTACATAATATGTTTTGGCATTTAACTCAATGATTACTTTCTTATAAACATCTCAATGATTTCTCTAGAATAATTTAGCTTTCCTTGATGGAAAAGTTTCAAATAGATGACTTAACCTATGAAAGTCAAAACAAATGAAAATGATTTTTTAAGAATTCAAAAAATCTCGAAGACAAGTTCATATAATCAAGCACAATCATCAAAAGAAGATGAATGACATAAGCAACGATAATGAAAGGTGGATGATGACTGGATGATGACTACCAATGTTTAAAAGTATGATATGATTTGACTAATCATGAAACTATGAAAGTATTAAAGGACCGAGCCTTTCAACTTCCTTTCTAATCTAGAGCAACAAGGAGATAATCTGAGTTATGGCTAAATATTTGTTACCATGATCATTTGAATTTTCTTCTTCTATTCATTAATTACCTAACATAATTTGATTCATGATCATCATCTCTAAAAAAACCCTTATTTTCACAACTATAATTAGACCCTAAAAAGAAAAACCTCTTCTTTGGTCTCATGCATGATTCTATAAATGATATTATTCATGAATTATGGCATTGCATCAAATTGACATATGATGACATGATAAGAATCTTACTACTTAGCCTACAAAAGGTCTACCTCTATAAAATCTATTACAAGCTTCCTCATGACGAATTATAGACAATTGACACAAAAAGGCCATTTGAACCATTTTAGAGCCAAATCTTTTATATGTGTTGTTGAAAGTATGAACATTTAGGGGCAATCCCAAATGAAGGGAAAAAAGAGAATAATGATTTCTTATTTATTTAGAATACACCACTCAAATGACACAGGTAGTGGTCCAAATAGCAATCCCTATCAATATAAAGATAGAGGGCATAACTGGAAGTGTGAATAGACAAGCTCAATGAAAGTAGTTGGTCTAGAATTCTAAACCTATTCAAGCTAGATTACACATAAATGAAGTGAAAAAAGGAGGGAAACTTATGTCATGGCGAGTGATGACCTATGCTTCACTAAAGACTTTAAGTTGGTTACTTATGTTTTACATGTTTTTTTTCTAACTCAATATAGTCTACCATACCTGTCTAAGTCGAGCAATCGATCACGTCTTGTCAAAAAACATGATCGATCACGTCCTTCCAAGTCAATATGGTTAGCCACGTCCTTTCAAATCGATGTGGTCAATCAAGTCCTTCCAAATCAACATGACCGATCACATCCTTCTAAATCGATGTGGTCGGTCATATCCTTCCAAATCGATATGGTCCATCACCTCATTTCCAGTTAAGTCATGGCCATGCTAGACATTTTTAGTTAAAGCTCGATTGCATCGCATGTGTACTCTATCAAGTCTAACAATCCGTTGTTTTTATATAAAATTTTCTTTTTTTATTTTTTTCATAAGCTTACTATGCTAACTCAAAGAAAAATATTTTTCAATGACTTTACATCATAAGCATTATAAAAAGGAAAAAATATTAGCATCCTAATTTTTACTTGCCTATTTTTAAATTTTTAAGATCAAAAAAGAAAAAAGAAAAAAATAGAGTTATTTAGAAAAAATAAGTTTTTAGTTTAATTAAAAATAAAATAAGAAGTGTAGGGACTAAATAAAACCCAATTAAGGGTGCAATTAAAAATTCTAAAACCTTGACTCCTTAATTCAAAGAAGGAAAGGGCATACTTGAGAAAAAAACAAATAAACACTCGAAATTAAAAATTAAGAGAAACTAAGGACCAAAGTTAATGTTTACCTAAGACCAGTAATTGTTCCCCTATAAATACCCAACACTTTTAGCGATTTAAAAGGGACACGAGATCCCAAAAAGTTAAAACCTAAAAATCTGAAAAATCTACCAAATAACATTTAAGGAAAGGATTAGACCCATCGACTTGCGGGTAGACCCATATACACACTAATATTTCTATTCCAAAATTAGCCACTCTCTAGGCCATATCTCCTATAGCCACCATCACCAATCAATAGCCCATACCCGGATCCATCATTCTTAACTAGTCAAAGAAGAACGAGACACCGTATCTAGTTGGAATTGAGGAGAGAAGGTTGATGATTTGACCTATTTAACAACCCGATCAAATCTCATAATTCCAGCCAAACCACTAGCTACTACAACCACGTAAGTGTTTCTCAACCTCTTAGCAGGTTTTTCCCCTAAAGGTTAGAGCCTAATATAACTAAAAAAAGACTAAATTAATGGTGACCCGTTTCCTAACTCATTTATTGTAACTCGACCAAATCGGCCAATCAAAGCCAAATCGAACCTCCTAGCTACTATAGAAACACTCCTTATAGTCCCCTAAGTTGATTGGTATCCTTAAAACCCCTTTATCTCATCAAAATCTTCATTGATAAGAGAGGAAGATTAGGTAAAAACTTCATCTATGTCGATCTCCCTTCTATGTTGACGGTGACGGTAACCACCACTCCAAAACTATAGAGCGGGTCCTCTTCCACTATGTAGGCTGGTTCATATGCTTCAAAGTCCACCAGATGATGGTCAAAGCAAATGACAATTATAGCTAGGTTACGAGAGGTAGTTTCATAAGTTTTACCTTCAAGGCATTTTGGTCATTTCACCTCTAAAGGTATTTTGGTCATTTCATATCTAACTAAAGGTATTTTGTTCATCTTATAATAGCTTCTTCATTCCTTCAATAGATAGCTACTTTCCTTCTCTAGCTAACTAAATAATTAGTTTTGATTAGGGTTGAAGAAAGTAAAACCGACCTCGAACAAAACTCGGACGAATTCAGCATTTTTCAACTATCATTTAAGGTAAATTTTAATAATATTTATACCCATTAAATTTTCTAATTGAAACAAACTGAATGACATGTCTTAATGAACATAAAAATACAAAAAAAAATACATGTTTGTTCCGCTTGAAATTTAAAGTGTGATTAGATACATCATTGTGTATTGAACTTGAAAGATTTAGAGACTTTAAGTATTTTGAGGTGAAATAAGGTTAATGATCAATGCTCTATGATGGAGCTAAGAGGATTGGGACCGAGATTTAATTTTAATTATGTATTCGGGATAAATGCTAGTCTCGATATTTTTATTTGAATATGATATGTATGTTTATGTTGAATGATATGATTGATCTCAATTTTGTATGTAATGTGTCAAATATGTGATCTTCATGACCAATACATGACTACCCAATTATTCCGTTCACTAAAACAAAGTCGATGGTAGCACCCCACCTATGTCACCAAAGTCATTTATGGCTTCCAAATCCTTTTATTCAATGAATTTTGCTATGGGCTTGAATCAAAAGAGACTTGCCATTTCCATTTCAAATAATTTATGTTATAGGCTTGAGTCACAAAAGACTTGACATTTCCATTTCAAATGATTTATGTTATGGACTTAAGTCACAAAAGATTCTTCATTTTCATTTAAATGATTTCGTTATGAACTTGAGTCATGAGAAACTCACCATTTCCTCTTCAAATGATTTTTTATGGACTAGAGCCATAAGAAACTGGTCGTTTCTATTTCAAATGATTTTCTTTATGAGCTTGAGGCACAAGAGACCAGCCATTTCCATTTCAAATGATTTTTGTTATGGGTTTGGGTCATAAGAGACTCATTATTTACTTTTTAAATGATTTCTGCTCTAGGCTTAAGTCATAAGAGACTCACCATATTCATTTTAAATGATTTCTTTTATGGGCTTAAGTCACAAGAGACGCACCACTTCCATTTCAAATTATCTTCCTTTATGGGTTTGAGTCATAAGAGATTCATCATTTTCATTTCAAATGATTTTCGTTAAGGGCTTAAGTCATAAGAGACTCGTCATTTCTACTTCAATGATTTCGTATGAGCTTAAGTCACAAAAGACTCACTATTTTGATTTTAAATGAATTCTTTATGGGTTTGAGTCACAAGAGACTCGCTATTTTCTTTTTAAATGATTTCAATTATAGGCTACACTCGTATGGAACTTGTCATTTTCTTTTATTCAATGATTTTTTTATAAGCTTGAGTCACAAGGGACTAGTTATTTTTCTTTTTAAATGATTTCTTTTATTTGGCTTGAGTGATAAAAGGCTCGTCATTTCCATTTCAAATGATTTTAGTTTATGTTCTTGATTCATAAGAGACTCACTATTTCCATATCAAATAATTTTATCATATGCTTGATTTATAAAAGACTCATCTTTTCTATCAAATGACTTCTATCATGGGCTTAAGTCACAAGAGACTCATTATTTCCATTACAAATGAGTTCGTTATGGGCTCGAGTCACAAGAGATTTCTATTATAGGCTTTAGTCATAAGAGACTCTCCATTTCCATTTCAAATTATTATTGTCATGGGATGTAGTTGCAAAGGGAGTCATCATTTTTTATTTCATTTAAATGATTTTTCTTTTTTTATTTATTTTTTTAGTGGCATCCTATTTGTAGGAATGGAGTCACCAATGACTCATCTATCTCTTTACTTATGTGAATAAAAAATGTCAAGTGACTTCCAATTTATGTAAATGAAATCCTTAACAATTTCTCAATTCTATCGATATGGGCTCGTAATCCTAAGAGATTTACCTTTTATCAATACAAGCTTGTAGTCATAAGGGTTTTAGCCAAAATTCTAATTTCTATCCATCATTCCCTATTGAGTATAGGTATTGACCTTAGATCAACTCGAACTCCAAATTAATCTATTATTCCATCTCGATAAATAAATCCACTCAAATATGTATAAAATATAAAATAATAAAACTAGATTTTTTTTTTCACATGTAAACAATGCAACCTATCTCGGGTAAGAAGGAATGAAGGTGTTGTTATATCTTCCCCATAAGTAACCGACGACTTACCCGGATATTTATGTAGATCAGTTTATTTAGGATTTTTTTAGTTCTCGTTGATTAGTTAGGTGAAGACTCCTTTTTCCTATGGGTCTTAGTCAATAAAGGTAATGCATTTATTTCCTGTATTTCAAGTCATAATTATGAAAGGATTTTTCTTTATGATTTTAAAAGGAAAAGGAAATGGCATGCTTTTCAAAGGAAATGGCTAGTCATCTTCAAAAATAATTACAAGAAGAATGATCACCCTATTGTGAGGAAAAGGAAAAAGGGAAGATGCCATGTGCTTTTTCACAATTGCATGTTTTAAAAGAGAGTTGATTATATATACAATAAATAGAGTATGCTCGAAGAGAAAAATAAATTTTAAAAGGCATAAAAATTATTTTTAATTGCATTATGTGCATTGCATGCATGGATTATAGTTGCTAAGCATAGCTTACTTTTTTCTTCTTATGGTACAGAGTTAGAAAAATACTAAATGATAATGTGTTTTGAAGTAATGGTCGTTGCGAGCAAAATTCGACTTGCGTCATGTGTACTTAATATAAATAGATTAATTGACTTAAAGGCTATCATTTGATTTAATTGGCATGAACTAATCACATATAATTGGAAAATAATAATTGAATTTAATCTATATGGAATAATTGAAATTAATTGGAAAAATTAATTGAATTGGTATCTACACTAGACTTGGTACTTTATTTGGCTTCCAATAGGCTAAATAAAGAATTTTTGATCCACATAATTAATTGAACTTTTAGTTTTAAGGGATTTCTACTAATTAAATTAGTGATAGCCATCACCTAAGAATTAAGTTAATTATTAAATGGAATATGATAACTAATTAAATAGGACCAAAGAGATTATTTTTCAAAAAATCCAAATTTTAGGGAATATAATGGGATTTTTGTTTAATTGATTTATTAACTTGATAAATATTAAATTTATTATTTCATGATTTTGAATAAATTAATTAACCAAATTTTATTTTAATTAATTAAAGAAAATTAAAGAGGCAAATTGTTTCATTAGAATTCAAAATTTTATTTTAAAATACTTAAATTGTATTCGTACAAAGATAAATTTTGGGCATATTTTTGGGTAAATAGTTCCACATAATTTATTAAGAAGAACTAATATTAAATTTAAAGTCATAATATTATTTGATTAAGTGAATTTATTTTGAAAAAAATTTATACCTAGTTTTAATTAAAGAATGGGCCTAATTAATTATAGTAAATGAGTTTCTATAGTAAATATTATTTAATTAGACAAAGAAAAAGGGAAGAGACTTGATGTCTTACATTCATTGCACTAGAGATATAAGGTATCACCGATAATATTCTCGATCTAGGTCGATGATGTTACAGAGTGGTACTAGAGCAAGTTTGATCGAGTGATTGGGTTTAAGAGATCAAATAAGTACACGCTAGTCGAGCCTCAACAATAAGTAAGTAAGTTTGATCGAATATGAATGTCATCTATGTTCGGTAAGTGTGTTTGATATGTATGAATGATATGTTTAATGATTAGTGAATGTTATGTTTATTTGACTAAATTTTATGAATATCAATGGTTATGGCCGAAACATAAATGTATGATAAATGAAAATATGTGACATGATATGTGTTTAGATGTGCGAATAATTTAGGATGCCGCCAAAAAGGAATAATAATAATGAAGTGGGTCCAAGTAGGAGGAATGATAATGTTGGGGTGGGATCGAGTAGGAATGCCTTTGGCCCGATGAGCAATTAATGATGCTGCTAAGATAATAGCAAGAGATGATGCGGACATTAATGGACATGCAACCATAAAATCTAATCATGGCAAGGCCATAACAATGCACTAATATAATAGAGCACTTTTGAAAATTTAATTCAAAAGATATATGGGGTAAACCAAACCCCATGTCTACTAAAGAATGGTTGAAATCCATGTAGATGATCTTTGATCATATGGCCATGAAAGATATAGATAAGGTGGCTCGTGTTATTTTCATGTTGATTGGTGATGCTCGAATCTAATGGGAATCGGCTAAAATCTCTTTGGATGTGTCTCACCTCACCTCGGGCACCATTCAAGGATGTCTTTAATAAGAAATATTTCTTAGACACTCGTGAGACTAGGAACATCCAAGAATGAGGACTAGGAACATCCAAGAATTTCTAAAATTGGAACGAGTCAACATGTTTGTGGTAGAGTATGTTTGAAAATTTGATCATAGAAGTCGGTTTGCAACATTTATTTTGGGTAATGTAGAATAAAAGAGGGAGCATTTCGTAAGAGTTATAAAGGTAATGATTCAAATGCTGGTTTGTGTGTCAATAAATGATTATGTCAAGATGGTTAGTATGGAATTTGAGATTGAAGATGACAAGAAGGAGTGGACTCGATTCCCATCAAATAAAAGGTCAAATATTCTAAATAGATTTAGTGAATCATCTAGCAAGAGGAAGAATTTTATGAGGTCATGACGAGGTTAATGCCAACAAAGCCAAGGCCGATGAGAAACAACAGAAGGTAGAAGTGAAGGACAAGCCAAACTATCTAAAATATGGTCGCTCTCATACGAGCAACTTTTTTATTAGCATAAATATCTACTATATCCGTAAATAGGTGCATGGAAATATATTGCCTAAGAGGAAAGCACAATAGATGGTGCTAGGATGGGTTTACATGATAACTCAAGATCGAGCGAGATAAGGCACATGCCATAGTTATATACAATAATGTTTTAATCCTTAACTTTACTATATATACTTTGGTAGATTCGGATGCCATGCATTTTTTTATTTCATGTTCTCTATTGAGAAAATTAGGTATGATACTTGAAATGCTTGACATTGTATACAATGTGGCTCTTTTTTTATGAGAGTCAATGGAATCTAGAAGTATGGTTAGGGACTATGAAATTCACATTGGTGATAATGTGCGAAGGTTGATTCGAGTAGCATCGACGATTAGGAACTTTGATGTCATCTTGGGTATGGACTATTTGTCTAAGAATAAGGCATCAATTGACTACCTAGCTAAGAAGGTGGTATTTCATTGATCGGATGAGCAACCATTTAACTTGCAAGCTGGAACTAAAATCAAGCTAGTGACCATTATTTTAGCAATGATAGCCTAAAAGATGATCAAAGGTGGATCCATAGGTTACCTAGTAAATATGGTGGATACTTTTGAGGAAGGGAATCCAAAATTAAAGAATATAGAGGCAATAAGGGATTTTTTTGGTTTATTTCTCACGAGTTTATTAAGATTACCACCAAGGAGGGAAATAGAGTTTGAGATTGAACTCGAACTAAACATAATACTAATATCAAAGTTACCTTAAAGGATGGCTCTAATAGAGTTAAAAAAGTTGAAGACTTAACTATAGAAATTACTAGATAAAGCTTATATTTGACCTAGATGTTCATTGTAAGGAGCACCAATACAAAGAAGAATGATGGATCACTGCAATTATGTATTAATTACTCGGGTGACCATTAAGAATAAATATCAATTTCCTCATATTGATGACCTATTTGACCAATTAAGAGTACAACACTATGAAAAAAATAGCAATTAGCGATGAAAAATTCCATCGCTAATTGCCCAAATTTCGTCGCTACTAGTGAATAGAGACAGAATTGCGACGGAATATTTTTTGTCGCTATTTTGCTTGTCCAAAAAACTTTACGCTGAAAGATCCACTTTGTCACTACCTTTAGCGAAGGAAAATCCATCGCTATGCAAATAAAAAATAATCTTTAATCTTGTCATGGGATTTATCATTTCTTTGGTAACTATTCCATCATTATTATTGTCGCTAATATTGAAAGTAAATTTATCACTAGTCCATAGCTATTTTGTCGCTAAATTTGAAAATGACTTTATCGTTATTCGGTCGCTACTTTTGAAAATGAATTTATTGTTATTTGATCACTAAATTTGAAAAAACATTTGTCACTAATCTATCAATATTTGATCGCTAATTTTAAAAACAAATTTTTCACGATTCCATCATTATTCCGTCACAAAATGTTTTGATAATTTTTTTAATTATTGTTAAATTGTTAATATGGAATTTAATAATTAATATTTAATAATTAAAAATTATAAGTAATAATCTATGTATTAAAAATATCATTCTAGATTACATTCCATAAAAAAAAATAAAGTGACTAATTACTCTTTCAATCATCCCGCTCGTCTAATCTCATATCCTCATTCCGATACTATGTGGAGGGCACGACTAGAGGATTGACTCAAGGCTAAACCGGAGGTTGAGTGGAAGGAACGAGTAGATTGTTGAATGATCGATAGATCTATAAGCACCCTAGTTATTTATGCCAGCCTCATCACTAAGGATGTCATCGACTCGTATTGAGATTTTAGACTATAAATAGTCCGATGTTGCTCCGAGATCTAGTTATGTTGTTATGAGACCCGGCTACATTGCTGCCACCTAGCTTTAAATATCATCTTGTTTCACCTATATCTCCTTCATCGCTTTCTTCGTAGCCTCATAGTCCCTTCGAAGCTCTTCGTTAGCCGGATTGATGGTGTAATACGACATCGTAGAGAAGGAGTTGCTACCACTCGACTAGGAAAAATAACGCACCGAATGTATGCCTATACCATAAAATCTTTTCTTCTTCTCCTCAACAACCTCGAGGTACATGGCATTTTGGTCAACTTTTGACTCCAAAATTCCTTCGCCCTCTAAGTAGCAACTCGCCTCATTTATGAGCCGCTTTGCTTCTATGTAATCAAAATAATTATATCGGCATTAGAGGATTAAAATAAATTTGGGATTGTCTTTTCATATTTAATATTTTTATTGAAAAACACTTACCATTGTCTATTGGAACATAGATCAATGAATGTACCATCTCGTTGCTTGTGAGTCATCTTGAACAACTTAAAACTCATTAGTCGAAGGCCTAATTTTACCGCCTAAAAAATCCATTATAGATAATATGACAAGAAAATTAAAATTTTATGAAATAAGTCAATGATAATAAAGAATGTGAAATTTACCAAATGATGGGTGTGCTTTTCTAAATATATGGAGCCCTTTGTACTCTTGGAAAGACCCACACAAAGACCACCAGTCTCTAACAATCGATTTCATGAAGCTTACGCTTAACAAACCACACGATCAAGTCTCTTGAAATTTGCTTGCCATGCATCCCAAATCTTCCGACCAACTTAAATAGGTCGAGTTGTTTCTCTTACTCATCTTGCAAATGAAGTCAACATAGTGTTTCCCGGCGACACCCTCCCATGCCACCCTCACAAGCGCATCGATATCCTCATCCCGGAAAAAAATTTCTAAATGAACAAAAAAAATTATATAATTTATGTAAGAAAGATTTTATTTTAATTATAAAGAAAATTGATAATACATTATCCAAAATTCATCAAAGTTGAAGTCTTTAGTGACATCGGTGACACTTTTGCAAGACAATCCACTCTTATCTACCCGTTCCTTAAAAATCTTAGTGATCCTCATAACATAATCTCTAGTATAAGTCAAACTATCGAACAACTAAACGATGAAAGAAATATTAAAAATAACACATCAATTATTGAAATTAAGTAAAAAAAATAAATACATATTGTCCTCAATTGACGTAAACAATATATTACCAACTAGAGGAGCTATGACAACTCTCTAAAATGTCGGATATGTCATCGGAGGGGCCACTCTCGAAGGTCGATGGTGGAACCGCAAGTGTCAATGTAGGAACACCTATCGATGCGTATGTGCTAGCTCCATGACTCGTGGGAGTTTAAGATCCATGAAAAGCCCTATTATTGGAGACCCACAACCGATACTAGTAGGGAATCCTAACGGACTACCCTTAGATGGTGATGCTCATCCATGATCACCGAAACGTGATTAGGTAGTGATCGCGGGAGGACAACGTAAACCACGATTACTACAACTCATTTCTATATAAACTATGATTAAATAAATAAACAAAATATAACAAATATATTGTTAGAGTTAATTAATAGGTAATTAAATTAAAATACATCATTTGTTATAGATAAAAAAAATCAAAATACATAACGAATATTTAGTGGAGGTAGAAAAACAAATATTATTGACTTCATATAACAAATTAATAAAGAGATAAAAATTACATCATTTCTTACTAATACAACAAATAAAATATGAATTTAATTAGAACTATCGTAATCATTGTTTAAGTTATCAACTCCATTATTCAACGTATTCTCATAATCATTTTCTTTGTCAACCATACCTATTTCTATATCTACAAATGATCTATTTGGATCATTCAACAAAGTGATATCCTCAACTTCCTCTATCAATTTGTGATGGATTTTTTAGCCATCCTACTAAAATTGTTCAAGCATTTTATTGGATGGTAGTCGATGAATCGAGAAAGTTAAACACGGACCTAGCGTTGATCTTACAAACAGTCCACCAATCTTGATTCTTGTATCATAACCTAGGGTACTCCATATAATACACTTAAGTTGATTATGAAGCTAGCACAAATGGTTTATAATTGTCCAATCTTCTTTTACGAGTTAACATCCATAAATTTGTACTATTGATGAACACTTATTCCTTGTGTTATGGGATCGAACCAATCACATTTGAACAATACTATTCTCTTGATTGGTAATACATGCTACTCTACTTTAAGAATTTTTGTTAGCAACCCGTAATAGTAACTCTCGACTATGCTATAATTGCTTCCTTTAATGTAGACACCACTATTGAAAGACCCTATTTTCGAAGATCCCTCAAGTGTGCAAAACCCGTAATAAATATGTATGATATAAAATTTGAATTTTGATAAACTCACTCGATGTAAGGTTTTACTTCTTGATAATTCAACAACATATGTTGTAGGCTGATTTGTGTTCGATTTGTGTCAATTTTCGTATTTTGTGTTGACCAATTGGTCGACCTAATTTTTTGAATATTGATAACATACTTTCAATGTGGTCACTTTCATCTCAATCGTAGTAGTCACAATTACGTGGCACTTTTAATGCTTAGTATGCACATGAGGCTTGAAATAATGAGAGAAAAATAAAGAGGCTTCTTTGACCAAATATGCATTGCATATTGATCCTTCCACTTTAGCCTTATTCTTAACATTATTTTTTAGCTTCCGCGGATATCTATAAATATGAATTATTTAAACCATCAAAAGCTAAAAATTTTATTTAATTTTACTTTTAAATTGAATGCCAATACCTTTCAAATGGATATATCCATCGATGTTGCACGGGTCCCATAATAGATGCCTCATATGGTAGATGGATTGAAAGATGTTCTATATAGTGAAAAATCTAGGTGGGAATATACGCTCTAGTTTTCACAAAATGACAAGTATCTCATCATTAAATCATAAAATATCTTTTTGATTTATCATTGTAGAAATCAATTGCTTGAAAAACAACCTTAACTCTATAAGTGCTTGCCAAACATTTTCTAGTAAAAACTCTTGAAATGCAATTAGAAGTAACCTCTCGCATGAAGACGTGACAATCATGACTTTTCATCCCATAAAGTTTGTCATGCCGCATATCAACACATCTAGCTGGATTGAACACATATCCATCGGGGAACCCGAGTTCTTTTATCCATTCAAGCAATTTTCTTTTTTATTGCTTAGAAAGAGTAAATGCAGCTTTAGGATACCTTCTAAACACATCATCCTTTACTAATTCGGCCTTTTAAAAAAAAGTTTTAAGTCCTTCTTAGAGTTAGCATTGTCTTTAGTTTTACTTGGCACATTCATGATTGTATTAAAAACATTTTCAAATATATTTTTCTCAATATGCATGACATCTAAAGTATGTTGAATGAGATTTGTACTATAGTAAGCAAATCCTAAAAAATACTTTGCTTCCTCTATCCACACATCTAAGAGATTCTACTATTATGATCATCTGTACCATCTTCTCGTCACTCGCAACAACCCCCACTCGTTCCATTATATGTAACATCTCTATTCCAAATCGGATCGGAGGAGGGCCGCATTTAAAAAAAAAATTAACAACGAATGTTTTCTTGTTTCTTCTATATGGGTGATCATTAGAAAGAAAATTTTGATGGTTGTCAAACTAGGAGATATTCCCTCCATTAGGAAGGGAGAAAGCATCTAAATTTTTCATATAGTAAGGACAAACTTATTTTCCTAAAATATTCTAACCGGACAATATCAAATATGTAGAAAAGTCACTAATAACCCACATAATCGTAGCTTTCAATAAAAAATTATGATTATGGTACAAATAGTAGGTCACCACACCCACCTCCTATAACTAAATAAACTCAAATATGAAAGGTCAGTAACTAAACGTCCAACTTATGTTTTAGATTTGTTAGACCTAGAACAATCACTGTTTGGAACATATATTCCTCTTTCATAGACATCCATGGTGGCAAATTGTATGGAGTCACAATGATCGGCCACGAGGAATATTGCGCATCGAATTGACCAAATGGTTGAAACCCATCAATGTATACTCCTAATCAAACGTTCCTTACGTCAATTCGTAAAAGGAAGATTAATATGATTAAAAATTTGCCATGCAATAGAATCGAAGGATGATGCATTAGTCCTACATCATCTCTCCCATGTTCAGCATGCAACATCATGTGTTTAATCGTCACATTTGATGCATACAATCGCCGCAAATACGAGGTTAGAGAGAAGTAGTACCTTCTCTTAATTAGAACAAGTTTTCCTCTTCTTGATCCTCGATGGGAACTTCAATATCGAGGATGGTGACAAAATTTGTATTTATCTAATTCATTTTCTTTCTTCCAATAAATCATTCGCTCATTATAACAACAATGAATTTTTTCAATCGGTAAACCCATCATTTTAACCAGACTTCTTTGTTTCATAAAAATTGTCTATCATACGATTATCAACCGGCATCAAATCCTTCATCAGCTCATAAAACTAATCAAAAAAGTTCTTTGAAAAATAATATTTGGCTTTTAGATTCAGCGTTCGAGCAACTACTAATAATTGTAAATGCTCATCACAACTAAGCTAAATCTCTCTACATGATGTATTCAACATATCATAAAAGTGTTGTGCACTAGGATTAGGAACCTCCTCTATGTTAGACGGATCAAAGGATGGACCAGCTACATCCATTATCATAGTTTGATACAAGTTTTGGGGTTCACTGAAACTACCTTCACCTGCATAATAATTTCTAGAAACATATTGACTCCTACAATTTTCGGATGCCATATATCTTTCAAATTTGTCATGTTGTACCCAATCATAATATCTCGTCACAAAACCCTTATGACATAAATGATATTTTATCATTTCAACCTCTTTATAATTTTGATTTCAACACTTACCGAAATTATAAGGACACCTAATTTTGGTTTCATTCATACATTCGGGATGCTCAACAACAAAAGCTAAAAATTATTCTACACCTTTGATAAAGTCATCATTTAACAATCCGTTAACTAACATAACATTCATCAATTATCGATCATATCTCATTTTTGTAATTACTACAAAAATGACACAACCAATGAAAATAATTACTGATCATCATTCTTATGAATTTTAAACAAATATTAAGCATATATATTAGTTGTATGATTGTCTCTAATTAGTTATGCATTTTGTTTTCAGAATTTGACTTTATATTTAAATAATTATTTGAAGAATGATTACATTTTTTTGATTTTTTAATTCTTAAATTCTTAATTTTATAAGATTCAATGATTTATTGTATAGTTTTATCTTTTTACATTTTCTACCTTATGTCGAATAATAACCCTAACCTAAACCAAACATTTACTATTAATTTCAACACCAATTTTTTATATAATTTCATTCAATTATACCTAATTTATCTCAATTAGGCATTAATTAATCAATTATATGTATAAACTCCAAAATTTTCCATATTGAGCCTAAACTTTAATTTAGATAATTGAAGCTAATTTTTCAATTTAAATGTGATTTTTTATTCTATCTCATCTAATTATATTATTCTAAGTCTGAATTAATTAATTGAAGCTTAAATTTAGGTATTAAGTTGAAAATGTTTGGGCCAAATGGATTCCTAATTAAGGGATTAAGTTAAAAACAAATTTATTTTTACTTAAATTACATGAAATTTTAAATATTTTGAAACAAAAAACATTTATTTTTATTAAATTTTTCTGATAAATTCAACTAAATTTAATTTAATTAATCCTAAATAAAATGTTTATTAAATTTTAATGTTTATGTTTATTTTCCAGTTAAATTTGTATTCCAATTTTTTAAATTTCCAAACTAAATTACATAAATTAAAAAAAAATAACTATAAATGAAACAAAATAAAATTTTTTATCAAATTCTATTAATTAATAAAAATTTTATTAAATTTTAAAGTTTATGTTTATTTTCCAAATACATTTTTATTCTAATTTTTTTTAATTTCCAAACTAAACTACATTAATTTTTTTTTAATTTAACTATAAATGAACCTAAACTAAATTACATTTAAAAAATTACATCAATAATATTTAGCCAAAAAAATTAACATAATTAAACTTTTTTAGTTTTACATTAACATAAAATCAACCTAAAATTAACATCACTAAAAATATAAAACTTAACAACATTAATCTAATAGTTAAGAAAATTAAATAAATAATTAAGAAATCTACACTCATAATTAACATACAACTTAACATAATTAAAAATTAACATAACAACAAAATTAACAATATTCAAATAATTAATCAACAACATTCAAATAATTAATCAACTAACAAATAAAAAGAATTAAT
Source organism: Dovyalis caffra (assembly GCA_963924115.1). Lineage (NCBI taxonomy): Eukaryota > Viridiplantae > Streptophyta > Magnoliopsida > Malpighiales > Salicaceae > Dovyalis > Dovyalis caffra. The sequence goes on along the minus strand of CAWUPB010000957.1, from coordinate 1,168,126 downwards.
CTATAAAATTATTAACATTTATTTAATTTAAACAAAAACATAAGAGTTAGAGAGAGAAAGCTTTACCCGAAAGATAGAAAGAATAGGTCCGGTATGAATTTGAGGAAAAAAGTTGCACCTCACTTTGTTGAACAATTTGGAGAGTTACTCAATGGTATGGAGCGGCATGGTTATTTGGTAGAGGAGAGAGAGCAATGGGGAAGATGGAAGGAGTAGGGGTATTTATAGGGGCTAATGGCGGATTTGAGGAAAAAATCCCCCCAAAATAGCAATGAAATCGGCATTCCGAAGCCATTCCGGTTTGTTAATGCTATTCTAATCTATTCCGAAGCCATGAAGAGTATGTGAAACACTTGAAAAAGGCACTACATACGTTATCTAAGCATAAATTGTATGCTAAACTTAAATAATGTGTATTTTGGCTTGAGCAAGTAGCATTCCTTAGATATGCGATTTCCAAGGATAGGATTATGGTAAATCTCAATAAGGTACATGCGAGTTTAGGAGTGGAAGCAATAGAGGAATGTATCTAAGATTAGAAGTTTCTACAAAATGGTAGACCATTATAGGAAATTTATAGAAGGATTTTCTAAGATAGCATTGCCACTTACCAAGCTAATTTAGAAGAATGCCGAGTTTGAGTAGGAGGATGACTATGAAAGGATTTTTTAGGAGCTAAAATTCAAAATAAACACATTATTGATTTTAGCTCTTCTAAAGGATAATAAAGACTTCATAGTCTATACTAATGCTTCAAGAATCGGACTAAGAACAATCTTGATACAACATGAAATGTTGATTACCTATGCTTTTCGATAATTAAAAGACCATAAGAAGAACTATCTCATTCATGATTTGGAACTAGCCGACGTGATCTCTCGCATTAAAAATTTAGAGGCACTACTTATATAGTGTTAAATGTGATGTCTATACCGAACGTAAGAGCTTTCCATATATTTTTACCCGAAAGAGTTGAATATTAGATAGAAAAGGTGGTTTGAAGTGCTAAATGATCATAACATTGCTTTTTATTATCATCTCAATAAAGCAAATATCGTGGCGGATGTTAGTATTGGTGTCCAAGATCCAAGCACGTTTGGATGGGCCCAAGTTAATGTATTATTGCACCATTTCATAAAGTCATTCTATTAATTCTTATGTTTATATATTGACAAATTCATTAGAGTTAGATAGAAGTCCTTATGATATGCATTTACAATAGTGATTGATCGAAAGATGTGAGACAATCACTAATGCACATAAATGATATCATTAAATGTCCCAAGTCGAGCATTGTCGAGAATGGACATTGACAATGCGGATAGACTTGTGAGTGCTATGCTCATGCTATATGATAGCAGTAGGAGATCTCACACCTATTGGCGTAAAGAATGTTAAAGCAAGCACTTAGGTGATTTATGTTAGAGAACATATCATTTGACTTGACTTGTCATGAGAACCCATTTAGTTTTAGTCTATAGGAATCTCATACGAGATGGGTATAAATGGTCCTTAGACTTGAAGTCATCATGGTTATCTCATTGGAGGACTTATACACTTTGACACTTGTTTTGATGGACCCATTAATGGGTTGCACATGTGCGATTCATTGGGTACACTAAGAATCCACCGAAGATAGGTGTATGACTAAGATAGGACATGTCATTCCTTATATGCTAAATAAGTTATCACATTGCACTTCAATAAATGTCTCGCTTAAGAAATTTGTAGCCATAATAGGAGTACACCAATAGAGCATAGTTGGATTATTCTAAGAGCTTAGACATTTGGGAATTGAAGAAAACTTGTGTGATCATAAACAAACAAGACTAATAACAAAGTTTGAGATTAGTTTCCTAGATAATTGGGTAGCTATGATGTCTTGCTAGAGGTCAATCTTGATTTATGTATCAAGAGATAAAAAAGTATTCTCTTATTCTTGATACATTGCTAACATATCTAGGAGTTTATTGAGTCACATGCATAAACTTAAGTATTCACATTACAAATGAGAAGCAAAGATATTGGAAAAAAGTTTCCAATTATAAAAGTTTCCTAAGTTTAGAAATCAGTTTCCTACTTTAAAAGTTAGTTTCAAATTTTGAAATAAAAACCTAAAAGGAAAGGAGTTTCCTAATTTAGGTTAAAGGGTATTTTTGAAAATTGCTTCCTAATGCGGACCACTGCCAAAATATTCTAAGAATATTTATTTGGATAGTTCAAATAAATTAATTAGGTTAAAATAGTTTTAGACCATTAGATTTAATTAAAAAACTTAAAGATAATTTTGGTTGGAGGATAAACATCAATCTTATTGGATAAGGATAAATATTTTAAAGATAAACATTAACCTTATTAGATAAGGTAGAATGTTTTAAAAGATAATAATCAAGTAGTCCAAATATAAAATAACTCTCCATCCTTGGAGGATAAGGAAGCAACAACCTTGAGTCATTTATGGGCTCAAAACCGCCACTCTCCTTGTCCTTGGAGGACAAGGAAACTCTCCCCTATATATAGGAAGAGAGGTGCAACAAGGATGGAGTGAATGACCTAATAGAGTATTTTGGCCAACAAAAAGAAAAGGAGAGAATTTCGACCAAAAGAAAAAGAAGGAGAAATTTTGGCCAGCCTCTAAAAATAAGTTAGGGCACAAGGCCAAGAGAAAAAATAAAGAAGAAAATAGTTTTCTCATAAACCCTAGCAAAACATGCTCTTTCCTCTTTGTTTAAGGTTGTCGTAAAGTTGCCCAAAATTGATTTCTAGAGAAAATACTTAATCGAGAAAAAGTAGAGCTAGCATCTCATTAATTTTAAGTGCTTCTTAGTAGATACTTAGGCTACGCGGATCATCAATAGAGGTTGAATACTTGGACGGCTAATCAAAGAAAAGGTATTTAGATCTCGTGCTATGAGAGGTAATCCTTTACTTTAACTTATTATTCATATATGTATGATTAGTATGTATGATCAATAGATTCAACGAGCATGATCTTGGGATAGTAAATGGAGAAATTTTTTTATTTATTCCGCACCTCCATAGGATACATGATCTTTCAATTGGTATCAAAGCCGGCGTCGAATCTTTGATTGTATGATTGGTTAATTGTGATTAACTACATGAACAAGATATGCCTAATTATAGATCTTATGTTTTGGTATTTTATATAAATATGAAACAAAAATTTTGGGTTAAAATCGGTAGGAGCATACGATGTCGACGTTGAACGTCAACGTCATGCGCGTGGCGGCCCTATCGCCAGCAACACGCCGGGCGAGTGCCCGAGCAGGCAACGAGCTAGGTGTGCGAAGAGGCCAAGCTTGCCAATCCCACGCTAGGCATACGACGGAGGGTAAGCTACGCGCCGGGTAGGCTGCCGGCACGGCGCATGATCAATGCGACAAACCACTAGCCCAAGCACTTTCGCGTTAGGCCAATGGTCATGGGTAGATGCATGAGAATCCGAGGGTTTAGGTGTTGAAACCTGTGAATGCTAAAAGCCCAAAAAGGTTTTAAAATTAAAATTTTGATAAATTTATAAAATGACTAAAACTATAGATTTATAATCATTTTATGAATAAAATTGTTTCATGAGTATGCCATGTATCAATATGATTGAAGCATGGGTGAATGGTATAGATGAGTCAACCTAGTTTTATGAATGCTTAGTATTTTTTAGATAAATATAACCTACGTGTCCCGCCTTCTCTATTACTCTATTATATTTCTTTTCTCATCTTACTCCCCTCGAATGTAACTCAAGGTTTTTTATTTTGAATAAATATAAAAGTAGAAGATAGGAAATAGAATAGATACAAAGAGAAGACACCAAGGAATGAAGACATTCATGAAGAATTTGTAATACTTTTTCACCTAGGAATTGGCCCATTAGTCTCCTTATGGCTCGATGGGTCTAATATTAGAAATCCATTAATATTCATCGGTCCTTGAGTCATCCATGAGATGTATGAATGTGATGAGATCAATGTTAGTATGTATGATTAGGAATAATGTGATTATTGTTTAGTATGCATGCTAGGATGAGACCAACCTTATTAAATACTTTTAAAAAGAATATTAAATTAAATGTTTTTCAACATTATGAGATGAGAACTCGTTGGTTGTTGGCTTGTTGAGATAACTCAAGGTCACTTCTTCCTCAAGAGAAAAAAATCATGGGCCATGTGATGTCTTCGAATATTAGGTCTAACTTAAATGAGTTGTTAAGTTTGTTGAGATAACTCAAGGTCCAATAAACTTATAAGCAAAGATTGGTATTCATATAAGATGTGACAAGGATAAGGAATTGTCATATCAATGAAATTAGGAGTTACATTAGATGTAATTGGTAAGGAGTTACCTACCTAATCCTTCATGTATGGCTTGTTGAGATAACCCGAGGATAATGCATGTTAGAGGATAGGATCCTAACCCACTAGGAAAATGAATTGAAAATTTTTCTCGAGTACTATGTTGAAGGTTATAGAACTTGAAGAAAATAGTGAGAGCAAACATAGATCTTACTTCTTTAATTTATGTTTTGTTTTATGCAATCTAATTAACCAAACCGTAAGCTTTTCTACTTGTTAGATTACACAATATGATCGGCAACACGTCGATACGATCGATCATGAAGTAATGCCTTAATGGCATAAACTTTTTCGACTGGAAAATGAATTTGAGGATAGTCCTTCAACATGAGAAAATTCTCTATACGATAAAGAAAGCTCTTCCGGATGAGCCTTCTCCGGTTCAAGCTAAAGCTCATGAAGTATGGATCAAACATAGAGATGATGTGATCATCTGCTCGGAGCATCATGCTTGCTGCTATGACGTTGGAGTATAGATGCCAACACGAAGCTCACAAGCTTTTCATATCATAACAAGGCTCAAAAGCTTATTTGAGGAGCATACTAGGCATGAGCACTTTAAAATAGAAAGGAAGCTTTTTAGAGCCGGAATGGATGAGGGATCCAATGTCAAAAAGCATATCACAAAAATTATAGGCTATATCGATCGATTGGTCGAACTTGAAGTTAGAATGGATGCTGAATTATACATTGACCTAGTATTGTAATTGTTTCGTAATAGCTATGGACAATTCATCATAAACTTCAATATGATGTACATATAAAAGACTCTTGGAGAGATATTATCCATGTTAAGGGAAGCTCAGTCGAAAATTAACAAGAATAACAAAAGCTCTATACTTGTAGTTAATAAGGGAAAATGTGTAGTAAAGAGCAAGAAAAAGCCCAAAAAGAAGAAGAAGTCTTCAACTCGCACCTACGAAGGAGTGAAAAAGGTCGAGGCTCAAAATAGCTCAAATGATGCAATTTGCTTTTGTTGCAATAAGAAAGGGCATTGGAAGCGTAAGCTGCAAGGAGTACCTAGAAAGGATGCAAAAGAAGAGTTCTACCACCACCTCGGTATTTATGTTATCAATGTTAATCCTTGTATTTCTAAATTGCACCTCATGAGTATATAATACTAAAGGTAGTGTTTATATTTTTTAAATGTATAGGAGCTTAAAAAAAGGAAGGAAAATAGCTTCAAAGGAGAATATCTACATAACCACAATGGATCAAAGAGTTGGACCATTAGATATGGATATTAATGAGCTAGCACTACCATGTTGGAATGTGCTACGACTCAATCATTATTATTTTAGTAGAGACTAAAGATCTTATTTTCATTTTTTATTTTGAATAAATATTTCATTTTTAAGAATAATAGTTAGTTTTAAGAATGAAGTTTTATGAAAATATTTTGATAATGATTATATGCATTAAACGTAACTCTCAAATATATAACATAAATACTAGAAGACTCAAATAATCTAAATAAACATTAATTAGTAAGCAATATCAAACTTAATCATATAAGCAAGAATCCCATATCCAACCTACTTATACAAAAGGATATTTAGAATCATTAGATGATGTCTAAGGAATCTTATTTACTTGAAAAAAGGACATGTATCCCCTTTTAGTTGAAAAGGAGAAAGAGTTACTAATCAATGTAGTCCTTATACATAAGAATGTATACGGGCCTATGTTCACCCTAGCAAGAGGAGAACATACATGTTACATAACCATTAATGATAATGGATCATGTTATGATTATAAGACACAAGTTTAAAACATTTAAAATGTTTAAAAGTTTAGACTTAAAAAGTCATAAGATGAATTGGCAAGAGTTTTAAAGCATCTCAATTAGATCGAGGAGTCGAATACTTAAATGCTAGAATGTTAGATCACCTAAAAAAGAATGAGATTCCGTATGGACATCACATGTTAGATATGATCGATCCATGATGAGTCGAATTAATATCCCTAATTATGAATGAATACTCCTTACTACAACCTTTGAAATGAATAGAATTCTAATCTATTGAAGATAAATCACATATGAGATATAGGAAGGAAAGGAAAATAAGTTAATCTTCTCTTAAAGATTTAAGGCTATAAAATGTACGTCAAAGGGTTTGATAAAGATAAAATGAAGCCTAAAATCAATAAAGTGTTAGATTGTGATATATCCTAAAATACGATTAGGATGTAAATATCTTACCACTAGAACAAATTTTTGTTCCTTACTAAGCACACTATGTTCCTTGGGAAGGAATTTATGGATGTTAAAAATAGTGGAAGAAAATTTAAACTCAATAAGATTTGAGTAAAATCATAAATTAACATTTTAATAAAGGAATCCTAAAGTAGGATGATTACAAAGAGTTGTAACTCTCTCATAAATAAAAACACAAGAATTTCAAAAGTTCAAAGTAAATTCATCAAAAAGACAAAACAGATTTGTTCCTTTCATCTTAACACATTGTGATGTGAGTCCTAAAATGGATGACAAAGCTAATAACTTTGAAATGACAATATTAGACATTGATTCCTATAAAAGGCAAAAGGGATGTTACTTGACGGACCCTAATGGTTCCCAAGAACATGCAAATAAGATTTGCAAGAGAGCTAAGGTCTATTAATAAGACTTAAGCATGCCTCTAGGAATACAAATCCATGTTTTATGGAATGATCAAAGAGTTTTATTATTCATCAAAACAAAGATAAACCCTAGGTATATAAGAAGCTAGTGGGAGCCTACCAAGTCAAGGCTATTCGACACAAAATCATACCTCAACCATAACATCATGTTGCAAAAAACAGATTACGGAATCTAGAAGGAATTTCCTTAGGATGACATGTGAGAGGAACCTACAATCTAAGAGTATAGATCTATAAAGATAGATCACTTAGAATGTGATGATTCTCCCAAGGTAGTTACAATGACATGATACTAAAATGTTTAGTATAGAAAAATTAATGAAAGTTTAGTTCCAATGTGATATAGCTAATGATCGATAACAAAGGATCCATAGTACTAGCTAAGGAACCAAGGTCTCATCAACGGTTTAAGCAAGTACTACAATACTATCACTTGATTATAGTGATAAAAGGGTTATGGTAGCATAAGGATTGAAAAGAACCACATTACGATAACATAGTTGACCCCACACTAAGCCCTCATCATAGACAAAGCATCCGAACCTCACTCTATTATCGAGGCTAAGAGACATGGCTAGTTGGCTCTAGCGTAAGTAGGAGATTGTTAGAATTGATACCCAAGATCCAACCATGCTTGGATAGGCCCAAGTTAATGTATTATTGCATCGTTTAATAAAGAAGTCATTCTATTAACTCTTATGTTTACATGTTGATAAATTCATTAGAGTTAGATAGAAGTCCTTATGCTATGCATTTGTAATAATGATTGATCGAAAGATGTGAGATAAACACTAATGCACATAAATGATATCATTAAATATCCCGAGTCGTAACATTATCAAAAATGAACATTGGCAATATGCGAATAGACTTGTGAGTGCTATGCTCATGCTATATGATAGTATTAGGAGATCTCATACCTATTGGCATGGTGATACCAAAGCAAGCACTTAGATGATTTATGTTAGAAAACATATCACTAGACTTGACTCGTCATGAGAACCCATTTGGTTTTAGTCTATAGGAATCTCATACAAGATGGGTACAAATGGTCCTTAGACTTGAAGTCATCACGGTTATCTCATTGAAAAACTTATGCACTTTGACACTCATTTCGACGAGACCCATTAATGGGTTATATGTGGGTGATTCATTAGGTGCATTTAATCCAATGGAGATAGGTGTATGAATAAGATAGGACATATCATTCCTTATATGCTAAAAGAGTTATCACATTGCACTTGGATAAATATCTACTCAAGAAATCTGTAGCCACAATAGGAGTACACCAATAGAGCATAGTTGGTTTACTCTAAGAGCTTAGATATTTGGGAATTGAAGAAAACTTATGTTATTATAATTGAATAAGACTAATAACCAAGTTCGAGATCACACTTGTGATAAGTTGACATGAGGACTGAATTGTATGGTAACCATGCTCATGAAAGGTAATAATGGATTAACTAATTCTCCCGAAGAATTGGATAGTTATGATACCTTACTAGAGGCCAATCTTGATTTATGTATCAAGAGATAAAAGAGGAGTCTTTTATTCTTGATACATTGCCAACATATCTAGGAGCATGTTGAGTCACACACATAAGTTTAAGTATTCACATTACAAATGACAAGCAAAGATATTGGAAAAATTTTCCAATTATAAAAGTTTCTTCTTTTAGAAAGAGTTTCCAAAATAGAAAGTTTCCTATTTTAGAAATTGGTTTCCTAATTTGGAAGTTAGTTTCAAATTTGGAAATAAAGAAGCTAAAAAGAAAGGAGTTTCCTAATTTAGGTTAAAGGGTATTTTGAGAAATTAATTCCTAATGTGGACCTCGCCAAAATAATCTAAGAATATTTATTTAGATAATCCAAATAAATTAATTGGGCTAAAATAGTTTTGACCCATTAGATTTAATTAAAAGACTTAAAGATAATTTTGGTGGGTAGATAAACATCAACCTTATTGGATAAGGATGAATGTTTTAAAGATAAACATTAACCTTATTAGATAAGGTTGAATATTTTAAAAGATAATAATCAAGTAGTCCACATTATATTTGGATTATCTAAATGGGTCAAAACTATCATGGAGGATAAGGAAGCAATAACCTTGAGTCCTTTATGGACTCAAAGTCGCCACTCTCCTTATCCTTGGAGGACAAGGAAACTCTCCCCTTATATATAGAAAGAGAGGTGCAACAAGGATAGATTGAATGACCTAATAGAGTATTTCGACCAATAAAAAAGAAAATGAGAGAATTTCGACTAAAAGAAAAAGAAGAAGGAGAAATTTTGGCTAGCCTCCTAAAATAAGTTAGCGCACACGACCAAGAGAGAAAATAAAGGAGAAAATAATTTTCTCCTAAACCTTAGTAAGAAATGCTCTTTCTTCCTTGTTTAAGGTTATCGCAAAGATGCCCGGGATTGATTTCTAGAGGAAATACTTAATTAGAAAAAAGTGGAGTTAGCATCTCATTAATTTTGAGTGCTTCTTAGTGGATACTTGAGTCGCGTGGATCATCAATAGAGGTTGGATACTTAGACGGCTAATTAAAGAAAAGGAATTTGGATCCGTGCTACAAGAGGTAATCCTTTACTTTAGCTTATTATTCATGTATGTATGATTAGTAGATTCAACGACATGATCTTGGGACCTTAGATAGAGAAAACTTTTTTATTTATGCTCGTACCTCCATAAGATGCATGATCCTTCAGTAGATGCTTTAAGTATAAAGTTAATGGAAGCCTTATAGGTAGAAATTATTAGAGATATGGAAGGACTTCGGTTAGAGGTTGTGCCAAGAGGAACTAGTAATGGTTTACCGAGTGCACTAGTGCTAAAACTAGATTCGAGACAAAGAATTATGAAAAGACAATTATGAGATGATGAGTTATTGAAGATTTAGTAGGAAGTCGATGATTAATGATGTTTAATTATATGAAAGGTTGGTTTAACATGAACATAAATGTTTAATTCCAAAATACTCCATGATTATGTAAAGTGAAAGTTTCAACTAAGATGGATACTTAAGGTTAATAATTCCATGAAATTATGGTGGATTGATATTTGTTAAATTGTTTAAGGATGAACATATGTTATAGTTGCTTGATTTATGCTTTATTGCATGAGATGGATTTTCCTTGAATGTTTCAGCCAAATGTTATTTTTTTCATGGTTTATGGCATTTTTTTGAATCAATGATAAATTCATGCGTGCAATGAGTTATTAAGTATATGTTTATGTTTACAAATTTATACTACTTGTACATATTGTTAGTGCGTGCATACTTATGGAAAGGATGAAGGTGATGCATTTATTGCATGCATTTCATGTCATAATCATGAAAGGATTTTTCTTCGGGATTTTCAAAGGAAAAAGAAAAGAAAAAAAAATGGCATGTTTTTCAAAGGAAATGGCTAGGTATCTTCAAAAAGAATTGCAAGAGGAATGATCACCCTCTTGTAAGGAAAAGGAAAATAAAATGAAAATGAAAATGAGAAAGAGAAGATGCCTAGTACTTTAGTGATTTTTTATAATTGCATATTTTAAAAAAAGCATCAATTATATACACAATTAGTAGGATGCCCTCGAAGAGAAAAATGAAATTCAAAAGTAACGAAAAGAATTTTTAATTCCATCATGTGCATTACATGCATGTATTAAATTATTGAGCATAGCTCACCTTTTTCTTTTTGTGAGGTAGGTGAGAAAAATACTAAATGATGGTGTACTTTGAAGTAATGGTTGTTGTCGAGCAAAATCCAACTTGTCGTCGTGTGTACTTAAAATATGAATGTGAGTTCGAGAGCTTTAAACTTTCATTTTTATCATGTTTTTGGACCTTAGTATGTGTACCGGGATTAATACTTTTGGTTTGTAAAATAATACTACAATTAGGATGATTCTAAATAATAAATAAATAAATATATGGGTGCTTAGGAGTAGAAAATTTTGGTTTATGCTTGAAATTAATGGTTGGTTAAATCAATTTGAATTAAATCCAAGTTGATAAATGGATTCAAAAAGGGATTAAATTTGGATTAAATGGGAACTTACTAATTAAAGGGTTAAATAGATTAATTGACTTAAAACTATCATTTGATTTAATTGGCATGAACTAATCAAAGTTAATTGGTAAGAAATAGTTGAATTTAATCAATATGAAATAATTAAATTTAATCGGAACAAATAATTGAATTTTTGTTTCTATTAAAAACAGACCTTCAATAGGCTCGAGTACTTTATTTGGCTTCCAATTGGCTAAATAAATAATTTTTTACCATACCAATTAATTGAACTTTTAGTTCTAAGGGATTTCTACTCAATAGGCTAATTGAATTTAATCAATATGGAATAACTGAATTTAATTATAACAAGTAATTGAATTGGTTTTTTTATTAAAAATAGCCTACAATAGGCTTATTACTTTATTTGGCTTTCAATGGGCTAAATAAAGAATTTTTCATCAAGTCAATTAATTGAACTTTTAGTTCTAAGGGATTTCCACTAAATTGGTAATACCATCAACTAAGAATTAAGTTAATTATTAAATGGAATATGATAGCTAATTAAATATGACCAAAGGGATTATTTTTCAAATAATTCAAATTTTGGAGAGTATAATGGGATTTTTGTTTAATTGATTTACTAAGTTAAAAAAGATTAAATTGATTATTTCATAATATTGACTAAATTAATTAATCTGAATTTTATGTTAATTAATTAAAGAAAATTAAAGGGGCAAATTTTTTCATTTTAATTCAAAATATTTAAATGGGATTTTATAGATATAAATTTTTACGTATATTTTTTGAGTAAATAGTTCCACACAATTTATTAAGAATAGTTGATATTAAATTTTTAAGTCATAATAATTATTTGCTTAAGTGAATTTATTTTAGAAAAATTTTATACCTAATTTTAATTAAAGAATGGATCTAATTAATTACATTAAATGAGCTTCCACACCAAATATTATTTAATTAGATAGTAAAAAGAGAACGAGGCTTGATGTCTTCCATTCATTGCGCTAGAAATGTAAGGCATCACTAGTAATATTTTTGACCTATTTAGGTTCTAAATCGGGGGTGTTACATTATTTGTAGTGCTTTAGAGCTTAGTAGCACTAATTCTCTACCTCGTTCCACTATACTTCGAGTTAGGTTACGAGTCGTTCCCATAAGAATGTTCAAGATGATGATTCAAAGAGTTCATTGACATTTGAGAATATAACATCATCAAAATCCATAATGAACATTCATTTATGAGAGAGCACGATCTAAAAGACAACGTAAAAGAAAATTTTCGGTGCATGTAAATACATAGTAATAAAGTTTCAAAATTTGACGAGTTTTTGTAATGATATTACATACAAAGGCATATAAAACATCTTCAAGTAGCTAATAGAAGAGAGAGAAATAAGCAACAAGCACATGTTGTAGGGAGGGAGTTTTGAAAAGCAAAAAGGTGAACAAAACGAGCATACAATTGGCAAAAATGTTCCTAAAAGGAATGGTAAGTCTTGCATATGGGGCAATAAATTCTACAAAAGTAATTGTTCTACTATGACCAAAAACCTTTCTACATTAGCCTTGCAAATGTAGCAAAGCCTAAAATATATGATTTAAATGTATACAATCGATCAAAGGAAAAAAAAACATTGGTTCATAATTTAATCATAACCAATTAGTAATTATTTAAAATAGAAGACCTAAATTTCGGGGGAAAAAAAGGAACTACAAAATTAAAGGAGGAGAAAAAGATGAAGAGTGCATAATAATAGATTGCAAAAAAAAAAAAAAAAAAAAAAAAAAAAAAAACATGTTATTCGTTGGAACCAAACGAAGAAGAGCAATGCAAATAAAAAGGAACACATGAATAAAACCAAAACATTTTTTTTTTTACAAAAACAATATATGAAAAAAAAACCAAAAATTTAATAAGGACGACAAAAAGATAAATTGAAGCAAAAAAGGACAACAAGCAATAAATGTATGCAAACGGGAGAAAAGAAAATAGAAGATAGCAATGCACAAAGATGAAGTTATCCCATCCAAGGATGAGAACAAAGTAGGAGAAAGGTGCATTAGTAGTAGGCAAATTGGGGTAGGATAGAAGATGTGTAATCTACAACGGAAAGTGGTCAACAACAAAAGCAAACTATTTCAATATTAAAACAAAAACAAGACTTTAATAATCATATTACAAAATAAAATGTAAAATATTATCTTCATTAATATAATATAAAACATGAAACTACATGCAAAAGGGTGATATGATCATGGGGAGTCGAATTATATAGAATTAAATTGATTACTCCATGAAGAAAATTAGGCTATAAAAAATTTACATGGCCCAATTTGCATGAAAATGTGTTTTAAAATGAGTCAAAGCTTGGTATATAGGCTAAAATTAATGATCCTATAACATAAATTAAATTTGGATCAATATAGGTTGATTCAATTGTCATTTAGGTCGAGAGGAATGCATGCTGATTGGGTTGTGGGCTTCCTAATGCTAAACAAAGCATCTTATTAGTGTAGGTGCCCAAGATCCAACCATGTTTGGATGGGCTTGAGTTAATATATCGGTGCATTTGTTTATTTTAATAATAATAAAGAAGGCATTCTTAAAATTCTTGTGTTTTATATTTATAAATTTAGTAGAATTAGATAGAAGTCCTTATGATATGTATTTACAATAGTGATTGATCGAAATATGTGCATATAAATAATATCATTAAACATCCCAAGTCGTAGCATTATCAAGAATGGACATAGACTATATATGGATAGACTTGTGAATGTTATTATCATCTATATGATAGTAGTAAGAGATCTCATACCGATTGACATGGTGATGCCAAAGTAAGCAATTAGATGATTTATGTTAGAGAACATATCACTGGACTTGACTCGTCATAAGAAACCATTTGATTTTAGTCTATGGAAATCTCATATAAGATGAGTATAATGGTCCTTAGACTTGAAGTTATCATGGTTGTCTCATTAGAAGACTTATGCACTTTTACACTCATTTTGATGGACCCATTAAATGATTTACACATGCGTGATTCATTGGGTGCACTAGGAATCTAATGGATGTAGGTGTATGTCTAAGATATGATATGTCATTCTTTGTATGCTAAAGGTGTTATCACATTACACTTCGATAAATGTCTACTCGAGAAATCTATGGCCACGGTAGCAGTACACCAATAGAGCATAGTTGGTTTACTCTAAGAGCTAAGACATTTTAAAATCGAAGAAAACTTGTATAATCATAACCAAACAAGACTTATAACTAAGTCAAGATCACACTGTGATAAGTTGACATGAGGACTAAATTGTATGATAACCATGCTCATGAAAAGTAATAATGGATTAATTAATCCTCCTAGAAAATTATGTAATCATGATATATTGCTAGAGGCCAATCTTGATTTATGTGTCAAGAGATAAAAGAGGAGTCTTTTTTTCTTAATACATTGTCAATATATCTAGGAGCCTATTAATTCACAAGCATAACTTTAAGTATTCACATGATGAATATGAAGCAAAGACATTGCAAAAGTTTTCAATTTTGAAAGTTTCTTATTTTGGAAATGGTTTCCAAAATGGAAAGTTTCCTTAATTAGGAAGTTTTCTTAATCGGAAAGTTTTCTATTTTAGAAATTAGTTTTCTAATTTAGAAGTTAGTTCCAAATTTAAAAATAAATAACCTAAAATGGACATGAGTTTCCTAATTTGGGTTCAAGGATATTTTAGAAAATTATTTCCTAATGTGGACCCGTCTAAAATAATCTAAAAATATTTATTTGGATAATGCAAATAAATTAATTGGGCTAAAATAGTTTTTTGCCCATTAGGTTTAATTAAAGTCTTAATATTTTTCTGTGGAAGGATAAACACCAACCTTATTATATAAGGATGAATGTTTTAAAGATAACGATCAAAAGTCCACATGTCAAATAAACTCCTAATTGTTGAAGGATAAGAAAACAACAACCATAAGTCAAATTAAAACTTATTTGCCGCCCCTCTCCTTGCCCTTGGAGGAGAAGCGTGGCATAAAGAGGGTTTTTTGGGAGAGAAAATTCGACCAACACAAGAAAAAACAAAAGGGAAAAATTTGGCAAACTTTAAAATTACTTGGGAATTAGAGACGAGAAAAAGCAAACACGGTGGGGGACACTGCAGTTTGATTTATATTTAATTAACTAATTAGGTTAATTTTGATTAATTATTTGATTTGATTCAAATTTAATTATTTAATTTTTTTATAATTTATTAATTATTAATTTATTGATTAATTATTTAAATTGTTATTTTTTAAAATTGTTCGGTTAATTCGCTAATTAAATATCAGTTTAATTTAGGTTTAATAAATTACTTAGGTTAACTTTAATTATTTGTTAATTTGTTGATTACTTTTTTAACTTATTAGTTTTTTTTTCTAATTTTTATTTTAATATGTTAATTAGTTGTTAGTTTGATTTAGGTTTAATTAATTAATTAGATTAATTTTGATTAATTGGTTGATTTTATTTAGGTTTAATTAATTAATGAGGTTAATTTTGATTAATTGGTTGATTTGATTTGGGCTTAATTAATTAATAAGGTTAAATTTGATTAATTTGTTTATTTGATTAGTGTAAATTTGATTAATTGGTTTGTTTGATTTAGTTTTAATTAATTAATTAGGTTAATTTTGATTAATTGGTTGATTTGATTTATTTTTAATCAATTAATTTTCTTAATTTTGATTAATTGTTAATTTGTTGAGTAATTTGTTAAATTGTTATTTTTTGTTAATTGTTAGTTTAATTTGTTAATTAATTGATAGTTTGATTTATTTTAATTAATTAATTAGGTTAATTTTCATTCATTGGTTTATTTGATTTAGGTTCAATTAATTAATTAGTATAATTTTCATTAATTGTTATTTTATTGATTAATTTTTTAAATTGTTATTTTTGTAATTTTTTAGGCTAATTTTTTTAATTAATTTTTAGTTTGATTTAGGTTTAATTAATTAATTATTTTAATTTTGATTAAATTGTTAATTTTTAATTTTATTTATATTGGAAATTTTCAAGTAATTGTTAGTTAAATTTAATTAAGTTTGAATTACGATTAATTTGATTTTAGGTATAAATTTAATTAGATTTGAATTAAAATTTTCTTAGGTTAATTTGATTTAGGTTTAATTAATTAATTTGGTTAAATGTCATTAATTGGTTGATATGTAATTTTACTTACATTGGAAATTTTTAATTAAATGTTAGTTAAATTTAATCAAGTTTGATTTAGATTTAAATTTAATTAGGTTTGAATTAGAATTAATAAGGTTAATTTCATTTAGGTTTAATTAATTAATTAAGTTAAATTTGATTAATTGGTTGATGTTTAATTTTATTTGTATTAGAAATTATTAATTAATTGTTAGTTAAATTTAATTAGGTTAGAAATAGGGTTACTTTGATTCAATTAGCTTTAAAATTAATTAGGTTTGAATTAGAATTAATTAGGTTATTTGATTTAGGTTTAATTAATTAATTAAGTTAATTTTGATTAATTGGTTGATATTTAATTTTATTTGTATTGAAAATTATTAATTAATTGTTAGTTAAATTTAATTATGTTTGAATTTGAGTTAATTTGATTTTGGTGTATATATTTATTAAAATGTGCTTGAGATATGTCATTATGTATCAAACTCGAGGAGTCCGAGACCTTTGGGACTTAAGGAGAAATAAGGCTAGTTCAATTCTTTGCGATTGAGCTGGGAGGATGAGTTTGAGATTTAATTTCGATTGAGTATTCATGATAAGTGTTGGTCTCGATGTGCATAAATTGATTATTAGTTCATTTAATTTCAATGTTTGTTTGATCATTTGGAGTATCTATTAATTACAAAAGATGCAATTTACATAGGAGACTCTATCAAAATTTTAATGGATGTTTAGGAAAATTATTAATTAAATAAACATTTGTTGCCTTGGAATGTAGAAATAAAATAGTGGGAATGCGGGAACAAAATAACAAGGTCCGATCATGCATGGATGTATGTTAGGTATATCGATGGGTATTTTAATGATGATTTCGTGAATGGGGTTGAAGATTTTACTACATTTGCTATTACTCATCCTAAATGTATAGACAAAAAAAAAAGTTAAATTGTCCTTGTAATCAGCATAAGAATTAGAATAGAAATTTTAAAAAGGTTGAGACGAGTTAAATACCATCTAGTGAGTTAAAGTTTTGTACCTAGATATTATGATTGGATACACCATGGGGAAATTGACTTCAACGGTTATTTTGTGTCGGAAAATTTTCATAAAGGCGAATGAAATTGTAGTGAACCCCCAATCCATATCAAATAATGGTGATGGATGTAATTGTTTCATCATTTAATGAGTCTAGCATATACAAGGTGCTAAATCCGGACGTTCGAGCTTTTTATGACTTGTTGAATACGATGAACACAAAGATTCGACTTGCTTATGACAATCACTCATAATTTTTTTATGAATATACATCTATCACTATAATCTAAAATATATACTTATGATTTAATATTGTAATTATTTTAATAAGACAGGAGCATGTGCGATCAAGGCACGAAGCACCTGCTAAGGAGCGATAGAAGGATGATTCATCATCTCTATACATCGACATCTCTAAGATATATTTAGATGCTATAGAAGGGAAGAAGAAGTAGAAAGTCTACGACCTCGGATCACATGCATCCTAGTATTACTCTTCTAGCACCGACTCCTCCTTTGTCACTTCGCGATATCTTGGTGGTAATATCCGGAGGCTTTTACCACATACGAAGATAGGATCAAGCGAATGAAGATTACCATTCAGGAATAGCTAGTCAATTCAGCACTCTATAAAATTAGATGCAAGCAATGATGGAGTTGTTACGGGACCTATAGTAGACTCGTGTCCCTCCTACTAACTCCCCTCACAATCCAAAAGTCAATCATTTCTATTAATGCATAACGAGTTGAAAGATGATGTTGAAGATAATGAGAGCTAGATTTCTTATTTTTTAATATTTTTGTACATGTTAATGCATTTACATATTTATTTTATTTCAATTTATATTATTTTAATTTTATTAAATCATATATCATATTTTACTAAGGTGTTATTTTTGGTTATTTATTACTACCATTAACATTAAACGACCGTTAATTTATATTAAAAATTTCCTTCATTTAGTGACGAATTAGAGATCAAATTAATGATAAAACTTGCGCGGACACTAATATGGTCGCTAAATAGCGACAGATTTAGTGACGGATTTGCAAAAAACTTTAGCGAGAATAATTTAGCAACGAAAATTATATCGCTATATAGTGATGGAAAAATCCTTTGCTATTTTCCATTTTCTTATACCGATGGACAAAGGATAACCAAGAAAAATAAGAAAAAGCGACAAGAAAAAGAAGATAAGAGCAACCGAAGAAGACGAGAAGATAAGAACGACTCATGCAGAGCTATGAGAAGGCACAAAAGAGAGTAAAGGTAACAATGGTAGAAGTGTTACTACAAAAGCAAAAGAGGGCCAACTTTTTTAAAAAAAAAAAAGGAAAACCACTATTTAAAGAGAAGTCAAATGAATAAGACATCCGAATCTTATGGTACAGTTGAAGTGAAAGGGGCTTGTGTTTTAGAGTTTTTGTAACATATGTCATTGATAAATTTGAGTGCTAGTGTTAGAGAATAATATAAATTATATCCTAAAACCTCACCTAACAATTTAAGCTTTTGAGTGAGATAGTTATTTAACATGGTATCGTAGTCTTAATGACCAAACAGATCACGAGTTTAAATCTCACCATCCTCATTTATTTTCTAATCAATTAAGCTCAAGATAATGTGGGCTTGTGCAAATTTCAAGCCTAAAGGGCTTTCATTTAAGGGGGTGTTAGAGAATAATATAAATCATATCATAATGCTTCACCTAACAGACTTAAACTTTTGGGTGAGATGGTTCTTTAGTAATTAGAGATAATGTTTTGGTTTCATTAGTCTTGTTAAGAATCAAATAAGTAAAAGTACATGTCGCTAAGAGCTTAGATTCCTTTATCCATTACGGGTAGGTGCATTTGAGTGTCACACACTTTTGACTTTCACTTGAGGGAGTATGTTAAAGAATAACATAAATTATATCATGATACCTCATCTTACAGATTAAATTTTTGGATGAAATGATTCTTTGACAATTAGAGATCATGTTTCGGTTTTATTATGTTAACAATCAAATGAGTAAAAGTACATGTCGCTGAGAGTTGAGATTCCTTTGTCCATTACATATGGGTGCACTTTGTCCGTTACATATGGGTGCATTTGAGCTTCACACACAAGTAGAATAGGTTTAATTCATGCAATAGTAAGACAAGTCACCTTTATTCCCTGCAAGCGTGCGTCTTTAGAGTTGCATCATTATCTAATCAGTGTCTTGTTATATTCTACAACAATTTAAGAGAACAGCTTCTCTGTCTGATCCAAGAGTTAGCTACTTATGCTATAGGTAAGGGCTTCTAAAATGCTATTGAACAATTTCGTTGATGAAATCTCTTAGTGAGATTCCTCCAAAGAGGTAGGACATGCCAAGAGAATGGACTAACTTTTGAAGTGGATGAGGAATCCAAATAAAGCATTACCTCTGAAGCTGTCAATTGAGGAGCATTCTTCCTTAACATGTCCATGTGACCTGGATATGCTTCCCAATTATTGCTATTATTACTAGTTTGAAAATATCTTTCTAAAAGTTACCTAGACATTCCTCCTAATTGATTCTTCAATTTGTCTTTTTAATATTGTCCATGTCTTGCTCTGTGGATGGGAAATTCCTATTCGTTAACCCTAACATTAGATCTTTTACGTTTCACCTTTTATTGCCGATTGAAAAACAACCTCCGGAGAAGTATTTCCTTCAGTTTTATTTGCTTCATGTTTGTGCTATCAGGATAAACAACACATTGAGGCTTCTAAGATTTTGTTGCCGAAAGGCCCTTCACGTTCAAGTGAGGAGGTTTTTTTTTTTTTTACGAATTGGATTATATTCAAATAGAAATGCTGGCTACTGTATAGGAAATTAAAGAAGCCCAAATTTTAGACCTCATTGTGGTTAAATTAAACCCACGCTAACTATTGGCAGCAAGGAAAAGAACCTGTTAGGTTAATAATATCTTGTTTGAATGTTAACCTAGGGAATTTATTGGATGCTTTAACCCTGGTTGGTCTCAAATAAATTATAAAAGAAATTAGGCTACAAGCATTGCAGCGTTAGATGCAATGAGTAATCGCCTTAGTGAGTGCTTTATGCCTCTTCGTCTGTTTGTCTGAAATTTGGGAGCTATGTGCACAGTTCTTAGGATGGTTATAATGTGACATAGATCTTTGAAATTTTCCATCTAGATCAACCCTTCCATTCTTCTTGTGTAAGCCCTAGAGAGCCTTAGCCTTCTACATCTTTTATGCTTTTCATTTTAGCAGAAGCTAACGTCATGCATTTCTCTATGTATTGATGCTGATGATTGTTAACTATTGTGAGTTTGAAAAGCTTTTGCTTTAACAAGAGTGCCTTTTGTTGTCAACATAAAAAGAGGCCTTATTTTGAAAGAACATCTTAACCAAACTGCTTCCTTGCTTTCCATTGAGACTTCTGTCGATGAATTAAGAATATATATTTGTCGCATGGGTGAAGGAAAGGCCAAGATGCTCAACGTATGGACCGGACAGCAGAAAGTGATACTTGGGGGCCAGAGGATCAGTTGGTATGTCATAAGGTATGCTTGACCAAGCTTAGCTTATTCTTGGAGAAAACAGGAAGGCATCAGGATTTGAGCTATTGGACAAAAAACTTTCTGAATAAAAGTGCAATCCCCTTTTCCTAAAAGATCACAACACTCGTCTCTTCTTTGGTTCTTTTCTTTTTCTTTCTTTTTTAAGGAAATAAACCTTCTTAGTACAGAGTACAGGCCATTATTTCAAAATCAAGAATTGCTCTATAATGCCGACGGAAGGTTGCATGATCAAGGTACATACGGTGAATTGAATTATAAATCTGAGGGCACAGTAGAAGATTCTGTCTTCAAATTGTGATGCGAGCGGCCTTAGTTTGAAATTTTCCTATCATCACCACTGAACGTTATTATTAGGCAACTGAAATTAGATGTCACTAAACACATGCTTTTTTTGAAAAGGAATTACATCATGAACATGTCTTATGCTTAGATCCTCTAGCCAAACAAACCTTTTAGAGCACCAGTGAATTGAATCCGTGCTGAAACCTGCAAAATGTAGATTTCTTGGTGGAAAAAGTACCAATTGGCAACAAAGCAAGAATCTGGTGCCAATTATTGCCTAGTGGAGAATTTGATCAAAGCTCGATGATTGGGAGTATTAAAGTTGACAAGTGGCACAAACAAATAGCTCTGAAGCTTGAAAAGCTTCTGTACCGAAATTTCAGACAAGAAGGAGTCGTAATTTTAGATATTTAAAGTGAGGGCCTTGACTCTAGAGATTGTTGAGTTTCTGTGTGGCAGAACTTTATCATTCTCATATCCTTCGGAAAGTGAAAAAAGTGCAGTCTGCTTTAAAGAAAAAAGAAAGAACGCTTTTACATGTACTTCCATGAATTTGGCACTTCATATCCCTTCAGTCCAAAATTCAAGAAGATTCTGCGGGCGGAGAGCCAGATTTCAAATACCATATTTTTTATGACATGTTATTGAATTATTTGCAAAATAGGAGTATACGAACAAGATTAGGCAATAGCTTGTTTTCAAGAATAATTGACTTGATCTTTTTCTTCTTTAAGTAATGGCAGAGCCATAGTTCTAGCATTGACACTACTCTGGTTTTTGCATGTCTCTTGAGTTTTGGGGTAAGGACCCTGACTATTATGCGAAAGGCATCGCTAAATTTCCATGCTTCTGTATAGTGGAAGCTAAAAGGACTTGATTATACTAAAATTTTACGCAGGAGTTAAAATACATTACTCCTATGGGAAACAGAATGATGTCAAAATTCCTTTCAAGAATCAGTACCTTGTAATTCGTATTAAGAAACAGTTGATCTCTATCTGGTTTTGGATGGAACTTGGAAAGTTTGATTAAGTCGTCTGGCATACCTTATAGTCTATTTCATCTTCTAGGCTTGATGCTCTCTGCAAGTAGAACTAATTCATTTTCTGAACACTTTTTGACATAAACCTGTCATGCGCGGTCATTTGCTGAGAATTAAGTTTGACAGGGATAATCATTATGAACTCAATTCTGTGTTACAATGAATCTACAAGATGAAACTGCTAAACGTACCAAAGCATAGCATCAGAAGAAGTTGGATTTGTAATGCTAATTTCACAAATTGTTCTCTATGTCAATTGTCTGACTTAGTTTTTATTCATTTTCTCTGTCTACGAGTGCGTAGTTTCAAGATCACACATACAAGAATTTGGAGGTGATTTTTCTGCAACATTGTTCTGTATTGACTTTCACTAAAAATGTCACAACCAAATCTCCCTTCTTTTTCTCATGCAGACATGGACATGCTGCTGGTCCTCTCTGGTGGTGTAATTGGAATCTTCATAGGAGAAATAAAATTTGGCTCGTTCGATTCTATAGTAGTTTTACATCTAGCAGAAAAAGTGAATTTGAGAAGTAGCTCAGGGCCCTCCAGAAGTCAGAAAGCTCCTCCAACCTTAAAGAGTATACCAAAAACAAAAGCCATTTACTTAGCTAGAGAAGGTGCAAAGTATTTCCAGTGGATTCTCTAAGTCATCTATCTGATGTGGCTGAAGTTGGTCCTGTCCAAAAAGGTATAACAGGAAATACTTTTTTTTTTTCCTCTTTTGGAGAAAACAGCAATTTGAGTGTCTAATTGTTTTTTTTTTTTTAGTGTTCAATTGGTAAATCCCTTTCAATTGAGTGTCCGAACTTCGATTTATTTTTTTTTCTTTTTGATTACCCACAATCACCTGAAAAAATACCGATGCATCCTGAATAAACTACGTAGTGATAATTTTTAAATGAAACATGGTAAAAAGTAAATTCTTGGATTATTAAAAATAAATAAATATTTTGAGTGCAACCTATGATTATTTTTTTGTTTGAGTGTTCAATGATTGACTTTTTTTTCTCTATTTGGGTTCTTTCTGCCATCTAAGATTGAAAAATACTAACGTAATTGTAATCCATTGACACGTTGCAATCTTTAACCGACATGTGGTAAAAAGTGCATCCCACTCAAATTTATTGAGAAAAAATATAAAAGAAAATATTTGACAAGAATTAAAAAAAAAAATCAAAATCAATTACCACTACTTGAATGAATTTGAATTGTTTAAATGATGTAAGGATAAAACTCTTGGATCGTGCTAACATGTTTAGATGATGCTATCTTAAAAGTATTTTAAGAAATTAGTCAACAAATTAGTCGAGTTCATTTAGCTAATCCTAATTGTTTTTTTTTAAATTATTGCTAGATATTTTCTTTTCTAAAAGTTTTTTATTTTTTGTTTTTTTTAATAAATTTGAGTGAAACCTATTTTTATCACTTATCAGTTAAAAAATATCATATATTAATGGGTCTTGATCACATCAATATTTTCTAGTTTCAAGCGATTGATGGAACTCAAATAGAAAAAAAAAAAATCAAGCTTTGGCCAATCAAACAGACAATTAATATTATCAAATATTAGGCACTCAAATTATAATTTTTTCTAAAAGAGTTTTGATATTTTTTGAATAATCCAAGTGAGACACTTGAGACTAGAAAATGCTAATATGTTTGTGTTTTTACTTTTTGCTGGATGACTGTTCACATATAACACCAATATATTTTAGTTTTAGGTGATAATGGACACTCAAACAGCGGGGAAAAAAATTAGACACTCAAATTTTCTTTTTCCCTGCATATAATTATTTGATTGCTGCTGATGAAGCCGTCATTACTTTCGGTGACCATTTGAACCTTTTTTTTTTTTTTGTTTTCCCTTTCCCTATCAAATATTTGATGGTTAAATCACATTCAATTACCACGTAATTTTCGGAAAATGAAGATACTTGAATTTTTTTCTTTTTTCTTTTTTTCAACGTCAAAATTAATAGATATACAGGCATTTACAAACAGCAGCAGCTTTACTGTATTTAGCGAAACTACAAAAGAGCATATGATCCCATTGATCAAGACCAATTGGATATAGAAACATAGAGTACGCATCAGTACTATATCTTTAGTAATAAATAATACAATCCTCATCTAAGGAGATGTTTTTTTTTCTTTTGCTTCTTCTCACTGGATTCAGAACGATGGGACAATGCCATATCCTGTTTCTGCCACTAGTGATGAGGAGAACATCTGGTCCACTTCGACTTCTGCATCTGTTCTCTTCGCAAACCGGCCTTTTATCCGGGGTCTGGTCTCTGCATAGGCCTTCCTTGAGGCATACCTGATTGTCTTCTCAAACTTCCTTGTCTTCTTTTTCTCTCTGTATCTTAGGACTCTTGCCTCCCTGTCCATTGGACTAAGTTGAGATGGCACCTGGATAGGAGTGCTGGAGAAAAGATCGATTGTCTCTTTTGGAGGTCTTTGGTGCGAGATTGACATCTCGCTCATTGATGATTCTGGCACCACCCCAACATCCATGGATGACATGGATACCTAATTAAATGAATAGAGAAAACCAAATGTTTAGAACAATAAGAAAATTTCACCAAGTTAATTTTCAGGTTCTATCTTTATGGAACAGCACTAAATCCACAGGTCTCGTAAAATACATATTTTTGTTGGTTCTTTAGGAAGTTACAAGGAAACTAAAACTTCATTGAACCAAACCAAAAACGAAAGAACAAAAAATATATCAGTAAATTTCAAATAAACATTTTTAATAGATTTGAACTAAACTTCATATTCTGTTTATATAGAAGTACCAAGTTAATGATGTTAATCCTGAATCAATCACTTGGAAGAAAAAGGGAAGAATAATTAAACAAAAGGGCTCAAACACTTGCACCGTCAGATTCCATCCATCAAAGGAGAAAGTTAAAGGTAAAAGCAAAAGAGAGCTCATAAAGTGCAAAGAAATTATACGAAGATATACCCCCAGGACTTTTTTACAAATACAAGCAGGGTGAGTGGTAGAATATGATACCTTTAAGCTCTTTAATTGCGACATATAGAAAAGATTAGCTAGTAGGCATATGACCATACCATAAATAATACTAAAAGTAGTATGAAAACAGGTTTAGCTTGTTTAGTAACCTAATGATCAACAAAGACAGATTCAATTTCAGAAGCACCAAGGTCAATTAATAAATTGGAAACCATATATGCTACCCAACTTAAAAGGAACAATCATGTTTGAGAGTCGGAATTCAGTAATTTAACTTATGTATAAAGCTGCTGATTATAAAAATGAGTTGAAATTTTGAGACAACACTTAATTAGTTGCAACAGGTTGTGGACTAAATTAAGAAATTCCCTAAGAGCTCAAACCTCTTCCAGAGAAGTTCCTGTGATACCACTTTGTGTATGTATGGAAAAATAAATAAATAAAAATAAAATAAAATTAGTAAATGCTACTGTGAGTTATATGGAGAAAAGAAGAGCTTACACTTTGACTGATTGAACCATTGTAGCTGTAAGCAGATTTTGAGGGCTCATACTCCAATCCCAACTGAAAATGGTGATATTGCTGTTGCTGTTGCTGTTGATGATCCTTTCCTTCTCCATACTGAATTGGCACAACACTGTCACCCCCATAACTCTTCGGAGGACCACTGTAGCGTTGCTGATTATATTGATCAGGATATTGATTCTCAGCACATGAGTTGTAGTCCACAAGATCCAAATACTCATCCACCTCCCCACCAAACAAGAAGCCATTATTATTCTGGTTGTTGTTGTTGTTCTTCACAGGATTTAGCAGCAACCATGAAGCAGCCTCGTCTTCCTCCTCCTCACTAATTGTCTCTTCTCCCTCTTGTGTCATGAATCGATCTTCAGTGTCACCGTCTGCAGGCCCTTCTTGGGGACCATAAAGGCAGCCGGAAATGGGCAGAATTGGAACTCGCTGGTGGCGGCGGGCTAGTGGGTTTGCAGAATGGATTTCTGCATCACAGGTAGTACAGAGAGACGCCGCATCTGCCTTGCATAACAAGGCAGCCGGGGCACGCTCACACGCCTCGCACACCCACACCCGCTCATGGCGCGATGCGACCCGATTTGCAGCATGCACACGGGCATCGCACCCGGCACATAGGTATGCCGAATCAGCCCGGCAGTAGACAGTGCAAGCTGCTGCATGACACGTGTCACATACGCGTGCCCAATTGTTACCGCCGCCACCAGCACCAGTACTCTCCTCCTTCAACATTATTGCCTTTCTTTCTCCCTCAATTTCACTGCTTTTGAGCTAGCTAGCAATGAGTGTGTGAGTGAGCATTAGTTGCAAGGAGGGGGTAGTATACCTGTAGGAAAAAACACAAGTGGGGTCCGACAAAAGACTGGGAATGACACGTGGAAACAATTTAGTGGCTCAGAAAGTTGTTGCCTTATCTTATGGCTGGTTGAGTTATGAGGTAGGTCCCAGATGAGAGTCAGTCTATGTTTCTTCACTGTACGCTGCTTTGTCTTTTAGGATCCTTCTGGGAGTACAGGAAGATTTTGATACTCGCTTGCTCATGAACACACTTGTCACCATCCACCCCTTCTGGGTCCATCCTGTAATGGGTAAGATTCTGCATGTACACGTGTCCGTCAGAGAGCACAGGTTTCCCAGTTTTTTAGGAGGTTGAACATGTGAGGAGCACGTGGTACCATCCATTTCTTGAGATGGGAACTTTTTACGTTGTATGTGGACTCCTATATTGTTTTGTCTTTAAGAATGATGCTGCCTTTTGTCCTTGATCTCGTTGTGAGGAGAAGAAAAGGAAGAAAAGCAATAAATAGATGGTATAATTGTTTTGTGCATTGAAATCGGATTCATGCAAATCAAAATTGTTTTGATTGATGCAATGAATTTTTATACTTAAACTAGTTTGATAAATAAATATTGCTTTCATTATCAATCATAATTAAATTTTGACATGTTCATTGACTTGTGAAACAAAAGGCTAATTTTAATTGTTTTATGGATTGAAGATTTCATAATGGAAGACCTTTACAATTAATATTAAACAGCCAAAAAAAAAAAAGGTTGCGTTATTCCAATTCACAGCAAAGACAAACCTCGCTCTTGCCATATATATATATATATATATATATATATATATATATATATATATAAGGATAAAAACCTGTTTTTGTCCGAACCATGAATGGTCCACATACGACTTCAATTTCTCAGTGATTTGTGTGGACATCCAAATTGCGAGACAGAAATAAAAATAAAAATAAAAATCACCACTTAGTATCAAAGCTAATTTAAAAAAAAAAAATGTAAATAATTGTTTGGCTAAAAGATCATAAATAAGAGATTGGTTACATGAAAAGAAAATAACAATTATCATTCACTGTCCTCTTTGATGTAAGTTGCATCGCATATCATTCTAAACATTTATTTTTTATTTTATTACGCTAAATTGTTTGTATTTATTTGGACGTGCTAGTCATCAAATTAAAAAATTAATCATTCACAAAAGTTAAGTGATTTGGGATTTAGACTAACAAAAGACCTCTATCCTCACTTTGAAATAAAAAGACATTGAAAAGCAAGTTAAAACTCAATTGTTTTGCAAATCATAAAATCTCCACTCAAATCATAAGTAGAAAGGAAACTGTCATTTAGCATCGTAAAATCATAAAATAAAAAATCTCGACAATGACGCAATTTCATCATTCGGCATCATAAAGTCATAAAACAAACATCATTAGAAATGAGTGAGAGTTGAACTATCATTCAGCATTCAAAATCATAAAACCAAAAATCTCCATAACGAGTGAAAGGCGAACCATTATTCGATATCACAAATCATAAAATCAAACATATAAGCAACAAGTTGGAGACTAATCGTCATTCAATGTCACAAAATCATAAAAGAGTGGGACGTGAACCATCATTCGGCATTGCAAATCTTAAAATTAAAAATCTCGGCAATGAATAGGAGGAGGACTATCATTCGACATGGCAAAATCATAAAAACAAAAATCTCTATAATGAGTGGGAGGCAAACCGACATTTGACATCTCAAAATCAAAAAATCTTCACAATGAGCGAGAGGCAAGCTGTCGTTCGGCATTGCAAAAACAAAATATTATAAAATCACCACTCAAAACATAAGTGAGAAGCAAACTGTCATTTGATATCATAAAACTATAAAGTCATAAAATCACCACTTAAATTTAAGTGAGAATCAAATCATCATTCGGTATTGCGAAATTGTAAAATCATAAAATCACTACTCAAATCATAATTAGAAAGCAAACTGTCATTCAATATTATAAAATCATAAAATCATCAATCAAATCACAAGTGAGAAGTGAACCATCATCTTTTTATAGATCGTTTGATGTCCAACACAAAGTCGAGAAAAAAATATAATACAAATCATTTCTTAACATTTGTTTGATAACAAATGAAAATCAAACAAAAAATAATGATACAAATCACTTTCATTGATCGTTCATCAACGAATAAAAATCAAGTCAATATTGGTCAACGAATGAAAATCAAATCGATAACAACATCATAAATAATTTAAACATAAATTGTTAATCGACAAATGAAAATCAAGCCACATACATCATCATAAGTCATTTCGCACAAATCATACAATTTCAAAATCAATAAATCAATTATGTATAAAGGATCATATTAATAATCAATTCAAAACTTAATCACACCCAAACAATCACATAATCAAAGTTGCATCGGGATTGACATCCGTCCCGAATAATTCTTGAAATTAAATCACAATCTCATCCTTCTAACTCCATTATAATGTATTGAATCCATCCTTATTTCACCTAAACATATCCAATGAGTCTCAATCCCATTGGGTTTTATATACATTAGTATATCACATTACTTCAAATCATTTTCATAAGCAATCAAAATCATATGGAAAGCTAAAAATAATTTTGTAAAATGATAAAAGTAGTCAAAACTTACCTAGAAAAGTCACTAAAAATTTCTAAAATATCCTAAACTATTGTTAAAAAATTTCATAATGTCTCTGAGGCAGTTGATGTATTTGCCAAAGTACCCTTGTATGATAAAAATCCCAAGATAACCCTAAATTATGGTCGGAATCTCAAAATTGCCTATAGTGTGTGTGTGACATGCACAACCTTTATTTATGAAACTACCATTGGTCATCATCGTTTTCTACAATTAGCTTTTAGTCATCGTCGATCAAGTTTTCGACTTTCGTTTAGCACATGCTTTTGGAATAACTTGCTCTCATACCCTTCAAATCTTCGATAAAGGATGCGTTGAACACAACCAATTAGAAAAGAAGGATTGGTGATTGCAATTTTTGGCTAAATTCTTCTTCTTCTTCTAGTAAACTCGATCAAAAATTAAAGGTTTCAAAGCTATGATTATTCAAAGTCGATCTAAGATACTTGTTAAAGTATTATTTTAGCTTTCGATGAGGGAGATTTCGGTTAAAAAATCTAACAAAAGACCAAAGAATAAACTTTAACATAGTTGAGTTTCATGTTTGTTTTAGTCATTTTAGTGGCTCTTCCATTATGATCAACCACTATCGAGGGTAAATGAAGGCTTCTAAGCTGATGATGGTATGTTTTAGTGGTTTGGTTATCCTTCTTTGATTGAATTATAATGGTTTAAAGAGAGAGAGAGAGAGAGAGAGAGAGAGAGAGAGAGAGAGAGAGAGATAATTAAGAGAGAAAGAAATTCAATTTTTTTACTTGTCTTTATATATTTTTTACCACCCTATTTGAATTTTTATCATTTCTTATTTATACCTATCATAGAGGGCACACTTGTTGGGATCTAGTGAATTACTCTTTAGGAAAGATAGGGAATTAAGAAAAAGAAGTCGCCACTTAGTATTAGGAAAACTAGAAAAATCAAATGACTAGTCTACATAAAAATCTAGATAAGAGGTTGGTTATGAGTAGAAAAGAGTGAAATCATTGGTATCATATCCTACCTAAGGAAAGTTACATTACATACATATTGAATGTCAATATCTAGTCCTACTATGTGACGATTCTATGCCTATTTAAGTTAATTCATCTTATTAGAATAGATATTAAACTTAGCAAGAAAAAAAATAAGATGAAAAGAAGGTGCTTAAGGACATGACTTAAAGGTATGCATAAAGATATGACTTAAAGGTATACGCAAAGACATAGCTTAAAGATATGCACGAAGACACGACTCTAAGTTGTGCATCAAGACATGACTTAAAGATGTACGTGAAGACACGACTTAAAAGTATGCACAAAGATGTGGGTTAAAGGTATGCATGAAGACACAACTAAAAAAGATGCGTAATGTAACACCCCTATTCTAAAGGAGACAAAGAGTGTTATCGGTATGGCCTTACACCCATAAGATACAAGACACTAAGCCCTATGTCCTCGGTAAAATTATTTTGGTTTAAAGTTTAAGATCACCTTTTAGTTTATCACATTTATATTTAAAGCCAATAAGTTTCATTAAATGTAAATCCATTCCATAACCTCATAATTAATTTCACAAATGATAACCATTTCATTACCTCACATCATGTTTATACATTAACTTAGAAAAATGTAAATTGAGTTTACAAATCAAAGTGATTGAGCATGTAAGACATAGTTATTATTTAGCTTTTGAACTTTAAACTCATATATATAGTACATACTTTGGCAAACTCACTCGTTCACGACAATATCCTCGATGTGACAACATGTCTTTATGCATCATTAGCTTACTCGTACACCACAAGACAAACTATGAGCTAATGCTTATAAGTACAATCATACATGTATGTAAAAAAATACATTTTTCATGTTGTTGAAAAAAAAATTCTATCCTTATATGTACCCTACTGAATGTCTATATATTAATCCCTCATTGAAAAGCTGTTCTTTACAAAAAGCCATCTAAAAATTGTTTGATATTATTGAAGCCATGATCAATTCTCCCATCAATATATGTTAGTAAAGCCATTACTAATTCCCCTACTAACATTTTCTATAAAGACCATTTAGTATTAGTATAGCCATTATAAATTCCCTCATGAATACATCTATCCATGAATCTCACTAAGAGTTGATACCTTAAAAAGAGTTTATCATTCCCTTTGTAAGCCATCGTGTCCTCTTATCCTTATAAAGTGCATATGGTATTAGAGAGGCCATTATCAATTCTCCCACTAATACATGATAGCAAGGCCATTACTAATTCCTATACTAACATACTTTATAAGCCATATGGTATTAGTAAGGTCATTGCCAAGCTTCCTACCAATATCTCTTTTCTTGAAAACATATGCATGTCGTTTTCTTTGAATACGTAAAGACATGATGAAAACATTTTCATGGTGTTAATGCAATTAAAGTGTAAGATCTCAAATAAACATGTGAACATATAACCATCTAACTTCAAACAAACATGTAAACTCGAATCATTAAGTAATATCACAAGTGTTCAATCATCAATTAGACACGTGAACACATAACTAAGTAACATCAAGTAAGCTACACAAATTTGAACCCATCAAGTAATCCTCATAAGTATTCAATCGCTAAATAGACACTTAAACATGAAATTCTTAATCATTTATGACTTATGAAGAGTTGTGATTACACTTGTAATTAAGGTGTAAAACATCAAGTAATCATATCATCACAATGATCAATCATCAAATAAATACATAAACACATCAATGCTATAACATCTATGCCTTATGGTGAGGTGGGATGAGATTGCACTTAGTAATCATCAAGTAAAGTAAACACATGATTACTTAAACCCATCATTACTTACAATACGGATATCAAGTAAACACGTCATCAATAGTATTCATCCATCAAGTAAGCATATGAACACAAAACCATATAACATGTTTGTCTTATGATTACATTATCAAGTAAACAAATAAATATAATATCAACTAAACATAACTTCATAAGTGATCAATCATCAAGTAACATATAAACACAAAGTCCTATAACTTCTATGTCCGGTGGTGAGTTGAGACTGTACTTACCTTAGGATTTAGCTATTACCGAGAACATCCAAAAATTCTCAAAGATTTCACCATTCTCCCTTCTTTCAATCTCAACCAACTTTCTCTTCCTCTCGTCCAAACTTATTTTTCCTAGGAAAATTAATTTTCTCTCTTGTGTTTTTATGTTTTATAAGGTTAAAATATTACATAAATAACTTAGGAACTCTCCCTTTTAGTTCCCTTCTTGGTTAAAATTAGAAAGATTCAAGGCGACTAAAATTACCACATATATGGGATGCTTAAGCTAAGATATTTAGATATTTTTTCTAGATTTTTCTATATATGGGACACCTAATCAAGTAAGTTTTTTTAGATTAAAACATGTATAAAATAATAACCAAGCTTTATTTTTAGGTTATGACATGTATGGAACATTTAATTAAGTTATATCTCTAGGTCTCTCAAATTTGAAAATCTTAACAAAGTAGTCACCTTACTTTATCATTTGACTCACTGAAGTCCTCAATCTTTTAATTGTCACATTTGGATACCTTAGTCACTCACACACCCACAACACTTCGCAATGTGAACTTGCAATACCAAACATTTATCAATGTAAACATAAAGCATAACATGTACATGCTTAATAAATAAACACACAAGATACGGGAATGTTCAAAGTCTTGGGTGCTACATTCTCTCCTTCTTATAAAAATTTCATCCTTGGAATTTAACTTACTCAAATATATCCATATAATTCAATAAGTATCAATCATATTCATATAATTCATCAAGTAAACATAATAAATAATATTAATACACTTGTTAAACAACAAATAAGAGTTCACATTCAACAAAATTAAATACTTACATATTGACAATGTTATCGAAGTTTGAGTTTGCATGTATTATTTAGGTTTATAGAATTGTATTACTCGATATCGACTCTATATCCTTTCCAGCCTAAAAGAGGCAAAGAATATTACCGATAATGCCTCACATTTGTAGGATGCAAGAAACTAAGTCCTACGCACATTGAAATTATTTAGGTTTAAAGTTCAAGGACACCTTTAGTTTAACACACTTACATTTAAAGCCAATAAGTTTAACACACTTACTAATCATCAAGTAAAGTAAACACATAATTCATATCATAAGTCAAAAGCAACACAATCATGCTCAATTGCACACATCAAGACTCGTCACTCCTCTTAGATAAATCATTGAAATTAAATCTCATGCCTAGCCACTTTTGGCTCTATCACAAAGAATTTAACATCAATCCGATTTCTCTTCAAAAGTACCTATTGTCTTCAACTTTTTCGAGTTTGATAAACAACAACGTATCTAGGCATTTCAATTAGTATTTTCAATAACATCCATAATTAATTCAAATTAATCTATGAATTACATAAATTAAAATTCATCGATTTAGAGACTTACTTAGTAGCCAAGTAGGTTGTGATGAAGTTGCTATCGAGTGTGAAATGATTATAATGTTTTTTGGGGTTAGTTTTTATTTCTTCAATCTCGATAAAGATTGATTTAATTTCAATCCACCAAAAAGAAGGAATGGTTGCTTGTTATAAAAACTAAGGAGGTTGTTAAATATCCCTAGTCTACTACAAAATGACCCAAATGCCTCTAGGTTAAGAAAATGCATAATTACCCCTCAACATACTCGAATCTTTTACTTTTCAACATTCACTCTTTTGACCATTATTAGGAGAGTGAATGGTGCGGTTGGATTCATCTTAACCTCCTCTTTCAATTGGTGGTGGTTGTGTTAGTCATCACTTGCTTATGAAGGGAGATCGGTAATGATAAAGATCCGGCCTTCTTTATCTTTTCTTTTGGTTTTGATTCTAGTGATGGTGGTTGATTTTATGGCCTAAAATAAAGCAAAGATATCCCTAGGACTTGCTCGAAGCTTTGGTTGTTAGAATGTCTATTTTGATTAACAAATAGGGAAGAAATTGAGTAAGGGTCACGAGTCACTCGGGTTAATGTCATCGAGCTTTTCCTTTTTCTTCGACCATTCTCTATCATCGTTGTTGATAGAAAAGCTTTGTTAGGATAATGAGTTGTTTTTCTAAGAACATTTTGGCCCTCAATCCAATTGAAAAGCAATCGGTTTGGGAGGAATCCCACTTATTTGGTTTGGCGAGTTTGGATAGTTTAACGAGTTTTGGGTTCATTATGGATTGTTTGGTTTTCTCACTTTTTTTTAGAGTAGGAAACTTTTTTGTGGATAAAAAATAGTCCTACCCTTAAGAAAATAAATACGAAGGATGACGATGGGTGATCTTAGAGGGTTTTGGTTATTTTTAGAGAGGATGGTTGTTTCAAGGTTTTTCTTTTTTAGTGTAAAAGAAATGGTGGCTCCATCCCTTAGGTGAGAGAGAAAAAGATGTTATATAGTAAGATTTTAGGATTTTGGGTAAAAACCCAATTTGTCTCTCTTTTCCTATTTTTCTCAATTTTTAACATCATCTCTTCCTTTTTTGTTCAAATACATTTTCAATTGGGATTGTTTTCAATTGAGTCTCTAATTAAATTATCTTTTGGTCCTAATCTTTTATATTTTTTTAGTTAAACTCCAAATCTCAATTTTTCTTTATTTCTTTATTATTTATTATTTATTATTTTTCTTTATTTTTAACTCTTCCAAACTCATAAAAATAATAGAATTCCTAAAATAACCTAACCAAAAGGTAGTAATTCATAAAATTAAAAGGGGTTTAAAATTAGTGACAATAGTTTGCTCCTCTTTACAATGCTTTCGTTGTAAAGTCATTAAAAGGCTATTTTTTAAAATTTGCATAGAAGCTTTATGAAAAAAATTAAAATGGAAAAAGAAACAAATAAAACACAAGCAACAATCAAACAAAAGAAATAAACATTAAATTTGAGTGATAGCTCACTATTCTTAAATCACTAATTGATGTGAGAGACCATCCCTAAGGTCAAATAGATGACCTTTTTTTGGTTTTCGATTAATATTGGTAACCATTTCTAAGGTTAAACATGTGAACTTTCCTTTTCAAATCATAAATTAGATACTAAAACAGTATCATTCATAGAATAAGGCCCATTAAGAGATGGGCATGTCCACGTCTATCTTGCAATAATGATAAGATTACAAAAAGTAATTTTTTTTCTTGACTTAAGAAACATAAATCACACTTAGACAACTCAATCTCATTCTTTCAATTGGATTGCTTGCAACAATATTGAACTCAATATTTTTTGAGATATCAACTTTTAGTTTACTATAAATAGCTTTTTTGTCTTTAAATTTAATCATTATATGGTTACTTCTATCAATGTTCAAATATCGAATTTCTAAGCTATTATCCTTTCCTCTCATCGATTTTATTTACTCATGGTTGGTCTTATTACACTTGGATTTTCAACGAGGCTTAATTTTTTAATTTGATGACTTTTTCCTTTAAGTATTTTAAGTCTCGTGAATCATCATTCATCTTTTTATCTAAATCACTAAAGTGACCATGGCATGCCCCCTCCCAAGTGTCAATAGCGCTCATTCATCTATCATCCACCTTTCATTGCCATTGCTCACCATTCATCACTTATGTTCATCTCATCTTTGATATTTACAAATATCAAATTGATCATGTTGTAGGTCCCCAAGTATGATACTAATTGTTCAATTGTCATCCACCTTTCATTATCATTGCTCATAATTCATCTTATACATATATATTTGCACTTAATTTTGGAAATTAGTATTTAAACTTTCATAGAATTCTTATAAAATTATTTTTATTTATTTTGACTTTTATGGATTAAATCATACATTTCAATCATTTTTTTCAAAGCAAGTTGGATTATTCAAAAGAAATGATTGAGATGTTTATAAGAAAGTAATCTCATTCGGAAAGATGTTTGATTCATTTGGTCAAATACCAAAACATATAATATCATGATACAACCATCAAAGTGATCTTTACGTAGTCTAGATAAGCAAAATGTATTCGGATCACGTAATTTTTTTAAAAAGAAATAGTCTTTTTTGAAAGATGATTTGTCAAAAGTTGGCTTAGAGAGTAACATGTTCGAATGAATTTTATGAACTCAAAGAGTTTCATAGAAAATTACGCTCAAATGGGTGGTCTTACCTAGAAAGACTCAATTTATTTCTTTCTTACCTCCGATTCTTGGATGAAAACGCATAATTTAATGTCATAAATGATTATTTGTAATACACAAATAAGTCAAGTTTTAATCAAAAACATTTTTCTTCTTCTTCTCATTTGAAGCTAAAATTCATCAACACAAACTAGTTATCTTTGATTAGAAAGAGCTTTCATAAACACATCATGCAAGCTAAAACTTTGACTTATGAATAAAAAGATATAAAAAGCTCGGAAGGTATTTGAGGATATATAGATCCAAGATCACTTAATCATTCATCGAGATCACTTTAGGCATGCCTCCTTGACTTTATCACTTCCATAATTGGTTTCGGTTTTAACATCATTTGACACTTATAAAGAATCACATTAGGCTTGCTTGCTACTTTATTATCTCAACAAGTGATCTCATTTTCTAATCTTATCTCTCCTTTCATATTCTCTCTTGTCTTATATTTGACATTTCTAAACACTTTCCTATTTTTAAAACATGATAGAGGTTACTTTAGATATCACTCTTTTTTTCTTTTTCGTCTTAGTGCTTTTATTTTTTTTATTTTATTTCTCTTTGATCTTTTTCATTCACTTTCAAAGTTGTTTTAAGGGTTTTCTCAACAAGTTTTTTTTTTTTTTTTACGAACAATCATCATCATTTACTTTTTCATTCCTTTCGTAAGAGAATATCTATTATTATTCATGAGCTTTCAAAATTACCCCTAGTGTAAGGGGTGATCCTAGTCTAGGTCATCATCAAAAAAATTTTAAGAATCAAAGTTGGACAACAAAGGATAAGTTTTTGTTTGTAAAAATATATATGTCAAAAATAACCTTTCTTCATCTCAAATCTAATCTAGTTTAGGATGATAAGCTTTAGTTTCATTTCAAACCCATCATTAACTTATAGAGAAGAAGTGGTGGGTTAGGTGAGATCATGACCTAAATGTGTACTGCTTATCATTACTTAAAACATTAAATCACTTGGCTTTTTTTTTTTTTTTTTTTGTCTTAGGCATGAATGCATTGTCCTAGGTAAGAATATCCTCAAATGGTTTATCAATAATAGGAAAAAAAAAAAAGGTTTTTAATTTCAAAAAGAAAGATTAACCCTTAGTATTTGTACATCATATTTTGAAAATTGATCAATATTGAAATATTTTGAAGGAGTGCATTATTTTATTCATTTTGATTTGGATGATATAAAATGAAAAATGATATTTTCAAACAATCATCTCTTATTTTCAAATCAATAGAATACGCAAGGAAAGTAAAGTTTCTTTTTTATTCAAAGAAATGACCTAATCCATGAAAATTGCTATACTTTTTGAAAATAGAACTCAAAAATTTTATAAAATTAAATATTTTACTCATAAATCCAAGGCATATATACTTTTTTTTACAATTTATAAGCTTAAGACACTCTCACATTCATTATCATGCTCAATGTCTTCACAAATACTCATTATCTACCAATTCTTTCTTTAGTATAATCATAATCATCTAGTTTCTCAAATTGAAAGCTCGGCATTGCTCACACTAATAACCATTAAGACTATCACGAGATGTATGTTGACATAATGAACTTCACTCTTTTTTTTATGAGTCATGAATTCAAGTTTTAGATGCTAAGTAACTTCCAATGACATGCTTTATGATCTTTGTATTAATTATTCACTTCTTTTACATCGCTTAGGACAAATTGATTCATTTATCTTAATCATAGTCCATATTGGAAGAAAAAATTATAATGGCCAGAGATAAACATCATTAGTTGCAATGAGCAATAAAAAGTAGACCTTTGTTAACTGTGAATTACTTGGTTGAATTAAATTAGTAAGGCATAGACACTTGAGAATTTTGATGAATATGAGGGACATCTCAATTTCTTACAAGCTTTTTTGGGGAAAGAAGTGATGTTATGCTTCACTTAAAACCATGATACTAGATATTTGAACTACTAGGAGGGCATATGATGCTATCATTTAGCAATTTAGAAGACTTAGCAATGATGTTTGTGATCTTTTCCAAATATATATCATGATTTATTTTTAGAAAAATTCAATGAGATCATCAAGTTGAGATGAGAGATAACCTTTCAAGTACTCATAGTATCAAGATTCAAAAGCATAGGCAAAATGTGGTAACATGCTTT
Organism: Dovyalis caffra; assembly: GCA_963924115.1. Lineage (NCBI taxonomy): Eukaryota > Viridiplantae > Streptophyta > Magnoliopsida > Malpighiales > Salicaceae > Dovyalis > Dovyalis caffra. Next base: position 1,129,653 of record CAWUPB010000957.1, on the reverse strand, counting down.
TACTTGGTCAAATAAGGGGCTAGGTAAGCCATTATTGCTCGTAATCTTACGGTGTATCATCTTCCAAACTCATCATCAATTTTTGCTTCCATAAATATGCACCCTCATTTAGAGTTATTTGGGCATCAATATTGTGCTCCTTTATCACATCATTGACCATTCAAAAATTTCTTTCTTTTGGAATTGATCAACTAAGAATTAGATCATACGTACATTTCTTTAAACTCTTATCAATTTTTTGTCAAAAATAGGGATCTCGACTCGATTTATTCATCTTGGATACTTTTTACTCAAACTTCTTCATTTTTTTTTGGAGAAAAGCTAGAAAAAATTTTCTAGTATGAGTTGGAATTCTTTTATGAGTAGTGATAAGACTTGCCTAGATTTAACAATGACAAAGGCCCTCTTGGATAAATGAATGCCATTGGAAGAGAGAAAAATACATCAAAAGCTGCAGATAACATGAGTTAGTGGGAAGAAAGGATTGAGATGCATCTTGAAAGTAATTTGTCCAACTAGATTCTTGATAATTGGACTTTTCCCGATGAATCTAACCGAAAAGCTTTCTCAAGCAAACTATATAGGCATGATATCTCATTTTCAAGAACTTGCTTCGGTTGAAGGTTTTGATGGACTTAGATTTTTGTTTTCATAATTGGCTAAGCTTTGATGTGGTCAACTTTTTGAGGGATTTAAGCTTTCTTAAGTGCAATCTATATTTTTTATTCCTATGCAAAAAGTTAGGCGGTAAAATAAATATATCCTAAAAAATTGAATGGGATAAGGAGTAATCTTTATGGAGGGTTACAAAAGATTCATTTCAAATTCTTTGTACGTGAGGCTACTTATAGCAAGTTTAAAGATGTGATGAGCTACATCGGTAACCTTTCGGATGATTTGACTAATGCTTGGTTGAATTGAGTTTGAACTCTTTTATCATCCATCCTAAAATATCATGATCAAGTTTCTCGATCAAGATTTTAAACAAATCTAACTTACCTACTATTCTTAACAAAGAAGAAAGATCATAGGGTTTGGTTCAAGTCACTACACGAACATATAAGATCTTTCTAAGTCTAAAAAATGTATCTTTAGCCTAGTAAAGCATAATAGATTCATTTAGGGTTAATCATGAAAATATTAACAATCATGAAAATTATTGATTACCCATCATAAGATGGTAGCTAGCAAGCAATTTTGAGGTTTTGTTAGTGTTTATTTGAGGGAAAACTCATCGGGACACTACTACTAACTTCCTAGAACCTAAGGCAAATGTATATGACATTATATTTATGTAGTGGTGTGTGCAAGGGCATTACTCTATATCCGAGTCTTAGAAAATAAAAATAATAAACTAATAACTATAAGGTGCACACATAGAACAACAACACAAACAATATATATTCACAAAATGTACACATTCACACAACCCACAGTGATCACAACATATAAACACAAATAAATAGTAAAAAATAAACAAATTCACTCAAGAATCAATTACACAAAGATAGAAACATATCATATAACTAGAGATTTCATTCACATATGTATTCAAAACTTAACCCTAATATATTCATCATGGCCCGATGTTGGGGGTCCAATGAATTGATGTTTAGGAAAGATAAAAAATTAAGAAAAACAAAATTTGCCATTTAGTATTATAAAAATTAGAAAACCCGAATGATTGGTCTACATATAAATCTAGATAAGGAATTGCTTACGGATTGAAAAGATCATAAATTCCTACTACCACATCGTATCTAAGGTAGGCTACATTGCATACATGTTAAATGTCAATATCTAATCCACATACGTAACGAGTATATGCCTATTAAAGTGAATTCATCTAATTGATATGCATATTAAAATTAATAGAAATAAAAAAAATATTAAAAAAAAGGTGCATGAGAACATGACTTAAAGGTATATGCAAAGACATGGCATAAAAGCGTGTACAAAGGCACGACTTAAAGGTGTGCACGAAGACATGACTTTAAGGTATGCGGCAAGTCACAACATAAAGGTATACACAAAGACATGGCTAATAGGTATGCATGGGGACATGACTTAAAGGTATGTGTGAAGACATGACTTAAAGGAATACGCGACGACACGGCTTAAAGGTGTGCACAAAGATAAGACTTAAAGAGATATGTTGGGACCGAGACTTAAAGGTATGCACAAAGATAAGGCTGAGAGAGATGTATAGGGACATGACTTAAAGAAATGCATGATGACAAATTTAAAGAGGTTTATGATAACATGGCTTAAAAAGATATGTATGAAGACACAACTTAAAAGTGTGCGTAAAGACATGACTTAAAGAGATGTGTGGGGATAAGACTTAAAAGTATGCATGAAGACAAGGCTAAGAGAGATGTGTGGGGACATGACTTAAAGAAATGCATGATGACATAATTTAAAGACATGCATGATAACTTGGCTTAAAGAGATACGAGGCAACATGGCTTAAAGAGATGCATGAAAACATATCTTGATGAGATGCATGACAACATGATTTAAAGAAATGCATGGCAACATAGTTTAAAGAGATGCATGACAACATGGCTTAAAAAAATATATGACAACATGGCATAAATTGGAGAGTCATTAATGGTTTCAATCCATAAACATAAGATTTGGTGAGTCCCTAATGACTACGAGGCCTAAACACAAGATTTGGCAAGTTCTTAACGACTACAACCTATAAACATAAGATTTAGTGAGTCCCTAACAATTGCAACCTAAACACAATATTTAGCAAGTTCTTAATAAGCTGCGACCCATAAACACAAGATTTGGTGAGTTCTTAATGACTACAATTTATGAACATAAAATTTAACGATTTCTTAATGCATGTAATCGATAAAAACAAGATTTGGTGAGTCTTTAATGATTGTAGTCGTAAACATAAGATTTGATGAGTTCCTAACGAATACGGTCCATAAATACATTCAATTCGGATAGAGCATACAAATTATATATCATGAATATCACATTTTACAACCAAATCACATGGGTAATTCATATAATATCACATTTGCATCAATCATATAATAAGTCAAGAGCAACATAATCATGTTCAATTGAACACATACGGATCGATACACTATTGTAGAGCATTAAGTACCAACCTTATTTCTCCTCAAAAGTACTTAGAATCTTTGATCCTTTCGAGTTTGATATGCAATGGCGTATCTCAACACTTTGATTGGTACTTTCAATAATATCTATAATTAATTTAAAATAATTTATGAATTATATAAATTAAAATATGATGGTTTTAAAAACTCACCTTGGCAACCAAATAGCTTGGTCAAAGTTGATTTAATTGAGGCATGTTCAATCATTTTCTACTTGAAATGTGAAATGATTGTTGATTTAATTCATTCATTTGCTATCAAAGTGTTAAATGATTATAATGCTAGTTTGGGATCGGTTCTAATTTCCTCAATCCCGATGAAAATTGATTTAATTTCATTCAATTGAAAGGAGAAATGATTGCCGGTTGTAAAACCTAAGTAGGTCATTATAAAATGATCAAAATATCCATGGTCTACTGCAAAATACCTTAGATCCGGAAAATGATAGAATTGCCCATCGACAAACTTGAATTTTCCAATTGTCGGTGTTCTATCTTTTAGTCGCCATTAGGAGAGTAAAGGGTGGGCTGGATTTGTCTCAACCTCCTCTTATCGTTATTGATTGTTGTGTTGTTTATCTCCGCATATGGAGGGAGATCGACGGTAACAAAGATCTAGCCCCATCTCTTTTCTCTTTTGGCTTTGATTCTAATGATGATGGTTGATTTTAAGGCCTAAAATCGAGCCAAAGATGTCCTTAGGACTTGCTTAGAGCTTCATTTTGGTTGTTAAATTATCTATTTTAGCTGAAAAATGGGAAAGAAATTACGTGAGTCATGGGTCACTCAAGTCAACATCCACAAGCTTTTCCTCATTCTCCAGCCTTTCTTCGTCACCATCGCTAGTTGAGAAGCATTGTTAGGATAGTGGCACATTTTTTTGGGATGGTTTTAGCCTTCAATCTAGTTAGAAAGTGGCCACTTTGGAAGGAAACTAGTCATCGAGTCTAACGAATTTAGATAGTTCGACGAGTTTTGGGTTTCCTTAAGGGCTTTTTGGTTTTCTCACTTTTTTTAGGGTGTATAGCTTCTCTTTGGATAAAAATGATTCTATCCTAGAGATAATAAGTGTAGAGAATAGTGATGATCTTAAAAGGTTTTGGTTACTTTTAGAGATGATTGGTGTTTCAAGGTTTTTCTTTTTTGGTGTGAGAGAAATGATGACTCCCTCTCTTAGGTGAAAAAGGAAGAAATGTTATATAATAAGATTTTAGGATTTTAGGTAGAAGTCTAATTTGTCCTCTTTTTTTCCTCAATTTTTAACCTCATCTCTTCATTTTCTCTTCAAATACACTTTTTATTGGGATTGTTTTCAATTGGTTCTCCAATTAAATTCTTCTTGGTCATAATCTTTCATATTTTTTAAATTGGATCCCAAATTCTAATTTCTATTGATCCCCTTATTCTTTTTTATTCTTTTTAGTTTAATTTTTATTGATTTTTCTAAACTCATAAAAAAATCATGGGATTCTTAATAGAAGCTAACCAAAAGGTAAAAATTCATAAAATAAAAGAGCATCTAAAATTGAGTGACAACAATATCTACTTTGGAATGTGTATCTAAACACCTTTTTGTTTAAATGCATTTTTTCTAAGTTAATTTGTTTTGTTTGGATATCAGTGTTTTTTGTTAAAATATGGTTTTCTCGATCTTTTCTTATTTTCACTCATGAAAATAAAAAATAACACTCACGAAAATCTTTTTTTAAAAAAAAAACTTAGATTTTGAAAATGAGATAAATCAAATAAAATCTTTATTTCAACTTTTTTATTTTTTTTAAGAACTTCGTAAAAATAGAACGTCAAAGTTCATAGGAGTAAATTATAAATTAGTCCTTTTTATTTTGAAAAACAAATTATTTAGTTCTTTTTATTTCAAAAATTAATAATTTAATCCTCATGTTTTGAAATATACTTGTAATTTAGTCATTTTTACTCCTTTTTAATTTATTTTAATTTTTTATCTTAAGAAAGAAAAAAGAAAAGAAAATATGAAAAGATATGATGAGAAAATAAAAAAATTTATAAAATATTAATAATATTAAATTAAGTTTACGTAATATTGATTAAAAAATTAAATAATAAATTTTTAAATGATGGAGATTAATTATTATTATTGAAATTGGAGAGACTAATTTATAATTTACTCAGGTTCGGTTATAAAAAACGTGTATTCATTGGCTATCCTTTTCAAAGCAGTGACGATGTGGAACCAACCAAGTCCTTCGCCTAAACAGTAGAAGCTGACTCAGACAAACGTTGAGAGACATTCTTCGAGCCAATAAGACACTGCCAGTTAATCAGTGGCCGGATGAGGATGCACCACCACCACAAGCTTGTTGACCGTACAGAACTATTCTCATCCTTTCATGTAAAGCTTCTGGGTCCATTGAAAGGTTACAGATCACTTGCTGCCAAGCTTGATGTGCTGTTGTCTCTAGCCCTAGACATATCTACTTGGCCTCAATTTGGACAACTCCACTGCCTTGTGTCCTAATCAATTTTTTGGGTCATAATGGAGCACAACATCTCAGATGGGGAAGTCCTGCTGAGAGTTAATGACACAGTACATCATCAAATTTTCATACTATTGTATCGTAGTCAAACCTTGTAATTAATGCTCTCATTTCAAGAGCACTGCCATTTTTTTTTTTTTTTTGGTCTCAATTTAATTCCCAAATGCTTCAGATCAGCAAATTCTCAATTCAGTCATTTTGTCAGATTTCTTAATAGATTGTACCCAAATTTTACTAATGTGTAAACAAGCATGCCATGTGGCCCATGTGCACAATTTGAATGTGAAACTCAATTCTGAATTTTTTAAGACTTCAAAGATTAATTGAAACAAAAAAAATTTAGGAACTTAATTAAGATTTGGATTGTAAGTTGGAGGCTAAATTGAGGTTTCCAAAAAAAAAGGGGATTTCGGTCTAGGTGATTGAGTGATGCATCATGTAAACGTGATGGGGGAAAAAAAGGAAAAAGAAAAAAAGGGTTGTACATGCTTGAAGAGCACATATGAAAGTGAAAGTGACTACCTCAGGGGTCACAGTCGAGGTTATGGAATGAAAACACAAATTTGAGCATGTAATTGTCAATTTCTAGTGGTAGGGGATAAGCATCGAAATTTTGTCATGGCCCAGGACGTCCTAAGGAAAATGTATGGTTTGCCATAAGAGATTGATCACGTCCATTGTGATCTTCTGATTTTGATGTTGCTTATACTGTAGAAATGGAGAGGAAAAAAGAAATACTTCTATTCCAAAATAAACGATATAGATTTGATATACCATTTCAAGGAAAATCTTACTTGGAGGAGTTTATTTTATAAGGTCAGAGAGATTGAATCCTAATTAAAGATTTTTCCAGTTCTTGATGGTGTTTCAATTGGGGATGTACTTTTCTAATCCTTGATCACATTTAAAATTAATTAATATATTTGATGAAATTATTGTTGATCCAATGTTGACCCTATTCTTTCGAACAATTCCATAAGGATAGTTTTATCAAAACCAATAACGAAAAACAAAAGAATAAAAAGATTTAATACTCTTTCTATTTCAAAAATAGTGTCCATGTTTTCATTTTTCAAAATTGTTGTTTATTATAAATAAATAAATAAATCAAACTGTGAATTATTATTTTTTTCTCTTATATCCCTGATTATTATCCCATTAATTCTTTTAATCCAACAACTCTCTCTTTCATTCATATAAAATAAAATAAAATAAAGGATGGAAAGTACTTTGAACTTTGTCAAATATATTTTTTATGAAAAAAAGTAAAGTTGTTATAAAAAAATGACAACAATAGTAGAATAGAATTGAAGAGAAAGATGATAGAAAAATGAATTCACTATAAGATAAAGTGAATATAAGAGATAACAACTCCAAATAATCTCTCGATATTTATAAAATACTTGTATATCAACTAATGAATAATCAAGTCTATTTATAAGCTTCAAGATTAGGAAGAGAATTGAAAGAGACTATGAGCCATTAAAAAATGCATAAATAATTGAATAAATTACATCATCCTTTCAATTTCTCATATTGAATGGTGAATTGAATCACATAAGAGTGTGAATATGAAATGAACATTCATTATTTTCATTATTTCATAACACTCCCCTTAAATGTCCATCGTACAAGGAATATGCCTCTTTAAAACCTTACTAGGAAAAAATCTAGTGAAAAAAAAATCTCGGTGAAGGAAAAAGAGTATGATATTCCTTATACACATTAATCTCAATGTTAGGCTTCCCATGTTGAAAACATCATTTGAGATCTTTAAGACAATGTATTTTAATCTTGTGAATCATCTTCTCAAAAGTTGTAGTGTAGTGAATAAATCTGCTTGGATTGTCACTTGATTGAATTCTTCCTCTAATTGAATTATGCAAGTAGCATTATCTTCATACGATATTGTTTGAACTTCTTTTGCTAGTAGATAAATTGCATGTCTCTTGAGTATGACGAATCGTTGATCTTAACCAAACACATTCTCGATTTGCCTCATAAATTGGTATTTTTGCATGGTTTGAATATTTAGTAACTATAGTTTGTTTTATAAAACGTCATGATATAGTTGTATCATCAAGTGTAAATATATAACTCGCCTTCCATATACCTTGGGTGTGATTCGGTAAACCTTGCTCCGATACCATGTACGTAACACCCTCAACCTAAGACTTAAAAGGTTGAGAATATTATTGTCGTTAACCTATATTCGAAATGCAATGAATGCAAGCTAACAAGGCACTCGTGACTTAATTTCTAGAGTGAAATCGTGCCTTATAAATTTAATATTGATCGAGTAGGTCCTATACTTTAACTTAAAAGACGTTATAAATTTTTCGCGTTTGATCTATTTACTCGGATACTTGGAACTCGGATTCGAGGTTATTTGCTAGTTCAAATACTTTATTTACTAACTATTGTAATTCATTAAGATGTAATTCCTTATTATCAATTATTATTATATTACTTATTCTCTTTCATATTTACTATTCTTTTATTTAACAATTAATGAAGAAATTCTCTTAAATATTCAAGGATGCTAGCATGCAATGGACAATATAAAGTAACTACACTACTATCGGTACATTATCATTTTACGATCAATAATTCGGTTCTAACTACATTATTTTAAGGCACTACACTTACTTATTCATTGCTTCTAATATAATATAACACAAGCCTACTAATTCTATAACATGTAAGTCCATAGCTAGTACCGTAATAAAATCACATGTAGTATGTCCACTTGGATCCCGAAGCCCCATCCAAGGTATAACCGTCCGGTGCATTCCTCGGAAATCAACTCCATAGAGAAGTAAGCCATAATATCTTATTTATCTATACCACAAGAAACTACATGAGCTACGACTCGGTAAGTTAACGTATGCATGCGGTGTGCATGCATGTAGATGCATGTATAAAACACTTATATATATATATATATATATATATATATATGTAAGAAATCTTTTTTCTCATGTCATAAAACATCTCATAAACGATCGAAAATTCTTTTTTCTATTTTTGGACATGCTCCATTTAGGTACTTCGGGGTTTCCATAAGATATTTTTGACGAACCGGACTTGTCCACGGACGTGCCCTACCGAGCCTCTAAAAGTGTACGTCCGCATATGCTCGGTCTCGAACCATTACGACAATTGCTATCGGATAATCATGACATAAAATATATTTTCATGACTTAAAACATTATTCATGAGCTAAGCATACGTATGCAATTGCAATGAACCACCAAGTCTGTATGAATTCATGAATGATTACTTAAAATGGTTATGTAACCAAGTTATAAGAATCGACATAAAATTGGGCAACATAACGAGCATAGATAACATCAATCCAATATAAACTAACACGAGTCATCATTGGTACATCAATCATCATAACCTAATTCTCATCATCAATCACATTCAACCATAACCATTATTCATAACCTAATGCATTCATATAGAATTTGAAAGAACATAACCATAACATAAAGGAAGATTAATATTTTTGTTCCATTTCTTTGTTCATTAAACTTACCTTTCATTCTACTTTCCTAAATTCTTTTCCTTAGGTTCTTAATTATCTTTCCATATTCGTTCTTTACCAAATTAAGTATCACTTTATGTTCCAACCTAACTAGGTATTATTTCATTGATTTAGGAGGTTCAATTTTGGTTTGGGCCTTAATGGGCCTAAGACTCAACTTTTCCTAACCCAATTTTTCTTTAAATTTTTATGAGCCCTTTTCATTCTAAACCATCCTTTTACTATTTTTTTGAGTCCGAATCATCAAACTTAAGGTTTCAAACTTGATTTAAACCTAATTCTCCAAAATTTCCATTTAGGCCTAAACTTGAACTCTTTAAAATCCTAACGTTTTCTCCTCATTTTGTCCCACCATTTTAAAGCGAAGTAGCCTAGATATGTAAAAATTATAGAAATTAATTTAATTGAAGTTTGGGACTAAAATCTTATCCAAACCCGTATTGGGCCTTAATGGGTCGAAATTGGGCCCAACCCATATATCCCATTTTCTTCAATTTTTAGCAAATTTTTCATTTCTACTCATCAAGAAATGCTTATTCAAGTGTGAATGACCTGTCAAACCAGAATCAAATTGCTTTGAACTCAAACCCTAATTTGTTTAGTTTAGGCCAAATATAATTTCTAAAAATTAGTAGATTTTTCTTCAATTAAAGTATAATTTTTCATTCCTAAATATTAATTCATGCTCAAATAAGTTAGAATTAAGTGCCAAAATACCAATTAAATGAAATAATTCGAAACCCCAAATTTGGTTCATCAAGAACCCTAACCCTAATTTTTCTTAATTGAGCAATTAAATCCAATCAAGTAATTAAACATCAAATTAACTTGAAATTAAGCATGCTTGTGATGTAGGTGAGGTTAACTTACTTGATTAAGCTTCAAATTAACCTAGAAAAGGTAGGTTGCTTGAAAATTCTCTTCCTCTCCTTTCTCCCCCTAAATTTGTATTATCTCTTTTAATTTTCTCCTTGAGAGTATTCAGCCTCCAATCTCAAAATTGAAGCTTAATCTACTGATTTGGAGGGTCTAAAATTGGTTAGAATTATTTTGGGTAGTTTTTGAGTGAAAATTTTACAAGAGCTTCCTTTTTGTTTTTCAATTTTCCTTTCCTTTTTAATTTTTTCAGCATCCCTATTTATAGGAACATTTTGGATAATTGTTGAAATTATCTCCACCCTTAATTTGGATAAATCTCAGCCCTTAATTCAATTTCTAATCAATTCTTTTTATTTGGCTAAATGTTTTGCCATTTGTTGTTCTTTTTCTTTAAGCCTTCCATTTAGCTTAATTTCATCCACAAAATTTACTAGAAGTCAGAATTAATTAATTCTTTAGGTAAGCCAAAGTTGGAAGGAAAATGATAAATTTTGATCCTCCAAATTTCTAGACTTTTCCATAGCCTATTCTTTCCTAAATCTCTCTTTTATGAAAAACCTCACTTATAATCCTCCTTTTTTCCGTTTCTAGGACTAATTTTTGACCCTTAACATTCCTACATAATTTAATTTGGATTATTATACTTTTAATGTTATGCAATTGAGTCCCTAAGTTTATGTAATTTAGTCCCTACTTTTAAAATTCCTTACTATAATCTTTGAAAATCCAATTTATTTCCATAATAAATTAAAATATTTATTAATGGAGTTTATTTTAAATTTTCATAATTTTTGGACCTCATTTGATCCACTAAATTAATAATTTAGTGTGAAAATCACACGGTTTCCTATTAAAAATATTCCCTATACTTAATAAAATTAATTTAAATTTTCTAGGCACTCTCAAACATCCCATATGATTATTATATGCTCTTATAAAAATTTCATCATACTCTTAAGGTGCCTAATTAAATTCTTTACCTCTAAAAATACTATTTCAACATACCAAAATTCCAATAAAATATTCATAGCACATAATAAAATTCACCCAAGCACATAAAATAATTCAAAACCCCTCTAAAAGTTATTCTAAGTACACAAACTATTTTTCATTCATAAACAACATGCTTTAATTAATTATTTCATGAAAAAACTACTATTCATGTATCGTAAAATCAATAAAATATCCCTTAAGCATAGAAAAAATATTTTACCTATTATATATATTCATTGAAGTTCCTAAGGATAATTTTACACCTTTAAAATATGTTTTTCTTGTGTTTAATATTAAATTTTTATTTAATTTCAGTTTCGAGTAGGTACTAGGTTATTGCATATATATTATACCAATTTATTTTTAAAAAAGAAAAAAATCATCTTTTTAAATTTTATTTTAAAATTCGCACATAGAGAAAAATAAATTATATAATATCAGTAAATAAAATTTCATATAAAAATATTAATTGGATGAGAATTTTCATTAAAAAAATGATAAATTCAAAGAATGAAATTTAAATAATAAGAGTAATATAAGCTAAAGTATATGTGAATTTTAAAATATAAAAAGATATATTATATAGTTATCTTTTTTGTGAAAAAAATTACGATTGATTTTTCAAAATTTTAATACCCAATTAAATAAAAAAAACATAAATTGAAGGAAAAAAAGCAAAGGAAGTATTGATTTTTCAAAATTTTAACACCTAATTAAATTAAATAATAATATAAATTGATAGAAAAAAGCAAAGGAAAAATTGATTTTTCAAAATTTTAACACTCAATTAAATAAAATAAAAAGAGCATAAATTGATTAAAAAAAAGCGAAGAAAAAATTGATTTTTCAAAATTTTAACACTCAATTAAATGAAAAAAGAGAGAGCATAAATTGATGAAAAAAAGCAAAGGAAAAAATCAAAGAAAAAAAAATGTGTAGTGTATCAATTAGATGATTAAAATTTTTATTTTAAATTTTTAAGGACTAAGATGAAATGATTTGAAAATTAAAAAAAAATAATAATAAACCTAAGCTACAGTGTGATTGTTATTGTTCTGTTTAAAAACCTAAGTTGGTTAGTTTTATAGTAAATTTCAAGATAAACCAAGTTGGATTGGTTGTTATTTAAATCCGGTCCAAACCAAAACAAAGTAAATGCATTTGACTGCATCAAAATCTCCATTCTTAATTGCTTGAAAGTTCTCTTAAAGACAAGCATCTATTTCTTCATACTATTTTTTCTTTTTTGGTCTATCTTATATATACATTTACATTCGAACTAGTGCATTTATAAGGAATTTCCTTTAATGATTTTCTCAAAGATTCAAATCTTAAAGAATAATATAAAGAGTGTATACATTTACTAATGAATAATGTTATTTTTACATAATTATCTTATAAAATTCATTTATCGAAAAATATTAATCATTGGATTTAGGAGAATTGTTAATAAAATCCACTTATTTTATACATAAAATATCCATCCAATGGTTGATGTTTTTTTATTATTATTAGTGAATTTTATAAGACAATTACGTAAAATTAATAACATTATTCTTTACCAACCAAGCTATGATTAGCATATCATTCTCTTTTTTAAAAATGCAAAATTAACCTTAATTACATGATAGAATATTAGTATTGAATTATCTTCCCCTTATTTATCATTACCATTTAAAGATTGTGGAATTTAAGATTAGAGGCAAGTCTATATCTCCATCAATTGACTACCATAAGAAGAAATAGATGCTAGATTTACTGCCTTTGTTATTATCATGTTTAGATTTACTATCCATATTGAAAGGCATTATCAAATAATTTAATTTCGATTGGCATACATATTGATTCAAAAATATCTTTAACGTTAAATAACAGAGAGCACTAAAAAGATGTAAAGGAAAACAACATTTTTATCCCTAATGTTTAACTTGTTTCATAGTTTCATCCTAAAAATCAATTGATTTTATCGATTACGTTCCAAATTTGTTCAATATAAGACAATCCTTCTTCAACCAAAATACAAGCCAAGAAGGCAAAAACAAATGACGGTTCTTAAATGGAGGGGCAACATTAGATAAATTCGAATCAAATTAGGATGCAATTGATAAAAATTAATGGATTTAGGATGCGATTGAAAATAGATAATTGTAGGCGATGAAAATGAGATTCCATTAAAACTTATCAACCAGCCAAGTTCCAACACTATGACCATTTTTCTGCGACATAAGACATTAATTAGAGGTCTATTTTGGACACATACCATGTTTAGACCAATTTGATAGAAACAAGAACATAAGAAAGTGACCCCTCTTTTTTTACTCTCTGGGTCCATACTTAGGGACAGAGACAGAAACAAATACACTGTTTCAACCCTGTTGGCTGTTGCCACCATCGCCGGTCACCACCTTCTTAAAAGGGTAACATCTCAATTTCCTCTTCTCTGTTATATGTTATAAAGATATGCTTATTGGGTCAGTTTGAGCTTCTTGATTTAATAAGATGAGATTGTGTCACTGTTATATTGGGTTTTAATGGAAATGGAAGATAAAATATTGTGTTTTGATCATCTATTTGATTGTTTTATTTGTTTGAATTTTTTCGTTTGCAAGAATTGTTGGAAAGAGTTTGTTTGGTTGGTTAGGAAATGAAGGAAAAGAAATGGGGCTGTTGATGTTTGGAGCTTTATTATAAATTATTTGCTTTGGTTTGTCTTCTATAACATGATCATATGCAAAAACAGAACAAAGGCAATCAATCTAGGTTTCCGTCTGAAATCCAAATTGATCTTCATTTGTTTTCCTTTTATCTGCTCGTTGGTTAGTGATTTGCCAATAAAATTGAAACCACTCCATGAAGCTTCTATGTGCTTGTGAGCTGACAGGCGAACACCAGTGATAGTGGTGGTTGTTGTTGCGGTTGATGCCATTGTCGCATCCCAATTCCCAGTCATGCATGTAATACATGTGTCAGTCTCATACATTGACACACTACACAGTTATGCAATGCATGCACGGCGGGGGCAAAGCAAAATATGTGATTGTCCCCAGTGTTGATCTAAATTGATTGCCAATTGTTTGGTTCTTTCTAAAACTTTCCCTTGAAAAGTTATGTCTTTCCTTGTTTGGTTCTTATGAAGAACATTTACTTTATGCAGTAAGTGGGGTGTTTCAACTTCCTTTACATATTGAGGTTTGGTGTTTATGGATTGTGGATTACATTGTTGAGGTGAAATGGCCTTTTAATTAGGATAGATGCGATAAACCGTCTCAGATGTGCCCCAATATGAGTTTCAGGAATTTTGTGATCATGCAATTCAGCAAAGATCGTATGTTTATTTACCTTTTATCTGCTTATGATTTAGAAATTTACCAATCAAATGGAAACACCGTGAAGCTCTTCTGTTCTTGTGAACTGACAGATGAACACTAGTGATAGTGGTGGTTGTTGCGGTTGACACCGTTGTCGCATCCCAATTCCCAGTCATGCATGTAATACACGTGATATCAGTCTATACGTTCATGTACTATACGTGTAAGCAATGCATGCACTGCTGGGATGCAAAGCAAAATATGTGATTGTCCCTAGTGTTGGTCTAAATTGATTGCTGCTTGTTTGTTTCTTTCTAAAACTTTCCCTTGAAAAGTTATGATTTTCCTTGTTTGGTTCTTATGAAGAACAGTTACTTTATGCAGTAAGTGGGGTGTTTCAACTTCCTTTACATATTGGGGTTTGGTTTTTATGGATTGTGGATTACATTGCTGAGGTGAAATGGCCTTTTAATTAGGATAGATATGATAAACCGGCTCAGATGTGCCCTAGTATGAGTTTCAGGAGTTTTCTGATCATGCAATTTCTGCTTATTATTTAGTAATTTACCGATCGAATGGAAACGCCATGAAGCTCCTCTGTTCCTGTGAACTGACAGGAGAACACCAGTGATGGTGGTGCTTCTTGCAGTTGTTGCATTCCCAGCTATGCATGCAATACACGTGCTGTGTGTCTCATATGTTGAGACACTACATGTGTATGCAATGCTTGCACAGCTGAGATGTTAAGGGAAATGTTTACCCCTAGCATTTGTCTAAATAGATTGGCACTTGTTTGGTCCTTTTAAAAATTTTTCCCCGAAAAGTTATGTCTTTTATTTGTCTGGTCTTCATGGAGAGCAGTTACTTTATGCATCAAGTGTGATGTTTCGACTTTCTTTACTTATTGGATTTGGGGTTTGGTTCTGTGGATCATGGATTATGTTGTTGTGATGAAATGACCTATTAATTAGGATAGCTACGCTAAACCAGCTCAGATGTGTCCTGGTATGAGTTTCATGAATTTTGTGCTTTTGTGATTCGGCAAAGATGGTATGTGATTGTACACTTCCACAATTGATGAGTGCCCACAATTACCTACTATTCTTTTTCCCTCGATGGCATGTAAATAAATTTTTGATTAAGACAGTCATGATGATGCCTGGTCATTGTCTCTGAGATGTTTAACATGCAATGCAACTTCAGGGATGAGTAGTTAAGACGTTTTTTAAGGTAAAAAATCTCTCATCGTTTTAAATGTTGTATGTGCACATGATTTTGGCAAAAGATGACAGTTTTGTGCTGATTGAGAGTATTTCTCATTTTAGTTCTATGGTTACAACTTACACCTGCTCTTGGCTGAGAAGGTATTCTTCTCAGTTTGGTAAGCAAGCACAGATGATATGAACTCATGCGTTTCTCTCTCTCTCTCTCTCAAACACTATCCATTTATGTAACTGAGAAAATTTCACCTCCTCCCTCCATGAATCTCTCACGCCAAGAGCACACTAGCTCTAGCTCTTGTGGTTTAATTAAAGGTTTTTTTTTTTTTTTAACCATGCTTAGAGCAGATATTTCTGCTTATCCTTCATAATCCTTTTTAACAAATACTGGCTGTTGAGGTTATCATTCTTATTATCTGTCTGTACCTCATAAATTTTGCTTTATTTCTGACCATGTCTTGACTCTGTGATTTTAATGCTAATGTATTTTGCTGGTTATCATGCTCATTATTTCAGCTGAAGAACCTACAGAAAAAATAATGAGGAAACATGAGAATCAGGCTGAGATGGAAAAGCTAACAAAGATTGATAGGATTAGCAATCTGCCGTGGGATGTATTGGATACCATCCTAGTGCGCTTACCTCTAAAAGATGCTGCAAGGACTAGTATCCTATCCAGGAAGTGGAGATATAAGTGGACTGGCCTTTCACAGTTCATTTTGAATGATAAATGCATCCACAATTATGTATCAGACAAAGCAGCCAGATGGAGAGAGATCAGGAAAATCATTGATCTGGTTCAATCTAATCACAATGGCCCAATAGAGAAGTTCAAGCTTGCAGCTTATTGCTGTCCAAACTATTCCGATTTAGAGCAATGGATAAGTTTTTTAATGGAGAAAGGTGTCAAGGAGTTAATTATCCGGGAGTTCAGTCTCGTTAAGCATTTTAAGCTTCCAGCTTCTGTTTTCTGCTGTCCAAAACTCAGTCACTTGGATCTTTATGGTTGCATATTGAAGCTTCCTTCCTTGTTCAAAGGATTTGATTGCCTTAAAATCCTTCAGCTCAGTCATGTTTCCATACTAAGCGATACACTGGAACATTTAATCCGTAACTGCCCTGTTCTTGAGAAATTGACATTGTTAAACCTGGATCATCTGGCTTATGTAAGGATACATAACTCAAACCTGACATATGTGAAAATAGATTCTGCATTTGAAGATATCTGTCTGGGACATAGCCCGCTTCTAGCCAGCGTTGACATTCGTATGTTACCTATAGACGGAAGGATCATATCTCAGCAGCCTGAGCAAGGGAAAGTTTGCACTCTAATCAGAGTCTTTGGTTATCTGCATGGTATAAACAGGCTAAGCTTTTCCAATCAATTTCTCGAGGTATGCAGTTTTCTATTGTTTCTCTTAAACTTGAAGCAGACAAATAATTTTAAGCTTATATGTTGTTTTCTCGTGTATTTGTTCCTAGTTTCTTGCCAATAACGATGTGCCAGAAAGACTTCCTAGTCCATTCTACAGCCTCTTGACCCTTGAACTAAAAGAAATAAGATTTACTAGTATGAAAGGCATCGCGGCTTCCATTTCTATACTCAGAAGCTCCCCAAATTTGAAAGATCTTCTTGTTACTGTGAGTCACTTGACCAAATAATCATTAACATTTGTATTGCAATTTTTTGGTCTATGGAAGAGGAATTTGAGTTTCTTAAATTTGATATGCTTATAGAAATTCACTTGCTGTAATTATGATTTTCTTGCTGACAGGTTCACCCATGTGAAGATATTTGCAAACCTGTCGTGGATATGATGACAGGACAGTGCCAGAGTGAGTTTTATTTCAACCAACTCAAAGTGGTGAAGATTCGAGGGATTATTGGCACAAGAGCTGAGTGGGAATTTCTAAAACTTTTACTTGCTCATTCACCGGTGCTCGAGTCGATGACTATTGTAAAATTCAGAGGTGATAGATTTTCTGAATCATTCTTGCAGGAAGTTGAGCGGGCTTCAAAACATGTTAAGTTCATTAGTTTAGCCCTCTAAGATTTATTTCTCATAATGGCGTTGCCAAGTTTGCTGTTGTTGTGTTCTTTACTTTTTCTTTATAGATTTTAGTGTTAAGGCTTGTAAACTATTTAAGCTCATCCACAGTTGTGAACAAGGTTATAGACATCTTTTCTTTGAATAAAAAATAATTACAGACTTGGTTCGTGTTTCATTTTGGATATGTGCTTTTCCGGCTGTAGAGTTAAAGGTATGGCAATCCTTGAGTCTTAAGTTGCCGGTAAAAATATTTTGGTAACAGTGAACAGGTCAGTTTGGGAGCTATAGATCTCCAAGGAAATTGAAACCAGGATGCACATTTTGGTTGCTTTCTGCCTTTTTCACTGTGAAATGTTATTTTTCTGGCAAAATATTGCTGGAAAACCTCTGTAGCAGTTGTGAGTACCAGTGATCTGCAAAATAAGTTTCGAGTGTTGGGCTTTGATAGATGATTTCTATGGAAGAACCTTTTCACCTGGAAAAGGGGAAGGCAAAGATGGATGAGCCTTTCTATTGCAACATTTCACCAATATGCCAGAAGGTGAAGAGCCTATCAACATTTATGTCTATTGTTTGGTCACCTTATTGGAATTCGAATAACTGAAGGTATGGATTTAAAGTGGATTTGGGCCAAGAAAATGGAGGAAGTTTCTCTATTGTTCATAGAATGTTTTGTCCTAGCTATAGCACAACCCCTGTCTCTACCAACAATAAGCCAATAGCATTTAAGGCCATGGCTTAGGGAGACCAAATAGATGAGTTGCTGAAGCTGAAAATGTCTAGCAATGTCTAGGAACTTAAGGCCTTATTGGTGTATGGTCTGGCTTGTTAAAATATATGGGTTGGCTTTGAACTGTCCATTGAAGCTTGAGTATGAGTTCCACCAAAGACCTTTCAAGTTATTTTTAAATAACTATATAAGCATTTTCTCTTACATCTGTTTAGTAATTACTTGTCTCTGGAGCACATGAATTTTACAGATTAACAGCATTTTTTTTTATTTATTATTATTAACATCATCTTGTAAACTTGGATTATTAATTTATTACATGGTTACCTTTTCTTTGAACTGGTAGATACTAATCATGCCATAGTAGTTAGTAAAGGTAATGTATGATATTTTCGAGTATTAAAATTAATTCTTTCTTACGTTAAATAAATGGGCTGCTTCTTGGTTTGTCTCTTTAAGATTTTGCCAATATGATTTTAGTAGTTTTTGTAGTTATAGTTTTATTCTTAATTTCCGCATTTGAAATATTTGTGTAATTTATAACAAATAGCTAGAAAGTAAAGCCTTTGTTTAACCCAAGATTTTTTTTTTCATCAAATGAAGGTTGGCAGGTTTGATAAAATTAGGGTTAGGTGTTAGTAAACTCCATAGATAAAAAGGAAAAAGAAAGAAAAGAATTGCAATAAGAAAAAAAAAAAAAATACGGCACCATTAAGCTTGGGGTTCTTGTTGCACAAGTAACAGAGAACAGACAATCTAGTTGGTGAGACAAGCCCTGTAGAAGTGTACGTTGAAAATTCTTCGTAATAAAAACATCTTAATCACTTCTCCTTAGTTATGTGATCTCCTGTATAGCTGGCTGCGTTTGGTTAATGGGAAAATACATCAAAAACATGCTATTTTTCTGATTCTCTATGGAATTTTGAATAATTCAGGAAAACCAGGTCTAGTCATGCTCACCTAAAGCGTAATGTTTTCAGCTAATTGGGTTGTTTTGTTTACGTACATTAAATCATTTCAATCAAAATATTTTTTTTTCTTTCTTAAATTTCTCCCTGAAATTTTTTTGTTTGCATTTGGTAGTTTGGTAGGTGATAGCAAGGCAACAACGTTCCCAGCTGCAAAGAAGAGTAATAAAAGGGAAGGCAATTTGGTAGTTTGGATCTGTTAGCACTGACCAAGAAGAAGTAATATGAGCAAAAAGAAGAAAGCAAAGATGAATTTTCGGTTTAGAGAAGAAATTCTAGTTTATCTTATCAGTAGAACTTAGGTATTTCTAACTATTTCTTTACCTTTCTTGCAGATGAATGTTTCTGGATTTTGTTCTTGAAAAGTTAAAAATCATAATTTATATTATTCCACTTACCTGCATGAATTTAGTCAGATCCAAGATTTGATCTATTTTGTTCTTAATTGGATTCCACTTGATATTCATCTTCTATGTAGTGTTGTGATGATAATACACCAATGATCTAGGATCTAATAATTAAAATTCTTCAGATTTTCTAGTTGTGATATTATGTTCCTAGTTCCTTTACTAGGCTGCCTTCAAGACTTTCTTCTGTTATATGTTTGGGCTTCTAGGATATTCTTTATGTCAATGGCTTTCTCAGTTATCCGAATCTATGGATGAAATATATATCTGGGCTCTATCGATTCTGACCAAAAGGAGCATATGAGAAATAGAAAGCAAGGATGGATTTTTAGGAAGAACTGCTAGTTTAGTTCCTGGATGGAACTCTTAGGTTCTACTTATTCATTTCCTTTTCTGCAGAATTATGTTTCTGGGATGGTTCCTGGAAATTTGGAATTCTTAATAATTCTTCTGTCATTTATCAGTATGAATGAAGTCAGGGATCCAAAACTCCTTTTGTTTTGGGTTTCAAATATATATGGACTCTCTAACTTTTTTCTGCTGAAGCCTTTTTGGTGCTTTTAATTCTATTGCTGAATATAATTCTGGATGAGGTTCATCAGAGAACTGTGAATACAGGCATTCTTTTTGGGATGCTTTCATGTACATTCGACTCCGCCATCTAAAGGCTCGTACTAAAATTTAACTGTTCAAGCAATCTTGTACACAAAGGCAAGATTTGTATAAGGACCAGCGAGGTCAAGGTATAAGTTCTGAAAACATGAATTGTATAAGGACCAGAAGAAGATTACTTTCATTCTTAATTGGCCAGGCCTATAAGAAAATTTTGTATATCCACAAGACACTGCCACCAGGAGGCATACTTTGTCTTTGTCACAGGGCAGAGAGAGTTAGAGTACTTGTGCCAGAAGTTACGTAAAGCTTCAAGGAGGTTGATCACTTGTAATGGAAAAAAGAATGTACGGAATGAGTTCACAGCAATGTCTGAAAGAATTCCATTGAAAGAGTCCACATGAAGGACATCAATGAGGCATTTGAGATTCAGGGCAATTCTAATGACTCTAATGATGAAGATATGCCAGATTTTAACGAGGAATTGGATTTTATGATTAAGAGACAGAGAGTGAAGCAGAAATTGTTGGTGGCGATACAGGTTTATGGGATCAGAAAACCCCAGAAAATAATGTTGATCTTGTAAGTGTTTTAGGAGAGGGGCTTCTTTTGAAGCATTATCTGGAAAAAATACATCAGACTCTAATTCTGAGGAAAAACAGATTCCTTTTGTACAAGAAGGTTGCTTCTAGAAGTCCAACCATGGTATGATAAAGAAGAGGGGAGAAGATAAAGGTCTCACTGTTAGAGCATTGAGTGTTCTGCCTCGCTATGCCAGGCTTTCTGAAGCAGAACACCTTGTTTTTTAAAAGGTCAAGGAAGGTGAGCGGATTGTTGTTGTTGCCACTAATGTTGATGAGATCTCTTTAAATATCCCAGGGATAAATTATGTGGTTGATATTTGGATAGAAATAATATGTTCTTTGAGGCTTATGAAATACTATAGTTCTGTTTCATCTTGACTGCTTGTTTGTGTTTGTGTTTTTTTTTTTTTTTTTCCTTTGTCTTGAAACTTTCAATTTCACCAAGGAGGTTGGTCTTGATTCTGATTCTGATTATGGGGTTTTCGATCTTTGTTCTTCGTATGGATTGCTAGATTTTTCCCTGAATCATTCATTTGGCATCTGAGAAAGCACAATTGAAGAAAAGATAAATGGGATTTGGAATTGAAGTCTATTGTAGTATTCTGTTGTAGCCGATTGTTTGGAAATAAATTAGCACACTAAAATGAAAGATGCAGTTGATTCACTTTGATGTTACGTAGGCAAAGAGGAAAACAAATGAAGATCAGTCACCTTATGGTCCTGCATCTGAACTTGAGCTTGGAGGTGGAGCTGAGGTAGGGATTTTCATGTTATTTCCTCGTACATTATATTCTCCACCTTTCGTAGCTGTTTTGAAATTCTAACCAACGTTAATTTGGAAAATGCAGGCTGCAAATGTTGGATTTTGTCGGAGATTTTGCACAGGTCAGCGAAAAGTTATGTTTCATTATCTCTTGGACAGAATTGAAATGAAATGCGTTCATCCACTGTCAGTCTCATATCCACAGGCAAAACCTGATGCTGGGAAGTGGTAGTTGGTATTTGATACGACTAGTTCTTTTTTTTTAAAAAAAAATAAATAAATAAAAAAAAGAATGACTTGTTCTTTGTTACATATCACTTAAATATATTTTCTTCTTCCCTTGTTTAAGAATTTGGTGACTGCAACAACTGTTCTTAAAAATTAAGATGCATTGTTTATTTCTAAGGTTTTCTACTAAATTTGTCAGCATGAAAGCTATTCAAAAGATGTTAGTCGTCTCAGATTCAAAGCCTGAAGAGTTTGATGTGCCTGTTTGCTTCCTATTCAATGTAGTAATGCGGCCATTAATTTGCTTACTACCGAACCAAAGTTTCTGCCGAAGAACACTATTTGAGAAACTAACATATATTGTTCATATTAGTTCAAAAATCAATGGTTTGGCTCACAAAACAGACCACAAAATTCAAGGAGAAGAAACATCATATTAGAGGACCTGATGCTTTAAATTGTGAAAATTTGATCAACGTACAATGAACATAATTAACTCACAAAATAAATTGGATCCTCGTAGAATTGTCACTCAGTAGGAATACAAATACATGGATTTTTCAATAGTGTCAGTTTCTCAAAACAGGATCTGTACAATTTGATGAAAACATCAAGCCCTTTGGAGCTTTGATTATACCACTATTATACAACAAAAGAACCCTCAACCATGAAAATACTAGCACAAAACAGCTTCACCTATAACTTGATCTTCTATTATTCTAAGTCTCTTTAAAATGTAAAGAAGAAAGAAAAGAAAAGAAGAGAAAAATATAGAAAAATTTTGTAAAGAAATCACCTTGGACCAGAGAGCTCCATTGCTTGGACTAGTAATGAAGAGTCATCAGTGAGATCCGAATATCGATCTGATGAGGAGAATTCGTGGGGTTTGGACTTAGTTGCTTCTGCTCTTTGAGAAGCTTCCCATCTTTCTGCAAGCCCATCTCCTTCCAGCATTCTAACTACTTCAGACATTTTGGGTCTATGGCTTGGAAGGTATTGGGTGCACAAGAGGGCAACTTGTACCATCTCTTCGAGCTCAAATCTATCATAATTTCCCTTTAGATCCTTGTCGACAAGCATTTCAAGCTTTTTCTCCTGATGAATTTTCTTTACCTGCAATCATAATAACAAATGTCAGAGAACTGAATTGCAGATAGCAGAACAAAGACTTCTAAAGCATGTATAGGCAGCATTATTATAAGTATTGTGCTCACCCAGTCCAGCATGGCTCCTTTCTGGTTGGCTGCCTTTCCAAATTCTAGTGCTCTTAGGCCTGTGATTAATTCAAGAAGCAGGATACCAAATCCAAAAACATCTGTTTTCTCTGAGGATTGACCTGTTGAAAGATATTCAGGTGCTATATGCCCGACAGTGCCTCTCACAGCGGTAGTGACATGTGAATCTTGGTGATCCAAAAGCTTTGCCAACCCAAAATCACCCACTACAGCCTCACAATAGTCATCAAGAAGTATATTTGCAGCCTTAACATCCCTGTGGATTATCTTTGGATCACACTGCTCGTGGAGATACAATAGTCCCCTCGCAGCTCCCAAGGCAATTCTTTTCCTGGTGCCCCAATCCAAGACCGGTTTGCCTGCCAAAAATAAGAAGGTTCATCAGTTTAGCTAATTAAAATATGAATTTTATCATTTAGGATATCTGTATTGATAATCTTAGCCATAGAAACCAACGAATGCCACCTTTGAGACGGGAAGCTACACTGCCATTGGACATGTATGGATAAACTAGAAGTCTTTCTGTTGGTGTCATACAAAATCCGTAGAGCCTAAGGAGGTTCCGGTGCACTGCTAAACTGATCATCTCAACTTCTGTTTGGAATTGAATCTCTCCTCCAATGGCATTGCCATCTCTAAGCCTCTTGACGGCTACAATAGTCCCATCATGGAGAATCCCTTTATACACATTGCCAAAGCCTCCCTTTCCAAGTATATTCTTATTGCTAAAGTTGTTTGTCGAAGTTTGAAGTTCCCTAAACTGGAACCTCCTCAAGTTTCCAAGAGAAACTTCCTCATGTTGGCGATCTGATGAGTCACAGAGTTGCATCATTGATTACTATAAGCTTCATATACCATCGCAAGTAATTAGCAAAATTGAAGGGTTATATATGGCACACACCTTTAACATCGAAAAATGTCGGTTGATTGCGCCTTTGCCTCCACCACAAAAATAATCCAAACACAAGAATGATAAGTGAGACAGAACCAACGCTTGAGCCAAATGCAACAGCTATTTTGTGGCTTTTCGGTTTGACTGAAGGAAGAGCTGCTTAAGATGTGATGAAATTACTATCATGATCAATCCAGAGCAAGTTACAGATCATGAATGGAAATATCATTGAATTGGGATTGCACAGTCCAGTTTCCTTACTTTGTGTGCTATTCAAGTTCATGGACATTGGCATTAGCGTTGTCCCAAAGCATTCTGGTTCAGAACCTGTTGGACAGATTAGAGGGTTTCCAGCAATGCTGCAAGAATAAGAAATGCAACAGAAGATACATTCAAACTTGGTCTTCAATTCACTAATCAGACAAAAAGAGAGGAAGAGGAGACATATTTACCTGAATGTTTTGGTAGGAAATCTTGGTACAGGGCCACTCAGATTATTGAATGACAAGTCACTGAAATCCACAGAAAAATCTCTTTCAACAACACATATTAATCAGGTGATAAATCTCTGATTTACAAGAATAGGGTCAAGAGACATACAGTAACACAAGCTGGGTCATGTTAGCCAATGACGTTGGGAATTCTCCAGAGAGACTGTTATTATTTAGCTTCCTGATCCAGTTCAAAGAACGCAAGTTAAAATTGGTCCAAAGGAGAGAGATTCTTTAGAATGCAACAACAAAGCATTTTAAGCTTAATATTGTAATAGTCAAACTTCAAGCTCACATGTACTCTAGGCTCCTCAGATGGCCTAAAGAGGAAGGAATTTCCCCGGTAAAGAAATTATCAGAAAGATCAAGTGTGTGCAGCTTCGAGAGCCTTCCTATCTCTGCAGGAATTGGTCCTGTAATATTATTGCTCTGCAGGAGCCTGAAAAATGCATATAAAATCCCAAATGTTAACACCAGTAACATATCAGGAACATCCACTCTTCAAACTTTAGAACTATCCATTTATTTCTGACTACTTACACAGTCTGAAGATTTGTCAAGTTGCCAATAGTTGGAGAAAGAGTTCCAGATAAATTCTGGCTAGGAGTTCCCCTGCAGCAAGACCAGTTCAGCAACCTCAACAAATGATTATTCTTTTTGAATTACTGCTAATTCATGTATGTTTTGAGATTGTTGTTCTATGAAAATACGAGATTGTAGAAGACTTACAAGCCAATGACAAGACTCTCAGGAGAGCAAGTTACCATGGTCCAGCTACAAGGATCAACAGCATCTCCATCCCAATTATCAAGAACCCCATGAGGATCATGTAAATAAGCTTTTATTCCCATTAAAGCTTGAACTGAAATACAAACAGTACTCATTTAGAAAAAAAAAAAAAACTTCCATTTTTCTTCATATTTGAAGCATAAGGAAAAAAAAAAGAGAGGGAATTTTGACGTTACCTTCATAGTTTACTCCTTTAGGAGACAGCAATCCATTTGCAGTAGTCAAAACCCACAAGAAAGCCACAAAATAGAGACCGTCCCTTCTTCTTCTTGCCATTGAAGTCGTGAAGTGTACAAGAACCAAAAAGAAATGCTAAATTCTTTTCTGATAATGGCAACTGTTTTAGCTACCAGAGAAACCAACTTTCAAAATGGATTACTTTTGTTTAAGGCAATCCTTAGATTAGAACCCACTTCCTGCTTTACATGCCAGAAATCCATTCACCAAAATCTTTTTTTGTGTCAGACCCAAGAAAAGAACGAGTTTTTTGGTTGTATAAAGGGAACTAGCATTAGCATGCCTGTCGTTGAGTCAGTATAGGTAAAGAAATCAATATATATATATATATATAGTCATATTATACATATCTTCAATCTTAAAAGCACCAAAAAGCAATTAAATCTAGCCAATATTCTTAGGGCAAGGAGAGAGATGGAAATTCTCATTTCTGAGTTAATCATG
Organism: Dovyalis caffra; assembly: GCA_963924115.1. Taxonomy (NCBI): domain Eukaryota; kingdom Viridiplantae; phylum Streptophyta; class Magnoliopsida; order Malpighiales; family Salicaceae; genus Dovyalis; species Dovyalis caffra. The sequence goes on along the minus strand of CAWUPB010000957.1, from coordinate 1,103,611 downwards.
CATTGCCCTATAAAGCATACATACTGCTGAATTTTATATTCCTCACCACAATTGTGTAAAAAAAAAACAAAAAACTAGGCATGTGGGAAATTATAATTATTACAAAATTTTAACATATTTTAATATTTGTATGCATAGAGGGGAGTGGAACAAAAATTCTTTCTGGGTTAGTGAGTCATCAGTCATGTTATTACCTAGAGATGGGTTATGCAAATGTTGTTGCACTTCTTACCAAAAACAAATAGAACAACATGAGGAGCATTGTCATGTCTGTGTGTACTTTACTAGGTTATTTCGTTGTTATCACAAAATAAATAAAAAATAAAAATAAAAAGCAGAAAGAGAAGGAAGGTAAAAGGAATCCAACATTCTCCGAGTTTGGCCACAGCAAAAAACCCATTTTACTAAAGTTCAATTTTTTATTTTTTATTCTTATTTTGTGAGAATGTGAGAATCTCGAGGTAGAAAAAAACTTTGGGCTCGAGATTGATGATGTTAGTGGATTTGGTTACCCACCACATTAGGTTAAATTATAAATCAGTCCCTCTAAGGTTTTAAAAAGAATTAAATAGTCCCTCTAGTTTCAATAACTAATTAATTCGTCTCTATATATTTGAATATATTTATAACTTAATTCTTATTTTGTTTTTTTATTTTAAGAAAAAATTGATAAAAAATAAATATATTTTTAAAATAAAATAATATTAAATTAATCACGATCAATGCTAATAAAAAAACCCAATTAATTAGTTTTTGAAACAAAAGAGACTATATAATTTGTTTTTCAAACTAGAGGGACTAATTTGTAATGTACTCCACCATACTAGGACCATGACCCAAATGAGTATCTTTGTTCGCACTAAACATTTTTTTTTAATATATATATATATATTACTCTATGCTGTGGCTAGTGTCTGTCTAAATATTTTGTAAGTGTAGTCACTTTTGCGCTGTAAAATGTTGGAGGATTGCTTTTGGAGATTCCATATGGCCAACCACTATCAGCTAACTATCACACGTAGAGAGAGTCCTCTTTTTCCTTCAGCAGACAGTCATTCCATACCAAAACTCTATTCAAAAAAGTAGAAACTTTTAAAAGCTAAAGCTGCCATCTCTCTCTCTCGTGATGAAATTACTAATGCACTTTGATCCGTAACGGTATGATTGGGCATGAGTAAGTTCTTCAAAAAAAAAAAAAAAGAAAGAAAAAAGAAGAAAGGGTTATCATTGGCTATGTGCATTACAGCGTGCTTGTTGTAAAAATGGGGCATGGAATGTGGTGGATAGGCTTTTCTAGGACCACTGAAGATTTATGATCATTTGGGAATCCAGATTTCGAGCATGTTTATGTCTTCTTACAATAATTATCATAAATTAATTAAATCCCTATACAAAAGAAGCTGATTTTCAGCCCAAGAAGAAGCCTTAATCGATGTGGTCATTGTTCCTTGTGAGAAAAGGCTGTATCGTGTATTTGATTGTGGCATAAGTATCAAAACAGTCGAATGTCAGTGTCAATAATTGTTGGTGTATACATAGATTCTAGCATCCATAACGTGATTTATATTGTATCTTGGCTCACACTTTTCTCTTTTCTTTTCTTTTTTATCCAATGAAAAGAGGCAGTTTTTCATTTTCAATATATATATATATATATATTTCTTGAAATTTGGACTAATGACCTTTAGAAAGGATAAAGAGAACAAATGTTTATTTTAACAGGATTGAAGCACTAGTCATGGCCAAAACCAAATGTCAAAAATAATTTAGACCGGACTAACTTGAATCCAAACAACATGTAGGCAGTGTAGAGAAGGGATAAGACTGGCCAGCAACCTAAAGGGCAATCATACCACAAACAAAAAGAAACTGGAATTGACCGAACAGAAGAAAAGAACATAGCAATTTATTGCTATAAAATGACAACTATGTCCAGAGATCAGGGACCAAGAAGTTAACAGCAAGGCGCAATTGTCTCTTTCCCTTGAATCATACAAACAAATTAATTTAGAACCATAACCTTAGATTTTGATTCCAATTATCGAAGATATAGTTTAGCTCTTTATTTGTCTGCATTCCATGCCTTTCCTACTTCTTTTGTCTTCGGAGAACAGACAATAATGAGGTCACACCACAATGCTTTGTGTGACATGGAACTCTACAGCCTAGTAAGATCTTGACATGTGGCAAGGTCATGACACTGACATGTTGATTGTGCCACATTTCTTACTGTGATTTGAAAATGGCCTCAGGATTCTCATCTAATTGCATTTCCGAGATCACAAGGGTACGAACACAAATTCGGACAAACAGTGGGTATAACCCTGAAACATCATACTACTTGGGAAAAAAATTAATAAAGATACTAAAATTAAATATAGTTTTCCTATATTGTAGTTAAGCTGTTTTTTTTTTCCTTTTTTTGGAAAAAAATTATTTGTTTTGGTTCTTAATTTATGATTTTATCTTTGTAGTTCCATAGTAAGCTCCTTTTAAAGGTTTTTGTGAATTTTTATTTAATTTTTATTTTGTGATGTTACTTTCAATTTAGTTATTAAAGTTTTATCATAATGACTTTTATTCATGTCTGTCGTCGAATGATATTTTGAAATATTTCAATTTCTTTCTTATTTTATGTTTTTCTTGCCTTCTTTTTTTTTTTTTTTTTTCCTTTTGGATGCCTTCCTCCCCACCTCCCTCCCTCGAACCTCATCTTATTTCTTACATTGTTGGATTAGAACCAGAAGATGGCATCATTATCTTGGCTTAATTTTCCACCTTACATATTCATTTTTTTGCCATTATTGTGCAAATATTTTTTCCCATATGAGTTTTTATTTTTGTTTTGGAGGATGCAATCAGCTTAGATTTGGATGTGATTGAAGTCCAGCTGAATTCGCTAGATTCTTTGATTTATTTAATGATAGTTGTCTCCTCCATTCCCGCTTGGTTTTATTGTAGTGTGAGCGGGTTTATGGATGTTGCCTATGATGTTGGTCGGTAGTTATGAGTTTAAGTGCTAAATTAGTCATTACTTTATGATCAAACTTTTCATCAATGTTTTTATCTTAACCATTTTCTTTGATTCCTATTTTGAGCAATGTGTTTCATTGGTCAAAAAGATTTTTTATGGCAATTACAAAAAAGTATTTCTAATTTACTTTCCTTTAGATTTTCATCTAGCCCATTTTTTAAGAAGATTTCTAAGTATATTTTTAACTTGTCTCGCTATTGGATTCTTGACTAATAGTGGCGGTTATGATATTAGTGATTTGTGTAAAATATTATATTTGATGTTTTCGTTGCTCATGTTAGTCGATTTTACCAAATTAGCTACCGTACTTATTTTCTCTTTTAAGTTTTTTATATTTGTTTCCTATCTTTCTTTTTATTTATTTATTTTTTATATGTTATCAAAGAAAATATACATATAATTTAGGCATTATGTTTCGCTCTCCACCTTTTTTATTTGTTTTTGCATGTCTTTGGTTCACTCTTTAGAAGTTTATTCACGTTTTTTCCTTTTTCTCTTCAATTTTTTTTTTCTCGTATGGATTATTTAGATGCTCAAGCAAAGAATGTTAAATTATTTTTGCTCAAATTTGTTGTTAGCAACCTTTCTTTTTGTATCTTTCTATGTTTGTTTTCCTTTTTGGATTGCTCCTCCCATGCTAGTGATTGTCCTATTATGTTGTGGTAAGTTTTTTTTTTTTTTTTTTTTGTGGTTTGTTTCTAAGTTTTTAGAATGGGCTTTATAAAAGCCGGTTGTTTATTTTATTTTCTCTCCAATAGGTTTGTAGCTTTTTCTAGAGCTCTCATTGCCTTTTGTTTTCTTTATAACCTTGAATTTTGTTTTGTTTTGTGAATTGTACTTTTTTTTTTTTTTTCAATTATGATGCCCAATTTATTGCTTATACTTAATTGTTATTTGTTGATTTTTTTTTTTTTAATCTTTTGATGCCTAATCATTATTCATTTTTGGATTTATTGATTTCTTCCGTCGTGATATAAAGTATTAGTGTGGTTAATAAACAAGAAATACTAGGATTTTGGTCTTGCAACAAGTTGTTATGGCTAGAATCGTCATGCTTGATTGACTAATGCAGGTGGTATTGGTTAATCGAAGTTGATAGACAATGATGATGATAATAGTAGTTTCGTTAGCAATCCGTTTGTTCTTTTCAAAAGAAAGAGAGATCATCGTAGTCCGTTATCTATTTTTGAAAATGCAACTCCAAGTGCCGTTGTTGCATCATTGAGTTTTAGACCTTCATGTGTGAATGAGCAACCAACAACTCATATTTTTGTTACGTCTTTGAAATAAACACATTGATGGTTTTACTCTTATATATATATATATATTTGCATTGAGTTTTAAAGGAGAGGTCTCTCTCATGCACACCTTTTTAGTATGGTAAACATTTTATAAGATAATTACTATCTACTACCTATGTATACTCGGTATAGTTATGTTGTATACTATCTTTTGATCTTGCTAAATGTTTATTAATAGTTCCAATACATATTATTTGGAGCAAGTTCACCCTACAGCTTATCTAATAACTTCAAAAATCTCATAATTTACCATGAATTCATCCATAGTTTAGTTTTTTGTTTTTTTTTTTTTTTTTCCTTTTGGATGCTCTCTCCCCCCTAACCTTTTCTTTCCCTCCTTCTCTCTCTCTCTCTCTCTCCCCTCATCTTCTTTCTTGTATTATTGGATTAGAACCGGAAGACGGCATCATTATCTTGGCTTAATTTTCCACCTCACATATTGATTTTTTTTTCACCACTATTGTGCAAATATTTTTTTCCATATGAACTTCTATTTTTGTTTTCGAGGATCCAATCAGTTTAGAAGTGATTGAAGCCTAGTTGATTCGCTAGATTCTTTAACCTATTTAATGATAGTTTTCTCCTTCATTCATGCTTGGTTCTATTGTGGTGTGAGTGGGTTTATGGAGAATGTCCATGTAGTTGGTTAGCAGTTATGAGATTAAGTGCTAAGTTAATCAATATTGTATTATCAAACTTTTCATTAATGTTTTTATCTTAACTAGATTCTTTAATTCCTATTATTGAGCGATGTGCTTCATTGGTGAAACATATTTTTTATGATAATTATAAAAAAGTATTTATGATTTACTTTCCTTTAGATTTTTCATCTAGTCCATTTTTTAAGAAGATTTCATAGCTACATTTTTAACTTGTCCAATGTTGGATTCTTGACTAATAGTGGTGGTTGTGAATGTGCGATTTATGTATGAAACTATATTTTATGTTTTCATTGCTCATGTTAGTGGGTTTTACCGAGTTAGTCGTTGTACTTATTTTTTTCTTTTAATTTTTTGATATTTCTTTTCTATCCTTCTTTTTATTTATTTATTTATTTGTACATTTTCAAAGGAAATATACATATAAGTTAGGCATTATGTTTCGCTCTCCACCTTTTTATTTGTGTTTGCATGTCTTTGATCCACTCTTTAGAAGTGTATTCATATTTTTTCCTTTCCCTCTTCAATTTTTTTTTTTTTTGTTCTATGTGGATTATTTAGATGCTCATACAAAGAATGTTAAATTTTGTTTGCTCAAATTTGTTATTAGCAACCTTTCTTTTTGTATTTTCTATATGTTGTTTTCCTTTTTGGATTGCTCATCTCATGCTAGTGATTGTCCTATTGTGTTTTGCTAAGTTCTTTTTTTTTTCTTTTTTTTTTTAGTTTGTTCTAAGTTTTTAGAGTTGGCTTTATAAAATCTAGTCGTTATTGTTTTGTTTTAATTTTTTTCTTCCAAGATTGAAGTCCGAGATTTGTGTTTCCTAATACTCTATTTTCTAGTTATGTGTTTCATTTTTTCTCTTTAAAACAATTTTCCTTTCTTTTTATATGTAATTTTTTTATTTATCTTAAATAGTGGTGGGTGTTTTATGTTAATGGTTGTTGTTTATTTTGTTTTCTCTCCAATAGGTTTGTGGCTTTTTTTAGAGCTCTCGTTGCCTTATGTTTTCTTTATAACCTTGACTTTTGTTTTGTTTTATGAATTGTACATTTTTGTTTTTAAATTGTGATGCCTAATTTATTGCTTATACTTAATTGTTGTTCGCTGATTTTTTTTCGAGATCTTTTGATGCCTTATCTTTATTCATTTTTATATTTATTGATTTCTTATGTCATGATATATAGTATTAGTAATAGTTAATAAATAAGAAAAACTAGAAGGAGTCCGTTCTTGTAACTTGACATTATGGTTGGAAATCCTCATGCTAGATTGATTGATACGAGTGGTATTGGTTAATCAAAATTGGTAGAAAATGTTGATGATAATAGTAGTTTCTTTTACAATCCTTTTGTTCTTTTCAAAAGCAAAAGAGTTCATTGTAGTTTGTTATCTATCTTTGAAAATGCAACTTCAAGTTACGTTGCTAGATCATTGAGTTTTAGACCTTTATGTGTGAATGAGCAACCAACAAGCCATATTTTTGTTAGTGCTTTGAATTCTCAAATGGTTAGTTTGAATAAATGCATTGACGGTTTTACTCTTATATGTTCTCATGATCAATCAACTAATAAAGAGCCAATCAGCCTAGCATAGCAAGGTCAAGCTTGCTATCAAAGAAAATAAAAAAGTTGGCCTTTTTTCTTTGATGTTTAGTTGCTTGTTTGATAGTTTTTTTTTTTTTTTTTTTTTGGCTTAATGTTTTAGAAATTCATGAACTACATACATTTTAATGATTTTAGTTCGTTCTTTAAAAAATATATAATAAGGTCACGAACTAAACATTTGATAATAATACTAGCATCGATTTGAGTTTCTAACTAAAATTCTAGACAACGCTAACATAACAGGTGATAAAGCATGACATGTGGACTTTAACAAGCTATTTAGGATCCGTAAGCATGACACATGGACTTTAGGAAGCTACATTGGATCCACATAATTGATTTCAATGCCATTGCTTACATGGATCTTACGTGGCTTGCTAAAGTCCACATGTCATGCTTATGTGGACCGCCACATCAGCATTTGCTCGAATTTTGGTCGAAAATCAAATATATGCTAGTATTGTTATCGAAGGCTTAATTGGTGATGTTTCTATACAGCTTTTAAAGAACGGGCTAAAATCATTAAAAAAATGTATAGTGTGTGATTTTTTAGGACATTAAGCCTTTTATTTTTCATTGATTTATTTTTATTTCCTCTTTTATGCTTTAAGTTTATGGTGGAATATATAGATTTTGGTGATAAGATGTGTAAATGGCAGTATCGTGTCATCCTCTTCTAGTCGCATGAATGGTTGACAAAAGGATCAATCTTATAGAGGCTTAAGTTTTCTCTTTGTTGTCAAGAAGGAAACAATTCTCTCCCACTAGTATGATCAACATCTTTTTCTTTGATAGTTTGCTTAATTCGGATTAAGGAAGTTGCTCTCTCAAATTTAGAGAAAATATTATAACTTATATACCTCAATGTTTTCTTTCACTTCTATGTGTGTAAAAATTGATAATTCAATCAATGATCGATGAAGATCTTACATTTGTAAGATTAGTAAATAAACACACTATTTAATGGGCTCCGTTGCCTCGTGATGGAGAATGTCTAAATTTTTCTCAATTGTATAACTATGATACAACAAATGAGGTTGAAAATCAGTTTTTGCTCCTAATGGTGTATGATAGTCTTCTATACATGATGAGAATAGTTTTAATTGAAGAACTTGATTGTACTAATGAATTAGTGAGTGCAATTGTTTTGTATGGAACAAGATAGAATAACAAATGATGTTGATAATTCTTATAGGTTAAGATTGCTAAGACAGAGAAGAAAGGACAATAGGTAATATGATATCCCTACAACTAATGAAATTGGTGGTTTAGTTACTAGTGACATAGGCAAATTTAACTCTAAAAGAGATGTTATAATTAAGCACAAAAATAAAGATTTACAACGGATCATAAAGTTGCATTCTAAATTTATGGCACTTCAATATATGCTTCTTTTTCTAAATTTATGGCACTTCAAGTATATGCTTATTTTTTCTTATGAGGATGGAATCTAAAATACGAATGTTGATTTTCAAGGTCATGTTCCAAAGAGTAAACAAGTTCTTATGAGGGCTTTTTTGACATATTATTTACGAGAGAGAGAGAGAGAGAGAGAGAGAGAGGGAGGAGGAGGAGGAGGAGGAGGATAGTATTCTATGGAAAGATGAGAGATTATTTTAGCAAGTAATTAGTTGATTCTCATGTCACCGTAGAAACAATCCGGCTAGCTTGAGAATTGAGATGTATAAAGGTTATATGAGAATGTTCATAAAGGTGATGATGATGGAGGCAAAGCTAGAAAGGATTTTTTTTTTTTTCTATCATTACATGTTGGTAGTTTTTTAATACACGATGAATAATTATAAAGATATGATGGTTGTTTGTCAAAAATACGAAACCTTGATATCTTTATTATATTCACATGCAATGGAAAATGACTTGAAGTTATTAGATTGTTGAAAAAGAAGAGGAATTATAAGGAGAAAGATAAAATTGATATTGTTTTATGACTCTTTAGATAATAATGTTATGATATGGTGAATTATATCAAATTTTGATAGCCTATTGTTGGTAAATAACAAATAAGAATTTTTTATTTATTTAAGTGTATATATATATGTTTGTGTTGTTAAGTTTTAAAAGAAAAGTCTTTCTCATTTGCACCTTTTTAGTTTGGTAAACGTTTTATAAGATAATGACTATTGTGTTGTATACTATATTTGGATCTTGCTAAATATTTATTATTAGTTTCCAATACATATTGTTTAGAGCAAGTTTAGCCTATAGTTATCTAATAACTTCAAAAATCTCACAATTTACCATGAATTCTTCAGCAGCTTAGTTTTTTCAGCAGTTTTTTTTTTTTTTAAAAAAAAAGGTAGGTAGGTTATTTCTTACTCTCTAGCATGACATATTAGGGCTCCATCATATTTTTTTTTATTTAAAAACACCTAACTACTCGATTTAATATTTGAATATCTATAAATTTAAACGATTTTAAGAGAAAAAAATCTCAATATAACCCTTTGTATATTACTCTATTAGCATTTGAGTCTCAAATATTTTAATTTTATAAAATTTACCCTCAACATAACATACCATATTAGACAACCACCACTGCATCCATCCATTATTTGAGGTTTAAAACTATTGATAATAGAATGACACTTTATGAGCTAAATTGAGGGGTTTTTTTTTTTAAAAAAAAAAAAAAAGAGTCGTAAATGCATTGAAATCGAAGGTTTGCAAATTCAAAAAACCTAGTCTCCTGGAATCCCGCTGAATAATGATATAGACAAAGATCATAAACATTTAAACCCCATTAAAGACTAAACTCACCCAAGGATTAAGAGATATCAAGTAGGCCCTTCTAGTGTTAGGTTAGATGATAAATGCAGAGAATCAAAAAATAAAATCAGGTGGGTTTGGAACCTAGACATTGTCAAACAAGTGGGATGGACCATGTATTTAATGAACAAAGCCACTGAGAGATAGCCAACATGAGTAGGAAATAATTGTGCTCACCTAAGTTGTTGAGGCTGAATGGAGGAGGGAAGATCCATCACTTCCACTTGTTCATTGTTGATAATTAATAGTAAGTACAAACCCACATGGTATATGCCCTAGACAATGGCAATGCAGCAAAAAAATGAGGTATTTCAAACCATTCAGACCAAAGTTCAGAAATCCTTAGACCCCACCTTGGTGTCCCCATGTTTCACAACCCTCTGTCTGATAGTCTTCCCTTGTCCACTGTAATTAATAGTTGCCCGTTTCTCATCAAAGAACCATCAAAAAGGTTGATCCAATGGCTGATGATCGGAAAGTTCATTTCAGGTACCTATAGCTTAATTGGTGATATCCAAAGATTTACAAACATCTTAATAATTTTTGTACATTATTCATAACCGTAGCAAAATTCTTTCTTTTTGCTTTTAATAATTCTACTGGTAATGCGTGTGATGATTCAAAAAAATGCTTTCCTAGGGACAGTAGGCATAATTTGTGTGACCCCAAGTGGAGAGCTAATGGTCTGGCCTTCCTTTAAAGGTTCCAATGAATTACCACTTTTTTTTTTTTTGGAAAAGAAGATTATTAACAGTACATGCCTAATTCAAACAGATAGCTAGCAATTGAAAGTGAAAGAAAAAGAAAGGGAGAGTAGGGTTTGGATCATAGTTCACACATGCCCTTATGATTTCTTTCCCAATTCAACCATGTATGTGGATAGCTAGATATCATTTTTTCGCTTTTAGATGTGTTATGTAACCTCCTCTCAAGCTATGAGAAAGGCCTCAGCCTCAACAACATTCTTCATTTCACCTTCCCAGATACCATACAAAATAGCATCATTATTACAACTTCTTTAAAATGCAAATATGATTCAAGTTTCTTTAAAAACTACACGCCCGAATTCGTGATGACCATTCTTCTTGAGTTCTTGTAGGCCAAATGAAAGGAAGGTGAGAAAAAAACAATTCAAGTGATATTTGTATCTCTAATGGGACAAGGAGGATGGATCATTGACGGGAAAGTAAAAGTTATTAAAATGTTCACAAGATGAAAGACAGGAATGGTACCAATATCAATAACATGGTGGAGGGAAAGCAAATATTAGGAAACATGAGGGTCCCATCTTTTCTTCTTCTTCTTCTTCTTTTTCCCACTTGCAATAGATGATGTTTTAACATCTTGAAAAGAATCCCCGAAGACCAGAAACTTGCTTTATAGTACCTCTTCTAGTCCCTCCTGCCCACGAAATTATTTTGTTCCATGGTCCCATGCATGCTCTTCTTTTTATCACTGTGTTTACAATGAGTTGCCTGTGAAACAATAATAGCACTCCCTTCCCTCTTTCTGTTTTTTCCAATTGAAAGAGAAGGTTAGAAAGTTCAAATCATTTCTTGGATTTGTAAAGTAGCTATTGCCTATTGTAACTTGTAAGTTTGAAAGGAAATTTTAATTCGATGGTATTATCCACAAGTTTCACAAGATGAAAGTTGGTCCATGATACTAAACATTTTGGAAGCCAAAGGCCAAATTACATGCTTTGATGAAATAAATGGAAAAAATATTCAGTAAATTCAAATCCAATATGCAGTCGCATGAATCCAAACTGTCCTTGATTTTCTCCTTTTCTTTATCTCTACCTGTTAAACTTTACCCTGCAAAAAATCACCTCAAGATTGTCCTTAGATTCACTTGCACACAAGCATACAGACATGCATGTATAATAATAGTCACGTGAATCCAAACTATCCTTCTACATGATAGAAGTCCAAGCAGGCATCGAGCATTCATGTGAATCCTATCAGAACAGTATAAAATCTTGTAAGTGTGTGCATGTACAAGTCTCAAATTTCACACAGTGGCGCCACCAACTCATAAATATATTGCAGCACTATTTTGATTTTTGGGGTGGATAAACAAATTAGCTAGCCAGACTTCAATGGTCCAGTATTTGGTCCCCTACACACTTAAATTCACAGATGCAACTGCGACACTATGTGTAGAAGAAGTAACAGCTACTAATCATCGCAAAATGATGGCCATTTTTGTCACATTTGTTGTAAGAACCTCAGTTGTGTCATTTTGCCTAAAACTTGTCACATGAATTCAAGATATATGAATACTAGGCTCCAAGAAGAAACTTCCAATGTTGTTTTCCCATTGTAAAATTCAATTCAACATTCCATCAGCTTAGTGAAGAATGGATACAGATCATTTGTTTGGTCACACTCATCACGTTTTGCTAATTGATGAGTCTTATTCCATTCTTTTGCCTGCAGAACTTCAGTGGTAATAATAATGGGAACATATATAATAGAATGTTTAGAATTGTAAAAGGAAATATATATAAAAAAGTGCAACTGATGTTTCATTTTCCATGTCCAACTCGAAAAAAGTGAACATTACAATTTTGCACATATGTTCTCTAGGATAAACAATGCCGAAAACGCAGAACTGAAGCTTAATGTTAACCTAATGACCTCAGTAAGGGTAGAGAATTTCGCAATATTCAAGAACAATTTACAGCAAGTTTAGGTGAGCAAGTGAATTTCTTTCTTTCTTTCTTTCTTTCTTTCTGAAAGGTATTCTGCAGAAAGCCTGCATTGTTTTATCCACTCAAGAACACATTTTGAAACCTTTTGCTCGTCTAGAGCATCCAGATCTCCAGTGAGAACAAAAGCTCATGCTTTGGTCCCCCCACCTCAATTATTCAAAAATAACAAATTTGGGAAACTACATCAAGAGTACAATTGGTTGCTTCTTCCTCATCAAAGTCTAAATCATAGTTATTTTAACTGAGAGAGTTACTGTTCATGAAATTGATTGCAAATAAAATTATTTTGAACGACAGAAAATGAACTTTATATGAAAAGAAAGGTGCTCAATCAAAATAAAGCAACCATTGGATGGTTCTTTGATTGTTTGTCCAAACAAAATGACAAGGTTAATGAGCCTGTCAAAATAAATACAAAATTTGGTGGTTTCAGATAAAGGCGGAGCCAAAATTTCGGACTTAGCTTTTAAACGAAGAAAGGCATGCGCAGGTGCATCCCACCGGCACTCTAGAAAAATGTATTGAAATTTGTTAATATGGAAATGAAAATGACTAAATCCAGGATATATGTAACGACAAATTACTCGAAAAAAATATTTAGGTCACCGATTTTAACTTGACGTACTGGAACCCTTTTCAATCTACTTGATACTTTTGGATGGATCTCACAGTGAAGTATAAGAAGAAAGTTGAAACACGTTGACATAGATCCACAGTATAGGCAGAGTTGCAAGCTGCCTGCACTTTGATTGTGAAAATCATCGAAATAGTTTCTGCACTTGCAATTTTCTGCCAGTTTGGCATATATATAATCTTTATCATCTGTTGGCAGATTATGGGAGCAGAGTTGGTATCTTGAAAAGGGTTAGCTCTTAGCACTAAGCTCTAATGAAGTATGTCTATAAAAATGCCAATTTTGCTTTGCCTATGAAAAACTTCATCCATATATAAATATATGAAGATTTGGCCAATAATACTCAGTTAAAAGTATCTGGTCCTTGACCCTGCTCTGAGAAAATGTGCCATTTCAAGTTCAAATTCCGAGCCTTTCATTACTTCACCATCTAAAACCTCTTCATGTTCCAAATACTTCCATCATGCGACTATGCGACATAGAGCATTATATTTCGATTGATTTGTCCTGTAAGAAGCAGACAAGCAATATTTTGCCTGACACCAATTCCAGATATGGAATTTTTCTTTTATGCTAGTCTGTTAATCACAGCAAAGAGTGAAAATTCATTTCCTAGCTTGCCTATGATAGCAACACATTCTTCACTTGCCTGACCTTTTCATACATACTTTGATTTCGGCATTGAATTTGATCCAACTTGGGAAACACATTCTTGACTGACTAAAGATAGACATCATATAAAAGTCCCTCTCAACAGACACTGTCAATATTGCCATTATGTCAACCCAAGAACTAAATCCCTCAGGAATACTTTGTGTTATGAAATGTGCTAATTGCTTGAATATTTTAGAAAACAAAGGGAGAGGATATTACTAAGTCTTAGTCAAGTCGTGTCCAACCTTTGCATAAACTGGACATAGCATAAATTGTAGGGTGCAATTGCAGCTAGTAGAACTGGACAAACCAATCTTTTCCGACCATTAAGTCCAACTTTCTTTCTGTGAAACAAAGAAAATACAGTAGGAATTTTCTGAAAGGTATTCTGCAAAAAGCCTGCATTGTTTTACCCACTCTAGAAACACATTTTGAAACCCTATGCTATTCTAGAGCATCCACATCTCCAGTGAGAACAAAAGCTCATGCTTTGGCCCCCCCACCTCAATTATTCAAAAATAACAAATTTGGGAAACTACATCAAGAATACAATTGGTTGCTTCCTCCTCATAAAAGTCTAAATCATAGTTATTTTAGCTGAGAGAGTTGCTATTCATGAAATTGATTGCAAACGAAATTATTTTGAATGACAGAAAATGAACTTTATATGAAAAGAAAGTTGCTTAACCAAAATAAAGCAACTACTGGACGATTCTTTGATTGTTGTCCAAAACAAAATGAAAAGGTTAATGAGCCAGTCAAAATAAATACAAAATTTGATGGTTTCAGATAAAGGTGGAGCCAAAATTTCGGACTTCGCTTTTAAACGATGAAAGGCATGTGCAGGTGCATCCCACCGGCACTCTTTGTGCCAGCGCGCACACACACCAAAAGTACCCGTCATTCATAATCTATCATGGGATACACACTGTAGAAAAATGTATTGAAATTTATTAATATGGAAATGAAAATTGTTGGACTGTACTCACAAAGATAAACCAAAAAATTTTGCAGAAAACAGAGGAAGAAAAACTCAAGGATAGGCTGCAAATTTGAATATCTATTATTGAACCAAACTACTATTTAAATACAGAAATTGAAAGAAACTAAGCCACTAACCAGCAGATCATAATAAGTTACTACAACTAACTTTCTGCACTTCTAATTTGTTGCAATTAACAACATGCAGTAGAAAAACAAGGAAATAGTAAAACATGTGTAGCCTTGACTCTATCTAGGTATGCAACCAAGATCGCTTACCATCTCATAAGCTTATGCACATTCAACAGCTGTTGTGGCACATCTGTAACACTCCTGCTTGCATCAATAGTTGCATACTCCTAGCTTCTCCCTCAAAATCTCAAATCTACTTTTAGGAAGTGCTTTAGTAAAAATATTAGGTAACTGATCATAGGTTTTGCAACAAAGCAAGCATACTTCACCACTTTTCTAAACTTCTCTAAGGAAATAGAGCTTGATGCTAAAGTGTTTAATCTTTCTATGGAAGACTAGATTGTTGGAGATTACAATTATTGTCTGATTGTCCACAAACACTTTAGTTCTTTCTTCTTGATTCATGTCCAAATCAGTTAGTATCTTTCTCAGCCATAGGATTTGATTCACAGTTGCTATTGCAGCTATGAATTCTGCTTCAGCATTTGATTGAGCCACAGTTTCTTCATTCTTAGAACTTCATGCGAACACTCCAGAACAAGGGTGAAGCAATAGCCTGAGGTGCTCTTCTTGTCATCTATGGATCCTGCCCAATCAGTATCAAAAACACCATGGAAATTAAAAACATGACCATAATTGAACAACATCCCATGATCAATAGTTCCTTTGACATATCTGAGTACACGTTTTGCCGCCTTCAAATGCTCCTCACTAGCACTATGCAGAAATCTCGACAACACACTCATAGCTTGCATAATATCAGGTCTGGTTGCTATGAGACATATTAAGCAGCCTATGAGGCTCCTATAGATTGCCTCATCAGTCTTTTCTACACCATCTTCCTTGTAGAGTTTCTCTTTTTATTCTTAGGAGTACTCATGAGCTTACATCCTTGCATCTAAAATTTCCTTAGAATTTCTTTAGCATACTTTTTTTGACATATGAAAACACCTTGCTGATTTTGCCTGATCTCTATTCCAAGGAAGTATGTCATTCCTCCCAAGTCTGTCACTTTAAAGACCTTCAACATCTCCAATTTGAATTGCTCAATAAGGATAGCATTGCTTTCCACATGTATAAAAATGATCAAAATATCAAGATTTGAGTGCTTAACATACAAAATTGACTCACTAAGACTCTTTATAAAGCCAAGACTTAGCAAATGTTCATCAATTCTACCGTACCAAGCCCATGGAGCCAATTTCAAACCATATAAAGCCTTTTTGAGCAAATAGACCTTGTCTTCATGTGCTTCTACCGCAAACCTCTCAAGTCGCTTAACATATATTCCTCCCGCAAGTAGTTGAGAAAGACGTATGTTACATCAAGCTGAAATACCTTCCACCCTTTTTGTCCAGCTATTGCAAGAAGCATTCCGATGGTGTCAAGTCTTGCAACCGGAGCAAATGTTTCGAAAAGTCAATGCCAAACACTTAAGCGAATCTCTTCACCACAAGTCTAGCCTTGTGCTTGTTGATAAAACCATTTGTATTCATTTTGATTCTAAACACCCATTTTACTCCAAGGACCTTCCTACACCGAGGTCTAACAACAAGCTTTCAAGTTTCATTCTTTTCAATCATATTTAGCTCCTCCTACATTGCAGAGCATCCAATATGGATGCTTTTCAGCTTCATTGAATCCTACCGGCTCAAATAATGCAATATTGCATCTCCGATATATATCAAAAAGCAATCCGATACCTCCGATAGGAGGATTATCAATTTTTTCACCTTGCACCGACGGAGAATTATCGAGCTACTTTGCACCAGATGGAGAATTACGAGGCTACTTTCCTTCTTGTTCTTCTTCCTAACACTATTGTTGCTCTTCTATAAAGTGAACATCTTTGCCTACTAGAATCTTCTCATTTTGAGGTTGAAAAATTCTATAAGCCTCGTAGATGTTGCTATAGCCAATGAAAATGCCAAGGTCCGCCCTCCTATTAAGCTTATCCGTTTTCGCCCGAGGTATATGTGAAAAACAAATACAACTAAAGATTTTAAGGTTCTTTGAAGAAAGTTTGTAGCCATACCAAGCTTTAAATGGAGTTTTCCTTTTTATAGCCTTTATAGTAGCTTATTTAGTAAAAACACAATTATATTGGTCGCTTCTACCTAGAATTTCTTAGGGAGCCCCTTTTTTCATATAGCATACATCTAACAATCTCCATTATTGTTATATTCTTCCTCTCATTAACCCTATATTGTTGTAGTGTATAAGGGATAGTTAGCCGATGTTCAATTCCAGACTTTTTTATAAAACAGAGTTAAACTCGTTATGATGTTTACTCCTTTCCATTATATGATCTTAAGGTTTGAATTCTATAGACATTTTGATTCTCAATCCGGACTTTAAATTTCATAAATACTTCTATAACTTCGACTTGAACCTAAAGGAATAAATCCAACACATTCCGGTTAGATCATCAATAAAAGCAATGTAAAATTTACTTTCCCGTGATGATGGTTCGTGAAGAGGGCCACAAAGATTAGTGTGGATTAGCTGCAGCTTCTTTGATGCTCTCCATATTGTCTATCGAAAGGCGAGCATTTTTCGCTTGCCATATTGACATGCCTTATAGCTTGACGTAAATTCATCTAGTGATGGAAAACCTTACATAAGCTCTAATTTCTTTATCAACGAATAAAGTTGTATGATTAACATAGCCCAAACTCTTATGCCAAAGCTCAGCTTGTGTTATCCGAGCTAGGATAGGCACACTGTTCCTCCAATAAGTACAATATGAATGCCTTACCTCTTATTTTCATCGTGAACAATTTTTGTCCTTCCGCATCCTTGATGAGACACATTTTGTCCTTAAACAAAATTTTATCCCTTTTTCAACAAGTTGACCAACACTCAATAAATTTTGATTGATTTCAGTGTACGTAAAAAACATCGTTGATTGTTTTAGTACCCAAGCAACTTTCAATTGCCACTCGTTTCCTTTCTTTTGACATCTATGCATTCTCTATTGCCAATTCTAACTTTAAAGATAATAGGCCTTCCAAGTTCTTTGAAAAGCTCCTCATCATATGTCATATGATTAGCGCAACCACTACCAATCAACCAACTTTCATTTGAATTACTAGTGGCAAAATAAGTTGTCACAAATAACTTTTCTTCTTCTTACCGATCTATAACTTTTGCCTCCGGTTATCGTGGTTGATTTCTATTCTTGTAAATCTTTGTAATATGGCTTAGTTGTTTGTATTTGTTGTATCCGACATCGAGTCTTCTCCAACACTTGAAATGTGGATGACTCCTCCTTTCATAAGTGTCGGCATAGAGGATAACTTTGCTTGTTGTTTCCTCTATTGTTATCGTTATTATTTGCAACATCTTGGTCAATATAGTTTTTCTTTCATTTCTTTTTCTTTCCTTCTCTATTTTTATTTATCTCGCCATTTAGCTTACAAAGCACCTTAACCGAGCCTTCTTGCCTCGTGAATCTTCTTTGCTTCGAATTTGTAAGGCATTTAACAATTCTACCTAAGGTAATACTTGACGGATCTTTAGAATTTTACAAAGAGGAAATTATTGTCTCAAGCGTTTCTAGAATAGTCACAAGAATTTTTTGAACAACTTTAGAATCATAAAATGTAGTTCCAAGCAATCTTACCCTATTGATAATGCTTAGAATTCTATCAATATACTTTTTACTCGTTTCGACTCCTTCGTTTTCTATATCTCAAATTCCCTCATTAGA
The DNA here is from genome assembly GCA_963924115.1 of Dovyalis caffra. NCBI lineage: Eukaryota > Viridiplantae > Streptophyta > Magnoliopsida > Malpighiales > Salicaceae > Dovyalis > Dovyalis caffra. The sequence goes on along the minus strand of CAWUPB010000957.1, from coordinate 1,085,333 downwards.
TTCAGCACTTATATCCCTTTGACTTGCTCATCACCTTCATACTCTTGCTTAAGAAAGTCTCACATGTCTTTTGCTATCTTCGTGGTCATAATCCTAGTAAAAATTATTGGTGAGACGGCTAAAAATAAGCAAGCCTTTGCTTTTGATTTCCTTTGCCTTCTTTCCTTGTGATTCGATTTGAGAAAGAGTTGGGTTGTTTAGAAAAGGTAGAACTTCATATTCCTTCTCCACAGACCTTCCTAAAGATCACTTGCATCAAGGTAAGTCTCCATTGAAACTCGTCCATATCTAAAAAATTTCTCCTTATAACACTAGAGGAGCAATTGCTCGTAAAAGGTGTCTCAAAATCCATTGTGGCTTAAAGGTTTCGTGTAACGATTTGGTTTGGTTTCTAAGTCTTGTTTACCCTCAATTCTCACGAGTCCCTTAAGAAAAATATAGCTCCGATACAAATTGTTAAACTGTACTTACAAAGATAACTAGAAAATTTTTACGGAAAACGTAAGAAGAAAAAACTCAAGGATAGGTCGCAATTCCGAATATCTATTAGTGAACTAAACAATTGTTTAAATACAAAAATTGAGAGCAAACTATCGCCTATTAAGCCACTAACTCCGCAGATCATCCTAAATTTCTACAACTAACCATCCGCATTCCTAATTTGCTACAATTAACAACGTGCAATAGAAAAAACAAGGAAATTGTAAAACATGTGTAGTCTTGACTTTGTCCGTACCTACAACCAAGATTGTCGGCCATCTCATCGACTTTTGCATATTCAATAGTCTGTTATGGCACATCTATAACGAAATTACTAAATCAAGGATATGTGTAACAAAAAATTACTCGAAACAAATATTTAGGTTATTGATTTTAACTTGATGTACTCGGAACCCTTTTCAATCTACTTGATACTTTTGGATGGATCTCATAATGAAATATAAGATGAAAGTTGAAACACATTGACATTGATTCATAAGCATATACAGAGTTGCAAGATGCCTACACTTTGATTGTGAAAATCATCGAAATAGATTATGCCTTGTAATGTTTTGCCGACTTGGCATATATATAATCTTTATCATCTGTTAGCAGATTAAGGGAGCAAAGTTGGTATCTTGAAAAGGGTTAGCACTTAGCATTGAGCTCTAATGAAGTTTGTCTATGTAAATGTCATTTTTTCCTTGCCTATGAACAACTTTACCCATATCCATTCAAGTTCAAATTTCTAGCTTTTCATTACTTCACCATCTAAAACCTCTTCTTGTTCAAAATACTTCCATCATGCAACTATAGGACTTAGAGCATTGTATTTCGATTGATTTGTCCTATAAGGTTCCGTTTGTTTGGCAAAAAACAATTTTCAATAGAAAAATCAATTCCGAAGAAGCTATTTTTCATAAAGTTGTTTTCTAAAAAATTATTTTTTAAAATTTGGCAATTACATAAAAAAAGCTGTTGAAAAATATATTTCTTTGTTTGATACAAAAACTCGAAATTCAAAAATAAGCTATAAATGTTACATCAACGAGTTTTGAGAAAACTTCAACAAGGCACATTCATAATTTCACAATATAAGATGCATTTAGAAAAATTTAATAAATTTTTATAAATAGACTCTAAGATTTACATTCAAAAAATTAAAAAATATATATATATATTTTTAACCATCAAACCAATTCATCAAAACTACTTGGGACAAAAGCAAGTCAATATTCACATTTAGTAAAAAAAAAAATTCTAAGTAATTATAACACCGTTATTTTGGTAACTCAATTAAGATTCTTTTTTTAAAAAAAAAATTGAGCTGATAATTTAGTCTAAAAAATAGTTTTACACATTATCGATTATCATTAATATTTTGAAACCAAATGAATAATTATCATTTGTAGATAATTATTCATTTAGTCTAAAAAATAGTTTTACACATTATCGATTATCATTAATCTTTTGAAACCAAATGAATAATTATCATTTGTAGATAATTATTCATTTAGTTTCAAAAGATTAATGTTGGAATAATTTTTAACTAATTATTGACTATAATAACAAACAAAATTTTTAAACTCGATTAAAATTAATCACAAATTATTAATTTAGTTATAAATTAATAGTATTGAAAAAAATAATGTATTTATTAATGAATTAATTAATTTTAAATTTTTCAGAAGTGATTGCAATATTGTAATAGTCATTTCCAATCATTTAAATATAGTTTAGGTGGTATTTGAGATAATAGTTTAAAAAAAAAATAGAGATAAATTATTGAAATATTTGTTATAAAATAATTTTAAGATATAAAAATGGTTTTTAAGAATATTTAATGTATTTATAAATCAAAAAATCAAATGTTAATAGAAATAGTGAAAGAATAATTAAATAATTGATAAGAATTGATAACAAATAAATAAATAATTGATAAGAATTGATAAGAAATAATTAAAAATTAATTTGATATATTTTAAATAAATATGAGATAAAGAAAAAAATTGTTAAAATATATCAATAGATAGATGAGTAATGCGAAAGCGAGACAACTCGTGAGAAAGAGTGAAAATATTTTTCTCTTTTTTAACTCAAAAAAGCACTTTTTCAAAAATACTATATTATTTTCTGTTGACTAAAAATGACTTTCCATTCACTTTTTTCCTAAACACGAAACAAACATAAGAAAATGAGAAAAAATAAAGAAAACAAATTACTAAAACTTAATTTTCCCCAAACAAATACAACCTAAGAAGCAGACAAGCAGTATTGTACCTGACACCAATCCCAGGTATAGAATTTTTCTTTATGCTAGTCAGTTTAATAACAGCAAGAGTGAAAATTCATTTCCCGCTTGCCTATGAGAGCAACACATTCTTCACTTGCCTGACCTTTTCATACATACTTTGACTTTGGAATTAAATTTGATCCAACTTGGGAAACACAATCTTGACTGACTATAGATAGACATCATATAAAAGTCCCTCTCAACAGACACTGTCAGTATTGCCATTACGTCAACCCCAGAACTAAATCCCTCAGGAATACTTTGTGTTATGAGATGTGCTAATTGCTTGAATATTTTAGAAAACAAAGGGAGAGGATATTACTAAGTCTTAGTCAAGTCGTGTCCAACCTTTGCATAAACCGGACACAGCATAAATTGTAGGCTGCAATTGCAGCTAGTAGAACTGGACAAACCAATCTTTTCCGACCATTAAGTCCAACTTACTTTGTTTGAAATAAAGAAAATACAGTAGGAAGGCACTTTGTCCTCCACAGCTAACATGTTACACGGGTCACAGGACAAGGGAGCTAAGGAGTAGTGAACAGTGACAGGTTACAATGATTAATAGCGAAATAGCTCAGACCATATAGGAATCGAACCTTTCAATGCAAGCAACAGTAATAATAGAAGATCGGCACGATCAGGTGAATATCTATGGAGAACAGTCAGAAAGGAGGCGAGGGGAACCGGCACACTACCAGCAGGAAACCGGACAGTTGCTTACCCAGAGGATTCTGGATGAGGGGAAATCAGTATTAGGGAAACCAATCAGTGAGACCAGAATGTATGTCTAATCTAAACAGTGTGAAACAATTTACATAAATCTTAACCAAATAACACTTCACTCGACAACAAATTAATCATGTAACCATCAAGATAGAAGAGATAGAATTCAATCTTCCATAATAAGTCAGATGGGCACTTATCTACTGCTGCTGCTTCAAAATAGGTCAGACAGAAGAGAGAGAATTCACCACCATTTCTCTGGCAACCATTAATATAGAAAGGCTGGAAACGTCAAAAAGCCACTTATAATATTGGGTTTCAAGACAAATAGTGGGTTTGACACTATTAAACTGGACAAATATTTACCTCATTAAATACTCTTCTTACAATGTCTGGGATGAATCAATTTCACTCCTAAAGGATGCTCTATCAAGAAATAGCTTTCATAGTCAACCAACCTCAATTATATTTGGATATTAACAACCTCATAATTGTCGAGAAACTTGCAGGTGAACTACAATATATTTAAAGCTTTAAGCCATTATGAGCATCAATCAAACAAGAAGAAATATAGAAACAAAATTATTCAAGATAATATACAACTTACTTAGCTTACCACAAGACAGACAAAAATACCATCAGGTCATTGCTAAAAAATCAAGGAAGCTCTGTTTTTGGGGAACTTACAATTTGCAGCATCAAGGCTGACAGCAAAGTTATTTAACAAAGTTCAAGAAAACTAAAAATAGATACCATAACATTAGATGCATAACAAGGATGAACTAAACAAATTTACATCTTTCATTAGCACAACTAAAACTTACGCAGTGGTTCAAGTGCAAGTAAAATTTAGAAACCAAACTACTTGACCATAACTTCAGATGCACAGTGCAGTTCATGCTATATACAAGCATGAAACAAAACAGCAGGGTAAGAAGAGGCAATAAATACTTCAGAAACATGAATCAGTAAATCTTATTTTCCACTAGACAAAGTTGATCATAGACCAAAGGGAAAAGGTTTCAAGCAGTATAGAACACATTCGTACCAAAATTTTTTAAACAATGCCATCCTACATTGACGTCACAGAACTCACTACATCATAAACTCCGACAAAAGCCTACACAGGTACAGTTGCAGCAGTAGTATCTTCACTTGACTTCATGGAACAGAAGAGATTCAAAACATCAGCATGGTTCCGAATGTAAATTGGGCATTTAGACAGGAAATCTTGTGCTTCGCCATGCCTTTTGGCCTTGAAATATGCTTCAAACATACGAAGAGCAACAGATGTAGATGGAAACTTCTTGGTGGTCATGGCATTCATAAAAGCAATGGCATCATCACCTGTTCCAGACTTTGATACAAACTCAATAAAAGGATCTATATAGGGTGGAAAGCCATGACTTTGCATCAAACCCAACAGATTTAAGGCATCCTTAAATCCACCCTGAACTAGCAACTTGCTTATCAATAATTTGTATGTAGTATGCCAAGGGCATAACTGATTTTGACACACATAATCACGCAGAAGATTGCATGCATCCATCGCTCTGTTCTTGCAGCAATATGCATTTACCAACAACTCAACAGCATAACCAGCACCAGAAACTCCCTTCTTCTCAACCATTTTTCTGAAACAATCAGATGCTTTTTCAAGATTCCCCGATACACAATGCCCTTCAATTAAACATGCCCAAGCCTTGTAATCCAAGTCACTACCAGATGATTCCATATGATCCAAAAATTCATTTGCTTCATCATTCTTACCAGCACTAGTGAGCCCAAAAGCAATCTTTCTCTGCAAATTACCACTAGCTACAAAGCCAGCTACCTTCATTTCTCTTAAAACCTTATTGCACTCTCCAAATCTTCCAACACTTGTTAGAGCTTTAAGAGCTGCATCAAGCATAGAATCTGTCAAAACATTCCCATTTCCAGTAAAGACCTTCACAACTCTTGAAAACAAACCCATATCCAACTGTTTACCCACCACTATTTTCCTCAACAAATAGGTGCAACATTTAGCTGAAGGCTTATTTGCACCATTCATTGCAAACTCGTATAAGCCTATGGCATCCTTAATCATTTTCCTACTCATAAATCGTGCCAAAACAGTATCGAATGTCCTCATCTCCATTTCAAATCCGTTACTCCTCATTTCATCTATAACCTTCCAAAACCTGTCAATGTAATCCTCCCTTCCTAAAACCCTAGCCATCGCATTATAACTCCTCTCATCATGTCTACACAACCCACTCTCCTCAACCCACCTAAAAAATATCAAAGCCTTCATTGGCTCCATTGCCAAATGCTCCAACACAATCTTCACCAAATCACTTGAAAACTCTGCACTCAAATCCTTAATCTCCCCTTCAACATCCTCTCCCCAAACCTTATTCCTAACAATCCTACTCACTCTCAACCCAATCTTTTCCACTGAATTATCCACCGATCCTTTCGCAAAAACCCCTTTTAACTTCTCTAAATCATCCTTTAACCCCTCTTTCTCAAACTTCTCCCACACTCTGTCACGCGTAATCCCTGACACCCCATAACCCTTTATCTTCATTTTATCAATTAAATCCCAAAATTCCGCAACCAACCCATTGACCCCCAAAATCCCTAACATCCAGTTATAACTTTTAGAGCTCAATCTCTCACTATTCTTCTCCAAAACATAATAAAAAAACTTCTTAGCCACATCTGGTTTCGATCCCAATGACTTCAGAACTTTCAAAACCAGATCGTGACTAATAACAACTTCATTTGATTCCAATTCTTTACCAATATTATCAAAATCATCAAACTTGGCAAAAACATAACAGATAAGCAAAAGATGATCTGGGTCTTTTTTGGGCTTAACTAATGATGCTTCAGATGAAAAATCACGAACAATAAATGGGGTTTTCTTATAGATATTCGATTTTTGCGGGGTTTTGGAGAAATGAGAGTTTTGTAGTGGAAGTGTGTGAAGTGAGGAAGACAGAGAGCGAAGCAGACAAGGAGAGTGTTTCTGCAGTACCTGGAAATGATTGGAAAATTTGCGAGATGATTGAGGGTAGTTTCGGTAGAGAAGAATTCTCCATGAGTGTCTCATTTGTACACTGTGAAATTTCAACAGTGTGAAGTTAGGGTTTTTGAGGAGTCAGAGATTTGGGAATTGTGTGTGCTAAGAAGAGAGTAAGCAGTGTTTTCTACTTTTTAGGGTTTTAGAGGGGATTTGGGTGGTTTGTGTTTTTTATCTGTTTTTGTGAAAACAACAAAGTTAGTCCCTTAATTATATAATAATTTAAAACAAAGTCCTAAACAAAATGTATTTCTTTAATTGGGTTTCTAAAGTTTGGACATTTTACGACAAAAAGAAAAAAGTTACGGACATTTTCAGTTATTCTTTATCTTTGAAATGATTGCCAATTTTATATGAGGAATATCAAAGTTTGCATCAAAATATTGTTACTTATACATAATTTTTTCACTTAAGAAATGATTGATCAATGAATTTGAGTTTTGAGTATAAAGAGAATACTAGAACAATCATAAAGGTTCAAAATACAAAAGAAATTATCATTATCTCTAGCATCAAGAAATTCACATCTATTAAATTTAACCCAATAAATTTTTCGATTATATTAAATTCATATTGTAGTTTTAATTTCAGATATCACTAATCTAACTCATGAAAGTTACAAAAAAAAAAAAAAAAAAAAAAAAAAAAAAAAAAAAAAAAAACAATTCTCATATTTGGACTCTGTACTTTTCGAATTTTTTTAATATATATATTGTACTTTTCGAGATTTTTTTATTTTAAACTTTTTTGTTATAGCGATATCAATTAGTGATCGATAAATCACTTTTACTTTTCAAGATTTTTTACTCTATAATGTCACATATCGATCCTTGATTAGTGACATTATAACTAAAGGTTTGAATCAAGAAATGTCAAAAAATAAAAAGTTTCAATTAAACTAAAAAAAAATGTCTCAATAAAAATAAATTCAAAGAGTCTAGAGTTCAAATATGAAAAAAAAAACCTATATAAAAAAATCATTTTTTCTTTTCTTATGAAATAGCCCTAAAAAATTACACAACCACATGTTTCATTGGGATGGGCCCACACCTTTTTCTATTTAATATGTTTTAATTTGTGTCATCTCATTCTTTCTTCTCTTCTTTTCCCTTATATCTTTATTGGGTTTATCCCATAATTGATCCCCGTTAATTTTAATTTTCTTGATTGAGACCCTACATTATTTTTCAACTTGATTGAAACCTTCTACTCTTACAAATTTGTTGATTTAAACCCTTCGTTATAACGTCATTTAACTATTCATCCTATGTGGTAAGTTAAAATTAATAGTAATCAATTAGACAATAACAAATGGCAATGTGGACCCTAATTGTTTCAAGTATAAATCAAAACCAAAATATAAAATTTTTTTAAATAATTTTGTAAATTAAACAACGTTAGTTAAATATTAAAAAAGGGAAAAGACCTAATTAACCCAACCTATTTAATCTTAAATTAAATGAAAAAAAAAAAACAAACAAACATATGCTCAAATTTATCAACGTACATTGTCTACTATAAAATCTCAATGGATGCAATTTTTTACCTTTCTAATCTCAAGCTATTAAGCGAATTGGCTAAAAAAATAGGCAACTCAAACATAACCTCTCTTATCAACTACATACAACTATCAAAATTAGTATCAATACTCAAAACAAAAGCCCCATTGGCAATGGACTGCACGAGTTGAGCTATAGAAATCTTATTAGCAAGCGTAAGAAAAAACAAAAGGAATACCAGTAGAAGTGCAATAAGCAGACAAAGCAAGTAGAGGAATTGCTCGTTGAAGCACAACCAACACAAAAAAAACATATTTGTTCATTTTTATTAATGTATTAACCTAAATAACAAGAACAATCATCCCCATATCTTTAAAAATCCCTATATGACTAAGCCTATATTGTTTAACCCACAAATCATTCATTTCAAGGAACTATTTACCAAACCTTTCAGCCTTAAAAGATATTAGAGTTGCCTTCAAAAGTACTAACAACTTCATCACAGAAATTTTAAGCAAAACCCATTCTTTCTTAGACTAGACACGGGATCCATAAGGCAAATGGTCTTGCCAATGTGAGAGTTCAAGAGAGCACGCCGAGTAGGAGCAAGGGAACTCTTTGAGAGCAAAGAAGTTGAGATTTTGAGATTTAAGGATTCAACAACAAATTGGATTAATGGGAGTTAGGGTTATTAAGGGACTTAAAGAGTAAGAGATTTAGGTATTTAGGGATTTTGAAACAAAAAAAATGAGAGAATCGGGACAATTGAGATTACCGAACAATAGAGAAGAAGAGAAGAGTTGTGATTTAGGGATTTTGAATAGAGACAGAGAGAGAGAGAGAGAGAGAATCAAGGCAATTGAGATTGTCAAAACAATAGAGAAGAAGAGAAGAGTTAGGTAGTATAATTCTAAAACAACATAAAAATAGAGAAGAATAGAAGAGTTGTGTGATATAATATGTTAGGGCTATTCGGTTCTTTTATTTTTATTTTTATAAACTAAAAATTTGTTAATATATAGTTTTTTAAAAATTTATAAATTTTTTGTTTCAGAATTATAATCTCACAATTAGTGTCCATATTTTCACGTATCAATTCTTCATTGGCTACCATCATTTTTAAAGTGTCACGTCGATTCATAATTAAAGGAGGGTCTCAATCAAAAAATTTGTAAAAGTGAAGGGTTTCAATCAAACTCGAAAAATAATAAAGGATCTCAATAAAAAAAATGAAATTGTACAAGGACCAATTGTAAGGTAAACCCTATCTTTATTGGATAATTTCAATAAATTTTTAAATCAACAATAAATTGGATGCACAACCATGGATGGTAGTCAATAAAGAGCTTTGAACATTTTTCATTTGATTTGTGCTTATAGGACTAAATTATAAATTAGTCTCTCTTATTTTTAAAAATGAATTAATTAGTCTTATTTATTCTAAAAACTAATTATTTAGTCCTCGTGTTTTTAAATCTACATATAACTTAATTCTTTTTGTTCTTTTTTAATTTATTTTAATTTTTTTGTTTTAAGAAATAGAAAAAGAAGAAAATATTGAAAGATTGTTAAGAAAAAAATATTTTATGGAATAAAAATAATATTAAATTAAACATGATCAATCCTCACTATAAGATTAAATAATAGTTTTTGAAAATAAAAAAACTAATCAATTCTCTTTTTGAAACTAAAGGGACTAGTTTATAATTTGCTCATATTTATTGGCCAAACTATTAACATATACTTAGTTTGTATATAATATAAATGGCTTAACGACAAATTTTGTCCCCATTCTATTATGATTTGGTAATTTTAGTTCTTTAGTATTAAATTACATAATTTGAACGTCCAAACTATTTTTTTTTAGAAAAATTAATCAAATTTTTCATATTGCCATTAGGAGTTGGTATGCCAAAATGAAATCGTTTTGGCATTTCCTTATTAATTATATTCTTTTTATAAAAATATTTTTAACCTCCTTAATCTTGAATTTAAAAAAAAAATTCTTATAAAATTTTATCAATTATATTATAAAAAAAAAAAGCATTTTATAAACATTTTAAACCCCTTAATTTTGAAATTTTTTAAAAAACATTTTATAAATATTATAAAAATTTTCTAAAAAAATATTTATAATTTATGAAATTAGGGGGCTCAACCCTTAACTATGATTATTTTAATTTATAAAATATTTTTTAAAAGGCTTGAAATTGTGTATTATTTATTATGTTTTCTTACAACTTTTTTTTATAAAATTTTTATAATATAAATTAAAATATTTTATAAATTAAAATGAGCATAATTAAGATTGACCCTCCTAATTTTATAAATTATAAATTATGAAACAATACATTTTTTATAAAATCTTTATAATATTTTATTAAAAAAAGTTCAAAACAAGAGAGGGTAAAAAATATTTATAAAATGTTTATAATATTTTATATGAAATTGTTTTTTAAAAAAGTTAAAGATTATGGGGATTAAAAATATTTTTAAATTTTTTTTTTAAATAATTAACAGTGGAATACCAAAATGATGTCGTTTTATCATTTCAATTAATCGATCAACCCAATTGATCGTTACATATAACGACAATTAGAGAAATTGGGTCAATTTTGCCTAAAAAGCAATAGTTTAGGGTTCAAATTATATGAGTTTGTACTAAGAGCTCGAAATTGTCAAATTGCAATAGAATGAGAGCATAATTTGTCATTAAATGTAAGATAAACCATGACATCTCTTTTGTATTTATACCACGAAGTTGTTATTAAAGGATCATGGATCCTATAGAAATAGGGAATAAACAAAAAATTTTGTTCTCCTCCATCTAAATTTCTCAAGATCAGTCATTGAATTAACTAACTATATTAACAACAAGATAATTAGGAGTTATCTATTGTAGTATAAAAACTAATTCGCGAAAAGAAATGTCCAAGTGTCTAGTCTCTACCGTGATCCCCGTAGCTTAAAGACCATACAAGAAGCTCGTAAAAATCATAGAGTGCTAGCTCTAATCTTTTATGCTATGTGCAATTTTTCTTTCAAAGAAATCTCATAAAGGTTGGCATAAATTTGAGTGAGAAGGTTGTAGCAACTTTTGCCTTTTGGGAAGAGACACACATTTTTTATCTAACTCTTAGATCAATTGTTGTTATTCTCTTATGCGTCTCTCTCTCCCTCTCTATATATATATTTTTAGAGTAGGTACCCAAGATTTAACCTTGTTTGGATGATTTGATTTTTGTAATGTTGTATTTTTATATATTAATAAAAGAAGTCTTTCAAGTAATTCTCGTTGTTTACAATTTGATAGAATTAGATAAAAGTCCATATGATATGCATTGCATTAATGATTAATCAATGGATATGAGATGAATATTAATGTATTTAAATGATATTATTAAATGTCCTAAGTCATAGCATTGTCAAGAATGGGCATTGATTATATGCGGTAAGACTTATGAGTGTTACGCTCATACTATAAGATGATAGTAATAGATCTCTCGCCTATTGGCATGGTAATGCCAAAGCAACAACTTAGGTGATTAATGTTAGAGAACATATCACTACACGTGACTTGTCATGAGAACCTATTTGGTTTAGTCTATGGGAATCTCATACGAGATTGGTATAATCGATCCTTTAGCTTGAAATCATCACGGTTATTTCATTAGAGGATATATGTACTTTGATGCTCATTTCGATAGGCTCGATCGGGAGCTACACGTGGGTAATTCGTTGGATGCACTAGGAATCTAGTGGAGATAGGTGGATGATTAAGATAGGTCTTTATATACTAAAAGAGTTATCATATTATACTTTTAATAAATGTCTCGCTCAAGGAATATATGGCCACAATGGGAGAATACCAATAGGGCGTTGATGGTTTACTCTAGAGCTAAAACATTTGAGAATTGAAGAAAACTTGTGTGATTATAATCGAACAAACTAGAAATCAAGTTCAAGATCACATTATGATAAATTGACATGAGGACTAAATTATATGATAACCATACATGTGAAAGATAATTGTAAATTAATTAATCCTTGTAAAAAATTGGATAGTCGTGATGGCTTGCTAGAGGCAAATCTTGATTTATGTATCAACGAGATAAAAGAGGTGTCTTTTATTCTTGATACATTGCCAACATATCTAGGAGCTTATCGAGTCACATGCATAAGTTTAAATATTCACATAATTAAAGAGAAGCAAAGATTTTATAAAGGTTTCTAGTTTTGAAAATTTTTTATTTTGAAAAAGGTTTACGAAAATGGAAAGTTTCATATTTTGGAAAGTTTTCTCTTTTAGAAAAAGTTTCCAAAAATGAAAGTTTTCTATTTTAGAAATCAGTTTTCTAATTTAAAAGTCATTTCCAAATTTGGAAGAAATTTACTTAAAAAAAAATTAGTTTTCTAATTTAGTTTTAAGGGTAATTTTGAAATTATTTCCTAATATGGGCATCCTAAAAGTATTTGATCTAATTTATTTAGATGGTCCAAATTAATTGGGCTAAAAGAGCTTGGGCTAATAGGTTTATTTTAAAAACCCGTAAGATATTTTGATAAAAAAATAAACTTGAGCCCTATTGGATAAGGTTCGGGGTTTATAAGGATAAGCTAGACAAAACCCATATAGGTAACATCTCCTTGACCTACAAAATAAAGTTACCGCCCCTTATATAAAAAGGGATGAGAGAGGCAACAAGGGTAAGTAAAAGAAAAGAAAAGCACAATAACAAAAAAAATAAAACAAATAAATAAATAAAATAAAAAATAAAAAATTTCTCCCAAAAGTCGAGTTATAGCACATGCCATTTTCTTTATAAGGTTGCCACAAAAAACGATGACCGATTTCTTTAGAGAAAAATTAACTATATAGAAGGATCGAAGCTAGCACTCTACGATTTCTATAATTTCTCTTATGGGTGGTTGAGTCGTATGGATTATCAATAGAGGTCGGACATTTAGACGACATCTTTCGCATAGATAGTTTCTACACTATAAGAGATAAATACTTTCTTTAATTATTTATTCATGTACATATGATTAGTTGATTCAATGGCTTGGGTATTTTTAATGAGGCTCATATTAGGAAACAATTTCCGAAATTACCTTTAAACTCGAATTAGGAAACTAATTTTTATTTTAGAAAACTAATTTCAAAAATAGAAAAACTAATTTTTATTTTAGGCAACTAACTTTTAAATTTGAAAAATAATTTTTAAATTAGAAAACTAATTTCCGAATAGGAAATTTTTTCCGAAACCTTTGCTTCTCTTTTCATGTGAATGTTTAAATTTATATGTGTAACTCAATAAGCCCATAGATATATTGAGAATGTATCAAAAAGATAAAAGACACTTCTTTTATCTCTTGATAAGTAAATTAAGATTGGTCTCTAGTAAGTCATTATAACTATACAATTCTCTAGAATGATTAATTAATCCACAATCTTTTACGAGTATGGTTTCCACACAATTTAGTTTTCATGTCAATTTCTCACGAGTGTGATCTTGTATTTAGTTTATAGTCCGTTTGATTATGATCACACAAGTTTTCTTAAATCTCCAAATTTCTTAGCTCTTAAGTAAACCAACTATATTCTATTGGTAGACTTCCACTATGCCCACATATTGATGAATAAACATCCATCGAAGTACAATGTGATAACTCCTTTAACATATAATGAATGACATGTTTTATCTTAGTCATTCACCTATCTCCATTAGATTCCTAATGCACCCAACAAATTATCCACATGTAGCTCTTTACTCGAATCTATCAAAAAGAATGTCAAAGTACATTAATGATAACCGTGATAACTTCAAGTCAAAGGATTACTTATGCCCATCTCGTATGAAATTCCCATAAACTAAACCAAATAGGTTCTCATAGCAAGTTACGTCAAGTAATATGTTCTCTAATATTATTTACCCGAGTGCTTGCTTTGGCATCACCATGCCGATAGGTATGAAATATGTTACCGATATCTTATAATAAAAGCATAGCACTCACAAGTCTTACCGCATATAGTCAATATCTAATCTTGACAATACTATGACTTAAGATAGTTAATGATATCATTTAAACATATTGATATTTACCTCATACTTATTGATCAATCATTAATACAATGCATATCATCCGGACTTCTATTTAATTCTATCAAATTATAAATTACAAGAATTAATAGAAAGATTTCTTTATTAATACTTAAATTGAAATTATATAATACATCAAATCATCCAAACAGGTTGGATCTTGGGTACATACACTTATAGTTATAATACATTTGTTTTTACATTCCCGACAAAATGCTCAAACTTGGCCACCGAGGTTGAATTTGCAGGATCATACATCCTCTAAAGGTGTAAAATAAAATAAAAATTTTCTCAATCTAAAGGGCCCAAAATCATGTCGTTGAATTAACTAACCATATATTCATGGATTAAAGTGATGAACAGAGAATTACCTCTTATAAGCACGGATCTAAATTCTTTAGTAGAGAAAGGAGCCATCCAAGCATCCGACCTCTATTGATTATCCATGCAGTCTAGGAATCCATAAAGAAGTACTCAAAATTAGTAGAGTATTAGCTCCACATTTTTTGACTTTTTTAGTGTTTTCTATAGAAATCTAATCCAAGTAATTTTATGACAACCCAAGAGAGAGAGAAAAGGTGGCGTGCTAAGATTAAGGAGAAAATAATTCTCTCCTTGTTAACTCTCCTTGTTGTTGTATCTCTCCTCCTATTTATAAGGGGAGAGTTTCTTTATGCTCTAGTGGATAAAGAAAGGGGCGGTAACTTAGTCCTAATTGGACTCTTGGTTGTTGCTTCCTAATTCTCCAAGGATTAAGAGTTATTTAACATCCGGCTTTTGATCTTTATCTATAAAACATTTATCATTATCCAATAACTTTCATGTTTATCCTCCCACCAAATTATCTTATAGGCTTTTAATTAAACCTATTAGCTCTATTAATTAGGCTTTTAATTAAACCTATTGGCTCTATTAATTAATTTAGATTATCTAAATAAATTAAATTAGATAATTTTAGTGGTCCATGTTAGAAAATAATTTTTTAAAATACCCTTAAACCTAAATTAGGAAACTCATTTCTATTTTAGGTTCTTTACTTCTAAATTTGGAACTAGCTTCTAAATTAGAAAATTGTTTTTTAAAATAGAAAACTTTTCATTTTATGAAAATTTTCATTTTCGAAAACCTTTTTTGAAATTGAAAACTTTTTTCAATATATTTGCTTCTCTTTAATCATATGAATGCTTAAACTTATGTTTGTGACTCAATAGGCTCTATATATGTTGGTAATGTATCAAGTGAAGGATCTTTCATCCTATGAAGGTGCGGAATAAACAAAAATTTTCCTCTATCTAAGGCCCCAAAATCAAGCCTTTGAATATACTAACCATACATACATGAATAATAAGCTATATGTAAAAGATTACCTCTTGTAGCGTAGATCTAAATTTCTTTTCGGAAAAGTCGTCCAAGTGTCCGACCTCTATTGATAATCCATGCAGTCTAAGTATCCATAAAGAAGCACTCTAGCTTCACCTTTTTTCCGATTTAGTATTTTCTCTAGAAATCAATCCCGGTAATTTTATGATAACTTTAAAAGAGAAGGAAAGAGTATTTCTTCCTAAGGTTTAGGAGAAAACTATTTTCTCCTTTATTTTCTCACTTAGTCGTGTGCCCTAACTAATTATTAGGGCTAGTCGAAACTTTGCTCCCTTTTTGTTTTTCTTGGTAAAATATTGCTATTTTAATTTTGATTGGCTAAAAATACTCTTTTTAGGTCATTAGTCTCTCCATGCCCCACCTCTCCTCCTATTTATAAGGGGAGAGTTTCCTTGTCCTCCAAGGACAAGGTGAGGGCGACCATAAGTCCTTTTAGGACTCTAGGTTATTACTTCCTTATTCCTCAATGATGAAGAGTTATTTTATATGTGAACTATTTGATTATTATCTTTAAAACAATCAATCTTATCCAATAAACTTGATGTTTATCTTTAAAACATTAAACCTTATCCAATAAGGTTGATGTTTATCCTCCCATTAAAATTATCTCAAGGCTTTTAATTAAATCTAATGGGCCAAAACTATTTTAGCCCAATTAATTTATTTGAAATATTAGATTATTTTGGTAGGGTCCATAGTAGGAAATAATTTCCCAAACACCTTTTAACCTAAGTTAGGAAACTCATTTCCTTTTTAGATTCTTTATTTTCAAATTAGGGAACTGATCGCTAAAATAGAAAACTTTTCATTTTAGGAAACTTCCATAATTAAGCAAACTTTCTATAATTAGAAAATTTTTTCAATATGTTTTCTTCTCATTTGTAATATGAATACTTAAATTTATACGTGTGACTTAATAGGCTCATAGATATGTTGGAAATGTATCAAGAATAAAAGACTCATCTTTTATCTCTTAATACATAAATCAAGATTGGTCTCTAGCAAGACATCATGACTACCCAATTCTCTAGAAGCATTAGTTAATCCATTATTACCTTTCACGAGCATGGTTACCATACAATTCAGATCCTCATGTCAACTTATCATAGTGTGATCTCAAACTTGGTTATTAGTCTTGTTCGATTATGATCACACAAGTTTTCTTTGATTCCCAAATGTCTTAGCTCTTAAAGTAAACCAACTATGCTCTATTGGTGTACTCCTACTATGGCCATAAATTTCTCAAGTAGACATTTATTGAAGTACAATGTGATAACTCTTTTAGCATATAAGAAATGACATGTTTTATCTTCGTCATACACCTACCTCCATTGGATTTGTAGTGCACCCAATGAATCGTCCATGTGCAACCCATTAATGGGTCTATCGAAACGAGTGTCAAAGTGCATAAGTCCTTCAATGAGATAACCGTGATGACTTCAAGTCTAAAAACCATTTACATCCATCTCGTATAAGATTCCCATAGACTAAAACCAAATGGGTTCTCATGATGAGTTAAGTCTAGTGATATATTCTCTATATAAATCACCTAAGTGTTTGCTTTGGCATCACCATGCCAATAGGAGTGAGATCTCCTACTCGCTATCATATAGTATGAGCATAGCACTCACAAGTTTAATCGTATATTTTTAATGTCCATTCTTGACAATGCTACGACTTAGGACATTTAATGATATCATTTATGTGCGTTAGTATTTATCTTACATCTTTCGATCAATCACTATTGCAAATGCATACCATAAGGACTTCTATCTAATTCTATTGAATTTATCAATATGTAAACATGAGAATTAATAGAATGACCTTTATATTATTATTAAAGTAAATGATGCAATAATACATTAACCGAATCCCCAAATATGGTTGGATCTTAGGCACTAACACTAATAATCTCTCATTTGCACTAGAGCCAACCAGCCATGTCCTTTAATCTCGACGATCGAGAGAGGGTCGGATGTTTTAGCTGTGACAAAGGCTTAGTCCGGGGTCAGCAGTGTTATCGTAGTGTGGTCTTTTTTTATCCTTATGTTACCGGGATCCTTCTATCTCTATAATCAAGTGATAGCATTATAGTACATGCTTGGATCGTTAATAAGACATTGGTTCCTTAGCTTATGCTATGGATTATTTGTTATCGATCATTAAGCTATATGATATTGAAGCAAAATTTTTTTGATTGATCTATATTAAATCTTTTAGTATCATATAATTGTAACTACATTGGGAAACACCTCACTTCTAAGTGATCTATCTCTATAGATCTATACTCTTAGATTATACGTTTCTCTCACATGTTATCTTTGGAAAATTTCTTTTAGATTCCTTAATCTTTTATTTGCAACATGATAGTATTTTAGTCGAGGTGTAATTTTATGTCAAATAACCATTAATTAGTAGTCTCCCACTAGCTTATTATTTATACAAGGTTTGCCTTTGGTTTTGATGAATAATCAAACTCTTTGATCGTTTCATAAAACGTAGACTTACATTCCTATAGGCTTACTTAAGTCTATTAACGGACCTTAGTGTTTTGTAAATCTTATTTGCATGTTCTTGGAACTATCGGCGTGTGTTAACTATACATCCTTTTTCATTTGCCTTTTATAAGAATCAATGTCTAACATTTTCATTTCAAAAGTATTAGCTTCGTCATTCTTTTTAGGGCTCACATCATAATATTTTAAGATGAGAAGATCATATCTTTTTGTCTTATGATGGATTTCTTTTAAACTTATGAAACTCTTGTGTTTTATTTATGAGAGATTTACAATACTTTGTAATCTTTCTACTTTAGGATTCTTTTATTAAATTATGAATTCGTGAGTCTACTTGAATCTTATTGAGTTTGAATTTTCTCATACTCGTTCTAGCATCCATAAATTCCTTCATAAGGAACATAGTGTGCTTAGTAAGGAACAACACTTTATTCTAGTGGTAAGATATTGACATCATAATCTTATTTTAGGATATCTCAAAATCTAGCATTTTATTGATTTTAGGCTTTATTTTATCTTTGTCAAACCCTTTGACATATACTTTATAGCCTTAAATCTTAAGAGAAGATTAATTTATTTTCTTTCCTTTCCCATATCTCATATGTGATCTATTTTAATAGATTAGAATTCTATTCTTTTCAAAGGTTGCGGTAAGGAGTATTCATTCATAATTAGGGATATTAATTCGACTCATCATGAACCGATCATGTCTAACATGCAATGTCCATAAAGAATCTCATTCTCTTTTAGGTGATCTAATATTTTAGCATTTAAGTATTCACCTCCTCGATCTAATCGAGATGCTTTAAAACTCTTGCTAGTTCGTCATATGACTTTTCAAGTCTAAACTTTTAAATATTTTAAATGTTTTAGACTTGTTTCTTATAACCGTAACATG
Organism: Dovyalis caffra; assembly: GCA_963924115.1. Classification (NCBI taxonomy): domain Eukaryota; kingdom Viridiplantae; phylum Streptophyta; class Magnoliopsida; order Malpighiales; family Salicaceae; genus Dovyalis; species Dovyalis caffra. Next base: position 1,066,370 of record CAWUPB010000957.1, on the reverse strand, counting down.
ATCCATTATCATTAATGGTTAAGTGAAAAACATGTTCTCCTCTTGCTTGGATGAACATAGGCTCATATACATCTTTATATATAAGGTTTTTATTTATTAGTAACTCTTTCTCCTTTTCAACCGAAAAGGGATACATTTCTTTTTATCAAGTAAACAAGATTCCTTAGACATCATCAAATGATTCTAAATATCTTTTTTGTATAAGTAGGTTAGATATAGGATTTTTGCTTATATGACTAAGTTTTTTTCTTACTAATTAATGATTATTTAGATCATTTTAGTCTTCTAGTATTTATGTTATACATTTAAGAGTTATGTTTGAAACATATAATCATTATCAAAATATTTTCATAAAATTTCATCCTTAAAAATAAGTATTATTCTTAAAAATGAAATACTTATTCAAAACAAGAAATAAAAATAAGATCTTTAGTTTCTACTAAAATGATAATGATCGAGTCTTAGCACATCCCAACATGGTAATGCTAGCTCATAAATACTTATATCTAATGGTTCAACTCTTTGAACCATTGTTGTTATGTAGATATTCTCTCTTGAAGTTATCTTTCTTCATTTTCTAAGCTCTTGTACATTTCAAAAACCTAAGCACCACATTTAGTAACATATACTCATAAGGTGGAATTTAGAAATAAAAGGATTAGCATTAATAACATAAATACATGAGGTGGTAGTAGAATTTTTTTTATACCCCTTTTGGGTACTCCTTGCAGTTGTGCTTCCAATGTCCTTTTTTGTTGCAGTGAAAGCAAATTGCATCCTTTGGGTTATTCTAAGCCTCGACCTTTTTCACTTCTCTAGTAGGTATAGTTGAAGACTTCTTCTTCTTTTGGGCCTTTTCTTGCTCTTTATTGTGTCTTTTTCCTTATTAATTAGAAGTATAAAGCTTTTGTTCTTCTTGTTAATTTTAGGTTGAGCTTCCCTTAGCAGGGACAATAACTCTCCAAGAGTCTTTTGGATGTGCATCATGTTGAAGTTCATGATGAACTATCCAAAGCTATTAAGCAACAATTGCAATACTAGTTCAATGGATAATTCAACATCCATTCAAAACTTCAAGTTTGACTAGTAGATCGATATAGCTTATCATTTCGGTGACATACTTTTTGACATCGGATCCCTCATCCATTCTAGCCCTAAAGAGCTTCCTTGCTATCTCATAATGCTCATGCTTAGTATTCTCCTAAAAAAGCTCTTGAGCTTTACTATAATGTCAAAAACTTGTAAGCTTTTATGTTGACTATGCTCTAACATCATAGCAATAAGCATGATGCTCGACTAATGATGGCATCGTCTTTATGTTTGATCCATACTTCATGAGCTTCAGCTTGAACCAAATGAGGCTCGTACTGGAAGAGCTTTTTCTATCGTATAGAGAATTTTCTTATGTTAGAGGACTATCCTCAAATTCGTTTCTCAATCGAGGAAGTTTGTACCATTAAAGGTATTACTTTCATCAATGATCGATCGTATTGATGTGTTACTAATCATACTATGAATCTAATAGGATAGAAAAGTGTACGATTTAGTTTATTAAATTGGATAAAATTAAGCAAAGCATAAATTAAAGAAGTAAAATCTATGTTTGCTCCTACTATTTTCTTCAAGTTTATAACCTTCAATATAGTACTCAAGAAAACTTTTGAATCGTTTTCTTAGTAGGTTAGGATCCCACCCTCTAACATGCATTAGCCTTGAGTTATCTCAACAAGCGATACATGAAGGATTAGGTAGGTAACTCCTTACCAATTATATCTAATATAATTCCTAATTTTATTGGTATGACAACTCCTTATCTTTATTACATCTTATGTGAATACCAACTTACTTATAAGTTTATTAGACCTTCGATTATCTCAACAAACCTAACAACTCATTTAAGTTAGACCCAATGTTCGGGGACAACGACATGGCTCATGTTTGTTTTTCTTGAGGAAGAAGTGACCTTGAGTTATCTCAACAAGCCAACAATGACTAAGAGAGTTCCCACCTCATAATTTTAAAAAGCAATTAACTTAATATTTTATTTGAAGCATTTAATATGTTTGGTCTCATCCTAGCATACAAACTAAACAATAATCATATTATTCATAATCATACATACTAACCTTTATCTCATCACATTCATACATCTCATGCATGACTCAAATACTAGTGAATGGTAATGAATTTCTAGTATAACCCCCTCGAGCCACAAGGAGACTAGTGGATCAATTCCTAGGTGAAAAATTATTAAACATTCTTCATGAATGTCTTCATTCCTTTGTGTCTTCTTCTTATATCTATTTTAATTCCTATCTTATACTTTTACATTTATTCAAAATAAGAAACCTCAAGTTACATTCGAGAGGAGTGAGGTGCAAAGAAAAATACAATAAAGTAATAGAAAAGGTAGGACATACAAGTCCTATTTATCAAAAAATAATAAGTCCTATTTATCAAAAAATAATAAGCATTCCTTCATAAAACTAGGTCGGCTCATCCATACCATTCACTCACGCTTCAATCACATTGATACATAACATACTAATGAAACAATTTCATTCATAAAACGATTATAAATCTATAATCTTGATCATTTTATAAATTTATCAAAATTTCTCTAAATTTCAATTTTAAAAACTTTTTTGACCTTAGCCCACTTTGGTCCCATAGGCTTTTGAGCTTTGAGGGTTTATGAGTTTTGAAGCCTAAACCCTCATATACGCGTGCATGTACGCATTCGCCCATGACCACCGACCTAGCGCGAAAGCACTCGGCCGGTGGCTTACTATGTTGCCCATGCGCCTAGCGCGCAGGATGGCAAGCTAGCGAGCTTGGCATGCAGGTGCTCGGCGCACACGCACGCAAGTATATGTTGCCCGGCCTACATGCCTATCACAAGGCCCGGCGAGCTAGCGGCTTGCCCGCCACGCGTTAGCGTACCCGCCTTCGTGTGCCTAGCGTGCCGCTAGCAATAGGACTTTTACGCACGTAAGTGTTGACTTCCAACATCAACCTCGCGTGCTCTTACCGATTTTAGCCCAAAATTTTAGTTTTATATTTATATAAAACACCAAAAACATAAGATTTATAATTAGACATATTTAATTCATGTAGTTAATCACGATTAACCAATCATACAATCAAAGATTCAACGAAGGCTTTAATACTAATTGAAGGATTATGCATCCTATAGAGGTGTGAAATAAATAAATAAATTTCTCCATCTAAGGCCCCCAAATCAAGTAGCTAAACCTATTAACCATACATACTTGAATAATAAGATTTAGGTAAAGGATTATCTCTTGTAGTGCGAGATCTAAATTCTTTTTAGAAAATTCATCCAGGTGTCTAACCTCTATTGATGATCCACGCGAGCCTAAGTATCCATAAAAAAGTACTCGAAATCGGTGGGGTGTTAGCTTCACCTTTTTATGATTTCGTATATTCTCTAGAAATCAATCACGAGTAATTTTACGACAACCTTAAAGGAGAAGGAACGAGTATTTCTTGCTAAGGTTTAGGAGGAAACTATTTTCTCCTTTATTTTCTCTCTTGGTCGTGTGCCGTAGCTAATTTTTGGAGCTAGTCGAAACTTTGCTCCCCTATTATTTTTCTTGGTAGAATATTACTCTCTTAATTTTGCTTGGCCGAAAATACTCTTTTTAGGTCATCGGTCTCTTCATGCCGCACCTCTCCTCTTATTTATAGGGGAGAGTTTCCTTGTCCTCTAAGGCCAAGGAGAAGGGCGAGTACAAGTCTTTTTAGGACTCTAGGTTGTTACTTTCTTATCCCTTAAGGATGATGAGTTGTTTTATATGTAGACTATTTGATTATTATCTTTAAAACATTCAACCTTGTCCAATAATATTGATATTTATCCTCCCATCAAAATTATCTCAAGGCTTTTAATTAAATCTAATGAGCTAAAACTATTTTAGCCCAATTAATTTATTTGGACTATCCAAATAAATATTCTTAGATTATTTTGACGGGTCCACATTAGAAAATAATTTTCTAAAATACCCTTTAAACTAAATTAGAAAACTCGTTCCCTTTTTAGATTCTTTATTTCTAAATTTAAAAACAAATTTTCAAATTAGAAAACCGATTTCTAAATTAGAAAACTTTTCATTTTAGGAAACTTCCATAATTAAGGAAAATTTTATTTTAGGAAACTTTCTAAAATTGAAAACTTTTTTCAATATCTTTGCTTCTCATTTCTAATGTGAATACTTAAACTCATACGTGTGACTCAATAAGCTCCTAAATATGTTGGCAATGTATCAAGAATAAAAGACTCCTTTTTTTTATCTCTTGATACATAAATTAAAATTGGCCTCTAGCAAGACATCATGACTACCCAATTCTTTAGGAGAATTAGTTAATCCATTATGACCTTTTCACGAGTATGGTTACTATACAATTCAGTCCTCATGTCAATTTATCACAAGTGTGATCTCAAACTTGGTTATTAGTCTTGTTTGATTATGATCACATAAGTTTTCTTCAATTCCTAAATGTCTTAGCTCTTAGAGTAAACCAACTATGCTCCACTCGGTATACTCTTACTATAGCTACTGATTTTTTGAGCGAGATATTTATCGAAATGCAATATGATAACTCATTTACTATACAAGGAATGACATGTCTTATTTTAGTCATACACCCACCTCCATTGGATTCCTAGTGCACCCAACGAATTGCCCACGCGCAACATATTAATGGGTCCATCAAAATGAGTGTCAAAATGCATAAGTCCTCCAATGAGATAACCGTGATGACTTCAAGTCTAAGGATCATTTGTACCCATCTCATATGAGATTCTCATAGACTAAAATCAAATGGGTTCTTATGACGATTCAAGTCCAAGTGATATGTTCTCTAACATAAATCATCTAAGTGCTTACTTTGACATCATCATGCCAATAGATGTGAGATCTCCTATTGCTATCATATAGCATGAGCATGACACTCACAAGTCTAACCACTTATTGTCAATGTCCATTCTTGAAAATGTTATAACTCGAGACATTCAATGAAATTATTTATATGTATTAGTGTTTGTCTCACATATTTCAATCAATCACTATTGTAAATGCACATCATAAGGACTTCTATCTAATTCTATGAATTTATCAACATGTAAACATAAGAATTAATAAAATGAACTCTTTATTATTATTAAAATAAATGATGCAATAATACATTAACCGAGTGCATCCAAACATGGTTGGATCTTGGGCACCAACACTAACATTAAGAAGAAAATATTCCTCTTCTATCTCTTGATACATAAGTCAAGATTGACCTTTAGTAAGGCATCATGACTATCCAATTATGTAGGACGATTAATTAATCTGTTATTACCTTTCACGAGCACGGTTAACATACAATTCGAGTCCTCATGTCAACTTATCACAATGTGATCTTGAACTTGATTATAAGTCTTGTTCGATTATGATCGCACAAGTTTTCTATGATTTTCAAATATCTTAGCTCCTAGATTAAACCAGCTATGTTCTATTGATGTACTCTTATTATGGCCATAAATTTCTTAAGCAAACATTCATCGAAGTGCAATGTGATAACTCCTTTAGCATATAAGGAATGACATGTCCTATCTTAGTCATCCACCGGTCCATTAAACTCCTAATGCACCCAACGAATCACCAACATACAACCCTTTACCGGATCTATCAAAACGAGTGTCAAATTACATAAATCCTCTACTAAGATAAATATGATGACTTCAAGTCAAAAGATCAGTTGTACCCATCTCGTATGAGATTATCATAGACTAAACCAAATGGGTTCTCATAGTGAGTCAAGTCCAATGATATGTTCTATAACATGAATCACCTAAGTGCTTGCTTTGGCATCATCATGCCAATAGGTGTGAGATCTTCTATCGCTATTGTATAGCATGAGTATAACACTCACAAGTCTAACTACATATCGTCAATGTCCATTCTTGATAATGTTATGACTTGGGACATTTAATGATATCATTTATATGCATTAGTGTTTATCTCACATCTTTTGATCAATCATTAATACAAATGCATATCATATGGACTTCTATCTAATTTTATTCAATCAATAAATGTAAATGACAAGAAATTTTTTTATTATAAATAATACAATAATATAATAAATCAATCCCATCCAAACATGGTTAGATCTTGGGCACTTATACTAATAGAATTTAAAATAGCAAACTCCTTCAAAATAGTGTCGATGACAGTGAGAAATTCTTAAAAGGATATGATTGAGAAAAGTGATTATTTTAAGGAACCAATTGAAACTATGATGAAATTAAAGTAGATATAAGGGTTTCGGGTTCCGCCACGTTTCGCTTTGGTAGGTGAGGGTGTTGTTAAAGCAAAATACATATTAGTCCCTAACTATACATAAATTCGTAACTAAGCCCTTAACTCTTGGGTTTAATGGCAAAAATTACTATTGTTTTATTGTAATTTAGCAATCTCAAGTCTTTATTCTTAATTTACATAATTTAAACCCTAAAATATCGGTTTTTAGATAAATATTATCTAAATTCCCTTTTTTTCAAAGTAGATATAAGGGTTTCAAGTTCCGCCACGTATCGCTTTGTTGGTCGAGGGTGTTGTTGAAGCAAAATACATATTAGTCCCTAACTATACATAAATTCGTAATCGAGCCCTTAACTCCTAGGTTTAATGGCAAAAATTACTCGTCATTTTATTGTAATTTAGCAATCTCAAGTCTTTATTCTTAATTTACATAATTTAAACCCTAAAATATCAGCTTTATATAGATATTATCTAAATTTCCTTTTTTTTTTTTCAAATAGATATAAGGGTTTTAGGTTTTTCCATGTATCAATTTGTTGGGTGAGGGTGTCGTTGAAGCAAAATACATATTAGTCCCTAACTATACATAAATTCAGTAATCGAGCTCTTAACTCCTAGGTTTAATGGCAAAAGTTATTGTCGTTTTATCGTAATTTAGCAATCTCAAGTCTTTATTCTTAGTTTACATAATTTAAATCCTAAAATATCAGCTTTTAGATAGATATTATCTAAATTTTTTTTTTTATTTGTAATGGTTAATTTAGTTGATGATTAAGCAAAATGCTTAAATGATGTTGTTTAAGCATATAGCTATTAATTTTTTAAAAAAATTTTTAAAAAAATTGTTCTTATTTTTTTTATGTAATTATAACCTAATGCTTTATATTTAACATTTTCACATACTAATCTCTGTGATTTTTCATAATCAATCAAATTATTATTTGTGTGTGTGTATATATACACACACACATAAATAACAATTTTATTGACTATAAAAAGTTAAAGAGATTAATACGTGAATATATATATATATATATTAACTAGATTGACAATTATAAATAATGAAAAAAATTTTAAATAATATTTATCTAAAAATTGATATTTTGAGGTTAAAATTATATAAATTAATAATAAAATTCTAAAATTACTGCCTGACTTTTAAGAAAGTGTTGAAAGAATGAAGTACGGGGACAATGGGAAACATGAGGAATGAGATTTTCAAACCCGCCCAACTAAATAAGTTCGCAAGCAGGAGACTTGCCGAACACCTGTCCTTCCAGCTAAGTCCAACGCAAGGACTTTTAATTGACTATGTGTTCCATCATCAGCAAGTAGGGCCCTTTTTCCTAAATATTTTGAGAAGCAAAGAGAACAGTGTTGAAAATAAAAAGATATCCAACGAAAATTCTGATTCAGCTTTCAAGTTTTTGGATTTAATGAAGTTACTGAAGCCGGTTGGGAAAATTTCTCCAGGTTTGGTATTCTAGTCCAGCTAGGACAATGGGTTTGGGACAAGTGTCTTTTGCAGGCACCTGCCTCGTCACCATTCCTAAGAATGACTCTGTTTGATCCCTTAATCAATTGTTCAAACAAAAATACACTAATTACAAGTAAAATGATCCAACTCAAAAAGATTAGATCAAGCGTGAAGCATTCATTTTTTTCTTTTGTTTTCTTCTTTTGACAAAAATACAAGATGCATGGTGGTGTTAAAATGGGACTTGTAGAAAACCAATTCATATTCAATATTAATTCAACTCTTTGACGTGACGTGACGTTCAAAATTTGTTTATCAATGGAATTCAATTAATGAAAGATTATTTTCTGTGTGAAAATTTGCTATGCAATTCGTTAGAGGAGGAAAGTGTTCCCTCCCCTGATTCCCTCAATCGTGCACATTCTGGATTGCACCAAACCAAACCACCTCTTATGATTACTAGCTATTACGCACAAGGAGGACCTGTGGATTGTAATTTGGGGAGCCAAAACATTTGTTCTAATCAAATAGATCAAGCACTGTTGCGATTTCATAAACCGAAGCAGAAAAAGCTTTGAACATGTACTAAACTGAAGTAAAAAATTCATTAATTAGGGCAACATGTGCCTGAAAAATGCAAACTTATGAGAGAACTACAGAGAGAGCTCTCTTCTTTATACAAAGAGAAAGACTCAAACAAAAATCAAAAAACAAAAACAACTAATGACAATATTGCATTTAATTTCTAAATTGCATGCAATGGACAATTATTGGGCTCCAGTCAGCTTCATTTGTTCATGCCAGTTGCATTCTTTACCCCTTCAACAGCTCCCTGTGCCTTAGCCCTCACCTGCTCGCCAGCCTACGTACGCAAAACACAAAGTGTCAAAATTAAAATCAAAAACCCATATTGCAAACTTTTTTTTTCTGGCTTTTGGATTATTTTATATTCTTATGCACAGAGCCATTAAGTGGTGAGAATGGATTATGTGAAAAAAATATAGAGCATGGGATTGGACAAAAAAATATATGAACCTCTTGCACTGATTCCTTTGCAGATTGAGCTGCATTGCTGGCTCTGTCCATCAAGTTACTGGCTTTCTCCTGAAACAAGCAAAACCCATAATCACTAATTTGAGAATATTATACACAAACCTTAATTTGTATATGAATAAAAGCGAAATAAAGAAAATCAGAAGCTGACCTGAGCTTGGCCCTTGGCCTCACCAGCATGGTAGCTCATCTTCTGAGAGTTGTCAGCCATCTTTGGTTATTGATTTCTTTGAAAGATTGAGTGAACACAACTTACTTGAAAGCAAGCTTTAATGCTTTTTAATCAGAGAAGAAAAGAGATGTTTGGGTGATAATGTAATGCCGCAGTTGCCATTATTTATAGTGATTGAAACCAGACCATTGCTTGACACGTATAATGCCACGTGGATGACGCTGCCAAGAGCTTGGACTAACATGTGTCAAGCTGTTATTGAGGTTCAGATTTTGGGGCCCTTTGACTAGGAGGTCCGTTTTTCTTTTGAACGATAAGATATGTGCTAGGTTTTGAATCTTTTGACTGCTTCTATTTTTTTTGAATTCCACGTTTGGGTTTTAAGAGATTGAATAGATTAAATATTGGACTAAATTCAAACTACCAACTGATTCTCAATCTATTCTGTAAAATGTAATTTCCAATTTGGTTCCAAAGTATCATGAATCTTTTATTTGGACACTGGGGGTCAAATCTTCCTAATTTTCGAACTAAAATTGTTGTATTTTTTCTTGAAAGAAAGAGTGATTTATTGAATAATATTGTGCAATTTAGACGGAAACATTAATGAATATGGACAAAGGGACTCAATTAAGAGATATAGAATTTGGAGATTCAATTCAGAAAATTTGTAGTTTGTGAATCTAGTTGATAAATGGTGGATAATTGAGGACTCGTTTCGAGATTAGTCCTTGTCTTTCAATATACTCTTAAGATTTTTTTTTGGAAATAGTAGGTTGTAATCACCTTATATATGGGCATTAAATTAATAATGCAGCATAAGCCAATATAAATATATATTTTTGGTCATAAAAAAAGTATAATGAAAAGCCAGTATGTATTTTTATTGTCAGCTGTTTCCTTTTAGACAAGCAGAAATGTGATGATCAGGTTTTCCTTTCACTTAATTAGAACGGTATTTTTTCCAAAAAAAAAAAAAAAAAAAAATTGCATATAAGTTTACTTTGAAAAGACAAAATGACCGAATAAATTATGTAATACTTTTTTGAGACCAAAGTTGAGTTTTGATTTTTTTTTCTTCCAAATATATTTATATTTTATTATAATTCCTACAATACTTTACAATCTATTTAAAAAACTTTTCTTTTCTAGAAACAATTACAGTATATTTAACATGCAATTTCTTTTTCACTCATAGAAAAGATACTTTCTAGCTTTTTTTAGGTGATATATATTTATATTGTTAACAATACTAAATATTTTTATATTATATGGATTGTGATATTTCTACTCTATAGTTTGTTAATCACATTCTATAATTTACTTTTATCACTTAGATAGAACCAAATAACCTTGATTAGATTTTTCACAAATAATAATATTCAATTTTGATATTTCATTTATATATAGAAAATATAGCTAAAATTAGAAAGTCTACCATTTTTTAATTAGTATATTCAAATTTTATCTTTCTTTTTTCTAAATTTTATTATTACCTACCGCCAAATTTAATTTCTTCTTTTTTTTCCTTTCGGTCATACTACTTTTTTTTTTTCCTTGTTAGAGAATTTATTTTTTGTTTCCAAATATAATAGAGTAGTTAAAATTTTGAAAAATTCCATTTTTATATATTTCTTTTTTTATTTGAATTAATTTTCAACTTTAATGATTAAGATAATATTTCATTAAAATTCAATTTTGTCAAAATAAGATACTCTACCATTATATTAAAGATAAAGGATAATGTAATCTTTTAATAAATTTTGTAATAAATGTGGAGTGAGATTAATTAACAATTCTTGAAGTGGGAGTAACATCATCTTAAATTTAGCTTTTGCTATGGTTGTGTTGGAAAAAAATAAAATCAAATACTTAATTATAATAATGATCTTTACGCTTATAATTCAAAATGAGATATTATAAATACCAAGAATAATTATTATTTTTTAATTTTATGATAATAATTTCATTCAAATTTACTTAAAATTATGGAATAAAAGCATGATATAAGAAATTGTATCATAATTATAAACTATTTTATAAATAAACATAATTATAAATTTAAAAGTATCATAAAAGGATTTTTTTTTTAGCATATTTAAAAGAAAACGACTAGAGTAGTATTTTTACAATATAAGAGGAGGATAAAATAGAGATTATATTCAAATATGAACTTTCTTGAATAATAAATTATAAAAATATCAATATATGGTAGCTCTTTTTGGTCGTTTGTATTATAAAAATATCAATATATGGTAGCTCTTTTTGGTCGTTTGTATTACATAAATAAACTTATCTACACTTTGTCTTACATCTTACTTTTTTACATCATTTGCAAACTTGGAAAATAAATTTATTTTTATGAGGATCAAGATCAAACAATTGATTTTATTCTTGAAGTGCCAACGTTATGCACAACAGATTGAAGAAATACAATAGAAAGATCAAGACATCGATCCATGGGACATGCCACGTTTAATCTATAGATTTTTCTCTTCTAATATATATATTTTTCTTTTTTATGAATTTAGATTCGATTAAGGTTTTATTCTTCTATTAAATTTTATCACATCATGTGTCATATATCAAAAATCTAATTTTCAATACATAAAAAACGTACACTTGAAAATTTAAAAAGTGACCCAAAAAGAATGGAAAAGAAAACTCAAATTTGAATCAAATAAGTTTTTTTTTTAAATATAGAAAAAAGATGTATAATTTACCCACAAGATCCGCTCTAAAATCAAATATCCACGGTCCTACTAAAAATTAGAAGAAAAAAATAAAAATAAAAGAAAGTAACAAAAGAGTCACACACTTAGAGACCCATTGTCATAAAAGAAGAAGAAGAAGAAGAAGTAATAGCTAGGCATTAAAAGTTTTGAAAAAAAAAAAATTAAGAGTCAAAATTTGTTATAAAATAAAGAATGTCCATGACCATTATTATTCACACTATTAATCATATTGTTTAATAAAATTCAATTCACTATTATCGGGCTTGATAACACAATAATTGAAAGGTTGGTGCAACCTTTCACGAATTTTTTATATCCCTTTCCCATTCTCTTCACAATTTTAAAATTTATAAATATGATTGATTGTTCATTAATTGATGTGATATGTTTCGTAGAGATTGAGATATTAATTATTTAGAATTATTATCACTTGTATTTACTTTATTTTGTAGTGAAATCATTTTTTCATCATTTTTCTCTTCAATTCTATCATTGTTATCATTTCTTTTATGACACATTATCAACATGAAATTTTAACCAATCGAGATAATATATCATGAGATATGTATCTACCAAAAAACTCAATCATTTATTTCAATTATTGATTTATTTTTCCGTAGGAGTGCTTTACCAAAAAAATCTAAATTATCTAGATTATTAAGAGATAAGTATCTAATTTATCATTCACTTTAAATCTAATGATATATAGAGTATACATTTGAAAAAGTTGAATGATTTAATATATAGAATTTAATGATCTAATATATGTTGTTTTAAAAACTTTAATTTTATTATTATGATTGTTCTTATTTTCTAACATTATTATTATATATTGCGTTATAGAGTTTTTATTATATCAAACCTCATAAACTTGATTTTATGGTTTTTGACATTTTGAACAAGAATTATTGATTATGTGTGTTTGATTCTCGGAAAATATTCTCAACTTTTCATGTCTCGAATATGCTCCTACAACAACAATATCAAGAAAAGAGTTTTAAAAATATTTTGAATTGATTTCATATTTCGAACAAAATAATGAGCAATTGATGAAAAATCATAAATTCTCGCTCAACTCGGTTTTATTTCATTTTTCCGAAGTAAACATAACAACTTATGATAATTCGATCATAAATACGATCTTGGTCATAACTATTATTATGATTGGAATAATTATCGTATAATCGTTATTGTTCATAATAATACATCTTATCATAAGAAGTGGACAAACTATAGTAGTTATAATAATACACTTTATCACCATGTAGACAAATTATAGTGGTCATAATAATACATTTTACCATTAGAAGTGGACAAACTATGAAAAAAAAACTAAAAATGAATAACATTCTCGATCTAGGACCTAGATAGGTCGAGAGTATTATCAGCATTGACTTACATTTGGAGTGTAATAAATGCAAGCTAATAAACCTTTTTCCTTAACATTTTCAAATTATTAGCAGTTCGGGCATTTTCGTATGAGGTCCCTAATTATGAAGAAATAATAGATCCACAAGTAAAAAAACTTAGGTCTAATTTTTTTAAAAAATTCAACTAATATAAATTAATATTCATACATCATGTATAGAAATATTAAACGCTATCGTTTGATCAAAAATCGATATTCTTGAAATACAATTTAATCATTTAAATATGATACCTTACATTAAACTAAATTGAACCATGTCTTGTTTTTTTCTCAAATTCCTTTTGGAAATTCATATTTAATTTAAATTAGAATTATTTCATTTCTAAATACTCCATAAGCCATCATTTTGAAATTGAATGTTATTGATATCGCATAAACGGACATTAATCGCATACTCGCCGTACGTCGAAACACCTCGTTGAGTTTTATCAAGCATCATTGAAAAAGTAAAAAAATAAAATATATAAGCCAATTTTATATATCAAAATAATTATAATTGAAATTAATAAATTGTTGGCTTTTCTATTTATAAATAACATGTTTTATCTATTTTTTTATAATTTCTATTGTATAGGGATAATTACAAATTTATTTTGCTACACACACACACATATATATAGAATTTCTATCGTATAGTGATAGTTACAAATTTATTTTACTACACATACATACATATATATATGTAGAATAATATATTTATTTGTTTTATGTTTATTTAATTATTTATTTGTATTAATATTATATCTGATAGGATCATTATAATAGAAAGCTCTAGAAGAGCAAATTTATTATTACATGAAAAGATAAATTATAAAAACTATAGAAAAACAAATATATTATTATTTGACTAAATAAATTTTAAAAGCTCCGAAAGGATAAATATATTATTACTTTAACGAAAAATTTTTCTTTCCTTTCCATTTTCATCTCCCTGGACCAAGCGTCCTTTACTCTCAACTCCCAAATCTCCTTTCTTACTCAAAGGAAATTCCCACAGTAGGAGTCAATATCACCCATGTTAGCTGTCAAGCTAGAATTCCATCCTCATTGCCCTATCTTGGACGAGTTGAGGAAGTTGAGCAACAGGGCTCGTCAATGGTAGTGACATTGTCATTGCCCTTTTTTTCTTTGCATATTTTGAAAATGAAACATGAAATAATTGAATGCAACGAACAAATGATGAGATTTAGGTTACCTGAATAATACTTAAGAACTGAAATGAACTAACATACCCAGGTGTTTGTGTTGTGATGATTCCTCTGCTGCAGTGCTTGATGATGATGATGACTAAAAACTGGATTTGTTATCAGTTGTGTAACCCAGAGATTGTGTGGTGTAATGCCTGGAAAGGTTGTGGACTAAATGGGTCCTATGAACCCTGATAGGATAATACCTATTAAAAGACCAGATTGTTCTTATTCTTGAAATCTAGAAAATCAAGAACCCAGAATCTATTTTTTTTTTTTTTTTCAATCCCCCTCTAAAACCATGCAATGGAGCTCAATTTATTGGCCCATTGCACTGGATTTCCACCCTTGAATCCTTCTTAAATTATTAAAATCCTTGTTTGCTAAAGCCAACGGACATGCTTTAGGTGTTCTTGACTTCTTGCACATAGAACGAAATTGAAAAAAAGCAGTGTGTGCAAGTTTGTGAGTTGCAACAGCGATGCAGTGGTGTAGGGTGGTGTGAAGCGTGATTCCTGACTAGTAGAAATACTAGCTAGGCATTTTGACAGTGAATGAGCTTGTCTTTTTTGGTAGAAGATGATGAATAATACTATTAAAGAAGATTGATTTTGGGTTGAAGCGAATGACAGATCGTTCCCTCAATTTTGGTTTTGTTATTCGCTCTCTAATTTCAATTTGCTCCCCGACTGTTTCAATTTCTAACAATTATATCCCTAATTTCTAGTTCAATTGCACCCCTATTGGCTTTCAATTTCAATCTCAATTTTGTTCAATTGCACTCCTATCTCATTCAATTTCATCCGTAATTGACTCCCAGTTTTAAATCAGATAGTTTTCAATTTCAGTTCTCATCTCTTTCAATTATTCCCCTTATTAATTATTTCATTCAAAAGTTTTTCTTTTTTGTCTTTTGGTATTATTTTTATAATTATTATTTTTTTGTATTTTTGCGCTTTATATATGTATATATTCCTTCTCTCTCTCTCTCTCTCTCTCTCTCTCTCCTTTTTTTTTGTGTTTTTCTTATAATAATAAATCCTAAAATTAAACATAAAATAAAATATGATAAATAAAACCAAAAGAAATAAAATTAGAAAAATTAACAAGAAATAAATATAACCCAGATTATGACACGAAACAAGAGCTCTTTGGCCTTATCAATTTCCTTTCCCTTGCAGAATCCAAGCATCAATGCCGTGTAAGTAAACTGGCCTAGCTTTAAACCGGCCTCCACCATCTCGTCCTCCCTTTTAAAGCAGACCTCATATCACTTACCTTGCAGTACGCATTAATCAATGTGTTACAAATGACATTATCTGGTTCAATCTTCCTGTCACTCGTCAAATTCAGCAATCAGCAGTATATTTGCATCTCTTATCCTTCGTCCCTCGCACAACTTGCGGAGAATCGAATTGTAATCTAAAAGCTTCATCAAGGTCATTTACTCTACAATACTCATCAATCAAAGCAGTATAAGTCACATGGTTAGGAGCAGCATCCTTGATATCCCTAAAAAAACCTCACGACCTCTCACATTCTACCTTCTCTACAAAACCCATAAATAAGAGTAGCAACATCAAGACTAATTCCAGCCCTTTCCATCCTACTTGAACAGATAAAGCTTCATGTATAATGCACACCTTTTTTACAATACAACAAAATCAACGTATTGTATGTGAAACTCACACTTCAATTCCATTTCACTCAAAACCTTCTCTCCCTTCTCCACATCCCCAGATTTACAACTAGCATAAACCAACACACTATATACATGAATATTAGCTACAACCCCAAAGTTTAACTATCTTCTTATAATTTTTCTACTCCGGTTATTGTGTAAATGGAGCACAACAGGATTTCAAGCTAAAACGAACTCTGGACAATATACGTTTCAAAATTTACCAAATCAAATGAATTCTCTTCCTCTTGAGTATTACCTATGATAAAGGCAGCTTGAATGGATTACATTAATATATTTAATTATCAACAGGTCAACAAGCCAACCGATTAACACAAGGAACACACAAAAAGAAAAAAATACATACAATAGTTATTAAAACATGAAGCCCTTCAATAAAATATGTGTTATGCAAATGCGCCGTATGAAACTTGTGAAACCCCACCATTGAGGAAAACCTTTCCGTCTTTCGTATTACTGGATCTGAAAACAAATGATTGAAGATGCAATCTAGCACTGGCTGCAGCAGCAATAGATTCTTCATCTTGCTTTTCTTTTGCAGCAGCAACAGCAGCAATGTAAGCTTCTCTTGCTTCTTCCATTTTTTGCATCTCCATGTCATCCAAATCATCCTGTACAAAACAAATTTGGAGACCCAAGTGCAATATGATCCAATCAATAACAAAAGTAAATGGTGAAGGCATAGATACAAAAGCCTTTTCATAAGTGCGCAGGTTTATCATCAAATTACAGAACAAAAAATCTTTCACAACTTACACGTGTTTATCATCACACACCACAAGTTCATCTACTCTTTTTAACAACAGTAAAGCAGACCATGACCTACAAATTCAGTCCATAGCAATTTTTTCCCACTAGACATTATGTGGAAAACTAAAGATTAACAACAAAGCATTGTACTAAAAAATAATACAAAATGCAAATTCAGAGTCTGTATAATGAAGATCAACCAAGGTTTTAACTGTTGATAGTTTTATCCAGCAGGTACTTATTTATGACAAATGTCCTAAATGGAGGGGGAAAATAACCCTACAGTAAATTGGAGAAAAGCAAAAAGAGAAACTAATTAAAATATGCATAAAGCAGGAGATTGTGAACTTACAATATCAGGAAGCTGGTCCAAATAACAAGGTTTGATATCATAATCTTCAGCATAAGTAGTTGAATTATTCGTTTTCAAGTTTTCAAATACCAACATAAATGATGAAATGCCTTCTTGTATGGAGACTAGTTCTTGCTGGAGTGTTTCCACTTTCTGATTGGACGTCACGGCCTCCCATTGTAATTTTTCGAGTGCAGCTTGCTTGTCTGCGAGCTTAATCTGTGGAAAACAAATGCTCTTACTAACAAAATGACATAACCTCAAAGAAGAGAAAGAGAGAAGTTTCCAATGAATTTCATATAGGCATGTAGATTTACTCCAATCTCATCTAGGGTAATACAAATCAGTTAAATTGCAAAAGATAAATCAAATGGAATTTGATACTGTTTAACCATGAATCACATGAAACACAAATCACATTTCTCAAAGATAAGTTATTTTTATACTTAACAATAAATTCAAATGTTCATTATTTGAAGGCACTTTAAGATTCTGATGTTCATCAGAAAGGTAGTCTTCCATGTAGTTCTGTCTAGAACCAAAATGGATGTCAAAGCTAGCATATAAATTGGAGGTACGTAAAATGTCAAAAAATTGCAAGGACACTCTCCTGAACAACCTTTAACAGATTATAAATTTGTTAAGATCACTGGAATTATAAAGTAAACGCATCATATGAGACCAGCAAGAGCATATTTTTAATCATGAATCACTATAGCACATAATTGAGCCCAAAGTAGCACTATTGATTAAAAAAGCTCATCATGCATGCTAATAAACAATACAAGCAATACAAATAAGCACCTTTGCATTGGAGAGTTTTAGTTGGGTGGACTTAATTAATGATTCCTTTTCTGCAACTTGGAGTTTCATTTCATCGAATTTGGCACAAACAGCATTCATCTGATTATTTGAAACTTCTGCTGATTTCAAAAGTTCATCTTTCTCCAACAATTTCCTTTGCAGATCTTTCACTTGCTCCCTCAAAGCGACCAACTCTTCTGCATCCTTCTCCATAGGCACAGCCCTCGAGGAAACGACTGAGAAGGCATCGGCCTCTTGATTATTATTAGCAGTATTTCCTTGATCCTTATCTCCATGGTCCTTTTTCTTTTTTGTTGGAATAGATTGGGAAGTATTTCTCCCTCTAGGATCAATCATCTTTAACTCACAAAAAAAAAAAGAACATCCATACTTGTATCAATACAAGTAAAAATTACTAGAAAAATTATTTAAATTACCAAGCATTATGGACATTTTAATAAATTAAATTGCTGCAATAAACCCAGCAAACAAGGAAACCTGAAGCTTCTTTCTTTCTAATTTGCAAATTCAATAAAATCTAATAAATAAAAATAACTCACATTTCATTTCATAAATAGCACCTACAGAAGAATTATCGTTTAAAGAAAAACATTAAGGAGAAGCAACAAAATAAAAAACCCATAATTATAAAACACTAATAATTTCAACTGATAAACTTAGAACGAAAATCGAAAGAGAGTTGTTACCTTTTTGGATAAAGATTCTCTAGAAGGAGTCTTGGTGTAAATCACCGAACCTCGCCGTGTAAATGAACTGCTCACTTTCCGATCCTGAACAATTGTTTTACCAAATTAATAGAAACTCTTTAAATTTGACAAAGAAGAAATTAACAAGAATTTGATGGGGACAGAGAGAGAGAGACAGAGTGATCATTACAATGAGGGACTGGACGAGAGGAACCATTTCGACAAGATCGTTGAAGAGGACTCGATCGACATTGCCACTTGCTGATGAAGCGAGCTGGGACTGAGTTGGGAGGTGAGTCGGCGACGAATTGCTGTTGTTGTCTTCGGAAAGCCATGATTTTGGGTCTCCAAAATTACTGGAATTCTGTTGCAAATCTACATAATGCTGGGACTCGTACATCCTCTTCCTCTTTCTTTTCTTCTTTCTAATTTTCTTTCTTGGGAATTTTGAGAACAGAGAGAGAGAGAGAGAGAGAGAGAGAGAGAGAGAGAGAGAGTTACAGTTGCAGGGTCACAGCAGAGAGAGGAAGAGGAGAGTTTACCAGTGGAGTCTGAAGATTTTGAATTTCCTCGGACTATTCTTTTCCTTGTTTGGACACGGATACGAATAGAAATAGGAATAGGAGTAGGATGCTCAATTACCAGAATGCCCCTACAGTTTTTTTTTTTTTTTTATAATAATTTTATAGAAATCTAGCCTAATTACTAGTAATTAGCAGCTAAATGTAGCTTGGCATTTTGTGTGATTTTAAGTTTATGATTAGTTCGTTAGTTGGTAAATCATCAATTTAAGAATAATCAATTATCATTGTAAAAAACATATTGACCTGTTGGGATAAATTGCAAAGTTTAAAACTTTTCTTGATATAGTTTATAATCAGTTGTCATGTCATTCACAAAGGTAATGCACTAAAGATTTATTTATTAATTTTTTTTAAGAAAATATTGTTATTCTTATGATCAATCAATTCTTGAAAATAATATTTTACCGAAAATATTTGATAAAAATCTTTTATTACGTTTATAAGATGTAATCTTATGATTTTAAGATCTCATCTTACTTGCAAATCAATTTTTTTTTTTTTAAATCTAGTGAGTGCTTATTAATTGAATAATGGAGGTTGAATGCATAAAAACTAGTGGTTCTATAAGTGCTTGAACCACTCTCTTAAATTTATTTCCAAAATACAAAGATAAAGAGCTCATTCTAGGGAGAGCTAGCAACATCTACCATGTCAACTAGCAATAATAAGCCAGAAAGCAAGAAACACCCTCAGGCGGGCTAGGGAAGAATGAATTCCAATAACTTGGCCATGACCATAACTAGCAAGCCAATCCGCATACCTATTGCCTTCACGATAAGTGGGACGAATGCCAACCTCCCAAGACCGAGTGAGGAGCTGCTGAATCTCCTGCATTATGAGATGAACTGGGACAATCTCAGAACCCGGTGAGAGAGATAGCTGCTACTATAACTGCAGAATCCATCTCCAGCTCAATTGTACGAAATCCAAGTTGCTAAAGCATAAAATAGACCGTAATATTCTGCCCATAATTCAGCTTGCATGAATGTACAAATGGAAAGGTTAGAAGCAAACGCAACAGCCATCAGCTCCTCTAATTAGACCACCAGCTGCTGCTAATCCCAGGTTGTCCTTGCTTGGACCGTTTGTGTTAACCCAATACCAACCATTATTCAGCCCAATCAAAGTGATCAACCTTTCGACCTTCGTGGTCCCTGGAGAGTTACAACATATTGACTCTTTGCAAGCGCAGTATCTGGTACACAGCACAGAATATCTTGCACAGAAACACACCCAGTACCAATCATAAAACATCTATCATTATGCCATTTCCAAAGCTCCCAAACCTGATGCCCTTTGTTTGTTGAGTATAACTTATTTTTGCTCGAGTCTTGCTTCCCATATAAGAAAGAGACTAGCAAACATATGTTCACAGTTTCCAATTCCAGCTTGTTTAACTCCATCCGTAAAGAAAACTGAGCTAAGAAAAGATCATGGTATGTTCTGAGAGAGAACAACTGTCTAGTAAAACATAAGCACCATATGGCTGCCACGAATATGCTAGTGTCTTCTACAGAGTCGAACCACTTGCGTGAATCTACATGAAGCTTATCTTTCAATATGAGCCCCAATTTTTCATCTACTGCATATCTTTCAATATATTCTTTGACATCAGGCGTCTCTCAAGCACATGATTCCAGAAGAGACTTAAGATGCTGCTGTCACCAGCATAAGAAGCATTCATAGATCTATAGATTTTGAGAGTGATCATCAGCCTTTTCTTGTACATTTCATCTAAAATATCTGAAGTAACATCTACTTTTCCCAGTTTCCAGTAAGCATACGCCAAACTTGTGTATACGACACTATCTCCAAATATACGCTTCTCTTTCATAAGACCAAGTACTCTTTGAGCACAATCAATCTTTTCTCTTTTACAAAACCTCCTTATTAGTGCCCTGTACACTGAGACATCAACACACAAACCTCTTCTTATAAGATCATCTGGAAGTTTGATGACTGCCTCTTCCTTGTGTTGTTTGCAATAACTATCTACAAGCCATGAATAGGTGCAATAACTAGGTGAAAATCCGGCATCCAGCATAACAAACAAGAGCTCTTTAGCCTTATCAATCTCCTTTTCCTTACAGAATCCATGGATCAATGCCTTGTAAGTAAACTGGTCTAGCTTTAACCCAGCCTCCACCATCTTGTCCTTCACTTTTAAAGCAGACCTCATATCACCTATCTTGCAGTAGGCATTAACCAATGTGTTACAAGTGACATTATCTGGTTCAATCTTCTTTTCACTCATCTCATTCAACAGTATATTTGCATCTCTTATCCTGCATCCCTCACACAACTTGCGCAGAATTGAATTGTAAGTAATAACATTCGGATACAGCCCCTTTTCCACCATCACATCCCGCAATCTCAAAGCCTCATCGAGGTCATTTACTCTACAATATCCATCAATCAAAGTAGTATAAGTCACATGGTTAGGAACAACATCCTTGATATCCCTAAAAAGGCTCACAGCCTCTCTCATTCTACCTTCTCTACAAAACCCATAAATAAGTGAATTATAAGTAATAATGTCAGGACTAATTCCAGTCCTTTCCATCCTATCTTGAACACACAAGGCTTCATAATGCATACCTTTTTTACAATACAGTGAAATCAACGTATTGTACGTGAAAAGATCCGGGAAAACACACTTCAATTCCATTTCACTCAAAACCTTATCCGCTTTCTCCACATCCCCAGACTTACAACAAGCATGAACCAACACATTATACACATGAGTATTAGCTACAACCCCAAGTCTAACCATCTTCTTATAGATTTTCCACACCGTATCGGTTAACCTATCCTTAGCCAACGAATTCAACAACACAGTACAAGCATGCAAATGTGGCCTAAACCCATTCACTCTCATATGCTCAAAAACCTGAATAGCCTCCTGGTTCATCTTAGAATTCCCATAAACTATCACAAGCCAACTCAAAACATGAGAATTCACATCTGGGTCATCATGAATCTTCACTAATGAACTCAAAACAGATTGAGTTGACAAAAAATCCTTAAAAGCAATCGTTTCAAGCAAAGTATGAGCAGTCTTGAAATGTTTATGCTTTGTCAAAATATAAAGCATTGTCCATGACGATGGTAACGAATGTTTATAGTTAGGAACTGAATATTCAATCCACTTAAAGAAAGCCCATGAAAGACAAGGACTTTGGTCATATAAAGAGAGTTGCAAAAGTACCTGCCGGATTGTTGCTGTTGCTGCAATGAGATGGTGATTCTTAGAGCCAAATTTAGGTCTCAAAAGATTGTTCCAGCTACCCTTTATTACAGATGCACATATACTTTGAATTAGCAACTGGGTTTCATTGCTTATAGGAACCAAAGTTGTCATCTTTATGGAGATTTCTCAGTTGCTCGGCAATCAGTGAAGGTTTGATTTTCTGGGTCACCGTATAGAAACTCTCTTGTGCATTTAAATTGTGGGTTGATTGTAAATAATACTATAAGAAGTGGTATTTGATTTTTCCAAGACACAAATGGGAAAACTATATCTCAATTCACCAATTATATAAGTTGTTTCAATTAGGTTCTAAATGTTCAAAGTTTTAGCAATGTTTTTTTCTAGGACATTTACCTTTGCTCTGTTTCATTAAACAAAATTATGGGTATATATCTCAATAAATATGCATATTTTTTTTTCACATAAATTAGCACTTAACATAACGCTAGCACAACTTTACAACATTATAATAATTCAACTTTAATAACAAGTTATGATATATAAAAAATTTTGTGCAATAATTATTACATACATATAATTTATTTATATTTTTTTGTAATTACAAAGCACTGAAAAATAATGTTAATATGACATGTGCAAAAATCAAAGACACACAGATTTAAGGGATTCTAGTTTTAATAATTTAGATGAAACTCAATTGAATTCTATATATATATATATATATATATGACTGTTGGTCATAATAACTAGGGGACTAAATTAACTAGTTCGTGAATATGGAGGGCTATTTTTCCACCACAAAGGAGTGGGATATCATAAAGTGCCGCCCTGGCTTGCGCGTGTGCTTCTCTTCTCTTGCTAGAGAGCAGCGATTCTGAAAGAGGGGGCAAAAAAAAAAAAAAAAAAAAAAAAAGGTACAGACTTTGTGAGAGAGAGAGAGATGGGAAACTTGAAAGAAAAAGTAGACAAGAAGCAGAAGAAGAAGAGCAAGAAGCCTAATAATAGCGACTTCAGTGAAAAGGGTATCTCTTGATTCAAAGTTTCTTGCTTTCGAAAGCTTTCTACCTTTCAAGTTTTTGCCTGTTTTTGCAATTCAAACTTGTGGGCTTTCCTTGGAAAACCTCTTATGAAGTTTCTGTTCAATTTGTTTGGTGCATCTTATTGATGCATATAGAAAATCATAGAGTTTTTATTCTGAACAATCGGTTTTGAGAAAGCTAGTTTTATTCTTTTGAGTTTTAGGTATCAAGTGTTAATGAGAATGAATATAGGGTGGTGTTTCCAGCAAGAGAATTAGGTAATGCAATTTTTTTCTCACAAGGGCTTGCTTCTGTTGAATGATGAGCTATGAAATTCTGGCTTAGTAACTAACATAAAAATGGGTAGTTCAAGTAGTTTTAAACCTGTAAGATTCGTTAGTTTGCCAATTCTTTGGCTTTGTTGTCCTTATTGAATTTATTGTTAAAGGTGAAGCTTTAATTGATAGAGATTACCCAAGTTTGAACTAGTTGCAGCAAGCTTTTTTCTATTTTATTTTATTGTGGTGAATGCGGTGATTCTCCTACTGTGGTAAAAATTGTGCCGGTGGTAGGAGCATAACTAGGTAATGAATGGGATTTTTTTGTTTTTGTAGTAATGTGTTAGGTTCATTCATCAGCATGGTTTATCAAACAATAGATAATTCGTTATATCTTTGTTCCATTTACTGATTTAACCTAAAACGAAGGAAAACTAATGTCCTAAATGGGTAAAACAGCCAATTTGGCTATTATTAAAACTTTTGATATTTTTGTTATATCAATTGAATAGAATATCAGATTTTTCTTGAAGAATGAAAAGTAGCAGCACGAGAAGGTTTTCCAAATGATTAAGGGATAAAAGGAGTCCTTTTAGAGCCAAGAATATCATTGCGGATTCTTTTTTAAAATACTGGTTGTACAAAATGAATTAAACTTCACAATTTGTAGCATTTGACATGTAACTTAATCACATAATCACTCTAGGGACTGTTTTGGGTTGTTGCCCGCTGCCCTGTCAGGGGCACCATATCACTCCCAGACAGGGAGTGAATCATTTCTCTTCAGAGAGATAAATATTGTAAAAATTCTACTCATTGATTTAGGTCCAAACAAGTGGGATGCAATTAATGAAGATTTCTTGGTTTTTTCCGTGGTTATCTACTTGCAAATCATGTATAGAATATACCAAAAATTGCTGCTATATTTGAAATTGTAGATACTGAAATTAATTGCTGGTAGTAGAGCTTGACCATTTTTTATTTCAGATGTAATGATAAAGAAAGAGGATGAAAGGAATAAAGCGACCAGGCCTGCTGAGAAGAAGAAGAGGAAAAGGGAGAAGGGAAGTAGCATTGATGGTGGTGATGCTATTCAGATCATTAGAGGTTTTAAAAGTTGTAGACCTAGAAAACTGTTTGCCTAATCTAGATTTACAACAATCTTATCTCATTTATTCGTTTTTGTTGCTTCAGAAGATGATGTAACTAAGGCAGAAGGGGAAAAGAAAAGGAACAAACTGAGGAAAAAGAAAAAAGAAGGGAGGAGCAAAATAATGTTCTGGTTAGCAAAAATTATCATCTTGGAGCTGAATCTAAAGATGGTTTTGATGAAGAAAAAGGTATGTTAATAGGATTTTAGCTTGGTGAAATACATATCAAAACACTGTATCTCATAACGGAATGTAATAACTAAGATATTGTGTTATTTTGTTGATTCTTATTGTTTACACTGATTGTGTCAGTGCATACATAGGTACACTGACCCAATTTCACAATTGATTCAATGCCATATTTGGCAAAATGGGAGTGGTGTGATTTTGTTCACAATGTCTTTCTGTCTAAACTCTCTTTCAGCATGCACACTAAAGTGCTGCCACTTTTTGTCTTCTCTCATTTTTCCTTTTTCCATATTTCTTTGCTTGACCTTGAGATTGTTGTAATCCACATTAAGCAATAAAATAAAGAACATCTGTCTCGTCTTCATGCTATTCTTTTTGTTAGTCATAGTATTGTTTTCTACCTTAAAACTTGATTAAGCTGAAAGGAGATTTTAAATTTCCAAAGGGCAAAGTGAAGATGTTCTTGGAAGTTAGGACAGATGAACCTGTGAATAAACAATTACTTTGTTTGGTTATGCAGAATTTTTCTTGAAAACATCATATTGCATTCTTTGTGTGTTGTCATGGTTTTCTTCTCATTCTTTTAGGTAAATCCAAGAAATCTAAGAAAAAGAAAAAGGAGCATGAGACATCAAAGGAGGATGAGATTATACTGGAAAAGAGGGGAGAGACCAATCAGGATGAGGCTTATTGTATTTCTTCTGGGGATGAGGACTGCTCAAAAGGAATGAAGAGTATGTATGAATTATCATGTGCTATGTTTTGACACTTCAATTTCATAAAAACTTATTAACTAATTAGAGTCTCTAATAATCAAATAAAAGTAAATGGTCAAATATTCTCCATGAGGCTTTGTTTTTGTTCTGTTCACCATCAGATAGCCATAAGTATAATTAATGCATGGTAGTGAACCTGTACCTTCTTTATATTCTGTATTGGCTGTGTAGCATATAAGCATCCATTTCTATTTTATTGCTTTCCTGGAACATGTCATAATGGATTTGCATGTCATGAATGGGGGAAAGGTATTAGCTAAAATTTGCTTAATTCAATTGTCTGACAGATTTCACCATGCACAATATTCTGAATATTGATTTTATCAATGTAAATGTTGCTTTGTTATTTAGTTTCCTGACTTTAAACTTGCATTACAGAGTGGCTTACAGATTACCATCAAAGTAGACCAGGTTTGAAGGTGCTGCAACAAAGATTAGATGAGTTCATAGTTTCCCATGAGGAAAAACTTGAACAGGTATTGTCTCTTATGCACCTCTGAGACTGACTCTTAATGTGGTGGAATCCGTCTCCTTTTTGTTTCCGAGTAATTCTGTTGTTTTTTTCTTTTTTTTTTTAGATTGATCACAGACCTGTGCATGCATTGTCTGGCTCAAATATGAATACCTTGCTTTGTGTTTGTAAACATTCTTGCAGGAAAGCATGCTTATCACAGTTATATTTTGACAATTGTATGGGTGATATAGCTGTTTGTCTCGTCAAACATATTTGGAAGAATTTCTGTAAAGCGGATGTTTTGTTATAATGCTGCATATTTCAGCATTTAGCTAATGTCACACACACATATGTTTGCTCATTTTAATGGGAAATTGATATGTATGCTTTCCATTGGCAGATTATGTGGTCAATGTGCTCTTTTGTTATGGTAGATTTAGGCTTCCATCACGTCTTTGTGGTCTTTTCTTTTCTCATTTGTCTTCATGTGGCATGTACAGGAAAGAAAAGAAAGAGAAGCCCAAGCTGCAGAAGGAGGATGGACAGTTGTTAAACATCACAAAGGAAGGAAAAAGACCACAGATTCTGAAAGTGGAATTACTGTGGGCTCTGTTGCTCCAGCTGCTGTGGAGAATCAGATGACCAAGAAAAAGCCCAAGGAAGTTGGGCTAGAATTCTATCGGTTTCAGAAAAGAGAAGCTCAGAGGAGTGGTATGATGAATCTTACAAAGAGCAAATTAGTTACTATTTTTTTGTGCAATATGCTGTACTAACTAGTTAAGTAAACTATGAGTAGGTTCCTGATAGTATATAATAAGCATTTAATGATCCACATGTACTTGTTTGAAACATAAAAGAGAATATTTTTCTCTTCATCTAAGAAGCAATGGCTCACGCCGGTGCTTCATGTTGCTATTAGGGATTAGTTGAGTCTATGTGTTAAAAAGTATCAAGGTTGATTTTCAGATCAAGCAGGCATCATTATTGTTTCATCAATTGTTGTGAAGCAAGTTACTGATAGTTAAACTTCCTTGCAGAAATTATGGCTCTTCGAAGCAAATTTGAGGAGGATAGAAAGCGCATTCAGCAATTGAGAGCTGCTAGGAAGTTTCGACCTTACTGAGTCCTGCAGAGGCCATATAAATATGATCGGAATCTGAAGCATCTAGTGACACATTGATTTTTTTTGGAAAAGAAATAGGGGCTTAATTCTAAGCACTTAAAATTTTTGCACCTGTTAAATTAATTGGAGATCAGCAACTGTATTCTTGAGTTATCGTGACTATCTACGAAAATGTGCAATTTTCAGGTGATTAACTGAAATCAAATTGTATGATGTTGCTGAAGCAACCTTTATTATGCTAGTTCTGTGATGTTTTCTGCTTGTACTTTCTTTCAGTAACGGGTTCTAGTGACCCAAACTGCATTATTATTATTATTGAACATGGAGGACTACATTGAGCCACATCAGGTTTTGGCTATTGCCCTCACAGAATCTGCAAGCATCAGCAATGCCAAATCAAAAAGCAATAGCTCAGGGAAGTTTGGCCTTACCCATGGATGATGATAAAATGATGTAGCACTTTAAATAGCGAGATGTAAAAGACCAGTGTGGCTTTTTGTCCTGTAATTTTGCTTTTGCTGGCCAATTCCACCCCTTTAATGTTAATACTTCACTTTTGCTTTTTTCCCATCATGATTCTTGGAAACATATGAAACTGCTCATAATTAATCCGCAATCCAGTACCAAAAAGTAACTACAACCACTCTCTCTCTCTCTCTCTCACACACACACACACACACACCCCCACCCCTTAATTAAAGACAACTTCCAACATATTTAGCACGCTTTGTTTTGTAGTGTTTGCTCAATAATATAGGGTAAGTTGTTATGCCTGAGCTCTTCATGACAGATGCTCGGGTATTAATTCAATGGATTAGAAGTTGTGTGTCTTGTCTTTTATCAGCAGAATATATGGTTGATGTGCACTCTCAGGTTGTTGATATAGACAGCCATGGATATATTCCATGGCTAAAATTCGCCCATCCATGTGGATGTCAGATTCTTCCATGGTGATATCAGGCCTCCTTGCTCTAACTCAAATCTGAACCACAGAATGCAGGGACCCCGTGCTTTAACTGTGAACAGATGCCCCAAGTCATCGAACATGCTTTTTCCAAAGAATTCACATGAAATTCATTGTGCAATCTGTCACCAGATTTAGGTTTTGACCATGTATATATATATATATATATCAATTGATAGGTGAGTGAGTCTCAACTCAGCTGGCAATCTTGTACTTGAATATGTTTCCCAGCTGCGAACGCCATCAGAGAATGAGAAATGTCCAACAAAATTGAACATATCAACGTTGAACAAGTAAAATGGTCTCTCCAACAGTCAGATGTCGCTTGCAAAGCCAATATTCCACACGGATATAGAAACTAAGACCGTTCATCAAGTTTACCAAAAAACAGAATTTATTTATTATTATTATTTAATCCGAAAACTGACTTTACTGCAATTATTTTCGGTGGGTATAAATTAGCCTTAAAACTGAGAGTTGTAACCCCTTAAAGCTTTTGAAATTGGAGAAGAGGCGTAAGCTTTGTGTTCTTTAGTCATATTACTAGGTAGGAACGGTTAACCTACCAATACGTGAAAGGTGTTAGAACAAATCTTTATTTTAGATAATGCTTCCTCAGATAATTCTACTTCAGATAAATCCAAGTTAGTTTCTACAACCTCAATAGAAGGCATGACATCTACTCAGAGAAATTATAACCATTTATTGTTGTTAAATATTATTTGATAGAACTCTCTTCTCTGGTTTCTATCGTGTAAATTATATCAAAGTTTACTCGCTTATAGAGTCCCGTATAACTTACATTTGTAACACTATAAAATGACGAGTTAAAGTCTTATTGAATTAGTGAATTCAACTCAACCTCTTTTCTTCGATTCAATTTGGTATTAGAGCCCTAAGGCATTTTTACCATTTCATGTATCTTCCTCTCCTCCAAACTTTGTCATTTCTTCGGTCACAAAAATAAATAAATAAACTACAAGATAATGCATCTTTTTCTTTTCTTCGACAAAAAATGGCCTTTTCAAGCAACACATCCTCTCCCACAACTGTCAAGCCATCCCAAACCGTGAACCTACCACAACCAATGAGTTAGGTAGGAACGATTAACCTACCAATATCGCTTATGAGTCCTGTATAGCTTATATTTGTAACACTATAAAAGGACGAGTTAAAGTCCTATTGAATTAATGAATTCAAATCAACCTCTTTTCTTCGATTCAATTTGGTATTAGAGCCCTAAGGCATTTCTACCTTTTCTTTCTTTACAGAGAGAGAGAGAGAGAGAGAGAGAGGTTGAACATACGGTTCACGTATCTTCCTCTCCTTCAAACTTTTTTGTTTCTTCGCTCACAAAAATAAATAAATAAACTACAAGATAATACATCTTTTTCTTTTCTTCCGACAAAAAATGGCCTCCTCGAGAAACACATCCTCTCCCCCAACTCGTCAATCCATCCCAAACCGTAAACCTACCACAACCAATGAGTTAGGTAGGAATGGTTAACCTACCAATATCGCTTATAGAGTCCCGTATAGCTTACATTTGTAACACTATAAAAGGACGAGTTAAAGTCCTATTGAATTAATGAATTCAACTCAACCTTTTTTCTTCATATTCAATTTGGTATCGGATCCCTAAGGCATTTCTACCTTTTCTTTCTTTACAAAAGAGAGAGAGAGAGAGGTTAAACATACGAGTTCACGTATCTTCCTCTCCTTCAAACTTTGTCGTTTTTTCGCTCATAAAAATAAATAAATAAACTATAAGATAATGCATCTTTTTCTTTTCTTCGAAAAAAAAATGGCCTCCTCAAATAACATATCCTCCCCCACAACTCGTCAATCCATCCCAAATCGTGAACCTACCACAACCAATAAGTTAGGTAGGAACGGTTAACCTACCAATATCGCTTATAGAGTCCTATATAGCTTACATTTGTAACACTATAAAAGGACGAGTTAAAGTCCTATTGAATTAATGAATTCAACTCGACCTCTTTTCTTCACATTCAATTTGGTATCGAGCCCTAAAGCATTTCTACCTTTTCTTTCTTTACAAAAGAGAGAGAGAGGTTGAACATACAGTTCACGTATCTTCCTCTCCTCTAAACTTTATCGTTTCTTCGCCGACAAAAATAAATAAATAAACTACAAGATAATGCATCTTTTTCTTTTCTTCGACAAAAAATGGCCTCCTCAAACAACACATCCTCTCCCATAACTCGTCAATCCATCCCAAACCATGAACCTACCACAACCAATTAGTTAGGTAGGAACGGTTAACCTACCAATACTACTTATAGAGTCCTATATTGCTTACATTTGTAACACTATAAAAGGACGAGTTAAAGTCCTATTGAATTAGTGAATTCAACTCAACCTCTTTTCTTCATATTCAATTTGGGATCAAAGCCCTAAGGCATTTCTATCATTTCTTTCTTTACAAGACAGAGAGAAGTTAAGCATACAATTCGCGTATCTTCCTCTCCTTCAAACTTTGTTGTTTCTTCGCTAACAAAAATAAATAAATAAACCACAAGATCATGCATCTTTTTATTTTCTTCCGACAAAAAATGGCCTCCCGAAGCAACACATCCTCTCCCACAATTGTCAATCCATCGCAAACCGTGAACCCACCACAACCAATGAGTTAGCTTACAAACTCTCCCCACTCGTATCTCCCTCAAACTCACCTAAACCAATTTTTTACTTTAGTATGTCCAGATGAAACCATTTATCCTAGCCCAAGGCTTATTCGGTTTCATAGATGAGAGCAACGACATGAACCGAATGAATCGATGTTCGTTTTCTTACATCATGCAAAAGCTCATGCTAATGAGCTATCAGCAAGCAAACCGTCCTTTCTCTCCTATAGATTTAATGTATATTTCTTTAAAGTCTCTCTAGTGACTTCAAAGACATCATCACTACACTCTCTACAAGAGCAGATCCAATAAATTTTACCGATCTTCATAGTTTTTTGTTAAGCCGTGAGTTCCATCATTGTGAAATTATTTTTGATATCTCTTTGAGTGTACTATTATTGCCTATACCACTTATTGCTAATTTTGCCAACAAGTCAAATGGCTTATCCAATGATTGGTTCATTGGCAATACCCGAGGTAGGGATAGAAACTACCGTGGGTGAGGCCATAGTCACTTCCCCAATAGATTCAACAACTCCTATAGATCTTGGTAGAATAATGACAATTGCCAAAAGTATCGGCTTTGTTTCTCATGGCAACGGACGACGACCTATCGTCCATCGCAAAGCATCACCATGCTAATCACCCCGCTCGCTAATGTCTCGATAGTAGGATCTCTAGTCATATGCACCAATCCATGATGTGTGGATATGAGGGTAACTCATCATGTCACACCGAACATGGATAGCTTTAGCACATTTGAGCCATATCGGGTCCAAATCAGCTTCGAGTTGGCAATGCTAAGTACTTATCAATTCCGCACCTTAACAAGAGTTATATTCACGGACCATGTTGAAAATTGAATTTAAATAATGTTCTTCATGTTCCCCAACTAACACAACCATTAATTTCTATTAAAGAACTTGCAAAAGATAATAATGTGTTTTGTGAGTTTCACCTTTCTTGTTTTTGTGTAAAAGATCGTGTACACGTAAAACCTTTACTTTTAGGCCGGAGTGATGTGATCTTTAGTCACTCCTTAAGCTTATTCTATTTGGGTTTCTCCAAATATTTAGCACTCTAGACTAGGTCATCCCTATAA
The DNA here is from genome assembly GCA_963924115.1 of Dovyalis caffra. NCBI lineage: Eukaryota > Viridiplantae > Streptophyta > Magnoliopsida > Malpighiales > Salicaceae > Dovyalis > Dovyalis caffra. The sequence continues at coordinate 1,034,168 of CAWUPB010000957.1, read as the reverse complement.
TAAAATATTGAGTATTATTTTTAAAAGTCTATCTTTATCAAACTCTAAAAAATTATCTAGGATTTGATTGTCTTGTCCATTAGGAAAAGTAAGCGTTTATCTTTACCTTCCTCGCAAAATATTATTTCTAGTATTTTGATTTTAATTTTTAATGATGTTTAGGGACCTTCATCCTCTACTTCAATTGATGATTTTAACTATTATATTTCATTTATTAATCATTTCTCAATATATATATGGTATTATCCACTCGCATAAAAAGTTTGATATTTTTAATATGTTTATTAAATTTTAGAAAATGATAGAGAGATAATTTAATTATAAAATTAAACAAATCCAAACTGATTGGGAAGGAGAATTTCAAGTTTTAAATAAATTTTTTAAACAAAACAAAATAATTCATCATATAATATGCCCAAATACATATGAATAGAATGGAGCTATAGTCCATCACACATGGCCTATCGTTGCTTTGACTTTTAAAACAATAGACTTTATACTAACCGTCATGTTTTCTTTGTACAAACCGTCTTTCCTTTTATAGAGTCCATCAAAATAAAAAAACAAGGCCCAAAATTCAGATTTTCACACTTCTTAGGTCGGCATTCCAATTCGAGCTCCTCCTCCTAATCAAAATTTTTCTACGAGTCAACATCACCTAGGCTCTCAAACCAAGCTCATTTGGCCGGATATGCAAGTTTATAATGATTCACAAAATAGATCCATACACTTACTCCTACTAAAGTACTAAGCCCACTAGACTCACCAAACCCGCCACCCTCTCCTATTATGTATAAAATTCTCATTACAAGCCCAACCCAAACCACCTCCTTCACTCGGTTTAAATTTAATTTTGGACCTACGTGCATATAACTTAGGTCAACAGTAGAATAGTAGTACTTTTCGGGCCAAACCTACGTAACCAATTCGGACTCACCCAATGATGTTTTGGCCTAAAGAAATTGCTTCTAAGCCAAATGCTTCTTTTGCTTTAGCAACTTCCTAAGTTCTTAGAAATCCAACATGTTACTTGGAAGCCCATAAATACTCTAAACAAGTGATCCGCCATGACATCAAAATTCAATGGTCTCCTCAAAACAAACACTTGGTCTCTAGTTCAACCCATAAAAGATATAAACATTGTAAGTAACAAATGGGTTTTCGTAACTAAGAAGCATGGCAATGGATAAATAGAAAGATTCAAACTTAAGTTAGTGGATAAGGGATATCATCGGTAATAAGGTATTGATTATAGTGAGCCTTTTAGCTCGATGGTTAAATCAACAACTATTCGAGTTATTCTCTCTCTAGTAATTTCGTCAAATTAGGTTATCGACAGTTAGATATGCACAATACCTTCTTGAATGACACTCTAACTAAAGTAGTGTTTATGGCCCAACTAGAGGGCTTTATGGACCCTCAATTTTCAGACCTTGTTTGCCAACTACATAGATCCCTCTACGGTCTAAAATAGTCACCCGTGGTCTAATTCTCTTGTCTCCGGTCATTCCCATTAGATTTCAATTTTGAGGCCTCTAAAACGGACTCCTTTTTATTTATCTATTATATGGCTAACAATAGAGTTTTCCTTTTGATTTATGTGGATGATATCCTTATAACTCGGTAACAATCTTGTTTTTGTACAAACTATTGTCTCTTCCTTAAATTCCGGGTTTGCCACCGGAGACCTTAGGGATGTCAACTTTTTTCTTAGTATCGAAGTAGTCAAGACTTCACATAACATTTTTTTATCTCAACGAAATATATCAATGAAGTTCGATTAAGCATGGACTTCATAATTACCGATCGATAACTACACCAATGCCAACCACTTCAAAATTAAAAATTGATGAAAGTCTAACATTTGATGATCCCACTCTATACCGTCGAGTAGTTAGAGCACTTCAATATATAACTCGACAAGGCTTGATATTTCATTTCGTTGTGAATAATGTCCGTTAATTCATGCATAACTTATCCGTAATTCATTAGGTAGCGAGTTAAAAGAATACTTTGTTATCTCAAGCTTACCGTCAATCATGGGTTTCACGTCTACAAGTCTACCAGTCGACTTCGACAAGCTTTTTAGACTCGGATGGGGCGGACTCTTAAGATGATAAGAAATCAACGAGTGGGTATGCTCGTTTATCTTGGGCCTAATCTCATAGCTTGGAAATTATCCAAGTGGAAGACGAGTAGCCCAAAGTTCTACCGAAGCCAAGTACAAAGCAAGTAGTCAACCTAGTTGTTGAAATTACTTGGGTCACTTCTATACCGACACGCTTACAAGTCCAAATCAATACAAGGCCCAATATTTTATGTGATAATATAGAGGCTACATACTTGGCAATAAATCTAGTTTTCCATACATGCACTAAGCATGTTGAAATTGATTTTTTCTTTGTTAGAGATATGGTAGCCTAAGGGAGATTGCAAGTGAAATTCATTTCCACGTAAGATCGGATTGTCAATATTCGACTAAACCATTATCCACTACAAAATTTTTCTTCTTACGAGATAAACTAACGAGTGGGAAAATGCCCATAGTTAGTTTATGAGGAATGTTAGAATAAATCTCTACTTTAGATAATTCTTCCTTAGATAATTCTACTTCGGATAAATCCAAAACAATTTCAACAAGCTTAGTAGAGGCATGACATCTACTCAAAGAAATCATAATCATTTATTGTTATTAGACTCGGATAATATTAGCTAAATATTATCTAATAGAACTCTTTTATCTACTTTCTATCGTGTAAATTATATCAAAATTTATTACTTATAGAATTCCGTATAGCTTACACTTGTAACACTATAACATGATAGTTTAAGTCCTATTGAATTAGTGAATTCAACTCAAACTTCTTTTTTCATATTCAATTAAAGGCACTCTTGTCTACCTACGTCAATCTGGTCCATTGTATAATGCCACTCCTTTTATTCTAGCATTATATTCCTAATTTAGTGCCACTTCTAGTACTAAAACTATCAAGTTTGTGCATTAAAGTAAGGTTTAATACACCCATGCCTATTTACTTTAACGAAATTATCGTTATAATTTTTGTATCCAAATATAGTCTATAACCAACCTTATAATATTGAAAGTTGGTGTAAATAATTCATCCGTTATGTTTTTCTATTAGTTTGACTAACTTCGTTAGCTAACCTACGAATGATCAATATAATATCAACACTTATTATTTTGCGAGTAAAAACATAATTTTATTTTTCTTGATTTTTTTTTCGGTTAAAATCATTTTTTTAAAAAAAGATTAGTCCTAACTATGGTTTGATGTTTCTAGTTTGTTGAACCTAGAAAAAAAAAAACTAAATAATTATCTTAAAAATAACTTATTTTTTCATCTTCTTCGTCATTGAGTGTCCGTCCATCTTCTTCATCTAGGGTATTCTCAATGGTATTTCAATCTTCTTAATCATTTATGTGTTCTTCATCTATCTCTTTATCTTTCATTGTCTTTCCCTCTCTTGTCATCATGTTAGTCATAGTGAGGGCAACGTGGGTGGCGATCATGGTATAGACAATTTGGGCGGTGATGATGAGAGAGGGAAGCGATATCAAAAACCTTAAGTGATGAAAATGTGAAGAAATGAAGCATCATTATATCGGGGTATTCCTCTTCGATCTTATAAATCAATAGAGTCGCCATTCCGGACCCAATTCCTTCACCAAGTAGGTGACAAACTTAAAAAGCAATTAATAACTCATTAATAAAAAGCAACACATACTAAAAACTCATCAATAACTTCTTAGAAAACTAAAAATAAAATCACAAGTGAAAATAATTAGTACAAGAACACAATTTATACCTTTAAGACAATCACAATTCACTATTTCCTTCCTCACAACATCAAGAATTGAATCAATCAATTATGCACCCTTAGCTTAATTCCCTTTTGCCTAGTTATGCACCCTCGGTGTAATTCCCTTTGGCTTAGTTATTTCTAGCACCGGACTAACCAAACACAAAGTTATCAAGCCTCGAAGAACTGGCCATAAGGATCGGTCCTCACACTATTCATAGTACCAAACTCAAGACCCATAAGCATAGGACAAGGAGCAAATCAGCCACATAAAGCCTCGTTGTAATAAACATTAACATGCTCCAATGGAAGGTTCAAGGTTCCAATGTATTTTTTAGTGGGATCAATTCCATGCTCATCACAAACAACCTCTTAGAACTTGAAAATAATTTGGTTCCCTCATTATCCTTCTCAAACGTGAAGGATTTCTCTCATTTTTTATATTATATTTCGCAAAAAATAAAAAATGCAAGCTGCATAATAAATAATTAAGCGAGTAGCAAAAAAATTTAATTTAATTTGCAACATAGACATAAGATCCGTGACTCTATTTAATAATTTCATTGGGACTAATTTTTTTTTTTCCTTTCAATTTTAAATGATTTTAACTTAAAAAAATAAAAAATAATAATTATATTTTCACCCTTAAAATGACAAGTGTTGATATTGTATTGGTCATTCGTATGTCAACTAATAAAAAAACATAACAAATAAGTTATTTTATCCCAACTTCTAATAATATAAGGTCGGTTATGAACTATATCTAGATACAGGAGTTAGAACGATAATTTTGTTAGAGTACAGGAGCACATGGTGTATTAAAACATTAAAGTAAATACTATCAATTTGGGTAATTTTATCTTTAAACTAATATGGTTTTGAAAAATATTATTCTTTTCATTTGACTTGACCATTGATTAAAATTTATCATAATTTTTTTTTTTGTACTTCCATTTGAAATCTTTCATAAATGAAAATTCAGTCATTTATAGTGTGGTTATCAAAATGTGTGCCTGCGTAATTTCTAAAATTGACAAATGTTAAACTTGGTCAACCATGTAAGTATTTTGAAAATTATAATAAAATAAATTTATATGATATTTTAGAACCTCCAACAAATTTCTAGGATCATTTCCAATTTATTTTCTATTTTTTGTAATTTTATAAATGTTTAATGTTTAATGTTTAAGAAAATTAAAAATCCTTCCTTGTATATTTAAAAAAAAAAATCGAAATTATTTTTGAAAATAAATTTGATTTTTTATTAATATAAATGAAAATTTTTAACTCTTTTTAAGCATAAAAATTTTACATGTTGTCCTAACCAAACAAATCAAATGAAAAAATATTTATCTAAAATATGATAATTTAAAGATAAAATTGATTAATTTTGCAGTATAGCGCCAACGTGTCACAACTCAACAGCCTATGAGCAAAAACTTGCATTATATGGCATGTCCAATTATTATATAGGCCTAGTCAATCCTGGCAGCTTGATTCTCCCATCTTTCCAATCAATATGGCATTAGTGGCGCATTATTTCCGTCCTCGTGAGTTGTGATCAGTTCTGCTGTCGGCACCTTCATTTTCTTCTGCTAGCTTTATAGATTTTATAGACCTCAGCAACTGAACACCTCACACTTGACACTTTTTAACAGTAGTAAAATCCAGATAAAAATTTGCACTCTTTTTTGAGATTAAAAACAGCAGATGGTAAATTTAAAGCAGAAAGATCGAAGATAAAGATAACCAGGAAGAAGAAATAGCATCAACAGCAAGGATTCGAATTATAAAATACTTGTTTTGCACTTCAAGCATCAAAGGTCTGACAAGCAAAACCCGTTATTATTCCAAGACATAAACTAAATGATCAATGCTTCTAAACTCAGAATCATAACCCCACAACATTTATTCAAGTAGACAACAACAAACAAAAAAACAAAAAAAAATACATTGCTGAAAAGAACTATTTCTCCTCAACTTCCTCGTCCTTCTCATCCTCACTCCAACAATATTTCAGGATTGACCTGGGAGATGCGCAGCCTCCAGTCCTTGCAAAGCTGTGGTACAAGATCGATCCACCCTTCCCAAGCATTTCATAGCTCCCTCCTCCACAAGAGTAACCTTCCAAATCCACGGGAAACTTCGCTCCAAGTTCGTCACGCTCAATATTAGAATGCAATGCAATGGAGAACTCGGTCGGTTCAAAGGAAACCAACACCCTTTCAAGCAGCTTACTCAAATTCAAATCTTGAAAATCATAACCAACAGCCTCAAAACTTGCATAGCTGAAACCATCTTCTGGAGTGACATGGATCGTAGAAATTGCACTCCCTTCAATGGCATTCATAGAGTAACCACAAGGGTCAAAATCAAAATCACAGATCTCGGATTGTGGGAGGATCTTCCTTATACCAGAATTCTCAGTCATCAAAGCAGCTGAACTAGATTGTGTTTTGTAGAAAACAGAAGCTCTCTTCCTGTCCAAACCAGTCATGCACATTTCAAGAGTGTAAACAGGGCGAGAATGGGTCTCCATATTAGCAGAAGCAGAGTAAACATGCCATTTCTGAGTTGAGTCCGAACTACCCATCACATATGCTACACTGTTTAAACCAAGTTTACTGAAATGGCCATCAAGGACAGCTACCTCCTCAGAGAAGCTACGGTGTGGGAATGGCTGAGCCCCGGGGCATATGAAGCTCCCACGAGAGTACCTCACAGAACATACAGTGAGTGAAAGGGCATCAGCGAGCTTAAGGATCACTGGGATAGAAAGAAGCAATTTGGTAGTCCCACAAGTTTTGATGATAACTTTGTAAGGGTATACAAAGAGACTGGATTCCGACAGGACATAAGAATCGACATCGTTGTTTGAAAGCGAATCTACTATAGTGCATTCAGCTGGTTTGAGAATCTCGTCCAATTGAGCTTTGGACAAAGACCTGAGGCCCTTTCCTTCAGGGTCAGAAAAGAAGCCTGGCTCTGAAAAGGATATTTCGAGCCTTTTCTCATAACCTTCAAATCCGATTGCAGAGACCGGCAGCGCCATCTCACCTTACAGTAAACAGATGACAAGTGCAGAAAAGAGTACGAGAGAACGAGGGAAGTAGAAAGGAAAAACAGACTAAAGAAAATTGACAGTTTGAAAGAGCTAAAGTGGGGTTATTTGAAAGAGCTAAAGTGGGGTTATGTAAACAGTTAGGAAATCTCAGGATGGCTTCCGAACGCACTGCACAAAAGAACAAGACACAAAATTAGGAAATCAATCACATAATAAAATGTCAAGGGGGAAAACAGATGATTAACTTCAAACTCACGTTGGAGTACGCAGCAGATCTGAACTTCTTGATTCCACCGGCAGGTCTGATGTCTTCAATGCTGTAACCGAGAGGAGCTTCGTAAAATAAGGATTTACTACTACTAGACTTCTTCTTCCCACCTTTAGACTCCATTAGATCATTCAGTCTTGTCTACAAGAACACCACAAAGGAATTTTAATTAGCACGAAAAACAACCTTGCAAATAGCAACAAAGAAAATAGGTCTACAATCATCATAGAATGAGAAGCAACCATAAATAAGCATTAGCATAATAACAGAATTCCAAAAGCAACACATAAATTTTATTTTAGAAAAAATGGAGTAACAGGACAAGAAGGAAGACAAAGCAATTTGTTTGGGAAAAGAAAAACGCAGAATAAAGCCGAGGCCACAAGTATAGTATCATCACGACACATAGGAAATTAAAAACATCATTTTTTAACAGAACGCAAGCTTAAATTTCACATTGTTTATCATCCCATGTTTATGTTAAGAAAAGGTATAGATCAATTATCACCCTCATCCCAAGTAATGATTGAGAAGAAAAGGAGAAAAAACGAGCAGGCTTAAAGGGAAGGAAACCCCTGATAAGCATTTAAGATAAAACAGATTTGCAATGGTAGGATACATATCAAGGAAAATAAATTAGCATCAGTTAATTTTTAAAAAGGATGGATAAACAGCTTTGAATTATATCATAAATAATATTTATATTAAGCTATTACCAAATTTCATTAGCAAACTGAAAAAAGAAAAAGCAATTCAGTCCAAAACCAAATTTAATTGAGCAATTCATAAACCCTAATGAACCCTTACAAATAAAAGCTTCAAGCTTTTCATTCGATCAAGAATCAAATAGGATAGTACAAGAATCCATGCTATTATTACATATAAAAGAGCAAAAATGAAACAGTTACCAATAATGATATCAAATCTTGAAAAGCTAATCTCCTTCAAAAACTCCCTCTTTTACAGATTCCAAACAAAACCCTACAAATCAGATCCAGCAAAAAAAACTAAACAAAATCAACAAATTACACCAAATCAAACCAGAAAGAAACTTTAAAGGATATGTATATTACCTATTCAAGAAACGCAAAAGAAACAAATCAAGATTGGTTTTGGACAGAAAACGAGGCAAAACAATCACCGAATCAAGAAACCCTAAATTCGTTAGGAGGAAAGAGATTTAGATGAGCTTAATTTTGCAAGATTTGCAAATAACGTGAAGGCTCGTTCTTCTTGTGAGTTTATGGAGAAATACAGGGTTTATATAGGATGGGCTAGATGGCTGGGGAGTTTTGCAATTACCATGAGATTCGTAGATAATTACGGTCGTGCCACCCCGAAATTTTGTCCCTTACTTCGGCTGAATTTCCTCGAAGATTTCATTGCCACTGTTTTTGGTCATTTAATGACTATACTACCCTTTACGAGATTTGTAAGGCAATCATTTGTGCTATGACCGTGTTTACATCGCATTTAGTTGCGTCTATCAATAGACGTGTGCCACGTCTTCAATTATAAACTATAAATTATACGAGAATATATCATTCTATTATATATATATATATATATTACGAGGGATAGAAAAATGATTTTGTGTCATTAAATCAAAATTATTAAATTCAAATTAGATAGGTACATGATAAAAAAGTAACAATTTAAATCATTAGTGTTTTATTTGTCTTACCTAATTTAGATAATTGAATTCAAAATTAATGATTAGATTTGAAATATGATTAGTCATATTGAAAACATAAGAGGATTTAAATTCAAAGACTAGCACATTCCAATAATTTATTGGTCTAAAATTTCATTGTTGTGATCAATTGCTCCATGTTTTTACATAAATGGAAATAGGAGTAAGCATTTGATTTTTATAATTTTAGTTTTTTATATTTTGAGTAACTAAATCTGAATCATATTATTATTGGATTTTATGGTTTTTTTAATTGAAATTTTGACTTTTGGATTCATTTTTTTTTATTAAAAATGATTTTTATTTTTTGAAATAATATAAATAGGTTTAAAAAATGTGTTGTGGACTATAGAATTAGTCTTCTAGTCCAAATGATCTAAATTAACCTATATAAAAAAAATAATTAATTTTTTAAAAATAAAAATAAAGTACAAAATCATATCATATATGATATTTAAATTTAAATACAATTCCACTAATTCACAAATAAATTTCATAGTGGAAAAAAAATCATGAATTGTTTAAATATTTTGTAAACTCGAACTCGTTAAACTTCAAATAACAATCAAAAGTTCAAGCATATTTAAGAAAAAAATTATTTTTCCATGAAAACTAAACTGAAACCCAAAAACCAAAAGAAGTTTGATTCATTTTTTATTTATTTAGTTTGATTTAAAATAGTTTAAACTGAAATTGTATCATGAAAGTTCTAGATTGTTGAAGTTAAATCAGTTCAAAATATAAACTCTAAATTTAAAAAAAAAATTATTAAAATAAAACATTCATTCATTCCAAATACAGGCTATGAATAATTATGTCTAATAATTATTATAAATTATTAGAAAACAAAACAATTTGGGATAAATCTACTATTTTTTACTAACTTATCAAAAACCTCTTCTACTTTCAATTGAATTACTTGCGCACAGCTATTTCTTATTTCAACCAATCAAATACAATTCGGGAAAAGAATGTCGGTAGTGATAAAACCTTTGCCTTTTCGTTTAAAAAAAATCTTAAAAACATGATTTTTCTCAAATCAACCTCTTGAGATAATAAAAACTAAAAAAACGCCAAATGTTCTTATCTACCCAATGGCTGAATGACAGATGTGAGGCTGAAATTGAAAGTGGAACAGAATCGGATGCGTTGGAACAGGAAGAGCAGACGTGCCCAAGGAAGAGTCTCAAAGCGAAAACATCGTGTGATGATAAGATGATGCACATGTCTTGTCCAACACTATCGACATACGTTTATTGGCTGGCTCGTTGTCTCTTCTTCCCTCCTTTTTCTGTTCCTTTTTTGCCCTTTTCATGCTTGTCGTGCTTTCCTTATTGGGTCCCACAGCATCTTTCTGGACCCACCTTCCAATTTTGAGGCGACCCGGCCTAAAGAGCCCTTACCCTTTCCATAATCCAAATATGGAAGCTCTGTTTGCTAATCGCATATAGAAATCTTTTTTGTTTTTTTCTCTTTTTATAAATGAGATGACCAACTTATTGGGTATTTTGAGATTTATTTCAAACCAACTTTTTTCCTACATCAAGATTAGATTTTTATTTGATGCCGAAATTGCTTTCATAAAAATTTCTCTTTTTTATTGAATTTATACCTATTATGATAACATGGCGGATTTCCAGCAGAATTTCCTTCTGCAAATATATATATATATATTCTTTTATCTTTGAACCAACTTATGTAAATCAAAATTAAACTCAATTAGCTGGTCAATTTAAATTAAATTTGTAAAAAATTTCCATTTTCAAAGAGCTGCTAGTTTAAAATAATAAGTGCAAATGTTTTTAGAAATGCCAGAAAAGTTCATTCTTAATTGCAAGGATAACGAAATGTCATTCTTAATTGGGAATTTAAAATGAGTAGATTCTATGCTTCATATAACTTTGATGTTATAATGAGCAGATTCTAACTATGAAATGTTATCTTAATTAAGATATATTAGACATAGAAAAGATTTGTATGTATACGATGACTTAGCTATTTTTAAGGATTGAACATCAACTTGTAATTCTGAGAATTCTCCACAAAGAGATCATCTTTTTTATCCAAAACTTCTAAGTTTCTCATCCACTAGTTAGGAGCTTCATTGGAGCTAGGAATGGCAAAGGGGCAGGACCAAGATGGGGATGAAAAATTTTAGCCCATCCTCACCTTGTGCCCTATGTAGAGTAATATTTTTTATATCATCCCTCGCGAGACAAATGAATCGGAAAAATACTATCCTCGTTTCATTCTCATTCAAAATTAATACGGAGCAAGACGTCCCATCTCATTTCTCAATCAATTTAGAAAATTCTCGCATTGATCGGGACAGGGAATCCTCGCGTTGATTGGGACAGGACATAGCAAATTGCCAACCCTAATTGGAGCCCACTGCTTTGGTATGTTTGGCGGAAAAGTAAAACAGTAGACAAAACACCATGCAGCAAATGCATTTAACTTACCAGTAAAACGATGCTTGATTCAAACAATTCAATTGGGCTCTTCGTTTGAAATCTAATTATTATGCTTCCATGAATGCAACAATCTATATCTGCAGCCTGGGTGCAGAGGACCAAACAACGTATACATTCAACTCTCTCTCTCTCTTCTAATCCATTGAAAAAGTGGAACTCAAAACTCCCACACGTTCCTCCATCGCAGCACGCTTCCATTCCAAAGGATAACTTGAGGAGGATAAGAATTCTATACGAGTCCACGTCTTTATGAGCTGGTTAGCACAAGAAACTTCTGTTGACTAGGAACAAGAAGCAAATAACAATGAAATGAATCAGCTAACCCTTCGAGCGGGTAAACAGATGAACAAGCTATTTTAGTTGGTTTGCATGAGCAGTCACAAGATAGGTTAGCGAACAAGGGTTTTTCTTCCTTCCAAGATTTTAGGTTATCTGTCGAATTTAATTTATTTTCTGCAACTGAATAAAATAAACACAAGTACTTTACTTTCTCCTCCGTAAACAAAAAGTAAAGTCGCCATTGACTTGAAGTCTTGAAACCAAATTATTTTAAGGTTAACAAGGTGAAAGAGCATATCCAGGGGCATTAGACACGCATCAGAAATAATTCTTGGAATATCATACTGAAATTACACACCTTCCATGTAATCATTTGATGAAAAGACACAATCTAGTCATCATCTTTATCATTATCATTATCATATGTAATACATTACAATTAAAAAGAGAATCCCATCCTAGTAGGAGATGACTAGCGTGACAACTAAGGTCACCCTAAAAACCACTCTCTCAGTTCTCTAATCCGTATGTATCACATGTTCAGTGGACATTTTCAACATCACTAAACAACTATGAACCAACGTTTAATGGCCATGACAGAAGTCAACATTTGATATAGTACATTTTTTCATTCTATAAAAGATAGTTAATGAGAGACGAATAAAAGAATCAGAATTTATGGAAGAACTAAAGGCTTAGCTCCCTCGGAAGAAGAGAAAAACCTTCATTGCAACTGCTTCTGATTCCCGTTAATTTCTGTAGGTTGACTTAGCTTTCCATCCTTCTTGTTATACTCCTGTTTCAGTTCCTCCAGTCGCCTTGACACCTGATAAAACCCACGCCTTTTTCATGAATAATGAATAAAATTTGACTTAAAAACCTAAGCCAGTTCATATGCACGAAAGCTTACACAGATTACAGAACTAGGGGTGGGTTTCTAGACATAATTCAAGCAGCATCCAAAATACAGACAAATTGCTCGAGTATCCAACACCATTTTACTATGCACATACACAGACATAATGCATATCGCTCCCCTTATATTTCATGTTCCAAACATTAATAATTCTTACTCATACATGATTTAACATGGAACCAGATTTATTACCGTGGATATATTTCTTACCTTCACTATTCTCATCAAGAGTACAAAACATAAGATGCACAGAAATAGTAGTTGTATCAAATCAACTGAAACAGACTTGATGATGTTAGTAAATTTTTGGCAATTTAAAGAGAGAAATTGTTACCTAAAGACAGCAAACTTTTGTTAAATATTACCTTACATACTATCTGTTTTGCGACTGAAAAGATTGAAATCCAAAGATCGTCATTCAGGCACAAGTCTAGTATAATTTATAATTGAATAAACTGATACAAGATAAAGGAAAATGGATGAAGGTAACTAGAACTACCATGATATAATAAGTGCAATAAGACGGTAGAATGTGAAGTTCAAATAAAACTCAATTTTTTGGGCTTAAACAAACACACACCGTCCATACAGAGAGAGAAAAACCTTGATGGAGTAAGCCATAGGTAATAATGTATCTGGATCCATTGCGTCCTCAGGGAAATTACGCAAAGCATGTATAAGCTTCTCAAAGGGCAATTTCACCTGATAATGAAAAGAAAACAGATTAGAAGCTCAAGTTGTGAGGCTATTTCTTTCAGAGTCGAGAAAAGATCTTGAAATACTCACCAAGTCATCATGGCAATATTTTAACAGAGCCAGACCCACTTTGAAAACAATTTTAACACCCTGGCAAAGAAGATATCGCAGAGACATATCAACTTCCAGACCATATGTAATGATCCTTCCCAAAAAAAAAAAAGAAAAAAACAAACAAACAATATAAAAATATTAACAACTGACCTCATACAGGAACACATCCCAAATTCGAAGAGCCAAGTGGAATGGAAAAGAGTATGAGAAAACAGTTATAAACCACTGACTTGCATACATGCTAGGATTTATCATTTCTTGGGTGAAATGTTCTCCCAGTTTTGGCATATGCTCCTTCACCAAGCGGTCAAACAGAGACAGATATTGTTGAACAAGAGGTAGACCCACCTGCACATAAGTATCAAATGCAAGTTCTCACAGTATGAAAGTGTAAGTTTAAAAGCCCAAGGATATTAGATGGGGTACTGTTCCCTTGGACTCCGATTCAAAATAGCAGAATGGCAGGTTACAGGTGGTTCATATGCTCAAATTCCACCAAGAAAAGGGGAAAAAGGAAGAGAGAGAGAGAAGGTTGATGGTCCCATTTTCGGTGGAACAGATCAAATTCCACCATGACGCTCACTCTCTCTCAAAGAATGAAGCAGTTCATTTATATGAAGCATGCGGTGAACCTATTGTAGATACAAAATTTGAATGTACAAAGATCAATCTACTAGAACCAATCGCAAACTTCAGAAAAGGATGCCACCATAACTAGGTGGAAAAAGATTCTCTCTCCTCTTGGTATCACATGAAATAAACAAATTTTGAATAACCATGATACCATTGGAACAAGTGGATTCATAATTTTGGTAGCTACGGTAAACTTGTGATATCTTTTTTTCCCATACCAAGGAGTATGGAGTCAAAGTTAAGACTCCATTGTGGTAGGACTATACCTGAGTTTGAGGAATCAGAAAGCCACCCTCTCTAGGTTACAGTTATTTGAAATTGTAATGTAGATTAATATGCAGCTTGCAATTTTAAGCTTGGATTAACAAAATATTATGAAGCAGGTTCCGGCTCCTTATCAATACATTCCAAGTGTAAGAGTGAGTGTGTGCGTGTCTGTGTGTTTGTGTTTGTGTGTGAGAGAGGAAATTCAAGCTGACATCCTCAGCAGAGGGCACAATCTCTCTTTCTTTCTTTCTTTCTTTTTTCTTTTTTCTTTTTTTCTTTTTTGGTGCTAACAAAGGATGTAATCTATAAGCTACTATTAAGTGAAAAGTCATAAGTGACCCACCATTACATTATCAAGGAAGTTGATGGATAACAACACTTCCTTTTGGCACTCGTCACGTCAACAATTCCACATGAGAGCTTGTTGAGATGTACAAGTGCAAATCCCATTGCATCATGTTGCTTTATCTCAACTAGTGTGTGCTGACTTAATAATGATCTATATATTTGATTGTAGGGATATAGAATATTACAACCAATAATCTAAGCTAACTACAACTGTACAAATGTTATCAGGAAGCTCTTTGTATAAATGAATTACCTGATATAATCCCTCCATTGGAGCATGGACCGCTCCTTTCAACAATGCAACCAACAACCAAAATGCATCCTCTTCGCTCATATAAAGGAGCAGTAAACCAGCTAAAAAGCCCATACCCTGCATTTTTAATGATTGCACTGTAATTGTTCAGTCAATGATTGCACTGTAATTCTTCAGTCAGTAAACTAAGCAAATTTATGAGCCATAAGAGACAAAAGTCTCAAACCTGAACATATCCAACATCTCTATCATACACAGAGTAAGCCTTCAAAACATTGTAGAGGGACCTCTGACCAGGACCATGTCTCTGCTGGAAGAAAACATGTGAAGGGAAGGTCCGAGAAATATCACGAATTATATCCAGCTCCGATGCCGATGTCTCATATATAACTAGTTGCTGCAATGAACATACAGTTTCAACATTATGACACTAACTAATCTTTGTGTGGCTGTGTGCAGATGCAAGCACAGAGAGAGAAGATCATGAAATGAAATATTAAAATGAAAAGCTCAAATAGTCATCAGAAACCAAGAACTGTTCATTTATTTATTTCTTAGCAGATAATTTCCTCTTCAACACAGATAATGTACTGGGTCTACCTCAACAACTTGAGATTTGTGGTTAGAAAGGATCACGGCAGATTTAAACAAACCAAGCCACTCATAAAGTACAAAAGCACATACTGACCTTTTTAAGGGCATAGGAGGCCAAAAATTGCAGAAGTAATCAATAACTGTAAAATCTGAAGCATGCTGCAGAGTCGTAAGAACTCACACTATTGAGAAACTGAAGCTGAAGGACAACTAATGTAGAGAAGAGAAGAGAAGGAAGGGAAGATGAAAGGTAGAGATGGCGGAGGAGGAAGAGAAAGTGTATAGAAGAAGAATACGTTAATTTATCATCCAAAACTGTCTATGAGAATAAAATAATGACATGCTAAATATAGAAAATAAAACTAAATAAAAGTAGATACCAATGTTTTCTTCCTAATATAAAAAAAAAAGGAAATACTTTAATAGGTCCTATATTAACAACATAACTAAAAAGAACAGAACTTGCATTCTCTAAAGAATAAATCCAAAGTCAATGTTTCTTGTAAAATCTCCTCGCAAGTGAACAATGACAACAGATTCCTCGTGTTTTTCTCATATGACGGCATATTAACACACACCAGGGAGAGTGCCTTATTTAGTCTGTTACCTGCAAAAAGTCATGAGCGTCCACCCTATCGAGGACAACAGAAGTTTTATCTCACAAAGCAATTTATCCTTCTAAAATTGGTTTAGTATGAGTTCAGATAATAGACAATGGCTATTATAAAGGATTAGGGAAAAAAACTTCTTGAAACCCTCTTATCTACCCCTGAAGGCAAACCAAAATTGTCAAAAACAGGAATGAAAGAAAGAAAACCCTTTTCTACCTGTTACTAAGATTCGTGAAAAGGAATAAAAGAAAGAAAATCATTTGGCTACCAGTTATTAAGATTCCTGAAAAAAAAATAAAAAAACGAAGAACTAGACTCACAATAAAATAACTCCATGCCAGTAAGGGCTATAGAAAGTAACATCCCTTCTCCACATCTTCCAAGAAGACAAGCAAAATGGTAAAATGATATTTTTGGAATAAAGCTTCGCTGTTTGTAATCTGCAATAATTTTAGCACTGAGAGTCCATCAACTTCTATGCAAGAGTTGTTGGATCCTAGTCAGAGTCTAAGGTTTCATACATATATATAACAAAGCAGCTCCCTAGATACTGTTCATAGATACTGTTCCTACAGCTCCCATGTCATCCCCTTCTGCTTTCAATTTCAACTCCAGAACAAATTGCAATTTCTCTACACACAAAAAATCTTAAAATTCTCTACAGTAGCCTGTGGAAATTGATCAAAGAATAGAACTGAAATCTAAATTACAAGGCTGTCATGCATCACTACAGGGAAATACTGTTTGAATGCTAAATGTCATTACAAAAAACATGTGAGATAATCTGTACTAACTAAACAAGCAATCTAGTACATGTCCAATATAAACATTATTTTTCATTTTATTATTTCAATTTCAACATTAACAAGCATGGAAAAAGACACAATTGCCTGACAAGGTTTCCCAGCTAATCACTTCCAATAAATACTACATAGATGCCTTGGGTAAGGAGAATACAGAGACATAAATGTCAAGTAAGAAAACATAAGCAATTTTAAGGTCTTTCTTAAGGGCAAAAGCCTGTGGTGCTTACATGTCCCTAATGACTGTTCTTGGAATTGAAGAAAAATGCTAAACTTCCAAATTTTAATTTAGGACTATATAGAGTATTCAGTAGGCAATGGAGAGAATACCTATCTCTGGTGGAACTCTTAGCATAGTTATGGACCCCTGGTCAAAAATATGGTCAGAGGATCATTTTTTGAATCTGGATTGCCTTCTACGGCAAAGCTTTCACAGGTGATGAGGAAATAGCCTACTACTTGGTCGATGCCAAGGAAGCTATCCAATGTGCTATTTATGGCTTTCTCTTCCCTTATCCTTTGCAAAGGGATAGTGTTACATGGAAATTCCTTCCTAATGGGCAATTTGCTGCTAAGAGGGCTTGGGATTTGATCACGAAAAAAGGATGCAGAGTGGACTGGTTTAAGTTGATTGGGGGATGGGGGACCTCTACACATTCCAAGAAACAGATTTATTTGCTGGCTAGATATTCTGGACAGATTAACTGCAAAGAAGAGGCAGATCAAAATGGGCAAGGTCATGCATCCAGTTTGTGTTGTATGCAATGCTCATGATGAAGACAGAAATCACCTCTCCATCACTTATGTGTTCACTAAAAGAGTCTGGCAGCAAATTCTCCAAATTTGTGGGAATAATAGGAAGGTTTCTGATTCTTCTGTGCAAAATTCTTTACAGAGAAAACAAGTCCTTTCAATCTATTGATATGAAGCTTCCATGGTGTTCTTTTCTCTATTGTATTTGGAAGAAAAGAAACCCAAGGATTCATAATGCTGTAGTAACAGATGAAGGTAGCAAAATCAGGATCATTGTTCAAACTGTCCGTCTAAGGCTTCAGGATACAAAGATTTTGCAGGAAGCAATTAGTAATCCAAACTTTTCAAGATTTTGTGACTTCTGGAATTTTTGTAAAGATTAATTCTCTTTCTTAGTTTTTGGAGTAAGCAACTCTTGTAAACAGAGACTTTTCCTGCTTTTGGTTGGTTTTTGAACTATTAAATTCATTCATTCATCAAACAAAATTTTAAGGTCTTTCTGGCACCCAAGCACAGTTCAGAAATTCACACATCCGAATCATCAGATGTGTATACCAGGCCATCATAAACTAACCCCTAGAGTTTTAGGCACTACCATCATCAAAGACCCTTGTTAGCACACCTAACATACCATCCACTCGGAAAGCGCCAAAGTTGGATTTGATCCTCCAAATCAAATATATTGACTAATAATTGAAAACACTAAGATAGAAAACCAATGCATGATTTAATCCATCAACATGGACTTTGATTTTAAAATTAATCATCTGGTTTAAAATTTTGTTATCTGATAGCTTTAAATCTCGTGCCTTTTACACCCATGAGTTGCAGTGAACATATAAATGTGCAAAATGTTCAGGTAAAGGATGAAGTGAGCGAGTGTAGTAATATCTGAAGAACAAAACAAGAATAATTTTAAAAGTTCAAAGGTAATTCAAGCAAAGGTCACTAAATATTACAACTATTATCTCGCTATTAAAATGGTAAGAAAAAGATTTCAGGTCATTTATCTCAATCAACACAAGCGATGGAGTACCTCATAAACCCCAGGGTTCATCAGTAAAAGGTCTCGACTTCCAGAAATCAACTGCCAAACAAGACCCCTTAAACAGTCAGGGATTCCTTTCCTTATGCGCCTCTTAACAACATGAGGTTTTCTTCGAACATAATGCTTCCAATCACTCCCTCCGACCCCAATCATCTTCCTCCAATTTCTCACCCTTCTTTCCTCCCTGAAAAATTTTCATGTCCCCAGTCAATAATCAAGATTAATATCTATTAGCATGCAAGTAAGATCCATCAATGAGCCTTTGGCATTAACTCATTTCAAATATTGGAAGTAATTCACTGAAGAAAAAGCATACCTGTCAAATTCATAAGCTGACCTTCCCTTGGTTAAACCATCCTGAGAATTATGAATCTCTTGCTTCACAAAACCAAATCTATCCAGCTGTCTTGGTGAAGGAAGTGGCCCTGGTTCATAGTCATCTATTCTTTTCTTCTCCATGCTACTATTTGAAAGAAACTTTAGTATGCCACAAGGCAGAAGACCTAAGTCTCCCTAACATGGCAATCCACGGACCAACCTCAGATCACATGCACAACCAAAACTTAAACAGCTGAAAAATCATACAACTAACACTATTAGTTATTATGCATTGACACAAACACAAATGAAAATAAAATCACTCAAACCTCATTAGAGTGTTGCGAAAATAATAAGAGTATCAAAATTAGCCAAACCATTGAAAGCATGTTAGTAACCAATCTGGTAGTTAAAAACCAAAACAAGTATAGCAATTGTAAGAGTTAATGTCATGTATATAAGCATACCAGAATGTTTCGTAACTGATGAAGATACCTAATGAGCAGGAAACATCCAAGCACAATGACGGAAACTTATGTTATTCAATAAATAGGAAGTGACAGCAGCAGCATAGTTGTTCAGAACTGATAAGAACAATAACAAACATAAAATAAAGCAAAGCAAACCACCTTAAAAAAGAAGCATGTCAATAGATAACAGCTAAGAGTGTGGACAACAAGATAAGTTAAATGCAAAAAACAAAATATGGCGAACTTATCAATGCTAATAATGAACATGTTCAGTTCACAGAACTATACACCACAACAAAATAACATCTAATAAACAACAAACAGTGGAACTTTCTCTCAACCCTACATGAATTCAAACACAATTTTCTACCAACCAAATAAAAATAAAAATCAGCCACAGGATCCCAAATTCCCGTAATAGTGAATGTTTCTAAAAAAGAACCCACATACAAGAAAAAAGACAGCAATGAACTTGATGATGAAAACATGAACTGATAAGGCTGAAAATTAGAACCCAGAAATATTTTCCATAGATATCAAATGGGTTAATCTTAAAAACGTGAACTACCGCTACATTGAGACAGCACAAAGAAAACAAACCTAGGTTTTTACGGGGTTTTCGAGGTTGGTAAAGATTAACGTTTCTTCTTCTTCTCCTGGTCAATCTATGCAATAATATTGTGAGTATATATATACATATCTACCGATATTTTTTATAATTGAGAGAGAGAAAAGTTATATCTTTGATAAGACTGGTAGTTTTTTTTTTGCAAGCCAATTGGAGGTTAACGCGTGCGTTGTTTCATTAGAAACTCCATTAACAGTGTAACCGAAGATGACAGGCAAAATGACTAGCATCATTTTTTCAAATGGAAACCTCAATTTTAGTTTTATATCTATATAGTTATCGTCAAGTGAATCCCAAATATATAAAGTATATAAATTAAGTCCTAAATATTCAGAAAAAATCTCAATCAAGTCTTTTTGTTAGTGTTCATTAACATTTGGTCTAATTGTCTTCAAAATAATGCTTTTTTAGTGCATATTTATACAAATTAGATTGAAATGTGAATGTTCATTACTTTTTATTTTTTCAAATTTTCTTCAAATTCAACACTGTTGTAGTGCATAAAATGAACAAATTAGACCTTTAAACTATATAATGAGTCAATAAAAGGATACGATTGAAAAATAAAAGAAACACGTTTGGGATCTACTCAATAAAATTTGTAAGCTTGGGATGTAATTGAGAATGGGTATATAAGCTTGAAACTAAAATGAGGTTTTCCCTTTTCTTAAGTAGGAAGATGAAAACCATGCGTCGTTTATGTTTTTTATTTTTCTATTTTAGCAGTTCAAAACGGCAGCACAGTTGGAGTTCTGGACCGATCTTTTTTTCGGTTAAACCCATTTCAGACCGACCTAAGTAATTCTGAGCTAATTCCTTCTGTATCGTTGCTCTACTTTATTTTATTTCAGCGTCTTAAGCTAAGCCAAACCATCTGTGTCTTAAGTATCCTTGGCAGTAAACTCTATCCTATGATTAGTCTGTTATTTTTAATACTTAAAAAAAGAAAAAAATTTGCTCGTCGATCTTTAAGAGTGATGTCGCTAGTTCCTATAACATCCGCCAAAATGCAGCAAAAAGGCTTACCTTTTTCTTTTCCAATGGAAATCTGATGGCCTAGGTTTTTCCTTGAGCTTTTAGTTTATGGTTTGAATGAAGGAGAACATAGTTCAGGTGGAATTAACACGAAAATTTTGCTGCTTAATGTGGAAATAGGTAGTAGAATTTCCTTTTCTTCTTCTTC
Source organism: Dovyalis caffra (assembly GCA_963924115.1). NCBI lineage: Eukaryota > Viridiplantae > Streptophyta > Magnoliopsida > Malpighiales > Salicaceae > Dovyalis > Dovyalis caffra. The sequence goes on along the minus strand of CAWUPB010000957.1, from coordinate 1,012,933 downwards.
TTTTTTTTCCCCCTTCATTAATTTGTTTGTTTCCATAGCAAAAACAAAGAGTAAATTATAAATTAATCCCTCTCGTTTAAAGAAATGAATTAATTAATTCATTTTGTTTCAAAATTAATAATTTAGTCTCTATGTTTTGTGTGCTTATTCGATTATCCTAATCAAATCACCAAGGTCGATCTCGCTCTAATATCACTTTTTAACACGTTTGCTCTAAGATCTAGATAAGTCAAAAGTATTATTGGCGTTAACTTATATTTTAAGCGTAATGAATGCAAGTCAACAAGTCTCTTCTTCTTATTTTACAAGATTACTAGTGAAAATTATGGTTTTTGTACGAAGTCCCTAATAAATAAGAAATAATAGGTTCGAATTAATTAAAACTTATATATAAAAATTTTCGAAAGTTCCACTAATCATTAAAAACTATTCTTTCCTTACCATTTTGATTTCTTACTTCTTACCATTAAATCTTTAGTCACTAAATTCATTAATCATCTAATTAATGGTTCCATTTAACTTCAAATTAATTCTATTACTTACTACATTATTTTCTTAAGTCCAATTCAATTAATTTAGCAACCAATTAATTTCTTAAGCTACCAAACTAAACCAATTACTAAGGACATAAACATATTATTTGATTATCAAACACGTAATTCATCCTTTACAAACCATAAATTGCTTAACCTAATATCCATTTCCAAAACTAAGTTAAGCAAAGGTAAAAGTTTCCTTGTTTATTTTACATAATTAAGCACACGATACCGCAAATTGGTCTTTCTCCTCGGCGATGATCATCCTCTAAACTTTTATCACCTATACCACAATAAACTAGTTAAGCGTTTCTCAATAAGTGTAATCCATGTAATGCACATAATGCATTTAAAAATCATTTTCATGTCTTTTGAAATTCATTTTTCTCCTTAGATACATCATGGCGATTGTGTATATAATCTACCCTTTTTTAAAACATGCAATTTGTGAAAAATCATAAAAAACAATCGACACCTTACCTTTTTCTCATTCTTCTCTTTTGGAAAGAATAATATAAATGGCATTCCTCATTCTTCTCTTTTGAAAAGAATCCTTTTTCTTTTCCTTACGAGAGTTTGATAATTCCTCCCAACAATAATGTCATTTCTTTTTTCTTTTTCTCTTGAAGGTGTCTAGCCATTTCTTTTTTAAAACATATCCTTTTCCTTCTTCTTTTTTTCCCCTCAAAACCATGAAGTAAAATCATTTTCATGGTTATGATATGCAAATGCATTTGAAATTCATTTACCTTTGGTTTATATTTTCCTCTATCAAGCATGCTTAAAATATTTAAGTACATGTAAATAACATTTCAAACATAATGTCACAGATCCTAGGCGCGGGGTTGCACCAAGGATAGCATTCGCTGGGATCTTGGCAGCTTGCATGGGCGAGGCGACTTGCATGGGCCTTGGCGGATTCGACGACGATGTATAACGGGTGCGTGCGAACAGCGGGTTCATGTTCGACACGACTTCAAACTTGGTTAGAGGGTTGTCCAAGTTGCGTGGGATGTAGCAAGCCGAGAGAGAGGGCTCGGCCGTGTGCCTAGAGAGTCCGTGGGGTGACGAGCCAAAGGAAGTTCTAGAAGGGGCGATTATCGAGAGGCGCTTATCGATAGTTACTTGCCTTTGGCCAATCTGTCCGCATTCATAAGGATAAGTTAGATAGCAGTTCCTATGTAACTTTCAATGATCCTTTGTGATAAAAGGAGAGGGGGATGTGCTTTGCACGAGCGGAGACACTCGAAATCCAAGTGTATTCCTTTGTTACTCGGGTTAATAAAAGGTTGGGATTTTTTCCTATAATATTGTGTGCAAACTTCGATTTACTCTTGTCTATCTGTAGTGTGTTGCCTATTATTTGCAAGACTTCGGGAAAGCCTCCGGGGTGTGTGAAACACCATAGTCGATAGGGCAAACACGAGAGCAAATTGGGAGGAAAAAGGTTGAAGTCTAGAGGGACTAGGCCGCCGCATTGGGTTGAAATTGTGACGAAAATTTGACCCCGTGACAAGTGGTATCGAGTGAAAGTTCGTTCTATTGGTCGGGATTTTAAGGTCTAATACCGTCCGGTATGGAGATTATACGAGAAAGACTCACTCATCTTGAAGAAGTCTTGGGTCCCGTGGTCAAAAATGAAGCGGGTTCCATGAACGAAAGGCTTAAGCGCGCCGAGGAAGTGGCAAAAGTGGCCGCGGCGGCCGATGGATCTAGCGGCGAGAGATGGGTTGCAAAGTACGGGCTCTCGAGGACGAGATTATGGTACTAAAAGGGCATGACGGTTGTCCCTATAGGTGGGGGCACGTCTAAGCAAACGGTGTCGGATCCTAAACCATTCGCGGGTGCAAAGAGTTCCAAGAAATTGGAAAACTTTCTATGAAATATGGAACAAGTACTTCGGAGTGGCCAAGATTAGGGACGACGAACAGGTGAACATCACCGTAATGTATTTGATGGGGTGATGCAAAATTATGGTAGAGGACCGAATCAAGAAAGACTTGAACGCCGGGCGACCTAAGATTGATACTTGGGTGTGCCTCAAACAAGAGTTGAAGGAACAATTCCTATCGAATAACACTTCCCGGCTTGCGAGGAAAGATCCGAAACGGTTGAGGCGGGATAAATCGATGAGGGAATATGGGAAGGAATTCGGTTCTCGATTCCGGATATTGAAAACATGTCCGAAAAGGATAAATTGTTCAACTTTCCGTCGGGCTTGCAGCCTTGGGTACAAACAGAGTCGAGGCGACGAAGGTGACCGATTTATCTTCAACAATCTCTACCATCGATGGGTTGGTAGATTTCAAGACCGGGGCGAAAGATGGGTCTCGTTGCGGTAGGCCCCTCAAAATCCAAAGCAAAGGATAAGAGGGAATTTCCACGGAGGAAGAAAGTCGGTGGGGGTGGATTCAAGCCTACCTATGATAAAGGTAAGGGCAAGCGGGTTTGATGCCATTCGGTCAATGACGGTGAGCAAAAGGAAATAGTCACACATGTTAACCCAATGCGTGTGTTGAATTATCCGATTGCGAAAGAGGATTCGATGGACGAATTCAGCCTTGTCAAGACCGACTTGGTGCGGTTAGATACCTTACGATAAGGGAAGTTGGGTGCTCTGGACACATTGATGTATGTGAAAATTAGAGTGAATGATCGAAAGATCATGGCCATGTTGGATTCCGGTGCTACGGACACTTTTGTTGTCGATAGGTTGATGATGCAGTTGGGTCCGCGGGTGAGCAATAGCCACACAACAATGAAGGTAGTGAATGCTAAAGGCACAACGGATCGTGGAACCGTGTACAAGGTGCCTATAGTATCGGACAAATGGCGGGCGGACAAGACTTCGTCGGTGGTGACTCTTGACGATTTTGATGTCATACTTGGCCTAGACTTCTTGAAGAAGGCCAAGATAGGGCGATGCCATATCCGGAGGGAATTCGATTACCCACGATATATGCCCCATCTTTGTTTTGTGTGAGAAAACTTCGATAGTTGAAAGCGACGAGGGTAGTCTGTAGCATCATTTCGGCCATCGCAATTAACAAGGCCTTAAAGAAGGGTGGTGAAGTGGTTTTGGCGATAGCAATGGGAGAGGATTCGGGATCGATGGAGCGAGTACCGAATGTCATTGCTAGTTTGTTGGAGGAATACTTGGATTTAATGCCTTCGAGTTGCCAAAAAGCTTCCACCGAGAAGGGCCATTGACGACAAAATAGAACTTATGCACGGTATGACAACGACCGTCGCAACCTCCTTATCGAATGTCTCTAAGGGATTTGGGGGAGTTGAGAAGACAAGTTGGAAGAGTTAATAGGCACCGGGTTTATTTGATCGTCAAAAACTCCTTATGGTACTCATTGTTCGTTCCAAAAAAGGTCAATTGAAGTCTTCGGATGTGTGTGGATTATCGTGCACTAAACAAGGTGACGATAAAGAACAAATATCCAATACCGTTGGTGCGGGGTTTGATGGACAAGTTGTGTAGAGCTATTGTCTTCACGAAGCTAGATTTGAGGTCCGGTTATTGGCAAGTAAGGATTGTCGAAGGGGATGAGCACAAGACAACTTGTGTGATGAGGTATGGTTCATATGAGTTTCGGTTATGCCATTTGGCCTAACTAATGCTCCAGCTACATTTTGTAACTTGATGAATAATGTGCTATATGAGTTCCTAGATAATTGTGTTGTGGTCTATCCGGATGATATTGTGGTTTACGGTAGGAACTTGAATGACCATGTAGTGTATTTGTCGGATGTTTTAAAGAAACTTATAGAACATTAGCTATTTATAAAGAGAGAAAAAAATGTGAATTTGCACGTGCCGAGATTATGTTCCTAGGTCACTTGGTTAGTGAGGGTCAAGTGAGGATGGATCCAAGGAAGGTACAAGCTATCCTAGAGTAGGAGGCCCCTACATCGATATCTCGGGTTACAATTATTTATGGGGTTGGCAAACTATTATTGTCGGTTTATTGAGGGATATAGTGTGGTAGCTCCTTTTTCGATTTATTAAAGAAGAACGGAAGGTGGAATTGGGCTGACGAGTGCCAACGAGCATTCAAAAACCGAAGAGAGCTGTTACATCGGCCCGGTGTTGAGACCGCTCGCTTTGAGAGGCCTTTCGAAGTGCATACCGATGCTTCGGATAGGGCCATTGGGGGTGTGTTGGTACGGGAGGGTCATCCGGTTGCATTTGAAAGTCGAAGTCGACCGAGGCGAACGTAGATATTCGACACATGAAAAAGAAATGACAATCGTAGTCCATTGCTTGGTTGTGTGGCGAGTGTATCCGTTGGGGTCGAGATTCATAGTGAAAACGGATAATGTGGCCAACACTTTCTTTGAGACACGAAGAAGCTATCTCGCAGGCAAGCTCGGTGGTAAGAGTTTCTAGCCGAGTATGACTTTGTGTGGGAGCACAAGCCAGGACGACATAATCAAGTTGCGGATGCACTAAGCAAGCTTCGAGGTGCTTGCTATCCTTTTTCCCCCGTACAGGTGGAGTCGGACATGGTTGAACGACTTCACCAGTCGTCGAGGAGGATGAATCATACAAGAAGTTGGCTAGTCTTGTACGAGAAGGGATAGTGTGGAGATATTGGCTGGACAATGATCTCTTATATACGAAAGGGGTCGAATCTTTGTGCCAAAGGGAAGCTACAAAAATTCTTGATGTCGGAGACACATGATCCACGAGTGGTCGGACATCCAAGAAGGGAGAAGATGTCGGCTTTGTTGTCCCGGACTTATTATTGGCCAAAGATGGATGAGGATGTGAAGCTATTTGTGAAGACTTGTCTAGTGTGCCGGCAAGATAAGACTTTACGAAAGCGTGAGGTGGGGTTGCTTCAACCTCTCGCCGATTCCAAAGAAACCTTGGGTGTCGGTTTCGATGGATTTTATTATGGATTTTCCAAAGGTAGACAACATGAATGCGAGTAATGATGGTCGTGGACGGATGCACCAAATATGCGGTATTTTTTATCGCTCCCTCAATTTGCACGGTGGATGTGGTCGTTGGGATGTTCTACTAAAATGTGGTGAAGTACTTTGAGGTGTCATCGGACATCGTCGGCGATCGTGATGCATGTTTCACCGATAGATTCCGGACAACTCTATTTAAAATGATGAGGACGCAAATGAAGTTCTCAATCGCCAATCATCCACGAACCGATGGGCGGACATAGAGGATTAATGCCCCGTTGAAGGAGTACCTACGACATTATGTGACAACGAACATAGCGAAATTGGCTAAAGTTGCTCGGATAGTGCTCGGCTTTGCTACAACCTCTATAAGTCATCCGCGATAGAGGCAAGTCCGTTTGAGTTGGTGCTAGGGATGCAACCCCAAACTCCCCTAGAGATCTCGGTACGAAATCGGTGGGAAAAGTCCGAGCAGCATACCAATTTGCATTGGAGAGGCGGGGAGTTGTTGGCTCAAGCCCAAGACAGGCTTGCGGAAGGTCGGCAAGCGAGTGAAGAAGTATGCCGACTTGAAAAGGAGACCCTTAGAGTTTGATGTGGGTGACAAGGTGTTGCTCAAATTGACACCTCAAATTTGGAAGAAAATCACTAACGATTGGTGTAGTGGGGTCGATTCCAAAATATGAGTGACCTTTCGAAATTAGAGAAAAGGTGGGAGCCGTGGCTTATAGGCTGGTTTTGCTTGAACACTTGAAGCTCCACCCTACATTTCATATGAGCTATTTAAAGCCTTACTATGAAGACCAAGAGGACTCGAAAAGAAACAAGTCAAAAAGAGCTCCCCGAGTGGTTCGGAAGCGGCTTGACGATGGGATTGTCAAGATTCCGGATCATCGTCGACTTGGTCGGCACGAGAAGAATCGACGAACGGATTTTTTAGTAAAATGGGCTTAGAATGGGGAGGTTTCGTGGGAGAAGGACACCGACTTGTGGCAATTTGAAGAGAAGGTGCCGGAGTACCTCACACAATTCCGACGAAGGCGTCGAACCTTTTTGGTAGGGGTGGTTTGTCACGGTTCTAGGTGTAGGGTTATGCCAAGGATAGCATTATCGGGATCTTGGCGGCTTGCATGGGCCTTGGCGGATTCGGCGACGATGTATAACGGGTGTGTACGAACAGCGGGTTCATGTTCGGCACAACTTCGGACTTGGATAGAGGGCCGTCCAAGTTGCGTGGGATGCGACAGGCCGAGAGAGAGGGCTCGACCATGTGCCTAAAGGGTCCGTGGGGGTGGCGAGCCAAAGGAAGTTCTAGAAGGGCGATTATCGACAGCTTACTTACCTCCGGCCAATCTGTCAAGATTCATAGGGATAAGTTAGATAACGGTTCCTATGTAACTTCCAATGATCCTTTGTGATAAAAGGAGAGAGGGATGTGCTTTGCACAAGCAGAGACACCGAAATCAAAGTGTATTCCTTTGTTATCGGGTTAATAAAAGGTTGGGAGTTTTTCTTGTAATATTGTGTGCAAACTTCGATTTACTCTTGTCTATTGTAGTGTGTTGCCTATTATTTGTAAGACTTCGGGAAAAACCTCCGGGGTGTGTGAAACACCATAGTCGATAGGGCAAACACAAGAGTAAATTGGGAGGAAAAAGGTCGAAGTCTAGGGGGACTAGGTTGCCGCACTCGGGTTAAAATTGTGACAAAAATTTGACCCCGTGACACATAACATGTACCGATTAAACTAAGGCATACACATTCAACATCCAAAGAACATGTAACATAAACAATCAATCAATTATATTTTCTAAATTAATAAGTAGACATGAAAACAATGAATCATCTATAAACATTCAACAATTCCTTAAGAACTCATTATGGTCGAATTATTCAAGCAATTCAACCAAATATTTTCAACACATAATTAATCATTTTTTATTTCATTTCAACCTTCTAAACCTTAAAATTATCATTAACCTCAAGTTGACCTTTCTTTCCCTCATTTCACACATTAGGCCTAAACTTGACCAATGGAAGACCAACTTCTATTTGATCATTTTAACTTAAATTTTCATATCTATACCATCCATTAAACATTTATTCATAAATTACACAATAATTAAATCAATCAAAATAATCAACCAAATTTTTTAGTTTGGTCGAAATTACCCATCTAAATAGCCAAATCTGAATTTTCTAATCTAACACCACAAAACACACCTAATTCATTCCATCAAACATCTTGTATGCATTAATCACCTAAAACATGATTTTTCCTAAAAAATAGGGTTTAGACGATAAATTTTGATGAATGTAACCCCATCAAAACTTCATTTAGTTAAGCCAACCAAACTCCAATATATCAATCACAACACCCAAAACACAATTACATCATCAAATCCATTTAAATCAAACAATCGCATACTAATTCTAACAATTAAACCCTCAAACCATAATCAATAAAAACTTTAAACCATCATCAAATAAATATAAAAACATAACTTCCTTGAGGTGCGGTGAGGATTACACTTTCCTCCCTTGAAGTTTGATCAATCCTCATCCTTTTCTCCTTGGATTTCTTCCTCCTCCCTCCTCCCTCGCTCCTCTAAATTTCGAGCCAAAGTGACTTTTTCCCTCCTCCTTTACTTAATCTTCTAAACTGATTCTAGGGTGATTTTAGGGTATTTCAAGGATGTCTAAGGTGGTTTGGAGTGTTGGTTTGGTGATCTTTCTTTTGGTTTTGCTTATTCTCTCTTTGGTGTTACCTTAAACATCTAAAGTTTTTAAACTCTCTTTCATCTTCTTCTTCCATATTTATAGCCAATGTTTTTTCTTAAGATTAAGCCAAGTGTATCACACTTGGTTTGATCTTAAACCATGACAATTAATGACTTTTCTATATTTTTTTCTTCCTTATCTTTTCTTCTCTTTTTCCTTGATTTTTCTTTAAATATTTTTCTCTTCTTTCTTCCTCCTTATGCCCACCTAACCAACCCACTTTTCTCTCCATTTTTTCAGCTTATTCTTGCTGGAATTAGTCTCCTAACCTCATTTGATTAGTCCCCCAAATTATCATGATTTTATACTTTGGTCCCTAAACTCTTAATTCTTACAATCTACCCCCCAATTTCAGTCCAAAACCTCATAATTTCCCAAAATCTAGCCGTTGTTCTAGACCTTTTCAAGAGTAATTAAAATCCTTAAAGTTTCTTGATCATTTCAATCAAGTACTCAAACTTTTAAATATTTCAATTATGTCCCTATATTTTGTAATTACGTGCCTAAGAAAAAAAATAACCATATCAACTACTAGTACCAATCTCTAATTCATTCTTTATTCATTCCATAATCCTTTCATTATAATCATACTTGTATCTAATTTATCATTAATGCAAGTATAAAGTTACATTTCTTACTTTATTTAAATATCCATTTATTATTTCAGCAAAATATCCTTACAATATATTTACCTTTAAGCATTTGCTTCAACCTATTTGTTGCCATCTAAACAACATCATTAACTATTTCTTTCGATCCGTACTATTCTTACTCAAACCCGTATCGCTAATGTTATAATCCTCTAATTCACCCTTTAATTAATTTATTCATCTTCCATTTAATTCATTTACCTTCCATAATAATTATACTTGTATTAATTTATTTTTTATTCAACATAATTTGTCAATTCTTACTTTAAATAAATATTCATTTATTAATTAAATAAATTATTCTTACAAGCATATTTGCTTTTAATGAGGTTTTTAGGTCACGGATATTACATTCTTCTCTCCATATAAAAATTCCTTCCTCGAATTGTCATCACAATCATTAATATTCTTCAATTATCATCGATCATTTAACACGAACGGTTCCTAATAATTGATCTAAACCTCTATTCACCAATCTTTTAATTCTTTTGTAGTGCAACATCCTTTTTCTATCATTTTCACGAGAGTATACACTAGATTATTCTCTTATGAGTCATCTTTTCATAGCTCAAGAGTATACATTAAATCATTTTCTTTACATACCATTTAGATTTTTCTCTTGACATGTCATCCTTAAACATATCCAGGGATATCCACCAAACCATCTCCTTTACACATTAAGAGTATTCACTAAATCATTCTCTTAGCATGTCCTTTTTCATCCGGCACATAGGGGTATTCATTAAATCATTTCCATTGCGTGCCTTGCAAAGAGTTGTCATTATATCATTCTCCTTTAGTCTTTCCCTTAGCTACGCCCTCCGCATATTAGGTCTTGTATGCTTTACAACATTTTCTATACAATTATCCTTTCCTTAAACATAAATGCATTAATTTGCTTAAACATGAATTCCTTTCCTTATACCTAAATCTATTCCTTTACCTTACATAATAGCAATCATGCCAACTTTGCAAAGACTATCCTATAGATCATGTTTTTTTTTTAATTTATTTTATCTTTTTGTTTTAAGAAATAAAAAAAAGAAAAAAAAGACTAAATAATATTTTTGAAACAAAGATGACTAATTAATTTGTATCTTAAAACTAGAGGGACTAATTTATAATTTACTCCAAAAATATTTCAATTTAGGAAAAAAAAAGCGGGGGAGGGGAAAAGATGGTTTAAATTTGCATGATTTCATAATGCCTTGTATTTTTCATTAAAAGATTGAGAAATGGATTTTTTAAAAATAGATAATGAAAATTGAAGTATTTGTGTTCTTTTAATTTTTATTTGTATTCATGAAATTTGTTCAATTAAGTACATTCGTTAGTTTTGTTATAGAATATTAACATGACAGTTAACTCTCCGTCAAGTGGGCTAACATTGATATTATTTTAATATTTTTTTAATGAAGCACTTGTATTTTATGATTTTTTATTTCGATATATGTATTATTTTTTTTAATTAAGTACTTGGCTTATAAAATTTGATCAATCAAGTACTTTCATAAACTACTAGTACAAATTAGCTAACATGTCAATTATTTTCAATACAAGTGGGTCACTATGTTTGAAACAACCATGATTATGCCATTTTCAAAAAAAATTCCCATCAAGAAATTTTTTTAAAATAAATTAAAAATAAAACCAATATAACTAATAAATAAATAAATTAAGTAATTTTATATTATCCTCACTTGTTAATTAGGTTTAATTTTAGAAGCTTAAAAAACCCTAACGATGAGTAACATAAATATAAATTCACCTAATTAATTAGTTAGTTAATTTTATTATTTTTTAAGTTTTTTTATTTAAAAAAAATATTACAAGTACTCAAATGGAATAAATAAATAAATAACTTCATCCATTTTTATATAATTTTACAAGTGTCTAATATATCCCTAAGTTTCTAATGTATCTATTACTCCATTACACACACACACACACACACACAAATTTTTTTTTTTAAATAGAGAAAGTATGTATTGGAGTATAATAACTAGTTCTCTAATAAGTCCTACATTTAAGTTTGATCAATCCTCCTCTTTTTCTCTTCGATTGTTTCCTCTCTCCTCTTTTAAATTTCAGTCAAAAGTGATTTTTTTCCTTCTCCTTTACTTGATCTTCTAAACTGATTCTAGGATGATTTTAGGATGTTTCAAGGATGTCTAAGATAGTTTGGAGTGTTGGTTCGATGATTTTTCTCTTGGTTTTGCTTATTCTCTCTTTGGTATAACCTTGAACATCTAAAGTTTCTAACCTCTCTTCCATCTTCTTCTTTCATATTTATAGCCAAGGTTTTTTCTTAAGATTAAGCCAAATGTATTACACTTGTTTTGATCTTAAACCATGGCAATTAAAAATGTCTCTATATTTTTCTTTTTTCTTCTCTTTTTTCTTAATTTTTCTTTAGATATTTTTCTCTTCTTTCTTCCTCCTTATGCAGACCTAACCAGCCCACTTTTATCTCTATTTTTCCAAATTATTCTTGCTGGAATTAGTCTCCCAAACTCAATTGACTAGTCCCCTAAATTATCATAATTTTATACTATAGTCCCTAAACTTTTAATTCTTACAATTTGCCCCACCAATTTCAGTCCAAAACCTCACAATTTTCTACAATCTAGCCCTTATTCTAAAACTTTTCAAGAGTAGTTAAAGTCCCTAAAGTTGCTTAACTTGTATTTAATTTATCCTTAATAAAAGTATAAACTTACATTTCTTACTTTATTTAAATATCTCTTTATTATTTAAGTAAAACATCCTTAAAGCGTATTTAACTTTAAGCATTTGCTTCACTCTATTTATTGCTATCTAAACAATATTATTAGCTATTCCTTTCGGACCATAGCATTCTTACTCGGGCATGTATCTCTAATGTTATAATCCTCTAATTCATATTTTAATTCATTTACACTCCACAATAATTATACTTGTATTAATTTATTCTTTATTCAAACATAATTTATCAATCCTTACTTTAAATAAATATTTATTAATTAATTAAATAAATTATTCTTACAAATATATTTATTTTTAAAAAGGTTCTTAGGTCGCGGATATTACATTATCTCCTCCTTATAAAAATTCCATCCTCGAAATTTCTATCACGATCACTATTTTTCAATTATCATCAATCATTTAACATGAACGATTCCTAATAATTGATCATTAAACCTAATGGTTCTAAACCTCTATTCATGAATCCGCTAATTATTTTTCATCTTTATAGTGCAACATCCTTTTTCCATCATTTTCATAAGAGTATGCACTAGATCATTCTCTTGTGAGTCCTCTTTTCATAGTTTAAGAGTATATATTAGATCATTTTTCTTTACATACCATTTAGATCTTTCTCTCGACATGTTCTCCTTAAAATATCCTAAGGTATCCACCACACTATCTCCTTTACACACCAAGAGTATTCACTAGATAATTTTCTTAGTATGCCCTCTTTCATTTGGCACACAAGGATATTTTTTAGATCATTGTCGTCGCACCTCTTGCAAAAAGTTTTTATTAGATCATTTTCCTTGCTAGCCTTTCCCTTGGATACCCCTCCACATACAAGGTCTTGTTTGCTTTACAATATTTTCTTTACAATTTTCCTTTCCATAAACATAAATGCATTCATTTCCTTAACACATAAATTCTTTTTCTTATACCTAAGTCTATTCCTTTACCTTACATAATATCAATTATGCCAACTTTGCAAAGACTATACTATAGATCATGTTTTTTTTTAAAAAAAAATTTATTTTGACCTTTTGTTTTAAGAAATAGAAAAAGAAAAAAATATAAAAAATGAAAATATTAATGAGAAAATAAGAGATTTTGTGGAATAAAAATAATATCATATTAAACATGGTCAACACTCGATTAAAAGACTAAATAATATTTTTGAAACAAAAAGGACTAATTAATTTGTTTCTTAAAACTAGAGGAACTAATTTATAATTTACTCCAAAAATATTTCAATTTAGGAAAAGAAAAAAAAAGGGAGGGAGGGGAAAAGATGATTCAAATTTGTATGATTTCATAGTGCCTTGTATTTTTCGAGTAAATGATTGAGAAATTATCTATTTTTTTTAAAAAAATAGATAATGGCATTTGAAGTATATGTATTCCTTTAATTTTTATTAAATATTTGTATTTATAAAATTTGATCAATTAAGGGCATTTGTTAGTTTTGTTATAGAATGTTGACGTGACGAGTTAAATCTTCGTAAAGTGGGCTTACGTTGATATTATTTTAATATTTTTTATTTTTTAACAAAATAATTTTATTTTATATTTTTTCTATTTTAGTATATTTACTATTTTTTTCGTTAAGTATTTATACTTATAAAATTAGATCAATCAAGTACTTTCACAAACTATCGTTACAAATCACCTAACGATCGATTATTTTCAATACAAGTGGGTCAATGTGTTTGAAATAACCATGATTTTGCCATTTTTCAACATTTTTTTCCATCAAGAAATTTAAAATAAATAAATTGAAAAGAAAACCAATAAAACTAATAAATTAATTAATTAAGTGATTTTATATTATCCTCACTCGTTAATTAGGGTTTAATTTTATTCAACAATAGAAGCTTAAAAAACCCTATCTATGAGTAACATAAATATAAATTCACCTAATTAATTAGTTACTTAGTTTTATTATTTTTAAAATTTTTTGTTATTTACAAAAAATAATACAAGTACTCAAATAGAAAAAGTACATTAATAACTTTATCTACTTTTATATAATTTTACAAGTGTCCAATATATCCATAAGTTTCTAATATATCTATTGCTTCATACAATTTTTTTTTTTTTTTTAAATAGAGGAAATATGCATCAGAGTATAATAAGTAATTCTCTAATAAGTCATATTGTTAAGTTTTTTCATCCAAATTGATAGAACTACATATTTTATTTCACAAATACCCTTGATTTATATAAGGATATAACATTCAAAATTGCTTAAAATGTTTTAAGAAAAAAAATTCAAAATTACTCAACCATTAAAATTTTAAGAAATAATTTTTTTATTTTTTTCAAAATTAAAACTATATTCTTATATTGTTTAAGGACATTTAAAAAAATTATATATATATATATATATATATATATATATATATATATATATATATATATATATATGGAAAAATTAGACAACATGACATATTGGAGAATTAGTATTATAATAGGCATAATTAAAAACGTAGATACATATAGGAGATTTGTCAAATTATATATAAAAATGTATTAAGTTATTTATCTTAAAAAAAATTATGAAATGCATTACTTCATATGTCATTTATCCGTATCAATTTCTAATACCTAGCCCACTTTATCAAGAAATAAGCTGCAATATCGATATATTTGTAATATAAACCAATTGAGGAATTTGATCGATCAAATTCAAGTGATTTAAATGTCATTGTCTTTGCAAAACATAGAAAATATTAAAATTATATCAACACGAAGCCCACTTAATGAAAAGTTAAGCTGTCATATTAGCATTCTAATAATAAAATTAATGAAAATATTTGGTTGATCAAATTTCATGTATACAAGTACTAACAAATGATTTATGGTTAATATATATACACATTAGTTTCATGTTAGGTAAACCATTCGTCAATCTTGATTAGCTTGACTTGCAAGGTTGACTAACTAATGTCACATAACCCAAAGGAATGATTGCATGCAATCATTCTATATTTATGGTTTAGATATTAAATGGAAAAAGGTTTATGCATACGAGTTCTCCTTGTTACATAAAATATTACAAAAATATATAGTTCACTAATGTCGGAAAAAAGACAAATATTTAGCTTTTCATAAAAGAAGAACAACCATCAAACACGCTCTCTTAGAAGCTCTCCTTGAAGTTCAACGAGTAGGTCAAATTTGACATCTCAATGAGGCTCTCATCTTGATGGTATGGCATATGTGACCTTGTCTCACTTGTTAGATATTGCATGCCAAGACTTTGCAACTCTAGCAAAGAAATCTCATAAAAAGAGCCGATCGATGGTCTATCGGCGGATACAAATTCTTGAGACACGAATTTCATGGAAGGTCGTGATTTTGGCTTAGCATAGATGCGGGAAAATGCTAGAGCAACAATGACAATTATGTTTTGTTGGAGAATTTCATTTCTTGGAGGTGATAGACGTGGATCTAACACTTGACTCAAAGTTATAGCTGGAGCGAGATGATGATGATAAGAGATCTCCCGGATGTTTTCCCATCGGTGTTTCCAATGCCACAACTCCAAAACTATAAACATCACGGTTTCTAGTCACCTCCATAGTATAAGCAAATTCGCCCATCAACAAAATGAGATAGAATTAATACAAGATTATCTACATAAGCGAACTGTGTAAAGACCTTACAACAATTACCATTTTCCGCATAAATTTCGTACATTAGATAATTAATGGGTCTCTAAAACTTTTCAAAATCTTCTTTACACTCGTTAATGATAAGATAAGTTGCTCTAGAGAAGATGATTTTCTCTTCCAATTGGCCTCCCCAAAATCACAAAAATAACTAGATAAAAAGGTTGTTTTTTTCTAACTTTTGTGATTAGCAATCAAATTTTTTGACTTTTTATAAGCTTTTTCTTATCCAGTCATCTAATTAGTTTATTGTGGTAGAATTATTGCTTCTCTCATTATGCGTAATCGGTATAGGAGTGGTGCACAATATGTACTAAGAAGAAATATTTAAACACAGGGCAATGTATCCATAAGTTCCTGCAAGAACGAGTATTGTTGGATGAATCGGGAAGAAGAAGTCTAGCCACACCAAAATCAGCAACAAAAGCGTTTAATTCGAATTCAACGGAACATTGTTGCTTGATATGTCTCGATGAACAATTGGTGGAGAGCAATCATGATGCAAGTAAGATACCGCATGAGCAATGTCCTCGATGATGTTCACTCTATTGATCCAATTTAGTTCCACAGACTTCAACATCATTTCTCAAGGCACAAAACAAGCTTCCCTTTCCATGTATTCATAAATGAGAAACATGCATCGTTGGTGCAAACGGAATCCGAAAAGCTTTACGATGCTCTTGTGTCGTATTTGTGTGAGCAGTTTCACCTCATTCTTGAAACTCTTGTCAAAACTCGCATCCTCGACCTCTCGACGATGAAGTTTCTTCAAGGCAACTACTCTTTCGCTTGGAAGTTGTGCTCTATAGACACTCCCATAACCACCGGATCCAATACAATATCTAATGTCAAAGTCTTCCGTCGTCTGTAATGATGTCTTCAAATGCAATTTTCCCGTCATAATTCCATACGGAAAATAAGTCTCCATTCTTCAATGTGGTTGACTCAACTTTGGTAGCTTTGCCCTTACATTGAGAGAGCAAATAACATCCAAGGATAGAGAGAAAAAGGCAAATGGCGATAGTGATGGTAATGGGAAGAAATATTTCGACGGAATGGATGTTTTTACTCGTGTTTTGGATGTAAGAATGGAGCACTTGGAGTTGGAGGTGAACAACTTGACAAATTAACTTGAAGATTAATGTTGCCTTCAAATGCGATAGATGATAGGTTTCGGGATCATGTATGCTTTGGTCATTTAAAGAATTGCATGTTACGGGAACACCGAAGAGAGGAGGCCAATCAATTGGAATGAAGCTCGATAGATTATTGTAGCTAAAATTGACAAAATCTAACGGCAAGTTATATAATTGGGAAGGTATCTCTTCACTTAAGTTGTTGCGACTCAAATCCGGAGTTGTTAAATGTAAGCAATTCCCCAATGATGAAGGGATGGACCACTATGATCCGGTTGCTAGAAAGGTCAAGATCACTCAAGTTGGCTAAATTGCCTAATGTATGAGGAATCAAACCGAGTGAGCTTGTTGGAATGTAGGTACAAGACATTTAGATGCTTCAAATTTCCTAATTCCGAAGGAATGGATCCTTTGATTTGATTAGTACCGATGTCTAGAAAAATCAAAGCTGGATAAACGATCTAATATAGAAGGAATAGGACCAACAAGGTTATTGTGATCGAGATCTAACCATTCAAGCTTCCCTAAATTTCCTATTTCTAAAGGAATCGAACCAACAAAGAAATTAAAATTAAGAACTAACTCTTCAAGCATTGTCAATTTTCCTAATTCGAAGGAATGGATCCCTTGATTTGGTTATGACCGAGGTTTAGAAAACTCAAACTGGATAAAAGAATCAATGTAGAAGGAATAGGACCAACAAGGTTATTGTGATCGAGATCTAACCATTCAAGCTTTCGTAAATTTCCTATTTCTAAAGGAATCGAACCAACAAGGTTATTGTCATGGAGATCTAACCATTCAAGCATTGTCAAATTTCCTATTTCTAAAGGAATGGAACCAACAAGGTTATTATCACCGAGATCTAACCATTCAAGCATTGTCAAATTTCCTAATTCGACGATATAAATCCCTTGATTTGGTTAGAACAGAGGCTTAGAAAACTCAAACCGAATAAACGATCCAATGTAAAAGGAATAAGACCAACAAGGTTATTGTAACCGAGATCTAACTTTTTAAGCTTCTCCAAATTTCCTATTTCCATAGGAATGGAACCAACAAGGATACTCGACCGAGATCTAGCTCTTCAAGGTTTCCCAAATTTCCTATTTACGAAGGGATGGATCCATTGATTCCGTTGTCATAAAGATTTAAAAACCTCAATTTAACTAAACTACCCAAGTGTTTGAGGGATTGGACCGGTAAGTTCATTATGACCAAGGTTCAAACTCTCTAGATTTTTCATATTTCCTATTTCTCTAGGGATGACATCTCCAAGAGAATTGGAATCCATGACCAAGTGCGTCGGATCGCTCAAATTACAAAGTGTTGAAGGGATGGTGCCGAAAAGGCCATTGTGGGATATGTTCAAAACAACAAGATTTTTAAGATTGCCTAATTTTGGAGGGATAGAACTGGACATAGAATTGTAACAAATGTCAAGTTTCACTAACCGGCTAAGATTCGCAAGTGAAGATGAAGGTAACTCACCTGCTAGACCATTCAAGGACGAAGTTGAGATACCCGAGTTTTGAAAGGACAGAAATTTGAGGTGGGATGCCTCCACTGAGCTCATGGTTGGCCGAGTCGAGATGAACAAGGTTTGAGAAGCAAGAAAAGTTCATATTCCCAAACTTAGTTCTCACCTTGAGGAACTTTGAAGGTGGAGAAATCCCAATGATGCTTCCAGCCTCATTACAAACTATACCAGGCCACCTGCAATGATCTGAAGGGAGATTGCTGCAGTTACTCCACCATCCACTCTCAAGCAAAGCCTTGCCTTCTGATGCTAGCAAGGCTGAGTCAAGTGGAACCACAATACGTGACAAGAGAAATGTGATGCCTATAGTTGCAAGAAGTTGCGACTCATAATAGAGGGACACCATGCTTGTGTTTAATGCTTGATTTCAATGAAAAATGCTAAATTTAAAGGTTCATGGGTTTCTCATTCTCTAATTCCAAGGCAACTTCCTCTGGTCTTTCTTGTTCACTGCCACACTTAATTTCCAAACCAACGCTGATGATGTATGGGTCCACGCGGGATTCCGTTTTCTAACCCAATTAAAGCGTCTATAAAAGGACATTAATTCTATCCGGTCCTCCACCTCTCTTTTTCCACCAATAATATTATATCAACAGCATATGGAAATTAAGAAGAAAATCAGTTTATGTATCCTCCTCCTTTCATGGAAAGAGATCCAGTAGAAATAATAATGCTAATACAGGTAGGTATTGAAAGAGATCCTCTTGCAATGTCTAATTGGAAATGTAAACTTTTTTTTGTAGTCGAGTCAAGATTGTCAGTATTGGAAGACCAGAAAATTTTTGGCCTTGAACTTGCACCAGCACATGGGTTCAAGACCTGGAAAAATATCCAACACGCACCGTTTCAACGAAAAACAATAGTTACAATGGCATACATCCCATGCAAGAGACTTGTGATTTGATTCATACTCACCTTTCCAACTGATTGGAGAAGGCACTGGATTTTCGGACAAGCATGTTGCAAATTAATTCATCAGGTTAACTATGTTGATGCAGCCAATTTTGCTGCAGCTTGGCCTCACAGTCCATATTCTCATCAACTAATTTAGATTGTATGATCAGATCCTTTACATTATTCAGTTCTCAACAGTGAATTCTTGAATTTCTATTCCTGTATGTCCAACACCTCCTTGTATTCGCAACAATACCTCATCTCCAACTTTCAGTGAAGTGACAGGAATCGCTTCTTTTAGCAGTCCGTTTCCTGCAGAAGATAGTTTGGGTTTAGACTATTCAAATATGCAAGATGAAGAGAAACAATTGAACAAATAAATAACTCAAAACATGCAGAAAGTAAAATAGCAGTCCTTACAGACCTTCAAATGGATGGACTAAGCCAACTGTTTCTGCATTCTGGAGGAAAATGCTGTACAGAGTTTGATCATCTGACTCAATCTGTAACACCAAACATTCTACAAGATTTAGAATACTATTTTTTTCCCATCAGCATCAACAAGTTCTTTAACATAATTCTGCAGGAAAGTAGTAGTTAGTAGCTACACCATCTTGAATTGCAACTTATTACTCTTTACTAATTAATTTAATTAGTTCTGACCAACTGACTTAAAATTCCCCTTGTTCAATCTTTAATCACGCTGAAGATAGTTGTTAGCGGTAACATTTTACCAAGAAGATGATATATTGAGATGGTTCAGATAAACAAATTGCAGTGTCTGTAAGTACTCAATTTTTCACTGTATGTGGATTTGTAATATTTTAGAAGAACAATAGACCAGGCTTGGTAATGGTATATTGATACATACCTTTGCCTCAACAAGGATAAGAGGTCTAGTTTCTATCTTTATACGGCCAACAATTGCAGTTCGCAGCTGCCCTTTCTGATCAACCATGACAACTTCCTTACCTGCTTTTAGCTCTGAAAGATAGCTAGTCCTTCCACCTGGAGTTGAGACATATGCATGTACTGGTCCCTGCAAATTTCCATCAGATAACTTGGTAAAATAGAGTAACATACATCACAGAATAAATGAACCAGAAAATACTCCAAATAGAACTCCCAATACTTGAACATCGGAAATTTCCTTCGAACTTCATAGTTCGTGATATTGTATCTCATTTGAATAATTCCACAAAGCAAATTTACATGAGATTTTAGTTTTAGCCGATGCAAGCTATCACATTATTCCTAGTAATGCAAAGAAGCTTCCTGTGTGGTTTCATTTACTTTGAAAAAATGGGCTGTAAGAAGCAATGGTCTCATTCATAATCAAACTGATGCACACCTGGAAAAGAGTTGCTAAAATAAGAAGAGTTTTCATCTGCTAATATGTAAGCATTTCCCACAAATTCATCATTATTTAGTAGACTTGAAGTCGAATTTTTTTCTATACAAGAATTAGGACTTCATGGTTACTTCGGACCTATATAGACCACCTCATATGATGATATTTTGTTTAAGGAAATTGAGCATCTGAGTTTTATATTGTCAACTTAGAGGTCAATTGCCTCATGTTGATTGAAGTAGATCTCTAACCCTTCTGTGTTTTATCCTGCCTGTAGTTTCAAGGATTTCCTAGTGGATTTCAAAGGCTTATTTATCATTCTCTTGCTTCTGCACACCCATTCTACATCAATAGCATATGATTCTTGATTCATTTCCACCTTCGTAAGTACAAATGTTTTCATATGGAAATCATCTTACTAAAATAACAAGGGTATGGGAGAAATTATTCTGACAAACTTCAAAATTATGAGAGAGCAAATATTTCCAACCAAAATAGTATATCGCCAAACTAAGAAAAATAAATAAATAAGGAAATGCAAAACGTTATTTAAAATCCAAAAGTGGCACTCGGGAAATCAATCAATTATCAAAATGACACTTTTTGGATATCTAATTATCAAAACGGAACAAAACAAACTCACAAAATTAAACTACAATTTGTAATGGTAAAAAAGTCAGATCAACTAATTTGATTTTCAATTGTTCTCAGCCCAAGTTTCTCAAGTCCTTGCCAATGTTGAACCATAACAGAAAGCAGTGAAATCAATATTTTCTGAATCAGATTATTTGAATTGCATTGTTGTCATGCTTAATGCAACAATTTAAGAACCCAGACTGAATATTACAGTGAATGCCAAAATTTTCAGAAAGAAAACAGTCATCAAGATATTGTTGCCAGCAGAAGAAACAACTCACCGCATTAACACGGAAAGACCTGCTTGCAATGTAATTTGACTCCAAGCACTCTGAGTGAACAAGGAATAATCCTCTAGCAAAGGAACCAACTGTGACGGAATATTCATGCTATCATAATCGATAATATGTAACAAGCTCAAGTAACAAGCTCAAGGAAAAAAAAAATGGGATGCAAAGGATCCTACATGAGGAACTAGAAGGGTACCAGAAGTCCTTCACCAGGTTTCATGAGGCTGCAGAGATCCACACAAACTCGACCACCCATTTGGGTTACTTGAACTCTAGTTACAATGGCTTTGGTCAAGCCCAACAGATTGTTTGCTTCATTCCTTGTGTTAAAATAGTCCTGATAATATTAACCAGGATAAGAAGCAATCTTTACTGCTTATGAATCAAGGGGCCCCATCCAGAAATAGAATTACCTCTAACTTAAGAAAAGCTTCAACATCTTCAACTTTTAGAACAACTCCACCCAAACCATGCTCCAAGGCCTACAAATACAAGAATTTAAAGCATGTTCACGTGATTCTTATGAAAGGAATGGATCACATGAAAATGCAAGCAACAGATGCTCATGAATAACAAGAGACATCCAGCAGATTTTTATTTTTAAAGTTTGAAGCAATTTTTAGGTGTAAAATGTATTTGTTAATAGAGTAACAGCTAGAAAAGACAGCATCCACATTATTACATAGTGCTCGAGGGAGAGGTGCTTGTAAAATTAAAAAAAAAAATTGCAGTTCTTTATATCCTCTCCTCCACTGGATAAGCACAGTGTTCTCTCAATAAAACAAGCACGTCCAGAACAATAAAGGATGGTTATTGACTTATTGGTTGGTAAAATTCTACTGACAACAGATTCTCCCAATAAGGAGAAATCGAACATCCATACCTGCCAATCCAATAGATCAATAATAACATTCTCAGCCTGCCCATTTTCTGGTTGAAGCTGCTGCAATTCTTGGGGAGTTGAAACCTAAAAAATAGTGGCAACCCTTATGTTCTCGCCATCCAAAACTTCTCCTTCCTCACTAAATAGCATGTAATTAAATTAGTTCTAATTCAAACGTTTATTAAATTTTAAATAACGATATCTAAAGGCGATTGCTGTACACACCATGCTGTTTGCTCCATTTATTGATCATCTCTTACAGTGCACTACTTATAATACAAGATTACTGCTAAAACTCATATCCTAATTAGTAATTATAGCATGGAAAACAATGTAGAGGAGGAGGATTAATTAAAAGAGCACTTACATGACCACTCAATAGCAAGCTGTCTATGCTTGGACAAGAAGATGAAGGTATTCCAACCTCTTTCGACAGCAGCAGTCATGACTTGCTTGCTTTCTGTCCATATCCATACCCTCTTCGATTTCTTATAAGTGCCGCCACCTGATGACATTGTGAACCCAGAAGTGGAAGAAGTAGAACACCTTTAAACACGAGAACTGTAGCGGAAATGGGTTTCCTTATTGTTGTTTTCTTCCATAGAATGTGAGCTCCTTGAACCCAATTTAAGTGTGTTCCATTTATCTGCAAGTATTTTTTTATCAATACAGGAAACAAATTTGAAAAGAAAAGAAAAGGTTATTTTATTATAGAAAGAGATAAATAAAATGGGTTTTGATGAAATTGAGAGAAGAAATTGACAGTCATTTGAAAGAAACCTGACAAAGGAGTGAAGCAGGAGAAGGGTTTGGGGAATGGGAATCCCAGGAATGAAGTGGAAGACATCAGCGTAGCCATGTTTTCATTTTGCCGTTAGTTTTTCAGGGTTGGATCTGGACTTGCGAGACAGCATCATAATTGGCAATTGGATTAAGGTTTGTTTACGATTCGATGTATCTCACGACATGGCCATGAAAATCAAGGATTATGTCCCATTAGACATGCTACAAATAAATTTGAAAAATTCATATTTTTTTTTAAAACCAATTGAAAACGTGATTTGGCATTAATTTAATTTAAAAAATAATAAATCTAATTTTAATTGAGAAAATATTAATTTAAATTAAAAACTTCCATCCTAAAAATGAGAACTTCCCTCCAATGATCTACAATCTTCTCTCTCATTCTTATTTCAATTCTACTCACCTCTCTCTTGCTAAAATCCTCATTTAGATATGTTGTTTTTTTTTAAAAAAAAACTCACTTTCATGATTATTTTATCTTAATTTTGCTATTTTTATTTGATGTTATTTTTAGAGTTTTTACATGTTTTGGTTGTTTTAAAATTAGTAATTTTAAAACAACCAAAACATGTAAAAACTCTAAAAATAACATCAAATAAAAATAATAAAATTTTGAAACATGCATTCTATGTGCATTATTTATGTTATTGAAAAATTAGTTTATTTAAAAATATTTAAATGAAATTTGTTGAGCTAATTTTTATTGATATAATTTTATGATTTTAAAAACTAATCTTTGAAGTCCATCTTTTTCGAAGATGTTTAAATCTTTTGATTTGGAATATATGTTATTAAGTAATTGAGATAAAATTTGTATTTTTACATATAGTTATGAATTATAATTTAAAGTGCAACATATATATAATTTTCCAAGCGTTTTGTTTTGTGCAAAAAAGGAATGGATCACTTGAAAATGTAAGCAATAGTTGTTCATGAATAACACTCGCAAAGTGATTTTCTTCCATGCTTCTCATCAACATTGTAAAGTGGTATTAGATACTATGAAGCAATTCAGTGCAAGCTCAAGGATGCTAATTAATGATTAGAAAACCCATGTCTACATCGCTCCTTACACATCTCGTCGGCACTAAGAGAAATTAAGGAAATGTTTGAACTTCTCCTTTATTTCAAACTTGGGAAGTTACTTGGTAATCCTCTTTCAAGCACATCACCGAAAAGATTCACTATCATCTAGTGAGATGGAAAGCTAAATTATTGAGCAAGGTTGGTCGTTGCTCTCGATTCAATCGAGCACTCTCAACCATCCCCCTCTACACAATACGGTCGGTATGGCTTCATTCCATCCTTTGCAATCCGATTGATCGTCTAGCTAGGGGTTTCCTTGTGGGGGTCTCTCGAGGATGGTTCGGCATTCATCCGATCGATTAGGAGTCCGTTACTACTTCGAAAAGAGAGGTGATCTAGGTCTTTGGATGGCAAGGGACAATAACATTGTAATGTTAGAAAAATGAGGATTGGATTTGATTCAATAGACGGATAAACTACGGATTTGTATTCTATCCCGAAATACTTATATGGTGAGTCGCTCATGGTTCATTGTCCTCTTTAGGCGGCGTCTCCAACGTGAAAAGCTATCTATAAGTTATTTTATTACTTGAAGGATGATTATATTTGGCGTATCACACTATAAGAAATAGGCAATTAGTGACCGATTCAATTTCATTTCCATTTAGCTACTAAATAGCGATTGAATAGTGATGAAATCGAAAATGCATTATTTAACGAGTGGATTAGCGATGGTTTTGCGACAAAAATGCAGCGATGAAAACAATTCCATCGCTCGACAACGTGAAAAAAATCCACACCAAATTCAATGATGGAATTGCGATGGATTAACGAGGGAATGTTACGACGAAATAGAGATTCCATTGTTAAAAGCATCGTTGGCCAAGTAACGAAAATTATCCATTGCTACTTGTCACTAATCGTCGCCGATACTATTTTGTCGATAAATGCATAAATTCCAAGAAATTTTTAAACGAGTATTGGTGGTCGGTTAAAATTCAACTTAGCGACAAAATGATTGTTTTATCGCGAATTAACGATGGATTAGCGACAAAAACATGTTTTCATCATTGTTTGTGCAAATTTCTAAATCTTTCTAGACAATTTAGACGATCGTTTGAAATTCAAATTAGTGATGAACACTTAATTCCATCGCTAATTAATGATGGATTAGCTATGGAAATGCATCCATCACTAATCCTAAAACCCTATAAAGTTACGGACACTTTCTCGCCCCTCTTATTTCCCAGCTTTACCTCTCCTCCTCTATTACCGCCACCCCCCTCCCCCAACCACTACCCCATGCCACCCCAATTCCTCCCTAGCCCCCTCAATACGACAAGGCGCATCTTTCTCCCCATAATCCGTCGGTAGTCTCTCCTCCCCCTCTTCTCCTTTGGTAATTTGTTTTCTCTCTCTCCCTAGATCTTTTTTTTTTTTTTTCTAATTACATTAATGTGGTTAATTATTAGGTTAATTTCATTAATTGTTAGTTTAATTTTTTTAATTATTGTTTAATTTTGTTAATTGTTAATGTTGTGTTAAATTTTAATTATGTAATTTTTTAGGTAACTTAGATAAATTAGTTGATTAATTTTTAAGTTATTTTTTATCAAGCTGGTAGGTTAAAATTTTGTTAATTAATTGTTAAATTGTTATTTTTTTAATTGTTTTTACTAGTTATTAGGTTAATATAGTTTATTTGTTTGTTGTTATTTTAAAATTTAATTAACATTTCAATTAAGATTAATGTAATTAGTTAGGATTAATTTAATTAAGTTGATTTAATTTTGGGTTAATTTGATTTAGGATTAATTTAATTATGGTTATTTGAATTGATTGATTGGTTTTTAATATTAATTATAGTCCAATTGGTTAATTAATCGATATTTAAAATTTAATTAGATTTGAATTAAGGTTAATTTAAATATGGTTAATTTTATTAGGTTTAGTTGAATTTATTTTTAAATTAATTAGGCAAATTTTGAATCATTTTTTTAATTTTATTTATATTATTGTAAATTCTTAATTAATATCGATATTTAAAATTTATTAACTATTTAATTTAGGATTAATATAATTAGGTAGGGTTGATTTAATTTGGTTAATTGAATTTGTGGTTAAATTTAGTAGGTTAATTTTGATTAAGGATTTAATTATTGATATTATTTACATTTTAATGTATTTGATTAATTATTATCTTCAATTTAATTACATTTGAATTAGAATTAAATTTTATTATATTTACTCTAATTTATTATTAAATTAATTAGGTAAATTTTGCTTATAATATTGTAATTTATTAATTAATATCGATATTTAAAATTTAATAAACGTTTGAATTAGAATTAATTTAATTACATTTAGTTAAATTTATTGTTAAATTACTTAGGTAAATCTTGATTCATTTTTTTAATTTTATTTATAATATTTTAATTTGTTAATTAATATCGATATTTAAAATTTAATAAATGTTTGAATTAGGATTGATATAATTAGTTAGGGTTAATTTAATTTGGTTAATTGAATTTATGGTTAAATTTAGTCGGCTAATTTTGATTAGGAATTTAATTACTAATGTCATTTATATTTTAATATATTTAATTAATTTTTACGTATAATTTAATTACCTTTGAATTAGAATTAATTTTATTATGTTTAGTTGAATTTGTCATTAAATTAATTAGGTAAATTTTGATTATAATATTGTAATTTTTTAATTAATATCGATATTTAAAATTTAATAAATTTTTGAATTAGAATTAATTTAATTAAATTTAGTTGAATTTATTATTAAATTAATTAGGTAAATTTTGATTATAATATTGTAATTTATTAATTAATATCGATATTGAAAATTTAATAAACACTTAAATTAGGATTAATATAATTAGTTAGGGTTAATTTAATTTGGTTAATTTAAATTTGTGGTTAAAAATTTAGTTGGTTAATTTTGATTAAGGATTTAATTATTGGTGTTATATATATATATATATATATGTATGTATATATATATATATATATATGTATGTATATATATATATATGTATGTATATATATATATATATATGTACGTATGTATGTATGTATGTATGTATGTATGTATGTATCTATGTATTAGTGTATTTAATTAATTTTTATCTAGCATTTACTTACGTTTGAATTAGAATTAATTTTATTACATTTAGTTGAATTTATTATTAAATTAATTAGGTAAAGTTTTATTGTAATATTATAATTTTTTTTATTAATATCTATATTTAAAATTTAATAAACGTTTGAATTAGAATTAATTTAATTACATTTAGTTGAATTTATTAGGTAAATTTTGATTATAATATTGTATTTTATTAATTAATATGGATACTTAAAATTTAGTAACTCGTTTGAATTAGGATTAATATAGTTAGTTAGGGTTAATTTAATTTGGTTAATTTGAATTTATGGTTAAATTCAGTAGGTTTGAATTAGAAATAATTTTATTAGGTTTGATGTGAATTAAGATTAATATTTTAAGGTGACTAAATTAATTGATCCTTTAAATTTATTGGACGATGATTCACGAAAAGTGAATTACATAAATAAAAAAAGTAGTAACAATAAAATAATTTAATATGATACTAAATAAATGATTTTATCAATTAAATTACTTACTATTTACCATCTAAAACCTTTCACTTACACTAATAAAATCTAGACATCTTAGATTGACAATGTCAAAAAAGTAAATTCATCAATGAGAATTAGTGTGAAAATGCATTGGATGACGAGAGATGATAACCTAAATAATGATTACGATAGTTGTAATCAAATATAAGTTTTATTTGTTGTATTAGTAACAAATGATACTTTTTTGTTTCTTTATTTGTTACATGCGAGTAGATAATATCGACATTGATACATCTCTAAAACGTTGATTGCATGCTTTGATTATGTTGTGTTTAAAATAAGTTGTCTATCAAGTAATTAGAAATTATCCAATTTTGAGTTTTTTTATTTATTGATAATATATTTGCTATATTTAATTTACTTGTCTTAGCTTATATAATTCAGCTATGACTCGTGGTTTGGGCTAACCCCTTACAATTACTACATGATCATGTTCCAATAGTCATAGACATGCATCCCCATCCGACGTGCAGTCCATTAGGATCCTCGACTAGCGTTGGAGAGATCTCCAACTTCAAGGGTTGTATGTGGGTCCCGTGATTCCCACAACCATGGATGTTCTTCTTTTTCCTCCCATAGGGCTTCTTCGATTATGGAGGCTCCCTCCAATAGAGGTTCTTGTACCGACACCAAAGGTTCCTACACCAGCACTAGAGGTTCTAGCATCGATCGCAACTGGTGCCCCATCCATTGACATACTTGTCACTCCAAAGAGCTCCCAAAGCTCCTCCAGGTTGATAGCATATTTCAATTTATTGTAGACGATATGTAATTTTTTAAAGTCGTTATAATTATTTTTTATTTTAATATATCATTTCAATAATTACTTATTATTTTTTTCTTTTTTTTTATGATGCTTGATAACTTTAGTTCGTCTAGTAGAGAATATTTTACGAGGATAATCATGACTTTAAAGAAGCAATTAAACATTAGTGGATCAACATGAAAGTCCATCTCGGAGCTCACTAAACAATTCTACTTCGGTGAATTTAGGATAACGTATTGTTAATTTTTTTATATTTAAAATATAAATTTAACATTAAATAAAGTAGTTAATATTAATATTTTTATTCATGCAAAAACATTTTTTACTGGGATCCGGCCATTATGGTGCTTGCCGGAGAAGCTTGGGAGGCTCTAGCAAGGAAACACTACGTCGAATTTATCTATAACTATGATTCACTAGCCGAACGGCCTACTTTTATTTAGGTAGGAGGTTTAGGACTCATGGCATCAAGATTTTACAAGACCCGATCACAAGGCTCATTCAAAGCAAGCATTATGAAACCGGATGTCGGAGATCGATGGCCCTAATGCGAGCCCTTCCAAGCATATAAGGGAGTCCATCTCTTCGGAAGAGCATGCCGGTCGCTTGGTAAATCATATCTTATATTAATAAATATTTAAGAAATGTTAATTTACATCTCATATTGTTTATGATTCTTTTTTTTTAGACGGCAAAATTAGGACATGAGGCAATGAGTTTAGAGTCATGTTTGGAGCCACTCACAAGCAATGAGAAGGCTCTTTCATTGATCCGTCCGCTTGACATACAATGGTAAGTGTTTTTAATTTTTAAATTTCATATTTATAAAAATATAATCTAATTTTTTTAATCTTTTAAAATTATAATTATTTTGATTATGCAAGAGTGTGTTACAAAAATATGTTGAGAAGCGAGTTGGCGAAGGAATCTCGGAGCCACGAGTGAACAAGAACTCTATATATCTAGGTCGTAGGGGATAAAAGAAAAGGCTATATGGTGTAGGCACATAGGTATCATATTATCTATCCCGGTTAGGTGGCACCAACTCATCCTTTATGTCGTTGCATTATAACGATGACTTTTCTTATAAAAAGGTTTGGAGGAAGTACAAGGAGACAAAGGAGGGGATACGAGTCAAACAACACTAGTTATAAAGCCTTGTCACAAAGAAGTACAATAACATACATACGCTAAATTCTTGGTATGAATCACTTCCTTCAATGTTGGCTAGGTCGACGCAAACATTTGAGTTGCTTGTAGATTCATCCACCAATTAGAACTCTACTATCCCTTCCACCGAGCCTTAGGAGAAGGAGTAGGGATTAGATGATGAGAATGGCGATCGGGAGTGATATTTTATTTATTTCTTTTCTTTTCTTTCTTACTTACTATCAAATCTTTTTTTAATTAATATTAATTTAAATTTAATTTATAATATTTAAATTTTAATAATATATTTTTTTAATTTTCAATTACTATCTAGAATATTAAAAATTAAAAACAAAAAAAAATTATCAATTTAAAATAAAAAATTAAAAAAATTAGCGATGAACTAGCGTTGACAATTAACAATGAAAATGGTGACGGAATAGCGAAAATCGTATTAGCTTCGCGATTGAATATTGGTCATTAATCAACGATAAAATTTATGACGAGACTAGCAACACATAAAACAATGGTTTCAGCGACCAATGTAGTGACAGAATGTAGCAATTTAGTGATGGAAAAATCATCACTATATTAACGATGAATAGTTGTCTTCCATTGTTAGGGTTGGTGATAAGTGTTTTAAAAAATGAAAATTTTCCTGTTGCTAAATGATTTTATGATGAATATTTCCTTATTAGTGAAAGAAAAATCTATTGCTAATTATTACTTTTCTTGTAGTACAATATGTTGCTAATTAGCTACTAAATAGTGATTAAATGGCAATGAAATTGAAAATGCAAAAATTTTCAATGGCCCTATGATGGATTTGCGATGAAATTTTAGTGACAAAAAAAACTTCATTGCCAAAGAGCGTGGATTTTTTTATAGCGATGAAATTATGATAGATTAGCTAGGGAATTTATTGACGAAATACCATTTTCATCATTAACTAACATTGTTGTCTCGGTGACAAATATAATTTTTCCATCTCTACATTATTTATTTTATTACTAATCAATGATGGAATGTATTCCATCGTTAATATCCCAATTTTTAAAAAGGTTTAGAAAATTCGATGCTCGTTTAAAATACAAATTATCGATAGATTAGCAATAGAATCAAATCTATGACTATTCCTAAATCCTTATAAACTATCAATCCTTTTTTTCCCTTTAATTTTTCTCATTTCCCTTTCCTTCCTCTCTCCTCCTCTCCTGCCGTCGCCCCCATCGGTCCTAACCATCGCCCCACTC
This sequence comes from Dovyalis caffra, assembly GCA_963924115.1. Lineage (NCBI taxonomy): Eukaryota > Viridiplantae > Streptophyta > Magnoliopsida > Malpighiales > Salicaceae > Dovyalis > Dovyalis caffra. The sequence goes on along the minus strand of CAWUPB010000957.1, from coordinate 982,236 downwards.
CATACCACTCCCTCCTTAGCCCACTCATTTCGACAAGGTGCCCTTCTCTCCCCAAAAACCATGTTAAAACTACTACAACGAGTCTCTTCTCTCTCTCCTCACCTTCGGTTAGTTCTCTTTCTTTTATTTTTTGTTAATTAGATTAATTTTGTTCATTAAAAAATTATTTTTATTAGTTGTTAGGTTAATTTTTTTAATTTTTAGTTTAATTTTGTTAATTGTTAGTGTTAGTGTTATGTTATCTTGAAAATATTTGGGTTCGATTTCTTAACCTAGAAACTTTGGGCCTTTAATTTATGAAACAAAAAGGATTACTAATTAGGATTGAGATTCTTGCACCAAACCTCATGTCTTTCATTTATAATCTTCTTCATATAGTGGATTTCTTTTGCCTCCGCCTTCCCTCCCTTAACTATGCCCATATTTATGTCGGTACTTGTGAAGACAAGAAGAAAGAGGAGGCCTATATAGACGTGATCGATCTATTAAGCTACATTCCGAAACCATTGAGGTATTTATATGTACGGATCTTATGGAACATCTTAGCTATCACTATTTTTGTTGCTTTATTGCTTGCCAATGAATTCTTTGAACATTTATATCAATATTAGAGTTGTAAATAATTTTTTTCATGTACTTTGCTTGGCGGAGGTGAAAACATACACATGCTTGCTCTTTTTTTTCTTTTTCTTAAAAAAAGAGTCGTTTATAATTATCTCTTGCTTGGAATTTTGGTCTCTTATAATTAGGTCCTTAGTTCATTTCCTGGTTTGCTAGAACCGGAACCTTCTCTTTTTCAAAGATTGAAGACTTTGAAAGTTACCCCCAACAATAAGTCTTTGGTAACGGTACCTCCCATGTGACGACCTACTTACTTGGGTAGAAACTTTATATGCAAATAATTACTTGTCCACATTTTATTTCTACATATAATATAACTTTTGATTATATTCTTAAGCTTTTAATTCATTGCTTATGTTATTTTTCGGTGGTTCTAACTTTTACAAGGGTGAAAATTAATCTACCATGTGTTTCTTGTGATTAATTACGCATGTTCTTAATTACGATTTAGTTAGATATGATAATTGTGTTATTATGTAATATTTGGACCGTCCCAAGCATGTTCTTGATAAAAAGAAATTGCATTCAAGCCGGTAAGAGAATATTTGTGATAGATTTATTTATTTTTAAAGGGGATGGGAAGGAGATCGTGCTCAAAGTTTGTTTTCCAAATCTCCATCTCCCGGTACATCCATCCAAACTTATTCATAAACATTAGAAAAAACTCCTTGTATCTGGATCCCTTATGTTCATGTCTTTTGAGAGCTAGAATTTATCACTTGCTTATATCAATAATATCCGAAATTAATGAATTTCCTAGGTAGCCATCTAGAAGTTACATGATGTAGAAATTTCTAGATATGTTGCTTGAAACTCATAATGTGAATATTGCCAACTATGCATATTAGAAATAGGGTTCTTGAATCCTCTATTATTATCTCATTGTAATCCGGATCCATAGCAATGAGTGAAATGCTCTCGTACTTTTACGCGGATGGAGGTTAATGTTTGATATAGCGAGCATCAACGTAAGGAGTAAGTCGATCTCACGGTTTTGACTTCATCTCAACCTTTTCTTTTTCTTAATTTGATTGTTTGAGCATAGAGGCTTATATTGTGTGACGTTCTTCCTTAGGTTCATTAAGAAGAAATGGCATAGAAAGCGATCTTCGCATAAAAAAGAATGATATGAGAAACTGCCTATACTTGTTCAAGAAAGTCATCCGAAGTACTTTTTTTTTTAATTATTATTATTGGTACACCAAAAATCTCTAGTTTAATTCTATGTTTCCATGATAGTAAGAATGACTTTTTTCTACTATTTGGCCATCCATTTGTTTTGAATAGTTCTACTGAAATATTTGACTATTTTAGAAATATGTGTTGAATATTTTTTTTGGAAAGTGTTTCATAAAAAAATTAAGTTTTGCTAAACGTCGAACAAGCAAGTCCTTCATGAATTCAAATCATAACAAGACGTTAGGTAAATCATATATTTTTAAAGTCTAGTTCATTTGTTATTTGACCCTAATCCATTAAAAAATTAGATAGAGACAAGACAAAATTAATGAAAGAAAAAAATTGAAGGATTGAAGGCTATGTTTGGCGTGAAAAGAGGAAATGCTATTTCCTTTTTTGTTTTGTTTCCTATGACTGAAGTCCATAAATAAATTTATCAATTTTAAAAAATATTAATAAACTTGGTGACGGATTAGCGTTGGAATTTTTTGATATTTAGTAATGAAAATTATGACGGAATATCGATCCTTAATTAGCGATGGATTTTATGATGAAAGAGCGACGCATTATTTGATGGGAGGACATTTTTGGTAACCAATTAGCAATGGAATATAGATATTTAGCAAAGGAATAATCGTTGCTAAATTAGCAATGGATACTATTCATTCGTCTACGGGTTAGCGACAAGTATTTTAGCGACCACTATAAGAAATCTACTAATTAGCGATAGAAATTTTTATTGCTAATTGTTGCAAATCCATCACAATATTAGATTAGTGATGGAATTATGATGGAAACATTCCATGGCCAAAACGAGTGTCATTAACCCTAGCGATGGATTAAACGAGTATCTATTGTTAAGATGTTATTCCCATTGCTAATTGATAAAAAAGGCACATTAAGAATCATTGCCAAACCATTGCAAACTCATATGTAATCCATTATTAATTAACAATAGAAAAACCATCATTGGTTTTTGAAGCTAATATCCGTCACTAATCTGTCTCTATTTTTATCGCTAAATAAACGTGATTTTGTGACAAAATTTTGTTCCATCATTGTTTTTTTTTTTTTTATCAAATTCAATTTATTGTTTTCAAATATGTTGCTAATTCATCGGTATTGGATGGCTATTCTATCATAATTATGTTGCTAATTTGTTAGGAATTTTTTTCTTTAATTTAATTTTTTATTTAATTTCAAAATTTTTGATATTCTCAATAGTAACTCATAATTAAAAGAAAAAAAATTATTATAAAAATTAATTTTTTCATTAAAATTAAAATATTAAAAATTAAAATGAACTTTATATTTAAAAATATTCATTAGTATGTAAGAAAAAGATAAAAAGGATAAAAAAAAAGTCACTCCATATCATGTAATCCCTTCTCATATTCTTGGGGCTCGGTGGGAGGAACGATGTCATCTTGGGGCTTGGTGGGAGGGATGATGGTGCCCGGGGACTAGTTGAGAGGGAGTGTGGAGTCGTCACCGGTAGAGGGGTCGGTAGGCAAGTGAGTCGGCTATGCCATCCTCTCTAACGTCAATGAAATCGGATCCATCTTAGTCTCCATCTACTAGATCTTTAACTCGCTCGTTGCGTTATAATGTTATTCTACTCCTCTAACCTCTCCCGCATTACCATTATCATCTCTGTGTATTGAGTTAGAGCATGTTCGGGAGTATTGAGGTCTTGAAATTGCGAGCTACGGAGGAGTAGTTGGTGCCAACTGATTGGGATAAATAGTGGTCTACCTTTGACCCGATCTCATAAAGCCTCTTATTATTCTCTTCTCCTATATTATCGAAGTATATGGCATCCGTGTCGACCTTTGGCTTCCAAATTCTAGCCTTTTGCTGCTTTCTTACAACTTCTTATATCTTCTCCACACACTCCTGCATAATAAAACTAATTATAAAATTAATAAAAAATTAAAATAAGTTTTTAGATTATATTTTTATACTTATAATAATAAAAAGAAAAATTACCTTTATAGATCGGGGCACAAATTGATGAAATTTCCATCTCTTCGCTTGTGAATGACCCTAAACAACTCTAAATTTGTAGGCTGACAACCCAATTTTATAGCATGAAAAACATTAACACAAATAATATATAAGATGAAATTATTAATTTCTTAAATATTTAATAAGTTATGATATGATTTACCAAGTGATGGGTGTGCTCGAAGCGGATATGAGCCCTTATGTATGCCTAGACCGTCCTCAATCAACACCATCAGTCTCCAACATTTGGTTATGTGATGCCTACTACGAACACATCCGATGATCAAGTGTGAATCTTGCTTTCTTAAATCTCACACCTCCTGCTTAACAAAAAAAAAGGCCTTTCGAGCATACATACCATGCTTGTGGACAAAGTCAAAGTAGCACCTTCTAGCCAAAACCTCCCAAGCATCTCTAGCTCGCACCTCGATGGTTAGTTTCCGGTAAAAATACTTCTACATAAATTAAAAAAATTAATATTATTTTATTTCATGTTAAATTAATATTTTAAATATAATAAAAATAAATAAGTAATACGTTATCTTAAACTCATTATAGGAGAACTATTTATAGTAGAACTATTTCATCTACTCCGAAATAAACTTTCAAGTTGAGCCACCAACGTCCAACCGTTCTTTAAAAATTATAGTTATCCTTTTGGAGCAATATCTCTAACATGGTACGAAACTATCAAACACCACAAAAAAAAAAAAAACATGTAATAATTATTGATACGATATATTAAAATAAAACATAATAACAACCTTTGAAGTAAATTACTTACTAACATTGAATGATCGAAACCGACTCGTTGAATATTGAGGCGTCGAGAGCTCCTTGAACTAGTAAATGCATTAGTGGATGAGGGCTTTTCCGAGGGAGGTTCGGGAAACTCGACGACCATATGAGTTGGACGAACAGTTATAGATAGAGATGCCAAAACTAGTGTAGAACTATTTGTTCCAATTGTGGAATAAGTTGAATGTCCCATGTCATAGGACCCACAAAGAGTGCCTAAAGATGGAGATCCACTATCGATGTTGGATGGAGAACCATGTACACTATTGTTACGAGGGGACACATGGCCATGACTACTAGATCATGATCCCCGAGGAGGTGTAGGAGGTCGGCGCGAACCACGCATCATAGCTTAATAATATCACCTAAGAAAATTAAATAAAATACAAAAAATATATTATCAATTGTGAGCCTAAGAAAAAACAAAATTTTGGAAGCATCCCTATAAAATTGGATATTTTCTAATTACTTGATACAAAGCCTACTTAAAACACAACACGACCAAAATACATAATTAACATTTTTAAAACATATGAAAGTCAATATGATATACCGTAATAAATAAAACAAAAAAAACATCATTTCTTAGTAATACAACTAATAAAATTAATATTTAATTACTACAATCGAATCACTCGTTTAAGTTTTCTTCTTCCCCATTTGACATAAATTCATATTCATTATGATCTTCTTCGTAAGCCTCAACTAATTCTATATCTACAATGACCCATTTAAATCATTCAATAATAAATCATCATCAACTTCCTGTATCAAATCATGTCGAACTTCTAAATCATCCTACCGAAATGGTTTAGTATTTTGTTTAACTACCGCAGATGATTTAGACAACCGAAACACAAACCTAGCTCGATCTTATAAACATCCCACCAATCTCGATTATCTTACCTCAAGGTAGGGTACTTGACATAATATACTTTAGCTTACTCGTGATGCTAGGACAAAGAGTTCATAATTCTCTAACTTTTTTCTATAGTTAACATCCACTAGTCTATACCGCAAATGAATCTTTGTTCCTTGAAATGTAGGATAGAACCAATCATGTTTAAATAACATTGTTCTCTTAAATGATAATGTAGGATACTCTACTTATAGAATTTCGTTAATATTTCGTAGTACTCACTCTCAATTACATTGTAATTGGTTCCTTTAATGCATACACCATTATTGAAACTTGTTGTTTTCGAACCTTCATCAATCGTGTAAAACCTATACTCGTTAATAATTTAACTCCGATATGACCTAACGAGTACGTAAAGGGCCTTGTGTTAGATCTTTTATGAAATGGCTCGTCATGGAAATCGCTTGTGCATATTTTGTCTAAAAATTCAATATAAAATTCATTAAAGGTAAATTACCATTTAATTAATGCCACATTTTAACAAAATACAAGTTAAATAAGGATACACACATATATACTAAATCAAGAGGCAATCTCGGTTTCAAGAAGAGCATCAAACTCATTTTCAAGGATAAAAGGGACTGTTTTGTTCAACTTCATCAATGAATCCACTAACGAGGAATAACAACATACGAGAGTTAATGTGTCTTTTATGATTGTATAATTTTGACATGAAAGTTTGATAAACTTACTCAATGTAAGGTTTTACTTCTTCACATTTCAATAATATATATTGATGAATTACTTTACGAAGGATTATGTATCTTATGGAGGTGCATTATAAAACAAAAAATTTTCCTCCATCAAAGGCTTTAAAGATCAAGTCGTTGAATCAACTAATCATACATACATGAATTAAAATTGTGAGTAAAAGATTACCTATTGTAGTATAAATTTAGCCTTTATAAAGAAAAGGTCGTTCGAGTATCCGACTCGTATCAATAATCTATATAGCTTAAACACAAATAAAGAAAGCCACAAAAATCATAGAGTACTAGCTCCAATCCTTCTATATAGTTAACTTTTCTCTAGAAATCAAATCAGTTTTTTTATGACAACTCAAGCTTTTTAAGAAAGGATGTGACAACTTTGACTTTGGAGAGAAAATCATATTCTCTCTTTTCTTTCTTTTGTGTCATGTGTTTTTTTGCTTGTTGTACCCTCTTTGTTGCCTCCTTATTATTTATATAGGGGCATCCTTGTCCTCCTAGGACGATGAGTTGTAATGTGGGTTGACTTTTTAATCTTATCCTTATAAACCCTTAACCTTATCCAAGTAGTGCTCATGTTTATCCTCTCATTAAAATACTCTCAAGCTTTTAAATTAAGCCTATTGGCGTAAACTCTTTTGGCCCAATTAATTATCAATTAATTTAGACTATCAAAATAAATTGAGTTAGATATTTTTAAGAAGACCAAATTCAAAAATAATTTCTCAAATTACCCTTAAACCTAAATTAGGAAACTTATTTCCTTTCTAGGTAATTTGCTTCCAAATTTGGAAATGACTTACAAATTAGAAAACTAATTTTTAAATAGGAAACTTTCCATTTTTAGGAAAATTTTTCCAAAATAGGAAACTTTCCATTGTAGGAAAATTTCTATTTTAAGAAACTTTCCACTTTAGGAAACTTTTTTTCGAAATAGGAAACTTTTCTTTTTCAAAAACCTGTTTCAAAATAGGTAACTTTCAAACCTGAAATTTTTTTTTCAAAATCTTTGCTTTTCTTTTATTATGTAAATGCTTAAACTTATGCATGTGACTCAATATGCTACTAGATATGTTGGTAATGTATGAAAAATAAAAGACACGTCTTTTATCTCTTGATACACAAATCAAGATTGGCCTCTAGTAAAGTATCATGGCTACCTAATTCTCTAGAAGGATTAATTAATCCATAATTACCTTTCATGAGTATGGTTATCATATAATTTAGTCATCATGTCAATTTACCACAGGTGTGATCTTGAATTTAGTTAATGGTTTGTCCGATTATCATCACATAACTTTTCTTTGATTCTTAAATATCTTAGCTCTAGAGTAAACTAATCATGCTCTAATTGCATACTCCTACCGTGATCATAAATTTCTTGAGAAAATATTTATCGAAGTATAATGTGATCATTTTTTTAGCATAAAAGGAATGACATATCCTATTTTAGTCATCCACCTATCTCCATTACATTCCTAGTGCACCTAATGAATCACCCACGTGTAGGTCTTAACAGAGCACATTGAAATGAGTGTCAAAGTATATAAATCCTCTAATGAGATAACCGTGATAACTTTAAATCAAAAGACCAGTTATACTCATCTCGTATGAGATTCCTATGGACTAAACCAAACCTAGGTTCTCATGACGAGTCAAGTCTAGTGATATGTTCTTTAACATTAATCTCTTAAGTACTAGTTTTGGCATCAACATGTCAATAGATGTGAGATCTTCTATTGCTATCTTATAGCATGAACATAACACTAATAAGTCTTACCACATATAGTCAATGTCTATTCTTGACAATGATATGACTTAGGATATTTAATGATATTATTTCGAGTGTATTAATGTTTGTCTTATATCTTTCAATCAATCATCAATGTACTATCTAATACTATCAATAAATATAAACAATAAGAATTAATAGAAATACTTATTTTTTTAATTAAATAAATAATATAATATTATAATAAGTCAAATCTATCCGAAACAAAGCTAAATCTTGGGCACCTACACTAACACTTTGTTCTCGTCTTTTGTCAATATCTATCTTGTGTGTCGACCAATTTATAGACCTTATTATTTGAATACGGATGACATCTCTTCAATGTGATCACTCTCATTTCTACCATACTCAATGTTACATATTACTTTTCAATACCTAGTATGGACATAAGACTCAAAATAGTACGAATAAAACAAAGATACTTCTTCGATCAAATATGCATTGCATATTGACCTTTCCACCTTAGCCTTAATCCGAATGTTATTTTTTTGCTTGCGATGGTACCTACAATATAAAGTAATTTAATTTTAAATAATTACAACTTCATTTAATTTAGCATTTAAATTCAATTTTATTACCCTTTAAATGGATATATCCATCGATATTGCACGAGTCCTACATTAGATGCCTCATATGCCAAGTGGATTGAAAGATGTTCTATTGAGTTAAAAAAGCTACGAGGGAATATACATTTTAGTTTGCATAAAATGATGAGTATCTCATCATTAAGATGCATCATATCTTCTTCTTTTATCATTGTGGAAGTCAATTGTTTGAAGAATAAACTTAGCTCGATAAGTGCTTACCAAACATTTTCCAATAAAAGCTTTCAAAATGCCATAAGAACTAACCTCTCGTATAAGGACATGATAGTCATGACTTTTCATCCCATATAAGTTTTCATTCCTCATATCAACATATCTAGCTAGGTTAAAGACATATCTATTGGGAAACCTTAGTTATTTGATCCATTCAAGAAATTTTGTTTTTTTTTATTTAGAAAGGGTAAATGCAGCTTTTAGGTACTTTCAGAGGCATCATCCCTTGCTAATTATGGCCTATTACAGCAAATTTTCAAATCTTCTCCGGAATTGGCATTGTTTTTAGTCTTACTCAACACATTTATGATCGTTTTAAAGACGTTGTTGAATAAATTTTTCTCAATGTGCATGACATTTAAATTGTGCCGAATGAGATTCATACTCTAGTAAGAAAAATCCTAGAAAATATTTTGTGTCTTCCATCCACACATTTGAGAGATTCTATTATTATGATCATCTATATCCTTTTCGTCACCTTCAACAATCCCTACCGTTTTACTAGTTGTAATATCTCAGCATTAGATCGGATTGGAGGAGGGCCATATCTAATAATTTTTTTTATAATGAATGATTTCTTGTTTATACTAAATAGATGATCTTAAGGAAGAACTTTCGGTGATTGTCAAATCACGAGGTCTTCCTTCTATTAGAAAGAAAGAAATGTTAATGTAGGTGTCAAAGATCCAACCATGTATGGATGGGCTTGAGTTAAGGTATCATTGTATTATTTATTTTGATAATAATAAATAAGTCATTCTATTAATTCTTTTGTTTACATGTTCAGTAAAATTATATATAAGTCCTTATGATATATATTTGCAATAGTGATTGATCGAAAGATATGTTTGAACACTCATGCACATAAATGATATCATTAAATATCCTAAGTCATAGCATTGTCGAGAATAGATATTGACAATATACAAATAAACTTGTGAGTGCTAAGCTCATGCTATATGATAGCAATAGGAGATCTCATACCTATTGATATAGTGATGCCAAAGCAAGCACATAGGTGATTTATGTTAGAGAACATGTCATCGGACTTGACTCGCCATGAGAACCCATTTGGTTTTAGTCTATGGGAATCTCATACGAGATGAGTACAAATGATCCTTAGACTTTAAGTCATCATGGCTATCTTATTAGAAGACTTATACACTTTGACACTCGTTTCGATGGATCCATTAATGGGTTGCACGTGGGCAATTCGTTGGTGCACAAGGAATCTAATGGAGGTAGGTGTATGACAAAGATAGGATATGTCATTTCTTATATGCTAAAGGAGATATCAAATTGAACCTCGGTAAATTTCGCTTAAGAAATCTATGGTCATAGTAGAAGTACACCAATAGAGCATAATTCGTTTACTCTAGGAGCTAAGATATTTGGGAATAAAAAAAACTTGACTGATCATAATTGAACAAGACTAATAACCAAGTTCGAGATCATAATGTGATAAGTTGATATGAGGACTAAATTGTATGGTAACCATACTGTGAAAGGAAATAATGGATTAACTAATGCTCCTAGAGAGTTGGGTAGTCATGATGCCTTGCTAGAGGCCAATCTTGATTTATGTATCAAGAGATTAAAGATGAGTCTTTTATTCTTGATACATTGTCAACATATCTAGGAGCCATTGAGTCATACGCATAAGTTTAAGTATTCACATTACAAATGAGAAGCAAATATATTGAAAAAGGATTTCCAGTTATAAAAGTTTCCTATTTCGTAAAACGTTTCCTAAAATAGAAAGTTTCTTATTTTAGAAATCGATTTCCTAATTTGGAAGTTAGTTTTAAATTTGAAAATAAAGAACTTAAAAGAAAGGAGTTTTCTAATTTAGGTTAAAGGGTATTTTGAAAAATTATTTCCTAATGTGGACCTTGTCAAAATAATCTAAGAATATTTATTTGGATAGTCCAAATAAATTAATTGGGCTAAAATAGTATTGGCCCATTAGGTTTAATTGAAAGCCTTAAGATAATTTTGGTGGGAGGATAAAAATCAACCTTATTGGATAAGGATGAATGTTTTAAAGATAAACATTAACCTTATTGGATAAGGTTGAATGTTTTAAAATATAATAATCAAGTAGTCCACATATAAAATAACTCCTCATCGTTGGAGAATAAGGAAGCAACAACCTAGATTCCTTTATGAACTCATAGCTGCCCCTCTCCTTGTCCTTAGAGGACAAGGAAACTCTCCCCTTATAAATAGGAGGAGAGGTACGACATAAAGGAGATGAATCAACCATATAGTATTTTGGCCAAGTTGAAACAAAAGAGGAGTAATTCGGCCAAAAAAAAAAGAGAGGATTTCGGCCAGCCCTTAAAAATAACCTAGGGCACACGGCCAAGAAAGAACATAAAAGAGAAAATATTTTTCTCTTAAACCCTAGTATGAAATACTCTTTCCTTCTCCTTTAAGGTTATCGAAAAATTACCGTGGATTGATTTTTAGAGAAAATACTTAATTATAAAAGGTGGAACTAGCACCCCATTAATTTTGAATGCTTTCTTATGGATACTTGAACTATGTGGATCATCAATAGAGGTAGAACACTTGAACGGCATTATCGAAGATCCGTGCTACAAAAGGTAATCCTTGACTTATAGCTTATTATTCATATATGTATGGTTAGTATATTCAATGGCTTGATCATGGGGCATTAGATGGAGGAAATTTTTTTATTTATTTCGTACCTCCATAGGATGCATGATCCTTTAAGAAAACATCAAAAATTTTCAAATAGTAAGGATGTGCTAATTTTCCTACGATACTCAAATCGGATAGCATCAAATATGCAAGAAAGTCATGAATAATCCACATCGGTGCGACTCTCAATATAAAATTCTACTTATGAAAGACATTTTACGTCACCACAACCACTTCCCATAACTAAATAAACTTAATAATGAAAGGCTGCAAGTAAACGTCCAACTTAAGCTTTGTCCGTTAGACTTGGAACAATCAATGTTAGGAACATATATTCTTTCTTTATACACATCCATGGTGATAAATTATAAGGGATAACAATTATCTATCATGAAGAATATTAGGCCCTAGATTGACCAAATGGTTGAAACCTATCGAGTGCAAACTCCTAATCTAGCATTCCTCCTTTTAGCTACAAAAGGAATATAAATATGATCAAAACTCCAACATAAATAGAGTTAAAGGGATGATGCATTAATCCTGCATCCTCAACCTCATGCTCTATATGCCATGTCATATGCTCGGCTATGGCATTCGATGGAAACAATCTCCGTAATCGTGGGATGAGCGAAAAGTAGTATCTTTTTCAATTACAACAAGTTTTTCTTTTATCAATTCTCGACAAAGACTTTGATATCAAGGATTTTCACAAAGCTTGTATTTTTCTAATTCACTATCTTGACCTCAATAGATCATGCAACCTTTCTCACAATAAAGTAACTTTTCCACTAATAAACTCATCCCTTAACTAGCTTTTTTGTTTCATAAAAATTATTTATCATAAAAGTATCAACAAACATCGATTCTTTTATCGACTCACATAACTAATCGTAATTTTTTTTAGAAAAATGATACTTCGATTTTAGATTCCGCAATCGAGCAATAGTTGACAATTACGAGTGATTATCACAACAAATCCAAATCACCCTATTGGATGCATCTAACATATTATAAAAGGCCTAAGCACTAGAATTTAGCACCTTCTCATCTATTCTAGACGAATCAAAGGATGGACTAGCTACATCCATCACCATTGTTTGATATGGATTTTGAGGTTCACTAACTACCTTCGCCTACATTATAATTTATAGTAACTAAATCACTCCTAGAACTATAAGATGCCATGATTGCCTCAAATTCTTCATGATGTATCCAATCATAATATCCTAGTACAAAACCCTTATGCCACAAATGGTATTTAACCATTTCAACCCCCTTAAAATTTTTATTTCGACACTTACCGTGATTACAAGAACACCTTATTTTCATTTTTTCCACATTCCGGATGATTTATAGAAAATACAATAAACTCATCCAACCTTATGGACAAACTCATCATTCAATAACCCATCAACTAACTTAATATACATCCATTGCCATTTGGATCTCATTTTGTTAAATGTCTATAAAAATTACACAACACATGCAAATAATTCTTTATCAACATTCATATAACTAAATTAGATGTTTCTTAATTTTTAAATTACTTAATTAATAATTTTTTTAAATATCCGATAAAATTTTGACGAGTCTCTCTTGTAAATTGGATATTTCCTAAATAACAAATAATCCAAATAATCATGAAAATATTATGCACACCAAGATCAACAATTATCTCGGATACTCCATTGAAATTAAATCTCAAAATCATCCTTCCGACTCCATCTTAAAGTATTGAACCAATCTTATTTCTCCCTAATTCTTGAGGGTCTTAAACCCCTCAAGTTCAATATGCTACGATGTATCTCAAGCACACTTCAACAATCCTAAATTAAATAATTAAAGTATATAACTCTAATTATAAGCAAAATTGAAATAAATTTATTTTTCTAGCTTTTCTATGGCCTAGGCAAAGTTTGTCTAGTCCCGAAGTCGTTTCAAGTTTCGAACCGTCTAAATTATTAATGGGATAATTCAGCCTCTAGCCTTATACACGAGGAGGTAAGGGAAGGTTATTCTACTATTTTCTATGCATAGCATGAGTTCCAATTCAAATTAGAGTATGAAAGAATATCGGTAGACTTTCGTCATATTTGCCTCCGGATCTCTCAATTTAAATCATAATAGAGTTTTAGCTCGAGTCCGGAGCTTTTGGAGATTTTCTTATGGTGTGTGCAACAATTCGAAGTAAATATCAATCTCGGTTCAAAATTAAATATGTACATGAATGCAAGAAAAATAAATCACATAAAATTAAATATTTTTTTCAAAATATTTTCTAATATTTTTTTGTTATCTTTAATAAAATTTAATCCTTTACCTAATTATTTTAATACTAATTTCAATTAACAATAATAATCAATATTAACATACTTATTCATTTAAAACATTATTAATCAAATTAACTAATTAACTGTAATTTAAATTCATTTTAATTTTAAAAATTCATGCTAATTAAATTAACCAAATTAATCAACTCGTTTGTAATTTATATTAAACCTAATTTAAAATAAGAAGTCCATATTAACACTAATTTATTAGGATTAATTATTTTAATTAATATAAAAATCCTAAAAACTAACATAATTATTATAAACCTAATTTAAATAAACCTAATTAATCAATTAACAACTAATATAAATTTACCCTAATTAACCCTAAATTTAACTGAATTAACCCTAATTTAATCCTAATTAACCCAAATTAGAGTCCAATTTAACTTATAAAAATTCACCCTAATTAAATTAACCTAATTAATGAACTCATAACTAATTTACATAACACCTAATTAAAAATAACATTACTATAATAACACTAATTTATTAGGATTAATTATTTTAATTAACATAAAAATTCTAAAAATTAACATAATTATTATAAACCTAATTAATTAACTAAAAACTAATTAAAATTAATCCTAATTTACCTTATATTTAACCTAATTAACCTAAATTTAACATTAATAAACCCAAATTTAAATTTAATTTAACTTAAAAAAATCACCCTAATTAAATTAACCTAATTAATCAACTCATAACTAATTTATATTACACCAAATTGAAAAATAACCTAACTAGATTAATATAATTAATTTGGATTAATTGTTTTAATTAACATAAATATAACAAAAATAACAAAAACAACAAATTAACTAATTAGTCAAAACTAACCTAACAATTAATACAAATAGGTAATGTAATTGAAAAAAAAAGCAGAGAGAGAACTAACAATGGGGGAGGAAAACCGATGGATTAAATGGGTGAAAAACCTAGTTTTTGGAGAGAGAAGAGCGTCACGACGGTTGGATGAGGCGAGGGAGGAAATTGTGTTGCCTTGGGTGGTCAAATTACGTTTGGGCAATCTCCGGCTATAAGAGGAGGAGATGGACGAGAGAGAAAAGAAAGATGGAAAAGAAGAGAGCTTTTGCCAATTTAGGGACTCAATTTTAGCGATGGACATGATTTCGTCACTAATCCCTTGCTAAATAGTGAGAAAATTAAGTGTCCGTCACTAATTATTTGATGAATCGGTCATTTCATTTTCCGATGTTTTCAAAAAAATGGCAAAATTATAAGTTAGCAACGAAAAAAAAATTCCGTTGTGATTTCGTTTCTTTTTAGCGATGATTTTTATTTTTTGTCATTAATTCTTTTATTTTATTTTTAAAATCTTTTCATAAATTGGGTATGGGTACATATTAGCGAAAAAAATTAAATTCACTCGCTAATCCATCGAAATTAGAAACATAAAGTAAATTCCATCTTTAAAGCCATCATTTTATTTTCTCTAGAATTTTCAGTTTAATCAAATAGTTTTTTAGCTAATTTGAATTCACTCGCTAATTTTCATTTCTAAACCATCTTCATTCCATTGCTACTTTCATAGGGTTGCAAATTAGTGATAAAAAATTAATTCGATACGAATATTCCATCGCTATGAGTCTCAAATCGTATAAAATTAGTTTTTCACTATTACATTGTAAATTCGTCACAAAATAGAGATGGAATATGTTCCATTGCTAATTTCCATCGCTAAATGATAGATTTCTTATAGTGGATGGATTTTTTCAATTGCAAATCCATCGCTAAATGCTTTTAGCAATGGATTTGCCCTTAATAGCGATGGATTTGTCCGTCGCTAAATGGTGATTTTCTTATAGTGTTGGTGATGGACAAAAGACATGTTTGTACGTGGTTTGATAAATGGTTGGGGCATGTTCCATTAAAGCATTATGTGGCTAACTTTGATATAGAGAAGAGGGAGTTCTTAGTTACGGATATTATCTCAAAATCTAAAAATTAGGATACATCACATCTTTATATTTCTCTACCTACACATATTCATGTGTTTTTATTAGCTACCCCTCTTATTAGAGTCTTCTCTTTAACGGATAGATTAGCTTGAGAATAAAACAGTTCAAGGTGTTATATTGTTATGTCCGGTTATGAGTTTATTACTTGGATTTCTTACCCAACGGAGTTGAACATCAAATGGAAGAGCATTTAGAGTCTAAAATTAGCACAAAAGCATCGTTTTCTCTTATGGCAACTGCAAGTGGCAACATCCCCCACTAATGCTTTTCGTTTTCATAGGAGAATGTCCACTTCCCCTATTTGCCAAAGATGGGGCGTTGCTCAAGAAATAGTGATACATATTCTTCGGGATTGTGTTTAGGCTTAGAATATTTGGCGACGAACTACATTACATAAATATGTCCACTAATTTCTTCTTGATTTCATGGGAGGACTCGGTTCTATGGCAATGCCTTCGCTCTTCTACTCCTTGGCACCAATGCCGGTTCTTTGTCTTTAAATGCTGGATTATTTAGTGTGCACATGATAAAAAAATTATTCAAGGTACTCTACTCCCATTCGAACGTTAGGTAAGGCTAATTCACTCTTTGGCTCATAATTATGTTTTAGCCTTTGCATCTTCATCTCTTGCCCATCGACAACTCTCTTAGTGCTAGATTTATTAGTTAGCACCCTCCCAAGAGTTAGTTAAGTGTAATATCAATGGTAGTTTCATGAGCTCAATCGCCCATGCCGGTATTGGGGGTCTTATTCGAGACTACTATAGTTTATGGAAAATTGGTTTTTCAGGTTATCTTGGACACTCTTCTATTATGATGGCAAAGTTAGAAGTAGTTTGTTAGGATCTCATTCTTACTTAGGACTACGGCTTTCGAAACCGACTACCAAGAAGCGAGTTAATGCTATTTGTAATGGTGTTCTTCGGACTCTTCCCTACTATAACATTATCGTAGACATCCATTTTCTTTGTCAAAGATAGTTGTATGTATCCTTTAAACATACTTTGAGGGGAGTAATCGAGGCATTGACTCACTCGTATTGGTTTGTTGAATGATAGTCTTTTTTGAGTTTGGAATCATCCTCCACTAGGTATTAGAGACATTATGTCTAATGATGTTGTTGGTTTCTGTTTCTTAAGACCTTAGCTTTGCCTTCCTCCTCTCTTCCAAAAAAATCTAAGTTAAGATTCGGATAGTCAATCCTCTACTTTTATTTTGTTGTTATTTCTATCTTTTAACATAAATTCGATCCATATTAAATCTTTTACTATCAATTTTGATATATTATAAACCATTTATCTATCTTGATTACCTTGATTTGCAAGGTTCACTAACTAATGTCACATAACCCAAAGGAATGATTACATGCAATCATTCTATATTTATGGTTTAGATATTAAAAACAAATAGAAATATTAAAATTTAACTAAAATATAAATTAAATGGGAAAAAGGTTTAGGCATACGGAGCTCTCCTTGTTACACTAAAATATTACAAAAATATAAAGTTACTAATAT
Organism: Dovyalis caffra; assembly: GCA_963924115.1. Lineage (NCBI taxonomy): Eukaryota > Viridiplantae > Streptophyta > Magnoliopsida > Malpighiales > Salicaceae > Dovyalis > Dovyalis caffra. Next base: position 964,896 of record CAWUPB010000957.1, on the reverse strand, counting down.
AGGAAAAAGGATAAATATTAAGCTATTCATAACAAAAGAACAACCATCAAACACATTCTCTTAGAAGCTCTCCTCGAAGCTCAATAGTAGGTCAAATTTGACATCTCAATGAGGCTCTCATCTTAATGGTATGGAATATGTAACCTTGTCTCACTTGTTAGATATTTCATGCCAAGACTTTGCAACTCTAGCAAAGAATTCTCATAAAAAGAGTCGATCGATGGTCTACTAGGAGATAGAAATTCTTGAGATACAAATTTCTTGGAAGGTCGTTATTTTGGCTTAGCATAGATGTAGAAAAATGCTAGAGCAACAATAAAAATCATATTTTGTTGGAGAATTTCATTTCTTGGAGGTGATAGATATGGATCTAACACTTGACTCAAAGTCACAATGGAGGAGATGATGATGATCAATCCTCATCCTTTTCTCCTTGGATTTCTTCCTCCTCTCTCCTCTTCTAAATTTCTGCCTAAAGTGACTTTTTTCTCTCCTCCTTTACTTAATCTTGTAAACTGATTCTAAGGTAGGTTTAGGATGTTTCAAAGATGTCTAAGGTGGTTTGGAGTGTTGGTTTTGTGATTTTTCTCTTGGTTTTACTTATTCTCTCTTTGGTGTAACCTTAAACATCTAAAGTTTTTAACCTCTCTTTCATCTTCTTCTTCCATATTTATAGCCAAGGCTTTTCTTAAGATTAATCCAAATGTATCACACTTGATTTGATCATAAACCATGCCATTAATGACTTCTCTAGAATTTTCTTCTTCCTTATCTTTTCTTCTCTTTTTCCTTGATCTTTCTTTACACATTTTTCTCTTCTTTCTTCCTCCTTATGCCAACCTAACCAGCCCACTTTTCTCTTTCGAGCTTATTCTTGCGGGAATTAGTCTCCTAAAATCAATGGATTAGTCCCCTAAATTATCATAATTTTACACTTTAGTCCTTAAACTTTTAATTCTTACAATCTACCCCTCCAATTTCAGCCCAAAACCTCACAATTTTCTATAATCTAGCCCTTATTCAAGACCTTTTCAAGGGTAATTAAAGATCCTAAATTTTTTTAATCATTTCAATCAAGTACTCAAACTTTTAATTGTTTCAATTACGTCCCTACATTTTACAATTACGTCCCTAGGCCAAAACATAACCATATCAATTACTAGTACCAATCTATAATTCACTCTTCATTCATTCCATAATCTGTCTATTATAATAATAATTGTATCTAATTTATCCTTAGTACAAGTATATACTTATATTTCTTATTTTATTTAAATATCCATTTATTATTTAAGCAAAAACATCCTTACATAGTATTTACCTTTAAGCAATTGCTTCACCCCATTTGTTGCTGTCTAAACAACATCATTAACCATTTCTTTCAATCCGTACTATTCTTACTCAAACCCGCATCGCTAATGTTATAATCCTCTAATTCACCCTTTAATTAGTTCATTCATCTTCCATTTAATTCATTTACCCTCCATAATAATTATACTTGTATTGATTCATTCTTTATTCAAGCATAATTTGTCAATCCTTACTTTAAATAAATATTTATTTATTAATTAAATAAATTATTCTTACAAACATATTTACTTTTAATGAGGTTTTTAAGTCGTAGATATTTCATTCTTCCCTCCTTATAAAAATTCTTTCCTCAAAATTTACACATGATCACTAATATTTTTCAATTATCATCAATCATTTAACACAAATGGTTCCTAATAATTGATCATTAAACCTAATGTTCAAAACATCTATTCACGAATCCTTTAATTCTTTTTCATCTTTGTAGTGCAACATTCTTTTTTATCATTTTCGAAGAGTATGCATTAGATTATTCTCTTATGAGTCCTCTTTTTATAGCTCAATAGTATACATTAGATAATTTTCTTTACATACCATTTAGATTTTTCTCTTGACATGTTATCCTTAGAACATCTAGGGATAACCACCGGACCATCTCTCCTCTATACACTAATAGTATTCACCGGATCATTCTCTTAGCATATTCTCTTTCATTCGGCACACAGGGGTATTCATTAGATTATTCCCGTTACATGCCTTGCAAAGAGTTTTCATTATATCATTCTCTTTGTTAGCCTCTCCCTTGGATACCCCCACCATATACAAGATCTTGTGTGCTTTACTACATTTTCTCGTACAATTTTTCTTTCCTTAAACATAAATGCATTCTTTTCCTTAAACATGAATTCCTTTCTTTATACCTAAATCTATTCATTTACCTTACATAATAGTAATCATGCCAACTTTGCAAAGAGTATCCTATAGAACATTTTTTTTTAATTTATGTTGTCTTTTTGTTTTAAGAAATAAAAAAGAAAAAACTATGAAAAGATTGATGAGAAAATAAGAGATTTTATGAAATAAAAATAATATTATATTAAATATGGTCAATATGGATTAAAAGATTAAATAATATCTTTGAAACAAAGATGACTAATTAATTTGTATCTTAAAACTAGAGGGACTAATCTATAATTTACTCCAAAAATATTTCAATTTAGGAAAAGAAAAAAAAACGAGGGAGGGGGAAAAGATGGTTTAAATTTGCATGATTTCATAGTGCCTTTTATTTTTCATTAAAAGATTGGGAAATGGGTTTTTTTAAATAAAAAAATAGATAATGAAATTTGAGGAATATGTGTTCTTTTAATTTTTAATTTTTTATTTGTATTTATGAAATTTGTTCAATTAAGTACATTTATTATTTTTGTTACGGAATATTGACATGATAGTTAACTCTTCCTCAAGTGAACTTATATTGATATTATTTTAATATTTTTTATTTTTTAACGAAGTACTTGTATTTTATGATTTTTTTTTATTTTAGTATATGTACTATTTTTTTTAATTAAGTACTTGTAATTATAAAAATTTGATCAATCAAGTATTTTTATAAACTTGTTGGTACAAATTAGCTAACATGTCTATTATTCTCAATACAAGTGGGTCACCGTGTTTGAAACAACCATGATTATGCCATTTTTCAACATTTTTTCCATCAAGAAATTTTAAGAAATAAATTAAAAGGAAAAAAATTAATTAATTAATTAAGTGATTTTATATTGTCCTCACTCGTTAATTAGGTTTAATTTTATTCAAAAATAGAAGCTTAAAAAAACCCTAAAAATGAGTAACATAGATATAATTTCACCTAATTAATTAGTTAGTTAATTTTATTATTTTTTAAGTTTTTTGTTATTTAAAAAAATAGTATAAGTACTCAAATAGAATAAATAAATAAATAACTTCATCTATTTTTATATAATTTTACAAGTGTCCAATATATCCCTAAGTTTCTAATGTATCTATTACTCCATTTTTCATATATATATAAACAATTGTTTTTTAAACGGAGAAAGTATGTATCGAGTATAATAACTAATTCTCTAATAAGTCCTACTCGTTAAGTTTTTTTCATCCAAATTGATAGAATTATATATTTTATTTCACAAATACTCTTGAGTTATATAAGGATATAATATTCAAAATTGCTCAAAATTTTTTAGGAAACGAAAAAAAAAATCAAAATTACTCAACCATTAAAATTTTAAGAAATAATTTTTTATTTTTTTTCAAAATTAAAATAATATTCTTATATTGTTTAAGAACATTTTCAAAATAAATAAATAAATAAATATATATATATATATGTCAATTTATATGGAAAAATTAGACAACATGACATATTGGAGAATTGGTATTATACACCAACATAATAGACATAATTAAAAACATGGAAACATATAGAAGATTTGTCAAATTATATATAAGATTGTATTGAGTTATTTATGTCAAAAAATTTATGAAATGCTTTACTTCATATTTCCTTTATCCGTATCAATTTCTAAATTTCTAACACCTAGCCACTTTATTAAGAAATAACTCGCCATATCGATATATTTGTAATATAAACCAATTGAGGAATTTGATTGATCAAATATCATATATACAAAGTACTAAAAAAGATTTATGGCTCATGGGTCATATATATATATATATATATATATTGTGTAAACCATTCGTCTATCTTGATTAGCTTGATTTGCAAGGTTCACTAACTAATGTCACATAACCCAAAGGAATGATTGCATGAATTCATTCTATATTTATGGTTTAGATATTAAAAACAAATAAAAATATTGAAAGTTAACAAAAATACAAATTAAATGGAAAAAGGTTTATGCATACGAATTTTCCTTGTTACACCAAAACATTACAAAAATATATAGTTCACTAATGTAGGAAAAAAGGACAAATATTTAGCTTTTCATAAAAGAAGAACAACCATCAAACACGCTTTCTTAGAACCTCTCCTTGAAGTTCAACGAGTAGGTCAAATTTGACACCTCAATGAGGCTCTCATCTTGATGATATGGCATATGTGATCGTGTCTCACTTGTTAGATATTGCATGCCAAGACTTTGCAACTCTAGCAAAGAAATCTCATAAAAAGAACCGACCGATGAAGCTCTATCGGGAGATAGAAATTCTTGAGACACAAATTTCATGGAAGGTCGTGATTTTGGCTTAGCATAGATGCGGGAAAATGCTAGAGCAACAATAACAATTATATTTTGTTGGAGAATTTCATTTCTTGGAGGTGATAGACGTGGATCTAACACTTGACTCAAAGTTATACCCGAAGCGAGATGATGATAATAGATCTCCTGGATGCTTTCCCATCAATGTTTCCAATGCCACAACTCCAAAACTATAAACATCACATTTTCTAGTCACCTCCATAGTATAAGCAAATTCCGCCCATCAACAAAATGAGATAGAATTAATACAAGATTATCTACATAAGCTGAATCGTGTAAAGACCTTACAACAATTACCATTTACTGCATAAATTTCATACATTATTGCATAAGTGAAGTTTTGAAGTTATATACACTTGCTAAGTTGGATGAAATAAAACAAGATAATAGAGAAATGGTTATTGTCGTTCACCTGTTTAGTACACATTTGATTAGAGACAACTAGATAATGGGTCTCATTAGATAATTAATGTGTCTCATAGCCCTTTTAAAACTTTATGCTCGTTAATTATAAGTTAAGTTGCTCTAGAAAGATGATTTTCTTTTCCAATTGGCCTCCCCAAAATCACAAAAATAACTCGGATAAAAAGGTTGTTTTTTCTAACTTTTGTGATTAGCAATCATTTTTTTTTTTTTTTTACTTTTTATAGGCTATTTGCTTTTATCTAGTCATCTAATTAGTTTATTGCTTCGTCATTACGTGTAATCGATCTAGGAGTGGTGCACACAATATAATAAGAAGAAATATTTAAACTCGGGGCAATATATCCATAAGTTCCTGCGAGAACCGTATTGTTGGATGAATCGGGAAGAAGAAGTCTAGCCACACCAAAATCAGCAACAAAAGCCTTCAATTCCGAATTCAACGGAACATTGTTGCTTGATATGTCTCGATGAACAATTGGTGGAGAGCAATCATGATGCAAGTAAGATATCGCATGAGCAATGTCTTTGATGATGTTCACTCTTTTCATCCAATTCGGTTCCACGACTTCGGCATCATTTCTCAAGGCACAAAACAAGCTTCCCTTTCCATGTATTCGTAGATGAGAAACATGCATCGTTGGTGCAAACGGAATCCGAAAAGCTTTACGATGCTCCCGTGTCGTATTTGCGTGAGCGAGTTTCACCTCATTCTTGAAACTCTTGTCAAAACAGGTATCCTCGGCCTCTCGACGATGAAGTTTCTTCAAGGCAACTACTCTTCCGCTTGGAAGTTGTGCTCTGTAGACACTCCCATAACCACCGGATCCAATACAATATCTAATGTCAAAGTCCTCTGTCGCTACAATGATGTCTTCAAATGCAATTTTCCCGTCATAATTCCATACGGAAAATAAGTCTCCATTCTTCATCGTGGTTGACTCAAATTTGATAGCTTTGCCCTTACGTTGAGACGACAAATAACATCCAAGGAATAAGAGAAAAAGGGAAATAGTGATAGTGACGGTAATGGGAAGAAATATTTTGAGAGAATGGATATTTTTGCTGTGTTTTGGATGTAAGAATGGAGTACTTAGAGGCGAACAACTTGAGAAATTAAGTTGCGGATTTATGTTGCCTTCAAATGCGGTAAATGACGGGTTTCGGGATCATGTATGCTTTGATCATTTAAAGAAGGACAAGTTACTTGGAAAGCTGAAGGTGTATGAAGGCCAGTCAATCCGAACGAAGCCCGATAGATTATTGTAACTAAAATTGACAAACCGTAACGACAAGTTATATAGTTGAGAAGGTATCTCCGCACTTAAGTTGTTGCTAGAAAGGTCTAAAAAACTCAAATTGGATAAACAATCCAATGTGGAAGGAATAGGACCAACAAGATTATTGTAATCGAGATCTAACTTTTCAAGCATTGTCAAATTTCTTATTTCTAAAGGGATGGATCCATTGATTCCGTTGTGAGGAAGACGTAAAGACCTCAACTTGACTAAACTACCTAATGTTTGAGGAATTAGACCGACAAGGTTATTGTAACTAAGATCTAACTCTTCAAGCTTCCCTAAATGACCTATTTCCAAAGGAATTGAATCAACAAGGTTATTATGATTGAGATCTAACTTTTTAAGCTTCCCCAAATTTCCTATTTCTAAAGAAATCGAACCAACAAGGAAATTAAAATTGAGAACTAACTCTTCAAGCATTGTCAATTTTCCTAATTCGAAGGAATGGATCCCTTGATTTGGTTATAACCGAGGTTTAGAAAACTCAAACTCGGATAAAAGAATCAATGTAGAAGGAATAGGACCAACAAGGTTATTGTGATCGAGATCTAACCATTCAAGCTTTCGTAAATTTCCTATTTCTAAAGGAATCGAACCAACAAGGTTATTCTCACCGAGATCTAACCCTTCAAGCTTCCCCAAATTTCCTATTTCCAAAGGAATTGAACCAACAAGGTTATTATTACCGAGACCTAGCTCTTCAAGCATTGTCAAATTTCCTATTTACGAAGGGATGGATCCCTTGATTTGGTTATAACCGAGGTTTAGAAAACTCAAACTGGATAAAAGAATCAATGTAGAAGGAATAGGACCAACAAGGTTATTCTTTCGAGATCTAACCTTTCAAGCTTTCCCAAATTTCCTATTTCTAAAGGAATAGAACCAATAAGGTTATTCTCACCGAGATCTAATCCTTCAAGCATTATCAAATTTTCTATTTCGAAGGGATGGATTCATTGATTCCGTTGTCATAAAGATTTAAAAACCTCAATTTAACTAAACCACCCATTGTTTGAGGGATTGGACCGGTAAGTGCATTATAACCAAGGTTCAAACTCTCTAGATTTTTCATATTTCCTATTTCTCTAGGGATGCCACCTTCAAGATAATTGGAATCCATGACCAAGTGCGTCGATCGCTCAAATTACAAAGTGTTGAAGGGATGGTGCCGAAAAGGCCATTGTGGGATATGTTCAAAACAACAAGATTTTTAAGATTGCCTAATTTTGGAGGGATAGAACTGGACATAGAATTGTAACAAATGTCAAGTTTCACTAATCGGCTAAGATTCGCAAGTGAAGATGAAGGTAACTCACCTGCTAGACCATTCAAGGACGAGGTTGAGATACCCGAGTTTTGAAAGGACAGAAATTTGAGGTGGGATGCCTCCACCGAGCTCATGGTTGGCCGGGTCGAGATGAACAAGGTTTGAGAAGCAAGAAAAGTTCATATTCCCAAACTTAGTTCTCACCTTGAGGAACTTTGAAGGTGGAGAAATCCCAATGATGCTTCCAGCCTCATTACAAACTATACCAGGCCACCTGCAATGATCTGAAGGGAGATTGCTGCAGTTACTCCACCATCCACTCTCAAGCAAAGCCTTGCCTTCTGATGCTAGCAAGGCTGAGTCAAGTGGAACCACAATACGTGACAAGAGAAATGTGATGCCTATAGTTGCAAGAAGTTGCGACTGATAATAGAGGGACACCATGCTTGTGTTTAATGCTTGATTTCAATGAAAAATGCTAAATTTAAAGGTGCATGGGTTTCTCATTCTCTAATTCCAAGGCAACTTCCTCTGGTCTTTCTTGTTCACTGCCACACTTAATTTCCAAACCAACGCTGATGATGTATGGGTCCACGCGGGATTCCGTTTTCTAACCCAATTAAAGCGTCTATAAAAGGACATTAATTCTATCCGGTCCTCCACCTCTCTTTTTCCACAAAGAAGAAAAGTTTCACCAATAATATTATATCAACAGCATATGGAAATTAAGAAGAAAATCAGTTTATGTATCCTCCTCCTTTCATGGAAAGAGATCCTCTTGCAATGTCTAATTGGAAATGTGAACTTTTTTTTGTAGTCGAGTCAAGATTGTCAGTATTGGAAGACCAGAAAATTTTTGGCCTTGAACTTGCACGAGCACATGGATTCAAGACCTGGAAAAATATCCAACACGCACCGTTTCAGATATATTTGATCAACTGACTAAAAATTCCCCCTGTTCAATCTTTGATCACGCTGAAGATAGTTGTTAGCGGTAACATTTTACCAAGAAGATGATATATTGAGATGGTTCAGATAAACAAATTACAGTGTCTGTAAGTACTCAATTTTTCACTGTCTGTGGATTTGTAATATTTTAGAGGAACAATAGATCATGCTTGGTAATGGTATATTGATACATGCCTTTGCTTCAACAAGGATAAGAGGTCTAGTTTCTATCTTTATACGGCCAACAATTGCAGTTCGCAGCTGCCCTTTCTGATCAACCACCACAACTTCCTTACCTGCTTTTAGCTCTGAAAGATAGCTAGTCCTTCCACCTGGAATTGAGACATATGCATGTACTGGTCCCTGCACATTTCCATCAGATAACTTGGTAAAATAGAGTCACATATATTACAGAACAAATGAACCAGAAAATACTCCAAATAGAACTCCCAGTACTTGAACATCAGAACAATCAACCTATTTTCTTGCTTAAATCATATGAAAGAGCAACACGATACAAGCAGAAATTTCATTAGAACTTCATAGTTTGCGATATTGTATCTCATTTGAATAATTCCACAAAGCAAATTTATGTAAGTGTTTCCCACAAATTCATCATTATTCAGTAGATTTGCAGTCCAATTTTTTTCTATGCAAGAATTAGGACTTCATGGTTACTTCGGACCTATATAGACCACCTCATATGATGATATTTTGATGAAGGAAATTGAGCATCTGAGTTTTATATTGTCAATTTAGAGGTCGATTGCCTGATGTTGATTGAAGAAGATCTCTAACCCTTCTGTGTTTTATCCTGCCTGTAGTTTCAAGGATTTCCTAGTGGATTTCAAAGACTGATTTATCATTCTCTTACTACTTCGCACCCATTCTACATCAATAGCATATGATTCTTGATCCATTTCCACCTTCATAAGTACAAATGTCTTCATATGGAAATCATCTTACTAAAACAACACGTGTATGGGAGAAATTATTCTGACAAACTTCAAAATTATGAGAGAGAAAATATCTCCAACCAAAATAAGAAAAATAAATAAATAAGGAAATGCAAAACGTTATTTAAAATCCAAAAGTGGCGCTCAGAAAATCAATCAATTATCAAAATGACTTTGGAGTTGAGAGGTTGATGTATTTAAGAAATTTCAATCCTTTTGTTCATGCTGCATGAACTCCCTCAATGAAACCTAATATCTTAATTAGTTACTATATGGAAAAAAGAAAAAGAAAAAGGGGAATTTTAATTTGTTTCTCTTTGTTTTGTTAGGGACCCAAAGGCCAAAAAGAGACAAATATCAACTTTGAATAGTAGGGATGGATTTTTTGTGGTTCATTTTGGTTTTATGTGGGCTATGCCTTAGTGCTTGGCTGATTTAACAATATCATAGTACTAATCAATAATAATCATTGGTTTAGTAACAACAACAATTGAATGATATTTGGAGATTTTTTTTTTTTTTTTTTTGGAAAAATGAATTAACGACTCTCTACATGTAAGTTTATATTCGGAAATTCCGAAACATATTTAGAAGAATTAACACAATTTATCTTTAATTTTTTGGGTCTAAAATGTTCGAAATTTGTCTTTAAATATAGGGCCATTTATGATTTTGTCAAACATTTTCATTCAAAATGATAAAAAAAAAGTCCTCATGAATTATTTAAAAAACAAGTACAGAAAAAAAAAAAAAGAGGAATTATAACACCATTTGACTTTTCTTCGGATTCATTAATTTTTCGATAAATTTGGACGAGTTGGGTTTGTACGCACACATATATACATTAGAAGGGTAGAATGAATTATGATCTAAAAAACAAGAATTAATTGAAAACAATTAGACCAATAATCACAAATTAATAACTTAGCCTAAAATATAAGGTAAATATACAAATCTGTACTTAATAAATAAATTAAATACTTAAAAAATAGAACATGTAGATCATATAACTTTTAGTGCATTTTAGTAAAAGATACTTTTGGCAAAAAAAATAAAATAAAATAAAATAAAATAATCTATAATTGAAACTTTGATTGAAAAAATAGATTGAACATTTTACAATTCTTCAGAAACAAATGAGATATAATTGCAAATTTAAAAATAGATGAGAGACTTTGAGTATTATATAAAAACAAAAATAGATATACTTACTCTAAAAAATAAATACAAATCAAAACAATTTACCTACTTTCAAATTAAAATCCTGAACTTTATATTAAAACCAGCTGGAAAAGTGTCAAAGAAGAAATAAAGTTTAGCATGCCTTCTGGTTATTTTATTTTATTTATGGGTTAGCTGAAGACTAGAGGTACCATTATATCTATGTCTCAGGGATTTGCTGCGGATATGTTGGGCCTGAAATAGCTAACCAAATCGGACAGCTAAAAAAAGTTACCATGCTTAGCTCCAAGATTAGCAAAAGTTCTGGGGTTTGGGGCAGTATATATAAAAACTCTCACACAAACATATTTCTTGGTCTTTTAGTTTTAGGTAATTCAGAAAGATCATCTAATACATAAAAACTCTTGGTCCATGATTGAAAAAAAAAAAAAAAAAAAGAAAAAAAGAAAAAGAGCAAGAAACTACGGCACCGAGATGTATGTATCATCCAAAGGGATACAACTACCCTTCGCTCTAAACATTTATACATGCATTAGGAGAAACAATCGAACAAGTTGAAAGATTATGAATAAGGAATTAACAAGTTAAACTAAAATTTGAAATGGTAAAAAAGCCAGATCAACTAATTTCATTTTCAAATGTTTTCTGAATCAGATTATTTGAATTGCATTGTTGTCATGCTTAATGCAACAATTTAAGGACCCAGACTGAAATTACAGTGAATGCCAAAATTTTCAAAAAGAAAACAGTCATCAAGATACTGTTTCCAGCACGAGAAGCAACTCACCACATTAACACAGAAAGGCCTGCTTGCAATGTAATTTGACTCCAAGCACTCTGAGTGAACAAGGAATAGTCCTCTAGCAAAGGAACCAACCTGTGACGGCATATTCATGCTATCATAATCGATAATATGTAACAAGCTCAAGGAAAAAAAGATGGGATGCAAAGGATCCTACATGACGAACTAGAATGGTACCAGAAGTCCTTCACCAGGTTTCATGAGGCTACAGAGATCCACACAAACTCGATCACCCATTTCGGCTACTTGAGCTCTAGTTACAATGGCTTTGGTCAAGCTCAACAGATTGTTTGCTTCATTCCTTATGTTAAAATAGTCCTGATAATATTAACCAGTATAAGAAGCAATCTTTACTGCTTATGAATCAAGGAGCCCCATCCTGAAATAGAATTACCTCTAACTTAAGAACAGCTTCAACATCTTCAACTTTTAGAACAACTCCACCTAAACCATGCCCCAACGCCTACAAATACAAGAACATGAGTATCATAAGACACACCGATACAATTAAGGACACAGCCATAAAACAATAATTTAAACAATAAATCAAGCATGCAAATTCCATTCTGTTCCTTGATCAAAGAGTATATTCAACAGATACCTCAAGGTAGATTTGTGCTTCAGAATGAGTTTTTGAGATGGCAAACACTGTCTTTCAACTACCTTGAAATTCTGCAACAATATTCTCTGCAGGTATTATCTGTAAGACATAATTACAATTATGACATAAACGTTAAAACTAATTCAATCCAAGAGATAAATTTTCAAAATATTCTAACACATTAATTCTTAGAAGCTAGTGAATCACTTGAAAATCGAAGCAAGAGATGTTCATGGAATAGAGGCAACATCCAGCAGATTTAATTGTTTGCAATTTAAAGCATGTTCACGTGATTCTTATAAAAGGAATGGATCACTAGAAAATGTAAGCAAGAAACATCCAGGAGATTTTATTTTTGAAGTTTGAAGCAATTTTTAGTTGTTAAATGTATTTGTTAATAGAGTAAGAGCTAGAAATGATAGTATCCACATCATTACATTGTGCTCGAGGGAGACGTACTTGCAAAAAAAATTGCAGTTCTCCTCCACTGGATAAGCACAGTGTTCTCTCAATAAAACAAGCAAGTTCAGAACAATAAAGGATGGTTATTGACTTATTGGTTGGTAAACTTGTGAAGCAGAAAATATTGATTGTATTGCCGTACCTCCACTGGTATTACAACTTATATATATATAGCTACATATAGCATCTAAACTAGAAAATTACAAACTAGAAAATTAAAGATATAAATCATCCTAAACTCCTTGATTAGAGTCCTAAATTTCTATATTTACATTCTACAATACACCCGAATATTCTAAATAAAATATTTCCTATTCTAAAACTCCCCCTCATGTTAGCTTGTAAATGTCTCCCATTGTCAGCTTGCTTACCGGAAAATCAAATTGTTTTTTCGGTAAACCTTTGGTGAGTATATCAGCCACTTGCTGGAGAAGTAGGAATATATGGAATGCAAATTAGCCCGAGCTTCAAGTTTCTCATTGATAAAGTGCCCATCAACTTCGGTATGTTTAGTCCGATCATGAAGGACCATATTATGAGCAATTGAAATGGTAGCTTTCTTATCACAATAAATTTTCATAGGAAGTGATGCGGGAAGCTTCAAATCTTCAAGCAATTTCTTAATCCACATAGCTTCACAAATCCCTTGTGCAAGGGATCTAAATTCGTTCAACGACTACTTCGTGCCACAACATTTTGCTTCATACTTCTCCAAGTAACTAAATTGCCTCCAACAAATATACAATATCCGGATGTTGATCGCACTGTCCGTCACACTACCGGCCAAGTCGGCATTAGTACGGACTTCCACCCGAAAGTGATCACGTTTTTTAAATATTAAACCCTTTCCTGGAGTCCCTTTTAGGTACTTTAGTATCCTATAGTCGGCTTCAAAATGCTCACGGCTCGGTGCATGCATGAATTGGCTTATCATGCTTATCGCAAATGCTATATCGGGGCAAGTGTGTGACGGATATATAAGTCCGCCCACCAAGCGCTGAAATTTCTCCTTTTCAATCACATCTTCAATTTCGGTAGGATTTGGTTTGAGATTTACCTCAATTGGAATCTCGAGCAACCTTGCAACCTAGAAGATCGATTTCATTAAGTAAATCAAGGACATATTTCCTTTGATTTACAAAGATTCCTTCACACGATCTTGCAAATTCCATGCCAAGAAAATATTTCAATGTTCCCGTGTCTTTAATCTCAAAGTCTTTAGCTAGTCTCTTTTTTAATCTTGCTAATTCATCAAGATCATCACCCGTTAGTATCATGTCATCAACATATATAATGAGGATTGTTATTTTTCCTTTATCGGTGTGTTTATAAAAAAGAGTATGATCTCGCTTCACTTTGATGATACCCATATCCTTTTAAAGTCTTCCCAAACCGTTCAAACCATGCCCTTGGAGACTGTTTGAGGCCATACAATGACTTCTTAAGTTTACAAACTTTGTTTTGACCAACAAACTCTTCAAAACCAGGAGGTGGACTCATAAAGGCTTCCTCTTCCAAATCACCATTCGGAAAAGCATTTTTCACATCTAGTTGGTATAAGACTCAATTGAAATGAACTGCAAGACATAATAAAACACGTATAGGGTTAATTTTAGCTACTTGGGGCAAAGGTTTCCCGATAAACAACACCATATGTTTGAGTAAATCCCTTAGCCACAAGTCTAGCCTTGTATCTCTCTACACTACCATTTGTCTTGCATTTTACGATAAATACCCATTTACACCTAACTATTTTCCGACCTCTAGGTAGCTCTACAATTTACCATGTTCCATTTTTCTTTAACGTATTTATTTCCTCCATCACAATTGTTCTCCAATTTGGATCATCAAGTGCTTCCGAATATTTCTTAGAACAAATGAGGTTAGATATTTTTAAAGTAAATGCCCTATGGTTTTGAGAGAGACGGTCATAAGATAGATATTTTACAATTGGATGATTAGTGCAAGAACGAGTTTTTTTTCTAAGTGCAATAGAAACATCAAGATCATAATATTTATGAGAAACAACATTGGGTAAAACGGGAGATGAAATAGGAGGATTAGTATTTTGAGAAGTGTTTTGAGTATATGAATTCGAGGTAATGGATTGACTAGGTGCTTGAAGGAACGATAGGTTCTTTACCCTTTTGATGTTTCTTTCTCATTGCGTAAACAATGACATCGAGTTCATGATCCTTAGGATTATTTTACGGTATTTCTCTCCCCGTCAAAGATTCAACAATGTACGGCAAAACAATTTCTTATCGGTAGAAATTGCTTTGTCATTTTCGAAAACACTAGGTGTAGAGGCCACTTGTTTGAGGTAAAGTAGTAAAAATAGGTATGTTGTCCCAACTATTTTCTTCCTCTAAACTCTCCTCCGAAGAAAATTCATTTGAAAATAAGGCTGATTTTCAAGAAGTAAAACATCCATAGTAACTAGGATTTTTTGGGTCTTTGGTTGAAAACACTTTTACCCTTTTTGATTTGACGCATAGCCAATAAAACCATATTTTTCAGCTCTTGGATCAAGCTTGGACCGATCCTTATTAGGTAAATGAACATAAGCTATGCACCCAAATATTTTAAGGGGTAAATTGGATGAAATTCGATTTTTAGGAAAGAATTTTTTAAAGCACTCAAGAGGATAATGAATTTAAGTACACGAGTAGGCATTACGGTTATCAAATATGTTGCCGTTAAATCGCTTCTCCCATAGATACCTATGGATATGCATAGAAAACATAAGAGATCGGGCAACTTTCAATAAGTGTCAATTTTTTCGCTCGGCTATACCATTTCGTTGAGGTGTATCAACATAAGTGGATTGATGATGAATGCCTTTATCTTTAAAAAAATTCTAAGAATTTCATTGAAATACTCGGTACCATTATCGGTATGAAAAATACCAATTTTAGTTTGAAATTGAGTTTCAATCATGTTATAAAAATTTTGAAATACTGTCTTAACTTCGATTTATCAGCTAGTAAATATACTTAACACAACTCGGTATGATCGGCAACAAAGGTTACAAACCATTTTTTGCTCGAATAAGTAGGAATCCATAAAGGACTCTATACATCACTATGAATTAAATAAAATGGTCGTGAAGGTTGATAATGTTTTGAAAGATAAATATTTTTATGGCTTTTTGACAAAATGCAATGTTTACGAGTGAAAAAGAGGACTATCTAGGCCTTTAAATAAGGTAGGAAACAATTTTTTAAGATAAAGAAAATTAGGATGCCCTAGTCTATAGTGCCGGAGCATTATTTTATCTTTAACGGGGATAGAACCGATACTACTTAGTCATTGAGGTCTTTTATCCTTAGAGACTTGATCTTTAAAATAGTAAAGATCATCGATTAGGAATTACTAAATATGTGGCTATAGGGGCGCATTCAATTGTCAAAAAAAAGGATTTAGTTGAGTATCAAGGAGTCAAAAAATTTCAAGTAAAATACCAAATGAAAGTAGATCGCTTTTTTTTCATTCCCAAAGAAGTGTATATTTTACCCGAATCTTGTTCCCTAATGGTACGGAACAATAGTATCGTTGGCGTTTTAGCATTGCTAATCTTTTTTCTCGAATTCGATCCCGAAACACACAATAGGAATTAAAGAAAGTGACACTACAATTAGAATCTTTTGATAATTTGTCGACGTACGGAAGATTACAAGCAAGTTTTGGTACATACATAACATATTTAAGGGATAAAGTATCCGGCAAAATAATTGAACCTTTGCGAATAATAGATGAGTAGGACCCATCTCGCTATACAAATTTTTTCATGACCCGAACAAGGAACATAAGTATGAAATAAATTTAAAAAACTTGTCATATGGTCGGATGCTTCAAAATCAATGATCCATGGAGCGGATTGTGATAAAGAGTAACACACTAAGACATTTAAATCACTTCCTATTTGTGCCAAAGAAGCATTAAGAATACCGGATAATCTAGAATTGGATTTGAGCATGAAGTTCTCTACATGCCAAACTCGGATAAACCGGATCATCCAAGTTTGGCTCCTTTTTCTCACCATTGGAATACCTAATCTTTCCCCCGTCGCGAGATGTACATGTGCACGGATTGAGACCAAGCATAAGAAATTGTCTTCCTTCGGTTTAATAATGGTAATCCGAACCGAAAGAAAAATCTAAAGTAAGTCATGAGAATTCTTTGTCTTATTGATGGAATCTTTGGTTTTGTAAGAGGTAAATGGATGAACAAGAGTGGGTGTAGAATCCGATGTAATTTTAGACATGGTCGTGAGGAAGAAAATAAATTAGAGTGGTTCATGGCTAGGGTTTTTTGTTTAGAGATAAAATAGACTAGCTCGATACCATGTGAATTGATATGAAGCAAGAAATATTGATTGCATTGTCGTACCTCTCCGGTGTTATAACTTACATATATATAGCTACATATAGCATCTAAATTAGGAAACTAAAGATGTAAATCTTCCTAAACTCCTTAATTAGAGCCTTAAATTCCTATATATACATCATACAATACACCTAGAATATTCTAAATACAATATTTCCTATTCTAACAAAAATCCTACCGATAACGCATTCTTCCAATAAGGAGAAATCAAACATCCATAGTTACCAATCCAATATATCAATAATAACATTCTCGACTCGCCCATTATCCGGTCGAAGCTCCTACAATTCTTAGGGAGTTGAAACCTCAAAAATATTGGCAACCCTTTTGTTATCGCCATCCAAAACTTCTCCTTCCTCAATAAATAGAGGATATATGAAGGCGATTGCTTGTACACACCATAACCAAACTTCAAAATGAAAAAATTTCATCATGCTATTTGCTTCATTTATTGATCATCTCTTACGATGCACTACTTATAATACAAGATTACTCGCTAGCTCATATCCTAATTTATAATTATAGCATGGAAAACACTACGAGAGGAGGATGCTTAATTAAAAGAGCACTTACATGACCACTCCATAGCAAGTTGTCTATGCTTGGACAAGAAGATGAAGGTATTCCAACCTCTTTCGACAACGAGCAATCATGACTTGCTTGCTTTCCGTCCATATCCATACCCTCTTTGATTTCTCATAAGTGCCACCACTCGATGACATTGTGACCTAGAAGAGGAAGCAGGTAGAACATGATGAAACACGAGAATTATAGCGAAAATGGGTTTCCTTATTATTATTTTCTTTCATAGAATGTGAGCTCCTTCAACACAATTTAAGTGTGTTACATTTATCCGCAAGTATTTTTTATCAATACCGAAAAAAAATTTGAAAAGAAAAGCAAAGGTTATTTTATTATAGAAAGAGATAAATAAAATGGGTTTTGATGAAATTGAAAGAAGAAATTGATAGTCATTTGAAAGAAACTCGACAGAGGAGTGAAGCAAGAGAAGTTTTTGAGGGATTTTAACAAATGGGCTTTTGGATTCGGGTTTGTTTACGATTTGATTTATCTCATGACATGGCCATGAAAATCGAAAAAATTTTATAATACACTAGGAGTAACTAGTGGCATGTACGATAGTTACTCTATGGGTCCACTTTAAGGAGAGAGATAGACACAAAAAAGAGAGAAAGAGAAAGAGAAACAGGAGAGAGAAAATAAAAAAATTTGAGTAGACGTTGAAATCTTCTTATCACTTTCGGTGGGTATTGATGTAATTTCTTTCCTTTTTGTGTTTATCTCTCTCCTCAAAGTAGATCTATGGAGTAACTACTATACATGCTATTAGTTACTCTTGATGTATTATAATATTTCTCCGAAAATTGAGGATTATGTCACATTAGACATACGTTACAAATAAATTTGAAAAAATCATTTTTTAGAATCAATAGAAAATTAGATGTGATTTCATATTAATTTAATTTAGAAAATAATAAATTTAATTTTAATTAAGGTAAAAATTAATTTAAATTAAAAACTTCCATCCTAAAAATGAAAACTTCCCTCCAATAATCTACAATCTTCTCTTTCATTCTTATTTTAATTCTACTCACCTCTCTTGCTAAAATCTTCATTTAGATATGTTGTTTATAAAAAGAAACTCACTTTCATGATTATTTTATCTTAGTTTTGCTATTTTTATTTGATGTTACTTTTAGGATTTTTACATGTTTTAGTTGTTTTAAAATTACTAATATTTATTTATAAAAAAAATTACTAACCGTAAAACAACCAAAACATGTAAAAACTCCAAAAATAACATCAAATAAAATTAATAAAATTTGGAAACATGCATTCTACGTGTATTATTTATGTTATTGAAAAATTAGTTTATCTAAAAATATTTAAATTAAATTTGTTGAGCTAATATTTATTAATATAATTTTATGATTTTAAGATTAATCTTTGAAGTCTCCTTTTTTTTTTTTTTTTTTTTTTTTTTGCGAGATGTTAAAATCTTTTGATTTGGAATATATATATTAAATAATTTATATAAAATTTGTATTTTTATATATAGTTATGAATTATTTTGAAAAAATATTTAAAGTAAAAATAAATAAATTTCCAAGCGTTTTGTTTTGTACAAAAAAGGAATGGATCACTTGAAAATGTAAGCAACAAATGTTCATGAATAACACTACAAAGTGATTTTCTCCTGTACTTCCCATCAACATTGCAAAGTGGTATTAGATACTATGAAGTAATTATGTGCAAGCTCGGGGTGCCGATTAATGATCGGAAAACTCGTGTCTACATCTCTCCCTACACATCTCGTCGGCATTAAGAGGAAGTAAGGAGACGTTTGAACTTCTCCTTTACTTCGGACTTCGAAAGTTACTTGGCGATCCTCTTTCAAGCATATCACCGAAAAGATTCACTATCCTCTAGCGAGAAGGAAAGCTAAATTATTGAGCAAGGCTAGTCATTGTTCGCTTATTCGATCAACACTCTCAACCATCCCGCTCTACACAATACGGTTGGTATGCCTTCCTTCCACCCTTTGCAATCCGATTGATCACGAATCTTCTAATTCTTTTCATCTTTGTAGTGCAACATTCATTTTCTATCCTTTTCTCAAGAGTATGCACTAGATTATGCTCTTTTCAATCATCTTTTCATAGCTCAAGAGTATACATTAAATCATTTTCTTTACATATCATTTAGATTTTTCTCTTGACATATCATCCTTAAAACATCTAGGGATATCCACCGGACCATCTTTTTTACACACTAAGGCTCCGTTTGTTTAAGGGAAAACAAGTTCCATAGGAAAATCAATTCTCGAGGAAGCTATTTTCCTGAAAATTATTTTCCAAGAAAATATTTTCTCATCGTCCGGCAATTATATAAAAAAGCTACTGAAAAATATATTCCAACGTTTGTTTGATACGGAAAATTAAAATACAAAAACTTATGTGATTGTTATATCAATAAGTTTTAAGAAAATTTTAAAAAGGCATTCATAATTTCATAATATAAGACACATTTAGAAAACTTTAATAAATTATCATCAATATTAACTCTAAAATTTTAATTCAAAAAATAAAATATATATATTTTTTTAACAATCAAACCAAATCATCAAAATTACTTGGGACAAAATTAAGTCAATATTCATATTTGGTAAAAAAAGAAAAAAATTCGAAGTAATCTTAGCATTATTATTTTAGTAACTCAATTAAGATTTTTTTTTAAGAAATTAAACTGATAATTTAGTATAAAAATAATTTGATAAATTATTTTTTATCATCTATAGATAATTATTTATTTGATCTCAAAAGATTAATGTTGGAATAATTTGTAACTAATTATTCATTACAATTACCAACAAAATTTTACAATTGATTAAAATTATAAATTATTGATTTAATTGAAAATGAATAGTGTTAAAAAATAATGTATTTATTGATGAATTAATTAATTTTAATTTCTTTTTACAAAAAATTATAGTCTTGTAATAATTATTTTCAATCATTTAAATATAGCTTAGGTAGTGATTGAGACAATAGTAAAAAAAAAGGAGATAAGTTATTGAAATATTTATTATAAAAATAATTTTAAGGTGTAAAAATGGTTTTTAAGAATATTTAATGTATATATAAATAAAAAAAATCAAATATTAGTAAAGATAGAAAAAAATAATTAAATAATTAAATAATAATTGATAAAAAATAATTAAAAATTAATATGATATATTTTAAATAAAAAGAAGATAGAGAAAAAAATTATTAAAATATATCGAGAGAGAGTTATGTAACGAGAGAGCGAGACGACTCGTGAGAAGGAAAATGTTTTCCTCTTTTGAAACTAGAAAAACATTTTTTCAAAATTACTCTATCATTTTCCGTTGACTAGAAATCATTTTCCGTTGACTTTTTTCCTAAATGTGAAACAAACACCGAAAAATGAGAAAAATAAGTTCTAGGAACTTGTTTTCCCTCAAACAAACGCGACCTAAGAGTATTCATTAAATCATTCTCTTAGCATGTCCTTTTTCATTTGGCACACAGGGGTTTTGATTAAATCATTCCCATTGCATGCCTTGCAAAGAGTTGTCATTATATCATTCTCTTTGTTAGTATCCCATCCACATAAAAGGTCTTGTATGCTTTACAACATTTTTTGTACAATTTTCCTTTCTTGAAACATAAATGCATTGATTTGCTTAAACATGAATTCCTTTCCTTATACCTAAATCTATTCCTTTACTTTACATGAGCAATCATGCCAACTTTGCAAAGAATATCCTATAGATCATGTTTTTTTTTTAAATATATTTTGTCTTTTTGTTTTAAGAAATAAGAAAAAGAAGAAAAAAATATGAAAAGATTGATGAGAAAGTAAGAGATTTATGAATAAAAATAATATTACATTAAACATGATCAACATTGATTAAAAGATAAATAATATTTTTGAAACAAAGACGACTAATTAATTTGTATCTTAAAACTAGAGGGAGTAATTTATAATTTACTCCAAAAATATTTCAATTTAGGAAAAGAAAAAAAAGCAAGGGAGGGGGAAAAGGTGGCTTAAATTTGCATGATTTCATAATGCCTTGTATTTTTCATTAAAAGATTGAGAAATTGATTTTTTTAAAAAATAGATAATGAAAATTAAAGTATTTGTGTTCTTTTAATTTTTTATTTGTATTTATGAAATTTGTTCAATTAAGTACATTCGTTAGTTTTGTTATAGAATATTGACATGACGAGTTAAGTCTCCGTCAAGTGGGCTTACATTGATATTGTTTTAATATATTTTTTTAACAAAGTACTTGTATTTTATGATTTTTTTTATTTCAATATATGTATTTTTTTTAATTAAGTACTTGTATTTATAAAAGTTTATCAATCAAGTACTTTCATAAACTACTCGGTACAAATTAGCTAACATACCAATTATTTTCAATGCAAGTGGGTCACTATGTTTGAAACAACCATAATTATGCCATTTTCAAAAAAACATTCCATCAAGAAATTTTTAAAAAGTAAATTAAAAATAAAACCAATAAAACTAATAAATTAATTAATTAAGTGATTTTATATTATCCTCACTTGTTAATTAGGTTTAATTTTGTTCAACAATAGAAGATTAAAAAACCCTAAAAATGAGTAACATAAATATAAATTCACCTAATTAATTAGTTAGTTAATTTTATTATTTTTTAATTTTTTTTATTAAAAAAATATTACAAGTACTCAAATAGAAAAAATAAATAAATAACTTCATCCATTTTTATATAATTTTACTCGTGTCCAATATATCCCTAAGTTTCTAATGTATCTATCACTCCATTATATACATATATATATATATATATATATAATTTTTTTTAAATAGAGAAAGTATGTATTGGAGTATAATAACTAGCTCTCTAATAAGTCCTACAATTAAGTTTGATCAATCCCTCTCTTTTTCTCTTTGGATTTTTTCCTCTCTCCTCCTCTAAATTTCAGTCATAAGTGACTTTTTTCCTCCTCCTTTACTTGATCTTCTTAACTGATTATGAGATGATTTTAGGGTGTTTCAAGGATGTCTAAGATAGTGTGGAGTGTTGGTTTGATGATTTTCCTCTTGGTTTTGCTTATTCTCTCTTTGGTGTAACCTTGAACATCTAAAGTTTCTAACCTCTTCTATCTTCTTCTTTCATATTTATAGCCAAGGTTTTTTCTTAAGATTAAGCCAAGTGTATCACACTCGTTTTGATCTTAAACCATGGCAATTAATAACTTCTTTATATTTTTCTTTTTTCTTATCTTTTCTTCTCTTTTTCCTTAATTTTTCTTTAGATATTTCTTCTTTCTTCCTCCTTATGCCGACCTAACCAGCCCACTTTTCTCTCTATTTTTCTGGATTATTCTTACTGAAATTAATCTCCCAAACTCAATTGATTATTCCCCTAAATTATCATAATTTTATACTTTAGTCCCTAATTTTTTAATTCTTACAATCTACCCCTCCAATTTCAGTCCAAAATCTCACAATTTTCTACAATCTAGGCCTTATTCTAGACCTTTTCAAGAGTAATTAAAGTCCATAAAATTGCTTGACTTGTATCTAATATATCCTTAATACAAGTATAAACTTACGTTTCTTACTTTATTGAAATATCTCTTTATTATTTAAGTAAAACATCCTTACAACATATTTAACTTTAAGCATTTGCTTCACCCTATTTGTTGCTCTCTAAACAGCATTATTAGCTAGTCCTTTTGGTCCATGGTATTCTTACTCGGACTCGTATCTCTAATGTTATAATCCTCTAATTTATATTTTAATTCATTCATTCATTTACACTCCATAATAATTATACTTGTATTAATTTATTTTTATTCAAACATAATTTATCAATCCATACTTTAAATAAATATTTATTAAATAAATAAATAAATTATTCTTACAAACATATTTACTTTTAAGGAGAACATGTAAATAAAAAGAAATTTTATCATCAAGAAATTTTATATTATCCTCACTCGTCAATTAGGGTTTAATTTTATTCAACAATAGAAGCTTAAAAAACACTATCTATGAGTAACATAAATATAAATTCACCTAATTAATTAGTTAGTTAGTTTTATTATTTTTTAAATTTTTTGTTATTGAAAAAAATAATACAATACTCAAATAGAAAAAGTACATAAATAATTTTACATCATTTTACAAGTGTCCAATATATCCCTAAGTTTCTAATGTATCTATTGCTTCATAATATATACATATATAAATAATTTTTTTTTTCAATAGATAAAGTGTGTATCGAGTATAATAAGTAATTCTCTAATAAGTCTTACTCGTTAAGTTTTTTCATCCAAATTAATAGAACGATATATTTTATTTCACAAATATCCTTGATTTATATAAGGATATAATATTCAAAATTGCTTAAAATGTTTTAGGAAAAAAAATTCAAAATTACTCAACCATTATAATTTTAAGAAATAATTTTTTTTCAAAATTAAAATTATATTCTCATATTGTTTAAGGACATTTTCAAAAAAAAAATATATATATATATAATTATATAAATTTATATGGAAAAATTAGACAACATGAATATTGGAGAATTGGTATTATACACCAACATAATAGACACAATTAAAAACGTAGAAACATATTCGAGATTTTTCAAATTATATATAAAAATGTATTGAGTCATTTATCTTAAAAAAAAAAATTATGAAATGCATAACTTCATTTGTCATTTATCTGTGTCAATTTCTAACACCTAGCCCACTTTATTACGAAATAATTGCCATATCGACATATTTGTAATATAAACCAATTGAGGAATTTGATTGATCAAATTCAATAATTTATATGTCATTGTCTTTGAAAAGCATAGAAAATATTAAAATAATATCAACACAAGCCCACTTAATGAAAAGTTAACTGTCATATTAGCATTCTAATAATAAAGTTAATAAAAATATTTGATTGATCAAAATTTGATGTGTACAAGTACTAAAAAATGATTTATGGCTCATATATATATACACATTAGTTTCATGTTAGGTAAGATAATTTATTAAATCTTTTACTATCAATTTTGATATATTATAAATCATTCGTCTATCTTGATTAGCTTGATTTACAAGGTTGACCAACTAATGTCACATAACCCAAAGGAATGATTGCATGAATTCATTCTATATTTATGGTTTAGATATTAAAAACAAATAAAAATATTGAAAGTTAACAAAAATACAAATTAAATGGAAAAAGGTTTATGCATACAGAATTTTCCTTGTTACACCAAAACATTACAAAAATATATAGTTCACTAATGTAGGAAAAAAGGACAAATATTTAGCTTTTCATAAAAGAAGAACAACCATCAAACACGCTTTCTTAGAACCTCTCCTCGAAGTTCAACGAGTAGGTCAAATTTGACACCTCAATGAGGCTCTCATCTTGATGATATGGCATATGTGATCGTGTCTCACTTGTTAGATATTGCATGCCAAGACTTTGCAACTCTAGCAAAGAAATCTCATAAAAAGAACCGACCGATGAAGCTCTATCGGGAGATAGAAATTCTTGAGACACAAATTTCATGGAAGGTCGTGATTTTGGCTTAGCATAGATGCAGGAAAATGCTAGAGCAACAATAACAATTATATTTTGTTGGAGAATTTCATTTCTTGGAGGTGATAGACGTGGATCTAACACTTGACTCAAAGTTATACCCGAAGCGAGATGATGATAATAGATCTCCCGGATGCTTTCCCATCAATGTTTCCAATGCCACAACTCCAAAACTATAAACATCACATTTTCTAGTCACCTCCATAGTATAAGCAAATTCCGCCCATCAACAAAATGAGATAGAATTAATACAAGATTATCTACATAATCGAACCGTGTAAAGACCTTACAACAATTACCATTTACTGCATAAATTTCATACATTATTGCATAAGTGAAGTTTTGAAGTTATATACACTTGCTAAGTTGGATGAAATAAAACAAGATAATAGAGAAATGGTTATTGTCGTTCACTCGTTTAGTACACATTTGATTAGAGACAACTAGATAATGGGTCTCATTAGATAATTAATGTGTCTCATAGCCCTTTTAAAACTTTATGCTCGTTAATTATAAGTTAAGTTGCTCTAGAAAGATGATTTTCTTTTCCAATTGGCCTCCCCAAAATCACAAAAATAATTGGATAAAAAGGTTGTTTTTTCTAACTTTTGTGATTAGCAATCATTTTTTTTTTTTTTTTTACTTTTTATAGGCTATTTGCTTTTATCTAGTCATCTAATTAGTTTATTGCTTCGTCATTACGTGTAATCGGTCTAGGAGTGGTGCACACAATATAATAAGAAGAAATATTTAAACACTGGGGCAATATATCCATAAGTTCCTGCGAGAACCGTATTGTTGGATGAATCGGGAAGAAGAAGTCTAGCCACACCAAAATCAGCAACAAAAGCCTTCAATTCCGAATTCAACGGAACATTGTTGCTTGATATGTCTCGATGAACAATTGGTGGAGAGCAATCATGATGCAAGTAAGATACTGCATGAGCAATGTCTTTGATGATGTTCACTCTTTTCATCCAATTCGGTTCCACGGCTTCGAGCATCATTTCTCAAGGCACAAAACAAGCTTCCCCTTTCCATGTATTCGTAGATGAGAAACATGCATCGTTGGTGCAAACAGAATCCGAAAAGCTTTACGATGCTCCCGTGTCGTATTTGCGTGAGCGAGTTTCACCTCATTCTTGAAACTCTTGTCAAAACAGGTATCCTCGGCCTCTCGACGATGAAGTTTCTTCAAGGCAACTACTCTTCCGCTTGGAAGTTGTGCTCTGTAGACACTCCCATAACCACCGGATCCAATACAATATCTAATGTCAAAGTCCTCTGTCGCTACAATGATGTCTTCAAATGCAATTTTCCCGTCATAATTCCATACGGAAAATAAGTCTCCATTCTTCATCGTGGTTGACTCAAATTTGATAGCTTTGCCCTTACGTTGAGACAACGAAATAACATCCAAGGAATAAGAGAAAAAGGGAAATAGTGATAGTGACGGTAATGGGAAGAAATATTTTGAGAGAATGGATATTTTTGTTGTGTTTTGGATGTAAGAATGGAGTACTTAGAGGCGAACAACTTGAGAAATTAAGTTGCGGATTTATGTTGCCTTCAAATGCGATAAATGACGGAGTTTACGGGATCATGTATGCTTTGATCATTTAAAGAAGGACAAGTTACTTGGAAAGCCGAAGGTGTATGAAGGCCAGTCAATCCGAACGAAGCCCGATAGATTATTGTAACTAAAATTGACAAACCGTAACGACAAGTTATATAGTTGAGAAGGTATCTCCGCACTTAAGTTGTTGCTAGAAAGGTCTAAAAAACTCAAATTGGATAAACAATCCAATGTGGAAGGAATAGGACCAACAAGATTATTGTAACCGAGATCCAACTCTTCAAGCATTATCAAATTTTCTATTTCTAAAGGGATGGATCCATTGATTCCGTTGTGAGGAAGACTTAAAGACCTCAACTTGGCTAAACTACTCGGTGTTTGAGGGATTGGACCAACAAGGTTATTATAACCGAGATCTAACTCTTCAAGCTTACCCAAATTATCTATTTCCAAAAGAATTTAACCAACAAGGTTATTATGATTGAGATTTAACTTTTCAAGCTTCTCCAAATTTCCTATTTTCAAAAGAATGAAACCAACAAAGTTATTATCAACGAGACCTAGCTCTTCAAGCATTGTCAAATTTCGTATTTACGAAGTGATAGATTCATTGATTCCATTGTAAGGAAGACTTAAAGACCTCAACTTAACTAAACTACCCAATATTTGAAGGATTGGACCGGTAAGTGAATTATTACCAAGGTTCAAACTCTCTAGATTTTTCATATTTCCTATTTCTCTAGGGATGCCACCTTCAAGATAATTGGAATCCATGACCAAGTGCGTCGGACTGTTCAAATTACAAAGTGTGTGAGGGATTGGACCGACTAGGTAATTATGACCGAGATCTAACTCTTCAAGCTTCTCCAAATTTCCTATTTCCAAAGGAATTGAACCAGACAAGCTTATTAAATTTGAGATCTAGATTTTCAAGCATCAATAAATTTCCTATTTCGAAGGAATGGATCCATTGATTCCGTTGTAAGAAAGACTTAAAGACCTCGACTTAACTAAACTACCCGAGTGTATGAGGGATTGGACCGGTAAGTTCATTATTAATAAGGTTCAAACTCTCTAGATTTATCATATTTCTTATTTCTCTAGGGATGACACCTTCAAGAGAATTGGAATCCATGACCAAGTGCGTCGATCGCTCAAATTACAAAGTGTTGAAGGGATGGTGCCGAAAAGGCCATTGTGGGATATGTTCAAAACAACAAGATTTTTAAGATTGCCTAATTTTGGAGGGATATAACTGGACATAGAATTGTAAGAAATGTCAAGTTTCACTAATCGGCTAAGATTCACAAGTGAAGATAATTGTAACTCAGCTTCTGGACCATTTAAGGACAGGTTGAGGTACCTGAGTTTTGAAAGGACAGAAATTTGAGGTGGGATGCCTCCACTGAGCTCATGGTTGGCCAGGTCGAGATGAACAAGGTTTGAGAAGCAAGAAAAGTTCATATTTCTAAACTTAGTTCCCACCATGAAGAACTCTGAAGGTGGAGAAATCCCAATGATGCTTCCAGCCCGATTACAAACTATACCAGGCCACCTGCAACGATCTGAAGGGAGATTGCCGCAGTCACTCCACCATCCACTCTCAAGCAAAGCCTTGCCTTCTGATGCTAGCAAGGCTGAGTCAAGTGGAACCACAATACGTGACAAGAGAAATGTGATGCCTATAGTTGCAAGAAGTTGCGACTCATAATAGAGGGACACCATGCTTGTGTTTAATGCTTGCCTAGAATGAAAAATGCTAAATTTATGCACAAAGAAATTTAAAGGTCTTTCTTGTTCACTGCCACACTTAATTTCCAAACCAAAGCGGGTGATGTATGGGTCCACGCGGGATATCGTTTTCTAACCCAATTAAAGCGTTTATAAAAGGACATTAATTCTAGCCGGTCCAATTTGACTAAGGCCGAAGCTTCATATTCTCTGCCCCCCTTTCTCCACAAAGAAGAAAAAGTTTCACCAATAGTAATAATGATTATCCATCCTCCTCCTTTCATGGAAAGAGACCCAGTAGAAATAATAATGATTATAAAGGTACGTATTCAGATCCTCTTGCAATGTCTAATCGGAAATGTAAACTTTTTTTTGTAGTTGAGTCAAGATTGTCGGTGTTTGGCGTTGAACTTGCACCAACATATGGGTTCAAGACCTAGAAAAAAATCCAACACGCCCGTTTCTACGAAAAACAATAGTTACAATGGCATGCGTCCCACGCAAGAGACTTGTGATTGGATTCTTACTCACCATTCCAATAATAATATATTTTAACTAGAATAATAATCAAAAATTAAAAAAACTTTTAAAACATATTTTTCATAATATTATATTTCAAAAAATAAAATTATAATTAATGGATATATTTTTATAAAAATTAACAAATAAATTTTTTTTATTTAATACCGATGAAAAGATTAATTTATGAAATTATCCAAAAAACACTATGGGCATATAAAAAAAATTATTTCAAAATTTTATAATTATTTCATTAATTTTTTAATGTAATTATTACTTTTTTTTGTGTGTTTTTCATAAAATTTCTGATTAAAAAAGCATGATTTATTCTTCTTTATTCGTGGATTCTTAAATAAAAATTTATAACAATTTAAACATGAAATATTAATTAAAATTTTTTTAAAAATACTTTAAAAGTAATTTTTTTAAATAAAAATGCATCCAAAAAATAAAATTATAATTAATATATAGAATTGCATAAAAATTAACTAATGAAAAAATAAAATTTTACTCTTATTTAATGTTGGCGAGAAGATTATTTTTTTAAAGTACATGCATTTGATCTTTATATATTTATTTACAAAATAATCAATAGAAATAGCATAAAAAAGTGTATTTGAATAATTGGTTGGTTCCTTCAAAAAATTATTTTAATTGTTTTATTTTAAATAAATTGGTTCTATAATCATAAATTGATGAAAAAAATTTAATATTTTTTAAATTATCCGCGGAATGCTACGGGCAGATAAAAAAAAATCATTTCAAAATTTTATAATTTTTCATTAATTTTTTATTTAATTATTACTATTTTTTTGTGTGTTTTTCATAAAATGTTTGCTTAAAAAATGATTTATTCTTCCTTATTCGAGGATTCTTAAATGAAAACTTATAATAATTTAAACCTAAAATATTAATTAAGAATTCAAAAAAAAATAGTTTAAAAAAATATTTTTTTATAATAATGTATTTAAAAAATAAAGTTATAATTAATGTACGGACTTGTATAAAAATTAACTAATGAAAAAATAAAATTTTATTCTTATTTAATATTGGCGAGAAGATTATTTTTTAAAAGTATATGCATTTGATATTTATATATTTATTTACAAAATAATAAAAAAAATTAGTATAAAAAATTGTATTTGAATATTTGGTTGCTTCCTTTAAAAAAATTATATTATTTCAAATAAATTGGTTCTATACTCATAAATTGATGAAAAAAATCAATTTTTATTTAAATTATCCACGGAATGTTACGGGCAGATAAATTTATATTTTTTATTAATTTTGTATTTAATTATTACTATTTTTTTTTTTTGTGTTGTTCATAAAATTTCCGCTTAAAAAACATGATTTACTCTTCTTTATTCAAGGATTTTTAAATAAATACAACTTGAAATAATTTAAACTTGAAATATTAATTAAGAATTCAAAAAAAATACTTTAAAAAAATATTTTTTTATAAGAATGCATAAAAAAAATAAAGTTACAATTAATGTATAGACTTGCATAAAAATTAACTAATGAAAGAATAAAATTTTATTCTTATTTAATGTTGAGGAGAAGTTTTTTTTTTTTTTTAAGTATATGCATTTGATCTTTATATATTTATTTACAAAATAATCAATAAAATTAGCATAAAAAGCTGTATTTGATTAATTAGTTGATTCCTTTAAAAAATTATTTTATTTCAAATAAATTGGTTCTATAATCATAAATTGATGAAAAAAATCAAAGAAAAAAACCAATTTTTTTTTTAAATTATCAACAAACCGCTGCAAAATCATTTCAAAATCTTATAATTTTTTATTTAATTATTATTTTTTTTTTTGTTTTTCATAAAATTTTTATTAAAAAAACATGATTTATTCTTCTTTATTCGGAAATTCTTAAATAAAAACTTGTAATAATTTAAACTCGAAAGATTAATTAAAGATTCAAAAACAAATACTTTAAAAATATATATTTTTTTTATAAAAAAGTATCTAAAAAATAAAATTACAATTAATGTATAGACTTGTTATTAGAAGTATATTTAGTCGTACAATTAGTTAGCCACTCGTATAGTTAGTTAACTAGTTAGACACGCATAGGTTATGTTGAGAAGTAGAGGATAATAGCTCATATATGTATATATACTAAATGTATAGTGGGACAAGTAAATGAAAATAAACAGAGACTTTTCCAAATTTGCTTCGCTAACATGGTATCGAGCAACAAACCCTAGAATTTCTTCTCTTCACAAATTGATAGATGTTCTTCACGCATTGACATAAATGCGATTCATCTCTCGATTACTTTCTTAGCTTTTCTTATCTTTCATAGTTTTAATCTTTGAAACCAAGATTCATGGCGACTCCAATTGAAGCTCCCACTCGTTCATAATCGCGACATCAATGATCCTCTATTTTTAAATCCTTCGGATACGCCTAATCTTGTGCTCGGTTACACATTTACTCGGAGGAGAGGATGATTATAGTTCTTGGAGTAAAGCTATGATGATTTCCTTGGAAGCTAAGAGCAAGGACGGCTTCAGTAATCGGAAAGTGTTCTAAACCGGAGATTGATTCTCCGGATTATAGGCAATGGAAGAAATGCAATGCATTAGTTCACGCTTGGATATTGAACTCGGCTTCCTCACCGTTGTTTAATGGATCGGTATACTATCAATATGCGAGAGGAGGTTTGGAAAGATTTAAAGGAGAGATTTGATAAACAACATGGAGCAAAAATCTTTGCACTACATAAAGAGATTAATCTATTAGTGCAAGGATCCGATAGTGTTGCCGTATACTACTCAAAACTCGGACGGTTGTGGGATCAATATGATTCACTAATTCCAACCCTTACTTGTATATGTCCAAGTCGCGAAGTGTAGTCACTCAACCATTTGTTGAATATACACAAGCAACACAAAATGATGCGGTTTCTTATGGGTTTGAATGAGCAAGTACTAGGCCGTGAGGTCACAAATCCTATTGATGAATCCTATGCCTACTCATTCTCAAGCTTATGCAATGATATCGAATGAGGAATCACAAAGAGGAATTGCTCCACATCCAGAGGTTCCTATAGCTTTTTACTCGCTAGACACCGGGAATCAATACCGGACTAGGCATTGGCACAAGGAAATGATTTGTGAATACCGTCACATTTCGGGACACACCAAGGATACCGTTATAAATTGAATGGATATCCAAATGCACGAAGAAGTTTACTCGGGCATGCTAGGGGCGAAGAGGTGGTAATGGCTCTCACTTTGGGGGAGATAGACAGAGAGTGTATAATGTTCACAATGCTAGATATATGGGACATGATGCAACTTCCCCATATCCGCATTCCGAACGTTCGAAGAGCATCATTCGGGGTACAATCGACCAACATGATGGCTTCTCCTCCTACTTTTTCGGCTTCTCCTCCTACTTTTTCACACTCACGAGTATCGCAAATATTGAAACTATTGTCCAAAAATCCATCATCGGAAAAGGTCTCTCCCACCACCGAACCAATTCGCAAACATGGCGAGTAAATTTTTTTACGATCGATTGATGTTACATCTTATAATGATGAGTGGATTATAGATACGGGAGCTAATGTGCACATGACTGGTTCATTCACTTGCTTGGATAATCCTAGGAAGTTAGTTTCAAACTTTACTCGTAAGATTGCCTAATGGTACTCAAACTCGGGTCTCTCATATAGGATCGGTTTCCTTTCCACACATCATCCTTCAAGATGTCTTATACATTCCCGATTTCAAATTCAATTTGTTGTCGATCACCAAATTCACCACCGACAACAATTGTTTTGTTTCCTTTTATCCCCATTTCTCGCCTATTTGAGGACCTCACAACTCGGGAAGACAAGGGGATCGGTAAAGTTAGAGATGGTCTCTATCATGTCCCGTCAAAGTCCTTTAGTCCAGTTTCGGATTCCGTCATCTCTACATGTAACTCTTCTTGTTTTCACGTCCGATAATGCTTGTGTCAATAATTCCTTTTCGGTGTCTTGCAATACGACTAATTGTAAACCTTCCTCTCATTCGGATAATGTCACACTTTGGCATAAACGTTTTGGTCATATATCCGTTTCCGGACTTAAAATGGTTGTTGGTCTTTCCATTCCTCATGTTGATTTGTCTTGTGAGATATGCCCTCTTGCTAAACAAGCGAGACAATCTTTCCCGCTAAGTACTTCGTTTCTCGAACATTTTTGACCTCATTCACATTGATATCCGGGGTCCCTATAAACATTCTACATATAATCGGAGAAGTATTTCCTTTCCATTGTAGATGATTTCTCAAGGGGAACATGGACCTTTCTTATGTCAACAAAGTCCCAAGCTTTTTCCTTACTTAAACACTTTTCTCGCCTTGGTTCAAACCCAATTTTCTTGCCCTATTAAGAGAATTCGTTCGGACGGAGGTTCGAATTCTTACAACGAACCCGTCAAGATTTCTTCTCATCTAAGGGCATAATTCATGAAACTATCGTACCCTACACCCCCCAACAAAATGGTGTTGTGGAGAGAAAACACGGACATATATTGAACATAGCCGAGCCATTATGTTTCGAGTCCCATCTACCTATTCAATATTGGGGAGATTGTGTTTTGACATCCACCTATCTTATAAACAGAACACCTACTCCATTGTTACATGGCAAAACTCCTTTTGAAATGTTGTTTCACAAGCCTCCTAACCTTTCTCATCTTAAAGTCTTCGAATGCTTGTGTTATGCAAAAGTTCTCCCTAACGCCGATAAATTTGCTCCTCGTTCTAGAGCTTGTCTTTTTTAGGATACCCTTATTCTCAAAAAGGGTATAAGGTCATGGATTTGAAGACTCATCGGATGTTTGTTTCTAGAGACATTATTTTCCATGAATCTGTCTTTCCTTATAAAAGCTCCTTGGTCTCTTCTGCCGATAATTCTCATTTTAATCCTCCCATTCCTGTCTTTCATTGGCCGTATGATGATGATTTCACATCCAATTCATCACCCCATTCCATACCTCCTTCCTCCATTAATCCTCCTCTTTCCTTCCCTTCCGACGGTGTCCCCTCCGATTCTTTACCTTCCGCCTCTCCTCCTTCTCGGTCCCTTACTCCCATACTCATTCCTCCAAGAAAATCTTCTAGGCCTTCTAAAACTCCCATTTGGTCCAAAGATTATCATTGTCCTACTATGTCCCATTCTAACAATGTTCATTTTTCTTCTCATTGTCGACCATCCGATATCGGCCTCTTTCAATATCTCCTCTCTTTCTCCTTCTCATATAGCATTTCTAGCCTCGATTTCTCCTATCGTGGAACCTATTTCATACTTAGAGGCCATTAAGGATCCCAAGTGGGTTGAGGCTATGTCCAAGGAAATCCAAGCACTTGAATTAAACCATACGTGGGTTCTAGTTCCTCTACCTATCGGACATAAACCTATAGGTTGTAAATGGGATTATAAGGTTAAATTCCATTCCGATGGCGAGTATAGAGAGGTATAAAGCCGAGTTAGTGGCTAAAGGCTACACTCAACAAGAGGGAATTGATTATGGAGAGACTTTTTCCCCCGTGGTAAAAATGGTTACTTGTGAGGACCATCATTGCTTTAGCTTCCATTCATGCTTGGCCCATTTTTCAGTTGGATGTTACGAATGCCTTCCTGCAGGGAGATTTACATGAGGAAGTTTATATGGAGTTACCTCCCGGCCTTGGCAATCGGGGGAGCATCTTGTATGTCGATTGCTCAAGTCTCCGTATGGCTTAAAACAAGCCTCACGACAGTGGAACTCCAAGTTCACCGAGAAAATGATTGAAGTCGGCTTCATTCAGTCCAAACATGATTACTCAATGTTCATGAAACACACAAAAGGTAAAAAAATCCTCT
Source organism: Dovyalis caffra (assembly GCA_963924115.1). Classification (NCBI taxonomy): domain Eukaryota; kingdom Viridiplantae; phylum Streptophyta; class Magnoliopsida; order Malpighiales; family Salicaceae; genus Dovyalis; species Dovyalis caffra. Next base: position 930,134 of record CAWUPB010000957.1, on the reverse strand, counting down.
TATTGGTTTAAGTTGATGATATTTTGATCACGGGAGATGATATAGAAGGGATCAATAACTCCGAAAATGTTCTTGCATGACAATTTCTATATAAAAGAGTTGGGATACTTGAAGTATTTTCTATGCATTGAAGTTGCTAGATCAAAAGAAGGGATTTGTTTGAATCAAAGGAAGTATGTTATGGAATTACTACAAGATGCTTGGACTACTTGGTACAAAGCCGGTAGAAATGCCCCTAGAACGGAACTTAAAACACACTACTCGCTCAATATGATGAAGTACTTGCAGCATGAATGTTCGGATACTATTCCGCCTAATCCAGTCGAGTATCGGAGGTTAATTGGCAAGTTAATCTACTTGATAATAACAAGACCGGACATTTGCTATGCTCGTTCGATTCTCAATCAATTTATGCACCGACCAAAGGCGTCTCACATGAACTCAGCCTTAAGGATACTTAGGTATCTTAAGGGGAATCCGAGACTTGGGATTCTAATGTCATCCTCTAGTGACATGAAGCTCGGAATCTTTTGTGATTCGGATTGGGCAGCTTGCCCAATGACAAGAAAATCTCCGACGAGGTTTCTATGTGTTTCTTGGTAACTCATTACCGTCATGGAAGACTAAAAAACAAAATACTATCTCTCGATCCTCAGCTGAAGCGAATATCGAGCAATGGCTTCAGCCACTTGTGAAATAATTTGGTTGATGGGGATGTTGAAAGAACCGAATTTTACGGTGTCCGGAACCAATTGAAGTTAATTGCGATAATAAGGTCGCACTCGCACATTGCTTCGAATCCGAGTTTTTCACGAAAGGACCAAACACATAGAGATAGATTGCCACTTGGTTCGTGAGAAACCGAAAGAGGGATTAATCAAAACCGGGTTTGTCAAGACTGGAGAACGAACTTGCCGACATATTCACCAAGAGTCTTGGCGATAAACAACACCAATTTCTTTTGTCCAAGTTGGGGGTTTATGACTTGTTTAAACCTCCAACTTGAGGGGAGTATTAGAAGTATATTTAGCTGTACAATTAGTTAGCCAGTTGTATAGTTAGTTAACTAGTTAGACACGTATAGGTTATGTTGAGAAGTAGAGGATAATAGCTCATATATGTATATATACTAAATGTATAGTGGGACGAGTAAATGAAAATAAACAGAGACTTTTCCAAATTTGCTTCGCCGACACTTGTATAGAAATTAACTAATGAAAAAGTAAAATGATTGGAGAAGGTATTGGATTTTCGGACAAGCACGTTGCAAATTAATTCATCGGGGTAACTATGTTGATGCGAGCAATTTTGCTGCAGCTTGGCCTCACAACACATGTTCTCATCTCCAACTTTCGGTGAAGTGACGAGAATCGCCGCTTTTAGCGATCTGTTTCTACGAGAAGATAGTTTGGGTTTAGAATATTCAAATATGCAAGATGAAGAGAAACAATTGAACAAATAAATAACTCAAAACATTCTAGAGGGACTAAGCCAACTCGTTTCGCATTCCGGAGGAAAATGCCGTACGAGTTTGATCATCCGACTCAATCCGTAACACCAAACATTCTACATGAGGAACTAGAAGGGTACCGAAGTCCTTCGCTAGGTTCCATGAGGCTACGAGAGATCCACACAAACTCGATCACCCATTTTGGCTCCTTGAACTCTAGTTACAATGGCTTTGGTTAAGCCCAACAGATTGTTTGCTTCATTCCTTATGTTAAAATAGTCCCGATAATATTAACCAGGATAAGAAGCAATCTTTCTGCTTATGAATCAAGGGGCTCCATCCCGAAATAGAATTACCTCTAACTTAAGAACAGACTTCAACATCTTCAACTTTTAGAACAACTCCACCTAAACCATGCTCCAAGACCTACAAATACAAGAACATGAGAATCATAAGAGACACCGATGCAATTAAGGACACAGACCATAAAACAATAATTTAAACAATAAATCAAGCATGCAAAAATTCCATTCTATTCCTTGATCAAAGAGCATATTCAACGGATACCCCAAGGTAGATTTGTGCTTCAGAATGAGTTTTTGGTATGGCAAACATTGTCTTTTGATTGCCTTGAAATGCTGCAACAATATTCTCTCGTAGGCATTATTTGTAAGCCATAATTACAATTAAGACAACCGCTAAAACTAATGCAATCAAAGAGATAAATTTTCAAAATATTCTACTACATTAATTCTTAGAAGCGAGTGAATCACTTGAAAATGGAAGCGAGGAGATGTTCATGGAATAGAGGTAACATCCAACGATTTAATTGTTTGGAATTTTGAAGGATGTTCACGTGATTCTTATAAAAGGAGTGGATCACTTGAAAATGTAAGCAACGGATGTTCATGAATAACAAGAAACATCCAAGCATATTTTATTTTTAAAGTTTGAAGCAATTTTTAGGTGTAAAATGTATTTGTTAATAGAGTAATAGCTAGAAAAGATAGCATCCACATCATTACATTGTGCTCGAGGGAGAGGTACTTGTAAAAAATAAAATAAAAAATTACGAGTTCTTTATATCCTCTCCTCCACTCGGATAAGCACAATGGTCTCTCAATAAAACAAGCAAGTCCGGAACAATAAAGGATGGTTAGTGACTTATTGGTTGGAGAAATCAAATATCCATACTTGCCAATCCAATAGATCAATAATAACATTTCCTTATTCTTGTTTGCTTTCACGGAATGCGAGCTCCTCGAATTCAATTTAAGTGTGTTCCATTTATCCGCAAGTATTTTTTATCAATACCAAAAACAAATTTGAAAAGAAAAGGTTATTATTAGTTTATTTTAAACAAAGCTAAAAGAATAAGCATTGTCACTATTTATTTTATACTCGTTCATCCACACTCAATTACATTATTCACTTACTATATACTTTTTTTTCTCTTTTTCTTCGGTAGCCTTCCACATTCTAACTTCGTTTTCATAATATCTAAGGGCCCAGGGTGCTATAACCCCAACTATATTATGTCAAACTTTTCCGTCCGATAATAAATGGGGGTTAAAGTATTTGTTTGTTCACTCCTGCTTTCGGAGACACACATCTTGCATGATACAACGAATCGGACCACGGCATGGAGAGGCTTTCCATATTGGTCCAAACGATGGGTAGAATGTTTTTATTTTTTGTTTTAAGAAATAGAGAAAGAAAAATAAGTAAAAATATGAGAAAATGCATTTTTTAAAATAAAAAAATTATTCATGGTCAACACTAATTAAACAAATTAAATAATTTATTTTTGAAATCAAAATAATTAATTCCTTTTTCAAAATGAGAAGAACTAATTTATAATTCAATTTGCAATTCAAGAATCTCTTTCAACATAAATTAAGAAGTAAAATTTATAAAAATCAATTTTGTAATAGTTTTTATTTCAATTTATTGACTTTAATGTATTACATACAACTTAGATGATTTTTTTTCTTAAATTGTTTTTTTATACTATATACTTTGATTCACTACAACAAATTTAAAATTTAGGTACAAAAATATTCATCCTCAAATAATTAAAATTCGTTAGCGAAAACATTTTGGGAGCAAAGCTAAATCATCCCAAAAGCCACGTAGGTAATTATATTTTCGGACGCAAAGTAAAAATCATCCTTAAAGGATACTTATTGCGGATGAATATGAGTTTCGTCCATGAATGTCGATCATTTGCGAATGATTATTTTCATCTTAAAATGTATCTATATTCATCCGGAATTAGTCTATTTCGTCCGCAATTGTGGAAGATTTGAGAGGGGGGGGATAACATTTTTGTTGACGAAAAAATTCGTCGACAAATGTAACTATAAAATGTCGACAAAATATTTTGTTCACAATGAGTTTTTTTGAGACGGTAAATTTCATCCCCGATTTATCATACATATCTAATTGCATGCAATTTTTGTACACAACAAATTTAGTCCCCGATTTACCTTAATTGGGGATGATAATTTCGTCCTTGATTGCTTACTTTTTTTGGACAAGCAAATTTTGTCACCGATTTGCTTCTATTTTGGAATGTTTAGATTACGTTCCTAATTGCTTGTATTTTATGATATATATTCGAACCTTGGTTGCCTTTTTTTGTTAGAAAGTAATTTTTTTTCTTTGCCCATGTTAAATTATGGAGCATGAACCCACTAAGATATCAATGAGGAAATGAAAGAAAGGAACCAAAATATGCATAAACAAAGAAATATATAGTGTATGCTTACATTATGAAAAGTCTTCAATATGTTAAAAACAAGCACATACCAAAAGTTCAGAAAAAGTTGTGCTACGAAAATGTTCAAAATGGAACTAAGTTGTTCTAGTAGCTAGATATTGTTTGCTACTAAATTTAAATTAAACATAGCCAAAAAAGCAAAATGTGACCTTAAAAGTTGCTCCACTTCATCCTTATGCATTTGATGATTTGCATGAAAAATAATATATATATATATATATATATATAATCATTAATTTTTACTATGTAAATATAAACCATAAACAACACTTATTTAACCAAATATTAACCATTAAAAATGATTTAAGTTGTATAGGTTACCCCGAAATATTGGTAGATGGATGGCGTCTCTGTTGCAAAAAACATCTCCAACATCTTTTCTTGTTGTTCCAAATGAGCGGTGAGATCCTCTACTTTATCACTCAACTTGTGATTAGTTTCTTGAGATTCTTTAAGAGATTCAAAAAGCTTTTTAATTTGAAGGTTGGAGCTGCTCACTTTGCTCTTTGGCTTTGGACCATATCCAAGTCCTTTAATATAACCTAATTGAGTTCCAAGAACTTTATCACGGACTTCATCGACACTCAATGGCTTGCCTTCGGATATAGACTTTTCCATCAATTCGATCATAGAATTCTAAGTAACAAAAGTGAATAAACATTTGATTAAATTTTAAGTGAAAATTTAATTGAAGGAGTCTATCCAAGTGAAAAAGAATGACTTGATGATCATAAGGGCGAGAAAGTGAGAAATAATCGTAACCCAATCGGCGATCATATGTGCTCTTTAGATATAGACCATTTTATTTAGTATTTGTTCAAAACATCTCTAGAAATTCAATGCCTATGACATCCTCATGCAATCCAATCGATGCTCCTTAAGGTTCCAAGTGGTGAAGAATGGGAACAAAAACATTAAACACTTACATATTTAGATTCGAGCCTACGAATTTGACCAACCCTTCCTTTCCTTGTAATGAGTATGTTTGAAAAAGAAAACCTTATCATATACTTCATCGTTGTTCTTCTCCTCTTTATCTCACGAGATACCAAACATGATTATTGTGAGATCAAAGTATAATGACACTTGGAAAATGAAAACATAACTAATCTACACTATTATATGGAATTTGCTTACAATTTCATTCCAAACAACAACAAAAGCCATTGATCCTTGATTGTGCAACAATTTCAGCTTGCTTTGATTTTTAATATTTTTAGCAAATCTAGCCTATGAAGGCAAACAAAAAAAAATGGTTACTTTCAATCCCAACGCGAAGCCTTGCACTCTAGGCAAGCCTCGCTATGATCCATCATGCATGCTTGCCGTGAACTAGGCAAGCCTATCGCCGGCCAGCACACATGCCTATTGCGAGCCAACCAGCGGGCTTACTTATTGTGAGCCACGTAGTAGGCCTATTGCGAGCATTAGAAAGGTCACAAATCATTCAAATCCTATAGACTCAAAAGACTAGATAATATAAGATAATGTATGCACTAACTCCACCATATCGGCTAAAGATGTATGCATGTTTTAACATATACCTTAACACTTGGATTAGCCCAATAACCGCAAAGTGCTTTCCAATTATCTTCCGTCAAGTTCTTGATGTCGGGCTTATTTTCTTTCACCTCCTCAATTGAGTTGAACTTCTTAAAATGTTTGTGCAAGAGATACTCGTGAATTCCTAGATCGATTCTTCAATAAGTCTTAAATTTTTTCTTTAACAAAGTCATCATCTATATCTTCCACTTCCATATGCATCCGAATAATTTGAAAAAAAAAAAGAATTTCAGATTAGAGCCAAGAATTCGAGTTCATGGATCTCTTTAAAACCCAATTTCAGATTAGAGCCAAAGAGTTACACCAAGGTTATCCAATCCAAGGTTGAAATTTGCTACATTCATGTCCTTCCATTTAGTCGGCACACGAATACATTGCCGAGAAATAAATCCCAACTAATTGATAACTTGGCGGATTGAGTCCTATTAATTGGTTTTCCTATATCCATGTCAATATTAACTTTCAGCTTTTTCCTAATCGATTTGTTCAACTTTTGTAATCCTTTACCTTTTGTGCCCTCACTTTTTATTTTGATTAAGTTTGAAGCTATAATGATCAAGAAAAGGTTAAATACTTTCTATAAAATGTAATTAATAAAACAATATATACTTATAAACAATTGATAATAACATAAATATATAACTCGAATTGCTTGTTGGAGAGGCAAATTGGTAACGTCACAATTTGATGTTGGGATAAGAATGGGAGGAGGCAACATTTGTTCATCTTAGGGAACACCTTGTGGATTGGTTGCTAAAATATTAGTTGAAGAAGATGCACCATTAATAGCTAATTATGAAGGACTAGTTCGTGAAGCAAGTGCAATTTTAGAGCCTCTAGTGTGAGGTCGTAACATCAAAACCATCGTATGACACATCTAATGAACAACATAGCATAGAGAATCCTAGCTAAGAAAGAATTAATAAAGAATAAGTAATCATTAATTTATAGCGATAAACTAATTGAAAAAGAGGAATTGTAATTACATGAATTATCAATCATCAAAATCATCAAAGCAAGGGTTTTCCTCATCACTATAATAATTAAGTAAAGTATCATCCTCTTCTTCACTTTGATCGGATACAAAGTCATCATCTTCTTGCATAACTCTTTTGCTACTTTCTATAACATTGGCTTCTAGAACTTGTGAGTCCACATCAGCTCTATACAATAAAGCTATGTTTAAATCTAGAATAATATCAACATCTATACTTGTAACCCCAGTAAAAACCCTTATCCGTAACGCGACATGTATTAGAATTATTCTATATATATGTATATTAAGAGTAAGTATAATTATCATTTCATCATGAGAAAATAATACTTGAAATACGTGATTTATTTTAAATTAAAGTTATTGTGCTTAAGATTAATGGTTTAATTATTAAAGAAATCAAATATGCAAAATCGGTGTTTTAAGGACTATATTCACGCCTAGTTTTGGGTGAATTATTTGAGGACTTTAGGGTAATTTTTAGGTCAACCTTAAAGAATGAACGTTGTTCATCTATGTGTTGACTAGATCTTTATAAAATTTAGTAATATTTATACCTATACATTACGAGTTATACCAATTATAGTGAGGGTTATTTCGAAATGCATTCGTTGGAATTTTGGGAGAAGAATCTGCTCGAATCTTGTGAGATTTATTTGATGCTTGCTAGATTGATTTTTGAGCAAAACTTAAAGAATAAAAGTTTTTTTTCTATGTTTGTAATAGCTCTCTATAAAATTTAATAATTTTTAGATACATTTAGAAAGAGTTATGCACATTTTAGTATAGATGGGTTAGGAGGAAACAACTGCTGGAATTTTGGAGGGAAAAGAAATTCGGATTTTTAAAAATGAAAATTTCCGAATTTTTATGAAAGAAAGTAGTTTTAGTTACTTGAATTAAGTTAATTAATGATTTTAATTAGTCTAAATTGTATATAGACACCTAAGCAAATGCAATAAATGAATTTAATGCCAACTCACGCATTACGGATTCCAAAGCGACTGACTTTCCTCATGACTCACCCATAACCTTTACACCTTATCCCATTAATTTTTAACACTTATAGCTGAATGAAATTAAGTATATATATATATATAGCAAGTGTTAAAATAGGAGAAAAAGTTTAGTAACCCATAGGTACCGAAATTGAGAGAGAAAAGGCAAGAAAGGAAAGAAAAAGAGGAAGGGAAAAAGGAAAGAAAAAGAGCTAAGAAAACTATAATCAACCCTAAAAGAGGTAAGTAGGTTTCATTTCTTGGCTGATTAATGTCTTAAATTATTATTTTTAAGTTATTTTGTTAGTGTTTATTTCATGGGTTGTAATAATCTTCCATGGTTATATGCTTGATGCTTGGGATAAATCTATGTATGGATGCCTTGTTGTGATGATTTATGATGTTATGATTTTTTGAAAAATGTCCAAGTATGTGGTGATGGGTTGGATTGGACTTGGACTAAATTTAAGTGAATTAAAACATGTTTAAAGTTGGCTTGGAATGAACTAATAAATTAGAGTTGATAAGGAATAAATTCTGTCCGAAGTTTGGGGTGCATGTTCAAGGCTTTTAGGTCCGTTTTTGGGTGAAACTTAAAGAATAAAAGTTGTTCATCTGTGTTTCAACTAACTCCCTTTCAAATTTCTTGGTCATTCGATTTGAGTACGAAGAGTTATATCCGATTTAGTATGAACCGTTCTAGATAAACTACTACTTGGCAGATTGCTCCCTAAGTTTCAAAATTTGTAATTAATTATGTACTTGGTATTTAGACCTAATTTTTGGATATGTTATAAATAAATATGTCTAGTATCTAAAATAAAATGAGTAAGATTTAATTATTTTCTGAAATTAGAAAATTATTTACTCGATTAGGAGTTGCCCGGTAATAAATCCTAAAACCAAAAAAATTAGACTTTGACAAAATTAATAGGTTTGGAATAAACTAAATGAGCTTGGACTAAATAAAATGGAATTAAATAGAGTCAATGGACCTAGGATAAAGTTAATGGGCTCGGATTAAAGTAAATGGACTTGGACCTTCTTTTAAATATTAATGAGCTGGAGATTGTGTTCCCGCTTGTGGGTATCATGATTGGTATGTGAGGAATGGATAAATTCCAAGTGTGGGTTGGACCATGAGTATGGCATGAGAATGAAGGGTTGGTACTCGAATTTGATTGAATGTGATTAAATATGTCATCACGTGCATCATGTGCATAGTGGGTGGTTTAAGACAAGTTAATTGATTGAGAAATGATTTATACATCTAGGTTTGATAACCTAATTGGAATAAATGGGTATTAGTAGTCCAAGTACTCTAGGATGTGTGCCTGCACTATTAGACGATGGATTTTTGCTAATAGTAGTTACAACGAGGGATAATTTCATTGTAGCAGAAGATGATCCGAGGATCATCTAGATGAAATCAAGCTTTGTGCTTGCACTCGTTAGACGATGGATTTCCGCTAACGGTAGTTACAACGAGGGATAATTCCGTTGTAGCAGAAGGTGATCTGCGGACCACCCGGATGATAAATAGAGTAGATCGGCTAATACCCGGGGTACCCGAGATTAAAATTTATGAGTATGGTGGGAAGTCAAAACAACATTGCATATCACGTGCATCACCCCACTTACCGAGCTTCGGCTCACCTCGTTGTTATTTTTTTTATGTCTTGACGGAAAAAGGATAAGTTGGTACGGATGCGGTCGGCTCCTCCTAACCGGCTCATGTGAGGCACCATATATTAGTTTTTATTTTATCCGTAAATTTGGGGTATGGAGTTTGTGAGAAATTGAATATCGCCTGTAATGTTTTATTAATGTATTTAATTATGTGATGTAAATTTTATCTTAAGGAGTTATATACGTAATGTACTTGTTCAAGTCCTAAGAAAATCATAAGAACACTACTTAGAGTTTAAGGTATGTCGGCGTAACGCGCTTCGTTCGATACCTTACTTGGGTAGTAGAAATATGATTGGGGCGGGGCGTTACGGTATGGTATCGAGCAATGGTTTAGGGAGTTGGGTAGAGCCGTAAGTGCCACGTGAGCCGGAGGATCGGTCTCGCTCTTGGATGGGTAATTTTAATTTTTGGTTCCCTTAAACTATGTATGTTTTTATTGTGTAATGTGTATAAATTTTTGTTTGAAATTATTATTAACAATAAACCTTATCACTGTAAATGTCGACTTTGTATCGAGTACCAAGCATGCCTAGAAGGCGATGGCGACGGGCGGCGTTAGCTACGTTTAAGGCAAAGCTAAATAACCTCACTATGGTTCCGAACGGGACCCAGTGGCTCATATTGTGCGATTTCACAACCTACTTCAGCGAATCGCATTCGCCGATGGCTCATTTAATCGGTATTTTAGCTCGGACTTCCTTCGGATAACTCTACATCGGACTCTCCCATCGGAAGACCAATGATTGTTAGACGAAGTTTGGGAAGACATGATAGACCCACACTCTTATCGGGCTCTAATTCGAACCTTTTTACCAACCCGGGCCGGATGATCCCTCATTCGACTGATGTACGGATGGGGACTATTTTTACCCATTGCTCGTGAGATAGTCCATAAGGTAATGGAAAACCGCATTGATCGGTGGTTACTCGAGGGTTCTTTTCCTCGACGTGTCCGATAAATAAGTTAATAGGGATCTCATCACATGACATGGTGTCTTTTGTATGTTCTATAATGTAAATAGGAGTGCTTTTGATTATATGAGAATATATAGATGCGTTTCCAGAGAGTTTGACCACACTATCACCGGAGAGGGAGATAGAGTTTGAGATTGAACTAGAGCCGGGTACGGCTCCGATTTCAAAAATCCCATATAGAATGGCTCCTGCTGAGCTAAAGGAGTTAAAGGTGTAGTTACGGGACTTACTAGACAAGGACTTTATACGTCCTAGTTCCTCACCTTGGGGAGCTCCGGTACTATTCGTGAAAAAGAAGGATGGAAGTCTAAGGCTATCTATCGACTACCGGGAACTAAATTGGGTGACCATTAAAAATAAGTACCCATTGTCCCGGATCGATGATTTATTTGACCAATTGGAAGGGGCGATGGTATTCTCTAAAATAGACTTACAATCTGGATATCACCAATTGAGGGTGAGACCGGAAGACGTGAAGAAGACGGCGTTCGGAACGAGATACGGTCACTACGAGTTTTTAGTGATGCCGTTTGGGTTGACGAACGCCCCAGTCGACTTTATGGACTTGATGAATCGAGTCTTCAAAGGGTTCCTAGACAAGTTTATCATCGTATTCATCGATGATATCCCGGTTTACTCTCGAAGTGAAAAAGAGCATATGGAACATTTAAAGGCCACCTTACATACGCTAAGGGAGCAACAGTTGTATGCCAAATTCAAGAAATGCGAATTCTAGCTAGAGAAAATGGCTTTTCTAGGCTATGTGGTATGAAGGAAAGCATTGTGGTAGACTTAAAGAAAGTAGAAGCTATTCGGAATTGGCCGACCCCGAATAGCGTAACGGAGGTACGAAGCTTCTTAGGGTTGGCGAGTTATTATCGGAGATTTGTAGAAGGCTTCTCAAAGATAGCTAGGCCTCTTACTAACTTGATGAAGAAGCGCACCGGATTCTAGTGTACGGATGCTTGTGAGGAGAGCTTCCAATAGCTAAAACGACGGCTAGTCACGGCTCCAGTGCTAACCATTTAGTCCGAGGATGGAACTTTCGTAGTTTATATGGACGCCTCCAAACATGGATTAGGAGCGGTGTTGATGCAAAATGGGAGAGTAATAGCTTATGCGTCACGACAATTAAAGGAGTACGAGCGAAACTACCCGACATATGACCTAGAATTAGCGACGGTAGTCTTTGCCCTAAAATCTAGAGACATTATTTGTACGGGGTAAAGTGTGAGATATACATAGATTATAAGAGCTTACGATACATCTTCACACAAAAAGAGCTGAACATGAGACAAAGAAGGTGGTTAGAGCTGGTAAACTACTATGACTGTATAATCAACTACCACCTAGGTAAAGCCAATGTTGTTGTCAATGCCTTGAGTAGGAAATCGATCGTTGCGGTACGGGTGACCCGGACGCCGATAATGAAGGACCTACAAGCACTCGGAACTAAAAATAATTCCTATAGGCTACAAGAGCATGCTATTAGCACTATTAATCCAGCCAATGCTGCAAGAAAGAATTCAAATTGAGCATCGAAAAGGATGAAAAGATGAAAGAATTGAAGAAAGGTATAGAGGCCGGAGCAGAGTCGATTTTGTGATGGATGATAAAGGAATGATTAGGTTCAAAGGAAGACTATGTGTTCCTGCGAGTGGAGGACATAAAAGATGAGATACTGAAGGAAGCACACACAACCTCATATTCAATACACCCGGGGAGTACAAAAACGTATCGAGATTTACGACGGTATTATTGGTGGGCAAGAATGAAGAAAGATGTAGGCGACTTTGTGGCAAGGTGTCAAACTTGCCAACAAGTGAAAGCGGAGCACCAAAGACCCTTGGGAACATTAAAGCCACTAGCAATTCCGGAATGGAAGTGGGAGCATGTAACTATGGACTTCGTCATGGGATTGTCAAGATCGGATAGAGGGTCAAATGCCATCCGGGTAGTCGTAGATAGGTTGACCAAATCAACACACTTTCTTCCTATTAAAACCACTTATGATTTAAACCAATATGCCTAATTGTATCCGGACGAAATCGTGAGACTACATGGGATTCCGATCTCAATTGTGTCGATTGAGATCCTAGATTCACCTCCGCATTTTGGAAGAGTCCGCATAAGGCCATGGGCACCAAGCTCAATTTCAGCACGGCTTATCATCCACAAACCGACGGACAATCCGAACGTGTAATCCGGATTCTTGAAGATATGCTATGAGCATGCGTCCTAGATTGGTCCGAAAAGTGAGAGAAATACATTTGCTTAGTTGAATTTGCGTATAACAATAGCTACCAAGCTTCAATTAGGATGACTCCCTATGAGGCTTTATATGGACGACGATGTAGATCTCCGGTGCATTAGGATGAAATAGGAGAAAGAAGATTGCTAGGACCGAAATTGATACGACGAGACGACCAAAGTAGTAGACCGGATCCGCCAACGGATGAAAGCGACCCAAAGTAGACGGAAAAGTTACGCGGACAAACGGAGGAAGGATTTAGAGTCCGTGGTCGGTGATTATATATTTTTAAGAGTCTCACCAATGAAAGGAGTACTACGATTTGGGAAAAGGGGAAACTTAAACTCGCGGTACATAGGACCGTTTGAGATACTGGAGCGAGTAGGAGAGAAAGCGTATCGCATATTGCTACCACCATCCTTAGCAGGAATACACAATGTATTTCATGTGTCTATGCTAAGGAAGTGCATTGGAGAGCCGGGTCAAATTTTGAATATAGAGCCGTTGAATCTTACTCCGGATTTAACGTATGAAGAGAGACCGATCCGGATTCTCGATCGATGGGTCAAACAGGTTGAAAAATAAGGAGATAGGGCTAGTTAAGGTTTTGTGGGAAAACCATAACCTCGAAGAAATGACTTGGGAATGTGAGCAAGAAATGAAAGATAAATACCCCGAGTTATTCAAGTGAATCAATTTCGAGGATGAAATTTCTTTTAAGGAGGGAAGAATTGTAACCCCAGTAAAAACCCTTATCCGTAACGCGACGTGTATTAGAATAATTCTCTATATATGTATATTAAGAGTAAGTATAATTATCATTTCATCATGAGAAATTAATGCTTGAAATATGTGATTTATGTTAAATTAAAGTTATTGTGCTTAAGATTAATGGTTTAATTATTAAAGAAATCAAATATGCAAAATCGAGTGTTTTAAGGACTATATTCCGCCCGAGTTTTGGGTGAATTATTTGAGGAATTTAGGGTCATTTTTGGGTCAACCTTAAAGAATGAAAGTTCATCTATTTCTTGAATAGATCTGTATAAAATGGTATAATATTTAGACCTATAAAATAAGAGTTATACCAATTATAGTGAGGGTTGTTTCGAAATGCATTCTGCTGGAATTTTGGGAGAAGAATCTGCCTGAATCTTGTGAGATTTATTTGATGCTGTTAGATTGATTTTTGAGAAACACTTAAAGAATAAAAGTTGTTTTTCTATGTGTTTACTAGCTCTCTATAAAATTTAATAATGTTTGGATACATATAGAAAGAGTTATGCACATTTTAGTATAGATGGGTTAGGAGGAAACACTGCTAGAATTTTGGGGGAAAAGAAATTCTGAATTTTTAAAAATGGAGATTTCCGAATTTTTATGAAAGAAAGTAGTTTTAGTTACTTGAATTAAGTTAATTAATGATTTTAATTAGTCTAAATTTTATATAGACACCTAAGCGAATGCAATAAATGAATTTAATGCCAACTCACCCATTACGGATTCCAAAGCGACTGACTTTCCTCATGACTCACCCATAACCTTTACACCTTATCCCATTAATTTTTAACACTTGTAGCTGAATGAAATTAAGTATATATATATATAGTAAGTTTTAAAATATGATAAAAGTTTTAGTAACCCGTAGGTACCAGAAATTGAGAGAGAAAAGGCAAGAAAGAAAAGAGAGGAAGAAAAACGTCGGGAGAGAAAGGAAAGGAAAGAAAAAGAGGAAGGGAAAAAGGAAAGAAAAAGAGCTAAGAAAACTATAATCAACACTAAAAGAGGTAAATCAGTTTCATTTCTTGGCTGATTAATGTCTTAAATTATTTTTTTTAAGTTATTTTGTTAGTGTTTATTTCATGGGTTGTAATAATCTTCCATGGTTATATGCTTGATGCTTGGGATAAATCTATGTATGGATGCCTTGTTGTGATGATTTATGATGTTATGATTTTTTGAAAAATGTCCAAGTATGTGGTGATGGGTTGGATTGGACTTGGACTAAATTTAAGTGAATTAAAACATGTTTAAAGTTGGCTTGGAATGAACTAATAAATTAGAGTTGATAAGGAGTAAATTCTATCCGAATTTTGGGGTGCATGTTCAAGGCTTTTAGGTCAGTTTTTGGGTGAAACTTAAAGAATAAAAATTGTTCATCTGTGTTCCAAATAACGTCCTTTAAATTTCTTGGTCATTCAATTCGATTACGAAGAGGTATACCCGATTTAGTATGGACAGACTCTAGATAAACTACTACTTGGCGGATTGCTCCCTAAGTTTCAAAATTTGTAATTAATTATGTATTTGGTATTTAGACCTAATTTTTGGCTATGTTTTAAATAAATATGTCTAGTATCTAAAATAAAATGAGGAAGATTTAATTATGTTCTGAAATTAGAAAATTATTTACTCGATTAGGAGTTGCCCGGTAATAAGCTCGAAACCAAAAAAATTAGACTTTGACAAAATTAATAGGTTTGGAATAAAATAAATGAGCTTGGACTAAATAAAATGGAATTAAATAGAGTTAATGGACCTAGGATAAAGTTAATGGGTTCGGATTAAAGTAAATGGACTTGGAGCTCCTTTTGAATATTAATGAAACTAATGAACAATATTAATGAGCGGAGATTGTGTTCTCGCGGTGGGTATCATGATTGGTATGTGAGCAATGGATAAATTTTGAGTGTGGGTTGGACTATGAGTATGGTATGAGAATGAAGGGTTGGTACTCGAATTTGGTTGAATGTGATTAAATATGTCATCACGTGCATCATATGCATAGTGGGTGGTTTAAGACAAGTCAATTGATTGAGAAATGATTTATACATCTAGGTTTGATAACCTAACTGGAATAAATGGTTATTAGTAGTCCAAGTACTCTAGGATGTGTGCACGCACTATTAGACGATGGATTTTCGCTAATAGTAGTTACAACGAGCGATAATTCCGTTGTAGCGAGAAGATGATCCGAGGATCATCCGGATGAAATCAAGTTGTGTGCTTGCACCTGTTAGACGATGGATTTCGCTAACGGTAGTTACAACGAGGGATAATTCCGTTGTAGCAGAAGGTGATCCGCGGACCACCCGGATGATAAATAGAGTAGACTGGCTAATACCCGTGGTACCCGAGATTAAAATTTATGAGTATGGTGGGAAGTCAAAACAACATTGCATATCACGTGCATCACCCCGCGTACTAAGCTTCGGCTCATCCCGTTGTTATTTTTTTTATGTCTTGATAGAAAAAGGACAAGTTGGTACGGATGCAGCTGGCTCCTCCTAACCGGCTCATGTGAGGCACCATATATTAGTTTTTATTTTGTCTATAAATTTAGGGTATGGAGTTCGTGAGAAATTGAATATCGCCTGTAATGTTTTATTAATATATTTAATTATGTTATGTAAATTTTATCTTAAGGAGTTATATACGTAATGTACTCGTTAAAGTCCTAAGAATATCATAAGAACACTACTTAGAGTTTAAGGTATGTCGGCGTAATGCGCTTCATCCGAGCACTCTACTTGGGTAGTAGAAATATGATTGGGGCGGGGCGTTACATATACTATCTTGAATTTTATTTTCTTGATGTACTTCATCATTGAAGACCGATAGTACATCTTCATCCCTTATCTAACTTGGTAATATTGGCACATCAAACACATGCCTATGCTGAAATTGTTGAACTACTCACAAATTATGTCCTAATTTTATGTCATCAATATAGGAAAGTTGTTTAACTTGAGAAGCTAACGCGTAAGGCTCATTTAAAAAGCACAACACTTTTATCTTTTATGTAGTCCAACTTTAAAATATTAGTAAGCACCTTATAAAAAGTGACCATATTGTCATAATGATTTACTTCAACTACCACCCCACTATTTTGGCTTTTAAGTCATGCATCATGATTCTTGGTATGAAATCTAAGCCCATTAACGATGCAACCATTATATTTCTTTACACAAACTTGAGGTCCGTATGCTAACGAATATAATGCCTCTCTTGCTTTTTGTGATCGTTCATTATATAAACATATCATCTACAAGACAAAGGAATTAAGGTAATATGAGATGATGCAACAAAAAAATTATTATACAAGTTTTAATATTTTTGTAATTAGCTCCTTACACGTTGTTGAAACCACAAAGAGAACTTTGCTTTATGTCTTTCTTCCACATCTAATTCACTTTCCTATATAAGCTCTTTTATATGGCAACTATGAAAATTATTGCTTGTCAATGTTGAGTAATTGTTCCATATCTAAATAAAATTTCATAATTCAACAACATTTCAAGTTGACTTACTCAATATACGATTCCACTTCTACGCAATTGTTTAGGATATACCAATGACATATTTCAAGGTCCTTTGTTAGAATATCAACATATTTTATAGCTCCAAATGGTCGAAGCCTATGTGAAAAAATAGAAAAACCACCGTCTCCTAAAACATCAAAATTGTGTTCTGGTCTAGTGAATTGAGTTTCAATTCCAAGAAGATATATGGAACAAAACGTCAAATATTCTCCGACGATATAGGCCTCAACAATTAAACATTCCGGATAAGCGTTATTATGCACAGCTTCTTTTAAAAGACCCCAAACGTCTATCATAAATAATCATACATAAGAATTATCATTATAAGGAATTTCACAAGTGAAGAAAAAAAATTTACGTAAGTAATTTCTCACCGCTCAATAGGAAACATCCATCTAAATTGAACTAGACCTCCAAGAATAGTCTCGTATGGTAAATGAATCACCAAATGCACTATTACATCAAAAAAGCTGGAGGAAAAATCATTTCAAGTTTGCAAAGTATTGAAACAATAACTATTCTCATCTTTTCAAGATCTTTAACCTTCAATGTCTTACTACATAACACATCAACTCCTTAAATAATACATAACATGTTATTGGTACCATATATCTACCATCACTTCTCTTTATCAAATGCAACTATTTTCTTATATTCATATTCTCCAAATCTTGTCTAGCCTTGAATGTGTCTTTATTTTTCCCATCCAAACTGAATAATGTTCCTAAAATATTCTCATAAATATTTTTCTTAATATGTATCACATCAAGATTATGTCTTAACTTAATTGTATGCCAATATGGCAACTTGAAAAGAATACTTTTTTTGGTCCAATTCAAGTCATCGGGAGTATGCTTCCTCTTTTTATTTGTTGGGTGTTTTCCAAAATTGACATCTTGAAGATTTTCTAATTGACATAACACATCAATTCCATAGGAGCCAATCGACGTTTAATCTTCTCCTCAAACTTTTTACTTTTTCTCCAACTATGGTCTTGTGGTAAAAACCGATGATGCCTTATATAACCAATTTTACTTCTTAACTTATAGGAACAAGTTTGTTGGTTACATACAGGACAAGCCATATAACCCTTTGTACTCCATCCGGATAAATTACCATATGCGGGAAAATCATTTATTGTCCACATTATGGCAGCATGCATTTGAAAAAGTTCTCCATTTGAAACATCATATATTCTAACACCAACTTCCTATAATTCCTTTAACTCATCAATTACAAGGTTGCATGAATAGATCAATATCCCTTCCTGCTGCATAAGGCCTTGGAATTAATAGTGACATGATGAAAAAAATTTCTTTCATACATTTCCATGGTGGTAAATTATATGACACAAGAATGATTGGCCACATGCTATCGAGAGATACTCATATTACCAAATGGATTGAAACCATCGGTAGTTAGGCCTCGCCATACATTATGAAAATCATGGGAAAACCATAAAAACTTTCCATCAAAATCTTTCCATGCCACACCATCTACTGGATGTCTTAACACACTATCATCAACACGCTTCTCCTTATGCCACCTCATATCTACGACTATATTGGTAGACATAAAAAACATTTGAAGCTTAGGTATTAAAGCAAAATATCATAAAGTTTTATGGGGAATCTTCTTTCCTTTACTATCATTGATTTTCCATATTGAGGTACCACATTTAGGGCAAGATTCATGAGATTCATACTCTTTCCAAAACAAAGCACAATCATATTTACAAGCATGTATAGGGATATACCATAATCCTAACTCACGCAACATGTTCTTTGCCTTGTAATCACATTTTGGAAGCATCTCACCACTTGGTAGAACTTGTTTAAGTGACTCAAGCAACATGTCAAATGATTTATTGCTCCATTTATTATACACCTTTAAATGGAGCAATTTAACTACGAATGATAATGTGGTGAACTTTGAACACCTTGGATATAATTCTTATTAAGCTTTGTGCAAAATTTGTCAAAAGACTTTGCTCTATGGTTTGTGTCATCTCCCATATAATTCCTTCCAAAGTTTTCAAAGTCAGTTAACATCTCATTAAGTTAGTCTTCCTTTTCATCATCATTAGGTGTCTCTCCAAGTATGGAACTCATCATTATGGTAACTAGAACTAGCATTAGATCTAGCATCAAAATTAAAGTGTTCCCCATGATAAATCCATCGAGTATAATCCGTATCTATCCCTCGAATTAATAGATGGTCATAAACCACATTCTAACTCTTCACATAACTATTTAAAGAATCTATACATGGACATCTAATTTCACACTCTCTCCCTACATTATCTTCCATGAATTTCATAAAAGACTTCACTCCTTCTATATCTCGAGTCGACCATTTTCTTTCCTTCATCCAAATCTTATCCATTGTTAAATGCCTATCACAAAAGACCAAATGCATACTTTTGCAAGTTAAACGTGAGATTGTCTTTCAGTTCGGCCTTCGAACAAAATAAAGACTAATGTGACAAACTAAGTATAGATAAAACCTACAAATAAGAACCCATGTCCAGAAATGGATGCAATCTAAAGAAAAAGGTAGTAAATATGCAGAATGATTGACATAAAACTTTAAAAAAAGAAAAAGGGAAAAGCATTCTTCGGGAATAGCTACGTCTCCAATTAAGCATGAAATAAAAGCACACTCACAAAAATAAAGGAAAGTTAAACATACAAATTTAATAAGAATTTGTAAAGCATGAAATAGAAGCATACCTCAAGCAACACGAGACCAAAAAACCTTTTGATAAGTCAAAGAAAGTAGATGAATTGCTTGCTCAAAACCCGCATCCAGATTTTTTTTTATAAGAACAAAATTACATACCCAAACACTAGTCTTTTCTTATTAAAAGGCAAGCCCAAACACAAATGTCTTTCTTCTTTTTTAATTAAAAATCTTGATCTAGTAGGTGTTAGGACCGTAAGAGTAATCAAAGTGAGAAGTCTAGCGTGGAAGCCTTTTACCCGGGCAGGCTCGCCGCGAGCCAAGCATGCTCGCAGTAGGCCCGCCTGCAGTACAAGGCTTCCATCCTTTCCTATCGAAATTAACCATTATTTTTTAAAAAATAATGATTTGGGTAGATTAGGCATGAAATTATTATCATTTGTGTGTATATATAGACTATACTCAAACAAAAATGACAACATGAATCAATTTAATTATCATCCTAAATCTACTTAATCTCTTAATCATTAACAAAGATACCGATGAATATATATTTTTGCAAAGTACGAGAGAATTCAAACCAATACAATCAAATAAGTGCACTCACTTAAACAAATAAAAAACCTTACCAATTACACTTTTTCAAGTTTGTTGATGTTAGAACCATGTCAACTCGCCAACTTTAATACAGTCGCTCCCATTCGAAATAGAGGTCGCCGAGAACAAACTTTCGAGTTCTACTATATCAATCTTAGGAGCCCCGCTATATTAATAGGTGAGATAACCATAATCAAAAGCTATGCCCGACATTGCATAATCATTCCGTGAAAAACAATCGGTAAGAAATTTATAAACAACAACCCGTGACCATAAACAATAGCCATATACATAGACTCATGTATAATTGGTAAGAAATTTGTAGTTTATAGATTTCAATTTTGAAGTCCTTCTTACAAGTATCTAATGACCAACTTGCAGTACGTAAACAAAAACCATACACATAGACTTTGGCACCACCAACAAGGTAGCCCAATTCCAAGTATAATATAATTAGTTTCGAAATTTATAAAATATTATAGTACTTTCCCCTCATTTTTACATCCGTTAAGGCAAGACAAAAGGCTACCGATCATAGCAGTTATTAAAAAAAAACACAATCAAACATGTCTTGCTACGACTCAATTCCAGCTTTGTCTTTGGCATTGACCCTTTTGAACATATGTTCCATTCCAAAGCTTTTTCTAGTGAAGGTTGAAGAAACCAATAGTTAATGACTAACCTAACAAGGCCATGAACATCGGGAACAAATAGTAGAACAACATGTCCCTACCATGTGATAAAAAATATCAAACAAGCGTAATGAACCTTGAAAATTTTGGTTAACCATTCACTCGGTTAAAATTACAAATGATAGAGCCCAAGTTTCTTCTCAATAGATTATGTCCATTTGTACATTCCTTGAAAATAGATTATACTACCCAAGAATAAGATTGCAAAATGCTAATTTTTTCTATATTCTCATATCATTGTTCTCCAAAATTTTCTTACATGTTCGAGTGCAAGGCTGGAAAAAAACCGTAAATGTAAGAATAATTGGAAATATAGTACCGATGAGTATTGAATACAAAATGATAATGTCATGATAGATTAGAAAGAACATAGAAGGTAACTCGATTGCCACAAGTCCATTACTCTCTTGGGAAGATTAGTCTCAACACCCTACTCCGATAAATATCTTTGATGATGCTCGCATTACCCACCATTAATGTCTTTGACTTGAATGGGGAAGGAGAGAAACAAAATCGAAGCACAAATCACACTAAGGAGATTTAATTTTTGGGTATTACTTGAACGATTATGGGTTATGCCAAAGATTTGAGAGGGAAACAATGAAACACATAGATCTACAAGTAAAGACGAGACAGATAGAGTCTTTTATAAAAAATACGGGTATATGTTTTATTCGAAATATAGGGGATGTTTTAGTTTCGTCCTTAAAGATTTAAACATTTTGGTATAACTTTTTTTTGTCCCGAATAAATGTTTAAATAAATAAATTTCATCCTTAAATAACTTAACATTTAAAGACATATATTTTCGTCCCTAAATGGTATAATTCGTCCTAAAATAATTACATTTCATAACAAGGAGGCGGGACTAGCTAAAAATTTGGATGCTAGTCATTTGAGGATGAAATTTTTATTTCATCACGCAACATTAGTATTTTGGGATGAAAATAAATTCATAGCAAAAAGTTTCGTAGCTAAATTTCAAATTTATTTTAGTGAATCTACTAAATATGATCATATATATATATATATATATATATATATATATATAATTCAATAAAACTTAGATTTTTTTAAAATTGTTTATGCTATATACTCGAATCTACTAGGTATGATATATATATACATAAGAATGGAATCATGCTCGTAGGATTTGAACCTACGACATTGGGTTTTGGAGACCCATGTTCTACCCAACTAAATTAAGAGTGCTTTTTTATTATAAAAAAGAAAGCTATAAGTAAAAAGATTCTTTTTTTATTTTACTCCACTACATCTTGAATGACTATACTATCTCATATATAAACTATATTATATATAAATATAATAAATAATAATATGATATAAATAATATCATATTAATTTATAATTTATGATTAGGTATGTCTAATTTTAATTGATCTCAATTGATCTCTTGTTATTGTATTGCTCAGAGGTGAAGTAATAGGTAGGGATGACGGGTTATGAATGTTTGGAATCCATATTATGCAAGGAGACATTGCTTTTGCTAATTCGAATTGAAGGGTGATATAAAATCGGTCTATTTCCGGCATCATATCCATAGTTAGTGCATTCATCCTAGTTAGAAGCTCCAGCTCCGTATCAAGGTCACGGTCGATATCGTCACTCACATCAATATCGTCACTATCATCAATATCGTCCCTATCATCAATAAGAAAACCCTTAGGCTTGTTATCCAGGAACTTGTTCAAAAATACTGTAATGAAAGGAACATAGGAGTTTGTCACCCAATCCAAATATTTTCTATACGTGCGGGCCTTTTTCCGTATCGATAATATCATCTTCTCGCTAGATGTTTATTGACAGTGGATACCTCTCGGCATATCAAATAATTTGCTTTTATCTATTTTGTAATTATAAAAAATCTCTTGCTTATTATTTAATTGGAATGGTAATTCATAAATAGATGAGTCTTTCTTATTTTCATAATTAATGGATTTATATAATAAAATATTATATCTATAGTATTTTTTAAAATTATCTTTTTGGTTCGATAATGAATCTACTTCAAAATTATTTTGTTTTTCGTAATGAATTAATTGGTCTTTTTCATATAAATTCCATTTGTTTAAATCTTTATTTTGAATCATACGCCGTTGATTCATTCTAACTTCATTCAAAGAAACTTTCTTTAAATCAAATCACTACAAAAATCGCTACGGAATAAAATTGGAAAATCATTTCTATGTTGATTACTTCTTTTAGTTTATTTATTTATTTTTTATTTATTTGTATCGAATCCATTTTTTTTAATTTTAACTTATTAGATTTCTTAGTAGATTTATTCACATAATATCTCGAACAAGAAGGAAAAAAAATATCGTATTGTAGGATCACTCGAAAAAAATCAAATCTTTATTTTAGTCCAATTAGTTTCTAAGATTAGGAATTTCTATTATTCTTTTCTAGGTTTTACATTTTTTCTTTCCATATTAAAAAAAAACCTCTTTGTAGTTTAATTAAGTATCAAGAAAAACCTTTTGCATATCATGAGTAGGGACACTATTGCTGACATAATAACCTCTATACGAAATACGGACATGGATAGAAAGGAGACCATTCGAATAGCATCTAATAACATCACCGAAAAAATTATTAATACTTTTACGAGAAGTTTTTATTGAAAATGTGCGTAAACATCAGGAAGGAAATTTTTTTTTTTTTTTTGGCTTTAACCCTACGTGATAGAAGAAATAGGAAAGGACCATGTAGAACTAGTCCAAATTTAAAACGCATCAGTCGCCCTAATCTACAAATCTATTCTAACTATCAACAAATTTCGAGAATTTTAAGTGGGATGGGGATTGTAATCCTTTCTACTTCTCGGGGTATAATGACAGACCGAGAGGCTCGACTAGAAAGAATCGGTGGAGAAATCTTGTGTTATATATGGTAATCTATATGAATTTGATCTAAGTTCATTGTTGAGAAAAAGATGGCTTTTCCCGGATGAAATGAAAATTGGATTCATATATGCAATAGGAGAAAGAGGTTTCTCATTCCTTAGTCTGAAAGATATGTGGCCATGAAATAAGGATTAAGTGGAATAGAATTGACTAGGTGGTAGAGTCGTGGAAACACCTCCTTCTTCCATATTTTGGACACGAAACAATATCTTACTGCTGAAACATGGAAGAATTGAAATCTTAGATCAAAACACTATGTATGGATAGTATGAATTGTTTAAACAAGAATTCTTGAACAGCAAGCAAGCAGAGCTATTACTCACTACATCAAATATTAGTTTTATTAGAAATTAACTATGTATCCGCATATATAACAATAATTTTTTATTTTTTATTTTTTGTTATGTTTTTAAAATCAATATTTTTTAAATAAAATAATTTATATATATATATCATTAGTTTTGTTAAAAATTAATTATGTATTTGCACACATAACACCAATTATTTGTTAGTTATTCTTTTTTATATTCTAAAATCAATATTTTATAAATGAAATAATTAAAATAATATTTTGAAAGAGCATTTCAATTATTCAAATATATCTTTTTATGTTAATATTATTGATTATTTCGGTAATAAATATATATAAATTAAACAATTTTGCTCGAAAAATAAATTTGATTTATATTAATTACGAGAAATAAGATTTTTATTTATATTATATCATATGAATCGTTGACTTTATGTATATAAGGTTGTCCGACCGCAACATAACGAGAGTATCCAACTAGTATAACTACAACACGTGAGGGTTTTGAATAGTGACAATACTGTTCACCCCCTTACAATCACTATTCACTCTATTTTTTAAGGGTCCGAATGGCAAGGCACTCGGCTAAATTACTACAATGCCATTTTATGTCGAAACACATTTAAGGCCCTATTCATTGTTTCCAAATCCAATAACAAAGGTTGAAAAGGTTGCTTGATATGTATGTGTATGAATTAATAGTTGCTAAGGAAAAGAAACAAATAATAACATCACAAACTTTTGAAAGAAATGCTAAGTTGTTGAAATAAAAAATCTACGTTTCCAATGCTCCAATTTAGTAAAATGTAATTTGATATAATATAGGCAAATACTTTGTATTGAACAACTAAGTAACTACTAACTTGGTATTGTAAATCATTCTTGGCTTTCAGATCAACTTATTAATATTATTACTACTACTACTACTATTACTACTACTATAAACTAAAAAAAGTGAGGGGTTTGACCAGGTAGAAATCATTATTCACCCCCTCAATCACTATTCATTCATGTAGCGAAGTTTTTTTTTTTCCAAAAAAAAGCTTTTTCACTACACAACCTTTTTTTTTCCATCAATCTGGGTTCTTTTGTTTTTCTAATTTTCGGGTTTTTTTCATTTTGGTCTCTAATTTTTTTTTTAAAAAAATATTTAATCCCCTAGCTCATGCACTATATATGTCTTTTTTTTCCTCTAATTTTTTCCATTGATTTATGGTTTTTTTTTCATTTGTTAATTTTTGTAAAAAAATTTTCATTATTTATAACTTTATTTTTTGGAATACAATATTATGAAAATTATATTTTAAATTTTTTTTTAGTTCTTGATTAATATTCTAGTTAAAGTTATTATATTTTTTTATTTTAAAATCAATCCGTAAAGAATAATGATTTAGGTTTTTAAAACAACAAATTTATAAAAAAAATTAATTTCAAATTTTTTCACTATACATGCTTTTTCTTTTCTTTTTTCCCTTTTTTTTCCCCATCAATCTAGGTTCTTTTTTATTTAATTTTTTCAATTTTCAAGTTGTTTAATTTTTGTCTCTAAAATTTTAAAATAAAAATTTTAATCCCCGGCTAATTCACTACATATGCCTTTTTTTTCTTTTTTCTTTTTTCTATCAATTTATGTTTTTTTTTTTCATTTGCTAATTTTTGTAAAAGTCTGTCCATTAATCATAACTTTATTTTTTAGAATGAAATATTATGAAAATTATATTTCTAAATTTTTATTTTAATTCTTGATTAATATTTTAGTTAAAGTTATTATATTTTTTATTTTAAAATCAATCTATAAAGAAGAATGATGTATGTTTGTTAAAATAAAACAAATAAGGGGTTTGAATAGTGGAAATCATTGTTCACCCCCTCCCAACAAATCATTATTCATTCCTATAACAAATGTTTTTTTTTTTTTTAAGTTTTTGCACTATACATGATTTTTTTCCTTTGTGTTTTTCCATCAATCTAGGATCTTTATTTATTTATTTATTTATTTTTCATGTTATTTTATTTTGATCTCTAAAATTTTAACATAAAAATTTTAATCCCCTAGCTTTTGCACTATACATATCTTTTTTTTTCCTTAGCTTTTTTCCTTCAATTTATGTTCTTTTTTTTTTCATTTGTTAATTTTTGTAAAATTTTTTCCATTAATTATAACTTTATTTTTTGGAATACAATATTATGAAAATTATATTTTTTAATTTTTTAATTCTTCATTAATATTTTAGTTAAAATTATTATATATTTTTTATTTTAAAATCTATCCATAAAGAAGGATGATTTATGTTTTTTAAACAAAAAATTTATAAAAGAATTCACTATACATGCTTTTTCTTTTTTCTTTTTTTCCTTTGCTTTTTTCCACCAATCTAGGTTCTTTTTTAATTTTAATTTTTTTTTATTTTCATGTTGTTTCATTTTGGTCTCTAAAATTTTAAAATAAAAATTTTAATCCCCTAGTTGATGCACTACACAAGTCTTTTTTTTTTTTTTTCCTTTGACTTGTTTTCTTTACTTTTTTCCATCAATTTATTTTTTTTCATCTATTAGTTTTTGTAAAAGTCTATCCATTAATTATAACTTTATTTTTTAGAATACAACATTATGAAAATGATATTTTTAAAGTTTTTTAATTATTTATTAATATTTTAGTTAAAGTTATTA
Source organism: Dovyalis caffra (assembly GCA_963924115.1). Taxonomy (NCBI): domain Eukaryota; kingdom Viridiplantae; phylum Streptophyta; class Magnoliopsida; order Malpighiales; family Salicaceae; genus Dovyalis; species Dovyalis caffra. Next base: position 903,229 of record CAWUPB010000957.1, on the reverse strand, counting down.
CATTTTTTATTTTAAAATCAATTCATAATGAAGAATGATTTATGTTTTTCAAACAAAAAATTTATAAAAAAAATAAAAAAATTAATTCGATAAAAAATTATAATTAAAAAATTTTAAATTTTTTAAATGACTTTTTTCTATGGAACCCACAACGTAGCGTGGGCAAACGACTAGTTTTAACGAAAGGGCTTTTGGGACAAGTGAGATAGCATCATAATTGACAATTGGATTAAGGTTTGTTTACGAATCTCATGACATCAAGGATTATGTCACATTCGACATACGTTACAAATAAATTTGAAAAATTCATTTTTTTGAACCAATTTTGATGTTAATTTAATTTAAAAGTAATAAATTTAATTTTGATGGAGGTAAGAATTAATTTAAATTAAAAACTTTCAATCTAAAAAGAAAACCTCCCTCCAATAATCTACAATCTTCTCTCTCATTCTTATTTCAATTCCACTCATCTCTCTCTTGCTTAAATCTTAATTTAAATATGTTGCTTTTATATATATATATATATATATCACTCTCATGATTGTTTTATCTTAGTTTTGCTATTTTTATTTGATGTTATTTTTAGAGTTTTTACTTGTTTTGGTTGTTTTAAAATTAGTACTTTTTTATTTATAAAAAAAAAACTAATTTTAAAACTAAAACATGTAAAAATTCCAAAAATAACATCAAATAAAAATAATAAAATTTTAAAGCATGCATTCTATGTGTATTATTTACGTTATTGAATTTTTTTATTTTTTTATATATATATTTTTTATTTTTGCAAACAGGGCGGTAGCTTGACAGATTTTATTAGTAGATAAAAAGCGTTCCAAAACAGGAAGGGGCAAACCAGCCTAGCCCATAATACATGGGAGGACAAGGTAGCCTGGACTCTAAAATACTAATTAAGCAACAATTTGACGGTAATAACAAAACAAAGAAAAAATGACAGTGCAGAAAAACATTACTAACTAAATAACCAAAAGATGAAAGATAGCATGCAAAACACATCGGTATACACAATACCATAATATTGCCATGCACGCATTCTCTTAATTGATATAAGCGAACTGCAAGAGCACTCTGCTGCCTGTAAAGAAACTTTCAATCGTTTCTGGAATCTGGGCATTCCTAATCTGTCTTCTCTTAATGCCAGGTGAACTGAAGTAGGCGTTGCAATCTCCTCCTCATAAAGCACCTGATTTCCGTGGGTATGGGCGTGGCCTGCTAGACGGTCTGCAACCAAGTTTCCCTCTTTGATTGCAAAGCCTTATTTCTTGCATTCCAGATCTCCCATATGCAGCAATGGAATATAACTATTTTGTTGAACATTTTTTGATTCTGAATTCCCGAAGTTTCTAGCCGAGCACCCAAAAGACCCCTTAAACTGGTTCTCCCCACTGCTGTGTTCATTATCTATACAAAGTGATCCCAAACAGACTTAGCCACTGAACCCTCCATAAAGAGATGTGTCAAAGTTTCTATAGCAGGATGGCTGTAGCAATGACGTCGAGAGAGTAAGGCCACCCCACACCTTTTGATCATACTGTCAAAAACCATCCCCACCCCCCACCCCCCCCCCCCCCCCCCCCCCCCCCGGTTGAGCACTTTCCAAGACAGTAGAGTAGCTTCACCAGAATCCATTTGTTCCAGATTTGTTTCCACCATAGAAAAGTTGCACCAGGAAGTCTTACACATTTCCGAAACGTAGTTGTTCTAAAGATTCCATCAACTGAGAGTTTGAAGGTTAGCTTATCCTGTTCATTTGGCTGAAGACATATCGCATGGAAGGAAGCTCTCACTCCTGCAGGAAGGTCTCCCAAAGCATTCCTATTATTCATAATTTCCCTCACCGAAGTGTCTGCCCACTGTCTTCATAATTTCCCTCACCGTAGTGTCTACCCACTATCCCAGCTCCTCCCTAAAACCGTGCCATTTACCCAGAGCTACATCTCCATTTCCTACCAACCAAACCGAGTTGTCTCTAAGGAACGAAACGTGAGGCAGTAGGCTTCTCCAAACTATTGAGCCCTTTTTCCCCCGACACTAGTGTGTTGTAAGTACCATATTTTGAGGTAACAAAACGAGCCCAAAGTGAGGAACCCTGTAAATAAGTCCAAGCTAATTTCCCTTTCATAGTCTGGAGCACTTCATGTAAGTTCTTCACCCCAAGGCCTCCTGCATTATATGGTTTGGCAATAGTTTTCCAATTAATCTAGTGATGTCTTTTTTCCTCTCCACTATTCCAGAAAAAAATTAGCAATGTGATTTTGAATACCCAAGATAATTTTCTTTGGAACTAGCATGACTGCCATTGTAAAAATAGGAATAGAAGCAAGCACAGATTGAATTAAAGTTAATTTACCTCCTGTAGAGAGCAGCTTTCCTTTCCATCCTGCTAACTTATTGTTAATTTTTTCCTCGAATAGTTGAAAGTAGGAGATTTCAGCTCTTCCCTTGAAGAACAGAATTCCCAAATAGATAATTAGAGGCTTTGACTGACTAAAATCTGTCTAGCTCTGAATCAATCTAATCCTGTTCATCGAAAGTTTACTGCTACAGAGAAAACCACTCTTCCTACCATTCACCAATTGATCACTAGACGCACAGTATCTCTTTAGGGGACCCATCAGGTTATCAACTGATTTTTTTGATCCATTGCTAAATAGCAGCATATCATCTGCAAAAATTAGGTGATTGATGTTAATAACCGATCGCCCCGTACGAGAAGGCAGAGTCCGTCCTCTCTCCCCTCGGTCATTCAAATTTCTGCTTAGCACATCTTGAGCTAAAATAAACAAAGCAGATGATAAGGGATCTCTTTGTCGTACATCTCTCCCTGAAAGAAAGAAACTAAAAGAACTGTCATTCAATAATATAGAGTACCTGCAATTATCAAGGCATCTGAAAATAATTGAGCACCATTCATCCGAAAATCCAAATTTCTATGTAGTCTTAATCAGAAAAGACCACTCCAATCTATCATATGCTTTCGCCATGTCTACCTTAAAAACCACATTACCTCCAAGAGTTTTCCTATCTATCTCTTGAAATAGTTCATGCGCCAGTGCAGCATTTTCATGGATTGATCTCCCCTTGACAAAGCCAAATTGCTCGTTCAAAATAATATCAGGTAACACCCTACCCATCCTTTGCGATAAGATTTTAGCAATGATTTTGTAAGAGACATTACATAAGCTGATGGGTCTCTGGTCACTATAATCAGTTGGGTTTTGGACTTTGGCATTAATACCGTTGTTGTAATAGTTAATGATGTCAAAATCTCACCCCCTTTGAAAACGTCCTACACTGCTTTGACAAGATGAGGACCAACGATATCCCAGTAAGACAACTTCTCTGATCTTTGTTTCTGATAGAACTGCTACCAGCATGTCATTCTTTCCACAGTCACTAAAAAGGGAACCACCTCCAATAAATCATTTGGGTTCTCTAAAGGATTACTCTACAACAACTCTTAAAAATACTTCACTACATTACCCATACTTAAGTCGTCGGAGCATATTCTACCATTTATTTTTAAAGAAATCTTAGCCCACTGTTGATGATTCCGTATACTAGCATGAAAGAAAGAGTGATTCCTGTCTCCCACTTGTAGCCAATTTATTCTAGCTTTTTCTCGAAGGTAAATTTCTTCCTGAAGAACCATGGCTGATAATTTAGTTTTTGCCTCTACTAGCTCCTTCATGGACTCATCCGTGGAATGCATAACAACTTCAGCTTCATTACGAACTACCTTATCTTCTACTTCAAATAATCGTGTGTGTGTATTGCCATAAAGCTCTCAGTTCCATGTACACAGAGCTTTTCTAAGCACAGTTAAATTTAGCTGAAAATTTATGAATCAATATTGTGCATCATGCTGCACCCAATATCGTTTAACCATATCAAGAAAGTCATCACGGTGAGTCCACATCTACTTAAAGGTAAATCTGGAAATAGTTTGCCTCCTCTCCTCAAAAGACAACAACAGAGGGCAATGATCTGAAAATACTCTAGGTAGATGCGAGCATTTTAAAACTGGCATCTTTGTCTGGTATGAAATATTCACCATACATCTATCTAGTCTTTCCCATATTCTTGTAACTCCTGCATGATTATTGTTCCAAGTAAAAATGTTACTAATGAAACCAACATCCAGTAAACCACCCTGCAGGATGAAATGATTAAATTCCTCCATAGCATCCGAATCCGGAGGTCGTCCTCCAGCTTTTTCATGTGGTGAAGAGATGATATTGAAATCCCCACCCACCAACCAAGGGGAAGAGGAGTTTATATTTAGTAAATATGTCCATAATTCCATGTGAGAAATTCTGTCACAGCTCGCATATATACAAGAAAATAAAAAATCTCCATGTCTGCCATTATTAGATACTTCTACCGCCATTGCCTAGCTACAAGAACTGTGAAGGGCAATAAGTCAATATGTTACTGAAAAATTAGTTTATCTAAAAATATTTAAATGAAATTTGTTGAGATAATATTTATTAATATAATTTGATGATTTTAAAAATTAATCTTTGAAGTCTTTTTTTTTTTTTCAAAGATGTTTAAATCTTTTGATTTGGAATATATATTATTAAGTAATTGAGATAAAATTTGTATTTTTATATATAGTTATGAATTGCTTTTAAAAAATAATTTAAAGTGCAAAAAAAAATTCCAAGTGTTTTGTTTTGGGAAAAAAAGGAATGGATCATTTGAAAATGTAAGCAACAGATGTTCATGAATAACATTACAAATTGATTTTCTCTCATGCTTCCCATTAACACCGCAAAGTGGTAATAGATACTATGAAGCAATTCCGTGTAAGCTCGTGGATGTTGGTTAATGATCGAAAAATCGTGTCTACATCTCTCCCTACACATCTCGACGAACCAAGAGGAATTGAGGAGACGTTTGAACTTCTCCTTTGCTTAAGACCTAGGAACTTGGCGATCCTCTTTCAAGCACATCACCGAAAAGATTCACTATCGTCTAACGGGATGGAAAGCTAAATTATTGAGCAAGATTGGTCATTGCCCTCCGATTCGCTCAACACTCTCAACCATCCCCCTCTACATGATACAATCGGTATGGCTTCATTCCACCCTTTGTAATCCGATTGTTCGTCTAGCTTAGGGGTTTCTTCAAGGGGTCTCTCGAGGATGATTTTGGCATTCATCCGATCAATCGGGAGTCTCATATCGCTTTTGAAAAGAGAGGTGGTCTAGGCCTTCGAATGGCAAGGGATAATAACATTGTAATGTTAGAAAAACTAGGATTGGATTTGATTCAATAGACGGATAAACTCGGGTTTGTATTCTATCCCGTAAATACTTATATGGTGAGTCCCTCATGCACTACAACAAAAAACCCGTATGAGGCGGATTTCTTGAGGCGGTTTTAAAAACCCCCTCAAAGTGTTTTAGTAGTATACTTTTATTAACCAAATTTGAGGCGGTTTAGAAAACCGCTCCAAATTTTATCGAGGCGCCAGCTTTATTCATGAAAGAATTTTTTATCTTGATTTTTTTTTTGTTTGGTTCGAAACGGCAAAATTAAGCTCCGTCATCTTCCCTCTCCTTAATTAGGGTTTTCGAGCTTCTCCTTCTAAATTTGCTTATTCTCCTCGAGTTGTCGCGTCTTTCTTCTCTTTGGCTTCCTCATTTTTAATTTTCTTTGGTTCCGAAAGGGGAAGATCTAATCGAGAGCTTTTGTTCACTCGAGGTTCTTCTTCTCTCGCTTCTTCCATCTTCTTCTCTACTTCTTCTTTCTTTACCTTTTTCTTTTTCTTTTTTTGGTTCCGAAAGGGAAAAGAACGCCACATTATCCTTCTCCTCTTAGGGTTTTTCTTCTCCTCGCTACGTTATCTCTCTCCTCTTAGGGTTTTTCTTCTCCTCTCGTTTATTGAATCTTCTCCTCTCGCTTCGTGCTTCTTCTCCTCTTCTTCTTCATTCTTCTCCTCTCGCTTTGTGCTTCTTTTCCTCTCGCTTATTTGTTCTTCTCCTCTCCTTCGTCCTTGTCTCCTTTTTGTTAGAAACGAAATTATAGCTATCCTCTAAATCAATTGGGTACTCATTGTTGAGGCGGATTTCTTTTATCTCTCGTAATGGTAAGTATGCTAAGTTTAATTTTGTGGCCAATCAATTAGATTACCAGCTCTTTTCTTCTCTAATTCCTTTGAAATTTTCAATCTAATATGCTACTCGTCTTGTTCTTATTTTGTGACTTACTGGCTAGAGCACCGGGGAGCAAGAACGATTGTCTTCAACGAATTCCCAAACCGGAGAAGGATCGTTACTTTGAGTCCTAAAAGCATCCGTGTATCCCAAGGCAATCCTAAGGTAATGTGACTTTCCTATTAAGAAACTTGCTTGAAAGAAGAAGTTTTCAATTCTTATCCGAATTGTTGTGTCACCGACGAATCATGAGAAGGAAACCTATAGTTTTGATGTTTTCTCGTTTAGTTTTGTGTGCTTGGGAATTCTTGCTTCCTTCTTGTGAATTATGGCCTCCAACGCATGATTCTTATATATTGATTCAACATGCAAGATTTGAAGTGTTCTTTGATTGAAGTTGAACCGACCTTTATTCCTTTCACGCCTATGTGTTCTATTTTTTTCTCGTCTAGCATCTCTCGGGTCTTCCACCGCAATGATACTCGTTGTAGGTTGTGTCATTACCTAAACTTTAATCCAAGCATGATCTTACTACACTTGCTCAGCAAAAAGAACTAAGAAAGTATAACCAATGCATCTCGCTTGTATTGAAATGGTCTAATTTTCTTTGGTGAAGATTTAAATTTTTGTTCTGAATTTTTCATATAATATGCCGAGTTTATTTGCTTCATTTTATTAGCTAACCGATTCTTGAAATCACGAATTATGGTAAATGTTGTCCGAAAAAAAAATTGGTTTTTACCGAAAAACTCGAAATTTCGATTTCATAAACCGGATGCAAATTCAGTTCGGGTTTGGTTTTTGTTTGGTTTTTCTTTTGGTGCATTTGGTTAATCGAAAACCGAATGGAAATGTTAAAACTAAAACTAAAAACCGAATGCTCACCCCTAGTTATATCGTTTTACTTAGGAAAATTACGATGCTTTAACAAGTGGGAATTTTAGTTTTGCTACTTTTTCCCTTGTACTCGAAAGCATTAAGTTGGAATTCATCTACCCCTCCCCCATTCTTAGCAAAGCTTCTTTTTACTCACGTAAGCAACCAAACACCATAGCCATCCCCACCGTACTTATGCAAGAGGTTTTGCTCCTCATATAAACAGCTTCCTCATCAAGATTGTTAGTTGAGTAGTACATGTTAAAAATCCTTGGTTTTGGTTCCTCCACTCGCAAGCAAACATGCCATTGAAGATTATTGGGATTTTTTATGTCCTACAATCCTATAGATTTTATTTGTGATCTCATGTGAATTGCAAGTAATCCATTTTGGAACTTGATATGTGGTTAATATAAATTTGAGGGGAAGGGATTTACGTGGGATGTTTTTTCTTTTTCTTCATTAGGAACGAGAAACCAACGCCCAAAAGAAATTTTAATGCATTGTGATTTTTTCACTTTGCCTCGCTATGCTAAAACTTAACATTATTTCACCAAAATTTGCTCACTTATTAGGAAAAATGCTTGCCAAAATTTACTTCGATTTGTTATGTTCTATTCTAAGATAGGATATTCTCATGGCGGGATAACCTTATCCCTAGTGGTCATGCTATCCTATCTAGGAATAAGATAATTTCACTACCGGAGTCAAATCGGTCCTTACCTCTTCGTCCATTTATTTTTAGAAATGAAATAAAGTACAAAATACAAAACTATTAACAACCCAACAAAAAGCCATCTACAAGGAATGGTTGTGCGAGCAAAGACAGGGATAGAAGAAAACTAGAGAGGAAAATTAGCAAAAAATAAATAATTCCTTCTACATACGCTATGATGCTAATTGAAAATTGTGTTTTCATTGGAAACGAGAGAATGACAACGAGAGAGGAAGGGATTTTTTTTTTCAAATCAAAGATTTGGCTTTTGTACGTAATTAGAATACTAAAAAATTATTTATTTTATTCCTTTCAAGTTGAGTATTGAGTCATTCCAACGAAGTTGCTGCCATGAGGTTTCCTGTAACTTTGGTTTTTGAAGCCAAATCTTTAGGGATTTACCATCATCTATTCATCCCTATAATTATGGACAACTTAAACATGGACCAATGAATTAAGTGGGCCACTTATTCATGACAATGTTGCAAAGAGAAGTAGTAGCGATACTTTTTGTAACATTCTTTTTAAATATTTATTCAATCCAAATGTTTAGATCAAATCTTTTCATATGATTTTTATGATAAACAAAAGATATTTTAATCTTTTATATAATATGAAATTAATTATAATTTAAAAATTTCATACGAACATTAAATATTAGTTATTATTTGATATGGATATTTTTATTAAATAAGTTTTTAAAGAAAAGTTCCAGACAAAATGTTACTACCACTCCTCATGTTACGAATTTACAAATTTTACATATTATAGTTAATAACTATTTGCCCTCCTTCGGCAACCTAGAAGAGTTCTAATTAATTGCACTAGTCATCGTCGTTGTCGTTGTTTTTTTTTTTCATTAGTAATTTGACGGTTTTAAAAATGCACATCTCCAGATGATAATACAAGTCCATCTTCTGTTTTATTTACTTTTTCCCATCACACGACCAAAATTAATAAATTACAACAATTTTTAAATACATATGTTTAGAAAATCTATATTATATCATATCGAATAAATAAATTATATATAAAATTGAAAATTTTGTAGAGATGGTTACGTTAATTATTTTTAAAAAAAATTGTTTTGAATATTTTTGCATTTTATTATTATAGTACACCCATAGATTTTTTAACATCAAAATCATGATAGAGATGTTCCAACACGTAATTGGATTCAACAAGTGATGACATGTCAAAGGTGGGACTTTGAGTAAATAGGGATAATAGAGAATTAATAAATGAATAAATGTCTAGCTTGTAAGGACATCGATCTAATATGCTGCTTTATCTTTATTGGTGGATGAGGTTGGTAGGAAAAGGAATATCATGACATTTACGTCGCCACTGGTTAAATTTTGTTTCTCATCGTCCAAGATTTGGGTTGGAATTTTAAGTTTGAGAGGAAAAGTTGGTTCATTAATTAATAACAATAATAAATGACGGAGTACGTATGTCAATGGTTCGTGTGAACAAGTTTGCATAGTCATGTATGGCATGGAACTCATAGTTCAATTAGATGAGAGTATGTACATTTTTTTCTTTTTTTCTTTTTTTATTATGTGGTGGATAAGTTTATTTTTTTGTTCTAACTAATAAAACTAATTTTTTTGTAGGTATTTTCTACGGTGGAACAATAGACTACTTCAAGGTAAATTTTCCTTTCCTTCATATTTTGTTTGCAATCAATCAATTGGTTATTGATATTTGAGACTATAAAAGTGTTGAGTGCTAAATGTGTTGATTGGTATTTTATGATATAACTAGGTTTGTGCTTTTTTTTTCTATTATTGAAAAAGAATTATAGCATTCTTTTAGGGATTCTATAATATTTATGAAATGGATAGAAGTTGGATGAACAAGAGTAGAACTAGTACTGAACATAAAAAAGGAGTTGAGGAATTTCTTGAATTAGCATTTCGTAATACATCTTATGGTGAAAAAATTTTTTGTCCTTCTATTCGATGTGGTAATTCTTCTTTACAAACATATGAAGATGCTAGAGTTCACTTAATTTGTGATGGGTTTTTAAGGGGTATACCCGGTGGGTTTTTCATGGAGAGAGTTCTTCTTTTAGTAACATTAGGTCATTTTCTTATGTTTCTACCTCACATGTACAAGAAGTGAGTTCTATTCAAAAACCAACTTCTATTGATGTGAATCCACAATGATCGGATGATATGGTAGGGTTGTACGTAATGCTTTTGGTGTAGTTGGTCAATGTGGTAATGAAATGACAATGAATATAAATAACATAAATGAACATGAATGCGATAAAACTCATGATCAACAAATGAATGATGAAATGAATGGGCAATGTCAAAGGTTTAATGTAGAACAAGATAATGAACAGTCCACCCAAGAGTCGAATATGTTTAATGATTTATTAAAAAATATGAATGAAGAGTTATATCCTGGATGTAAATCATTTTCGAGGTTAGCTTTTATATTGCATTTATACCATTTAAAATGTTTAAATGGATGGACTGAGAAATCATTTACTATGTTATTAGAGTTATTGGCTATTGCATTTCCCGAAGGCATATTGTTGCCTAAATCATTTTATGAGGCAAAAAAAATCATTAAAGCTTTAGGTCTTGATTATGAGAAGATAAAAGCTTGTCCAAATGATTGTATGTTATTTTGGGGTGATAAAAAAGATCTTGAAGTATGTGATAAATGTGGTACTCCTTGGTGGCAAAAAAAAGGACAAAACAACACGGAAGGTGATAACGGTCAAATGAAAAGTTTAGGTGCTACGAAGAAAATACCGACAAAAGTGTTACGTTATTTTCCTTTAATACCTCGTTTGCAAAGGTTATTTTATTCAAAAAAAACGGCTAGTGATATGAGGTGGCATGAGGAAGGTCGTAAGAAAGATGGATTATTAAGGCATCCCGCCGATGGAGAAGCATGGAAAAATTTTGATGCTCGATATCCCGATTTTGCTTTAGATTCTCGTAATGTAAGGCTCGCTCTTGCTAGTGATGGTTTTAATCCTTTTAGAACAATGAGCACTACATATAGCACATGGCCTGTTGTATTAATTGTATATAATACTTCACCTTGGATTTGTATGAAACAATCATCATTCATATTATCAATGATTATTCCAGGTGAGAACAGATCCAGAAATGACATAGATGTTTATTTGCAACCTTTGATAGCAGATTTGAAAAAATTATGGATAGGTGTAGAGACTTGTGATGCTTCTAAAAAACAATCATTTAACATGTGAGCTACTTTAATGTGGACAATAAATGATTTTCCTGCTTATGCAAATTTATCCGGTTGGAGTACGAAAGGAAAGTTTGCATGTCCATGTTGTGCTCGAGTCAACGTGTTCTAAATGGTTGTACAAAAGTAAGAAGCATTGTTTCATGGGTCATCGTCGATGGTTACCTTATGATCATATATTCCGTCATCAAAAAGATTGTTTTGATGGTACGGAAGAGCAGACAAATGGCACCATGTAGAAAAAGTGGTAATGATGTCTTGAAACGAGTTAAATGACATAGATTATACTTTTGGAAAATTAGTACAACGTGATAAAAGAAAAAGGGTTGTGAACAAAAAAAGGATCAAAACTAATATTGGGGGCTCAAATATTGAAGGGATAGTTAACACATGTAGTGATGTTGAGGATGCAAAAAGGTGGTGGAAGAAAAAAAGCATATTTTTTGAATTACCTTATTGGGAGTTTAACTTGTTACGTCATAATCTTGATGTGATGCATATTGAAAAAAACGTATGTGATAATGTGATTTGAACCTTAATGAGTCATGCTACTAAGTCAAAGGACAATTTAAATGCACGTCTTGACTTAATGGATTTGGGTATTAGGTTTGATCTTCACCCTTAAGTGCTTGATAATGGTAAAAGCAAATTGCCTTCTCGCTTGTTTTACAATGTCAATAAGCAGAAGAGAAATCTTTTGCAAAATTCTTCATTCTTTAAAATTGCCCGATGGTTATGCATCTAACATTTCAAGATGTGTAAATCTTAAAGATAAAAAATTAATTGGTCTTAAAAGTCATGATTGTCATATTTTGATTGAAGATCTCATGCCGATAGCATTAAGAGCATGGAGTCCATCTAAAGAGGTAACTTCGGTGATAATTGAATTGTCTCGCTTTCTTTAAAGCAATATGCTCAAAGGTCCTAGATGTGAATGAGCTTGACAAGATTCAAAACCGTATTGTTTTGACTCTTTGTCGGATGGAAAGGATTTTTCTACCATCATTCTTCACTCGTTATGGTGCATTTAACTATTCATTTAGCGGAGGAGGCAAAGCTTGGTGGTCCGGTGCCATATAGGTGGATGTATCCTCAAGAAAGGTACATCATAGTAATTAGTTTCTCATTTCTTCATATTTTGATGATTATATTTACTTAACTAAGATTAATAAATTTCTTAGGCAATTTGTGCGTTTGAAGTCATATGTTCGTAATAGAGGTCGACCGAAGGATCAATTGCGTAAGGGTATGTAGTCGAAGAATGTTTGACATTTTATTCAAGATACCTAGAAGGAGTTGAATCAAGATTCAATCGACCTTTGAGAAATCCCGATCCTCCTTCAAATGAACAAAGAGTCAAATAATTGTTCAAAAGTGCCTGGTCAACCAATTGGAAAAGTTGAAGCCATACAATTGGACAATAAGGCTTTGATTCGTGCACATTGTTATATTTTACGTCATTGCGATGAAATTGAACGTTTTCGCTTGTAAGTTCTTTTAATTTAATAAAGTATACTACTAGTTCTATAAAACATATTCTTATTTAATACGTTAAAAATTTTCACATGCAGAGAATTCATTGATTTAGAACGAAAAAAACGACGTCGACATGCTCGTCTTAGAAGTGAGGATATTGAAAGACTACTTGATGAAAAATTTCATAGTTGGTTTCAAAAAAAGGTAAGTAATTGAACTAGGTGACATATTAAACATTAGGAATTAAAGTATATTAATACTAACTTCATTCAATTTTTGTTATTATAGGTTTTAAGCATGAACGATCCAAGCATTTCGGATGAAATTTTAGCACTTGGTAAAGGGCCTAATGATGTGGCCAAGAGATTTAATGGGTTCATCATCAATGGCACTAGGTTCCATACACTCGGATCGGGAAGCAAATAGATCATCTCAAAATAGTGGTGTGGTTAATGTTTCAACTTGTTGGAGGAGTTAACTACTATGGAAAATTAAGAGATATTATTGAACTAGATTACTACGGTAGTTTTAAAGTTATTTTATTTAAATGTGATTGGGTTGATGTATATCATAGTGCTGGTATTAGGCAAGATGAATTTGGATTTACTCTAGTTAACTTCTCATGTTTAATTCACACAGGTGAGAAAGAAGAAGATAACCCATTTGTATTTTCTTCCCAAGTACAACAAGTGTTTTATGTGCGGGATCCATCAAATATGAATTGGTCTGTGGTTGTCAAAGTTAGACTAAGAGATTTATTTGATATGAGGGTAGATGATATTTTTGAAAGTGACTTTTTGAATTCTTCATCTTTAGATGAGGGGAGAAGCCTATATAGGTGCGGAATGGTTTAGATGATGAAATAGTTTAGATTTTTATTTATTTATTTTTAATTTAAGTTATTTTTGTTTATTAATTTTTATTTTATTTTTATCCTAGTTATGCATTGGTGATTATACTTTGGTATGTTTTTAATTTTCATTGATCTTATGTTTATTCGTAATTTTAATATCAAGTGATATCTTGCAATCTTAGACATGGTTCGAGGATCTAAGACTTTGCGTGGATTAAGAATTGTTAGGGATGAATCTCAATCTAACCAGCCTATTTTTCAAAGTCCTACATCTTCTTATAGTTCACAACCTATGCAAGAACAAACACGAATTCAAAGTCGACATCTTCAGCAAATTGTTCACAACATGTTCAAGAAGCTCGGGATGATGATTTCAAGCACGGTTAAAATTATTGGTGAGATTTTAATTATTTTATATTTTGGTTTATATGCTTTTGATTCTATCTTAAATTTCAAAATTATAATGAAAAAAAGATAAGGAGGGAAAATATATTAAAAGGAGAGGTCGAGCTTCAATGATAGATTTTTGGAACCATTTAGAAGATGGAGAACGTATTGTTATAGAAGTTGACAAATATGGAGCTCCATGTACAAAAGAAGGTGCTCGCTCTTGGTTCTTACCTTGGAATATTAGTAAAAAAAGGAATTCATGCACCTTTGAGCATCCCACGATGGGATTGTAAGGAGTTTGGTGTATTCAAGAACAACCTTATAAAACTTGTGAAGGTAAATTCTCTTAAGTTGCTATTACTTTTTTACTACTTTTAAATTCTCTTAATTTTATATGATGAGTTGGTATTTTGATTTTGAATTTAGAGAGTTTCATTTATCACTTACATCATAAATTGGATATATATATATATATATATGGCGAAGTTCTCTATCAAGAAATTAAAATATATATTTTTTTACATGTTTAATAGGAGAAGTTTGAGTTTCCCGATATTGCAAAGAAATGGATTTTGGCATCGTTAAACAAGAAGTGGAGGGATTTCAAAAGTGACATGAAAGCTGAGTTTTTTGATCCTAGTAAAACGGCAGAAGAGATCATTGCCTCTAAAGAATTGCCTCCCGGTGTCTTGATAGATCAATGGTCTACTTTGGTAAATAGATGGTTTACTCTAGAAAGCCGGGTTTGAAATTATTTCATATTGTAAGTTTCTTTCTTTTACCTATTTTGTATGATTTATAATTAAATATGTTTTTTTTTAATGTAGAAAACAAGTGAGGTAAATACCGCAAATGCTAACAAAAATAAATGTGCAAATACATTAGGCAGAAAAAGTTGTGTAAGGAAAAGAAGAGAAATGGTAATTTTAATAATTTATAAATTTTCATTTAAATATTATTTATGTATGAAATAAGATTAAATATGTATAATTGTTTGTAGGAAGAAAGGGATGGAAAGGAACCCGATAGGTTGACATTGTATGAAGCTACTCATAAGAAAAAGGATGGCACATTTGTGGATGACAATGTTAGGCTAAAAATGGTACTATCATTTTATTGTTATTTATTTATTGTTGATGAATGATATTTCTTTATTCTTTTTTTTTTTTAATGTACTTGTCTTGATATTTATAGGAAAAGGTTCGTTCTCTCCAAGTCGAGCGTTATGAAGATTCCTCAACCGCCGGTGTTAATGATATAAATGAAGAGATTTTTCAAGAAGTTATGGGTAAAGAACACAATGGTAGAGTTAGAGGATTAGGCTTGGGTCCAACACCAACACTTTTCTTTGATATATAATCTTAACTTGAAAGTGGTCAAGGTGGTGCATCTACAAATCAATCAAGTGAAGTAGAAGAAATGAAAGAGCAGTTGCATAATATGCAAACCAAGTATGATGCAATGGAATCTAGACATAATGCAATAAATGCGACATTAACTCGTCATTATCGCTTTCATTGCAGAGAGATATCCCGATCGAATTTAATACCTACTTCATTGAATCCTACTCGGTATTATAAATTTTTAATTAAATATTTAATTTTTTTATCTTAAAATATTTTTACTTAGTTTTTTTATATATATATTTTACTTTAAAATTGTGTTCTTGATAGGTTCGCAATGATGGTAATGGTCAAAATGCTCCTTCTCCTAATCCTTCATCACAATCGAGTCATTTGCCGAAATGAAACATTAGTCACTTATTTCTAGATATATTTAGAATTTTGTTTATGTATTTTGAACAAGTATTTAAGAATATTGCAAACGTTTGAGGACTTTTTCTTTAGTTTTTTTTTAATTGTAAAAGTTTGACTACTTATTATGTATTTAGAATTTGATAATTATAAATTTAAGAATATTGTGGTATCTATATAATTTTAATTTTTTTACATTCAATAATTGAATTTGAAGGTGAAAGGTAAATAACCATCTTTATAAATTATAAAATCTGCTTCTATGAATTCTGAAATTAATTTTATAAATTATTTATTCTGGGCGGTTGGAACCGCTCCTACAAATGCTTTCTTGAGGCACATGAAACCGCCCCCACTACCTAATCTTGAGGCGGTTGCAACCGCCCCTACAAATCCTAATCGTGGGGCGGTTTCAATCGCCTTTACAAAATCCATCACGTGTGGCGGTTTGAACCGCCCCTACTATTTTTCGTCAATTTTATAAATTTAGCTACCGTAGAGGCAGTTTGCAACCGCCGCAAAAATTACTCACGTGATGGATTTTTAGAGGCGGTTGCAACCACCCCACGATTAGGATTTGTAGGGGCGGTTTCAATCGCCTCAAGATTAGGTAGTAGCGGCGGTTTCATGTGCCTCAAAAAAGCATTTGTAGGGGCGCTTGGAACCGCCTCGGAGAAAAATGTAAAGGCGGTTGTACCGCCTCTACCAACCGCCGTAGAAATACCCGGCGGTTGGCAAACTCGTCGCTACATCGTAGAGACGGCGGCATTACAGTGCGATTTTGGAACGGTCCGAGAAACCGCCTCTATAATTTGTAGAGGCGGTTATAACCGCCTTTACAAGACAAAAAACCGCCCGGAATACCCGTTTTTGGTGTAGTGATGGTTCATTATCCTCCTTAGACAACCTCTCCAACATGGAAAGCTATCTATAGGTCATTTTCTTATTTGAAGGATAATTATATTTGGCGTTTTGCACTATAAGAAAATAAGCAATTAGCGAAGGAAATTAGTGATGGAATATAACACTATAAGAAAATAGGCAATTAGCGATGGATTCAATTCTATTGCCATTTAGCTACCGAATAGCAATTGATTAGTGATGAAATCAAAAATGCATTATTCAGGTGATGGATCAACAATGGTTTTGCGATGAAAATGTAGCAATGAAAACAATTCCATCGCTCAAGAGTGCGCTAAAAATCCATGCCAAATTCAATGATAGAATGGTGATGGATTAATGAGGGAATGTAGCAACGGAATAGAGATTCCACTCGTTAAAAGCATCATTGGCCAAGTAACAAAAATTATCCATCACCGCTCGTCACTAACCTTTGCTTATACTATTTCATCGATAAATGCACAAATTCCTATAAATTTTTTTAACGAGTATTGGCTGTCGATTAAAATTCAACTTAGCAACGAAAATGATTGTTTTGTCACGAATTAAGGATGGATTAGCAATAAAGACATGTTTTCATCGTTGTTTGCATAAATTTTTAAATCTTTCTAGACAATTTGTATGATCGTTTGAAATTCAAATTAGTGATGAATACTTAATTCCATCACTAATTAATGACGGATTAGCTATGTAAATGCATCCGTCGCTAATCCTAAAACCCTATAAAGTTACAAACACTTTCTCTTCCCTCTTATTACCCCCTTTCTCTCTCCTCTTCCTCTCCTCCTCTCGCTACCACCACCCCACTTCCTCCCTAGCTCACTCAATACGACAAGGTGCATCTTTCTCCCCAAAATCCGTCGACAGTCTCTCCTCACCCTTCTTTCCTTTGGTAATTTGTTCTCTCTCTCCCTATATCATTTTTTTTAATTACATTAATATGGTTAATTATTAGGTTAATTTTTTTAATTGTTAGTTTAATTTTATTAATTATTAGTTTAATTTTGTTAATTGTTAGTGTTATGTTAAATTTTAATTATATAATTTTTGAGGTAATTCAGATAAATTAGTTGATTAATTTTTAAGTTATTTTTTATTAATTGGTAGGTTAAAATTTTGTTAATTAATTGTTAATTTTTTTTATTTTTTTAACTAGTTGTTAGGTTAATATTGTTAATTTGTTTGTTGTTATTTTAAAATTTAATTAACATTTCAATTAGGATTAATGTAATTAGTTAGGATTAATTTAATTAAGTTGATTTGATTTTGGGTTAATTTGATTTATGATTAATTTCATTATGGTTATTTGAACTGATTGATTGAATTAAGGTTAATTTAAATATGGCTAATGTTATTAGGTTTATTTGAATTTATTATTAAATTAATTATGTAAATTTTGTTTCATTTTTTAATTTTATTTATAATATTGTAATTTGTTAATTAATATTGATATTTGAAATTTAATAAACAATTGAATTAGGATTAATATAATTAGTTAGGGATAATTTAATTTGGTTAATTGAATTTATGGTTAAATTTAATAGGCTAATTTTGATTTAGGATTTAATTACTGATGTTATTTATATTTTAATATATTTAATTAATTTTTATCTGCAATTTAATTACATTTGAATGAGAATTAATTTTATTACATTTAGTTTAATATGTTATTAAATTAATTAGGTAAATTTTTATTATAATATTATAATTTTTTAATTAATATTTATATTTAAAATTTAATAAATTTTTAAATTAGAATTAATTTTATTACATTTAGTTGAATTTATTGTTAAATTAATTAGATAAATCTTGACTATAATATTGTAATTTGTTAATTAGTATTGATATTTAAAATTAATAAATATTTTAATTAGGATTAGTATAATTGGTTAGGGTTAATTTAATTTGGTTAGTTTGAATTTATAATTATATTTAGTTGGTTAATTTTGATTAAGGATTTAATTGTTGATGTTACATATATTTTAATGTATTTAATTAATTGTTATCTACAATTTAATTAAGTTGGAATTATAATTACTTTTATTACATTTAGTTAAATTTATTATTAAATTAATTAGGTCAATTTTGATTATAATATTGTAATTTGTTAATTAGAATTGATTTTTAAAATTTAATAAATGTTTGAATTAGAATTAATTTAATTATGTTTAGTTGAATTTATTATTAAATTAATTAGGTAAATTTTGATTATGGTATTGTAATTTGTTAATTAATATCAAAGTTTAGTAACCGTTTGAGTTAGGATTAATATAGTTAGTTAGGGTTAATTCAATTTGATTACTTTGAATTTATGGTTAAATTCAGTAGGTTTCAATTAGAAATAATTTTATTAGGTTTGATGTGAATTAGGATTAATATTTTAAGATGACTAACTTAATTAATCCTTTAAATTTATTGGATGACGATTCATGGAATTAGAATTACATAAAAACTAGTAACAATTAAATGATTTAATATGGTACTAAATAAATGATTTTATCAATTAAATTAGCTACTATTTTTCCATCTAAAACCTTTCACCGAAACTAATAAAATCCGGACATTGTAGATTGACAACGTAAAAAAAAAAAAAAAATTCATCGATGAGAATGAGTGTGAAAATGCATTAGATGATAGAGATGATAACTTTAACGGTGATTATGATGGTTGTAATCAAATATATGTTTTATTTGTTGTATTAGTAACAAATGAT
The DNA here is from genome assembly GCA_963924115.1 of Dovyalis caffra. Classification (NCBI taxonomy): domain Eukaryota; kingdom Viridiplantae; phylum Streptophyta; class Magnoliopsida; order Malpighiales; family Salicaceae; genus Dovyalis; species Dovyalis caffra. Next base: position 884,133 of record CAWUPB010000957.1, on the reverse strand, counting down.
GCGATTCCGGTTTCTTTATTTGTTACATGCAGTAAATAATATCGACTTTGATACATCTTTAAAATGTTGATTGTGTGTTTTGATTTTGTTGTATTTACAATAGGTTGTTTATCATGTAACTAGAAAATATCCAATTTTGAGTTTTTTTATTGCTTAATATTGATAATATATTTTTTGTATTTAATTTACTTGTCTTAGCTTATATAATTTAGCTATGACTAGTGGTTTAGGCTAACCCTTCATATTCACAATGTGATCATGTTCCAATATTCATGGATGTGCATCCCCATCCGACGGCGAGTCCGGTAGGATCCTTGACCAGCATTGGTCGGGGATATTTGACTTCGGAGGTTATACATGGATCTCGTGACTCCCACGATCATAGACGTTCTTCTTTTTCCTCCTACGGAGCATCTTCGGCTATAGAGGCTCCCCCAAATAGACATTTTTGTTCCAACACCAAAGGTTCCTACACTAGCACTAGTGGTTCTAGCATTGATCGTAACGAGTGCCCCATCCATCAACATATCTATTGCTATAGCAAGCTCCTAAAGCTCCTCCATTCGATAGTATATTTCAATCGCTCATGGACAATATGTAATTTTTTAAAAGTTGATGTAATTATTTTTTATTTTAATATATCATTTCAATAATTATCAATTATTTTTTTCTTTTCTTTTTTATGATGTTCGATAGTTTGAATCCTCCCAATAGAGATTATTTTGCGAGGATAATCAAGACTTTCAAGAAGCGATTAGAAGTTAGTGGATCGAGTGAAAGTCCATCTCGGAGCTCACTAAACAATTCTACTTCGATGAATTTAGGATAACGTATTATTAATTTTTTATTATATTTTAAATATAAATTTAATATTAAATGAAGTAGTAAATATTTTTTTTATTCATATAAAAACATTTTTTACTAGGATCCGGCCATCAAGGTGCTTGCTAGAGAAGCTTGGGAGGCTATGGCAAGGAAACACTATGCCAACTTCATCTATAACTATGGTTTGCTAGCCTTATGATAAAGCCTTGTGATAAACGACCTACTTTTATTTAGGTAAGAGGTTTGGGACTCGTAGCATCAAGATTTTACAAGACTTTATCACAAGGCTCGTTCAAAGCGAGCATCATGAAACCGAATGTCGGAGATTGGTGGCCCTAATGCGAGCCTATCCAAGCATATATAGAAGTCCATCTTTTCGGAAGAGCATGCTATCCACTTGGTAACTCATATCTTATATTAATAAATGTTTAAGAAATGTTAATTTGCATCTCATATTTTTTGTGATTCTTTTTTTTTTTTGTTAAGGCAACAAAATTAGGATGTGAACCAGACAAGTTTAGAGCTATTTGAAGCCACTCACAAGTGGTGAGATGGCCCTTTCTTCGATCCGCCTACCCAGCATACCATGATAAGTGTTTTTAATTTTTAAATTTTATATTTATAAAAAAATAATCTAAAATTTTTAATCTTTTAAAATTATAATTATTTTGATTATGCAGGAGTGTGTTGACGAGCTCATATGAAAATCGTTGAGAAGCGAGTAGGCGAAGGAATCTTGGAGCCACAAATGGAAAAGAATGCCATATACCTTGATGTTGTAGGGGAGAAGAAGAAGAGGCTATATGGTGTAGGAACACAGGCATTGTATTATCTATCCTAGTTAGGTGGCACTAGCTCATGATCTATGTCATTGCATTATAATGATGACTTTTCTTGTAATGAGGTTTAGAGGCGATACGAGATGAAGGAGGGGATGTAGGGGATGCGAGTCAAACAACACTAGTTACGAAACCTTGTCATGAAGAAGTAGAGTACTATACACGGTGGTAAATTATTGGTATGAATCACTTCTTTTGATGTTGAATAGGCTAACGCAAACATTCGAGCTTCTTGTAGATTCATCCACTAGTCAAGACTCTACCGTCCCTTCCACCGAGTCCTAGGAGGAGTATGGATTAGATGATTAGAATGATGATAAGGAGTTATATTTTATATTTTATTTATTTATTATTTTCTTTCTTATGTACTATCAATTTTTTTTGTTATTATTAATTTAAATTTAATTTATAATATTTAAATTTTAATAATAAATTGTTTTTTTAATTGTTAATTACTATCGAGAATATCATAAAATAAAAAATAAAAAATTATCAATTTGAAAAAAAAATTAAAAAACTTGGTGATGGATTAACATTGACAATTAACGACAAAAATGGTGATGAAATAGCAAAAACTATATTAGCTTAAGATATTCATGATGGAAATATTGGTCATTAATCGGTGATGAAATTTATCCCGTCACTAAAAAATTTTATGATGACTATTCCCTTATTAGCGATAGAAAAATCTATTGCTAACTATCACTTTTCTTGTAGTGCAATCTATTACTAATTAGCTACCGAATAATGATTGAATGGCAATGAAATTGAAAATGCAAAAATTTTTTATGAACCTAAGACGGATTTGCAATGAAAATTTAGCAACAAAAAACACTTCATTGCTAAAAAGCATGGATTTTTTGCAACGAAGAAATTATGATAGATTAGCGAGGGAATGTAGTGACGAAATATCATTTTCGTCACTAACAAATATCATTATCTCAATGACGGATATAATCTGTTTGTCTCTACATTATTTATTCCACCACTAATCGGTGATGAAATGTATTCCATTGCTAATATCCCAAATTTTTAAAAAGTTTAAAAAATTTGGTGCTCGTTTAAAATACAAATTGTCGATGGATTAGCCCCGTATTCACATCCATCGCTAATCCTAAATCTCTATAAACTTTCAATCCCATTCTTTTCCTCCTAATTTTTCCTCCTTTTTGTTTCCTCCCCTTTCCTCCTCTCCTCGTCACTACCCCCACCGATCCCAATCATCACTCCATGCCACACCATTACCTATCTAGCCCACTCATTTTGACGAGGCACCCCTCTCTCCTAAAAAACCATGTTGAAAATACTACGAAAGTCTCTTCTCTCCCTCCCCTCCTTTGGTTAGTTCTCTCTCTTTTATTTTTTGTTAATTAGATTAATTTTTTAATTAAAAAATTATTTTTATTAGTTATTAGGTTAATTTTGTTAATTGTTAGTTTAATTTTGTTAATTGTTAGTGTTAGTCTTAAGTTGTCTTGAAAATATCTAGGTTATGAGTTCTTAACCTTGAAACTTTGGGCCTTTGATTTATGAAACAAAGGATTACAAATTAGGATTGAGATTGTTGCACCAAACCTCATTCTTTCATTTACATACTTCTTCATATAGTGGATTTCTCATGCCTCCGCCTTCCCTCCTTTAAGTACTTGTAAAGACAAGAAGAGAAATGAGGCCTATGTGGATGTGATCAATTTGTTAAGCTACATGCTGAAACTATTGAGGTATTTATATGTATAGATCTTATGGATCATCTTAGCCATTACTATTTTTATTGCTTTATTGCTTGCCAAGGAATTCTTTAAACATTTATATCAATATTAGAGTTAAAAATAATGTTTTTTTTTTCATGTACTTCACTAGCAAGAGGTGAAAACATACATGTTTTTGCTCTTGTTTTTCTTTTCCTTAAAAAAAAAAAGCTATTTATAATTATCTCTTACTTGGAATTTTGGTCTCTTATAATTAGGTCCTTGGTTCATTTCCTAGTTTGCTAGCACTAGAACCTTCTCCTTTTCAAAGATTGAAGTCTTTGAAAGTTACCCAACAACAAGTCTTTGGTAATGCTACCTCCCTATGTGATGACCTCCTTACTTGGGGCACTCCTCATGCGTAAACTTTATATGTAGGTACTTACTTATCCATATTTTTATTTCTATATATAATATGACTTTTGATTATATTCTTCATCTTTTAATTCATTGTTTATGTTATTTTTTTGGTGGTTCTAACTTTTACAATGGTGAAAATTAATCTACCTTGTGTTTCTTATAATTGATTACACAAATGTTCTTAATTAGGATTTAGTTAGATATGATAATTATTTTATTATGCAATATGTGGACTATCCCAAGCATGTTCTTGAACAAAAAAGAAATTGTGTTCAAGCCGATAAAAGAATATTAGTGATAGATTTATTTATTTTTGGAGGGGATGGGAAGGAGATCGTGCTTGAAGTTTGTTTCCTAAATCTCCATCGTTTGGTGCATCCATCCAAACCTATTCATAAGCTTCAAAACAAACTCCTCTAATCTGAATCCCTTATATTCATGTATTTCAAGAGCTAGAATTTATCACTTGTTTATGTCAATAATATCTCAAATTAATGAATATCCTAGGTAGCCATCTAGAAGTTACATAATGTAGAAAATTTCTAGAGATGTTGCTTGAAACTCGTAATGTGAATATTTCCAGTTATGCATATTAGAAATAGGGTTCTTGAATCCTCTGTTATTATCTCATTGTAATCCGGGTCCATAGCAATGAGTGAAATGCTCTCATACTTTCTTGCAGATGGAGGTTAATGTTTGATACAACAACATCAACATGAGTAAGTCGATCTCACGGTTTTGACTTCATCTCAACCTTTCCTTTTTCTTACCTTGATTGTTTAAGCATAGAGGCTTATATTGTGTGATGTTCTTCCTTAGGTTCGTTAAGAAGAAATGGCATAGAAAGCAATCTTCGCATAACAAAGAATGATATGAGAAACCGCCTACGGTTGTTTAAGAAAGTCATCCGAAGTGTATGTTTTTTTTTAATTATTATTATTGGTACACCAAAAATCTCTAGTTTAATTTTGTGTTCCCATGATAGGAAGAATGACTTTTTTCTACTATTTTGTTGTCTATTTGTTTATAATAGTTTTGTTAAAATCATTGACTATTATAGAAATATGTGTTGAATAGTTTTTTGGAAAGTGTTTCATAAAAAATTAAGTTTTGTTAAACGTTGAACGTGCTTGTCTTTTCATGAATTCAAATCATAAAAAGATGTTGGGTGTATCATATATGTTTCGCCCGAAAAGATGAAATGCTATTTCCTTTCGTGTTTTGTTTATTGACAATCGAAGTCCACAAAAAAATTTATCAATTTAAAAATAATTTATAAACTTAGCAACGAATTAGCATTGGAATGTTTTTTACATTTTACGATAAAAATTACAACGGAATCAATCATTAAATAGCAATGGATTTTACAAAGAAATAGCAATGCATTATTTGACGGGATGACATTTTCAATGACCAATTAGCAATGAAATATGAAGATTTAGCAATGAAATAATCATTGCTAAATTAGCAACAAATATTGTTTGTCCACTCTAGGGTTAGTGACAAGCATTTTAGTGCCACTATAAGAAATCCACTAATTAGCGAAAGAAATTTTCATTACTAATTGTGGCAAATCCATCACAATATTAGATTATTGATGGAATTATGATGGAAAAATTCCATAGCCAAAATGAGTGTTGCTAACCCTAGAGACAGAGTTAAATAGTATCCATCGCTAAGATGTTATTCCCGTCGCTAAATGAAAAAAAGGATATTAAGAATCGTCGCCAAACCATTGCAAATTCGTATGTAATCCATCATTAATTACCGACAAAAAAACCATCATTGGTTTTTGAAGCTAATATCCGTCGCTAATTTGTCTTTATTTTGGTCGCTAAATAGATGTGTTTTTATGAAAAAAAAATTTGTTTCTTCATTGTTTTTTGGCCAAATTTAATTTATTATTTTCAAATTTATTGCTAATCCATCGATAGTGGATTGCTATTCCATCGTAATTCCGTTGCTAATTCGTTAGGAATTTTTTTCTTTAATTTAATTTTAAAAATTTTGATATTCTCGGTAGTAACTCATAATTAAAATAAAAAACTTATTATCAAAATTGATTTTTTTATTCAAATTAAAATAAACTTTATATTTAAGAAATATTCGTTAGTATGTAAGAAAAAGATTAAAAACATATATATATATATATATATATATAAAGAAAAGTCATCGCATATCATGTAATCCCCTCTCATCTTTCTAATGCTTAATTGGAGGGACGATGGTGGCCGGGGACTCGTTTAGAGAGAGTGTGGAGCGAGTCCCTAGTGGAGGGGTCGGCAGGTAAGTGAGTCGCCTATGCCATTCTCTTTAACGTCAATGAAATCGAATCCATATTAGTCTCCATCCACTAGATCTTTAACTACCGCTATGTGATAATATTGTTCTACCCCTCGAACCTCTCCTACATTGCCCTCATCAACTTTGCATATTGAGTTAGAGCATGATTAGAAGTATTGAGGTCATGAAATTACAATGCTACGAAGTAGTAGTTGATGCCAACTGATTCGGATGAATAATGGTCCGCCTCGACCCGATCCCGTAATGTCTCTTCTTCTTCTTCTCTCCGATAGTATTGAAGTATATGGCATCCATGTCGACTCGTGGCTTCTCAATTCTAGCCTCTTACGGCCTCCTTACAGTGTTACCGTATCATCTTCTCCACACTCTCCCGTGTAATAAAAATAATTATAATGTTCATAAAAATTAAAATAAGTTTTTAGATTATATTTTCATACATATAATATAAAAATAAAAAAAACTTACCTTTGTAGATTGGAGCTGCAAATCGATGAAATTCCATCTTTTCGTTTGTGAATGAACCCAAACAACTCTAAATTTGTAGGCCGATGACCCAATTTTACAACATGAAAAAAAATGTCATAAATAATATATGAGATGAAAATATTAATTACCCTCATGTATGCCTGGACGATCCTAAATTAACACCATCGATCTCCGACATCCGTTTACATAATGTATATTGCAAAAATGTCCGATGATCAAATGTAGCAAAATCTTGCTTTCTTGAATCCCACACCTCCTCGCCTAACAAAAAATAGTCTTTTGACATGCGTACCATGCTTATGGACAAAATCGGAGTAGTGTCATCTAGCCAAAACCTCTTAAGCATCTTTGGCATACGCCTCGATGGTTAGTTCCTTGTAAAACTACTTCCACTCGTTGTTAGGTGAGGATACATGTCCATGACTATTAGATTGTGATCTCCGATAGGTGTGGGAGGTAAGCAAAAACCATACGTCATAGCTTAATAATATCACCTAAGACAATTAAATAAAATACAGCAAATATATTATCAATTTGAGCATAAGAAAAACAAAATTTTGGAAGTGTCCCTATAAAATTAGATATTTTTAAATTACATGACACGAAACCTACTTAAAACGCAACACAACCAAAACACATAACCAAGATTTTGAAAATATATGAAAGTCAATATGATATATTGTAACAAATAAAATGATAAAAGAATATATCATTTCTTACTAATACAACTAATAAATTAATATTTAATTACTACAATTATAATCACTATTTAAGTTTTCATCTTCCTCATTCAACACATATTCAAATTCATTATCATCTTCTTTGTAAGCCTTAACTAATTCTATATCTATAGTGATCCATTTGGATCATTCAATAATAAATCGTCATCGACTTTTTGTATCAAATCATGTCGAACTTCTAAATCATCTTGTTAAAATGGTTTATATTTTATTTAACTCGCTATAGATGATTTAGGCAAGTCAAACACAAACCTAGCTTTGATCTTACAAACATCCCATCAGTCTTGATTATCCTTTCTCAAGGTAGGGTACTCGACATAATATACTTGAACCAAATGTGATGCTAGCACAAAGAGTTCTTAATTATCTAACTTTTTTCTATAATTAACATCCACTAGTCCGTATCGCGAATGAACCCTTATTCCTTGTAGTGTAAGGTTGAACCAATTGCATTTGAACAACATTGTTCTCTTGAATGGTAATCTAGAATACTCTACTTGCGGAATTTTTATCAATATTTCATAGTAGGCACTCTCAATTGCACTATTATTGGTTTCTTTAATGCACACACCCTTATTGAAACTCGTTGTGAACCTTCATCAATTGTGCAAAACCTATATTCGTTAATAATATAACTTCGGTATGACCTAACAATACGTAAAAGGCCTTGTGTTAGATCTTTTATGAACTGGTCCGTCATGGAAATCACTTATGCATATTTTGTCTACAAATTTGACATAAAATTCATTAAAGGTAAATTACCATTTAATTAATGCTACCTTTTAACAAAACACAAGTTAGATAAGGATACTCACCTATTGGCTATATTAAGAGGTAATCGTATTTTCAATAAGAGCATCAACCTCATTTTCAAGGATAAAGGGATTGTTTTATCGCACTTCGGTAATGAATCCACTAATGAGAAATAACAACATACAAAAGTTAGTGTCTTTTATGATTGTATAATTTTGACATGGAAGTTTGACAAACTTACTCAAGGTAGGGTTTTACTTCTTCATATTTCAATATTATATATTGATGAACTACTTTGTGAAGGATCATGTATCCTATGGAGGTACATTATCTAACAAAAAATTTTCTTTCATCAAAGGCTCCTAGGATCAAGTCGTTGAATTAACTAATCATAAATACATGAATTGAAAGTGTAAGTAAAGGATTACCTCTTGTAGCATAGATTTAGCCTTTATAAAAAAAGAGTCGTTCGAGTATCCGACCTCTATTAATAATCTATGCATCTAAAACACCCACAAAGAAAGCCACATAAATCCCGCAGTGCTTACTCCAATCCTTCTATATATCAACTTTTCTTTAGAAATCAAATCAAGGTTTTTTTACGATAACTTAGGCTTTTTAAGAAAGGATGCGAAAATTTTGATTTTTGAGAGAAAAATACTTTCTCTTTTTCTTTTTTTTTTATATCATGTGCTTTTGTGCTTGTTGTACCCACTTTGGTGCCTCCCTTTTATTTATATTAGGGGTAGCATCTTTATCCTCCCAAAACAATGAGTTGTAATGTAGGTGAGTTTTTTTTAATCTTATCTTTGTAAACCTTGAATCTTATCCAATAGCGTTCATGTTTATCCTCTCACTAAAATATTTTGTAAGCTTTTAAATTAAGCTTATTGGCCCAAACTCTTTTGGCCTAATTAATTATCAATTAATTTAGACTATCCAAATAAATTGGATTAGATATTTTTATGAAGCCCATGTTATAAAATAATTTTTCAAATTACCCTTAAACCTAAATTAGGAAACTAATTTCCTTTCTAGGTAACTTACTTCCTAATTTAGAATTGACTTTCAAATTAGGAAACTAATTTCTGAAATAGAAAACTTTCCATTTTAAGAAACGTTTTCAAAACAGAAATTTTTTATTTTCAAAAACATTTTCTAAAATAGTAAAATTTCAATTTTAGGAAACTTTCTATTTTAGGAAACTTTCCACTTTAGGAACCTTTTTTCAAAATAGGAAACTCTTTATTTTTAGGAACCTTTTTCAAAATAGAAAACTTTCGAAATTGAAAACTTTTTTCAAAATCTTTGCTTCTCTTTTATTATGTGAATGCTTAAAATTATACATGTGACTCAATAGGCTCCTAGATAAGTTGACAATGTATCAAGAATAAATTACACCTCTTTTATCTCTTGATACACAAATCAAGATTGACCTCTACTAAGGCATCATGACTACCTAATTCTCTAGAAGGATTAATTAATCCATAATTATCTTTCATGCGCATGGTTACTATACAATTCAGTCTTCATGTCAATTTATCACAAGTGTGATCTTGAATTTAATTTATATTCCGTCCGATTATGATCACACAAGTTTTCTTTGATTCCTAAATGTCTTAGCTCTAAAGTAAACCAATCATGCTCTATTTGCATACTCCTACTATGGTCATAGATTTCTTAAGCGTACATTTATTGAAATATAATGTGATAACTCTTTTAGCATACAAGAAATGACATGTCCTATCTTAGTCATCCATCTGTCTTCATTACATTCCGAATGCACCCAACAAATCGCCCACGTGCAGCTCTTGACCGAGCCCATCGAAACGAGTATCAAAGTTTATAAATCCTCTAATGAGATAACTATGATGACTTCAAGTCAAGGGACTAGTTGTACCTATCTATTATGAGATTCTCATAGACTAAAGCAAATAGGTTCTCATTGCGAGTTAAGTCTAGTGATATGTTCTCTAACATTAATCACCTAAGTACTTATTTTGTAATCACCATGCCAATAAGTGTGAGATCTTCTACTACTATCTTATAGCATGAGCATAACACTCACAAATCTTACCACATATATTCAATGTTCATTCTTGACAATGCTACAACTTGGGATATTTAATGATATCATTTAAGTGCATTAATATTTATTTTATATCTTTCAATCAATCATCAATGTACTATCTAATTCTATCAATAAATATAAACAATAAGAATTAATAGAAAGATTTCTTTTGTTAATTAAATAAAGAATGTAATATTACAATAAGTCAAATCTATCCAAAACAAGGCTGAATATTAGGCACCTACACTAACACTTTGTGCTCGTCTTCTATCAATATTTGTCTTGTGTGTCGACCATATTATTTGAATACGGATAGCATCCCTTCAATATGGTTGATCTCATCTCTACCATACTCAATGTTAAGTGCTACTTTTCAATAGCTAGTATGAACATGAGACTTAAAATAGTGCGACCAAAATAAAGAGGCTTTTTTTGACTAAATATGTATTGCATATTGACCCTTTCACTTTAGCTTTACTCTTTATATTATTTTTTAGCTTGCGAAGGCACCTATAATATAAATTAATTTAATGTTCAATAATTACAAGTTCATTTAAATTAAATTTTATTACCTTTTAAATGTATATATCCATCGATATTGTACAAGTCTTACATTAGATATGCTAAGTGGATTGAAAGATATTCCATTAAGTAAAAAAAGCTAGGATGGAATATACGTTCTAGTTTATATAAAATGATGCATATCTCATCATTAAGACACATCATATCTTTTTTTATTTATTTTTTTATCATTGCAGAAGTCAATTGTTTGAAGAACAAACTCAACTCAATAAGTGCTTCTCAAACATTTTCCAACAAAAGCCGTCAAAATGTAATAGGAACTAACCTTTGTATAAAGATGTGTTAGTCATACTTTTTATCCCATACAGCTTTGTCATTTCTCATATCAACACATCTAGTGAAGTTACATATATAACCTTTGAGAAACCTTAGTTGTTGATCTATTTAAGAAATTTTGTTTTTTGTTGTTTAGAAAAGGTGAATATAGCTTTTAGGTACTTTCTAGAGGCATCATCCCTTGCTAATTCTAGCCTATTACGTAAAATTTTCAAGTCTTCTCTAGAATTGGCATTGTCTTTATTCTTACCCAATATATTTATCACTATGTTAAAGACATTGTAAAACATATTTTTCTTAATATGCATGACATCTAAATTATGTCGGATGAGATTTGTACTCTAGTAAGAAAAATCTTAGAAAATACTTTGTTTCTTCCATCTACACATTTGAGAGATTCTCGTTGTTATGATCATTTGTACTTCTTCCGTCACCTTTAACGACTCTCATTATTTCGATAATTGTAACATCTCGGCATTAGATCGGATTGGAGGAGGGTCACATCCTACTAACCTTTTTTTATGATGAATGCTTTCTTGTTTCTTCTAAATAGATGATCTTTAGGAAGGAACTTTTGGTGATTTTCAAATCATGAGGTTTTCCTTTTATTAGGAAGTGAGAAAGCATCGAAATTTTTTATACAATAAGGACATGCTAATTTTCCTATAGTACTCAAATCGAACAACATCGACTATATAGGAAAGCCACTAATAGTCCACATCACTATAGCCCTCAATATAAAATTCTACTTATGAAAGACATTTTACGTCACCGCACCCATTTCCCATAACTTAATCGACTTAACGATGAAAAGTTACAAGTAAACATCGAACTTAAGCTTTGTTTGTTAGACTCGGAATAATCAATGTTAGGAACATATATTCCTCCTTCATACATGTCCATGGTGATAAATTATAAGGGGTAAAAATTACCTATAATAAAGAATATTGGGCCCCGGATTGACCAAATGGTTGAAACTCATTAGTGTAAACTCCTAATTTGACATTTCTCCTTTTAGCCGTAAAAAGAACATGAATATGATCGAAAATCCACCATAAATAGAGTTGAAGGGATAAGCATTACTCCCGGATTCTTAACCTTATGCTTGACATGCCATGTCATGTGCTCAACTTTGGCATTCAATTCATACAATCTCCGTAATCGTGGGATAAGTGAAAAGTAGTACATTTTTTAATTACAAGAAGTTTTTCTTTTATCGATTCTTGACAAAGACTTCGATATCAAGGATTTCCATAAAACTTATATTTTTCTAATTTATTATCTTCATCCTAATAAATCATGCAACCTTTCTCATAATAAAATAACTTTTCCCCCAACAAACTTATCCCCTTAACTAGCGTTTTTGTTTCATAAAATTTATTTATCATATAAGAATCAATAGACATCAATTCCTTTATCGACTCATACAACTAGTCATAAATGTTTTTAAAAAAATTATACTCTAATTTTAGATCCCGCAATCGAGCGACGAGTTGACAATTACCAGTGATTATCACAACCAATCCAAATCTCCTTACGGGATGTATCTAACATATCATAAAAGGCCTAAGCAATAGAATTTAGCACCTTCTCATATGTGCTTGACGAATCAAGAGATGAATCGGCTATATCCATCACTATTTTTTGAAATGGATTTTCGGATTCACTAGAGCTACCTTCGCTTACACGATAATTTCTAGTAACCAAATCACTCCTATAAATACAAGATGCCATGAATGCCTCAAACTCTCCATGATGTGTCCAATCATATTATCCTAACACAAAACCCTTATGCCATAAATGGTATTTAACCATTTCAACTTTAAAATTTTTGTTTCGACACTTACTAGGATTACAAGGACACCTTATTTTTATTTCGTCCATACATTCCGAATGATTTATAGCAAATGCAATAAATTATTCAACGCTATGGACAAACTCATCATTTAATAACCAATCAACTAACCTAACATACATCCATTGCCATTTAGATCTCATTTTCTTAAATGTCTACAAAAATTACACAACATATGCAAATAATTTTTGATCAACATTCATATAATTAAATTAGATATTTCTTGTTTTTCAAATTACTTAATTAACAGCTTTTCTAAATATCTAATAAAATTTTAGCAGAATCTCTCCCGTAAATTAGACATTTTCCAAATAACAAATAATCCAAATAATATTACGCACACTAAGACCAAAAAATGTCTCGAATGCTCCATCAAAATTAAATCTCAAACTCATCCTTCCAACCCCATCACGAGCATTGAATTAACCTTATTTCTTCCAAATACTCAAGGGTCTCGGACCCCTCAAGTTCAATACTCTACGATGTATCTAAGCACACTTCAATAATCATAAATTAAATAATTAAAGTATATAACTCTAATTAGAAGAAAAATTGAAATAAATTTATTTTTCTAGCTTTACTATGGTCTAGGCAAAGCTTATCTAGTCTTGAAGTCATTTCAAGTTTCGAACCGTATAAATTATCAATGGGGTAATTCGACCTCTAACCTTATGCACTAGAAGGTATGGGAAGGTTATTTCATCATTTCCTACACATAGGATAAGTTCCAATCCAAACTAGAGTCCGGAAGAACATCGGTAGACTTTCATCATATTTCCCTCCAGTTCTCTCTATCTAAATCATAATAGAGTTTTAGCTTGGATCTAGAGATTTTGAAGGTTTTCTTATGGTGTGTACAACAATTTAAAGTAAATATCAAACTCAGTTCAAAATTAAATATGTACATGAATGCAAGAAAAATAAATTACATAAAATAAAATATTTTTTTCAAAATATTTTCCAATATTTTTTGTTATCTTTAATATAATTTAATCTTTTACCTAAATTAATTTAATACTAATTCCAATTAACACTAATTAATCAATATTAACATATTTATTCATTTAACACATTATTAATCAAATTAACCTAATTAACTATAATTTAAATTCATTTTCACTTAAAAATTCATACTAATTAAATTAACATAATCGATCAACTCATTTGTAATTTATTTTAAACCTAATTGAAAATAACCAGATCCATATTAACACTAATTTATTAGGATTAATTATTTTAGTTAACATAAAAATCCTAAAAATTAAAATAATTATTATAAACCTCATCTAAATAAACCTAAGTAACCAATTAACAACTAATATAAATTAACCCTAATTAACCCAAATTAAATTCCAATTTAACTTATAAAAATTCGCCCTAATTAAATTAACCTAATTTATGAACTCATAACTAACTTATATAAGACCTAATTGAAAATAGCATTACTATAATAACACTAATTTATTAGGATTAATTATTTTAATTAACAAAATTATTATAAACCTAATTAATTAACTAATAACTAATTGAAATTAATCCTAATTAACCCTATATCTAACCTAATTAACCGAAATTTAACACTAATTAACCCAAATTTAAATTTAATTTAACTTTAAAAAATTCACCCCGATTAAATTAACCAAATTAATCAACTCGGAACTAATTTATATTAAACCAAATTGAAAAATAACCTAACTAGATTGGATTAATTAATTTAGTTAATTATTTTAATGAACATAAAAATAACAAAAAATAACAAAAACAACAAATTAACTAATTAATAAAAACTAACCTAACAATTGATACAAATAGATGATGTAACTAAAAAAAAAGTAGGTTGATAACTAAAAATGGAGGAGGAATACCGATGGACTAAATGGGTGAAACACTTAGGTTTTTGGAGAGAGAAAAGCGTCGCGATAGTTGGAGGAGGCTAGGGAGGAAATTGTGTTGCCTTGGGTGGTCGCATCGGGTCCGGGCAATCGTCGACTCCAAGAGCGAGGAAAGGGAAAGAGAGAAGAAAAATGAGAAAGAAGAGAGGTTTTGCCAATTTAGGTATTCAATTTTAGTGATGGACATGATTTCATCACTAATCCCTCGCTAAATAGCGAGAAAATTAAGTGTCCATTGCCAATTATTTAAAGAAGTGGTCATTTCATTTTCTAATGTTTTTAGAAAAATAGCAAAATTATAAGTTAGCAACGAAAAAAAAAATTCCGTTGTGATTTCGAGTCTCTTCGATGACGATTTTTTTTTTATTTTATTTTTTAAAATCCTTTCATAAATTAGGCATAGGTACATATTAGCTATAGAATTTAAATTCACTCGCTAATCCATCGATAATTAGAAACGTAAAGTAAATTCTATTGCTAAAGCCATCGTTTTATTTTCTCAAAGAATTTTTAGTTTAATCAAATAGTTTTTTAGCAACAAAATTTGAATTCACTCACTAATTTTCATTTGTAAACCGTCGCCATTCAATTGCTAATTTTGTAGGGTTGTAAATTAGCGATCAAAATTAATCCGACACGAATATTCCATTGCTATGAGTCTCAAATTTTATCAAAATAAGTTTTATGCTATTACATCACAAATCCATCGGAAAAATAGAGACAGAATATGTTCCGTCACTAATTTCCATTGCTAAATGGTAGATTTCTTATAGTGGATGGATTTTTTCAATCATAAATCCATCATTAAATACTTTTAGCGATGGATTTGCCCTTAATAGTGATGGGTTTATCCATTGCTAAATGGCGATGTTCTTGTAGTGTTGGTGATGGCCGGAAGACCTCTTTATACATGGTTTGATAAATGGTTGGGGCATGTTCTAGTAAAGCATTATGTGGCTAACATAGATATAGAGGAGAGGGAGTTCTTGGTTACGGATATCATCTTGAAATCTAGAAATTAGGATACATCGCTTCTTTTTATTTCTCTACCCGCATATATTCATGCGTCTTTATTAGCTACCTTTCATACTAGAGTCTTCTCTTCAATAGATAGATTAGCTTGAGAAGAAAACAGTTCAAGGTGTTATACTATTATGTATGTTTATGAGTTTATTACTTGGGTTTCTTACCCAACAAAGTTGAACATCAAATGGAAGAGCATTTGGAGTCCGAAATTAACACAAAAGCATCATTTTGTCTTATGGCAATTAGAGTGGCAACATCTCCCCACTAATAGGGGCATGCCCACTTTCCCTATTTGCCAAAGATGTAGTGTGGCTCAAGAAATAGTGATACATATTCTTAGGGATTACGATTAGGCTTAGAATATTTGGTAGCAACTACATTGCATAAATATGTCCACCGATTTCTTCTCGACTTCATAGGAGGATTGGTTCTATGGAAATGCCTTCCGCTCTTCTACTCTTTAGCACTAATGCCATTTCTTTATCTTTACAAGCAAGATTATTTAGTGTGCACATAATAAAAAATTTATTCAAGGTACTCTACTCCCATTTGGATGTTAGGTAAGGCTAATTCACTCTTTGGCTCATGATTGTCTTTTAGCCTTTGAATCTTCATCTCCTCGCCCATCGCCCACTCTCCTAGTGCTAGATCTCTTAGTTAGCACCCTCCCAAGACTTAGTTAAGTGCAATATTGATGGTAGTTTCATGAGCTCGATTGCCCGTGCGGGGATTAAGGATCTTCTTCGAGACTACTATGGTGTATGAAAAATTGGTTTCTTAGGTTATCTTGTACACTCTTTTGTTATGATGGCAAAGTTAGAAGTAATTTGTCGAGATCTCATTCTTGCTTGGGACTATGGCTTTTAGAAATTGAACATGGAGACTAACTTCTAAGAAGCAATCAATATTATTTGTAATGGTGTTCTTCGACTCTTCCTTACTACAACATTATCATAGACATCCATTGTCTTTGTCAAAGATAGTGGTATGTATCCTTTAAACATACCGTGAGGGAAGGTAATCAAGCATCAACTCGCTCATATTGGTTTGTCATATGATGGTCTTTTTTGAGTTTGGAATCATCCTCCACTAGGTATTAGAGACATCATGTCTAGTGATGTTGTTGGTGTCTATTTCTTGAGATCTTAGCTTTGCCTCCTCCTTTGTACCAAAAAAATCTAAGTTAAGATTCGGAGAGTCAATCCTCTACTTTTATTTTGATCTTATTTCTATCTATTAACACAAATTTGATCCATATTAAATCTTTTACTATCAATTTTGATATATTATAAACCATTCGTCTATCTTGATTAGCTTGATTTGCAAGGTTGACTAACTAATGTCACATAACCCAAAGGAATGATCGCATGCAATCATTCTATATTTATGGTTTAGATATTAAAAACAAATAAAAATATTCAAAGTTAACGAAACTACAAATTAAATGGAAAATGGTTTATGCATACAGAGTTCTCCTTATTACACTAAAATATTACATAAATATATAGTTCACTAATGTAGGAAAAAAGACAAATATTTAGCTATCCATAAAAGAAGAACAACCATCAAACATGCTCTTTTAGAAGCTCTCCTCGAAGTTCAATAGTAGGTCAAATTTCACATCTCAATGAGGCTCTCATCTTGATGGTATGGAATATGTGACCATGTCTCACTTGTTAGATAGTACATGCCAAGACTTTGCAACTCCAGCAAATAAATCTCATAAAAAGAGCTGATCGATGGTCTACTAGGATATAGAAATCCTTGAGACATGAATTTCATGGAAGGTCATGATTTTAGCTTAGCATAGATGCGGGAAAATGCTAGAGCAACAATAACAATTATATTTTGTTAGAGAATTTCATTTCTTGGAGGTGATAGACATGGATCTAACATTGACTCAAAGTTATAGCCGGAGCAGATGATGATGATAAGAGATCTCCTAGATGCTTTCTCATCAATGTTTCCAATGCCGCAACTCCAAAACTATAAACATCACAGTTTCTAGTCACCTCCATAGTATAAGCAAATTCTACGCATCAACAAAATGAGATAGAATTAATACAAGATTATCTACATAAGTGAACTGTGTAAAGACTTTACAACATTTACCATTTTTTTCATAAATTTCGTACATTAGATAATTAATGTGTCTTTTAGCCCTCTAAAACTTTTTAAAATCTTCTTTATGCTCGTTAATTATAAGATAAGTTGCTCTAGAAAAGATGATTTTCTTTTCAATTGGCCTCCCCAAAATCACAAAAATAACTGGATAAAAAGGTTGTTTTTTCTAACTTTTGTGATTAGCAATCAAATTTTTTAACTTTTTATAAGTTGTTTACTTTTATCCAATCATCTAATTAGTTTATTGTGGTGGGATTATTGCTTCTCTCATTATGTGTAATTAGTGTAGGAGTGGTGCACACAATATAATAAGAAGAAATATTTAAACTCGGGGCAATGTATCCATAAGTTCATGCAAGAATAGTATTGTTGGATGAATCGGGAAGAAGAAGTCTAGCCACACCAAAATCAGCAACAAAAGCCTTCAATTCTGAATTCAACGAACATTGTTGCTTGACATGTCTCGATGAACAATTGGTGGGGAGCAATCATGATGTAAGTAAGATACCGCATGAGCAATGTCTTTGATGATGTTCACTCTTTTCATCCAATTCGGTTCCACGAGCTTAAGCATCTTTTCTCAAGGCACAAAACAAGCTTCCCCTTTCCATGTACTCATAAATTAGAAACATGCATCATTGGTACAAATAGAATCCAAAAAGCTTTACGATGTTTTTGTGTCATATTTGTGTGGCGAGTTTCACCTCATTCTTGAAACTCTTGTCAAAACCCGCATCCTCTCGCCTCTCGACGATGAAGTTTCTTCTAGGCAACTACTCTTTCGCTTGGAAGTTATGCTCGTGTAGACACTCCCATAACCACTAGATCTAATACAATATCTAATGTCAAAGTCCTCCGTCATAGTAATGATGTCTTCAAATGCAATTTTCCCATCATAATTCCATATAGAAAATAAGTCTCCATTCTTCAATGTGATTGACTCAACTTTCGTAGCTTTGCTCTTATGTTGAGAGAGCAAATGACATCCAATGATAGATAGAAAAAGGCAAATGGTGATAGTGATGGTAATGGAAGAAATATTTTGACGGAATGGATACTTTTGCTGCTTTTTAGATCTAAGAATGGAGTACTTAGAGGTGAACAACTTAAGAAATCAAGTTGAAGATTTAAGTTGCCTTCAAATGCGATAGACGACATGTTTCTAGGATCATGTATGCTTTGGTCATTTAAAGAACTACATGTTACAGGAACACCGAAGGGGGAGTCCAATCAATTAGAATGAAGCTCGATAGATTATTGTAGCTAAAATTGACAAAATGTAATAGCAAGTTATGTAATTGGGAAGGTATCTCTTCACTTAAGTTGTTGTAGCTCAAATCCGAGTTACTAAATTTAGGCAATTCACCAATGATGAAGGGATGGACCCGATGATTTGGTTGCTAGAAAGGTTCGAGCACTCAAGTTGGCTAAATTGCCTAATGTATGAGGAATCACATCGGTGAGCTTGTTGGAATGTAGGTACAAGAAATGTAGATTCTTCAAATTTCCTAATTCTAAAGGAATGGATCCCTTGATTTGGTTAGTGCCGAGGTCTAGAAAACTCAAACTCGGATAAGCGATCCAATGTAGAAGGAATAGGTAGGGGTGAGCAAACGAGCTTTTCGGTTCGATTTTTAACTATTTCGATTCGGTTTTTGGTTAACCGAACACAAAAAAATTACAACCGAACCGAACCAAATAACAATTCGGTAGATAAATTTTGGTTTCAAATTATTTTGGTTTTTATTTTTGGCTTTTCGGTATTAATCGAAACTATCAACACTACTACACTTATCCAAAAGCAAAGTCGGAAAATGAAACCGAGAGCTCAAGTTCACCATCCCACGACCTATAATATTTATAAATATTTTCGAACTCATACATGAATTCTTTTCGGATGTGGGATGATTTCAAATATATTAGTTTTGGTTAGTGAGATGGGTTATTTATAGACCTTTTCAAGTCTCAAAAGCATGTTTTTTTCAATGTGGGATAGTGAACTCACCCTTTGAGCTTCCCTTTATCCCACATCGCTTAATTTAGCTTTTGGAGGGTGGGGGATAGGTTATAAATTAAGCTTGACTTCTCCTCTTTTACTTGTGGGTTGTGATTCGTGTGGGCCTTGTCCTTTAAAGTTCATGGCATTTTATGGGTTGATGTTTGAATTTGCAAGAGTCAAGTGAAAACCTTAAAGCCCAATTTCGGTTAAATAAAATATAAATAGGTTAGCTATTTTTAAACTTATTTTAATTTATATAAAATATAATTAGGTGAGGTGTTTGGTTTTCGATGGAAACTCGGTTTAAATGTTTAAAAATCGAAACCGAAATCGAAAAGTGATCAAATTTTGGTTTTTTTTTTCATAAATTGAAATGAAAAAACGAACCAAATTAGGTATTTTGGTTTGGTTGTATTCAGCTTTTGGTTAATCGAATCGTTTGCTCACCCTTAGGAATAGGACCAACAAGGTTATTGTGACTAAGATCTAACCCTTTAAGCTTTCCCAAATTTCCTATATAACCGAGATTTAGCTCTTCAAGCTTCCCCAAATTTCCTATTTCTAAAGGAATTAAACCAACAAGGCAATTAAAATTAAGAAATAACTCTTCAAGCATTGTCAAACTTCCTAATTCGAAGGAATGGATCCTTTGATTTGGTTAGTACTCGAGGTCTAAAAAACTCAAACTAGATAAACGATCCAATGTAAAAGAAATAGGGCCAACAAGGTTATTGCGAGTGAGATCTAACTCTTTAAGCTTGCCCAAATTACCTATTTCCAAAGGGATTGAACCAACGAGGTTATTATGACCGAGATCTAACTCTTCAAACTTCCTTAAATTACTTGTTTCCAAAGGGATTGAACCAACGAGGTTATTATGACCGAGATCTAACTCTTTAAGCTTCCCTAAATTACCTATTTCCAAAGGAATTGAACTAACAAGATTATTATGACTAAGATGTAACTCTTCAAGCTTCCCCAAATTTCCTATTTTCAAAGGAATGGAACCAACAAGATTATTACCACTCGAGACCTAGCTCTTCAAGCATTGTCAAATTTCCTATTTTTAAAGGGATGGATCCATTGATTCCGTTGTAAAAAGACTTAAAGACCTCAACTTGACTAAACTACCTAGTGCTCGAGGGATTGGACCAGTAAGTTTATTAAAATTGAGATCTAGCTTTTCAAGCATCGATAAATTTCCTACTTTTGAAGAGATGGATCCATTGATTGTGTTGTAAGAAAGAAAGACCTCGACTTAACTAGACTACACCATGTTTGAGGGATTGGACCAGTAAGTTCATTATCACTAAGGTTCAAACTCTCTAGATTTTTCATATTTCCTATTTCTCTAGGGATGACACCTCTAAGATAACCGGAATCCATGGCCAAGTGCGTTAGACTTGTTCAAATTACAAAGTGTTGAAGGGAAGGTGCCAAAAAGGTAATCGTTGGATATTTTCAAAACAACAAGATTGGTAAGATTACCTAATTTTGGAGGGATATATAGGGATACAATTGGAAGAAATGTCAAGTTTCACTAACTCGGCTAAGGTTCGCAAGTGAAGATGATGGTAACTCATCTCTTAGAAAATTTAAGGACGAAGTTGAGGCACTTGATTTTTGAAAGGACAGAAATTTGAGGTGGATGCATCCAGGTGAGCCCATGGTTGGCCGGGTCGAGATGAACAAGGTTTGAGAAGCAAGAAAAGTTCATATTTCTAAACTTAGTTCCCACCTCGAAGAACTCGAAGGTGGAGAAATCGCAATGATGCTTCCAGCCCGATTACAGACTATACCAGGCCACCTGCAATGATCTGAAGGGAGATTGATGCAGTTGCTCCACCATCCACTCTCAAGCAAAGCCTTGCCTTCTGACGCTAGAAAGGCTGAGTCAAGTGGAACCACAATACATGACAAGAGAAATGTGATGCCAATAGTTGCAAGAAGTTGCGACTCATAATAAAGGGACACCATGCTTGTGTTTAATGCTTGCCTTCAATGAAAAATGCTAAATTTATGCACAAAGAAATTTAAAGGTGCATGCATGTGTTTCTCATTCTCGTCTGATCGTTGTTGTTCACTGCCACACTTAAATTTCAAACCAAAGCTGATGATGTATGGGTCCACGCGTGATATCGTTTTCTAACCCAATTAAAGCGTTTATAAAAGAACATTAATTCTATCCGATCCAATTTGACAAACGCCGAAGCTTCATATTCTCTGCCTCCCTTTTTCCACAAAGAAGAAAAGTTTCACCAATATCAATATAGGTAGAAACTAGCTCAACACCCGCGCATTGTTACGGGTAAGTTTATTATATTTATGTTTTAATATTTTAAATAATTTAAAAATAAAAATATATAATAAAAATTAATTAATACTCATTATAAAAAAATTATTTATTTTAATATATATATAATTGAATTTAAATATTTCTTAGGAATATTTTTTATTTTGATAGATAAAAATTACATGCAATTAATTATTTATTTTTAAAAAAATTCAATTAGAAGGAGGTGTTTAATCTATTTATATTAGAAGAATATTTAATTTTAGTTCATGAATATTTATAAAAATAGAAAAAGTAACCATTGATCATGGAAAAAAAATTATTTTTATTAAATAATAATTAATGAAAAAACCCAGTTCGAAAAAAAATGATAGGGACCTTTTGATAATATTAATGAAAATTAGAGACTATTTTATATAAAGTAATAACTTAGAGGATCAAAATGTAAATTATTGACAAATTGATAAAAAAATCATTTATTTTTTTTGAAAAAACGGCGTCGTTTTGAGTATAAAAAACCCAAAACGATTCCGTTTTGGTTTCATTGTAGCAGGGGCTTAGCTACGGTGAAACAACGTCTCGCTTTTATTATAGGTATAATAATAATAATAATGCTAATACAGGTAGGTATTCAGATCCTCTTGCAATGTCTAATTGGAAATGTAAACTTTTTTTTGTAGTCGAGTCAAGATTGTCAGTATTGGAAGACCAGAAAATTTTTGGCCTTGAACTTGCACCAACACATGGGTTCAAGACCTGGAAAGATATCCAACACGCCCGTCTCTACGAAAAACAGTAGTTACAATGGCATGCATCCCATGCGAGAGACTTGTGATTTGATTCTTACTCACCTTTCCAACTGATTGGAGAAGGCACTGGATTTTCGGACAAGCATGTTGCAAATTAATTCATCAGGTTAACTATGTTGATCCTTTACATTATTCAGTTCTCAGCAATGAATTCTTGAATTTCTATTCCTGTATGTCGGGCCCCTCCTTGTATTCGCAATAATACCTCATCTCTAACTTTCAGTGAAGTGACAGGATCGATGCTTTTAGCAGTCCATTTCCTGCAGAAGAGAAACAATTGAACAAATAAATAACTCAAAACATGCAGAAAGTAAAATAGCAGTCCTTACAGACCTTCACAAGGAGAGACTAAGCCAACTGTTTTTGCATTCTGGAGGAAAATGCTATACAGAGTTTGATCATCTGACTCAATCTGTAACACCAAACATTCTATAAGATTTAGAATACTATTTTTTTTTCCCATTAGCATCAACAAGTTCCTTTACATAATTCTGCAGGACAGAAGTAGTCAGTAGTTAGACCATCTTGAATTGCAACTTATTACTCTTTACTAATTAACTTAATTAGTTCTGATGAACTGACTTAAAATCCCCCTTGTTAGATCTTTAATCATGCAGAAGATAGTTGTTAGCGGTAACATTTTACCAAGAAGATGACATATTGAGATGGTTCAGAAAAACAAATTGCAGAGTCTGTAAGTACTCAAATTTTCACTGTCCGTCGATTTGTATTATTTTAGAAGAACAATAGATCATGCTTGGTAATGTTATACTGATACATGCCTTTGCCTCAACAAGGATAAGAGGTCTAGTTTCTATCTTTACACGGCCAACAATTGCAGTTCGCCACTACACCAAAAATAGGTATTCCCGTCGGTTTTTTCACACTATAGAGGCAGTTATAACCGCCTCTACGATTCGTAGCGGCGGTTGTTCCAACCACCCCAAGACCACCTGCAATGCCGCCGTCTCTACGGAGTTATGGCGGTTTTCCCAACCGTCGGGGAAGTTTGAGGCAGTTTTTTGAGGCCGTTTAAACCGCCTCTAGTAATTTTTTTTGAGGCAGTTCAAACCACCTCTAGTGGGAAAAGCTCATCCTTAGGAATTTTTGGCGCGTAATTGTAGAGGCGGTTTTGAACCGCCTCTACGTTCCCGGTTTTTTTTTTTTTTTTTGAATTTGGTGATAGATTTATTAGAACCGCCTCAAGTTTTAAAATATACGTTTTTTCTACAATATTTATAGAGGCGATTGTAACCACCTTAAAATTTAGAATTCATAAAAACGAATTTCATAATTCATATTCAAATTTAATTTTTTTTATTGGTCAAAAAAACAAATAAATTACAAAAACATTAATCTTGTTGAATGCAAATTAAAGAAAAATTATCAAATTTCAAATACATAAAAGGTCGTCAAACATTTACAAATAAAAATAAAAACTAAAGTATTAAACATTTGTTTGAAATACATAAACAAAATTCCAAATATATTTTAAATTTAGTAGCTAATGTTTTCCAAAAAAAAAAAAAAACAAACATGTTTTTATAGAAATGTTTCATTTCGGCAGATGACTTGTTTGTGATGAACGATTAGGAGAAGGAGCATTTTGACCATTACTATCATTGCGAACCTATCAACAACACAATTTGAAAGTCAACAAAAAATAATGTAAATACGAGATAAAAACTCATTAAAAATATTTTAAGATCAAGAAACAAGTTAAATATTTAATTAAAAGTATATGATACCCGAGTAAGATTTAACGAAGTGAGCATCAAATTATGATCCGGATATCTCTCTCGCAATGAAAGCGAGTAATAGCAGTTAATGTCTCATTTATTGTATTATATCTGGATTTCATTGCTTCATATTTGGTTTTCATTGTATGCAATCGCTCTTTCATTTCTTCTACTTCAATTGATTGATTTGCGGATGCACCGCCTTGACCACTTCCAAGTTGAGATTGTAAATCAAAAAATAATGTTGGTGTTAGACCCAAGCCTAATCCTCTAACTCTACCATTGTGTTGTTTACCCATAACTTCTTGAAAAATCTCTTCATTTATAGCAGTAACACTCGGAGGTTGAGGAACCTTTATAACGCTCGACTTGGAGAGAACGAGCCTTTTTCCTATTAATGTCAAGACAAATATATTTAGAATAAGTGAATAATGAAATATCATTCATCAACAATAAATTTTTAGTACCATTTTTAGCCGAATATTGTCATCCACAAATGTGCCATCATTCTTCTTATGAGTAGCTTCATACAATGTCAACCTATCAAGTTCCTTTCCACCCCTTTCTTCCTACAAACAATTATACATATTTAATCTAATTTCATACATAAACGATATTTAAATGTAAAGTTATAAATTATTAAAATTACCATTTCTCTTCTTTTTCTTGCACAACTTTTTCTACCTAATGTATGTGCACATTTATTTTTGTTTGCATTTGCAGTATTTACCTCACTTGCTTTCTACATTAATAAAAAAAAAAAAAAAGCTAGTTAAAATATGAAATAATTTGAAACCCGGCTTTCCGGAGTAAACCATCTATTGACCAAAGTAGATCATTGATCTATCAACACACCGGGAGGCAATTCTTTGGATGCAATGATCTCTTCCGCCATTTTACCAGGATCAAAAAACTCGGCTTTCAAGTCACTTTTGAAATCCCTCCACTTCTTATTTAACGATGCCAAAATCCATTTCTTTGCAATATCGGGAAAGTCAAACTTTTTCTATAAAACATGTAAAAAAAATTATAAGTGAGCATAATGATATCGGCATCTCATCATTACTTAAATGCTTAAAACTTTATGATTGAAGATATGCAAATTACTAGCTAGTACATTCACTATTTAATGAAGTTAATATCACCAGAATCCGTCAATGCAAATTACTAGGTAGTACAAAGCGAGGCATGTTTTTTGTGCTTCTTCCAATCTGTCAATACAATCGAACGAAGGTATGGCCACACGTTGGTGCCTTCATCACAATTATGGGATCCATGCAAATAGGAAAGTAGCATATACACAAATATGGCTTCCATTTTGTGCTCATTTTTTAGAACTAACCAAATCATTAATTAACATATTGGACTTGGAATGAAATATATATAGCAGTAATTTAGGATTCCAACCAATGCATATACACACATATCAAACTTGCTTCTCCACGATCTCTTAATTAAACGAACACACACTCAATACAAGACTAAACTTTGATCGGGATGGCATAAGGAGTTACAAGATCTGGGGATAAAAGCAATTCAATCCAATTCAACTAATTAATAATAGAAAGAGAAGGTAAAAAAGGACATAGGTAAAAAATGGTGATCTGTTCATTATCGAATTATGATGATAAGCGGTTAAAAAAGGAAAAATGTACGTAAGGTGACATAAAATATAAAGAGGAGAAACAAGAGTCATGCACGTTAATTTGCTCCAAGCAGTCCAATATCATGTACATAAGGAATGTATTTAATAGGATTTGAGGCAAACTATGCAGAACCACCAACGTGTCTAGAAATCAAGGAATAATTCGACTCCTCAACTATGATCCACTTGATTTCTAACACTACCTAATTCATTTTTTTGTTTTTATTCCTTTGATATTGGCCAATAGTCCTAACTTTAAATTTCATACCATATTAGGACACGAAACTAGCAACAAAGCAAAAGAGACCTAAACTTAATTCAAATTAGACTATGAACTCATGATATAGATTCCAAGTTTTAAGAGAATTTACCTTCACAAGTTTTAGAAGGTTGTTCTTGAAGACACCAAACTCCTTACAATCCCATCGTGGGATGCTCAAAGGTGCATGAATTCCTTTTTTAACTAATATTCCAAGATAAGAACCAAGAGCGAGTAGCTTTTTTTGTACATGGAGTTCCATATTTGTCAACTTCTATGACAATTCGTTCTCCATCTTCTAAATGGTTCCAAAAATCTATCATTGAAGCTCGACCTCTCCCTTTAATGCGTTTTCCCTCTTTATCTATTTTTTTCATTATAATTTTGAAAATTAAGATAAAATCAGAGGCATATAAAATAAAATATAAAATAATTAAAATCTCACCAATAATTTTAACCATGCAA
Organism: Dovyalis caffra; assembly: GCA_963924115.1. Lineage (NCBI taxonomy): Eukaryota > Viridiplantae > Streptophyta > Magnoliopsida > Malpighiales > Salicaceae > Dovyalis > Dovyalis caffra. The sequence continues at coordinate 857,043 of CAWUPB010000957.1, read as the reverse complement.
TCATCATGCCGAGCTTCTTGAACAGGTAGTGAACAATTTGCAAAAGATGTTTGACTTTGAATTCGTGTTTGTTCTTGCATAGGTTGTGAACTATAAGAAGATGTAGGACTTTGAAAAATAGGTCGATCAGATTGGGATTCATCCCTAACAATTCTCAATCCACGCAAAGTCTTAGATCCTTGAACCATGTCTAATACTGCAACATATCACTTGATGTTAAAAATATGATTGCACACAAGATCAATGAAAATTAGAAACATACCAAAGTATAATTACCAATGCATAACTAGGATAAAAATAAAATAAAAAGTGAATAAAAAATGAATTAAAAAAATAAACTAAACCAAAAAAATCTAAACTATTTCATCATCTAAATCATTCCGCACCCATATAGGCTTCTCCCCTCACCTAAACATGGAGAATTCAAAAAATCACTTTCGAAATATCATCTACCCCCATATCAAATACATCTCTTGGTCTAACTTTGACAACCACGGACTAATTCCTATTTGATGGATCTTGCACATAAAACACTTGTTGTACTTGGGAAGAAAATACAAATGGATCATCTTCTTCTTTCTCGCTCGTGTGAATTAAATGTGAGAAGTTAACTAGAGTATATCCAAATTCATCTTACCTAACCCCGATACTATGATATACATCAACCCAATCACATTTAAACAATATAACTTTAAAACTATCGTAGTAATCTAATTCAATAATATCTCTTAATTTTTCATAGTAGTTAACCCCTCCCACTAGCTGAAACGTTAACCACACCACTATTTTGAGTTGATCTATTTACTTCCCGATCCAATGTATGGAACCTAGTTCCATTGATGATGAACCCATTAAATCTCTTGGCCACATCATTAGGCCCTTTACCAAGTGCTAAAATTTCATCCGAAATGCTTGGATCATTCATGCTTAAAACCTATAAAAACACAAATTGAAAGAAGTTGGAATTAATACACTTTAATTCCCCATTTTTAATCTAACAATAATTTAATTACTTACCTTTTGTTGAAACCAACTATGAAATTTTTCATCAAGTAGTCTTTCAATATCCTCACTTCGAGATGAGCATATCAACGTCGTTTTTTTCGTTCTAAATCAATGAATTCTCTACATATGAATTTTTTTAACTTATTATATAAGAGTATGTTTTAAAGAATCAGTACTACACTTTATTAAATTAAAAGAACTTACAAGCGAAAATGTTCAATTTCATCACAATGATGTAAGATATAACGATGCTTGAATCAAAGACTTATTATCCAATTGGATGGCTTCAACTTTTCCAATAGGTTGATCGACACTTTTGAACAAATATTTGACTCTTTGTTCATTTGAAGGAGGATCGGGATTTCTCAAAGGTCGATTGAATCTTGTTTTAACTCCTTCAAGGTATCTTGAACAAAATGTCAAACATTCTTCGACCACATACCCTTTTGCAATTGATCCTTCCGGACGAGCTCTATTACGAACATATGACTTCAAACGCACAAATTGCCTAAAAAAGTTTATTAATCTTAGTTAAGTAAATATAATCATCAAAATATGAAATAGTGAAATTAATTACTATGATGTACCTTTCTTGAGGATACATCCACCTATAAGGCACCGGACCACCAAGCTTTGCCTCCTCCACTAAATGAATAGTTAAATGCACCATAACAATGAAGAATGATGGTAGAAAAATCCTTTCCATCCGACAAAGAGCCAAAATGATACGGTTTTGAATTTTGTCAAGCTCATTCACATCTAGCACCTTTGAGCATATTGCTTTAAAGAAAGCAGACAATTCAATTATCACCGAAGTTACCTCTTTAGATGGACTACATGCCCTTAATGCTATCGACAAGAGATATTCAATCAAAATATGACAATCATGACTTTAAGACCAATTAACTTTCAATCTTTAAGATTTATGCATCTTGAAATGTTAGATGCATAACCATCGGGTAATTTTAAAGAGTAAAGAATTTTGCAAACGATTTCTTTTTCTCGCTACTAACATCGTAAATCAAGTCGAAGGCAATTTGCTTTTACCGTTATCTAGCATATGAGGGTGAAGATCAAACCTAATACCCAAATCCACCATGTCAAGACGTGCATTTAAATTATCCTTTAACTTAGTAGCATGGTTCATTAAGGTTCCAATCACATTATCACACACGTTTTTTTCAATATGCATCACATCAAGATTATGACGCAACAAGTTAAGCTCCCAATAAGGTAATTCAAAAAATATACTTTTTTTCTTCCACCACCTTCTTACGTCCTCAACATCACTACATGTATTAACTATCCCATCAACATTTGAGCCACTAACATTAGTTTTCATTCGTTTTTGGTTCATACCCCTTTTTCTTTTCTAACGTTGTACTAATTTTCCAAAAGTATAATGTATACCATCTAACTGTTTCAACACATCACTACCACTTTTCCTAGATGGTGCCATTTGCAGCTCTTCGGTACCATCAAAAAACTCTTTTCGAGAACGGAATATATGATCTTCGGGTAACCATCAACGATGACCCATGAAATAATGCTTTTTACTTTTGTATAACCATTTAGAAGATGTGGACTTAACACAACATGGACATGCAAACTCTCCTTTCGTACTCCAACCGGATAAATTTGCATAAGCGGGAAAGTCATTTATTGTCCACATCAAAGCAGACACGCATATTAAATGATTATTTTGTATAAGCATCATAAGTTTCTACACCCATCCATAATTTTTGCAAATCTGCTATCAAAGGTTGCATGTATACATCTATGTCATTTCCTGAACTATTCTCACCTGGAATAATCATTGATAATATGAATGATGATTGTTTCATACAAATCCAAAGTGAAGTATTATATACAATCACTACAACGAGCCATGTGCTATAGGCAGTGCTCATTGTTCTAAAAGGATTAAAACCATCACTAGCAAGTGCAAGCCTTATATTACGAGAATCGAAGCAAAATCTAGATATCGAGCATCAAAATTTTTCCATGCTTCTCCATCGGCAGGATGTCTTAATAATCCATCTTTCTTATGACCTTCCTCATGCCACCTCATATCACTAGCAGTTTTGTTTGAACAAAATAACCTTTGCAAACGAGGTATTATAGGAAAATAACGCAACACTTTTACAAGTATTTTCTTCCTAAAACCTAAAGTTTCCATCCGACCATTATCACCTTCCGTATTGTTTTGCCCTTTTCTTTGCCACCAAGGAGTACCACATTTATCATATACTTTAAGATCTTTTTTATCACCCCAAAATAACATACAATCATTTGAACAAGCTTTTATCTTCTCATAATCAAGACCTAAAGCTCTAATGATTTTTTTTGCCTTATAAAATGATTTAGGTAACGAGTATACCTTCGGGAAATGCAATAGTTAATAACTCCAATAACATAGTAAATGATTTCTCAGTCCACCCATTCAAACATTTTAAATGGTATAAATGTAATATAAAAGCTAGCCTTGAAAATGACTTACATCCAGGATATAACTCTTCATTGATATTTTTTAATAAATCATTAAAACATATTTTACTCTTGGGTGGATTGTTCATTATCTTGCTCTACATCCAACCTTTGACATTGCCCATTCATCTCATTATTCATTGGCTCATCATGAGTTTTATCGCATTCGCATTCATTTATTCTATCTATATTCATGGTTATTTCATTATCACATTGACCAACGACACCAAAAGCATCACGTAACAGCCCCACCATATCATCCGATCGTTGTGGATTCACATCAATAGAAGTTGGTTCATGGGTAGAACTCACTCCTTGTTCATGTGAGGTAGGAACATAAGAAGATGGCCTAATGTTACTAAAAGAAGAACTCTCTCCATGAAAAACCCACCAAGTATACCCCCTTAAAAACCCATCACAAATTAAGTGAACTCTAGTATCTTCGTATGTTTGTAAAAAAGAATTACCACATTGAATGCAAGGACAAAAAATTCTTTCACCATAAGATACATTACGAAATGCTAATTCAAGAAATTCCTCAACTCCTTTTTTATATTCAATACTAGTTCTAGTCTTGTTCATCCAACTTCTATCCATTTCATAAATATTGTAAAATCCCTAAAAGAATGCTATAAATTTTTTCAATAAAAAAAACAGCATAAAACTAGTTATGACATAAAGTACTTATCAACACATTTAGCACTCAACACTTTTGTATTCTCAAATATCAACAAACATTTGATTGCAAACAATCCTAGCTCCTTTGAAGCACAAATACAACTTAAATGCAATAAGTTTATTGTCTTAGTTATAATAAGAAATTTACCTTGAAGTAGTCACCTAAATTAGCCACCAAATATGCTTCAATCAACTCAGCTTGAACCACCATAAACAATACCGAAAAAAATCAGTTTTATTAGTTAGAAGAAAAAAATAAACTTATCCACTATATAATAAAAAAAAACATGTAATTGTACTTACAACACAAGCCTTTAAAAGTTAATCTTTTGTAATATTTCCACTCGTTCTCTACATTCAATTCTAATCTACAATTAAAAAAATTAACCAATCAAGAAATAGAATACTAAAGGAAGAAACAAGTATCAAACAAACATACATAACTATATATATAGCAAATTTTCACGGAAAGTGAAAACCATAAATTCCATTGAGAGACAAAGAGAAAGGAAGGGAGGGAAAGGAAAGTCGGATAGTGGTAGAAAAAAAGCCGGCATTGATTAACACAAAGAGACAGAGGCATTTCACAAGGACAAGTCAACTGGTTTTCTCGTCCATGCTGCCATAAAAACATGCAAAACAAGCCCATATTCTCTCTTCTCGCCTAACTCAACGTTGAAAACCATAAATTCCATCGAGAGACGAGAGAGAAAGGAAGGGAGGGAAGGGAAAGTCAGATAGTGGTAGAAAAAAAGGTGGCATTGATTAACACAAAGAGACAGAGGCATTTCACAAGGACAAGTCAACTGGTTTTCTCGTCCATGCCGCCACCAAAACATGCAAAACAAGCCCATATTCTCTCTTTTCGCCTAATTCAGCGTTTGATCAATGTCAACTACTTTTTAAGACATACGACCAAATGTTCTTTTAAAACAAAAAGCACCCAATACAACATCAAAATTCAAAAACAATACGAAATGTTCTTTCTCAAATTATCCGCAATCGCAAGCCGACAATTACAAGCCAACATCGATACTGAAAGAGATGCTACATGTGGTTTACTTACTTTGATCCATAAATAATTCTAGTATATTGTTGCAAAAACATGGGAGTTAATTAGGCATCTCATGCTGCACATAGATTTAGGCATCCCCTCATTATAAACGGAATAGACACTTAAATACCGGAGCAGATTGCAAGAGAATCCCATATCACATGACATACTCCTATTTGTGTAGAATAGTATTTCTCAACAAATAAGGAATTCACTACATTGGTAGCTCCGAATTTGATTCACCAAAACCAAAATTATATTCCAAACCATCTCAACTTAAAGGACTACTTCAAAACTTGTTTCGGCTTTGCTTTCTACAACTCACTCTCGTATGTTTACCGAAAAAGATGTCCTAATACAAACCTTAATGTTGATGCATCTTCAAAAAATCATTGCCAACCTCAACATTGGATGAACGTGATGTAACATTCTCCAGGACATCTTTTTACAATCGACATGATTCGTATGTTTCGGACTAACAACTAGATTATGCAGCCATGACACAACAAGCCGGATAGGAATTCAATACTTCAAAGTTAAAAAATAAGAACAAGACAATTACCATATTAGATCAAAAATTTAAAGGTAATTATAAAAGAAAAGAGCAGAGTAATCTAATTGATTGGCCACAAAATTAATTAACCATACTTACCTTTACAAAGGTCAATGAGAAATTCCACAATGAGTGCCCAATTGATTTGGAGAGACGAACGAAGCAAAGTAGACGAACGAACCCGGAGGAGACAAATGAAGCGAGAGGGAAACCCGGAGGAGACGAACGAAACGGAGGGGAAGAAAAACCCGGAGGAGACGAACGAAGCGGCGAAGAAGAAAAACCCTAAGAGGAGCGGGATAATGTAGTGTTTGTATCCCTTTCACAACAAATAAAAAATTGAAAATAAGAAAGAACAAGAAGAGCGAGAACATGCAAGAGGCGAGAGGAGAAGAAGATTTGGTGAAGAGGGAAAATTCTTTAGTAGCAGAGCAAAAGACACAAGAAGTAGAGGAGAAGAAGATTTAGTGAAAAAGGAAAAGTTATGTCCGATCTTATCCCTTTCAAAACCAAAAGAAATTTCCAATGAAGAATCGAAGGAGAAGAAGGAAGCAAGAAATTGAGAGTGGAAGAGAAGCCGGGAAACCCTAAGGAGAGGGAAAATGAAACGCCCTTCCCCCTTTCGAAACAAATTAAAAAAAATAATGAAATAAAATTTGCACCTCTTACATCTTGGGGCGGTTTTATGAACCGCCCCAAAGTTTTTCTATAAAAGTCCACTCTCAATGTAAATGCTAAACAAATTTGACGCAGCTTTGTAAACCACCTTAAGAATTCTACCGCTATATCAGCTTTTTCTTGTAGTGCGGTGCGCCCTTTTGATCAACCATGATAACTTCTTTACTTGCTTTTAGCTCGAAAGATAGCTAGTCCTTCCACTCGGAATTGAGACATATGCATGTACCGGTCCCCGCACATTTCCATCGGATAACTTGGTAAAATAGAGTAACGGATATCACGGAACAAATGAACCGTAAAATACTCCAAATAGAACTCCCAATACATGAACATCGGAACCATCAACCTATTTTCTTGCTGAAATCATATGAAAGAGCAACATGATACAAGCGTAAATTTCCTTAGAACTTCATAGTTCGTGATATTGTATCTCATTTGAATAATTCCACAAAGCAAATTTACATGAGATTTTAGTTTTAGCTAATGCAATTTATCACATTATTCCTAGTAATGCAATTTAACACATTTTTTTAATTTTCGGAGTTGTTTAATTTTGGTCTCTAAAATTTAAAAAAAAAAAATTTAATCCCCTAGCCGATGCACTATTATGCCTCTTTTTTTTCCTTTTTTTTTCTATCAATTTATGTTTTTTCTTTCTTCATTTGTAAATTTTTATAAAACTCTATCCATTAATCATAACTTTATTTTTAGAATACGATATTACGAAAACTATATTTCTAATTTTTTTTTAATTCTTGATTAATACTTTAGTTAAAGTATTTATATTTTTTTATTTTAAAATTAATCCGTAAAAAAGAATGATTTTATGTTTTTTTAACTAAAACAAGGGGTTTGAATAGTGAAAATCACTATTCATCTCTTCACAAATCACTATTCATTCCTATAGATAAAACTTTTTAAAAAACTTTTTTTCACTATACATGCTTTTTTTTCTTTTTTTTTTCATCAATCTAGGATCGGTTTTTATTTATTTTTTTAATTTTCATATTATTTCATTATGATCTCTAAAATTTTAAAATAAAAATTTTAATCCCCTAGCTTATGCATTATAGATATCCTTTTTTCTCCTTTGCTTTTTTCATCAATTTATGTTCTTTTTTTTCATTTGTTAATTTTTATAAAATTTTATCCATTAATTATAACTTTATTTTTTGAAATACAATATTATGAAAATTATATTTTTAAATTTTTTTAATTCTTAATTAATATTTTAGTTAAAATTATTACATTTTTTTATTTTAAAATCAATCCATAAAGAAGAATGATTTATGTTTTTAAACAAAAAATTTATAAGAAAAAAATTAATTTTAAATTGTTTCACTATACATGCTTTTTCTTTTTTTTTCTTTTTTCTTTGCTTTTTTCCACCAATTTAGGTTAATTTAATTTTTTTTAAATTTTAAAATTTTTGCATTGTTTCATTTTGGTCTCTAAAATTTTAAAATAAAAATTTTAATCCCCAAGCTCATGCATTACACAAGTCTTTTTTTTTCCTTTGATTTTTGCCTTTACTTTTTTCCATCAATTTTTGTTGTGTGTGTGTGTGTGTTTTTTTTCTTTCATCTCGTTAATTTTTGTAAAAGTCTATCCATTAATTATAACTTTAGTTTTTAGAATACAATATTATGAAAATGATATTTTTAAAGTTTTTTAAATTCTTTATTAATATTTTGGTTAAAGTTATTACATTTTTTATTTTAAAATCAATCCATAAATAAGAATGATTTATGTTTTTCAAACAAAAAATTTATAAAAAAATAATTAAATAAAAAAGTATAATTAAAAAATTTTAAAATTTTAAAATGATTTTTTGCTATGGAACCCGTAGCGTAGCGCAGTGCAAACGGCTAGTTTTAATGAAAGGGCTTTTGGTACAAGTGAGATAGCATCATAATTGTCAATTGGATTAAGGTTTGTTTACAATTTGATGAATCTCATGTCATGGCCATGAAAATTGAGGATTATGTCACATTTGACATACGCTACAAATAAATTTGAAAAATTCATTTTTTTGAACCAATAAAAAAATTGATTTGGCGTTAATTTAATTTTAAAAATAATAAATTTAATTTTTATTGAGGTAAGAATTAATTTAAATTAAAAACTTCCAATCTAAAAAAGAAAAGCTCCCTCCAATAATATACAATCTTCTCTCTCATTCCTATTTCAATTCCACTGATCTCTCTCTTGCTAAAATCGTCATTTAAATATGTTATTAAAAAAAAAAACACTCACTCTCGTGATTATTTTATCTTAGTTTTGATTCTTCTTTTTTTTTATGTTATTTTTTAAGTTTTTACATGTTTTGGTTGTTTTGAAATTAGTAATTTTTTATAAATAAAAAATTACTAATTTCAAAACAACCAAAACATGTTAAAACTCCAAAAATAACATCAAATAAAAATAATAAAATTTTAAAGCATGCATTCTATGTGTATTGTTTATGTTATTGAAAAATTAGTTTATCTAAAAATATTTAAATGAAATTTGTTGTGCTAATATTTATTAATATAATTTTATGATCTTAAAAATTAATCTTTGAAGTCTATTTTTTTCGAAGATGTTTAAATCTTTTGATTTGGAACATGTATTATTAAGTAATTGAGATAAAATTTGTATTTTTATATATAGTTATGAATTATTTTTTAAAAAATAATTTAAAGGAAAAAAATATAATTTTCCAAGCGTTTTTTTTTTTGGGTGAAAAAGGAATGGATCACTTGAAAATGTAAGCAACAAATGTTCATGAATAACAATTCAAAGTGATTTTCTCTCATGCTTCCAATCTACATTACAAAGTGGTATTAGATACTCGTCATAACCAAAATTTCAGAATTCTTTATTTTTAATTGATTATTTGTTTTCTTTTATTTTAAGTTTTTTTATTTATTATTTATTTTTCTTATCTTAATCAACGTTATTATTTTTATTATTCTATTTTTCTTAATAATGTGCAAAATGCCAAAAATATATATATATACACAAAAATACAAAAAAACAAGGTGAATTTAATATTCGGGGATGCAATTATAATAAATTCAAAAGTATTATAATAATTGAGGATACAATCAAATCATTTAAAAATTCAAGAGCCGATTACATTGGACAAGGACCAAATTGACCTAATAACAAAGTTTACAAGTGACCAAAATGCAAAAACAAAACAAGAAAAAAAATTACAAGAAAAAAAAATTACAAAAAATCGGAAAATACAAAGTTTGCACCCCTCCCGCCCGAACTAATTTACGGGATTATTTTTTCTCCTCGCTTCACGGATTCATTTTTTTAGTTTCGGTTGCGAGAACCGATTTCGTGCTCAATTTCGATCTTGATTTCCAATCCTAGAAAAAATTAATTCCCTCAATCTGCAGCTCGCCATTTCTCCCTCATCACCCGATCAACAATAGCAAGCACCCCCACCTGCCGACCTCACTCGTTTCGCTGCAACTCCCACGAGTCCCTCCGTACAACTTCCCCCATATCTAGCAATCTCCGTGGCAATCCCCCAATTCCCGCAACCTCACCATGCCGCAAATTGCAAGCAATCGCACTACCTTCCCCTTACCAACCCCGCCATAGCCATCCCCCACAACCAAAAAATGGTCGGACATGCCCACTCCAAAAAACCTCGTAGAAAATCCCCCACCATCATAGTGGGGGAACCAACCAAGCATTCAAAAGAAACGGTATATATATAAATAGCAAGAAGCACAAACAGGGGAGGGGGTTCTTTTTTTCAATCCGAAAATCAGTTCAAAATATTGGAAAGAAATCAAACTAAAAAAAAAGGAAAACCGAAACCGAAAAAAAAAAAAAGAAACGAAAAGGAAAGAGAATTTTACCCCAATTTTTGCTGGAGCAAGAAGTGACCCGCAGAGGTTTTTCTTCATCTTCAATCCGTATTCTCCTCTAGGTAAACCACCCCTAATTCATCCCAATGTAAATTTATTTTTTCGTAGAATTGATGGCGATGATGTTCATCATCGCCATCCCCGAATTTCCCCCTCAATCGGACTTATATATGTTTTGCTTTTTCACTCAATCGAAGATGAATTGAATTCAAACCCAAATGCTTTTGGGTTTGAATTTGAGAATTGAATTGGATTTTTGGGAATTTCGGGGTTCTTGACAATTTGAGTTTCGAATTTGGGGTTTTTGTTGATTGGTTTGAAATTGAGGTTAAGGAATTGAAAGGATGGCTAATTAAAGTTGTGCGGGGTTTCAATTTAGGGTTTAAGTCTCAATTGGAGACTCGATTTAAGATTAAAAAAAAATTTTAGGGTTCCCGAGCTTTCAAACCAATAAAATTGGGGGTTTTCAAGAAATGGGTTCCTAATAAGTGGGTTTGGGTTCAATTTAAAGAGAAATTAATCCAATCAAGGCCAATCGCATGAAAATTTGAAGAATTGAAAAATTAGGTTTCGGTCGAATTGGGGAGAATTTTGTGAAATTGATTTGGGGGTTTTTTTGTTTGAGCAAGGGAAAGAAGGAAAGAAAGGGAGAAGAAAGAAAGAAAAGGGAAAATCAAGCTACCATGGACGAACCTCCACTGGTTCGTCCATGGCAGATAGCAACGTGTTACAAAAAAAAAAGAGACGGGAAAGGGAGAAAAAGGAGAAATGGAAGGAAAAGAAAGAAAAGAGGGGTGCGGGAAAGGAGGAAGAGAAGAAAACGAAAAAAAACGAAAAAAAATAGGGATGAACCTGGTTTGTCCATGGCAATCGAGTAGAGAGAAGGGAAGAAGAAGAAGAAGAAGAAAGAGAAATGGGAAAGAGAGAGGAGAAAAGGGAAATTGAAAAAGAAAAAAAAGAAAAAGGGGCTTTTGATCTTAAGTTATGCTGAAATGGGTTTTGGGTTTGGTTTTTGGGTTTTTTTTTTTGTTTTAAATGGTGTGGGTTAGGCTGGCCCAACCCACGAGTTAATGGGCTGGACCGAAATTTCGATCCAGTCCGCAAATAAAAAAAAGAAGAGAAATTCGGGCTGGACGGCCCAAACCCAAAAAAAAAAAAAAAAAAAAAGGAGAGTAAGAAAAAAGAGTGAATTTTTTTATAGGGATTTTGTTATTTCGTATTAAAATTAGCTATTGAATTGTTTTCATTATTTTAATTAATGTAATTTTTAATCTGGAATTCATTTTATGTATGCATGTTACTAATTTAAATTTCGAGTATTTGATTTCTTTTATTTAATTCATGTAGCTTTAATTTATTTGTTTAGTAATTAGGTTCGGTAAGTAATAAGTTTAGTCCTTGCAAATCTATTTTCTTTATTTACTTTTGCCATTTTTTTTATGTCTCCTTTATTTTTCAAGTCATTTATTTTCTTGTATTATTTTATTGTCTTTAAATTTTTGCAATTTATTTCCTTTTAATTTTGTACATACTTAATGCATTTTGAACTCGGGTTATATGCTTTTTTTGAACCGTTGCACACATGCCACGAATGAAACCTACAAAAGCTTTAGACCCGAGCTGAACCCCGTTATGATTTAGATAGAGAGATTTGGAGGCAAGTATGACGAAAGTCTACCGATGCTCTTCCGGACTCTTGTTTGACCGGAACTCGCCTTATGTATAGAAAATGGTGGAATAACCTTCCCCTACCTCCTAACACATAAGGTCGGAGGCTCGGATTACCCCACTAGTAATTTAGATAGTTCGAGAGCTTGAAAAGATTTAGGATTAGACCGAGCTTCGCCAAACCGTATACGAGCTAGATCCTATCCACTAGGGTTGACTCGATTAAGACACGAATCATTTTCAAATGATGTAAATACTAACCCTCGATTCTTGCGAGTGGTCCTTCACATTAAATCATGACGGAAGAAACCGAAATGACATTGAGGATTTTAAGGTCGGATCGGAGCGGGCCTAAATTGACGAGGGAGATTGTCCGCCCCCGAGCTTTGTGTCGAAACCGCCCGAGAAAGCAAAACTCACCGACAAGCTACCCAATATGGGACCACTACTTAGTTGTTGGGAAATGCTTACTTCTACCGATAGGTTTGACTTCCAAAAGATGTATGGTGATATAGCTCGACTCGCTTAAGATTAAGGTTCGGATCTCATGCTTCCAAGCCATGATAGGGCATTGGGATCCGAATACCGCTGTTTCACTTTTAGGAGTGTGGATATGTCGCCCACACTAGAAGAGTATGAGGCTTTGCTAGCATTTCCTAAATCAAAGGCAGTTTATTTCTACAGACCCTCCCGAACAAGCTCTAAGCACACTTCACATGGTTAATCGGAATAAACTCGACCATCGTCGATAAGCAAAGGACGCAGAGGGTCGGACGCATGGATGGTTTTGGAATCTCCTCCAAACGGAATTCACAAAACACCTACATGACAAAGACAATAGCCTCGGACTCGAATACCGGCATTGGGCATATATGGGTTGGTACTATTACCGTCGACCAAAGGTATGATCGACTTCGAAGCGGTAAATTGTTCAAGAGTGTAGTATCCCTCAAAATCAACCCTACCGCTGCAATCCTAGCAAAAACACTCTCATCCTTGAATTTTTATCGAAGGAAAGGGGAGGGACATTTGAGGTGTCGTGTCCCACTACCGTTTGTTTGGACGGTTAGCCATATAGTGACTAGTAAGGCCTCGGGTATCTTTCGCACGCCATGGCACTTACATTCCAAACTAGAGAACTTTGCTAGACACCCCCTTAATGAGTTAGGAAAAACAAGTATGGACGGGTATGTTCTAGAGTTTAGAGAAGTCGAATTTCACCTGGACGGCACAATATGCTTTTTTCCGGTCTTATTTGGCTTATCGTGGAGACTATCCTCGGGTATCGTTAATCGTAAGCACGTTGTTGTATCGCCTATTGCCCGAATATGTTCTCGAGACAGCTTGGGTTTTGAGCAGCTTTATACCGAGAACCATGGATTTGGCCGAGTGTTATGAAGATTTGAAAGTCTCAAGGAAACTTTTGGAAAAAGCAAAGGCCGCGTGGAGAAATAGAGGGATAGTCACTCCCGAAAGAAGAGTAGACGGAAGAACCACGCCGTGGTATCCTAAATGGCAAAGCACTAGGGGAAAAGGATATCGTGTGTCACCATTCGAGGGTCCCTCTCGACCGAGGAGTGAGACGATGGAGGACATCCGCCAAGAGATGAATGCCCAACATGAAGTATTTAATGAAGTCCCGAATACTCAAGTGACCGAACCGACTCAAAAGAAAAGAAAGTTGGAAGAAACTCTTGACTTGAAAGACCACGCAATGAGTGCTTTAGAAAACGAAAACAAGGAGCTTCGTGATCAACTTCAACGATCAAAGGGGTTAGTAAGACAGATAAAGAAGGATCATCGATCGCTCAACGAAAAACATGAGAATGCAACCAAACTCACAATTTCTCCGATGGATGAGTTAACTAATCTTCATGATGAGAAAATGGTTGTTGAAAGGGAAAGAGATGTCCCGAGGAGGGAAGTAGCCGAATGGGGAAGTAGGACCATGGAATACCACTTACAAGCCCGTAATGCTAAGAATTATGCCCTACACATGCGACACACCATAGAGGATTTGGCCGATGGCATACATCCGGGAGATGAGCAAGTTCAGCTCTTTTTGAGCAACTCCGAAGGCTTGTGAATGGCATGATCACCTACGAGGGTTTCGAGTCGCGGCGAATCTAGAATAGGTTTTGTAATAGGGATTTTCATGTTTGTAATTTCCTTTTTGGAAAATGGCTCTAAGTCACGATTAGGACGTGCTAGAAGTTCGAATTTCAATATATTAAAAATACCCTATGTAATAAGATTACTTTTGTGACCTTTTGTTTTGTAATGAAAACTATCTTTATGTCGCGATTAAGAATCCATTAGAAGTGGATATTTTTGATTTTCTTGAGCATGGCCTTTCACGCGTTTCATCATATCACGAGATCAACCGAGTGTGTATGCCGCAATCAAAATAAAGGGGAGATATATCTCCCAAGTCCCCCAAAGTATCTATGGGGTCTCTATTGCCTTCAACGAATACCGAGCTTTGATCCGGCCCATCTTTAATACAAACTCGTCATGATTTAATATGCAACAAACATAAAAAGGTATCTAACCCAGTTCAAATCATGCATGTACTTACCGTATATTCATCGTACATATATTCTTTTAGTTTTTTTCGTGATCGTGAAACATAGGCCGCTCCACCAAAGCTCAATCCCCTCCACGCGTCGACGACACTCGGTTCGTGGCTCGCCAAATGGAGAACGAAGAAAGGGCAAGAGAAGAGCAGGTTGCGTCAACAAGATGTTGAATTCCTCGAAGGAGGAAATGGCATAATCGAGGATCTTATTTCAAGAGGCGAGTAAGTAGGGAGGTATCTTGAATCGGGAACGTACACAACCCGAGATATCACCCGCAATTCCATTGCTCGGTCAAGTTGGGCCATCCAACACACATGCAACCAACCAAGATGCTTTCTATGCTGAAACTTTACATGCTACCGGAGCATATCCGGCGGATCCACGAGTGCCACAAAGGCCACCCCCACCTGCAATGGATCCTATAAGGGAGGAAGCTCATGATTATAAGACAGCTGAAGGTCCAAGTATAGACAACTTAATGGCTCTAGAAGAACGTCCGAGAGCCGTTGAGGGAGGAGACATCTATGACCCGACCAAGGCTTCGTAAATGTGCCTAGTACCCGACGTGGTAATTTCAAAAAATTCAAGGTCCCGAATTTTGCTAAGTACACCGGAACTCAATGTCCCACGACCCACTCGAGGGTTTACCGTAGCAAAATGGCGGAGGTTGTACATGATGAAAAACTGCTAATACACTTCTTCCATGAGAGTTTAGGTGGGTCAAGACCGAGCCGGTATATGAGGTTGGAAGGATCTAAGATTATGAGGTGGAAAGATTTAGCGGATGCTTTCCTTAAGCAATACAAGTTTAACATGGAGGTAGCTCCGAACCGATCGGACTTACAAGGTATGGAAAAGGGGGCTAAAGAGACAGTCAAGGAGTATGCACAAAGGTGGCGTGAAGTGGCCACTCGGATTCACCCGCCACTACCCGAGCCTCGAATTAATTTCCATATTCTCGAATACTTTCAAAGCACCGTACTTTGAGTATTTGATTGGGAATGCTTCAACAAACTTCACGGATATAGTGGTCATCGCGGAAAGAGTAGAGCTAGCCATCAAGGTCGGAAAGATCTCTGGGGAGCGAGAAGAAGGTAAGCATGGGAACCAAGAGAAGGGAAGGGGAAGTCAATCAAGTGGCAACCTACGGACCCCCAAGCTATTGGAACAACTTAAGACAATACACCAATCAAAGCCATTACCAAACACAACCATCGCCTTACCCCCAACCACAATAACCAACACATACCATAGCCGCCACCTTTCTCTCCACCCAAATAAGACCACCAACACCAAGTCAAAACTACCCACCTTACCACCAAATTTGTCATCCCAATATCATCCCACTATACCCACTTACCAAAACAACCAATTTCCACGTTCGAGTGAGACCACCTCGTGGTCTTTCGAATTTCCACCAAATACCACGCAATCAGCCCAACCGTAATTACAACTACAATAGAGAAGACTATAAACCTTTACCACCCCCGCCATTCTCTCTAAAAGAGTTGTTTCAACGATTGGTCAATATAGGGCAAGTAGTCCCTATTCCCGCAGAGCTCGTGCGACTTCTATTTCCCTCATGGTACAAAAGCAATGAACAATGTGAATACCATAATGGTATCAATGGGCACTCCATCGAGGATTGTTTGGCTTTTAAGAGAAAAGTGAAGGAGCTTATCAAGCATAAATGGATAAGTTTTGATGATTCAAGCCCTCCGAATATCAATACTAATCCACTCCCAAGTCATGCTCGCGGGGGAGTAATGTCAGTATGATAACACCGGAAAGGAAGAAGTCCGACCAAGAGGAGAAGAAGGTGAAGGTATCTATGGGCGGGTTATACACAATGCTATCCCAAACCGATTGCCTTAGAAAGCCGCTTAACTATCAAACCGGAGAAGATTGGGACCAAGCATTGTCGGTATCATCGAGTGAAAGGGCATGATATCCATAAATGTGAGGAGTTTCATAAAGAGATAGAAACTATGATGATTCTAGGGACCCTACGAGTAGAGGAGGCACATGAAGGATCAGCTTGTAGGCATGGTTTCACCACAGGGAACCAATTATGATGATTTATGTCGCTACCAACCAACGAGCAATGGGCCTCCGAGGATGATTCTGACAAGTGTCGAAGATCCGTTTAGCCCCACCTTACAATACGACTCAATCATAACTATCCGATCATGAATATGTCAACGGGTAGTGATGTAACGGGCCTTACTAGGAGTGGACGTTGTTATACACCCGAAGAGTTGGAAGCATCCGTAAAGGCAAAAGGCAAGGAAGTAGCAGACCTCACGAAGGTTGGAGAATTAAACAAGCCTCGTAGATGATGAAGAGGCAATTGAATTTCTCAAGGTGATGAAAAACAGATGACTATAGCGTGGTGGATCAACTAAAGAAAACACTCGCCAAGATCTCCCCGCTGTCATTAATCATGAGTTTAGAACCGCATCGAAAAGTATTGCAAAGAGTTTTAAATGAAGCATATGTCCCTCAAGAGGTCACCACCGATGCCATGGAAAATCCGGTGGGTAGAATTCAGTGCTACCAACTATTTGTCTTTCTCCGAGGATGAACTCGGGTCCCGAAGGCACGAGCCATAACAAGCCGCTACACATCATAGTCAAATGTAAAGAACATGTGATTGCCAAAGTTCCGATCGATAATGGGTCCGCTTTGAATGTTTTACCCAAGTTGGTTTTGGATCGATTACCGATGGATGCATCTCACATGCGTCCTAGTAGCATGATGGCTAGAGCTTATGATGGATCTCCAAGACAGGTGATAGGAGACATCGATATCAACTTGGATATCGAGCCCAATCGGCTCCTAGTTACTTTACTGTGTCATCGATATTCAGCCATCCTATAGCATGCTTCGGGAAGACCCCGGATTCACTCACTGGGCCGTGACTTCATCGTTGCACCAAAGATTGAAATATGTGGCTAATGGCAAGCTAGTCACCGTGATGGCGTAAGTGGCACTACCTCTCGCTCAAAAATGTGTCGGTGCCTTATAGTGAGAGTGAAGGAAGTCGAGATGGTAATCTACATGCATTTGAAATCGTCAATACGGAACCGGTGCCGAGAATACCTTTCGAAGAAGGCTGAAGTGTCCGTGGCTACAATGATGACGATAAAATACTTGATGAACTATGGACTCCCATGGAACCGTGATTGCAATGTCGAAATGTTGGGAGCCGTGAATGTGTTGACGCAAGCCAATTTAGATTACCGTTTTGGTCCGGGATTCAAACCCACTAGGAAGGATTATCCGAGGGTTATCGAGCAAAAGAAAGAAAAACGATTGGCTAGAATCAAAGGTCGAGAGCCTAATGAAGAAAGGATTATGATTCCTCACATTCGAGTTACTTTCCCCTACCCCGCTTGTGTCATCAATCAAAATCATGAAGTAGTGAACTTGGGGGCAACAATGGTGGATTTTTCCATCAATCACCCGGAGGGGGAGTCAAGGAATGAAATAAGTCAGCAATCCCGAATCGATAGTGGTTGTTCCTCGCTCCGTGATGCCGCCACGACTAATCGTTAACACTCAAGAGGGAATGCCGCCTATTGACTTCGCCGATCAAGGAAGGAGCGTCGGGTGAGGGGCTCAATAATTGGAAGGAAGAGGAGATTCCGCCTACCTATACTATTGAGTAATTTACTCGCTTCTTTTCATTTTGAACATCTTAATCTTTTGGTTATCTAGCTCAAGATACCAAGAAAGACTTGTGTGGAGCATTTATCTATGATATTAATATGAGATCATGAACTCTCTTAAACACTATGCCATTTTTCTTTTTCTTTTTCTTTTCCATTCCTTTTATTTTCACATTTTCCAACTTTTAGGGATATAGAAAATGAGCATCTTCTAAAATTTCAAAATAATTGCATCGAACATGTTTGGCCTAAATTTGAGGAGAATTTGATTGCCATGGATGAAGAAGAATTTGAGGACAAGGATGTGGATGAATTTACTAAGCTAGTCGAGTTATCCGAACGGGCCATAAAACCTCATCAAGAAGAGCTAGAAAACATAAATGTGGGCACCGAAGATAATAAAAAGAACTACAGATCGGAACCATGATATCGAAAAAGAAAGAGAAGGTTTGATTGCCTTACTACAGGAGTACATGGATGTGTTTGCTCGGTCGTATGAGGATATGCCCGGTTTAGATGCCGGTATAGTGGTACATAAAATCCCTATATTCCCCGATCATAAACCAAGAAAACAAAAGTTGAGGAGAATGAGGCCGGATGTTCTTACGAAGGTCAAAGAAGAAGTTATCAAGCAATTTGAAGCCGGATTCCTCCGGTGATTAAATATCCAACTTGGGTGTCAAACATCGTGGTAGTCAACAAGAAAAATGGAAAGATCGTGATGTGTGTTGATTTTCGAAACTTAAACAAGGCTAGTCCCAAAGATGATTTCCCATTACCCCACATTGACATGCTTGTAGACAATGCCGCAAAGAACTCCACTTACTCCTTCATGGATGGTTTCTCGAGATACAATCGGATCAAGATGGCAGAGGAGGACATGGAGAAGACCGCTTTTATCACCCCATGGGAAACCTTTTGTTACAAAGTCATGCCATTTGGTTTGAAAAATGCCGGAGCAACTTATCAACGGGTTATGGTTACCCTTTTTCATGACATGATGCATAAGGAAATAGAGGTGTACGTGGACGACATGATCGCTAAGACAAAGCCCGAAGGGAATCATATACGTACGTTGAGAAAGCTATTTGAGCGGTTGAGAAAGTACCAGCTGAAGTTGAATCCAGTCAAGTGCGCATTTGGGGTCAAATCGAGAAAGCTACTAGGATTTGTGGTGAGCAATAGAGGGATAGAGGTGGATCCCGACAAAGCTAAAGCCATCCAAGCAATGCCGCACCCAATAGTGAGAGGAAAGTCCGAGGTTTTCTAGGCCGTTTGAACTACATAGCCCGATTCATCTCATAACTCACAGTTACATGTGAACCCATCTTTCGGCTTCGAGAAAGAACAATCCGAGAACTTGGGATGATGCATGACGATCAGCCTTTGACAAGATCAAAGAGTATCTACAAAATCCTCCTCTTCTTGTCCCACCCGTGCTCGGTCGACCTTTGATTCCGTATCCGACAATCATCGAGTCAACAATGGGTCGTGTTCTCGGGGCAACATGATGATACTAGAAGAAAGGAGCAAGCCATTTACTTTTTGAGTAAGAAATTCACCGATTGTGAGTCTCGATACAATCCCTTAGAAAAATTATGTTGCGGCCTAATATGGAGCACCCGACGGCTTAGACAAGTATATGTTGTACTATACGACATGGTTGATATCGAAAACGGATCCCCTCGAGTATATCTTCGAGAAGCCATATTTGTCAAGCGGAATTGCAAGATGGCAAGTTTTATTGGCGTAATATGATATCGTATACATGACCGGAAAGTCAATGAAAGGGAGCGCAATCGCGGACCATTTGGCGTGACAATGCAGTCGATGATTATGAACCATTGAACTTTGATTTTCCCGATGAGAACATCATGGCATCCGAAATTGAAGCAGTGGAGTCCGATGTTGAAAAATGGACTATGTATTTCGATGGGGCAATGAATGTATCGGGTAATGGTATAGGAGCAAGTACTAGTCTCTCCAGATAGTAAGCGTATCCGATAGCCATCCGACTTCGATTTGACTACACCAACAACATAGCCGAGTATGAAGCTTGCATACGTGGTTTAGAGGTAGCTATAGACAGAGGGATCACAAATCTTAAAGTATACGACGACTCGATGTTGATAATTTACCAAGTCAAAGGAGAATGGAAAACCAAGGATGAGAAGTTGAAACCTTATCGAGCTTATCCGACCAAACTAGCCGAAGAGTTTGATGAAATTGAGTTTGCTCATTTGGGGAGAGATAAAAATCGGCTTGCCGATTCATTAGCAACACTAGCTTCAATGACTCGACTTGATATGGGGGTCGAATACAGCCCATTTGTATTAAAACCGGAAATTCACCGACTTCATCGTTGTGCTATCGAAGAAGAAACAAATGGCAAGCCATGGTACCATGACATCCGGATGTTCATCAAAAATAGAGAGTATCCCTTAGGCATTTCCAAGATAGATCGAAGGCTTTGAGAAGATTATCCATGGATTTTTACTTGGATGGTGAGGTTTTGTACAAACGGAGTTTTGACGGAACACTTCTTCGATGTTTAAATACTGCAGAGGCTAAGAAGATGATTAAGGAGGTCCATGAAGGAATCCGTGCAACCCATGCAAATGGCCACACTATGACTCGTCAAATGCAACGATGTGGATATTTTCGGTTAACGATGGAAAAGGATTGTATAGAGTATATCCGCAAATGTCATAAATGTCAAGTTTACGGAGATCATATCAATGCTCCTCCCGCTCCACCGAACAATATGGTGTCCCCTTGGCCTTTTTCCATGTGGGGATTGGATGTCATTGGCCCTATTAATCCAAAAGCAAGCAATAGTCATTGTTTCATGTTGGTGGCAATTAACTATTTCACTAAATGGGTCAAAGTCGCTTCTTATGCTCATGTCACTTAGAAAGTGGTCCAGCGAGTTCATAGAGAAAAACTTAGTTTGTCGATACGGCTTGCCGAGCACTTTAGTTACCGACAATGCTCGAAATTTCAATGGAAAGATGATAGTAGAATTGTGCAAACGATGAAAAATTAAGCACTCGAACTCAACACCATATCAGCCCAAGATGAATGGGGCGGTCGAAGCTACAAACAAGAATATTAAGAAGATCGTGCGGAAAATGGTGGTTACATATGAGACCGGCATGAAATGCTCGCATATGCTCGCATGCATATCGTACTACCGTAAGAACGTCTACGGGAGCCACCCCATATTCCTTGGTTTATGGGATGGAGGCGGTGATGCCTTTGGAAGTAGAAATCCCTTCTCTCGGGATACTCATGGAAACACAAGTTGGAAGAAGCAGAATGGGCTCGAATTAGATATGAATAGTTGAACACGATCGAGTGAAAAGAGATTGGCGGCTATTTGTCATGCACAAATGTATCGAAGAGAGTGGCCAATGCATATAACAAAAAGGTTCGACCAAGAGAATTCCGTGAGGGAGATTTGGTGCTTCGAAAAGTCCTATCAATACTTGGAGAGAACGAAGCAAGTGGTCACCCAACTATGAAGGCCCGTATATAGTAAGGAAGGTATTCTCGTGAGGTGCACTTCTTTTGACTAGTATGGATGGGGATGATATAGTCAAACCCGTAAACTCGATGTAGTAAAGAAATACTATACTTGAGAAATGATATTTTCTTCTTTCCGAAATAAAGAATGAAATTCGAAGCCAACCATGTGCTTTGCATTTCATTTTCTTTTGTCTCCGTATGTCTTCGACCTTCGACCTCAAAAAAAAAAATCAAACAAACAAACAAACCTCTTCTATCCTCTCATAATCTTTATTAATATTGTTTATGAATGGCATACAAGTTAATTAAGATGTTTAGACAAGTATTCTATTTAATAGATAGCCGACTAAATCCGACCTCAAAAAAAAAAAAAAGGTGCCAATGCATCCGAAGGGAACTTGTGGTTTCTATGTGCCTTTGAAGTTGGTCGACCGTTTTACATGTGATGAAAATTATTCTTGACTAGACTAAGCAACCAAGATTTTAGTTCGTGGATAATCGCTCGACACTACTTTTGTCTACAACAACGGACGAATGAAGTGACAAGCCCGATAAGAGGAACGAATATATCTTGTTAGCACTCTGGACTCGTCATGCAAAGGTTATGTATTAAAAAGGAGAAATAGACAAACACGAAACCAAATCACATTTGAACCTAAGTCTTTTTCATTTGGCCCCGTCCCGAATCGCTCCCGTGGCACCACCCATGACCATGATATAACACGTGTTTTAATTTGCGAGTTCTATCTAAATATTATTCTAATAAAAAGGGGCTAATGAAAATGAAACTTGTCGTGTTAGGTACTATTGTTGATTGAATGAGGAAAGGCCTTCGTTGGAAGTTTATCATACTCAAATTCAAAATTTACCATTTGAAAGACCAATTTTGAGCTTTTATTCCTTTCATGAAACCCGAGCTAGGATCACCCCTCACATCTGGGGGCAAATCGATTGGTCGAACAATGACTTAAGAGGCATGTCACCCAAATTACTTGTCTTCATAAAAACTCAATGCTAAAAAAAAAAAAAAAAAAAAAAAAAAAATCGAAAGGGAGTAGAAAAAGAGGAAGTCACTACCAAAATTTGGAACGTGAGAGAAATGAAATCATGATCTTTCTAAAATGTACCGACACGTAAAAGAAAGAACTAAACCACCACGATTCCTATCACGTTAAAGAAAAGAGTAACTTGCCTTACAAATCCCAATCCCCAACTAAAAAAAAAAGCATGAGTTAGGAGGACGTAATCACAATCGAACATGCCTCTAATCACGCTTGAGCCAAAAAAAAAAAGTGGTCCGATGTCAATAGAACCTTGAAACACCATTTGAGCCTATTTGACTATTTTTCAGGAAACCATGCCTTAGCCTCGCATTACGTACTAGTAAAAGCCCCTTCTAACTTGAGATGATTTACCAATCGGACAAGTAACGATTCTCGAGCACCTATAATTGAATTTTATTGAAAACGGATAGTCAAAATCGAGATAAAATCGAGACATAAGCTTTGCCAAATCATGGTTGGTGCCAAAGGACAATACTTGGGGGCAAGCAACATTTTCTACCATCAAACCCATAATTTGATCATTGTTCAAATGTCACATCCAAACATAAATGCAAAAGCCACACTAGCCATACCGTAACTTTTGCATGACAAGTCTATGAGAGTCGGTGGGTTTTTGTTTGAACCTTAGAATCAAAATCCCCGAATAAGATCTACATAGCTTTCTCCACGAAAGAAGCGAGTTCATGAAATGCAAAGTTGTTAAACACTTCGAGAGTTACATGGTATCTCAAGTTATCAAGAAAGACACCAAAGCAAAGAAATGAACCCAATACAACATTATCCAATGTGAGAAATCACTCGACAAGCTGATCATACTGGGGAATAGTCACAATCATCGATACAATAGAAATGATCAGCTCGTCCTATAAGTAAGTGAACAAGTGGATGAGACCAAGTTCATAAGAAAGGCAAGACTCGGTCAGGGAGCAAGGTCATAAGACTTAGATGACGGATAACTAACAAGCATCGAAAACCCGAATAGCCGACAAAGAAAAGTTGAAAGGGGGATTTAATTCGGAGCGGCTTATGGCTCTTACAGGTACGCCAACTAATCATCATATTAAGTTTTGTTTCGTGTACTCGCGCCCTAAAGAAAAAGAAGAAAAATTGAGATAAATCCTAGGTAACGAATTACCATAGGACACGAAAATTCAAAGTTTCTCTCAAATCCTCTCGTGCATAGCTCGTCTCATAACGGACCACCCCCAAGCGCATAACCCAACATCCAATGACCGGCTCCACTTCGGTAAGGTCCGTCAACGCAAGTCATCACGATAGGTAAACCGCCCAACAATTATCGCATATTTAATTTTTCGGGGTTGGTCGCCCTCCAAGTTGATCGTGTAATGCATATTTAATTTTTCGTGGCTAGCCGCCCTCCAATTTGGCCGCGTAATGCATATTTAATTTTTCGTGGTCGGCCGCCCTCAAAGTTGGTCGTGCATCGCATATTTAATTTTTTCGTGGTTGGTCACCCTCCAAGTTGACCATGTAATGCATATTTAATTTTTCGTGGATGGTCGCCCTCCAAGTTGACCATGTAATGCATATTTAATTTTTCGTGGTCGGCCGCCCTCCAATTTGGTCGTGTACTCGCATATTTAATTTTTCGTGGTTGGTCGCCCTCCAAGTTGACCATGTAATGCATATTTAATTTTTCGTGGCTGGCCGCCCTCCAATTTGATCGTGCTATCGCATATTTAATTTTTCGTGGTTGGTCGCCCTCCAAGTTGACCATGTAATGCATATTTAATTTTTCGTGGTCGACCGTCCTCTAATTTGGTCGTGTATCGCATATTTAAATTTTTCGTGGTTGGTCGCCCTCCGAGCTAACCATGTAATGCATATTTAATTTTTCGTGGTCGGCCGCCCTCCAATTTGGTCGTGTAGTGCATATTTAATTTTTCGGGATTGGTCGCCCTCCAAGTTGACCATGTAATGCATATTTAATTTTTCGAGATCGGCCGCCCTCCAATTTGGTCGTGTATCGCATATTTAATTTTTCGTGGTTGGTCTCCCTCCAAGTTGACCATGTAATGCATATTTAATTTTTCGGGGTTGGCCGCCCTCCAATTTGGTTGTGTATCGCATATTTAATTTTTCCGGATTGGTCGTCCGCCAAGTTGACCATGTAATGTATATTTAATTTTTTAGGTCGGCCGTCCTCCAATTTGGTCGTGTATCGCATATTTAATTTTTCGTGGTTGGTCGCCCTCCAAGTTGACCATGTAATGCATATTTAATTTTTCGTGGCTGGCCGCCCTCGAATTTGGTCGTGTATCGCATATTTAATTTTTCGGGGTTGGTCGCCCTCCAAGTTGACCATGTAATGCATATTTAATTTTTCGTGGTCGGCCGCCCTCTAATTTGGTCGTGTACTCGCATATTTAATTTTTCGGGGATGGTCGCCCTCCAAGTTGACTATGTAATGCATATTTAATTTTTCGGGGTTGGTCGCCCTCCAATTTGGTTGTGTAATGCATATTTAATTTTTCGGGGATGGTCGCCCTCCAAGTTGACTATGTAATGCATGTTTAATTTTTCGGGGTTGGTCGCCCTCCAAGTTGACCATGTAACGCATATTTAATTTTTCGAGACCGGTCGCCCTCCAATTTGGTCGTGTACTACATATTTAATTTTTCGGTGTTGGTCGTCCTCTAAGTTGACCATGTAATGCATATTTATTTTTTAGGGTTGACCGCCCTCCAAGTTGGTCGTGTTTTACATATTTTAAGCTTTCGAGTACTCGCATGGTTTATTCTTTTGTATTGCACGTTCAATTTTCAAGGCGGATTGCCATTTGATAACATCACATGTTTATTTTCGCAGTAGGTCGCCCTTAACAACAAGGTCATTGCACTCTGTTTTCATAATTCATTTGCATTCCTGCATGACATTCCGTCTTCAACTAAGTCATTTTAGTAGATTTTAATTTATTTTTCTCATATTTTCTTCTTTGCAAGCTCACTAAACAAACTCAACTTGAAATTTATATTTCGGTTAATGTTTGCATCGTAAGCACTGCAAAGAGGGGCAACTCGTCATAACCAAAATTTCGAATTCTTTATTTTTAATTGATTATTTGTTTTCTTTTATTTTAAGTTTTTTTATTTATTATTTATTTTTCTTATCTTAATCAATGTTATTACTTTTATTTATTCCATTTTTCTTAATAATGTGCAAAATGCCAAAAATATATATATATATATATATACACAAAAATACGAAAAAATAAGGTGAATTTAATATTCGGGGATGCAATTGTAATAAATTCAAAAGTATTATAATAATTGAGGATACAATCGAATCATTTAAAAATTCAAGAGCCGATTACATTGGACAAGGACCAAATTGACCTAATAACAATTTACGATGACCAAAATGCAAAAACAAAACAAGAAAAAAAATTACAAGAAAAAAAAATTACAAAAAATCGAGAAAATACAAAGTTTGCACCCCTCCCGCCAATAACTAATTTACGGGATTATTTTTTCTCCTGCTTCACGGATTCATTTTTTTAGTTTCGATTGCGAGAACCGATTTCTATGCTCAATTTCGGTCTTGATTTCCAATCCTAGAAAAAATTAATTCCCTCAACCGCAACTACCATTTCTCCCTCATCACCCGATCAACAATAGCAAGCACCCCCACTCGCCGACCTCACTCGTTTCTGCCGCAACTCCCACAGATCCCTCCGGACAACTTCCCCCATATCTAGCAATCTCCGTGGCAATCCCCCAATTCTTGCAACCTCACCATGCCGCAAATTGCAAAGCAATCGCACTACCTTCCCCTTACCAACCCCCGCCATAGCCATCCCCCACAACCAAAAAATGGTCGGACATGCCCACTCCAAAAAAACTCGTAGAAAATCCCCCACCATCATAGTGGGGGAACCAACCAAGCATTCAAAAGAAACAGTATATATATAAATAGCAAGAAGGACAAACGAGGAGGGGGTTCTTTTTTTCAATCCGAAAATCAGTTCAAAATATTGGAAAGAAATCAAACTGAAAAAAAAAAAGGAAATCGAAACCGAAAAAAAAAAAAGAAGAAACAGAAAAGGAAAGAGAATTTTACCCCAATTTTTGCTGGAGCAAGAAGTGACCCGCAGAGGTTTTTCTTCATCTTCAATCCGTATTCTCCTCTAGGTAAACCACCCCTAATTCATCCCAATGTAAATTTATTTTTTCTATAGAATTGATGGCAGTGATGTTCATCATCGCCATCCCCGAATTTCCCCCTCAATCGGACTTATATATGTTTTGCTTTTTCACTCAATCGGAAGATGAATTGAATTCAAACCCAAATGCTTTTGGGTTTGAATTTGAGAATTGAATTGGATTTTTGGGAATTTCGTGGTTCTTGACAATTTGAGTTTCGAATTTGGGGTTTTTGTTGATTGGTTTGAAATTGAGGTTAAGGAATTGAAAGGATGGCTAATTAAAGTTGTGCGGGGTTTCAATTTAGGGTTTAAGTCTCAATTGGAGACTCGATTTAAGATAAAAAAAAAAAATTTAGGGTTCTCGAGCTTTCAAACCAATAAAATTGGGGGTTTTCAAGAAATGGGTTCCTAATAAGTGGGTTTGGGTTTGATTTAAAGAGAAATTAATCCAATCAAGGCCAATCGTATGAAAATTTGAAGAATTGAAAAATTAGGTTTCGGTCGAATTGGGGAGAATTTTGTGAAATTGATTTGGGGGTTTTTTTGTTTGAGCAAGGGAAAGAAGGAAAGAAAGGGAGAAGAAAGAAAGAAAAGGGAAAATCAAGCTGCCATGGACGAACCTCCACTGGTTCGTCCATGGCAAGCAGCTAACGTGTTACAAAAAAAAGAGACGAGGAAAGGGAGAGAAAGGAGAAAGGGAAGGAAAAGAAAGAAGAGAGGGGTGCGGGAAAGGAGGAAGAGAAGAAAACGAAAGAAAACAAAAAAAATAGGGACGAACCCGGTTCGTCCATGGCAATCGGGTAGAGAGAAGGAAGAAGAAGAAGAAGAAAGAGAAACGGGAAAGAGAGAGGAGAAAAGGGAAATTGAAAAAAAAGAAAAAGAAAAAGGGGCTTCGATCTTAAGTTATGCTGAAATGGGTTTTGGGTTTGGTTTTTGGGTTTTTTTTGGTTTTAAATGGTGTGGGTTAGGCTGGCCCAACCCACGGGTTAATGGGCTAGACCGAAATTTCAGTCCAGTCCGCAAATAAAAAAAAGAGAAGAGAAATTCGGCCGGACGTACCCAAACCCAAAAAAAAAAAAAAAAGGAGAGTAAGAAAAAAGAGTGAATTTTTTTATAGGGATTTTGTTATTTCGTATTAAAATTAGCTATTGAATTGTTTTCATTATTTTAATTAATGTAATTTTTAATCTGGAATTCATTTTATGTATGCTCGTTACTAATTTAAATTTCAGTATTTGATTTCTTTTATTTAATTCATGTAGCTTTAATTTATTTGTTTAGTAATTAAGTTCGGTAAGTAATAAGTAGAAGATTGTCAAGTTTCCTAAGTTTTAGGGATCGATGATAACCCTTCTTAAAAAGAAATAAATAAATAAATAATAAAATAATAAAATAAAAGAAAGAAAAATAACAAAAAAAATCATAAAACTTTTTAACAAAGTCTCCTATCCGATAGGGACTATTGTTAGTCAAAAAAAAGTTTTTTTCTAATAAACAAGTGTTCTCCGGCACACCGGTTGTGTCGAGACTAAAAAGTGGATCCGATGTTTGAACCGACGTGTCTCCCGACGGAAGGGGTCCGACGATCGTTTCAATACGATGCCACGCTCCAAAATAAAAAACTTAATTTGACTTGAAAAATTGGAGTCTCAAAAATTGAAAAATAATTTGGCAAAAATAAAATATTTTTGGAGATAATTTAGGACTAAGCTAGATGTGGTACCTTTCTTAGTAAATGGCACTTTTGGGTGATTAATTATCTTCCCATAAGCGTAACCAACTCCTTACCATAGAATCTCTAAACCAAGTGCCAATTTTAGGTTCCTAGTTCCTTCAATACTAGGTGGCGACTCCAAACTCGCAAATAGTCTTATAAATAAAATAAAGATCCGAAACTAGTGATATCATCGATTTTTTTTATGGGAGTCCCGTCCGACGTCGGGTAGCGACGGATACTACGAAGCAATTTTTGTGCAAGCTCGGGGATGCTGGTTAATGATCAAAAAACTCATGTCTACATCTCTCCCTACACATCTTGTCGACACCAAGAGGAATTAAGGAGACGTTTGAACTTCTCCTTTACTTCAAACTTAGGAACTTGGCAATCCTCTTTCAAGCACATCACTAAAAAGATTCACTATCATCTAAGGAGATGGAAAGCTAAAACATTGTGCAAGGCTAGTCATTGTTCTCCGATTCGATCAACATTCTCAACCATCCCCTCTACACAATATAGGCGGTAGGGCTTCATTTCACCTTTTGCAATCCGATTGATCGTCTAGCTTAGGGGTTTCTTCGGGGGGTCTCTGAGGACGGTTTTGGCATTCATCTAATCAATTGGGAGTCTCATATCGCTTCGAAAAGAGAGGTGGTTTGGGTCTTCGGATGGCAAGGGATAATAACATTGTAATGTTAGAAAAACTAAGATTGGATTTGATTCAATAGACAATAAACTCGGTTTATATTCTACCCCGTAAATACTTATATGGTGAGTCCATCCTAGTTCATTATCCTCCTTAGACGACTTCTCCAACGTGGAAAGCTATCTACAAGTCATTTTCTTACTTGAAGGATAAATATATTTGGCGTATTGAACTGCAAGAAAATAAGCAATTAGCGAGAAATTAGTGATGGAATACGACACTACAAGAAAATAGGCAATTAGCTACGGATTCAATTTCGTTACCATTTTAGCTACTAAATAGCAATCAATTAGTGATGAAATAAGAAATGCATTATTTAATGATGGATCAGCAATGCTTTTGTGATGAAAATGTAGAGATGAAAACAATTCCATCGCTCCGGAGCGTGACAAAAATCCATGCCAAATTCAATTATGGAATGGCAACAGATTAACGAGGGAATGTAGCAACGGAATAGAAATTCCACTATTAAAAACGTCGTTGGCCAAGTAATGAAAATTATCCATCGTTGCTTGTCCCTAACCTTTGGTTATACTACTTCATCGATAAATGCACAAATTCCTAGAAATTTTTGAATAGTATTGGTGATCGGTTAAAATTCAACTTAAGCAATGAAAACGATTGTTTTGTCACAAATTAATGATTGATTAGTGATGAAAACATGTTTCCTTCATTGTTTGCACAAATTTCTAAATCTTTCTAGACAATTTAGGTGATCGTTTGAAATTCAAATTAGTAACGAATACTTAATTCCATCGCTAATTAATGACAAATTAGCTATGGAAATGCATCCATCACTAATCCTAAAACCCTATAAAGTTACGGACACTTTCTCTTCCCTCTTATTTCCCCCTTTCCCTCTCCTACTCCTCTCCTCCTCTACTACCGCCACCCCCACCAGCCCCAACCAATGTCCCACGCCAGCCCACTTCCTCCCTAGCCCACTCAATATGATGAGATGCATCTTTTTCCCTAAAATCCGTCGGTAGTCTCTCCTCTACCTCTTTTCCTTTGGTAATTTGTTCTCTTTCTCCATAGATCACTTATTTATTTTTAATTACATTAATGTGATTAGTTATTAGGTTAATTTTGTTAATTGTTAGTTTAATTTTGTTAATTATTAGTTTAATTTTGTTAATTGTTAGTGTTATATTAAATTTTAATTATGTAATTTTTAAGAAATTTAGATAAATTAGTTGATTAATTTTTAAGTTATGTTTTATTAACTCGGTAGGTTAAAAGTTTGTTAATAATTGTTAATTTGTTAAATTTTTTTATGTATTGTTTTTACTAGTTGTTAGTTAATATTGTTAATTTTTTTGTTGTTATTTTAAAATTTAATTAACATTTCAATTAGGATTAATGTAATTAGTTAGGATTAATTTAATTAAGTTGATTTGATTTTAGGTTAGTTTGATTTAGGATTAATTATGGTTATTTGAACTAATTGGTTAATTTTTAATATTAATTATAGTCCAATTGGTTAATTAATTGATATTTAAAATTTAATTGGATTTGAATTAAGGTTAATTTAAATATGGTTAATTTTATTAGGTTTATTTGAATTTATTGTTAAATTAATTATGGAAACATTGAAACCGATGCGTAACTATTTGTTCCAAGGGAGGAATAAGTCGAATGTCCCATTTCATGGGACCCACAAAGAGTGCCTAAAGATGGAGATCCATAATCGATGTTGGATGGAGAACCATGTCCATTGTCATCAAGCGGGGATACATGCCCACAACTATTAGATCGTGATCTCCGAGGAGGTGTGGGAGGTTAGAACAAACCACGCGTCATAGCTTAATAATATCACCTAAGACAAGTAAATAAAATACAGTAAATATATTATCAATTTTAAGCATAAGAAAAACAAAATTTTTTAAGTGTTCACATAAAATTGGATATTTCTAATTACTCGGATACGAAACCTCGCTTAAAACACAACACATCCAAAATACACAACCAAGATTCAAATTAATATTTAATTACTATAATTGTAACAAATATGATATATTGTAACAAATAAAACAACAAAAGAATACATCATTTCTTACTAATACAACTAATAAAATTAATATTAAATTACTATAATTGAAATCATCGTTTAAGTTTTCATCTTCCTCATCCGACAAATATTCAAATTCATTATCATCTTCCTTGTAAGCCTTAACTAATTCTATATCTACAGCGATCCATTTAGATCATTCAATAATAAATCGTCATCAACTTCTTGTATCAAAGTATTTTGAACTTCCAAATCATCATGTTGAAATGGTTCGGTATTTTGTTTGATCGTTGTAGATGATTCAAGCAACTCAAATGCAAACTTAGCTCAAATCTTACAAGCATCCCACCAATCTCAATTGTCCCGACTTAAGGTAGGGTACTCGACATAATATACCCGAACCAACTATGATGCTAGGATAAAGAGTTCATAATACCTAAACTTTTTTCCATAATTAACATCCACCAACTGCATCTGCGAATGAACCCTTGTTCCTTGCAAGTGTATGATTGCAAGCAATTGCATTTGGACAACATTGTTCTCTTGAATGGTAATATAGGATACTCTACTTGTAGAATTTTTATCAATATTTCATAGTAGTCTCTCTCAATTGCACTATAATTGGTTTCTCTAAATGCACACACCATTATTGAAACTCGTTGTTTTCGAACCATTTCTTCAATCGTGCGAAACCTATACTCGTTAATAATATAACTTCGATATGACTCGACGAGTACATAAAAGGCATTGTGTTAAATCTTTTTATGAACTCGGTATGTCATGGAAATCACTTGTGCATATTTTGTCTAAAAATTCTACATAAAATTCATTAAAGGTAAATTACCATTAATTAATGCTACCTTTTAATAAAACACAAGTTAAATAAGGATACTCACATATTGACTAAACAAGAGGCAATCTCATTTTCAAGAAGAGCATTAACCTCATTTTCGAGAATAAAGGGATTATTTTTCGCACTTCGATAATGAATCCACTAACATACGAAAGTTAGTGTGTCTTTTATGATTGTATAATTTTGACATGGAAGTTTGACAAACTTACTCAATGTACGGTTTTACTTTGTCACAATTTAATAATATATATTGATGAATTTCTTTGTGAAGGATCATGTATCCTATGGAGGTGCGTTATATAATAAAAAAAATTTCTTTCATCAAAGGCTCTCAAGATCAAACCATTGAATTAACTAATCATACATACATGAATTAAAAGCATGAGTTAAGGATTATCTTTTGTGTCACATATTTAGCCTTTATAAAAAAAAGAGTCATTCGATTATCCGACCTTTATTAATAATCTTCCTAGATTAAACACCCACAAAGAAAGCCATATAAATCACAGAGTGCTAGCTCCAATCCTTCTATATAGTTAAATTTTCTCTAGAAATCAAATCGGGTTTTTTTTATAACAACTCGGGTTTTTAAGAAAGGATGCGACAACTTCAGCTTTTGGGAGATAAACACTTTCTCTCTTTTCTTTCTTTTATGTCATGTGCTTTTATGTTTGTTGTACCCCCTTTCGTTGCCTCCCTCTTATTTATATAAAGGGCGGCATCCTTGTCCTCCCGAACAATGAGTTGTAATGTAGGTGAGCTTTTTAATCTTATCCTTGTAAACCCTAAACCTTATCCAATAGTGTTCATTTATCCTCTTATTAAAATATCTTGGAAGCTTTTAAATTAATCATATTGACCCAAACTCTTTTGGCTCAATTAATTACTCATTAATTTAGACTATTTAAATAAATTGGGTTAGATATTTTTAGAAAGCCCATATTATAAAATAATTTTTCAAATTATCCTTAAACCTAAATTAGAAAACTAAATTTGTTTCTACATAACTTACTTCCAATTTTGGAGCTAACTTTCAAATTAGGAAACTAATTTCCGAAATACTAAACTTTTTATTTTAAGAAACTTTCTATTTTAGGAAAATTTTTATTTTCAAAAACCTTTTCTAAAATAGGAAACTTTCAATTTTAGGAAAATTTTTATTTTAGAAAAATTTCCACTTTATGAACCTTTTTTCCAAAATAGGAAACTCTTTATTTTCGAAACCTTTTTCAAAATTGGAAACTTTCAAAACTAGAAACCTTTTTTACAATCTTTACTTCTCTTTTATTATATGAATGCTTAAACTTATACATGTGACTCAATAGGCTCCTAGATATGTTGACAATGTATCAAGAATAAAAGACACCTCTTTTATCTCTTAATACACAAATCAAGATAGGTCTCTAGTAAGGCATCATGACTACCTAATTCTCTAGAAGGATTAATTAATTCACAATTATCTTTCACGAGCATGTTTACCATACAATTCAGTCTTCATGTCAATTTCTCATAGTGTGATCTTGAATTTGGTTTATAGTTTATCCAATTATGATCATATAAGTTTTTTTTTTATTCCTGAATGTCTTAGCTCTAAAGTAAACCAACCATGCTCTATTTGCATACTCCTACTGTGGTCATAGATTTCTTAAGCATACATTATCGAAATATAATGTGATAAATCTTTTAGTATATAAGAAATGATGTGTTCTATCTTAAACATCTACATATCCTTATTACATTCCGAATGCACCCAACGAATTGCCCACGTGCAAGTCTTGACAGAGCCTATCAAAATGAGTATTAAAGTACATAAATCCTCTAATGAGACAATTGTGATGATTTCTAGTCAAAGGACTAGTTGTACCCATTTCTTATGAGATTCTCATAGACTAAAAAAATGAGTTCTCATGATGAGTCAAGTCTAATGATATGTTCTCTAACATTAATCACCTAAGTACTTGTTTAGCATCACCATACCAATAAGTGTGAGATCTTATACTTGGTCTTATAACATAAGCATAATGCTCATAAGTCTTATCACATATAGTCAATATCCATTCTTAACAATGCTACAACTTAGGACATTTAATGATATCATTTAAGTGCATTAATGTTTGTCTTATATCTTTCAATCAATCATTAATGTACTACCTAATCCGTCAATAAATATAAACAACATAATTGATAGAAAGACTTTTTGGTTAATTAAATAAAGAATGCAAGATTACGAGTAAGTCAAATGTATCCGAAACAAGGCTGAATCTTAGGCACCTATACTTACACTTTGTGCTCGTCTTCCGTTAACATCTATCTTGTGTGTCGAACTTATTATATGAATATGGATAGCATCCCTTTAATATGGTTTCTCTCATCTCCACCGTACTCAATATTACGTGATACTTTTCGATACCTAGTATGGACATTAGACTTGAAATAGTGCAAACAAAATAAAGAAGCTTATTTAACCAAATATGTATTGCATATTGACCCTTCCACTTTTAATATTTATTGTTCATTGACTCTTCTACTTTAACCTTACTCTTGAAATTATTTGTTAGCTTGCAAAGGTACCTATAATATAAATTAATTTAATGTTCAATAATTACAAGTTCATTTAAATTGAATTTCATTACCTTTTAAATGGATATATCCATCGATAT
Organism: Dovyalis caffra; assembly: GCA_963924115.1. NCBI lineage: Eukaryota > Viridiplantae > Streptophyta > Magnoliopsida > Malpighiales > Salicaceae > Dovyalis > Dovyalis caffra. The sequence continues at coordinate 822,094 of CAWUPB010000957.1, read as the reverse complement.
TGCATAGGTTCTACATTAGATGCCTCATATGCCAAGTGGATTGAAAGATGTTCTATTGAGTTAAAAAACCTAAAAAAGCTAAGAGAGAATATATGTTCTAGTTTACATAAAATGATGGATATCTCATCATTAAGACGCATCATGTCTTCTTTTCTTATCATTGTAAAAGTCAATTGTTTGAAGAACAAACTCGACTTGATAAGTGCTTGTCAAACATTTTCCGATAAAAGCTGTCAAAATGTAATAGGAATTAACCTCTCGTACAAAGACATGACAATCATGACTTTTCATCCCATACAATTTGTCATTCCTCATATCAACACATCTAGCTAGGTTAGAGATACAACCATTTAAAAACCTTAGTCATTGATCCATTCAAGAAATTTTATTTTTTTGTTGTTTAGAAAAGGTAAATACGAGCTTTTAGGTACTTTCAGTAGGCATCATCCCTTGCTAATTCTAGCCTATTATAAAAAAATTTCAAGTTTTCTCTAGAATTGACGTTGTCTTTAGTGTTATCCAACATATTTATAATCTGCGTTAAAGACATTGTCAAACATATTTTTCTCAATATGCATGACATGTAAATTATGTCGAATGAGATTTGTACTCTAGTAAGAAAAGTCTTAGAAAATACTATGTTTCTTCCATCCACACATTTGAGAGATTTTATTATTATGATCATCCGCACTTTCTTTTATCACTTTCAACAACCCCCATTGTTCCACTAATTGTAACATTTCGGCATCGGATAGGATTGGAGGAGGGCCGGATATAATAACCTTTTCTATGATGAATGCTTTCTAGTTTCTTTTAAATAGATGATTTTGAGGAAGGAACTTTCAATGATTGTCAAATCACGAGGTTTTCCTTCCATTAAGAAAAGAGAAAGCATCAATTTTTTTCATACGATAAGGACATCCTAATTTTCTTGTAGTACTCAAACCATCATCATTGAATATACGGAAAAGTCACCGATAATCCACATTACTACGGCTCTTAATATAAAATTCTACTTATGAAAGACATTTTACATCACCAAACTAACTTTCCATAACCGAATCAACTTAACAACGAAAAGTTGTAAGTAAACATCCAACTTAAGCTTTATTTGTTAGACATGGAACAATCAATGTTAGGAACATATATTCCTTCTTCATACACATCCACGAGTGGTAAATTTTAAGGGGTAACAATTACCTATTATGAAGAATATTGGGCCCTGGATTGACCAAATGGTTGAAACTCATTAGCGTAAAATCCTAATCTAACATTTCTCCTTTTAACCGCAAAAAGAACATGAATATGATCGAAACTCCACCATAAATAGAGATGAAGGGATGATGCATTACTCCTACATTCTCAACCTCATGCTCGATAAGGCAATTCATCTCGGCTTTTGCATTTGATTCATACAATCTCTCGTAATCCTAGGATGAGCGAAAAGTAATACAATTTTTAATTACAATGAGTTTTTCTTTTATCGATTCTCAACAAAGACTTTGATATTAAGGATTTTCATAAAACTTATATTTTTCTAATTCAATATCTTCACTCTAATAGATCATGCAATCTTTATCATAATAAAGTAACTTTTCTATTAGTAAACTCAACCCTTTAACTAGCGTTTTTGCTTCATAAAAGTTCTTTATCATACAAGTATCAACAAACATCAATTCCTTTATCAACTCACATAACTAGTCGTAACATTTTTAAAAAAAATGATACTCCGATTTTAGATCCTACAATCGAGCAACGAGTTGACAATTGATAATGATTATCATAACCAATCCAAATCGCCCTACGGGATGCATCTAACATGTCATAAAAGGCCTAAGCAATAGAATTTAGCACCTTCTCATCTATGGTTAACAAATCAAATGATGGATCGGTTACATTCATCACCATTGTTTGATATGGATTTTGAGGTTCACTACGACTACCTTCGCCTACATGATAATTTCTAGTAACCAAATCACTCATAGAACTATAAGATGTCATGTATGCCTTAGATTCTCCATGATGTGCCCAATCATATTATCCTAGCACAAAACCCTTATGCCACAAATGGTATTTAACCATTTCAACCTCAAAAATGTTTTGACACTTACTACGATTACAAGGATACCTTATTTTCATTTCATCCATACATTTTGGATGATTTATAGCAAATGCAATAAATTGGTCAACCCTATGGACAAACTCATCATTTAATAACCCATCAACTAACCTAACATACATCCATTGCCATTTGGATCTCATTTTCTTAAATGTCTATAAAAATTACACAACACATGCAAATAATTCTTGATCAACATTCATATAATTAAATTAGATATTTCTCATTTTTTAAATTACTTAATTAATAATTTTTGTAAATATCTAATAAAATTTTGGCAGAATCTCTCCCGTAAATTAGACATTTTTCAAATCACAAATAATCCAAATAATCACACAAATATTACACACACCGACACCAAAAAATATCTCGAATACTCCATCAAAATTAAATCTCAAACTCATCCTTTTAGCTCCATCGCGAGCTTTGAACCAACCTTATTTCTTCCTAATTCTCGAGGGTCTCGGACCCCTCGAGTTCAATACTCTATGACGTATCTAAGCACACTTCAATAATCATAAATTAAATAATTAAAGTATATAACTCTAATTAAAAGAAAAATTGAAATAAATTTATTTTTCTAGCTTTTTCATGATCTAGGCAAACCTTGTCTAGTCCTAAAGTTGTTTCAAGTTTTTGAATTATCTAAATTATCGAGTGGGGTAATTCAGCCTCTAGCCTTATGCACTAAAAGGAATGAGAAGGTTATTCCATCATTTTCTATGCATAGGATGAGTTGTAGTCCAAACTAGAGTCCGAAAGAACATCGGTAGACTATCATATTTGCCTTCAAATTTCTCTATCTAAATCATAATAGAATTTTAGCTCGGATCCGCAGCTTTTGAGGGTTTTCTTGTAGTGTGTGCAATAATTCAAAGTAAATATCAAACTCAATTCAAAATTAAATATGTGCAAGAAAAGTCAATTGCATAAAATTAAATATTTTTTTTTCAAAATATTTTCCAATATTTTTTGTTGTCTTTAATATAATTTAATATTTTACCTAAATTATTTTAATAGTAATTCCAATTACTAATTAATCAATATTATCATACTTATTCATTTAACACATTATTAATCAAATTAACCTAATTAACTATAATTTAAATTCATTTTAGCTTAAAAAATTCATACTAATTAAATTAACCTAATCAATCAACTCATTTGTAATTTATGTTAAACCTAATTGAAAATAACCAGTCCATATTAACACTAATTTATTGAGATTAATTACTTTAGTTAACATAAAAATTCTAAAAATTAAAATAATTACTATAAACCTAATTTAAATAAACCTAAGTAACTAATTAACAACTAATATAAATTAACCCTAATTAACCCTAAATTTAACCCTAATTAACCCAAATTAAAGTCCAATTTAACTTATAAAAATTCACCCTAATTAAATTAACCTAATTAATGAACTCATAACTAATTTATATAAGACCTATTTAAAATAACATTTCTATAATAAAACTAATTTATTAGGATTAATTATTTTAATTAACATAAAAATCATAAAAATTAACATAATTATTATAAACCTAATTAATTAACTAATAAGCGATGGAAATTAATCCTAATTAACCTTGTATTTAACCTAATTAATGCAAATTTAACACTAATTAACCCAAATTTAAATTCAATTTAACTTAAAATATTCACCCTAATTAAATTAAGCTAATTAATCAACTCATAACTAATTTATATTAAACCAAATTGAAAAATGACCTAACTAGATTGGAATAATTAATTCGGTTAATTATTTTAATTAACATAAAAATAATAAAAATTAACAAAAACAACAAATTAACTAATTAATAAAACATAACCTAACAATTGATACAAATAGGTAATTAATTGAAAAAAAAAGGTAGAGAGAGAACTAACAATTGGGGAGAAATACCGATGGATTAAATGGGTGAAACACTTAGTTTTTGGAGAGAGATGAGCATTGCGACGATTGGAGGAGGTCGGGGAGGAAATTGTGTTGCCTTGGGTGGTCAAATCGGGTCCGGGCAATTGTCGACTACAAGAGGAGGAAAAGGAAAGAGAGAAAAGAAAAATGGGAAAGAATAGAGGTTTTGCCAATTTAAGGATTCAATTTTAGCGATGGACATGATTTTGTCGCTAATCCTTCGCTAAATAGTGAGAAAATTAAGTGTTCGTTGCTAATTATTTGATGAAGCGAGTCGTTTCATTTTTTGATGTTTTAGAAAAATAGCAAAATTATAAGTTAGCAACGAAAAACAAAATTTCGTTGTGATTCTATGTCTCTTCGACAACGATTTTTATTTTTTGTCATTAATTCTGTCATTTTATTTTTTAAATCTTTTCATAAATTGGGTATAGGTCCATATTAGCGATGGAATTTAAATTCACTCACTAATCCATCAATAATTAAAAAAAAAAGTAAATTTCTTCGCTAAAGCCATCGTTTTATTTTCTCAAGAATTTTTCGGTTTAATCAAATAGTTTTTTAGAGATGGAATTTGAATTCACTTGCTAATTTTTATTTGGAAACCGTCACCATTCCATTGCTAATTTCGTAGGGTTGTAAATTAGCAATCAAAATTAATCCGACATGAATATTCCATTGCTATGAGTCTCAAATCGTATCAAAATAAGTTTTATGCTATTACATCGCAAATCCATCACAAAATAGAGGTATAATATGTTTCATCACTAATTTTCATTGCTAAATGGTAGATGTCTTATAGTAGATAGATTTCTTCAATCGTAAATCCATCGCTAAATGCTTTTAGCGATGGATTTGCTCTTAATAGCAATGGATTTGTCCGTCGCTAAATGGTGATGTTCTTATAGTGTTGGTGATGGCCGGAAGACATCTTTGTATGTGGTTTGATAAATGGTTGGGGCATGTTTCATTAAAGCATTATGTGGCTAACATTGATATAGAAGAGAGGAGTTCTTGGTTGGAGATATCATCTCAAAATCTAGAAATTAGGATACATCACATCTTTGTATTTCTCTACCTACACATATTCATGCATCTTTATTAGCTACCCCTCATACTAGAGTCTTCTCTTCGATAGATAGATTAGCATGAGAAGAAAACGGTTCAAGGTGTTATATTGTTATGTATGGTAATGAGTTTATTACCTAGGTTTCTTACCCAACGGAGTTGAACATCAAATGGAAAAGTATTTGGAGTCAAAAATTAACACAAAGCATTTTTTTCTCTTATGGCAATTAGATTGGCAACATCTCCCCACTAATGCTTTTCATTTTTCATAGGGGTATGTCCACTTCCTCTATTTGACAAAGATGTGGCGTGGCTCAAGAAATAGTGATACATATTCTTAGGGATTGTGTTTGGGCTTAGAATATTTGGTAGCAACTAAATTACATAAATATGTCCATCGATTTCTTCTCGACTTCATGGGAGGATCTGGTTCCATAGCAATGCCTTCTCGCTCTTCTACTCCTTAGCACCAACGCCATTTCTTTATCTTTACAAGCTGGATTATTTAGTGTGCACATAATAAAAAATTTATTCACGATACTCTACTCCCATCCGAATGTTAAGTAAGGGTAATTTACTCTTTGGCTAATGATTGTCTTTTAGCCTTTAAATCTTCATCTCTTGCCTATCGCCCACTCTCCTAGTGCTAGATTTCTTAGCTAGCACCTTCCCAATACCGATGATAGTTTCATCGGCTCAACTACTCATGCTTGGGATTAAGGATCTTATTCGAGACTACTATGGTATTTAAAAAATTGATTTATCGAGTTATCTTGGACACTCTTCTATTATGATGGTAGAGTTAGAAGCGGTTGTCGAGATCTCATTCTTGATTGGGATTGTGGCTTTTAGAAGCCGAATATGAGACCGACTCCCAAGAAGTGGCCAATGTTATTTGTAATGGTGTTCTTCAAACTCCTCCCTACTACAACATTATCATAGACATCCATTGTCTTTGTCAAAGACAATGGTATGTATGCTTTAAACATACTTTGAGCGAAGGTAATCGAGCACCGACTCACTTCTATTGTTTTGTCGAATGATGGTCTTTTTTGAGTTTGGAATCATCCTCCACTAGGTATTAGAGACATTAATCTAGTGATGTTGTTGGTGTCTATTTCTTAAGACCTTAGCTTTGCCTCCTCCTCTGTACCAAAAAAATCTAAATTAAGATTAAGAGAGTCAATCCTCTACTTTTATTTTGTTGTTATTTCTATCTCTTAACATAAATTCAGTCCATATTAAATCTTTTACTATCAATTTTGATATATTATAAAACATTCGTCTATCTTGATTAACTTGATTTGACTAACCAATGTCACATAACCCAAAGGAATGATTGCATGCAATCATTCTATACTTATGGTTTAGATATTAAAAACAAACAAAAATATTGAAAGTTAACGAAAATACAAATTAAATGGAAAAAGGTTTATTCATACCGAGTTCTCGTTGTTACACTAAAATATTACAAAAATATATAGTCAACTAATCTAGGAAAAAGGACAAATGTTTATCTTTTCATAAAAGAAGAACAACCACCAAACATGCTCTCTTAGAAGCTCTCCTTGAAGTTCAACGAGTAGGTCAAATTTGACATCTCAATGAGGCTCTCATCTTGATGATATGGCATATGTGATCGTGTCTCACTTGTTAGATATTGCATGCCAAGACTTTGCAACTCTAGCAAAGAAATCTCATAAAAAGAACCGACCGATGAAGCTCTACTAGGAGATAGAAATTCTTGAGACACAAATTTCATGGAAGGTCGTGATTTTGGCTTAGCATAGATGCGGGAAAATGCTAGAGCAACAATAACAATTATATTTTGTTGGAGAATTTCATTTCTTGGAGGTGATAGACGTGGATCTAACACTTGACTCAAAGTTATACCCGAAGCGAGATGATGATAATAGATCTCCTGGATGCTTTCCCATCAATGTTTCCAATGCCACAATTCCAAAACTATAAACATCACGAGTTTCTAGTCACCTCCATAGTATAAGCAAATTTCGCCCATCAACAAAATGAGATAGAATTAATACAAGATTATCTACATAAGTGAATTGTGTAAAGGCCTTACAACAATTACCATTTTCTCGCATAAATTTCATACATTTGATAATTAATGTGTCTCATAGCCTCTCTAAAACTTTTTAAAATTTTCTTTACGCTGTTAATTATAAGATAAGTTGCTCTAGAAAATATGATTTTCTTTTCCAATTGGCCTCCTAAAAAACTCAAAAATAAGCTGGATAAAAAGGTTGTTTTTTCTAACTTTTGTGATTAGCAATCAAATTTTTTTAACTTTATATAAGCTTTTTGCTTATCCGGTCATCTAATTAGTTTATTGTGGTAGAATTATTGCTTCTCTCATTATGTGTAATCGGTGTAGGAGTGGTGCACAATATATACTAAGAAGAAATATTTAAACCCGGGGCAATGTATCCATAAGTTCCTGCAAGAACAGGTATTGTTGGATGAATCGGGAAGAAGAAATCTAGCCACACCAAAATCAGCAACAAAAGCCTTTAATTCTGAATTCAGCGAGAACATTGTTGCTTGATATGTCTCGATGAACAATTGGTGGAGAGCAATCATGATGCAAGTAAGATACCGCATGAGCAATGTCCTTGATGATGTTCACTCTATTGTTCCAATTTAGTTCCACGGCTTCAACATCATTTCTCAAGGCACAAAACAAGCTTCCCCTTTCCATGTATTCATAAATGAGAAACATGCATCGTTGGTGCAAACGGAATCCGAAAAGCTTTACGATGCTCCTGTGTCGTATTTGCGTGAGCGATTTCACCTCATTCTTGAAACTCTTGTCAAAACCGGCATCCTCGGCCTCTCGACGATGAAGTTTCTTCAAGGCAACTACTCTTCCGCTTGGAAGTTGTGCTCTGTAGACACTCCCATAACCACCGGATCCAATACAATATCTAATGTCAAAGTACTCGTCGCTACAATGATGTCTTCAAATGCAATTTTCCCATCATAATTCCATACGGAAAATAAGTCTCCATTCTTCACTGTGGTTGACTCAAATTTGATAGCTTTGCCCTTACGTTGAGAGAGCAAATAACATCCAAGGAATAAGAGAAAAAGGGAAATAGTGATAGTGATGGTAATGGGAAGAAATATTTTGAGAGAATGGATATTTTTGCTTGTGTTTTGGATGTAAGAATGGAGTACTTGGAGGCGAACAACTTGAGAAATTAAGTTGCAAATTTATGTTGCCTTCAAATGCGGTAAATGACGGGTTTACGGGATCATGTATGCTTTGGCCATTTAAATAAGGACAAGTTACTGGAAAACCGAAGGTGTATGAAGGCCGATCAATCCGAACGAAGCTCGATAGATTATTGTAACTAAAATTGACAAACTCGTAACGGCAAGTTATATAATTGGGAAGGTATCTCTTCACTTAAGTTGTTGCGACTCAAATCCGAGTTGTTAAATGTAAGCAATTCCCCAATGATGAAGGGATGGACCACTATGATGCGGTTGCTAGAAAGGTCGAGATCACTCAAGTTGGCTAAATTGCCTAATGTATGAGGAATCAAACCGATGAGCTTGTTGGAATGTAGGTACAAGACATTTAGATGCTTCAAATTTCCTAATTCGAAGGAATGGATCCTTTGATTTGATTAGTATCGATGTCTAGAAAAATCAAACTGGATAAACGATCTAATATAGAAGGAATAGGACCAACAAGGTTATTATGATCGAGATCTAACCATTCAAGCTTCCCTAAATTTCCTATTTCTAAAGGAATCGAACCAACAAGGAAATTAAAATTGAGATCTAACTCTTCAAGCATTGTCAATTTTCCTAATTACGAAGGAATGGATCCCTTGATTTGGTTATAACCGAGGTTTAGAAAACTCAAACTGGATAAAAGAATCAATGTAGAAGGAATATGACCAACAAGGTTATTCTCACCGAGATCTAACCCTTCAAGCTTCCTCAAATTTCCTATTTCCAAAGGAATTGAACCAACAAGATTATTATTACCGAGACCTAGCTCTTCAAGCATTGTCAAATTTCCTATTTACGAAGAAATGGATCCCTTGATTTGGTTATAACCGAGGTTTAGAAAACTCAAATTGGATAAAAGAATCAATGTAGAAGGAATAGGACCAACAAGGTTATTCTCACTGAGATCTAACCATTCAAGCTTTCCCAAATTTCCTATTTCTAAAGGAATGGAACCAACAAGGTTATTCTTACCGAGATCTAACCCTTCAAGCTTCCCCAAATTTCCTATTTTCAAAGGAATTGAACCAACAAGGTTATTATTACCGAGACCTAGCTCTTCAAGCATTGTCAAATTTCCTATTTACGAAGGGATGGATCCATTGATTCCGTTGTCATAAAGATTTAAAAACCTCAATTTAACTAAACTACCCGAGTGTTTGAGGGATTGGACCGGTAAGTTCATTATGACCAAGGTTCAAACTCTCTAGATTTTTCATATTTCCTATTTCTCTAGGGATGACATCTCCAAGAGAATTGGAATCCATGACCAAGTGCGTCGATCGCTCAAATTACAAAGTGTTGAAGGGATGGTGCCGAAAAGGCCATTGTGGGATATGTTCAAAACAACAAGATTTTTAAGATTGCCTAATTTTGGAGGGATAGAACTGGACATAGAATTGTAACAAATGTCAAGTTTCACTAACCGGCTAAGATTCGCAAGTGAAGATGAAGGTAACTCACCTGCTAGAACATTCAAGGACGAGGTTGAGATACCCGAGTTTTGAAAGGACAGAAATTTGAGGTGGGATGCCTCCACTCGAGCTCATGGTTGGCCAGGTCGAGATGAACAAGGTTTGAGAAGCAAGAAAAGTTCATATTCCCAAACTTAGTTCTCACCTTGAGGAACTTTGAAGGTGGAGAAATCCCAATGATGCTTCCAGCCTCATTACAAACTATACCAGGCCACCTGCAATGATCTGAAGGGAGATTGCTGCAGTTACTCCACCATCCACTCTCAAGCAAAGCCTTGCCTTCTGATGCTAGCAAGGCTGAGTCAAGTGGAACCACAATACGTGACAAGAGAAATGTGATGCCTATAGTTGCAAGAAGTTGCGACTGATAATAGAGGGACACCATGCTTGTGTTTAATGCTTGATTTCAATGAAAAATGCTAAATTTAAAGGTGCATGGGTTTCTCATTCTCTAATTCCAAGGCAACTTCCTCTGGTCTTTCTTGTTCACTGCCACACTTAATTTCCAAACCAACGCTGATGATGTATGGGTCCACGCGGGATTCCGTTTTCTAACCCAATTAAAGCGTCTATAAAAGGACATTAATTCTATCCGGTCCTCCACCTCTCTTTTTCCACAAAGAAGAAAAGTTTCACCAATAATATTATATCAACAGCATATGGAAATTAAGAAGAAAATCAGTTTATGTATCCTCCTCCTTTCATGGAAAGAGATCCAGTAGAAATAATAATGCTAATACAGGTAGGTATTGAAAGAGATCCTCTTGCAATGTCTAATTGGAAATGTAAACTTTTTTTTGTAGTCAAGTCAAGATTGTCAGTATTGGAAGACCAGAAAATTTTTGGCCTTGAACTTGCACCAGCACATGGGTTCAAGACCTGGAAAAATATCCAACACGCACCGTTTCAACGAAAAACATGCAGAAAAGTATTTTCTTAAAAACACGCGGGATTTGTTCAATGAGTTTTCCGCTTTCTAGTAGCTTCTACCTAATTCCATGCTCAATGTATTTTCTTAATTTTCCAAATCCACATCCAGTTTTTTTTTTTTTTCCTTTTCATTTTCCAGTTTCATCCAACTTACGTAGTGTTGATTAACTAACCATGCATGTCACAGTTTCTAGTGATTTTGTTTTTCTTTTTTCCCTTCCAGATAAATGCTAAAATACCAAATAAATTTGAAACAGATAAGATTAACTTTAAAAAAGATTGTAATTTTATTTTTATGTATCATACAGGATAAGAATTAGTCTAAATTTTTAAATTTAAAATAAACTAAAAAAAGTTGATGTCTAATATGCGAATGAAATTAATAATTAAGAGACGACATAAGCTCTAACATTATATATTGCATTCTCTAACATCACATGTAATTAAGTTGATGAAGTAATACATAAAAATGGTTCATCACCGGTTTTATTTATATCACAAAAAAAAAAAAAAAAAAAAAGGAAGAAGAAGAAGAAAGTTCAATGGCATACATCGCATGCAAGAGACTTGTGATTTGATTCATACTCCCCTTTCCAATAATAATTTAAACCTAAAATATTAATTTAGAATTCAAAAAAATACTTTAAAAATATATTTTTTTTTATAAAAATATATCCAGAAAATAAAATTATAATTAGTATATTATTAAACCTAAAATATTAATTAAGAATTCAAAAAAAAAACTTTATAAATATATATTTTTTACAAAAATGTATCCAGAAAATAAAATTATAATTAATGTAAAGACTTGAATAAAAAATAACTAATGAAAAAATAAATTTTTATTTTTATTAAATGTTGGCGAGAAGATTTTTTTTCATTAATTTTTTATTTAATTATTATTATTTTTTCCATAAAATTTCTGCTTAAAAAAATATGATCTACTCTTCTTTGTTCAAAGATTTTTAAATAAAAACTTATAATAATTTAAACCTGAAATATTAATAAACAAAAACAAGTACTTTATATATATATATATATATATATATATCCAAAAAAATAAAGTTACAATTAATGTATAAACTTATATAAAAATTAACTAATGAAAAATTAAAATGATTGGATAAGGCTATGGATTTTCGGACAAGCATGTTGCAAACTAATTCATCAGGTTAACTATATTGATGCAGGCAATTTAGCTGCAGCTTGGCCTCACAGCACATGTACTCATCAACTAATTTAGATTGTATGATCAGATCCTTTACATTATTCAGTTCTCAACAATGAATTCTTGAATTTCTATTCCTGTATGTCCAACACCTCCTTGTATTCGCAATAATACCTCATCTCCAACTTTCCGTGAAGTGACAGAAATCGCTTCTTTTACCAGTCCATTTCCTGCAGAAGATAGTTTGGGTTTAGAATATTCAAATATGCAAGATGAAGAGAAACAATTGAACAAATAAATAACTCAAAACATGCAGAAAGTAAAATAGCAGTCCTTACAGACCTTCAAATGGATGGACTAAGCCAACTGTTTCTGCATTCTGGAGGAAAATGCTGTACAGAGTTTGATCATCTGACTCAATCTGTAACACCAAACATTCTACAAGATTTAGAATACTATTTTTTTTCCCATCAGCATCAACAAGTTCTTTAACATAATTCTGCAGGAAAGTAGTAGTTAGTAGCTACACCATCTTGAATTGCAACTTATTACTCTTTACTAATTAATTTAATTAGTTCTGACCAACTGACTTAAAATTCCCCTTGTTCAATCTTTGATCACACTGAAGATAGTTGTTAGCGGTAACATTTTACAAAGAAGATGATATATTGAGATGGTTCAGATAAACAAATTGCAGTGTCTGTAAGTACTCAATTTTTCACTGTCTGTGGATTTGTAATATTTTAGAAGAACAATAGATCATGCTTGGTAATGGTATATTGATACATGCCTTTGCTTCAACAAGGATAAGAGGTCTAGTTTCTATCTTTATACGGCCAACAATTGCAGTTCGCAGCTGCCCTTTCTGATCAACCACCACAACTTCCTTACCTGCTTTTAGCTCTGAAAGATAGCTAGTCCTTCCACCTGGAATTGAGACATATGCATGTACTGGTCCCTGCACATTTCCATCAGATAACTTGGTAAAATAGAGTCACATATATCACAGAACAAATGAACCCCAGAAAATACTCCAAATAGAACTCCCAATACTTGAACATCGGAACAATCAACCTATTTTCTTGCTTAAATCATATGAAAGAGCAACAAGATACAAGCAGAAATTTCCTTAGAACTTCATAGTTTGCGATATTGTATCTCATTTGAATAATTCCACAAAGCAAATTTACATGAGATTTTAGTTTTAGCTGATGCAAGCTATCACATTATTCCTAATAATGCAAAGAAGCTTCCTGTGTAGTTTCATTTACTTTGAACAAATGGGCTGTAAGAAGCAATGGTCTCATTCATCATCAAACTGATGCCCACCTGGAAAAGAGTTGCTAAAATAAGAAGAGTTTTCACCTGCTAATATGTAAGTGTTTCCCACAAATTCATCATTATTTAGTAGATTCGCAGTCCAATTTTTTTCTATGCAAGAATTAGGACTTCATGGTTACTTCGGACCTATATAGACCACCTCATATGATGATATTTTGATGAAGGAAATTGAGCATCTGAGTTTTATATTGTCAATTTAGAGGTCGATTGCCTGATGTTGATTGAAGAAGATCTCTAACCCTTCTGTGTTTTATCCTCCTGTAGTTTCAAGGATTTCCTAGTCGATTTCAAAGGCTTATTTATCATTCTCTTACTTCTTCGCACCCATTCTACATCAATAGCATATGATTCTTGATCCATTTCCACCTTCATAAGTACAAATGTCTTCATATGGAAATCATCTTACTAAAATAACAAGTGTATGAGAGAAATTATTCTGACAAACTTCAAAATTATGAGAGAGAAAATATCTCCAACCAAAATAGTATATCACCAAAATAAGAAAATTAAATAAATAAGGAAATGCAAAACGTTATTTAAAATCCAAAAGTGGCGCTCAGGAAATCAATCAATTATCAAAATGACACTTTTTGGATATCTAATTAACAAAACGGAACAAAAACAAACTCACATAGTTAAACTAAAATTTGAAATGGTAAAAAAGTCAGATCAACTAATTTCATTTTCAATTGTTCTCAGCCCAAGTTTCTCAAGTCCTTGCCAATGTTGAAACATAACAGTCATCAAGATACTGTTGCCAGCACGAGAAACAACTCACCGCATTAACACGGAAAGGCCTGCTTGCAATGTAATTTCACTCCAAGCACTCTGAGTGAACAAGGAATAGTCCCCTAGCAAAGGAACCAACCTGTGATGGAATATTCATTCTATCATAATCGATAATATGTAACAAGCAAAAATGGGATGCAAAGGATCCTACATGAGGAACTAGAATGGTACCAGAAGTCCTTCACCAGGTTTCATGAGGCTACAGAGATCCACACAAACTCGATCACCCATTTCGGCTACTTGAACTCTAGTTACAATGGCTTTGGTCAAGCTCAACAGATTGTTTGCTTCATTCCTTATGTTAAAATGGTCCTGATAATATTGACCAGGATAAGAAGCAATCTTTACTGCTTATGAATCAAGGGGCCCCATCCAGAATTAGAATTACCTCTAACTTAAGAACAGCTTCAACATCTTCAACTTTTAGAACAACTCCACCCAAACCATGCTCCAAGGCCTACAAATACAAGAACATGAGTATCATAAGACACACCGATGCAATTAAGGACACAGCCATAAAACAATAAATCAAGCATGCAAATTCCATTCTGTTCCCTGATCAAAGAGTATATTCAGCAGATACCTCAAAGTAGATTTGTGCTTCAGAATGAGTTTTTGAGATGGCAAACACTGTCTTTCGACTGCCTTGAAATGCTGCAACAATATTCTCTGCAGGTATTATCTGTAAGACATAATTACAATTATGACATAGACGTTAAAACTAATGCAATCAAAGAGATAAATTTTCAAAATATTCTACTACATTAATTCTTAGAAGCGAGTGAATCACTTGAAAATGGAAGCAAGAGATGTTCACGGAATAGAGGTAACATCCAGCAGATCTAATTGTTTGGAATTTAAAGCATGTTCACGTGATTCTTATAAAAGGAATGGATCACTTGAAAACGTAAGCAACAGATGTTCATGAATAGCAAGAAACATCCAGCAGATTTATTTTTGAAGTTTGAAGCAATTTTTAGGTGTAAAATGTATTTGTTAATAGAATAACAGCTGGAAAAGATAGCATCCACATCATTAAATTGTGCTCGAGGGAGAGGTACTTGTAAAGAAGATTGCAGTTCTTTATATCCTCTCCTCCACTGGATAACCACAGTGTTCTCTCAATAAAACAAGCAAGTCCAGAACAATAAAGGATGGTTATTGACTTATTGGTTGGTAAAATCCTACTGGCAACAGATTCTCCCAATAAGGAGAAATCAAACATCCATACCTGCCAATCCAATAGATCAATAATAACATTCTCAGCCTTCCCATTTTCTGGTTGAAGCTGCTGCAATTCTTGGGAAGTTGAAACCTCAAAAATATTGGCAACCATTTTGTTCTCGCCACCCAAAACTTCTCCTTCCTCAATAAATAAAGGATATATAAAGGCGATTGCTGTACACACCAAAACCAAACTTCAAAATGAGAAACTGTCATCACGCTGTTTGCTCCATTTATTGATCATCTCTTACAGTGCACTAATTATAATACAAGATTACTGCTAAAACTCATATCCTAATTAGTAATTATAGCATGGAAAACAATGTAGAGGAGGAGGATTAATTAAAAGAGCACTGGAGGATGATTAATTAAAAGAGCACTTACATGACCACTCAATAGCAAGCTGTCTATGCTTGGACAAGAAGATGAAGGTATTCCAACCTCTTTCGACAGCAGCAGTCATGACTTGCTTGCTTTCTGTCCATATCCATACCCTCTTCGATTTCTCATAAGTGCCGCCATCTGATGGCATTGTGAACCCAAAAGTGGAAGAAGTAGAACACCTTGAAACACGAGAACTGTAGCGGAAATGCGTTTCCTTATTATTGTTTGCTTTCATAGAACGTGAGCTCCTCGAACCCAATTTAAGTGTGTTCCATTTATCTGCAAGTATTTTTTATCAATACCGGAAACAAATTTGAAAAGAAAAGAAAATGTTATTTTATTATAGAAAGAGATAAACAAAATGGGTTTCGATGAAATTGAAAGAAGAAATTGACAGTCATTTGAAAGAAACCTGACAAAGGAGTGAAGCAGGAGAAGTGTTTGGGGAATGGGAATCCCAGGAATGAAGTGGAAAACATCAGCGTAGCCATGTTTTCATTTTGTCATTAGTTTTTGAGGGATTGGTTTGGATTTTAACAAATGGGCTTTTGGGGCAAGGAGCCATTATTAGGGTTAAGTATATTTTGCAGTTTGGTTAATTAAGCCCCTTTACTACTAATTTCGACACTTGAGTTCTTCTGTTATGCTTTCCGCTTACACTCAGCTAAAATAGTTGAAGGAAAATGGAAAATAAATTAAAAGATGGAAGGAAAAAACCAATATAATTTTTCAAGCGTTTTTTTCTTTTACAAATTGAGTCCACATGAAAACAAATCGATACCAAGGGCATCGTGGACGGAGTCCCTGTTGTAAGCAGAATGTAAAAGGATTCAATTAATCAAATTCGTTGATTAGGGATTCAATTAATCAATCTACAATAGTATAGGGACGTCTCTTGTGATTAATCCGCCATTATATATACCATTGCTATAGAGTACCAAAGCCCAATCCACAGGTTACTATAAGTCGTGGAATGTGTTTTTGCAAACCCAAAAAATTTCTTATCTCTTCACCACTGAACAAGAACAGATACTACCTATTGCTCAGTTTCTTCTCCATTTCTACAAACCAGGTAATAAGCACGTCAATTCTTTAAGGTTTCAACAGTTTAGCAGGTTCTCATGTATAATTAGTTGCAGAATCCCAAATGATAGGCTTAACTAGTGATGGGTAATTCTTGATTTTCTTGGTGAATACCAGTTACTATCGTTGGTGTTGTTGTTTCGAAGAGACATGGCATCTTTTTCTGCTGTTTGCAATAATGGGTTCTTGAATACTAAACTGGACTTTGGAGTCGATAATGGAAATACTGAGTCTTTGAAGAGATATTCAACTGTTTGTTATAGTCCAGTTTTGATCTCTTCTTTGGGACTTTGCAGTACTAGCAATCCCGAACATTTGTTGCTTTGTAGGAGCAAGTTTAGGACATTTTATAATGGAAAAACTGGGGTTCAATTATTGGGTTTTTGTGGTTGTTGCAAGTCTCAAAATGGGTTGTCTTGTAAGTGTTCAATTAGGCCATTGACGAGTGGAAATGGTGGGGATGAAGAGACCCAGTTGAGGAAAAGAGGAAATGGTAATCTGCGAAAGAGGTTTTCATTGAGATTGAAGCCAAGATTGCGGTTGTTGAAGATAAGATTAAAGGGAGTTTCAATCAGGTCAATGTTGAATGATTTTGGAATGTTCTTGAGAAGGAATATGAAAAGAGTGACTCTTTACACTTCAATTTCTGTCGCATTGGGAATGTGCTACTTGTTTTTGAGATTGACTGCGTTGCCATCTCCAAAGATTGTTCCATATTCAGAATTGATTACGAGCCTTCAAAACGGCTATGTTACAAATGTCTTACTTGAAGAGGGATCCCGTCGTATATATTATAACACAAACTCTGAGGGTGCTGAAAATACTCAAAACTCAGAAGACAAATCTTCAGTAGTAAATGTTCCAAATGAGAATGCAGCTGAAACAGTTGCAAGAGAAGGTGTTGTGAGCAAAACTGGTCTCGCATCAAAGGTGGATTTATTTAAGAAATTTTCAAGGCCACAAGCTTCCACCCCAGAGTGGCAATTTTCTACAAGGAAAATAGATCGTGACGAGAAATTTCTTCTTACTTTGATGAGAACGAAGGGAACAGCATACAGCTCAGCCCCTCAATCAATTCTGATGTCAATAAGGAGCATGCTTATAACTATAATATCTTTGTGGATTCCCTTGACTCCTATGATGTGGCTTCTCTATCGCCAACTTTCTGCTGCTAATAGCCCAGCAAAAAAGAGGCAATCAAATAATCAGGCAGTCACTTTTGATGATGTGGAGGGTGTTGATGCTGCTAAGATAGAACTCATGGAGGTAAGCAATTCTCCTCTCAAAGTCTCCTCAGAAGTACAAAATAAATTGCTATCAAATATCATTCTCAAAATTTTTTTTTTTTTTACAAAAAAAAGAAGCTTCCAGATATCGGTTTATTACTGCTTAGATTTTCGAGGTCAGTATCAAGAGTCATAGTCTATTTAATTTTTATGCTCATCTTCACAATTGTAATAGATTAATAAGTTCAAGTGGAGAGGATTAAGTATTATGTATCTCAATCATTAACCATTTTGTAACTAGGGCGCATTTGCGCTGGAAAGCACTCTTGAAGTTGTAACATGTGATGCTAATGGGGTTAAAGCCTACATTTGAACGCCATAGAGCTAATTTTAATGTCACTTGAACTTCTTTGCCAACTTCCAAGTTATGCATGAGGCTCTCTGAGGCTGAGCAAGGTGATGTCCTGCTGCTTTCTTGTCTAACTGTGTCTCTATATTCTCTTGGATATTTGTTGATGTTTACAGAAGTGCCTTGTTAGAGAATTGTTGTAGATCCCTTGACATCTCTTTTAATTTTATGTCCTACTTAGAATCTGACTCTGAGACAAGTTAAGTATTTTGTTTAATTTGTCTTACAAGATTTCTGTTTACATATACTACTGGTTCCATTATTTTTAATGGATCTCTCTATAATATCTATGCTTAACTCATTGATGCAATTCATGTTTTGTAGATAGTTTTGTGTCTGCAAGGAGCTATTAATTTTCAAAAACTGGGAGCAAAGTTACCTAGAGGTGTATTGCTGGTTGGTCCCCCAGGAACAGGGAAGACATTACTGGCACGTGCAGTGGCTGGAGAAGCAGGAGTACCATTTTTCAGTGTTTCTGCCAGTGAATTTGTGGAGTTGTTTGTTGGTAGAGGAGCAGCTCGCATTAGAGATCTCTTTAATGCAGCAAGAAAATCTGCTCCATCGATTATATTCATTGATGAACTTGATGCAGTTGGGGGAAAACGTGGTAGAAGTTTCAATGATGAACGGGATCAAACACTAAACCAGGTATCCTAATCATTCAAACCTACTTGCATCTCTTGCAGTGTTTCCATTTCTGTACTGAATATGTTGTAGTTAACTGAATCCTATATTTATGTCATCTTTTTCTTATTGATGTGCAACTTCATCTACAAATTACATGTGGTTGTCAGTCAGGATACTCATTGCCATAATTACCATGTT
The DNA here is from genome assembly GCA_963924115.1 of Dovyalis caffra. Classification (NCBI taxonomy): domain Eukaryota; kingdom Viridiplantae; phylum Streptophyta; class Magnoliopsida; order Malpighiales; family Salicaceae; genus Dovyalis; species Dovyalis caffra. The sequence continues at coordinate 802,874 of CAWUPB010000957.1, read as the reverse complement.
AAACTTCAGAATGCGAGATTTTACTATCATATAAAGCAACATGTATAACCTTGCATAATATATTATTGTCAGAACTTCTGATGAATCAACTGGCTTTCTTGCTTGTTCTATTCTTCTGTAGCATTGTTACTCTAAATCCTTTGACTTTAGATTTTCCCTCCAAAATTTCTGAATTGCCATGGTTTATTGTGTTCTGAATAAAGCTTCCTCCTCGTATTTAACTGTTTTCTGCCTCTGTAGTTGCTGACTGAAATGGATGGCTTTGAGTCAGACAAAAAAGTGGTGGTTATTGCAGCAACTAACAGGCCGGAAGCTTTGGATCCAGCCCTTTGCCGGCCTGGTCGCTTCTCAAGAAAGGTAGTTGTTGGAGAACCAGATGAAGAAGGAAGGAGAAAGATCTTGGCCGTACATTTGAGAGGGGTTCCTTTAGAAGAAGATGGAAATCGTATCTGTAATCTAGTTGCTTCACTGACCCCAGGCTTTGTAGGTGCTGATCTTGCAAACATTGTTAATGAAGCTGCTTTACTTGCTGCGCGAAGAGGTAACATTTAAGTTTATAAATAAGCTGTTATCAGGTCTTTTACACCATCTGCGATGATAATTTGAATCAACTACAGATGGTAGCCTTATCCTAATGTTATGGGCCATCATTTTATATCCATTCTTTTCACTGCATCTTCATTGAGTAAATCGACCCCCACTAACCAATTCTCTCTTTCCTATTCTATGGTGTAACCTTTATGCATCAGATATCTTGAGAATAATTTTCTCGGTTAGTATTCAATATGAATCAAGTTTGGTTTTTGCAGGTGGTGACATTGTGACAAGGGAAGATGTCATGGAAGCAATTGAAAGAGCAAAGTTTGGAATCAGTGACAGGCAACTAAGGCCCAGCACAATAAGCAAAGAGCTGGGGAAATTGTTCCCATGGATGCCATCATTGATGGGAAGGAATGACACAAGACAGGATGGTTTGCAAGGCCCTTTAGGTTACCAGACTCTGAGCTGAAAAGTAGGTTCGGTTTCAAAATACTTTTACTGTGGTTACCTTATCTTGTTTTTGGTTATTTAGGTTTTTCTAGGGTCTGATTTTGTTCAAAATTTTGACGTCTATTGATAAATTTACCACAAGAGATATATTCAAATTAGTGGTAGTGCCATTCTGGTGTTTGTGTCATGGGTGCGGGAATCACCATCAAAAAATGTATGCTCTTAAGTGAGATGACATTTTATCATTAAACCATACTGGGTTCATTTATCTTTTTTAATGTCCGCCACCCAATAATAGATGATTTTGACGTCTATTGATAAATTTACCACAAGATATATATTCAAATTAGTGGAAGTGTCATCCTGGTGTTTGGGTCATGGGTGCAGGAATCACCATCTGAAAATGCATGCTCTTAAGTAAGTTGACATCATTTTATCACTAAAGCACATTGGGTTCTTTTATCTTTTTTAATGTCGGCAACCCAATAATAGATGACTTTGACGTCTATTGATAAATTTACCACAAGATATCTATTCAAGTTAGTGGAAGTGTCATTCTGGTGTTTGTGTCATGGGTGCAGGAATCACCATCTAAAAATGTATGCACTTTAAGTGAGATGACATTTTATCATTAAAGCACATTGAGTTCATATCTTTTTCAATGTCTGACATCCCAATAATAGATGATTTTGAAGTCTCCAATATCCTTAGGCTGAGAGGTTCATAATGATTCTGGGTTGATCCCCTATAAGCGATGGCTGTAAATGATGTTGTGTACATTAACTGCATTCATACCACAAATTATACTACTGAAAATATTTTGTACTGACAAGCATTCCTTCCTTACTTGCTTCCACACTCTCTTCCAACCCAGAAGGTAAAAACCTCAAAAATAGCAGCAAGATAGTTATTGACTTCTATAATTTTTTTGCAATTTATGTAATTCTCTGTTCATACCATAGTAGTACAACATTTTCGTTTTCATATCTTCAGTATTGATCAGTTACATGGACTTAAGATGAAGAATGTTTTCAAGATCCGGTATGGGAAATCTGACAAGTTAATATTACCACGCTCTGGATCATGTGGCTCATAAAGAAACCCTCTGCATTGCAAACTCCGTTATTGGATGAGCACAAGGCCTAGCCAAGTAGATCCAGGGTGCCCTGCTTGCTTTTTAGGGTTTATAGCACTTTTCGATCGTTGAAAAATGTAGTACTCTCTCTATGGTTCGCAATTGGTCCTATTAGTTCGATGGCACTTTTTTATTGCAACTGCACTATTTGATCAGGCTGTCATGATGTGGCATTGCAGCCAAAATATGTGTTCCAGTAGGGATCCCTTTACCATTAGTAATTTGGTGCCTATCTCTTTCAATCCGTGCCAACTAGTCATCATTTGTGTCCTCTTGTCTTCTGCTCTCCCCACACAGCAGTTTTTTTTTTTTTTTTAATGCTTTAGGATATTTTAAGTTTAAAAAATTAAACTAATCTCTATTTATTTTGTGAGATACATAAGATAAGAATAACTATTCAAAGAGTTTTATATATATATATATATAAAAATTCAAATTCGAGATGACTTGTTTAAACCATTAAATCGTTTATTCACCGGAGCTAACTCTCTTATGCTGTACTGAAATTTTTATACGTCAACCGACAGCCATTTTCTGGCTTGTGTTATTTGTTTAATCATTTATGGCTAGTCCTTACTGTTGGTCATTGGTACGTCGTTTTCATATCCCAACCACTTAGTTTTTGTCTGGATGTGTGAACTTTACTTTGTATTGTATGGTGCGAGTGGTCCATTGAACCAGAAGGCTCTTTGGTGGGGTTTCTTGGTGCTTTCATAAGCAATTGCATCAGAACTGAATCTTACAGAATCTTGGATTCCATTTGGAGAAAATTCTACAGAATAACTTTCATCTTCCCTTTAGTCATAATATTCTCCTCATGGAAAATTATTTCGAGGACTTGGTCTGTGTGGATCTAACCAACCACATCGATTCCCTGGACTGGCTATAATTTTCTTTCATCATCATGCTTTAGACGACAATAGCATCCGAGGCAGCTGGCTGAGCTGTGATAGGGCAGTCGTAGATTGACTTTTAGAATCTTTTATTTGGTTTTGTTTACGGAAAGATTGGATTCCAAGATTCCAAGAGTGTGACTGTGGATCAATGCCAGTCAGCTTGTTGGAAATGCTATGCTCTTCTACTCAGCCGTCACGACAAATCAAATGTATTCGTAGCAAGTTGGGATTCCACTTGGTATAATTTTGACGCCCACTATTATTAGGACGAGTTGTGGGGACTCTTTTCCTTGCATTAAAGTTGTTTTGTGTCATGTGAACAATTTGTGTGGCCCCCTTCTACTGAATTTTGTGCACGTAATTTGATAATCTAGCCCTGTGATTTTGTGTTTTTTTTTTTTCCTTTAAATTAATTTTCCCTCTTCATTTTCCAATGCTTTGCACATTTGTGAGCCCATCGTACATGTTGCTCAGACGCGTGAAAGAACAAATAAATGAGTGTGCCACTGTGCCCTCATGATCTTACAGCTGGAGATTCTGATAAGTTTGTTTATTCCTAATAAGAGCAAGAGCTGCCTGATAATCCACGAAATACACTTAAATATTTGAGTAGGAATAGAGCCTTAGGCACTACATTATGACGAGGCCCAGTCCATAGCGTTATTGCATTGTTATGAATACGGAAGGATGAGCAAAAATCTACCAGATAGGATATGCTTCTTGTACCCATTAGAGTTAAATGTACATAAGACACCAAGAAGCAATGATAAATTTAGGCGTAGTTTTCATTTTTCTTCAAGGCCAAATTGTACCATCTTTTTTGCCGTTTGAAGAATACTAATTTTGTTTCTATAGTTCTTGTTCTGTAGCCCCTTAAGATGTGGAATAGTATTCCATAGAGCACAAATTCCTGATGGAATTAGTATGTGGTTAAAGCTCACCTAAGCCCTACCTAACTTTCGACCTAATTAATGTTGGTCGGTAGGATCAAAGCTAGCCTTCCTTCCTGCAGAAATTTATTGCAAACTTAGAATCTGGGTCAGCAACACATGGGAAGTATTTTGGGATTCTTGTTCCACATCATCTAGTCTTCGGCTACAAATCTCATCTTTTGACTTTAATATAAAAATTAAGGGATCTGATCTCCACCTCAGCCCATCATCAGCTGGGACCCTTTATTCTAGGAAAACATGAAACACCAAGAAAAGAGGATACTAGAAGCATTTGTTAATTGTTACCACATTCGTACAACTGGAAAACTTCATCATCTTGGGGAGTGCTTACTGCTTAGAGATGTCTTGCAAACTTCCAAGCTTGTTAAAATAAGTTGGCTGACAGCTACTCGTAGCTGGACTTTGATTACAGCCACCCATCTGATGGGATCAAATGTCATTTTCAAATGGCACTTTTTTAAGATTCCGTCCTAGTACTGTGACAATGTTTCAGGCCCAGTTGGTGCTGGGGCAAGTTGATACTCATTGATTTGCTGATCACCTAGCTAGCATGCGGATTTGAATGGCAGAATCAATTATATAAAGTCTCTTTCAAGCTTTGATGTCCAAGCACTTTACTGAGCTCATGAAAGCTGTATTTCGCTTACAGTTATCTTTCCATTTAGATCAAAATTGACAGGACAGGCTTTTGTCCCTTTGAGGGTAAGGAAAGAGTGAGAGCAGAAGGGAACAAGTGAGAAAATATGTTGCAAGACATCACCATTCCATGAACAATTTTTTTTTTGTAAGATAACATGATTGACTTTCCATTAATGGGCAAATTGCTTTCGATTACATATTTACATTACATGTAAATCTTATTTTATTTCAGATTCTTATTCTCTTTGTCATTGCCCAATTCAACAGTTGGTGTCGGCTTGTCGCTTAGAGATTTGAACATCACTTCAAAAGATTGCAGCTTTAAGTCTCCTCTTCAACTCCTTTCTGCAGATGGAAAAAAAAAAAAAAAAAGAGAAAAAAAACTTGAGACCTTTTTTCTAAAACCCTTGTTTGTTTTTAGATTGTTGAGTCTGTGTTAAAAGTTTGTTTACCTCATGAGATCCCCGTCAATGCATGAAGCAGATAACAGTCCCCTGTTCTCTTCAGCCCTCCTTAGAAGGTAAGGGATAACCTTGTCAACAGGTCCATATGGCATGTACTTGCTAACTTGAAAACCTGCATTGCTTAAACCAAATGAAAGTGCATCTGACATTCCATATAGCTGCGCAAACTCAAGCTTTTCGTTCCCCTTTCCAATCCCCAAGTCTAGTGCTTTTGTCGCTGCCAATCTCCCTATAGAATGCACATAGAACACCCTGTATCAAATCCAATGTCAATGCCGATAGTTATAATCAATAACATATGAGTCTCCTTCATCTCTTTACCTGATTCAACATTATGTGTTGCAAGAATGACGGCATCTGGGCCATTAGCGATCTTTTCGAGCATGAAGGAAGCACAATCATTGAAGCAATCATGTGTGTCTTGAATACTATTGTGAACTGGAGAATCATAGCCTAATGAAGAGGCTAACTTATTTTCACTTGACATATAAGCACCCCTTACTAACTTAAACCCCATAGGAACTCTCATTTTCTCGGCTGCTTTACATGCAAGCAACAACCTCTCTTTCGCATCTTTCAAGTAGGTTTGAATTGTGCCATACACAATGGGATTGTCGTCTTTGTTGTACTTGATCGCCGCCGAATATGTGAAGTAATCAATGGCAGGTTGAACAGCTGTGTTCTCTGCATCCACCGTCAAGGAGATATTGGCTTGGACACTTTTTTCACACAGTTTCCACAATCTCTCTAGGCCCAGTTGGAGATCAAGCTCTTCTTGTGGGGTTAATGGTTCTGGTTTTTTAAGTGTATGATACAAAGGGCTAGAATCAGAAAAAAGAGGAAAGCTGCTGTGTTTCCATGGAAGATTGAAAGAAGGATCTCTTTGTTGCCACCTTAACAAATCACTAACTCTCTGTAACAAGCTTAAGGGGCAAATTGCTGTGACCTTCACCACCACACTGCTCACCTGATCCAAGGAACAAAAAACACAAAAAAAAATTAGCCACCTTCAATTAACAACATTAGTCTAAGTATGATTGAAACTAAAAACTTAAGAACAAATATTTTTGAGTTGGCTTTGGGTTGTTCTTTCTTGCCACATCAAAGACATACAAAAAGGAAAAAGAAACAAAAGTTGATCACAGGATGATACTCTGGCCGTAAAAGGCCTCGTGGTGGGTTCAACTACTGATAGGACACCTCAACCATGAAAGGACAAACTTTGTTTCTCGAGAAGAATATTCAACGAATCTAGCTGTGCTCTAGCTGTCATTTTCTACGATGCATATATTGCCAAACTCTTACGGTGAATAGGGCACAACATGACACGGTGGAGTCCAACAGGACACGACACGACTACTTACGCTTGTTGAAGGATTCTACTTGCATTCTAAGCTGTAAAACTAACATATACAGCAGGACCCGTTTCTAATTTCAAAACTTTGAAAGAAGTTTGAACTTAAAACAGATAAAGAACGTCACAATTTTTTTTTTCTTTTTGCAAATTTTCTGTCATTTCAAAAGGATTGTCACCATATACAAAAAACGAAAGAGAGACGAGAAAGCCTCAAAAACAAAAGAAGGGTAATTTACTTGATAAACAAATTCAAATGAAAAATGGGGTTAATTAAGAAAGCCATAAAAACAAAAGAAGGGGCAATTTACTTGATAAACAAAAATGAAGATGGGGTTAATTAAGGAAAAATGAAATCTTACAGAAGCTGGAGGAAGAGACATGGCAGATTGAACGGTATCAAGAAACCCTTTCAAATTCTGATCACAAGCATCATTATGACCTGTATATTCAACAGCAAAAACCAACATCCCTCTTAAACCAGCCTCATTAGCTTTCTTAATGCACCTTCCTGCCTCAACCACGTCTTCTCCAGCACAAAAATGTTCAAAGAACGTATGCCTTACAGTCTTTAACAAAGCATCACGTACAATATTATCTGTCTCCATAAGCCTAGAATTCATAACCCACATCCCAAAATCAACCACAGGACCTATAGAAGCCAAGTAAAGATTTGCAGATGCATGCAAGAGTTTGGTAGTTGGCAAGTTTGAGAAAAGTTTCTGGTGGTCATGAAAGTCTAGGATAGATGGTTTTGCATGACCTTGGATGGTGGTAGGCGGTTTTTCAAAAGTGGGTTCAGGTTTTTCAGCCAAGCTTAGAGGAGAAACGGCAGCGGCGGTGGATATAGAGGAGGAGGAGGTTTTGAAAGACCTCGTGACGAAGAAACGGATGTTTTGGAGTTGTTTTGGTTGCAGAACTCTTGTGGCCATGAAAGGTGGAGATTAAGGTTTTTACGTTTTTACTAAGTCTCTAGGAGAAATTTTTGTTATGAGAAAGATGCGGTAATGGGTCAGGGTGGAGGGGATTATATAGGAAAATTTTGTGAACAACGGTTGACTGCTAATTTATTTATTTATTTACAACATGTGTATTGTTAGATTGATGAAATAGCTGGACAGAGTTTGCCGTGTAACGTTGAGTAAATATGAAATTTGACGTGGCATATCATCGTCTTTTATTTATATTTATAAAAAAAATTTTGAACAAAATCTTTTTATTATTTTTTATGAAACCGAATATATATATTTTTTTTCTATATTAATTCATAAAATAAATATCATATATGTTAGTAATCACTTCTTAAATATTATAAAATTTTTCATAGTTAGATAGAGTTTACTTTTCAACGTTATATAAAATTAAAAAGGTTATAAATTGACGTGTCATATCACCATCTTTTATTTATATTTTAAAAAATACGTTTAAAAAAAATAAATAAGTTTACGAAATTTTGGTTTCACATATAGAAAAACTGAATAGAAATTCAGATTACTTGGCGTGGTTGGATTTTTCTCTTTCACTGCTTAACCATTAAGGTATTTTCTTTATTTTTGTTTAATAAAAATAGGCTTATTTTCATTTTGAAAATTTCTATCACAAAGTTTGAAGGTAGGTATTGTAATATAAAATAGCTTAATCTTAGCGTTTCAATAAATGATGGTTCCGTTTCAAAATCTTTGCATTTAATTGGAATGTAATCGAAGGCAGTGGGTTGTCCGGAGTTAGTACTAAGATGTACTGTCGGTCATCTGTGAAGTTCTGACAGTCTGCTGGAATTTGAAAAGAACGGCTGAAAAAAAATGTTGCATTAAAATTAGAAATAAATATCTGTGAAATTGAAGAAGCGCGTTAGATACACGTGTACTCGGGGCAAATACGTTAAGATTTAGATGACGCTTTACACGCACATCTGACGAGGATCCGACTGGGTCATTAATCACAGAATCTGAAATCGTAACTGTTTGATGGGAACCTTCCAGACAATGCACTCCACGGCCATGTCACCATTAAACCATTTTTTTTTAGCTGATAAAAAGATTTTCTTAAGGAAACAATTTGTTTGCCGTTGGATTTGAGATTCCCGGTTGTAAAAATATATATATACAGGTTTTTTTTTAATTACAATATAATGTTTCTCAATTAATTGAAAAAATAAATATTATATTAACACTTTTCCATTTTAAGTAAAATTACCATGTATGGTTATTTGTGAGTGGCGTCATTAAAGAAAAGAAGATTTATGTTTAGTATGGTAAAAATGATTTTTCTTTTTTGGGAAACTCTCTTTTGCTTTTAGAACAACCTTAATTTTGGTATTTTGTTGATGAATTTAATAATTTTAAAATTTCATTAAAAATTAAAATTTAGATGACTTTATTTTAAAAATTTTGAAATCCTCCAAGAGTGACCATCAATATATAATCGGTAGATTTATTTTGAAGAGAAAAACAAATATAAATAAAAGAAAAAAGAAAAAAAATTTGTATCTAAATTCATCAAAACTAATAAAAATATTTTTATATAAACTCAATTTTCTTTTTTAGTTCTCTCTCCTCTTTTTATATCTCTCTTTTTAAAATAGGAAATGTTGATTATTCTTTGAATATCATAAAATTTCTCAATTTTATCATTCATAGAAGGCTAATGAATCAATCACATTTTATATGAAATATATCTACAATCACAACTAGAATAACAGTAAAGAGTCACTCCAATTAGTGAAAAATGTTTTTTTTTTTTTTTTTGTAATTGCAATATAATGCTTATTAATTGATAAAAAATATTATATTTAATTTCTTTCCATTTTTAAGTAAAACTACCTTGTAAGGTTATTTGTAAGTGGCGTAATTAAAGAAAAGAAAATTTATAATTGATACATAGAAGGAAACTTTCCGTAAAATTCTCTTTGGCTTTTAAAGAAATCTTAATTTTTGGTATTCCATTGATGAATTTAATATTTTAAACATTTATTAAAAATTTAAAATTTAGATGATTTTATTTGAAAAATTTTAAAATACACAAAAGTGGTAGCGATACTTATTCGATAGACTTACTTTAAGAAGAAAAGACACATACAAAAAAAATAAAAGAGAATCGCATCTAGACTAGAAAAATTGATAAAAACATTTTCATCTAAATTATTTAAAAAAAATAAAAAAATCTCTCTCCTCTTTGTATCTATCTTGTCCTTATAGAATAAGTATTGTTAATTACTTCTTAAATACCATAAAAATTATCGATTTTATAATTTATATAGAAAGCTAAGGAATCAATCACATTTTATATGAAAATATATTTCCAATCAAAACTAGAATAATAGAAAAGAATCACTGTCATGAGTAAAAAAAATATATAGTTTTTTTAATTACAATATAATGTTTATTAATTAATTTAAAAAAATAAAAATTATATTTATTTTTTCCATTTTAAAGTAAAATTACTTTGTATGGTTATTTGTAAGTGGTGTCACTAAAAAAAAAGAGAGAGACATAGAGACAGAGAGAAGATTTAGATTTAGTACTGTAAAAGAAAATTCATGCCACTCTCTTTCGCTTTTAAAGCAACCTTAATTTTTTGTTATTCTATTGAATTTAATATTTAAATTTTCATTAAAATTTAAATTTTAGATGATTTTATTAGAGAAATTTTAAAATAACGAAAGAGCAACCACCGATACTTACTTTGAAGAAAGAGACATATACAATATAAAAAAGGAATGAAAAAATCATATCCACACCACCCAAAATTGGTAAAAATATTTCCCCCTCAGCTCATTATTTTCCTTCTCTCTCTTATATTATTACCTATCTCGCTCATAAAATAAATACTTTTAATTATTACTAGAATACCATACAAATTTTCGATTTTACTGATCATAGAGTTAAGGAATCAATCACATTTTATATGAAAATATATTTCCAATCATAACTAGAACAATAGTATAGAATCAATCGTATTAAAGCAATATATATAATTGCAACATAATATTTATTAATTAATTTAAAAATAAATATTATATTTAATTCTTTTCTATTTTAAAGTAAAACTACCCTGTAAGGTTATTTGTAAGTCGTGTTATTAAAGAAAAGAAAATTCATAATTAGTATAATAAAAGGAATATTTTTTGTAAAACTCTCTGTCACTTTTAAAGCAACCTTAATTTTAGGTATTCTGTTGATGAATTTAATAATTTTAAAATTTTATTAAAAGTAAAATTCTAGATGATTTTATTAGAGAAATTTTAAATATTCAAGGAGTGATTATCAATACTTACTTGATAGATTACTTTGAGAACTAAAAAAAAAAAAAACAAATTGTATCTAAACGCTACAAAACTTATAAGAATTTTTTCACCTAAACTCAATTTTCATTTTTAGTTATCTCTCTCCAATTTCTCATAAGAATATTTTCACTTAAACTCAATTTTCTTTTTTAGTTATCTCTTTCCAATTTCTCTCTTTTCATTGTATCTGTCTCTCTTATAGAATAAGTAATATTAATTACTCCTTGAATACCATAAAAATTTTCAATTTAATCATTCATAGAAGGCTAAGGAATAATTATATTTTATATAAAAATATATTTTCGATCAAAACTAGAATAGTTATGAAGAATAAATCCCATAAGTGAAAAGAAATATATATATATATATATTTGTAATTACAATATAATTTTTATTAAATAATTGCCAAATTAAATATTTAATTTTTTTTCAGTTTTAAAATAAAATTTTTTTGTATGCTTTATTTGTAAGTGGTATCATTGAAAAAAAAAAGATTTAAATTTAGTAAAGTAAAAGGAAAATTTTCGTAACAATCTGCTTGCTTTTAAAGCAACCTTAAATTTTTGTTATTTTGTTGATGAATTTAATAATTTTAAACTTAAAATTTAGATGATTTTATTAGAAATTTTTTTAAATACTCGATAGACTTATTTTGAAAAAAGGGACAGATACAAAAAATGAACGAGAATCATACACTCATCAAAACTTATAAGAATATTTGCCCCTAAAATTAATTTTTCTTTTTTCTTTTTTTGTTAAATTTTCTCTCTCTTATTTTTCTCTTCTCTTTGTATTTAGATCTATCTCTCTTATAAAATAAATACTCTTAATTATTTTTTTTAATACCATAAATTTTTTATTTTTATTATACATAGAAAGTTAAAGAATCAATCACACTTTATATAAAAATATATTTCCAATCAAAACTAGAATAATATTAAAGAATCACTCCAATTAGTGAAAAAATATAGTTTGTTTTTTGTAATTGCAAAATAATGTTTATAATTAATTTAAAAAATAAATTTTATATTGAATTTTTTATATTTTAAAGTAAAACTACCTTGTATGGTTATTTTTAGGTGGTGTCATTGACGAAAAGAAGATTTATATTTAGTACAATAAAAAGAAAATTTTCGTAAAATTCTCTTTCACTTATAAAGCAAACTTAATTTTTGGTATATATTAAGTTGATAAACTAAATAATTTTAAACCTTTATTAAAAATTAAAATTTAGATGATTTTATTAGAGAAATTTTAAACTATTCAAGGAGAAATTACCAATACTTATTCCATAGAAGAGAGAGACAACCTAAAAAAAAAACAATCACATCTAGACTTCCCAAAACTAATAAGAATATTTTCACTTAGACTTAATTTTTTTAAACTCTCTCTCTCCTATTTCCCTGTCCTCTTTATATCTGCTCTCTTTTACAAAATAAATACTATTAATGACTCTCGAATAACATAAATTTCTTACTTTTTTCATTCATAGAAGGCTAAGGAATCAATCACATTTTATATGAAAATATATTTTCAATCAAATATAGAATAATAGTAAAGAATCACTCCCATTAGTGAAAAAAAATATATATTTTTTAATTATAATAGAATCAAAAATAAATATTATATTTAATTTTTTTCTATTTTAAATTGAAATTAACTTGTACGGTTATTTGTCAGTGGTGTCATTAATATATATATAAATCTAGTAACGTAAAAGGAAATTTTTTTGTAAAAATCTCTTTTGATTTTTAAAGTAACCTAAATTTTTGGTATTTTGTTGATGGATTTAATTATTCTAAATTTCATTAAAAGTTATATTGTAGATGATCTTATTTGAGAAATTTTAAAATATTTAAGGAGCAACTAACAATACTTACTTGATAGAAGAGAGAGACAAAAAAAAAAAAAAAAAAAAACTAATACCAATATTTTCACATAAACACAACTTTTTTTTCTCTCTCCTATTTATCTTTTCTTTTTGTATCTATATCTCTTTTATGGAATAAATACCGTTAATTACTTCTTGAATACCATAAAATTTCTTAATTTTATCATTCATGAAAGGGGAAGGAATCAATCGTGTTTTATATAAAAGATATATTTCCAATCAAATCTATAATAATAGTAAGGAATCTCTCCTATTAGTCAAAAAATATTGTTTCTTTTAATTACAATATAATGTTTATTGATTAATCGAAAAATAAATATTATGTTTAATTTTTTCTATTTTATAGTAAAACTACCTTGTATGGTTATTTGTCATTGGTGTCGTTAATTAAAAAAAAAAGATTTATATTTAGTATCGTAAAAAGAAATATTTCATAAAACTCTCTTTTGATTTTGAAGTAACCTTATTTATTTGTATTTTGTTGATGAAATTAATAATTTTAAATTTTCATTAAAATTTAAATTTTAGATGATCTTATCAATGAAATTTTAAAATATTTAAAGAATACCTATCAATACTTACTCGATAGATTTATATTGAGGAGAGAGATAGACTAAAAAAGAAAAGAAAAAATCACATTTAGATTTATCAAAATTGATAAGAATATTTCTTCCTAAACTCATTTTTTTTTAACTCTATCTCTCTCTCATCCATCTATAAGTAATGTTAATTACTCAACACCATTAATTTTTATTTTATTTTATCATTCATGGAAGGCTAAGGAATCAATCACATTAGATATGAAAATATAAGTGCAATCAAAACTAGAATAATAGTAAAGAATAAAAAATATATTTTTTTAATTACAATATAATGTTTATTATTTAATTGTAAAATTAAATATTATATTTATTTTTTACCATTTGAAAGTAAAATTACCTTCTATGGTTGCTTGTAAGTGGTGTAATTAAAAGAAAAGAAGATTTACATTTGGTACACTAAACAAATTTGTTTTTAACACCCTTCGCTTTTAAAGCAAACTTATTTTTTTATTCATGAATTTAATAATTTTAAACTTAAAATTTAGATGATTTTATTAAAAAAATTAAAATACTCAATGAGTGACTATTTATACTTACTTTATATACTTACTTTGAGGAGTAAGACAAACACAAAAAAAAGAGAGAAAATTACATCTAGCATCACCAAAATGGATAAGAATATTTTTATCTAAAATCATTTTTTTTAATTCTTTTTCTCACATATTTCTCTCTCTCTTTTATAAAATAATGTTAATTACTCCTATAATACAATAAAATTTCTTGCTTTATCATTTATAGAAGGCTACGGAATCAATCGCATTTTATATGAAAATATATTTCCAATCAAAACTAGACTAATTGTAAAGAATCACCCCAATAGTGAGAAAAATATAGTGTTTTTTTAATTACAATATAATGTTTATTGATTAATTGAAAGAATAAATATTATATTTAATTTTTTCAATTTTAAATTAAAGTTACCTTGGATAGTTATTTGTAAGTGGTGCCATAAAAAAAATATATATATTTTTTGTACATTAAAAGGAAATTTTTTGTAACACTTTCTTTTGCTATTAAAGCAACCTTTAATTTTTGTTATTTTTTAATGAATTTAATAATTTTAAACTTTCATTAAAACTAAAAGTTTAGATGATTTTATTAAAGAAATTTTAAAATACTTAAGAAATAACTACCAATACTTATTCGATAGTCTTACTTTAAGGAGAGAGAAAGACTAAAAAATAAGAGAAAATCATATCTAGACTTACAAAAATTGATAAGAATACTTATATCTAAATTCATTTTTTTTTATTGCTCCTATTTCTCTGTCATCTTTATATCTATCTCTCTCTTATAAAATTAATATTATTAATTATTCTTTAAATACAATAGAATTTATTGATTTTATCATAAGAAATCAATCACATTTTCTATAAAAATATATTTCCAATCAAAACTAGAATAATAGTAAAGAGTCTCTCCCAATCATTAATTTAAATGCTTATCAACAAACATTATTTGAATTCCAAGGAATATAAGAAGATACCAAATCCATCTAAATCAAATACAAAAAGTATCATGAAAAAGGTAACTTCTAGTAATTCGATCATGAATTTGAAACACTGCAATTCTAAACATGAAACTCCAAAATTCCCCCTCCCCATCTTGACAAAAACACAAGCCTGAATCAATGGACCGCAAATTCAGTCTCCAACTCAATTTTCTTAAATTCGGACTAAAAAATTCTTAGGTCTACCAAATTTTCAATACTGTCTTTGCCTGATAGAAACGTACAGGAAAAAAATATCATGTTCTAATTAAAGCCCAAAAATGAATAAGGGCCAACCACAAGTAGCAAAAGGGGTTTTGTAATGTTTTGGTTACTCCAGGTCTTAGGAACAAAGCCCAGAAGTCTCAGAACCTATAAAGCCCAAAACCCGAAAATTCCGATAACACTGCCAGAAATAAATAAAGTTACCTTTTCTTTTATGTTTTTTTTTCCTTCTGAAAAAAAAAATTAAATGGAGTTATTTTTTGTATCTGACTATTTTCTAGTAGTGTTTATTGATACTCTGGTATTTTGTGTGCTTCGAAAACTATAACAAAAGACACAAAATTTTTATTGGTTATTGTCTCATATGCTTGCTAATTGCTACGTCAACTTTTTTTTTTTTATTGGGGACAAATAAATATTTAATTCACATTAAAAAAAAAAACCAGAGAGAGAATTGTAGCAAATAAAGATAAACTCAAACTGAACACTGATTGGCAGATAAAAATCTAAACCCCCAAAAAATCGTAGTAAACTTTCAATTGAATTATTCATGTCGAAGGTTAAACAAACCGAACACTAATCATTTTGTATTTAATTCTGCCTCGAATTTTAAATATTTTGCATCTCCATAGTTGAATACTTAGGCTCATTTTGTATTTAATTTGTGTTGTCACTAAGAGAATATTGGACTCCTTCAACATTAGCTAGTAGCTACCAAGCTGGCCAAACCAAGGGCAAAGCTCAGGTGAGTAGCATGCATGTTCATGTTAATTAATACATTAAATATAAAGAATCTCCTAGATTTTCCTTTGTGGATAAATATAGTGATGTGTTTACGGAGAAGGCTTGATTCCAATGCTGCCCAATCTGCCATGAAATCAAGCCAAGAGATTCAGGATTTTCAGTTCTCGCAAAATTGCTCTATTTTTTTTTCTTTTTTCTGGTGTAATGCTTACACATTAATTTAAATTGCAAACCGTTCAGCAAGTGAAGACTAAAGCACAAAGAGCTGCTGATGCTGTTAAAGAGCAAAGTTGGAGCCAACACATGAGAGAAATTGGATTCCCACTTTTTTTTTCTTTTTTTTTTAAGGTTTTCTTTCTCATTTTTCAATTTCGCTAAAAATACTGTCTTTTCTAGTTGGTAATCATTGTGTTTTAGTAGTATTTTTAATAAATTTTGCTTCTCAATATTTAACTAGACGATTGATGTTGGTGCTGGTCCATCCAAACATGCGAAAAGGTCTATCTTTTTTATTGACCACGTTATTTTTTATATTTATTACATCTCATATTATTTTTTATTTTTTGCGGTATAATAAATTGGTTAGTAATCCAAATCCTTATGAGTTGTTCATAACCACTCATAAGCATAAAGATAGGTCATTCGTCGACAAACGAGTCCCAGATCGTAATGATAAGTTTTTTATTTTTATAAATATATATCTATCAATATAATCTAAAAAATATATTTATGATTTAATATTATAATTATTTCAATGATGCGAAGCACGAGCAATCATGCAAGAAGCGATTGTTGAGAAGTAACATAATGGTGATTCATTGTTTTCAAACACTCACACATTCAAACTATATTTGGATGCAATAGAAGGAGAGAAGAACTAGAGAGTGTACGACCTCGAATCATAGACATCCTAGTATTACTTCCATTCTAGTGCCGGCTCTTCTTCCGTCGATTCGTAGTGTCCTAGTGGTAATATACGGAAAGTTTATATCCAGGTACGAAGATAGAATCAAGGGGATGGAGATTACCATCTAGAAACAAATCGAGTCAATTTAACACTCTATAGAGTCGGATATAGACATTGCTTGAGGTTATTACGAGACAATCATAATTTGAACCCCCTATAATTGTTTTACATTATTTTTTTATAAAAAAAGAGAATAATTATAGCGGTTTAAATTATGACGAGTTCATATTTGTATTTATATATAATAAAGCAATGAAAATCCCCTTTCACTTACTCTAGTCGAGTCATAAAGGTATACAACCTCGTTTTCCTAAATCTTCATAATTATCAAATCAATTTCTTAAAATTATTTTTATTATCTATTAATTTATTGAGAGAATTTAAAGTACTCGTTAGTTTTTGGAGGTGCATGATTGTTTATAATGTTAAAGACCAATTGATTCATTTCTTTTTTTGGAGGTTCACGCAATATGCACGAGTAAATTTATATATAATATTTTTTATAATGATATCTAAAATAATTAATTAAATATTTGAGTATATTTAATACATTTACGTATATTTGTTTTAGCATGAGGTGTTGGGTCGTGAACTCGATCCTCATGAGGTTTGCTTGAGAACTCATCGGAGAAAGATTGATGATCAATATGTCTTCTTCGATCAACGATTGATCATCAATCAAGAGTTATCGGTGTTAATTCTTAGTTTATAATGTTATTTCATACATATTAATTTATAACGTTATTTCACATAACTCGTTTAATATTATGTCTTTTAAAATTATGCGAGAGACCGTAGAAAGATTAATACATGAGGAAGAGTTTGTTAGCCGATGAGACCGGGGAGACTTCATCTATTGACGTCAACATTAATGGGATTTTTAGGAAGGATGCTAGTGGAGGAGATAGTAAGAAAAAGAGGATATACGGACTCGGGTCATACGCATCTCACTATTACTCTAACATTAGTACGGAATCCGGTTCGACAACTTCGCGATTCCAAGCCGGTAATGAGGCATAACGAAAGGAAGTTCGGGATCAAACGGCTATAAATACAACGGAGATTCGGGAGTTACGGGTACTCGTCACATCACCGTTGGCTATAACAAATGAGTTGAAGGAGTACACCCAACAACAACATGCGATGATGACACGGATGCGAGCAAATGTTCCAGCGAAGCATTTTCAGCAAGGTGGCAATTCATTCGTTGTACTTGAGATTGACGACGTCTCAACTCAACCTCTAAACGATTCCACCCAACCTCCGAGTGACGATCCTACCAATTTCTCCTAGCTATCATGTTTTTTTTATAATAACAACAAACTTTGTATTGTTTTCAAGAATCTAATAATTGAATATTATTTATTACGTTTTAATAAGTTTTATAATAATAATTATGAAGTTTTAAAATATTATGTTTTGGGTATTTATTAGACTTTTAAATAGCCATTAGTTAATTTCGGATATATAAATTGAGGGTAAAAAAAATTGAAAAAAAGCATTTAGCGACGTAATTAAACCGTCGAGGGTTTCGGCACTAAATTGTGACGGTTTCGGCGAGGGTTTTCTTATCGTCGTAATATTTCCTCGGTTTCTTGTCATTTTTAGCGACGGTTTGAAAATTATCACAAAATTTTAGCAATTGGCATTTTACGGACAGTTTTCGAACCGTCGCTAAATTATATTAGCGACAATTTTTTTGGAATTAGCATTGGTCTAATTCCTTAATTTTTTGTTGTGTAAGAGTTTCGTCAATTTAATATGCATTCCAATTAAAGTGCTGGCATGAATTTCATACTAGGAACATCACGAGACAAACAAAATCAATTAAAATTTATTGTAAAATCTCATTAAATTGCAATTGGACGGAGTCTCGTTAATTTAATACTGAATACAATTAAAGTCCTAATATGAATATCATAAGAGGAATATTATAACAAGTCAATGCGTGATAAATACAAAAATAAAAAATAAAAATGCATATAATAGGCAAAGATTCTATGACTGAAAATAGAAATATTAATATTACATGGTAATTATAAAATTATTATAGAATCTTATTGAGCCATTGTCGGACTTAAACAAACTTCTCAAATGACATCACATAGTTAAACGATAAAACAGCACGATATGCAAATAATTACGAAATAAGATTAAAATAGCAAATGCTCCTTTTTTTTGTTTTTTTCTAACAAGAAAAAAATTATTTTATGTGTGCCAAAACTCGACACATGTGAATTATATATGCATGTAATAAATGATAGACCACATTATTCATTTACGCTAAAAAAAAAAAAAAGAAAGGAAATTATCTGTAACAAAATATAAAATTACTTGCATTAAAAAAATGCAATCATTAAAAGAAAATCTCTCCGAAGAGCCAAGGACTAAATTGATATATCCAAAGAGCCAAAGACTAAATCGATTCTAAAAGTCAAAATAAATATTATGTTTTCTCAAGTATCAGTCCATATCATCTAGAAATAAAGACACAATTGAGAACTAGGAAAAACCATGCTATCAAAATGAAATAACGCATCAAATACAGGAATAATGTAAACTAAAGAACCAATATAAAAGACACATTTGATTTTTTTTTTTTTTTGAATTTGACCCTTATTACGTTGAAATAAAGGGTACAATTGAACTAAATTAAAACAAACAAACAAACTTTAAAATATAAACAGAAAGTTCAGAATCTATTTTCTTCAATTTTTTTGGCCATGGCCATGACTATTCATGGCTGAACCAGAAGGGAAAGGGGGAAGACTTAGCCAAATTATGGTACTTCTAAACTAATGGCAAGTTAAGCTTCTTCTATGCCAACCAAAAACTTGAAATTCTACACCTAAAGCATGTTTAAACCTTGATAATAAAAAGGTGCTGAAACTTGACAAAAACATTGAAAAAAGAAGAAGACAAAACTAACTAAAGATTTAGAACTTGTCTTTTTTGCTAAACCTTGACCCTTGGATGCTAGGTATCAATCCGGTCTTTTAAAATCCCTTTGCAAGCTGTTTTAATTTTTTCTTTGGTTCATTAGCAGTTCTTGGCATGTGTTGGGACTGTTTTGACAAGTCTTTTTCGTTGACTTTTCTATATTTTTAAGGACTGTAGGTGCAGGACAAGGGAGAAGGCGTGTTGCTGGTCTGTTGCGCGTGAGAGAGAGAAGTAGTTGTCAGTTTCTTTTCCAAAAGAAGGCAAGAAAACAACACTCCCGACATAAAAGAACGAAACAAAATGAGGCGGGAAGGAGATGATAAATCGTAACACGCCCAAGTGAGAAACGGCGTCGTTTCAACCTTCAATTATATATTTTTATTTTTTGTTTTTAAAACGACGTCGTTCTACTGATTCTTATATTTTTTTAATCCTTCTATTCTTTTTTTTTTTTTTTGTTTTTTCAATCCTTAGTTCTTTTCTTTTTTCTCAATTGCGTTAATATCTTTATTGGCGATTCTTTGGGTCCTTCTTTTTATTACTTTAATTGTACTTCTGTGAATTTTTTTTAAGTTCTTCTATTTCACTGTTGTTCTTCACTTTGGCCTTCTTTGTTATTCTCTTTCTATTTTGCCTATGTGTTTTTTGATTCTCTTCTTTCTTTGATTTTTTAAGTCCTCGGTTTTTTCTTTTATTTTTGCCTTCTGATTTCTTTCTATGGTCTTTCTTCTAGCTTCTCTCTCTCTCTCTCTCTCTCCCGTCTTTTTTTTTTTGTTATATTTTTATTATCTTTTCTTTCATGCAACTCTCTTCTAACTTTTCAACTTTTTTTTCTTTGGTTTTTTTTTTTTTTTTGAGTTTTTTTGTTTTTGAGTTTTTTTGTCTTTTTCTTCTTTCTTTTTATTTTTTTTTCAATCGCTCTTTTGAAAATCAAAAATAAAAATACCAATATGTTATAACATTATTAAAAATTATAAAAATACTTACAATTTTTGAAAAAAATCATAGAAACTATGCAACATGTCATTTTTGAATTTTGTTTAATAAAAAAATTTGAGGATCAAAATAGATTATGACACACTTCAAGGATTATGCATCCCTCTAAGTATAATAAGGACACAAAAACAACTATAAAGAAATACTACAAAACAATGGGAAAAAAAATTAAAGAAAGATCTTGATGGTAGGAAAACTGCTAAAGAGTAGCTTTCCATAATTTTATTTATACAAACAAGTTAGACAAGTATATTCATATTCAAAATGATATATTTTGAGAAATTTTTGTGAAAAATAAAAATCACTAAAAACTTGGAAAAAAAGGGAGAGAGATGCATTTGGGGTAAAAAGTAAAAACTTGTTCACAAACTTAAAAGCTAGAAAAGTGAATTTTGTTATTCATTGCTTGTTAAAAAAGCTCCTCTTCTCCATATAGTTTGAGTTTTTTGTAATATGTTTTAGGAGCTACTAGTTGGATGCCCTCGCTACGTTGCGGTCGGACAACCGTTATATAGGTAACGTCAACAATTTGTATGGTGTAATATGGATAGAAATCTTATTTTTTGTGATTGATATAAATCATATCTATTCATTGAGCTAAATCATTTTATTTATATGTATTTGTTAACAAATTAATCTATAATATTAACATAAAAAGTTGTATTTGAATTAAGATGTTCTTTCAAAATATTTTTTTAATTATTTTATTTGAAAATTTTGATTTTAGAACATGAAAAATAATAAATAACAAATAATTGATATTATATGTATAGATACATAGTTAATTTCTAACAAAATTAATGAACCAAATATACACACACACACATTACGATCATGCTTAACGTATTCGAATATATAACATAAATATAAAAAAAATATAAAAAAAACCAGCTTAAATTGTCCGAAATATACTCGAAGTTAATAGATCAAAATAAAAGCTACTACAAAATTTGTTCCAATAAATTTTGATCATATATATATAAATAAATAAAATTCATGAATTATATATTTTTAATTGATTATTTAAATATTTAAAAAAAATTGAGTCAAATTATCTAAAACTCACTTTTAGCTTTATATGTATTGAATTATGCTAATCTCATTTAAAAATCAAATATTTTCATCATTGTCAAATTGCCTAGGAAACACAAAAAATAACATTCAATCTTCTATAATTTTTACCTCAAAATCCATAATTCAAAAAAATTAATTAAATTATTAAAAAAAGCAAAAAAGAAAAAAAGAAAAAGAAGACATGGTCGCCTTCTCTTTTAGTTTATTGTATAATTTGTGATTATATCATAATTGCTACTTTCACGAAATATATATGCCAACATAACCTTGAAATAACACATCAAGTTTTTATTGTTCATTTATTAGAATTTTAAGAGTAATCATACATAGCAAGTATACTAGTATGATATTTGCTAAAAAGAAAAAATCACCTACAAAGAAGGATGAAAGAGATCCTTAAATTGGGAAATAAATTATAAATTAGTTCATCTCATTTTGAGAAATGAATTAATTAGTCCTTTTAGTTTAAAACACTAATTACTTAATCCTTTTAACTATTGTTGATCGCAAGTAATTTTTTTTATAAAATGTCTTTTATTCTCATCAATATTTTCATATTTTCACTTATTTTTTTTATTCCTTTTCTATTTCTTAAAAAAAAATCTAAATAAATTGACAAATAACAAAAAGGATAAAAAAATTAATTTTTGAACCGGAAGGATTAATTAATTCGTTCTCAAAGCGAGAGGGACTAATTTATAATTTATTCTTGAATACCAACATGCTCCTTACGAAAATAAGGGCAAAAAAGCAATAAAAGATAGAACATTAAATGCTTCATCCGAAAAGAAAGTCAATGACAAAAAAGAT
Source organism: Dovyalis caffra (assembly GCA_963924115.1). Classification (NCBI taxonomy): domain Eukaryota; kingdom Viridiplantae; phylum Streptophyta; class Magnoliopsida; order Malpighiales; family Salicaceae; genus Dovyalis; species Dovyalis caffra. Next base: position 780,420 of record CAWUPB010000957.1, on the reverse strand, counting down.
AAAAAAAAAATTAAAAAAAGAATTAGTCAAGGACAAGTATGAGTTATCACAAATCCATTAAGTGGCGATGATCAAAATTAAGAATGAAACAAAATGGTTTTTAGGTTCTTTTGTAGTGGCAAAAGAGAAATTAAGGAAAATTCAAGAGATAGAAACCAAGCAACAACCCCACATCGAGAGAAAAGAAAAAATTAAAAAGCATCAAGTCTGGCAGATCGGATCGTCGCGAAAAAGACATACATTTGGTAGACGGTTGAGATCGAAGAAAATGGCTTAAACGAAGTGCACTCGAGTTACAATGAATAGTCATTATGTGAGTGATGCAACGAGTAAATGAATAGTATTAGAACAATAACCAGCTTCTTTTAGTTTTTTTTTCTTAATTACATATCTTTTTACTTTTTATTTTCTTTGGTTTTTAAAAATTGTCACTAAAAGAAATTGAATGGTGTTGCGTTTCTTTTAAACATAAATGAGATTATTTCTTACTTTTTTTTCTTTTTAAGAATGGGATTATTTTTTACTTGTTAGTTATTGTTTAATTGTACTAAAGAAAACTTCTTGTTTAATGATACTTTACAATACCGAAAAAAATGAATTAGCGATGAAATTTAGCGACAAATTGGTTTCCGTCGCTAATTAGCGAAGATTAGCAACGGATTACAAAATAGTAATTTTTACGATGATTTAGTGACGGATTAACGAGGGATACTTAGCAACAAAAAATAACCCGTCATTAAATAAAGCGGGAAAAAAAGTGCCAAATTCAGCGACGGATTAGTGACAAAAATTCGATCGTAAAATATAAAATTAGCGACAAAATTTATTCTGTCGCTAAATAGAGACAGACTCGATCCGTCGCTAGCTCTGCGGGGAAATTTCCCCCGAAAATTAACAACGAAAAGCCATTTCGTCGCTAATCAACGACGGATGGCTAGTCCATCGCTAATCGGCCACGGACTTGATGGGGGAAATTTCCCTCCTCAATAGCGACAAATCGATCGATTCGTTGTTAATTAGCGATGGACGAGCTGTCCGTCGCTAATTAGGGGGAAATTTCCCCCTCAAACAAAGGCGGACTCAGCCGATCCGTTGTCAATTAGCAACGAAATCGGGTCCATCGCTATTTTGCTTATATATATGAGCCTTTCCTCCTTCTTACTTCTTCATTTGTTTCCCTCACCTCCACTACACCTCACTTTTCGGTGTCGATCAAAAAAATGGCCACCCATGTTGCCCCACACCACTAAATTTTTTTCCAAAGCATTCAACAAAGTAAGGGATATCTTTCTTCCTCAAAATCGGATCGGATCCGTGCTCTATACACTTGATCCGTCGGGTAAAATTTTCTCTCTCTAACTTGTACTTTTTTTAAAGTTAGATAAATGTTATATATTTTTAGTGAAATTTTTTTATTTATTAGTTTATTAATTATTTGAATGTTGTTAATTACCTTGTTATGTTAATTTGTATGCAATAGTTTAAATTTGTTAGTTGTAGAGCTAGCACATCTTTCTTCCTCCAACGATAGGATTTTTTCGTGGATCACACAACTGCCGTAGTCATGGAGCTAGCACATTTGCATCGACAGGTGTTCCTATTTCTGCACCGGAGGTTCCACCGTCGACCTCCAAGAGTGGCCCCTCCACACACGTGTTTGACACTCCGGAGAGTTCTCACGACTCATTTTGTCTACAACGTATTGTTTCGTCGATTACGGATTGTATGTATTTTCTTTTTAATATGTAATTTCATTAATAATTACGTTTAAAATATTTGTTTCATCATTTTGTTATTTGCTTGATAGATTGACTCCGGATAGTAGAGATTATTCTATGAAGATGTTTGAAATTTTTTAGGAACGGGTGGACAAGAAAGGATCATCATGGAAGGATGTCCCCAACGTCATTAAAGACTTCTACTTTAGTGAATTCAAGGTAACGTATTTATAATTTTCTTTATAATTACACAAAAAATTATCTCATCAAATAAGTTATATAAATTTTTTTGCTTGTGCAGAAACATTTTGAATGAGATGTCGACATCGATCCATTTGTTAAAGGGGCATGAGAGCGTCTCGCTAGGAAACACTATGATAACTTTGTATACAAGATCAATTTGATGCATAAGCGACCTCAATTTATGAGTCGGGGGCATGGGATGCGTGGCAAGTTGATTTCAAGAAACCCGATCATATGGCTCGTTCGGAGCAAGCATCGTGTAATCGATTGTCAAAGACTCGGTGGTCCTAGTTGGGGTCCTTCTAGACATACGAGGGGCTCAATATCTTCACGAGAGCATGCACGTCGCTTGGTAAATTATACTCTATTATTATTTACTTATTTCATAAAATTTCAATTTGGGACTTGTCATATTATTTGTAATGTTTTTTTTAGGCAATAGAATTAGGATGCCCACCTACGAGTTTTGAGTTGTTCCGGAGGACTCATAAGAAACGTGATGGTTCATTCGTCGATATGCACTCCCAACATGCACATGTTAGTATTTTTCAATTTCAAATATTGAATATGAAAATTTATTTTAATACCGTAACGATGATATTATTATTTTGTTAATATAGGATCGTGTGGAGCGACTAATCAATGAGGAAGTTGAGGCTCGGAGGAGGCGGGAATCTTAGAGCTAGAAGTAGAATAGAATGCCATATACTTACAGTCTGTTGAGGAAAAGAAAAAAAGATTTTATGGGATCGGCACACAATCGGTGCATTATGCATCTCGATCGGGTGGCGGCAGCTCCTCCTCTACGACGTCACAATACATGATCGATCCGACTAGCGAACAACTTCGGATGGACTACGAGGCCACTAAGGAAGAGGTGATCGAGCCGAAGGAGACTATTTGTAACATGAAGTCTCAATACGATTCATGGCATCCTTACTAATGCAGCTAACATGGACATCCGGGTTGTCTATAGATCCGTCGACCATTCGAGCAATCTGTTGGTCCTTCCACTCGGCCTTCGGTCGATCCTCCAGGAGAGCACTCAACATAGCATGAGGATGAGGATATGGGATTAGACGAGTGGGATGAGTGATGTAATATTCAATCACTTTGTTTGTTTTGTTGTTTTTTTATGAAACGTATTCTAGAATGATTTTGTTAATGTTATTTTATTTTTCATATATACATGATTACATATGATTGTTTATTATTAATTTTAATTATTAAATGCTATATTAATAATATAATATAATTTTTGAAAATGTCAACAAAAGCGAAGCAATTGCGGAAAAATTCATTTTCGGAAATAGCGACGGATTAATGACAAAAATTAGCAACAGATTAGCGACGGATTAAGTACGAAAAAGGAGAGCCATCCCAAGTTAAGTTTAGCGACGGATTTTTGGGTTTAGCCACGCATTTTTCGTCACTAAATATAGCAACGGACTTAATATTCCGTTGCTAAAATTTAGCGACTGACGAATTAGCGACGAAATTTTATCCGTCGCTATTTGCAATTAGCGACGAATTTTCCGTCGCTAAAATTAATTTTTTTTGTAGTGTTAATTGTTTTGTGTCTTATATATATATATATATATATATATATATATATATATATATATATGTATGTTTTGTATGTATATCAATGTACAAGATAACATTTGTTTTATTTATATCTAATCCTATTCTTCTTTCATGGGAAGGAAAAAAAAAACACAAACAAAGAACTTCTTGATTTTGGTCTCATATGCTTTGTAAGGAGAAATTTTATAATACTAAAAAATTAACTAATACTATTTATTTTATAAGAGAGAGATATACAAAAAAAAAAAAAAAAAAGTGAGAAAAACAGGAAAGAGAGAATTAAAAAAAAATAATGTAGATTGAAATATTTTTATAATTTTTTTATGGATTTGGATTTTTTTTTTTTTGGTCTTTCTATTTAAAAAATGAGTCCATAAAGTAAGTATTGATAATTACTTCTTTTAAATATTTTAAAATTTCTCTTTGATAATTGTTATATGGCTTTTTTTTACTGTGAACAAATAAAATATTTGGTTGTAGATTAAAAAGGAAAAACAGAAAAACACATAATGGTAGCGAATTAATAGCAAAACAAACTCAACCTTAACACTGACTGGACAAGAGTCTAAACCCGTAACAAATGCTAACAACTTTGAATTGAATCATCAGCTGTAAGCTTGTCCTGGTTCCAAGGTTAAACTACCTCAAGCTTCACTTAGAGAGTGACACATTCGAAAAAAAGCATTCATCTAGGTGTTAGATGTCAAGAGATGGAGGGGGCACAGAGTACTATAAATTCTCTCTCAAATTTTCAAGATTTTCATCTCCAATTTAAGTTGAATACTTAAGCCTCAATCGTTTTTGCATTTGTGTTCCCAAAAAGAAACCTAAAGAATGGATTCTCTCAACAGTGACTTCCAAGCTGGCCAAACCAAGGGCCAAGCTCAGGTTAGTGTTGATATTAGTACTCCATGTGTATATAATAGACAATGTCTTGATGCCATTTTACTTGCATTATACAAGATGCAAGGCATCTATGCCTAGTTCTTCATCCTTATGAATTATGGTAAATATAGTAGATTTCCTAGATGTTCCTTGGTGAATGATGATGATGTTTCTATCATATTTTCCTTTCAGGAAAAGACGAACCAGTTTATGGACAAAGCTTCCAGTGCTGCTCAGTCTGCCAAGGAATCGTGCCAAGAGGTTCAGGACTTTTTCTCCACTATGCTCATTAACAGTTGTAAAATATTAAGTTTAAATCATCTCAATCTTTCAGGGAATTATAGTCTCAGAGATTATCCTTTAATCAGTGCCTGGTATCAGCTAGCAAAGATCAACTTGGAAATCGAATTGCCTGAATAGTTTACTTTTATAGATCCCATATCACTATTTCTTGTTTTTATTTGTTGATGTTTACCCATTACTTTGAATTGCAGACTGGTCAGCAAATAATGGCTAAAGCACAAGGAGCTGCTGATACTATTAAGAGCAAAGTTGGAACAAACAAATGAGAGATATTTGGATCCCCACTTTGTTCTTTAGGTTTTTCTTTTCGTTTCGTTTCTTTTCTTTTGCAATTTTGCTACATTTTGTCCTTTCAAGTTGCTAGTCTTGCTCTCTCAAGCGCTGGTAGCACTCAACTCAAAGGAAAGATCTGTCTTTCCCTAGATTTGAAGATGCATTAAGTAAATAAGATGCCTGTTTCTTTTTGCTTCAGAATGGATTATTTCCACTTGTCTAATGATAATACTTAACTTAAATTGAGGAAATTTTACCAATTATGCAATGTGAGGACATGCAAACTTACACAGCAAATTATGAGAGATGTTTATAATTTTCAACAGATCCACCTGAACAATGCAGTAGCTATAATTTCTGATCCATAATCAGTGTAATAAAGAGTAATGAATTGGTTATGACACAGACACAACATCACAGCCAATTTGGATCTCATGGGGTATAATTATCTTCAACAGAAATACTTCAAAAATGGAAACTAATTGATACTTCAGTTTCCTCTCAAGGCTCTAGGAGCCTATGATCACTGGCATTGCCCTAGTAGCTTGGCAGCATCCTCCTAAGGCATCAGAAACCCAGAAAACAAACTACCATGACAACTGACTGGGACTTAAAAATCCAATTTGTGCAATATCGTCTCAGCCTATGCTTGGATAAAAGCTTAAAAGGTTAAGATTGTTTGCCCTAAGTTTGAGGCTGTTCTTGCTTGTCCAATCTTCTCATTGCCTGAGCTTTCTTGTTGGTCTTCTTTAAGTCCATCACACGGCATCTACTATCCTCCAGGTCCAATCTTCCCATTGCCTAAGCTTTCTTGTTGGTCTTCATTAAGTCCATCACACTGCCTCTACTGTCCTCCATCACCAGGGTAAACTGGACATCCTGGGAGGTTGCATTTATCAAACACCAATCTCTATGTCATTTTATCTAGCGCTGCCAAACTCCAGGCATAATCTTATGCATCTATCAATGAACATGAACGGTGATCTTAAATAGACCGGTAGCACACAACTGACAATAATCCAGTGATTAAAATCCTCATTCTGTGTATATTCGGAATGTCTGATAAGAAATTTAGAATAGGTTTATTGGTCTCAAATGGTATTTGAACGATGAGCATTCATTTCCCTTAACTGTAAACAGAAATTGCTTTGATGTCAATATAAGAAAAGGCTATCTGCAAACCATCTAGACGCCAAAAAAAAAAAAAGTGCATGATATCGCATAAAATCTTCAAACATATGAATTGATCTTCAATAGATTGTTTCGACATTGAAATTGGCATCAGATTGTAATGTTCAAGGACAGTGGCGTTTCCAGTAAAGATCAACTAAATCGATGTTGTTGTTGTACTAGGGAAAAAAACCAAAAGCACAGACAGCCTAAACAGGATTTTGTTGGCTATATTGTAGTATACCATATACATCAACAATGCCAGAAGGGAATGATGGATCAACTGCAGCTCTTACAGCAACCTTTGCCACTGAAGTGACATTTACAGGAGGTATAAAAAGAGGACCAACAAGTGGCAGTCGGGTCAGCACCTTAGCATGTCGGAGAACCTGCAATCCATGTACTAATTGTAAATATGAAGTATAGATATAATTATCATCATCTTGAGGTTCAAAGAGTATTAAACCAAGTAACTGCATGATGGAGTGGATTTAAATGCAATTAAAATGCATATGTAGAAGGTATAAATCAGACATGATGAGTAGAGGTATTTTATATCAAACATCTAGCTAAACATGGATCCTGGCATCCCAAAAGAAGCAAACAAAGAAGCAATTATCAACCAAAGAGAATTTGCTAATTGGCGAATACTTATGCAACGCTAGATCAAGGAGATCACTATACAGCTCCAATTTCGATCGTGCTCCACAGACAAGCTCACCTCCTATTCAATTTTTTTTCTTCCCTTTTTTCTTAAACCCCTTCTCATGAAAAATCAAATAAACCAGACCAACTACGTATTACTTGAATATCAGTCCTTTTTGGAAGAATGTGAATATATAATACATGGAATCAGAAGAATGCATAAAGGGTTGATAAATTTTGTGCATTACCATCTCCAGTGGAGCCCCGATAACACTCAAAGGTAGATGAATACTCCCAACCCTACGAGTACCATGTATGAAACCCGGCCTAAGTATTACACCTGTTATGAAAAAAAAAAAGAAAGGAAAGATTGGTTATAACGATTACATTGCTCTTTATAAATTCACCCTAAAAACTGCCAGAACAGGAGGAAAATAAAAGAATATCCTCAAATGCTCATTTATAGAATTGCCAGTGTATGGAGTCAGCAAGAAATATTATAATTATTCAACTGTTTAGCTCATGGGAAATTTGAATAAGTGAGAAAGAAGATCAGTTATGACATACCTAACATAATTTAGGCAAACTGGATTGCAGATCAGGACAAGTTTTTTTGATACAATTTTAATGTCAATGAAATGACTTAAAAGCTGAGCATGACTTTGTCAAGAATAATAAATTTCAATTGAAACTTCAATTTAGCACTAGTAATTAAGGACTGTATCAATAAAACCGAAACTGTGTTGGACTACTACCCTACCATACAATATGAGAATTATCCAAATGCCAAAATTCAAGAGCAAGAGATTGGGAAACTTGACCTCCATGTGGGAATTTATCCAGTAGTTCAGTTTCTGTTGATCTCTGCACAAGGAGAAAGATTAGAAGCTATGATCTGAAAAAAAAATAAAAAATAAAAAAATAAAAAAATAAAAAATAAAAATAAAAATTATGCCATAAAGATTCAAATCTTTGAGCATTACAAGTAATGTGTAGCATTGAAAAAGATTTCCATTTGGATTGATCCTATAAGGAACTGAACAAGTATAGGAACTAAGAGTGCTTAATCATCATATCATTTGCTTGGCCTAATAACAAGAAACTTAATTATAGACAAATAATAAATCATTGAATAGCCATTTAATTTTGTACCTTTCCTTCAAAATATCCTTTCAGTAAATATTTCATCAGACCAAAGTCAGCAGCAGAGACATATACAAATCTTTTGACACCTGAAGACATCCATGCACAGTAAGGAGTATGGCAATATTTATCAATTCTCAAAATGTAAAACTGGAAAAACAAGCAAAAGGTGAATAACACATTTTGGCAGCCACCAACTAAGCCTAAAAACAGGTTTTCCACATTAACACAATTTGTAGTCGCTGTGATTTATGACTACTAAATCCTATTTCAATCAAACCTTCTTTCAGTACGAGAAAAAATGGAGGTTTCCACCTTAGATCTACATCCATCAGAACAAATCTCTGAACAAAATACCAAAGTATAGAAAATAAATGAAAAAGTAATAGAACCGTGGTATGAAAGGTTATATCTATGAGAATAAAGATATCATTAACTTTTTCCAATTGTATTTTCACTAGAGAACCAAAATAACAGATTTTAGCAATAGTATGTAAGCTTTACTAAGGACTTCCCCCAACTGTTTCCACTGTGTCATAGCAGAATACCCATTACTTTTGTTTCAAATGTGGAGTTCGGGAGTTCCTGAGATGACATCTACTCAACTTTATCAAGGACCTCAGTGATAAATCTTCAAAGCAAATATAAACAATTACAGTCTATCTATTTTGGAACAGATTCAGGGAAGAGAAAATGAACGAACCCTGAAATCTTGTTCGAAAATCTTTACGTAAAGGGAAAAGTCCACTGCAGGGTTTCCCTGATCCCGAACACTCTTCACATAGTGAAAATTTCAACACTCCAAGTTGGAGTGATAGTGGATGAAATTTATAAACATATTGCTTCTCTTTTTATTGTCAAACTTCTGCATGAAATTTCCAGATTGAGAAGTTAGGCAGGGGAGCATATTGGATTTTTAACTGAACCCCTCTACTCTCTGACCAAAAAGGGGACATCACTCTCCTTTCTCCTCTCATACATCCAGACAAAAGGAGGACAAGTGCCCTGCCCTCAATTCCTCTTCCCTTTCCCATTCCGTTCTCACTCCCGGCACCCCAAACCCAAACATGATGCAAAAGTTTTTCTGTTCTTTATTCATTTCATAGATCTTTTGGCCCTGTACTTTCAATTCATCTTTTTCCAACTGCTTTGGTCTTTTCCAATCTTAAAATGATGGATTTTGGCTACATATTAGGTATATCAAACTAATATGTACAGATCTAAAATAAGCAATAGACTAACAAGTTATCTTCATGATGTACAAGATGCATTCATATCTAAATATTCAATTGCCCTAGCTAAACAGCCTACTGTTCCATACAATCATCAGGATATGATAAGCATACTGCAGTAAAATTCTATTTCATGAAATTTTGCTTTATTAAATACAGCATGTGAGGCTACTAGCAGAACTATTGCTAAATTATGGAGGTCCCTATCAACCTATGCAGTGAATCATAGCTGATGAAAGATGATGATTTCTGATTCTAAAGATAATAATAATAAAAAATCCCTCTTCTTCCTAGTTGGTCCTCTAGCCAGAGCTGCTTTCTTGTCCTCGCTTTTTTTTTTTTTTTTTTAATGCCATAAATTCTAACTAATCTTTATGCCAGAAATTTTCTGAAAAATTAAATTAACAATAGCAATGTCTTGAATAGTTACAACATGATTAAAGAGTTAAAAGAGGAAAATTTTCAAAGAAAAATGCTATACCTTGTTCTGCAGCAACTCTAATAGCATTTATATTTGCAGATCCATTGATATTATACATGTAAGAGTTTGAGCCGAAACCTCCAACACATGAGATCTACAAAAGTTTACCTAAAATCAAAACAACAACCAACATCTATCCAAAAAGTTATTTGAAAGTAAACTTTCATTGCAATACAAAGTTTTGTAACTCAACAAACTCAGAGAGGGAGGTAGCATCTCTTAGTGGGATATGTGTGTGTTGTCACAACCTTGTCACAATATGCCCACAAAAATTTGTACCATCAAATAAAAAAAAAACCAGATGTTGTGTCATTATAGATGAAATCAGTGTGAGTATTGCAGTAGAACAAGAATCAGCAAAGTATTGAAGCACTGATCCAAGCCATCCAGAAGTATTCTTAGAATTCGAACTTAAAATTGATGAAGTACTGGAGCATTTACTTTTGTCAGGTTAAAATCAGAGGAGATGTTTTCTTATGAAAATTAATTGAGAAGACAATGCTTTAGTTTAGAAACAGTCAGGATAATTACTAGGTCACCGCACTAAGTAAACCAACTGCTAAAGTAATCTTAGCAGAAATTAGAATGACAAACACAAGTTAGTCACTAAAATTCTAAACTCTAAAAGTCCCTATCACGCATCCACATGATAATCCAATTCTTATCATTGCATGGAACATAAAACTTAATGAATGTGCTTATATATTACAGAATTCTAACTATCAATTTGCCAATAACCAAAGTAAGTGCATTCTGTCATTTTTTATAACAAATATAGGCTATATAATTTAATAAGACCAGGTTATACTTCTTTGAAAGATACAAAAGAACCATCACATCCAAAAATGGTGATTGACAAGGCAATATTAGTGATTGCAAATATAAAAGTATATGATTATCGATACTTGAACTCAACTTCTCTCTTGTTTTTCATTTTCAGATAATACTATCTAATACTAAAGAGAATTGATTAAAAGATCTCATACCACAGAAGTCACTCCATTCATTGGATCCCCTAATGATTCAGGAGAAAGCAGATTTCCTGTAGGTGGTGAACGAAAAGGTGTATTACTCGTCAAATTCTAATAAGAGGGCAGAAACAACAAAAATACAACTCATGGTAACCTTGATGCCAGACTATGTTGTTAGCCCAAGAATCATGTAGAGAAGACCTTCCTGACCTGATATTCGCAAAATCTGAATTAGCAATGGCAGTATTCTAAAACCTTCAGTTCTCTGTTGATCACTATTAAGGAAGTAATACCTGCTCAAGCTGGATACATTCAGACCATGGGCTAGAGCTTCTCTGCATATATGTGACCCAACAAATCCATTTCCACCTAAAATAAGTAGCTAAACCAACCGCTATTTAGTGAGCAAGAAAATAATACCACTACATCTAAATAGAGAATAATTATCTGCGAGGTGTCTCTTTATAACAAGGAAATAAACCTTTTCTGTTGAACGTGTAAATTCCACTCTCTCTGCTTCTTCAGGTTTTGATGATCCATCAACCTTCTCAGCACTTGTAGACAAGAATCTTTCATTTCTAGCCACAAACAGTGAACTGTATCGGCAATAACAGAAATGATTTTGCATTAAGATATAATGGATCCATAAACCGGAGAAGGTCTTCACAAGGGAAGCTTTAAATTCTTTAATGTTATAATGTTATTGCATGATTTCGGTCTATTGATGAAATGATTTAATTTTCTGGTTCAGACAAGAAAAATAAAATTGCAAGAAAATCAGCGAAATAAGTGCAAGACAATTGAATAGATCATTTTAGTACGCAATTTTGCAAATATCCCTTTACAATTCTTGTATAATTCGGTTCAGCCACATTATGTTACTCTTATCAACTCAAGATATATCGAACACTGACCATTCGATAAACCATCTCCTTGAACTTTGCCAGCACATTAACAATTGCAAATAAGCCCCAAAAGCACACCCCCACCACCCTCTCCCATCATCCTACATATCATTTACTAATATCCTCTTCAATCTCTCATTAGCATCAATAGCAGATTCAAGAATAGTTATAAGTACCACATTTTAGCACCCCATCTCCACTTTCCCCATAATACTTCTTTGATCTATTTAATCATTAAAAAGCTAGTTAATAATCAAGCCATGTAACCAATGGTCATCAAATTTGGTTATATTTTTGTTGACCAACACAAATTCTTGAAAGTAACACTTTTAATCCTTCATTTAATCATCACAATAAAATAAATAAATAAATCTCCTACCTAGTTAACTTCCTATAACTTTTGCGGGCCAATTTATAGATATATCGTTCAATAAACAAAATTGATGAAAACCCAGACGAGAACAGAGCCATATAACTTCAAGGAATGACAAAATTACTAACAAGTTATTTAATTGCTAGCACTTACTGGAGTTTGAGAAGGGGGACTGTGAGTGCACCAAGCGCGAGCTGATAGTCTTCATCATCATGTTGTCATTTGTTTATGCTTTCACTTTCTTACTTTGTTTTTTGTCTTTTGCGTAAAAAACAGGAGGAGAATCAGATTGCTTGAGTCTTTGGACAGAAATCCACGTACAGGATAGAATCTAGTTCGAGAACATTGGGTTTGCTTCCACCTTTGATAGGTACTGAAGTTCTGTAACTACCAAAGTGGCGCGACATTGAAATGGAACATGTCTTAATTACCGGTAATTTTTTTGGCTTTTTTAGCCCTCGAGTACTTTTTCTAAATTAGATTGAGCAAAAATTAAATATACCACCAAACTATTAGAGAATTATCAATTTTACATTCATACTATTTTTTTCATATCAATTTTATTAAAAAGCTATTTTAATTTCTTAATTAAGGACTTCTATTATAATCATTTAACAAAAATCGTTAAGTTTTTATAAAATAGCATCGTTTTGTATATGAAAAAGTACAATTTAGATGGAAATATGGATAAAAAATCTTAAAATTTATATAAAAGTATTTAAGTGGATAGTTTAAAAAATTTAAAGGTCAAATTGATATAAAAAAATTATATGGTTGTAGCAATGATATTACCTATACAGATTGGATGGTATTTTTTACGTTTGTCAATTAAATTTTAGAAGAAATGGCCCAACTTGCCATTAAATAATGTTTTAGAGTCTAATCTATTCTTATATTCTAAAATCAGTAATTTATATCTTTGTATATTAAGTGAGTTCCAATAAATGATTCTAATGATGTACTTTTTTCAAGTGTGATTTGTATATGGCTAATTTTATATAGAAATACCCCTCCGATGAATGAGCATGTAACATGAACGTCCAAGTATTTAGGGTTTTAGTGTATTTTTTGATGAAAGGTAGCGAGTTTTAGTGTTTAAGATTGTGGATAGCTAGAAAATAAGGAAAGTGGCAGGTTTGATAGTGGCTAGAATATTAGGGCTTGATTTTGTCTAAAAGAAGATAAAGGAAAGGTGTAAAAGGTAGGTTCTAAGAACTAGGTGTATAGATCGACAAGTTAGGGCTTGATCTAGATAAAATGTGGAGGTTTTGGTCCGAAAGTTTTGTGGGTGGCTAGAAAAGTGACAGGATTGATTTGTTTTAAGGTGATTTTGGCTGGATGTTTAGAAGGAAAAGAAAAGAGAGGAAGAAGGGATGAAGAAGAACAAGAAAGAGAACCAAAAAAAAAAGGATTTGATGCTTTTCCTTCATCGATTCCGATCAAGGTCGGAAAAAGAGTGGTTCATCTAAAGAGCACTTTCAAAATAAAATTAGTCATGTTCAAATTATATAATACTTTCTAATAGTTTTATCGAAAAAAAAAATCATTAGAATAATAAATTAAAAACTCATTTAATATGCAAAGACATTATTGAAATATAAAACCATATTAGATACTTACCTTATTGTGTAAAGACATATTAGATTTTTCTCCTAAATTTATCCATTTGTTTTTTTTAAATAATTCTTTTTACAAGAGAAAATTTAATAATCTATTAAATTAATAGTTTAATGATTTATTTGATATAAGTTGAGTGTCAAATTACTTACTTGAAATCTTTAGTTAGATCAAATTAATTTTGCTCGTAGTTTTATTTATTGTGGCGGGATTGATTGTTTTTAAGGTAATTTTTGGCTTGATTTTTAGAGAGGAAAGGGAGGAGACAAGAAATAGAACAAAAAACAAAAAAAATGAAAAAATTAGTTTGATGTTTGTCTTCGACGTGATTCGACCAAGGTGGGAAAGAAGGTGGTTTATCCGAAAAACGTTTTCAAAATAAAATTAATCATGTGCAAATGACATTATGCTTTATGACAGCTTTATCTAAAAAAATCATCATAATGATATATTGAAACCTCATTTAATATATAAGGATATTATGGGTTTATTTTAAGCTATAAAAACATATCGAACACCTACTCATTATATAAGAACAAGTTGGACCATCTTTGATAGATGTTATCCATCTACTTTTTTAAATGAGTTTTCTCTATATTGGACCCTACATTCTTCGATTTTTTTTTATTGAAATCTTTTATTCTTTTTTTGTTTAATTAAGATCTTTTATTCTTCAAAATTTAGTATGTCAAATCTTTTGTCATAAAGTTATAAATCAATATTGACACGTAGTATTATAAAATAAAAAATTTCAATTATGTGTCGATCATCGATCGAGTGACATTATAATTATAAAACCCCCAACCTAGGACCTAAAAGGTTAAGAATATTACCGCCGTTAACCCACATTGAAAGTGCAATGAATGCAAGCTAACAAGGCATTATGACTTAATCTTCATGTCTAAAGTGAAATCTATGTTTTAAAAATCTAATATTAGCCAGGTAAGTTGTAATGCCCGTACTCGTTAAAATAGAAATGTAATAAAAGTTTAATATTAAAACCGTGTGAAAATAAATAAATAAATATTTTTGAGAACGAGACATAATTATTAGAAACTTAAAAGAATATTTAGAAGGGTCAAAATAATTTTTCATGCTTAAAGAATATTTTAGTGATTTTTTGGTAGATGAATAGTAGTTATTGCATGAGAAAATTAATTAAAGCATGTTGTTTGTGTATGAAAAATATCTTTTTATTTAGAATAATTTTTAGAAGGGTTTTAGATTATTTTATATGATTTTATGAATTTTTCTACATATGGTGAATATTTCATTGAATTTTCTAAGTGTAGGAATAGTGTTTTTAGAGGTAAAGAATTTAATTAGGCACCTTACGAGTATGAGAAATTTTTTTAAGAGAATATAACAATCATATAGGATGTGTGAGAGTGCCTAGAAAATTTAAATTAATTTTAGTAAGTATAGGGAATATTTTTTCATTGGAAATAGTGTAATTTTCACACTAAATAAATAAATTGAAGGCCCAAATTAGGGCCACAAATTATGAAAATTTAAATAAAACTCCCTTAATGAATTTTTGAATTTATTATAGAAATAAATTTGATTTTTGAAAAATATAGAATTGGATTTTAAAAGTAGGGACTAAATTGCATAAAATTAGGGACTCGATTGCATAAAATTAGGGACTCGATTGCATAAAATTAAAAGTATAGTAATCCAAATTAAATTATGTGAGAATGTTAAGGGTTAAAAATTAGTCCTAAGAACTGAAAAGGAAGGATTAGAAGTGAGTTTTTCCATAAAAGAGGGACTTAGGAAACAATGGGCTACGTAAAAGTCTAGAAACATGAAGGACCAAAATTTGTCATTTCCTCCCAAATTTGGCCAACCTAGAGCATTAATTAAGTCTGACTTCCAGTAAAAATTATGGCCAAAAATAAGCAAGGTGGAAGGGTTAAATAAAAGGTGAATAAATGGCTAAAAATTAGGACAAATGAAAATTAATGATTAGAAACCGAATTAAGTAGCTGATATTTTCCCACATTAAGGTCGTAGATGGGTCAATGATTCCACAAAATTTCATACAAATAACGGTGCTGGAAAAATAAAAAGGAGAGGAAAAATTGAAAAACACAAAGGAAACTCTTACAAAATTTTTACTTAAAAATCACCCAAAACATTTTTAATAAATTCTATCCATCTCTAATAAGTGGAAGAAGCTTGAATTTTAAGTAGGAAGCCAAAAATCTCAAGGGAAAAATTCAAAGATCAAATTCAAAAATTTAGGAGAAAATAGGAGGAAGAGAAATCCTTCACCAATCTACATTTTTAGAGTCTAATCGAAGCTCAAACAAGTAAGTTAACCTCACCTCCACCACAAGCATGCTTAATTTCAAGTCAATTTCATATTTAATTGCTCAATTGATAAAAATTAGGGTTAGGGTTAATGAACCAAATTTGGAGGTTTTGAATTCTTTCATTTAATTGGTTTTGTCACTTGATTCTGGCTTATTTGAGTATGAATTAATGTTTAGAAATGAAAAATTACACTCTAATTGAAGAAAAATCCACTAATTGTTAGAAATTATATTTGGCCTAAACTAAGCAAATTAGGGGTTGAGTTCAAAGCAAATTGATTCTGATTTGATGAGTCATTCACACTTGAATAAGCATGTTTTGATGAGTAGAAATGAAAAATTTACTAAAAATTGAAGAAAATGTGTAATGAAGAAATGTGTTTTTCTTGAAATCAAAGAGTTACACGGCCTCCCACACGGTGTGTCCTTGCTCGTGTAATGAAGAAATATATTTTTCTTGAAGGTAGAGAATTACACGACCTCCCACATGGATGTGTCCTTGCTCGTGTAATGAAGAAATGTGTTTTTCTTGAAGGCAGAGAGTTACACGACCTCTCACACGGATGTGTCTCTCGCTCGTATAATTCATCGATCACTTAAAAGTCACTCTTTAAGTTCTATACCCTAAATTAGTTCATTCATGCTCAAGATAATGTAAAAGGATGTTTTAGAATAAAAGTGTTTACGAAAATCTAAAAAACAAAATTGATTTAGGAAAAATTAGACCTTAGGCCCATTAAGGCCCAAATCGAATTTGGACTATGTAATCAATGAATAATACTTAATTAAGTTAGAACATGGATTAGTACATAATTTGGTAAATGTTAGATGTGAAAGGGTAGTTAGGAGCATAAGAGAAATAACTTAGAAATGTTAAAATGTAAAGTAAATCAATGGAACTAAAATGAAATATAATTGTTTACTTACTATTGTGTTATGATTTTATTTTCTTTCCAATAATGTATGTGATGCCATGATTAATGAATGATGGTTATGCTTGAGTTGTGATTGGTAATGAGAATTGTGGTTATGGTAATCGACGTGCCAAATTGATGTTATTTATGTTGTTATGTTGTTCGATTTTATTTGTGTTTTCATAACATGGTTACACGACCATTTAGGACATGTACTTGAGTATCATTGTTAGCATACATTGTCATTCAAAATGCATATGCATGCCAAAGCTCATGGATAATGTTTTAAGTCATGAAAACGTATTCTATGCTATGAGTTTCCGATAACGATCGAAAGTATTTTAAAGAAAATGATTTTCATGACTTTGAGGATTTTTATGAGGATGGGCTTTATGGGTTTTCCATATGGTAATGGTAATGGTTCAGGACCGGACAAGCGCGTACATGCACTTTTAAAGGCTTGGTAGGGCGCGTCCGTGGATGGGTCCGGTTTGCCAAACATATGTGATGGAAACCCCGAAGTACTTAAATGGGACATGTCTAAAGACGGAAAAAGGATTTTCGACTCGTTTATGAAATGTTTTATGATATAAGAAAAAGAATTCATTATGCATATCGTTGTCTTATGCATATATACACATGTACGTACACTACATGCATATATTAACTTACCGAGTCGTAGCTCATACAGTTCCTTATGGTGTAGATAAATAAGATACTACGGCTCATTTCTCTATGAAGTCGACTATCTAGTGGAGGCATCGGACGCATGTAGCTTGGATAAGGATTTGGCTTCTAGGTAGACCCATTACACGTAGTAGTTGACATAGAATCGACTCATATATGTAAGTAGTTAAGGTATGTAATCGAATCGGTAATAATAAATAATAATATCATAATAGTAGTATAATTATTTTAAATTATCCACCGCATATCGACATGATTAGAAGTTTAGCAAACATGTAAAATGAAATAAATTAAAATAAAATATCATGATAAATAAACGCGACCTAAACGTGAAACATTTATAACAAAGTTGAAGTAAGAAATAGGACTCGAACGTCATTAAAAGATTGTTACCACGTAAATATTCTTACATACGTTACAATAAGATCATAATGCTTTGTTAGCTTACATTCATTGCACTTCGAATATGGCTAACGGCGGTAATATTCTCAATTTATTATGTCTTAGGTCGGGGGTGTTACAAACATGGTATCGGAGCAGCTTCCGTCCAACTACATCCAAGTTACGTAGACGGTGCCTCTCGATAGCCTCTCGGTAATCGGCAAGTATGTCCGATGACCGATGATTATGATTGATTGTCGGGTATGTTATGAATGAAACCGATGTGATGTTATATAGATAGTAAAGTTATAATATGATATGGATGACCTAATAAATATTGTGTATGTATGAATGTAAAAAGAAAGGAACGAGTATGCCACCCAAATGGGTTAATAGTAATACCGTTAGTGGTAATGCAGGGTCGAGTCGAGTGTCGAGTGATCGAGAAGGGGAATTGATGGAACTCGCTTAGGAAGTAGTAGGAGATGATGGAATGGCAGCAAGAGAGGCATGAGGAACGGATGGAGAGGATTTTGGAAGTGACCCAACGAGGTCCAACCGAAGTTCGTCAACCACAAATGAGCGAAATGGTTGAACGATTTCAAAGGTTCAATCCGAAGGAATTTAGAGACGGGCCAAATCCTAATGTAGCAGAAGAATAGATTGAGTCGATAGAGGCTATTTTTGAGTACTTAGACATGAATGATGTAGATCGGGTAGCATGTACCACCTTTATGATGACCGATGATGCATGTAATTGGTGGGAAACTATAAAAGCATCACTAGGGGACGAGGGGCTCACTCGGAACCAGTTTAAGGATCCGTTCAATGAGAAGTATTTTTCCGACACCGGTAAGGTCCCATAAAATACGAGATTTCCTCCAACTCAAACAAAGAGACGTATCGATCATCGAATATGTCCGTAAGTTTGAGCATGGCTATCGTTATGCTACTTTCATTGCTAAAAGCGAGGAAAGGAAAAAGGAAAATTTCCTCCGTGGCCTCGCATCCGAGATATGAAGTTTTGTTAGCATGTCGACCGATACTTATAAGGATATGGTGCGAAAGGCACTCGCAGTCAAAGTGGACCGAAGAAGACCACTCAATTACCACGCCAAGCATGAGAAGGGAGGAATCCCTCTAAACGGATTTGGAGGACGAGTCTAGCGAGAAAAGGCCTTTCGGCTTAAACTCGGAGGAAAGACAATAAGAAAGGCAAGGCACTTGTTAAAGTTTCAAGAATCGAGGATCGTGGTATCCCAAAATGTTCAAAATGTGGACGCACTCATACGGGAGATTGTTTGATGGGGACCAACGTGTGTTATTTCGTTGGGAGGTTGGACATCTAGCAAATAACCGTCCAAAAGGAAGCCGTCCGAAGGACGATGTATACCTAGACACGTGTATACCTTGACCCGGGAGGAAGCAAGTAAAGAGGATACAAATGTTATATGCGATAATGTTTCAATTCTCAACTATACCGTATATGCATTAATAGACTCGAGTGCCACGTATTTGTTTATTGCACGTTCATTGATGAGATAGCTAGGCATCGTCCTAGAAATATTAAATGTGACTTATGAGGTGGCACCGCCATCCGGAGAGTCACCGGAATCTAATGCTGCAATTATGGATTGTGAAATAAAAATTAGAGATTCTACCCTACACGTGGACCTTATAGTCTTCGAGCCTTCGAGACTTTGATATTATTCTTGGTATGGATTTCCTATCCAAGAATAGAGCATCGATCGATCGTATGGGTAAAAAGGTGATATTTCACCTATCGGATGAACAATCTATCGAGTTACATACCGGAACTCGAATGAGACCCGTAACTATGGTATCGACCATGACAAGCATGGAAGTTAATAAAAGGAGGGTGTGGAGGCTACTTAGTGAACATAGTTGATACTAAAAAGGAGGAAAGCCTAAAACTAGAAGATATTGAGGTAGTTAAAGAATTCTCGAATGTTTTTCCCGAAAGTATATCGGGATTACCACCAAAAAGAGAGGTTGATTTCGAAATTGAACTGGAACCGAAAACAATACCGATATCTAAAGCACCCTATCGGATGGCTCCGGAGGAGTTACGGGGGCTTAAATCTTAGATATAGGAACTGCTAGATAAAGGTTATATCCGACCTAGTTGTTCGCTGTAGGGAGCCCCAGTGCTATTTGTGAAAAAGAAAGATGGGTCACTACGGTTATGTATTGATTATAGAGACTTAAATCGAGTGACTATTAAGAATAAGTATCCCCTTTCGCGGATTGACGATTTGTTTGATAAGTTAATGAGAAGTTCGGTGTTCTCTAAAATTGACCTTCAATCGAGATATCACTAGTTGAGAATTAAAGAGGAAGATATAAAGAAGATGGCGTTTAGGACTCGATATGGGCATTACGAGTATTTGGTGATGCCATTTGGGTTAACCAATGCTCCCGTTGTATTCATGGATTTAATGAATAGAGTATTCCATGAATACTTAGATAAGTTCATCATTGTGTTTATCAATGATATCCCGATATATTCTAAGAGTCATGAGGAGCATAAGGAGCATTTAAAGAAGGCATTACGGACATTGCGAGAGCACAAATTGTACGTTAAGCTCAAAAAGTGTGCATTTTGGCTCGAGCAAGTAGCATTTCTTGGTCATGTTGTGACTAAGGATGGGATTATGATAGATCCCAACAAGGTGCAAGCGAGTGTAGGAATGAAAGTAATCGAAGAATGTTTCGAGATAAGAAGTTTTCTTGGGATGGCAGAGTTACTATCAAAAATTCATGGAAGGATTTTAAAAGATAGCTATGCCACTTATTTGATTATCGAGGAAGAATGCCAAGTTCGAGTGGGATGATCAATGTGAACGAGCTTTCATGAGCTAAAGTTCGTGCTCACGACAACTCAAATATTAGCTCTTCCGAAGGATAATGAAGACTTCATGGTTTACACCGATGCCTCTCGAATTGGTCTAGGGGCGGTCTTAATGCGGGATGAGAAGGTGATTGCCTAAGCATATCGATAATTAAAAAACTATGAAAGAAATTATCCCACTCATGAACTTGAGTTTGTCGCGATAATCTTTGCCTTAAAAATCCGGAGGCATTACTTATATGGTGTTCGATGTAATATCTACACCGATCATAAGAACCTCAACTATATCTTTACTCAAAAAGAGTTGAATATGAGACAAGGAAGGTGGCTCGAAGTGCTTAATGACCACGACATCGTTTTTCATTATTATCCCGTAAAAGTAAATATTGTGGCCGATGCATTGAGCAGAAATCAGTTGCAGCCTTACAAGCACAGATTACGCGAGATATGGAGAAGCTTCAACTCGAAGTTATCCCGAAGCAAAGTCGAAACAACCTTTTAGATGTGCCGACCATAGAGCCAAATACGAAGCGAGAGGATTAAAGAAGGACAACAGCGAGATCCGCAGTTTCTTAAGATTCGACGAAGGTAACCGAAGGAAAAACGATAGATTTTACCCTAGATAATGAAGATATTTAGCGCTATAAGAGTAGGTTATGCATTCCTAATAAAAAGGAGCTACAGGATGAAATTTTAAAAGAAGCCCATGCTACATCGTATACCATACATCCCGGAGGTACAAAGATGTATCGGGATCTCAAAAAGAGTTATTGTTAGAAAGGGATGAAATGGAATGTCGCCGACTATATGGCAAGATGTTTGATATGTCAATAAATCAAGGTTGAACACCAAAGTCCATCGAGATTATTAAGACCTTTAGATATCCCGGAATGGAAGTGGGAACATATATCGATGGACTTCGTATTGGGTCTATCGAGATCGAATGGCGAGCGAATGATATATAGGTCATCATAGACCAATTGACCAAGTCAGCTCATTTCTTGGCCATTAAGACGACTTATTCCATGCAACGAGTATGCGTAATTATATTTAAAAGAAATTTTTCGACTACATGAAATTCCCGTCTCAATCGTATCGGATAGAGACCCTCGATTTACATCACGATTTTGGAGAAGCCTCCACGAAATGATGGGAACACAACTAAAGTTCAGCACAACTTTTCATCCACAATTAGATGGACAGTCGAACGGGTGAACCGGATACTAGAAGACATGTTAAAGGCTTGTGTGTTGGACCGGTCAACAAGTTGAAAAAAATATCTATCACCGGCCGAGTTCGCTTACAATAATAGCTACCAATCGAGCATTGGGATGACACCCTATGAAGCTTTATATGAAAGAAAGTGCCGATCGCCAATACATTGGGATGACATAGGTGAACGAAAGTTGTTAGGACCATAGTTGATCCAAAGAATAGCTAGTGTTGTTCAAAGAAATCGAACGAGAATGAAAATGGTGCAAAGTCGACATAAAAGTTATGCCGATACGAGGAGAAAAGAGTTAGAGTTCCGGGTAGGTGATAAAGTATTTTTGAAGGTAGCCCCTATGAAAGGCATAATGAGATTCGAACAAAAAGGAAAATTAAGTCCACGTTATATAAGACCCTATGAAATACTAGAGAGAATTGATGATCGAGCCTATAAGTTGGCATTACCACCTTCGCTCTCATCAATCCACAACGTATTTCATGTATCTATGCTTCGAAAATACATGGACGACCCCCATCACATATTGAGTAGCGAACTCTCCGACCTCCGAGCCGATCTTAGTTATGAGGAAGGACCGAGTGCAAGTCCCGAACCGAGAGGTTAAGAAATTACGAAATAAAGAGATTCCTCTAGTCAAAGTATTATGGAGGAATCATGAAGTGGAAGAGGCAACATGGGAACGAGAAGCAGAGATACGAGCGTGGTACCCCGAATTATTCTAACGGGAATTTTGAGGACGAAATTTTTATAAGGAGGGAAGGATGTAATGCCCAAGTACCCACTAAAATAAAAAATGTAATAAAAGTTTTATTAAAATCGTGTGAAAATAAATAAATAAATATTTTTTAGAATGAGAAATAATTATTAGAATCTTAAAAGAATATTTAGAAGGGTCAAAATAGTTTTCCATGCTTAAAGAATATTTTAGTGATTTTTCGGTACATGAATAGTAGTTATTGCTTGAGAAAATTAATTAAAGCATGTTGTTTGTGTATGAATAATATCTTTTTATTTAGAATAATTTTTAGAAGGGTGTTATATTATTTTATATGATTTTATGAATTTTTCTACATATGATGAATATTTCATTGAATTTTCTAAGTGTAGGAATAGTGTTTTTAGAGGTAAAAAATTTAATTAGGCACCTTACAAGTATGAGAAATTTTTTTAAGAGAATATAACAATCATATAGGATGTGTGAGAGTGCCTAGAAAATTTAAATTAATTTTAGTAAGTATAGGGAATATTTTTTTATAGGAAATAATGTAATTTTCACACTAAATAAATAAATTGAAGGCTCAAATTAGGGAAAAAACATAATCAAAATCCCTTAATGAATGTTTGAATTTATTCTATAAAGAAATGTGATTTTGGAAAAGTATAGAATGATATTTTAAAAGTAGGGACTAAATTGTATAAAATTAGAAATTTGATTGCATAAAATTAAAATTCTAATAATCCAAATTAAATTATGTGAGAATGTTAAGGGTTAAAAATTAGTCCTAAAAAAAGAAAGGATTAGAATTGAGGTTTTGCATAAAAGAGGGACTTAGGAAACAATGGGCTACGGAAAATTCTAGAAACTTGAAGGACCAAAATTTGTCATTTTCCTCCCAAATTTGGCCGACCTAGAGCATTAATTAAGTCCGACTTCCAAGTAAAAATTATGGAAAAAAATAAGCAAGGTGTAATGGTCAAATAAAAAGGTGAATAAATGGATAAAAATTAGGACAAATGCAAATGAATGATTAGAAATTGAATTAAGGGCTAAGATTTTCCCACATTAAGGGTAGAGATGGGGTCAATGATTCCACAAATTTTCATATGAATAGGGGTGCTATAAAACTAAAAAGGAGAGGAAAAATTGAAAAATACAAAGGAAACTCTTACAAATTTTTTACTTAAAAATCACCTAAAACATTTTTAATAAATTCTATCCATCTCTAATCACCTGGAAGAAGCTTAAATTTTAAGTGAGAAGCCGAAAATCTCAAGGGAAAAATTCGAAGATCAAATTCAAAAATTTAGGGGAAAAGAGGAGGAAGAGAAATCCTTCACCAATCTACCTTTTTAGAGTCTAATCGAAGCTTAAACAAGTAATTTAACCTCACCTACACCATAAGCATGCTTAATTTCAAGTCAATTTCATGTTTAATTGCTTGATTTGATTTAATTGGTCAATTGATAAAAATTAGGGTTAGGGTTCTTAATGAACCAAATTTGGGGGTTTTGAATTCTTTCATTTACTTAGTGTTTTGGCACTTGATTCTGACTTATTTGAGTATGAATTAATGTTTAGGAATAAAAAATTACACTTTAATTGAAGAAAAATCCATTAATTGTTAGAAATTATATTTGGCCGAAACTAAGCAAATTAGGGGTTGAGTTCAAAGCAAATTGATTCTAGTTTGATGGGTCATTTACACTTGAATAAGCATGTTTTGATGAGTAGAAATGGAAAATTTACTAAAAATTAAAGAAAATGTTTAATGAATAAATGTGTTTTTCTTGAAGTCGAGAGTTACACGATCTCTCACATGGGTGTGTCCTTACTCGTGTAATGAAGAAATGTGTTTTTCTTGAACGTAAAGAGTTACACGGCCTCCCACTCGGGGACACACACGGGTGTATCCTTGCCCGTGTAATGAAGAAATATGTTTTTCTTGAAGCAGAGAGTTACATGGCCTCCCACATGGGTGTGTCTCTCGCTCGTATATGTCACCGATCACTTAAAAGTCACTCTTTAAGTTTCATACCCTAAATTAGTTCATTCATGCTCAAGATAATGTAAAAGGATGATTTAGAATAAAAGTGTTCACGAAAATCTAAAGAAAAATTGATTTAGGAAAAATTAGACCTTAGGCCCATTAAGGCCCAAACCGAAATTAGACTACGTAATCAATGGAATAATACTTAATTAAGTTAGAACATGGATTAGTACCTAATTTGATAAATGTTAGATGCGAAAGGGTAGTTAGGAGCATAAGGGAAATAACTTAGAAATGTTAAAATGTAAAGTAAATCAATGGAACTAAAATGAAATATAATTGTTTACTTACTCTTGTGTTATGATTTTATTTTATTTTCAGTAATGTATGTGATGCCATGATTAATGAATGATGGTTATGCTTGAGTTGTGATTGGTAATGAGAATTATGGTTATGGTAACTAACGCGCAAATGATGATTGTACTACTTGATACGGATTGATGTTATTTATGTCGTTACTGCTGTTCGATTTTATTCGTGTTTTCATAACATGGTTACATGACCATTTAGGATATGTACTTGAATATCATTGTTAGCATGCATTGTCATTCAAAATGCATATGCATGCCAAAGCTCATAAATAATGTTTTAAGTCTTTGAAACGTATTCTATGCTATGAGTTTTCGATAGCAATCGGAAGTATTTTAAAGAAAAGGATTTTTATGACTTTGAGGATTTTTATGAGGATGAGCTTCATGGGTTTTCCATATGGTAATAGTAATGGTTCAGTGGCCGGTAAGTGCGAAGTGCACTTTTAGAGGCTCGATAGGGCGCGTCCGTGGATGAGTCCGGTTCGCCGGACATATGTGATGGAAACCCCGAAGTACTTAAATGGGACATGTTTAAAGACGGAAAAAGGATTTTCAAACTCGTTTATAAAAGTTTTATGACATAAGGAAAAATGATTCATTATGCATATTAGTGTCTTATTCATATATACACATGTATGTACACTATATGCATATGTTAACTTACCGGGTCGTAGCTCATACGGTTCCTTGTTGTATAGAAAAATAAGATACTACGGCTCACTTCTCCGCGAAGCCGACTACCGAGGGAGGCATCGGACGCATGTAGCTTGGATGAGGGTTTGGCTTTCGGGTAGACCCATTACACGAGTAGTTGATATAGAATCGACCATGTATGTAAGTAGTTAAGGTGTGTAATCGAATCGGTAATAATAAATAATAATATCGTAATAGTAGTATAATTGCTTTAAATTATCCATCGCATATTGACATGATTAGAAGTTTAGCAAACATGTAAAATGAAAAAATTAAAATAAAATATCATGATAAATAAACGCGACATAAATGTGAAAAATGTATAGCGAAGTTGAAGTAAGAAATAGGACTTGAACATCATTAAAAGATTTTTACCACGTAAATATTCTTACATACGTTACAATAAGATCATAGTGACTTATTAGCTTATAATCATTGCACTTTGAATTTGGCTAACGGTGGTAATATTCTTAATTTATTAAGTCCTAGGTTGAGGGTGTTACATAGGTCATATACTTTAACTTAAAAGACGTTATAAATTTTTTGTGTTTGATCGATTTACTCGGATACTTGAAATTGGATTCGAGGTTATTTGCTCGGTTCAAATCCTTTCTTTACTAACTAATGTAATTCATTGAGATGTAATTCCTTATTATTAATTATTAAGATATTACTTATTCTCTTTCATTTTTACTATTCTTTTTATTTAACGATTAATTAAGAAATTCTTCGAATATTCAAGGATGCTAGTATGCAATGGGCAATTTAAAATAACTACACTACTATCGGTACATTATCATTTTACTATTAGTATTACGGTTCATACAGAGTTACTAATTTACATACAAAACTAAGTATGTCTACTTAGATCTCGAAGCTCCATCCAAGGTATAACCGTCCGGTGCACTCCTCGAAATCGGCTCCGTAGAGAAGTAAGCCATAGTATCTTATTAATCTACACCATAAGGAACTATATGAGTTACAGACCTAGTAAATTAACGTATGCATGTAATGTACGTGCATGTATAAAATACCGATATATGCATAATAAATCCTTTTTCTCATGCCACGGACCATTTCATAAACGATCCGAAAATTCTTTTTTTGTCTTTGGACATGTCCCATTTAGGTCCTTCGGGGTTTCTATAACATATGTCCGGCGAAACGGACCCATCCACGGACGCGCCCTACCGAGCCTCTAAAAGTGTACTTCGCACTTGTCCGGCCCCGAACCATTACCATTACCATATGAAAAACCCATGAAGCCAATCCTCATAAAAATCCTCAAAGTCATGAAAATCCTTTTCTTTAAAATACTTTCGATTGCTATCGAAACTCATAGCATAAAATACGTTTCCATGACTTAAAACATTATTCATGAGCTTTGGCATGCATATGCATTTTGAATGGCAATGCATGCTAACAATAATACTCAAGTACATGTCCTAAATGATCGTATAACCATGTTACGAAAACACGAATAAAATCGGATAGTATAACAACATAAATAATATCAATCCGTATGAAGCAAGTACAATTATCATTGGCGCATCGGTTACCATAACCACAATTCTCATCACCAATTACAACTCAAGCATAACCATCATTCATTAATCATGACATCACATACATTATTGGAAAGAAAATAAAATCATAACACAAGAGTAAGTAAACAATTATATTTCATTTTAATTTCATTGATTTACTTTACATTTTAATATTTCTAAGTTATTCCCCTTATGCTCCTAACTACCCTTTCGCATCTAACATTTACCAAATTAGGTACTAATCTATGTTATAACTTAATTAAGTATTATTCCATTGATTACGTAGTCCAATTTCGGTTTGGGCCTTAATGGGCGTAAGGTTTAATTTTTTCTAAATCAATTTTTCTTTAGATTTTCATGAACAATTTTATTCTAAACCATCCTTTTACATTATCTTGAGCATGAATGAACTAATTGAGGGTATGAAACTTAATTTAAACTTGATTCCCAAAATTCCTCATTTAAACCAAATATTTCACCATTTAATTTCTTAAGATTTTCTTCTCATTTTTCCCTACCATTTTACTACTAAGTAGCCTAAATATATATTCACTATAAGAATCAATTTAATTAAAATTTAGAACCCTAATTCCCGCCCAAACCCGCATTGGGTCCTAATGGGTCGAAACCGGGCCCAAGCCCATATAACCTATTTTCTTCATTTTTTAGCAAATTTTCCATTTCTACTCATCAAAAAATTCTTATTCAAGTGTGAATGACCCATAAAACCAGAATCAAATTGCTTTGAACTCAAACCCTAATTTATTTAGTTTATGCCTAATATAATTTCTAAAAATTAGTGGATTTTTCTTCAATTAAAGTGTAATTTTTCATTTCTAAACATTAATTCATACTCAATTAAGTCAGAATCAAGTGCCAAAACACCAATTAAATGAAAGAATTCAAAACCCCAAAATTTGGTTTAACCCTAATTTTTCTCAATTGAGCAATTAAATCAAATCAAGCAATTAAACATGAAATTGAATTGCAATTAAGCATGATTGTGGTGTAGGTGATGTTAACTTACATGATTAAGCTCCAAGTTAACTTTAAAAAGGTAGGTTGCTTGAAAATCCTCTTCCTCCTCTTTTCCCCCTAAACTTGAATTAGCTCTTTTACTTTTCTTCTTGAAGGTATTCAGTTTCCAAATCAAAATTGAAGCTTAATCCATTGATTTAGAGGGTGTAAAATTGGTTAGGATTATTTTGGGTAATTTTTGAGTGGAAATTTTGTAAGAGTTCCCTTTGTGTTTTTCAATTTTTCCTCCCCTTTTTATTTTTTCCAGTACCCATCTTTATATGAAATTTTGTGGAATTATTGAACTCATCTCCACCTTTAATTTGGAAAAATCTCAGCCCTTAATTCAATTTCGAATCATTCATTTGCATTTGTCCTAATTTTTAGCCATTTATTCATCTTTTTATCTAACCCTTCCAACTTGCTTATTTTTTTCCATAATATTTACTATAAGTTAGAATTAATTAATGCTCTAGCTTGGCCAAAGTTGGAAGGAAGATGACAAATTTTGGTCCTCCAAGTTTCTAGACTTTTCTATAGCCTATTCTTTCCTAAATCCCTCTTTTATGAAAAAACTAACTTCTAATCCTCCCTTTTCCGTTTATATGACTAATTTTTTACCCTTAACATTCTTACATAATTTAATTTGGATTATTAAACTTTTAATTTTATGCAATTGAGTCCCTAATTTTATGCAATTTAGTCCCTACTTTTAAAATTCCGTACTATACTCTTCACAAATACAATTTATTTACATAAAATATTCCAATATTTATTAAGGTATTTTATTTTAAATTTTCATAATTTTTGGACCTCATTTGATCCTCTAAATTAATTATTTAGTGTGAAATTCACACCATTTTTTATTAAAAATATTCCCTATACTTAATAAAATTAATTTAAATTTTCTAGGAACTCTCACACCTCCCATATGATTATTCTATGCTCTTAAAAAATTTCCTTATACTCTTATGGTGGCTAATTAAATTCGTTTCCTCTAAAAATACTATTCCAACACATCAAAATTCAAATAAAATATTCATAGCACATAATAAAATCCACCCAAGTACATAAAATAATTCAAAACCCCTCTAAAAATTATTCTAAGCACACAAACTATTTTTCATGCTTAAACAACATGCTTTAATTAGTTATTTCATGCAAAAACTACTATTTAGGCACCGTAAAATCAATAAAATATTCACTCGGGCATAAAATGACTATTTTATCTACTTTGAATATTTTCTCTAATCTTTGTGAACTACTTTATATCTTAAAATATATCTCATATGTTTTTAAATATTTAATTTTTATTTAATTTTAATTTTAGCGAGTATCGGTTATTACAATACTAGAGCTTCTAAAATAACAAATCTCGAGAAATGGAGAGTCTCAATTACGCTAAAAAGGAATAAAGGATATCAATAAAAAAAATTAAAAGAGTACAAGGTTTAAATGTGGAGAAAATCCTTTTTTAAATGAACTTTTTTGTGAAGAGAAAACTAAATAATTTATTAGATTAATAGTTTAATTATTTATTTGATATTAATTGAGTGACAAATCACATATTTGAAATTTTTAGTTAGATCCAAATTATTTTTTCTCGTACTTTTAATTGTTGTTGATTCATGTTTATAATAAAATTTTAACTCCATCTGCTTGCATTATATTCCTTTAACTTCAACAAAGTTCCTTATTAAAAAATAAATAAATTCAATGTTGAATAGAAAACTGTAATTAGATGTATCGTGTATTATGTAATAATAATTTATGCACATAAATCTTTGGTTATTCATGATATTTTTCTTTTTTATTCAATACAAAAAATTATTTGATAAATTAATTGAAAGTAATAAATGAAATTGCAAAAGGATTTATTGTTCAATGAAGCTACACCAATAATCTTTTAAGTTAGCATCGCATGATTTTAGATTCTCTCTTAGTTCAATAATGCTTCATAATGATAAAATTGTTCAGACTAAAATTTTCAACTCAAACAATTTTGACAGAGTAACATTGGGGTGAATAATGTTATGGATGTATTAAATACTTAAAAAAACATTAAAAATAACAAAAATGTTATTGATTTAAATAATAAAAATATCATCTAATAAATAATTTGTTATGAATATGTGAACAGTGAGGATAATAAAAACCTCACTTATTTTAGGATCCTTTGTAATTGATTTAGAGATTAGATTTAGCTGTATTGTGAAAAGAAAAAAAAAGGTTTCTTTTTGTCATACGTGATTGAAAGTGAATTTATATTGAAATTAATTATAAAAATAAAATAAAATATTAGATATTAGATATTATATGTATATGTATTTGATATAATAAAAAAAATACTCTAGATTTGGTAATTTTTGTGTGGGCCTTATGCATGGTTGAATATTGTAGATCTATTGATTTAATGGTCAATATGAATTTTTGAGTTTTTT
Organism: Dovyalis caffra; assembly: GCA_963924115.1. Taxonomy (NCBI): domain Eukaryota; kingdom Viridiplantae; phylum Streptophyta; class Magnoliopsida; order Malpighiales; family Salicaceae; genus Dovyalis; species Dovyalis caffra. The sequence continues at coordinate 749,697 of CAWUPB010000957.1, read as the reverse complement.
TTTTTTTTTTTTTTTTTTTTTTGTCATGTTATCTCAATATTTTTCATTATTCTATTAAAAATACTTAAAAATCTAAATATTAGATATTTATACTTGTATATATTTGAAATACTAAAAAAAATTACTTCAAATTTGGTAAATTATGTGTGGGGCTTAAGTGAATCCTATGTTGAATATGATATTGTGGTTTTGAGCAAAAAAAAAAAAAAAAAAAAAAAAAAAAAAAAATATATATATATATATATATATATATATATATATATATATTTTCAAATTTTAAATAAAAAAATCAATTGCAAAATAAAGTTGGTTAAAATTAAAAACTGCAAATCTTTTGAAATTAATGGGGAAAATTATTATTCTATCGAGGGATTACATACAAAAACACCTTATATAGTTCTTTAATTTATCAATGATGGACAAGGAATGGATCATTGGCATGATATACATGCATTCTATATAATAATTTTTTTTTAAATACCATACACATCCTATTTGAAACTTCGATATTTATATTAATAAAAAAAATCAAAGCTTCAATATATATATATTTTTTAAAAACTAATCAAAGGAATTGTTTCATGAATCAACTAAAAGATTCAGATATTATTTTCTCTCTTTCTTCACAAACAAAAATTTTTTTTTTAAAAAAGAACTCAATATTATGCTGAATTTATTTTTATATAAAAAAACTAGAAAACTTTTTCTAGCTTACTCTATATATATAGTACAACTAAGCATCATAAAAAAAATTATTTCCAAAAAAAATCGCAAGAATAAATATTTATTTATTTTTTTAAGGCAAAAGAAAGGAGCCACTCAAAAAAAAAAAAAAAAAAAGATGAAAAACACTCATATCATAAGTATTTTTACTCTAAAAATTATAATTTTTTTCATTAAAGCTAAAAAAAATATTTTTCACGTGATTCAGTTTTTTCTAGCACAATGAAATATAATTCAATAGCAATTAGGGTTAAAATCACATATGATGAAACATTAATAACCAAACCAGATTAAAGATCTATATCATGAACTAAAAATCAATAGGAATATGAATGGTAAAATAACTATGCTCTCATAAAGGAAGAAATAGAATTACAAAAAAAAGGTATAAAAGTGAGCAAGGAAAGAAAATAAGTCAAGGATAATAAAATAACATCACAACCATTTAATGGTATTAAAGAAATTAAATACAAAATAGAAGTACGGTTGATTGCTCACAAAACTCAATAATAATGACAAGCTCAAAATCCAACAACAATGAAAAAAATTCAAGCGATAATAAAAACAATATATTTATAAAAAGAAAACAACGATTAAGATGCAACAAAAGAGAGCTACATTGTAGAAATAAGCTTACATTATAAATAAGTCACAATAAACAAGTTAAAAACAATAAAAACATCAAATTTTTAGTTTTTTTTTCTTTTTTTGTAATTTTCGGAGAAACGGGCATGCGAAATTTAAATTAATAGATGAAATTGTTTGAGAAGCCAAATTAAAGTAGCACAAGTCCATGCTGAACCAAAACTATTGTTCGGATCCAAACTCTATGCCCAGCCAGTCATTGAGGTTGGACAAAACAAATTCGAGACAGAGCATGATTATCCAGGTGACCAAGCACATCCCTGAGTGGCAAATCAGTTAATTTATCAAACATTATAAGAGATAAGCGTAAATACGCTTTTTTATAATTAAATTAGTATCGGCATAAATCTATTTGCCTGGAATTTTGAACCTCTTTTAGTTTTAGCCCTTCAAAGCCAAAGCAAAAACAGAGCAAAAAAGGGCACACTGACACTCATCTTTAAAGGTTCTCGATAGTCAAACAATCAAAATCCAACTCATAATTAGATTCTAAGAGCTTTCTCTTCACTTTAGAGCCCAAAATCACTAAATTGAATCACCATTCAAGCTTTTTTTTCTTTTTGTTTGGTTTTCTGAGGTAAGAGTTCTATAATCATGCTGTTATTATTAGCAGGAATCAATTATTTTCATTGTTCTAGTTTTTATTCTTATAAAATGAAACTGTTAATTATTTGAGTTTACATTCATTATGGTTTGTGAGAATTGAAGGTATTGAAGGCATGCTACTGTCAATGGGTGATCACTTGATTTTTGCTTTTTTATGTTGATTATTCTTTTTTGGGGTATTATTTGATTTTTTTTTAGATTTTTTTGATGTTTTTTACTGTGTTTTAGCTATAATGAGAGAGACCCATTTTGTGTTTCGCTCTCAATTTGAAGACATCAGATTCTGCCATAGTAATTTGGTTATTGCAGCTTGTTATTTAAGAAAGTAACTTGATTGGATTTTATTTGAATATCACTTTCTATGTATAAAAGAAAGTTCTTTAGTGATTTTCTTATTAAATTCATGGGCTTTTTGTGTTTATATTTCTGATCTCTGAGTGAATTTAGCATTGAATTGCATGCCATAACTGAAATCAGTGACTTTTAACGAACATGTCTGATATGTGGAAAGCACTCTATTGTAGAATCTATATGGTGTAGCTTTAAATTGTCTACTGAAGTTCTGATACCACTCGTGAACACTTTGCTTTCAAATTAGCCTATAATTAAATTATCATTTCTTGTTGATTTTGGACAGCAACTTGTAATTTAACCCGGAAGCAGGATCAGGCATAGTATATAGAAGCATGGTTACTCCCCAGCAGCGGAAGAAGAGAGTGGCATTTATCCTGATTGATGGATTGGGTGATGTGTCATTGCCAAGGCTTGGATACAAGACTCCTTTGCAAGCAGCAAACGTGCCTAACTTAGATGCTATTGCATCTGCTGGAGTTAATGGCCTTATGGACCCTGTTGAAGTAGGCTTAGGTTGTGGAAGTGATACTGCTCACCTTTCTTTATTAGGTTATGATCCACGAGTGTACTATAGGGGTCGAGGTGCATTTGAGTCCATGGGTGCTGGATTGGCAATGTCTCCTGGCGATATTGCCTTCAAAGTGAGTATATATCTTTGGTTACTTTAACCACTTTTCAAGATTTATTTTATATTGGTCTTGCCCTGGTTGATTACCATCTTGTTCTTGTATTAAGCTGTGGGATGTTGTCATAGCAAATACAGTTATTATATTCCATACTTAGATATTGCACTTTATCATTTACTCATGAACTTTTATTTTAAAAGGAATTTAGGTGTTATCCTACGTACACAATTTAACAAAGAAACTATGTTTAATACCTTAAAAACAGGGGTGGAATACTACTTGGGCCAAAGATGTTTTTTGTAGATTTGTCTCTATCAAAAGAAATTGTAAATGATTATAGGAACATATGTACTTAGGATCTTGAACTTAATTCCATGTCTTTCTTCCTTAATTTTATGTTTTTATTTTTTTAATGTTTTGTTTTTTGGGTTATGCTTTTTAAATCAGGGAAGAACATACTTGAATTATCTGTTTTTTTTTTTTTTAATTATTATTATTATTATTTATTCATGGGATTATGTTAAAGGGAGTGGAAACATTTAAAATGTTTGTTACTCGCTTTTATGGGCTTAAAATGAATCTCCTTCTCCTAACAGTCACTTATATTTTATCTATATAATAATACAAAGCGTGTGAAAAGTGAGAGGCAACAAAAATCCCTGTGGTCTGTGAAGTTGACAATTTTCCAGCTCTAACATAGCTCAATAGTTTTTTTCTTTTCCATTCCTTTCTATTTTTATTTTCTATTCATATGTTATGCTTCCAGTTATATTTGCTGCAGAAAACATTTTAACATTGAAAAAACTACAATTTGTCGTTGTTGGTTTTCCCATTTGATGCCATTTCTGTTTCTTTTTATCTGCAGTCAAATTTTGCAACATTAGATGAGAAAACAGGAATAGTCACCAGTAGAAGGGCTGATCGGCATTTTGAAGAAGAAGGGCCGATTCTCTGTGCAGCTCTGGATGGAATGAAGTTGCCTTCTTTCCCGAAATATGAAGTCAGAGTCAGGTGCAAATTCTTTTTAGATGCAGTAACTTCTTGATTGATCAAGGGAACAGGAATGCAGTTAATATGGATAATCTGAAAATTTTAGCCAGTCACCCTTCTTCTTTTTTTGTTCTATTGCATAGTCACCCTTCATCACCTGAAATTGCTTAGACTGTATTATTCACAACTTTGTTACAAGCTTGTTCATGTCACTGAACAATTTGAGTTAACCTTGTTCCTCAAAAAATCAAAATAACATACTGATGGAAGGGGCTTTTACCAAGTTTGCATTTTTTAGGTGTTTGAGAATGGCTTAATTCAATTGTTGCTTTAGAAAATTTCATCAGTATTTCTTGTTGTTTAAAAGTTCCAATTTTTCAATTGTCCTTTTGTTATTACTGTTTGGCTACGTGGGGGTATGTGTTTGGCTGTCCTATATGGGTCTCATCTAAATGATATCCATATAAAGGAATTCATTTATATGGGTGTCATCTAAATGATTCTAAGATAAGGTTAAAAGAGAAATGAAAAAGCATGCCTAACTTAGCAAGTTCAGCATAGTAGTTGTGGTTGGCTTGTCAAATAACTATCTCAACCTAAAAGCTTAAGCTATTAGGTGAGAGTTCAAGAATAGTTTTATATTACTCTCTAACACGCCCCTTCAAGTGAAACCCCTTTGGACTTGAAACTTGTACAGGCCCACCATTACCTTGTGCTTAATTAGAAGAGAAAGTAGGGGTGTTGAGTTTCAAATGCGTGACCTTTTGGTCATCGGGGCTCTAATACTATATCAAAGAACTATCTAAACTCAAAAGCTTAAGCTATTAGGTGAGGATTCAAGAATTTTTTTATATTACTCTCTAACATGGCTAACTGTCTTTTTTTTTTTTTGCTGAATTGCTCCAACCATCCATTATAAATCCATGTAAATTCTCTGAAACCTAGAATATGAAAATTTTTGGTCCTTTGTTGAAATAAAAAGAAACCACTTCCTACAGGTATGCAACAGAACATAGATGTGGAGTGGTGGTGAAAGGGTCAAGACTGAGTGGGAATATATCAGGAACAGATCCACTAAAGGACAACCGCTTACTTCTTCAAGCTGAAGCTTTAGATGACACTGATGAGGCAAAACATACAGCTGCAGTTGTTAATGAGTTATCCAGGGAAATATCTCGTATTCTGGTTTCTCACCCATTAAATGCAAAACGAGCAGCAGAAGGAAAGAATATTGCCAATGTGGTCCTTTTACGGGGATGTGGCATTCGAATTGAGGTGCGTTGTCTTAATTCTTCCATGAATAATGGCCAGGTTTTTCTAGGAAAGGCAGTAAGCATCTTAGGAAATTAATTTTCAATTTTTTTGTAATCATTTTAGCAATCAGTGGGTGGGAATTGCTTAATCAGTTGAAGAACCTCATTTGTGCTGTTTCCCTTAATGTTTATTTGTAAGATAAGCAATAACTAAGCCAACATGAGAAACTTTTAGATTGGTCAAGTGTTGATTTGGTCCTGGGCTTGGCTGGTTGGTTTGGATTTTCGTTTTGAAAGTGTCATTATTTGGATGACTATTTTTATGGGAGGTAAAATTTCACACCTAACACTAAATATCACTTGCGGCATGGGAGGGGAGGGACTCTTGTTGCATTCTTAACTTTTCAATTTTCATAATTCTGCAGCTATGTCTGTGCAATAATTAAGATTGCAAGGTTGCAATAAAATTTGATAGATCTTAATGTTCAGTCGAAGATTACTGAGTACAAAAGAAAGGAAGGACCTGAAATTTTTAACGAAGAGCTGTATCAATTGTTAATATGCGGAATTCCTTTCTTTCATATATTCTAATCATATATATACAAGATACAATGACCTATACATGATAAATAGATCAAACCTACAGCTGTGTGTATATTCCTAATTTAAGAGAAAACTATATAGGAAATATACATGATAGGAAATAGGAAAGAATACAGCTCATTCCCTCTAACTCTCCCCCTCAAGTTGGGGCGTAGATATCACACATGCCCAACTTGGATAGCAAAGTATAGAATGGCCCACTAGCGACACCATGAGTCATAATATCAGCCAACCTGATCCGAACTTCGGTATAAGGAATCTCTATTGTGCCGGAATCGAGATTATCTTTGATATAGTTTACGTCAAGTTCAACATGCTTAGTTCGATCATGTTGCACTTGGATTATTAGCAATCTCAATAGCTGCTTTGTTATCACAAAACAACACCATAGACTTCTTTGGACCAAACTTGAGTTCTTCTAAGAGGATTTTTAACCAAGAAAGTTCAGTGATTGCATGATGCATAGCACGATATTCAGTTTCTGCACTTGATAATGAAACCACATTCTGTTTTTTACTTCTCTAACTCACCAAGTTGCCACCAACAAATGATAAATATCCGGAAGTAGATTTTCTATCCAATCTACTACCATCAAAATCGAGTCCGTATAACCCACAACATCAAGATGTCCATGTTTGGAAAATAAGACACCTTTACTCGGAGCTGATTTTAAATAAGCCGGAATTTGATTCACAACATTCATGTGTTGATCACTTGGATTGTGCATAAACCGATTCACAACGCTAATCGCATATGCTAAATCCGGCATTGTGTGAGTTAAATAGATCAACTTTCTCACTATCCTTTGATGTCTCTCCTTGTTTGCTGGAATTTGATCGGGAGAAATAGACAAGCCATGATTTACCTCAATAGGAGTATTTATAGGCTCACAAGCGAGTTACCAGTTTCAGCAAGGAGATCTAGAGTATACTTCCTTTGGGAAAAAAACGAGCCTTGCTTAGATCAAGAGACTTCAATGCCTAGGAAGTATTTGAGAAGCCCCAAATCCTTTATCTTGAATTCTTCGGTTAAATAGCTTCGAAGTTTCTCAATCTCATCTTTGTTATTGCTTGTTACAATCATATCATCAACATAAACAAAAAGCAAGGTAATATTATTATGATCTTGTTTATAGAACAAGGTATGATCTCGCCAAGGCTTGCTTGAATCCATACTCCTTCATTGCATGACTCAACCTCCCAAACCATGCCCTTGGTGATTGCTTTAATCCATACAATGCTTTTTTAAGTTTGCATACCTTTCCTTCTTCTAGGGTAAATCCCGGGGGTGGATCCATAAATACTTCCTCCGTCGGATCACCATGAAGGAAAGCATTCTTCACATCAAACCGTCGTAGAGGCCGATCCAAATTAACCGCAAGTGAGAGTATGACGCGAACAATATTCATCTTGGCAATCGGTGCAAAAGTCTCTTGATAGTCAATACCATAGGTTTGAGTATAGCCTTTTGCGACTAGCCTACCTTTGTATCTTTCCACCGTCCTATCCGGCTTGTATTTAACGAGTGTATACCCATTTGCACCCCATAGTCTTTTTTCCCACGGGTAAATCGACCATTTCCCAAGTAGAATTCTTTTGGAGAGCCATCATTTCATCTACCATTGCATCCTTCCACTTAGGATTTTTGAGGGCTTCTTAAAAATGACTAGGAATAGGTACGGAAGATAACCGAAGAGCAAATGTTAAGTTAGTTTTAGATAAACGATGATAGGATATAAAGTCGGAGATCGGGTAAACAACATTGGGGGTTTTTGAGAAATCGAAGCTATCGGTTGCTTTTCTTTCACGAAGAGGATATCTCCTATTCTAATCAACATTAGAATTGAAATTGGAATTTTCGGGAGATTCGAAAGAATAAATGCATACCTTAGTGTCGGTCTTAGAAGATTCATCCGATGGCATGGTAGTATCATCAAGGGAGGCACTAGAATTAGGAGGCAGAGCAATGATATCTTCCTTTCTCCTTGAATATCCCTTCTCAAAGAAATGTGCTTGGTCTCTCGGGTCTCTCATCATTCGGTTCAATTTTATTTTCCTCAACAAAAGGATCATCTAAAACTAAGGATTCCCTATTTGTCTTAATGTTATCCGTACTCGAGGTCCATATGTGTTTTTCTCTCAACCATAGTTGTTCCTCTTCTTTACTACCATTCTCCCCCGAAGAGGAACCATAGATATATCGCCTCGAAAATAAGTACTCATTTTCACGGAATTGAACATCCATCGACACATAATAGGTTCTTGTGGGAGGATGAAAACATTTGTATCCTTTTTGTGAATTAGAATAGCCAAGGAACACACATTTGATAACACGGGGACTAAGTTTATATCTATGAAGAGAATGAATATGAACATAGCATACAAGGCTAAAAATCTTAGGACAAATATTAAGAGCATATGGAATAGGATGAAATCTATATAACATCCTTAAAGGAGTTTGAAAATCAAGAATCCTAACGAGGCATTCGATTGATAAGAAAAACGAGCATTCATGACAGCTTCAGCTCAAAAACGTTTTGGAACATGCATAGTAAAACATAAGGCTCGAGCCATTTCAAAGAGATGACGATTCTTACATTCTCGCTATGCCATTTTGTTGGGGTGTGTAAACACAAGTTATCTAGGAAAGAATGCCATGTTGTGTCTTGAACTTAGCAAGAGATTGATTCACAAACTCACGATCATTGTCGAATGAAAAATTTTAATTTTAGTGTTAAATTGGGTGAGAATCATGTTGTAAAGCCGAGGAATAATATGGGAAACATCACTCTTAAATTTTATCAAATATACCCAACTAACCCTAGTACGAGTCATCAATAAAAGAGATAAAATACTTATGTCCCGAAGCGAAGTAGTGAAAGGACCCCATACATCGGTATGAACACATGAAAAGGGAATAGTGCTTTTATTAAAACCGACTTTAAAAGAAACAAGATGGTTTTTAGCATAAATGCATTGTTCACACTTTAAACTAGAAATAGAAATGTTGAAAAATAATTGAGGAAACAATTACTCTAAATAAGAAAAAGATGGATGTCCTAACCGACAATGCCAAAGCATAATTCTCTCTCTATCAGATTTTTCTCTCTTTGTTTGAAAGCCACGAGGAGGTGCTACTATGCCTCGATTGTCCTCCAAATAATACGGACCATCTCTCTCTTTACCAATGCCAATGGTCATCTTCGTAAGATTGTCCCGAAACATACAATGAGTAGGGTGAAAAATGACAGAACAATTTAAATTTTTTGTTATCTTGCTAATGGAAAGAAGGTTGTTTGAAAGTTTAGGTGCAAGTAGAACAGAGGACATAGAAATGTCGGAGAAAGAGACACATTTCCAGCCCTCGTGATTGACATAGAGTTCCCATTAGCAACTTGTACGGACTTAATTGGTGGAGATGTTAGGGAATCAATGATAGAAGAGTTACTAGTCATATGATCGGTGGCCCTCGAATCAATAATCCAAGTATTAGGACAAGTAGAAATAATGGATAAACCAAAATTACTTTCTTGGGAAGATGTTCGAGATACATGAGAAGCGAGAAGATGGAGTAGTATCTATGGCGGTAGCATTCCGAGTAGGACTTCGTTTTTCCTCTCGACTTGCTTCGAGTTTATACCATTCCGGATAGCCATGCTTCTTCCAAGCAAATATCAACCGTATGTGTATTCTTATGACGGTGGGTGCAAAACCGAGATTGAGAAGTTGTAGAAGTGCTCTTTTGGACGGTTAGAACCGAAGCTTCGTAGTGGATTTCGCCCCCATGGTAACTCGTCGTTGAACTTCTCGACGAACCAAGGAGTAAGCTTCTTCTAATCATGGTAGAGTAGCAGCAGCTAGAACACGATTACTAACTTGATCTAAATTATGACCAAGACTAGCAAGAAAGATATAGACCCTGTCTTTTGCCATACGGTTGCTGTATTTTTCTATATCAGCGAGCACATGTCATATCATTGGGCCTTCGATAATCAATCTCCATAAAAATTGAGTTTAATTCATTGTAATATTCAGCTAGAGGTCGGCCACCTTGACGTGATTGGAAACACTTCTTCATGAGTTCATAAACTTAAGAAGAATCGGATGCATCAAGGTAACTTCTTTTCACGAGTATCCCGGACTCCTTTTGTTGTGCCACATTGCACGAGTGTGACATTAGATTATCGCTCATTGAATTAATGAGTCAAGATTTGACAAATGCATCTTCGGCCTCCCATTCATCATAGCTCGGATCATCTTCTGCTGGTGCAGCCTTCTTTCCATTGATATAGCCCTTCTTTTTCTTCCAAGCAATATGCATCTCCAAGATCTTAGACCGGACCCGATAGTTAGCACCATCCAATTTAATATGGATGGATGAAGGAGCATCGTGACTGATTATGGTGGAGGTTTTCTTGCTGTCGTATTTGCAACCTCGGGTTTGGTAGACATACCGAGATGTGGCTAGTGTTTTAGGGAAGAAAGGAGCAAGCAATCGCGGCTAGGGTTTTGAAAAAAAGGAAAAAGAGCAGCTGCAGCTAGGGTACAAGGCTCGATACCAAATTGTTAATATGCGAAATTCCTTTCTTTCATATATTCTAATCATATATATACAAGATACAAGGACCTATACATGGTAAATAGATCAAACCTACAGCTATGTGTATATTCCTAATTTAAGAGAAAACTATATAGGAAATATACATGATAGGAAATAGGAAAGAATACGAGTTCATTCCCGCTAACCGTATCATATAAGATGTTTCAAATGTAACTTTGTATGTTGTAGCTGTACAAATTTGAGTATATTGCTTATTATTATTTTGCAGGTTCCTTCTTTTCAAAACAAACATGGTTTATGGCCATGCATGGTAGCTCCCACCAAAATCATAGCTGGTTTAGGACTATCACTAGATATTGATATCCTAGAAGCTCCTGGAGCAACTGGAGATTATCGAACACTTTTGACTTCCAAAGCAAATGTCATAGCTAAGGCACTCTCAACTCCATTGGCACCTTGTCCCAATGTATTTGTACCAGGGGAGGATGAGCACAAACCAGGACGACCAGATGGCTATGATTTTGGGTTTCTCCACATTAAGGTCTTAACCTTCTCAGTCTGCACATTGTCTTTATCTTTTTCGGTGTTGTCACATCAAGTGCATAATTAAAAAAATGCTGCATTGTGTAGCAGAATGAATTTTTATATTGTTTTTCTTGCCTAGTTTCTTTCACCTTTTTCTGTTCTTTAAAAATTTATCTCATATTAATCATTGTTAGACAGAAAATATACTATCAGGAACTTGCTTGCGTTTTAGGCTGAAATCGTATATCATGCTGTCTAGTCTTGTTACAGCCCAAGGACTTTCTAGGAGAAGGATCCTTTCCAGGATTCGATGTCCCAAAAGCATTGAGACTGATTGAGCTTGGACTGTAAGAGTTGAGCACAACATCAGCCTTTTGTTTGGAAAAAGAGCTTGTTTTATTTCTTGACAAGGCTAAATTAATAGCTCTAAAATCATTTTATTGCTGGAGGCTTTTTCTCCCATTCATTGATTTACCATATATTTTGTTCCCTTGTGAGTTATCTGGTCTGGATTGAAAATTGGCTGAAAGGTTGAATGCCTGACGACCTCTATTCTTAGATTTGAAGTTCTCAATGTCTTATTGGTAATTGATTTACTTGATTTATGGTATTTCAGGCAATAGATGATGCAGGCCATGACAAGGCAAGCATTTTGAAAGTTAAAGCGTTGGAAGCTGTAGATCGAGCTATTGGCCAGCTGGCCAAGCTCCTCTTGCAGGCAGAATCATCTGGAAAGTTTCAGTACTTCCTTTGTGTCACTGGAGATCACTCTACACCTGTTGAATATGGAGATCATAGTTTCGAACCAGTTCCATTTTCCATGTGCCAGTTGAAAGATTTTGTGGGTGCCGTGGGTGGAGAGTCAATCATCATGGAAACTTCTCTTGATCCATTTCCTCTTCCAACTGTTAAGACTGGTGAAGACCTAGTGGAAGTTGAAAAGGTGGAAAAGGAGAGGAGCAGCAAGCAGCTTAAAGCTTTCAGCGGTGATTCAGTTTGTGAACTTAGTGAGATATCAGCAGCAAGAGGATGCCTTGGACGGTTTCCAGGGGGACAAATGATGGGTATTGTCAAGGCATTTCTAGAACTGAAAGCATAACTCGTTCTCCCAGAACTTCCGGTAAGGCCTGGGGTTCTGAATAATGTTATTATTTTAGCTGAAAAGAGATGGGGAAAAAAACCGTGATCTGATGATTTTCAAGTTATTGAAATTTGAATGCTTCTGCTTTACAGAAATAAGAACGACTTGTACTAACGTGCAAAATAAAACAAACCAATAGTGATGTTTCAATCCCTCTCTCCTAATGGCTAATGAGAATTTCCCTACCTTTTTTTTTTTTTTTTACCAAAAGGTGGCAAAAAAATTTTGTAGTTGAAAGTCGAAAACTTTTAAGTTTATATCCTTAGCTAACGCATGTCTGTCGAATGTTGATTTAAGTGAGCTGCTTGTTTTTGTTGCTGTTTTACAAGCAGCTACTTTCCCTTGGTTTACTTCTTGTATCATGTGGCTATACCGATTTAATAAAGCTGTCGAGTAGCTTTGGCATGAGAGGAGTATTGCACATTGTCAATTTTAATGCTAATTTGATTATTTCTAATAAGATATGTATGACGAGAAGATGATTTTCTCTGTGTTCTCTGGAAGGTCCATCATACCCATAGCGCTTGTAACGTAGCATCCACCATTTTCCGATCGATATGGTCGCCCACCGTTTTATTATAAATATTCTGTTTACATATATCATGCCATAATAAACACAGAAAAAGTGTTTGGGCATGCATTACATTCTGGGGTCTATTTAATTAAGTAAAGCTCTGATATAAACCACTTCTCTCTTTTCTTTTTCTTTTCTTTTTTTTTTTTTTTTTTTTTAATGTTTCAAGCTGAGGTGCTTAAATGCAATTTAGATGGCCGTATGTTCCCAACCCTGGCTTGGACAGTCAGAGTTCCGAGCTTGGCCTGATTCCTAAAAGCAACAGACATCCCCAGAACCTATTTTAGTTGCATGCATATGGTTCATGAGAGAGTAGAAATTGGATGCAATTGAATTAGTTCTCATTTTTAGGTTCTAATTAGTTGACAAGGATCGAATAGAGCCATATATATTAAAAACGCAATCAGTGTTTATTAAATCTGATTGAACTTCTAAAGCAGCAGCCAAACCAAAAAAGTTTGTGGTTATGCTTTGCAAAGTGAGTAGATATAAAGTGAGCCTTATCTCTTTCTTTTGCTTTTACCTCTAATAGTATGACAACTAGGGTTGCCAAAAGCCTATTTTCTTCGTTGGATATGCTGCCTTTAACCTAATCATGCAAATCCATGCCTATTTGATTTGATTAACCAATATTTATGATGTGATGACATAACGAAAACCACTTTTCGTACCTTAATCCATAAGGCATGCATCAGTTATATCTAGCTCCCACTTTCACTCCACTTGACTGTGAGACAGAAAGATGTATGTGACAAGGCCTCTTTCCTTGTACCGGAATTTCCCAAGTGCTCTTTCAAGAGAGCCACCGGAAGGTCCATACACTGGCTACCTAGTAATTACTGATGAAGAAGCAGAAGCAAAACAAACATACTGTTGGGGTATGTGTAAGAGCAGAAGAGTTAAAAAGCTACCGTTCCCTCAAGACAAGATATTGTCTATAGTTCATTCATCTGATCATGAAGAAACTATAGTGAAGAAGGTTTGGTTCATCCCAGTTCTTGATCAGCCTCTATCCTCTAATTGCTACTATGCTATCAAAGCTAAAGGCTCACGCAAAGGGTATGCAATTTCTTTCTCTAAATATTAATCGTCATTTATAATTAAGTACATCCAAAAAAAAAAAAACATTTAATGAATTTGTTTAACTTGCAGGCAAGCTTGCACGTGTTCAAGGGAGATGGACATGGGTTTATGGTGTTTCAAGAGTGTCATAAATGACATAAAACCAAAGCCATTAGATTACAGAAACATATACCAACAATTCAAGATTCATAGACATCACGGAAAGAGTTTCTTCTCTAAGTCTCTTGCCCCGGATGGTTTTCCTCCAAAATTTCTAAGAAAAAAGGGCTGGGAAGTTAGAAGCTCAAGATCTCACAAATGCGGACTAAGGGAAGCTCTAGGCCTTGATGTTTCTCTCCGATCACAACTTCCAAGCTTCGACTTTCCAATGTCCACCAAGAGCTCCTCTCGTGTCATGGTTGGGAAATGGTATTGCCCTTTTGTGTTTGTTAGAGAAGAACCTAGAATAAGGAAGCAAATGAGGAGCACAATGTTATATAGCATGACTCTTGAGCAATATTGGAAGGAGATTTATTCATGCGAGAATGTTAGCAATGGAGTAGGAAATGTTGTGGATGTCAACGTAAATGTGCAAAGAGAAATGGATTTTGTCTTTGGCATGGAAGCAATGAGGGATGGTAGAGTTAGTCATGGTGGGATTATATGGTATAAAGTTGTAAACGGAAACAGTACTAGTGGGAGAGGTTTTAAGGTGGGCTTAAGTGTTGCAACTGTAGAAAAGATGAAATGGGTGCAAGAGGCAGGAGGATGGATTGATGGGGCAGATAGAAATGAGAGAGTGGAGAGAGTAGTAGAAATTACAAGTGAAAATGGGTGGAGGAAGTTTGGATGTTATGTGTTGGTGGAGAGTTTTGTGTTGAGAAGAATGGATGGAAGTTTGGTGTTGATATGTGACTTTAGGCACACCCATAAAATCAAATGCAAATGGGAATAGTTCTGGTATATTACCATCTAAATATATCATATGATGTGCTTATGCTATTAGAATCCTATGTGCATAGTGTTATTAGATTGTGATGTTTGTGTTATTACTTATTATCGTAACCTAAGAAAAATTGTGATGTTTAGTGTTTTTAAACAAATAATATATGTTAAAATAGTAAGAAAGAAGACTAGTTTAGCTTCAAATCTCAAATTTAAGTTTTATCATTGATTATTTGATAAAGTAGCATATCAAAATTCTAATAGAGATTTGTAGAAATATTTTAACTTTTGTCTTTTCAACGTTAAAATAAAAAATAAAATGTTGTTTAGTAACCAAGAATAGAGTGATGGAAATAAGAATTGAAGTTTTATTTCAATGTTTTAGTTGTTTGGTTAAAAGAAATAGGAATGAAAATTTACAACGTTAAAATAAAGTGAGAATGAGAATGAAGAGTGAAAATAGGAATGAAAATTTACAAACCAACTTCATTCCCATATAAGATATGGGAATAAAAATAAAAAATGAGAATGAAATTTTTTAAAAAATAATAATATATTTTATTTATTTACCGTCTATTAACTATTTTTGCCACCGTTGTTGCCGTCACCACCACCATTAACATCACAACCACCGCAAGCACCACTACTATTGTAATCACCACAAGCACCACCACCACCACTACCACAATAACCACCACAACTATCACCATTACCTTTATTATTTTCACAACCATTATAGTTTGATAAAAAAAAATTTAATCATTATTTTTATTTGTATAAAAAACTAGATATTAAAAAATTTAAATTACATTTCGATTTCTCATTAGTATTTCAAACACGGTATGAGAATATAGATGCTATTCCGATTTCTTAATTTTCATTCTCATTTATGCATTCTCATTCCGGATCTTTCATTCCCGATAACCAAACGATACCTAAGTATTATTATTATTTTTTTTAAAAGAAAAGTTCGAGGTCAAACATTACAAAGCTAATGATGTTATAAACTTGTTAAAAAGAAATAAATAAAAAAAATCGATTGAGGTGTGCATATGGGGCTATAAATATGAGTTTAGAAACTTTTTTTAAGGAAGTCCCAATTAAAAGTTGAGGAAATATTACGCCGTCTCAAAACAAAAGGTCTTTTTGCATCAAATATTGAACCTTCATAACTCCCGATTGTCCCATCCATATCCTAACAATCCACATAAATAGATTGGACTAGGTTATAACTCACGTTTCCTTACGGGTCTAGAATGGTTAAAAGTGTAAAAACACTTAATATTTACAAATTAGGTTGGAGACAATTATCAATTTAAACAATCTATAGGTGGATTGAGATTCTTATTGCAGCGAGTTACTAGATTTGTGTCCGTACTACGTCTGCGAGATAGGTAAACGCGTTTTTAGTGAATGGATTGGAAATAATTTGTTTGATGTTATTTTTTTTCATGTCAAGTAATATGCGGGGAGGTGTGTTTTGTTGAAGGAAAGAATGAATTAAATGCTTCTAGGTTATTTATTTTTGTTTTTTTTTTCCATTCTATATGGAGGTTTTTGATTGTCGAAATAAGGATGTGTTAATTTTTTTATTTGGAACTCGAATATAGATTTGCTGATAAAAGGAAATATTTTAACTTCATAAAGGAAAGATACATTTCTAGCAAGGGAATCAAAGTGAAAGCAGCTTTTATTCGCCAAAGCATAAGGTGTTTCTAGGTTATTAGCACGAACATATAATTTTTAGGTGGCGAGAATCAATTTTCTAGTAGAGGTAGATGCTCCTCGTGTTCGTTGTCTTCGATGTTTTCATAGATATTACTTGTTATGAAATGGTAATCCAAGATCGAACCGAATTAGAAGTTTCTTTGAACCTCAAAAATCTTGAATTTGTTGGATGCCTCTATCAATGGTTGTGGAACAATTGTTTTGCCGATCCATCCATAGTTGCGAACCATCTCTTGGCGACTATGGCCTAAGTATTTTGCGAGTTGGGGATCTAGCAAGGAACATTCTTGCTTCAGCGATGCCATCATTGATTGAATAGGTCATGTGATACCCGAAAGAAAATAAATTCAAAGGGATTAAGATATATTCAATAAATGGTTAAGTGCTTTGGCTATTTTATTTTGAAGCGTTTGTGGGAATGAAAAAGAACATGAGTCGTTTAAGGTGTGTACTCTAGCACAAGGTCAGCAGTAATTGCTCCATGCAATGGACATGCGAAGGTGCATCCAAATTTCGTGAGATATTTATGGCGTTCGGGACATCCTAAGTATAACCAACCATGTGTTGCGTCTATATTCGTGACGGCAACTCTTAATGATGCTGCTGCGTGGAAGAATTTGAAGGAATAATATTTTAGTTCATAACTAAATCATGTCACTTAATGTGAAATGGTGATATGAAGAATGAAATAAGATCAAAAGTGTTTATATCATGTTGCTTAATATGCAATGGTGATATAAAAAATGAAAAAAGATCGAAACTAACTATGCTCGGTTGTGTCGAGTCTGTAACGGTGGTTTGTAGGAAAGGGACTATTTGTCGGTTGGGTTTTTTGGTGGAGTTTTTGGTTATCCGGCCAAAGTAGCAACAAAAGTTATTGGCGGGAAAGTAAGGCATTTGTGATTGAGTGTAAGGGCTAAAAATTTAAACTTAAGCAAATCATACGTAACACACTTGAAATTTTCATGTTAATATAAGGCAAACAGGTTTGTTAAAATCGATCTTGAGAGAAAATCATTTAAGGGGCATCGGCCACTTGTGCCCACTCTAAAACCCAATATAGTGGAGCCTCCGTTTTCCGTAACTTATTTAAGCCTAGGCTTAACGAAGGCCCGAGTTAACTTATCAAAGGTCGAAACCTACGTGGCTCTCAATCTTTTTCCTTGAGAGGCCAGCTCTAATAGATAGCTTAGTTGAAGCTGAAGCCTTTTTTTTTCCTAGCTCGAATCTCTTCTTCTTATTTGGTGTTTCTTCGCCTTAACCCAAAGATATATTTTTTTTCTTTTCCTTACACATTTATATTGCTTATGTCCGAAAAACCAAGTGACTCATATATAGCTAAATATGAAATGAAACCAACGTCTTCTTCTCTCCCCGTCCCCGTCCCATGCTCCTCCCCCCGTCCTTCTTCCTAGCAACATTGGACGGATTTGAGCATTCAAACAGGAAAAAAAAAAGAGAGAAACGAGAGGTTTTCATAGTGTTGCTCGACTAGAGCAATCGAAGAGATAAGATAAAGGAGGCTTTTAGAGAAGAAAAAAGGAAGCTATGAATTTAGCATGTTGAAATTGAGCACCATATGTATGACGGTTGCTTGACCATGATTAGGCGAAGTGGGAAAATTTGGCTTATATAGCTTTGTCAATGATTAAGTTGGATGCGGTTTAAAAAGTGATAAATTTGAATGAATGGCAAGTGCAAATGATTGTACATTTTTCTATTACATATAAATCATCTAGTTGTTTGAAGTGATAACCTTTAAACTCGTCAATAGGTGGTTGAAGTAGGTGCTCAATTATTGCTCTGTTCTTGTTCTCGGGATGCACTTCATTCATGGCTTTTGAAAGGAAGAAAATGAAATTTTGGATATAAGGTTTTTGATAGGTTTAGTGGAAAAAGGAAAGAAGCGAGTATGTTTTTTTTATTTGGGATGAAGGTTGTATTTATAGAAAGAGTATGGCTTTTGTAATGGTAGGTGTTAAATGCAAAAAATATAGTCTTTTAGGTCATTCGACATTTATTTTTTTATACAAATGGTGTGGATAGAGTTGTGCTATGTAGTTTTTGCAAAGGGAAAGTGAACTCGTATTGGGGTTGGGGCGGTGCATCTCGTGGCATGCATATAGTCATCGGGTCCATTACATTGCATAAGAGACGAGTATATCCAATGTGAGATAGTCGTAGTCTAATGTTTCTGTGTATCTTAGCTAAAAATATAACATGATATCGGAATGTAGGTGCACAAACTTAAATGAAAATTTTGTAGAACTTTAAATTCTTTGAAGCAACTAAAGCATAAACCATGCAAGCATAGATTGTTCAAAAGCGAGTACATAGCTTGATGATATTTTTGCGAGTTGATATTGTGAGGCTATGATTAACCCACCAAGCAAATATATTTAATCCAAAAAACTATACATAGATAGATATAGTTTTTAAATGCCGGTAATGCATAAACCTACTATTCGAACATGTTATGGGCGGGTGTGCCATGAACATAGAAGCTTGATGCTAATCAAAAGGGCTTTTTCAAAAGGTGCCATCCAACGATGGTCCGCAAAGAGCAAAAAGTTTCAGCTTTGTCAAGGTTGCAATGGATACATGAATAATTTTTAAAATCCGTTATAATGAATTAAACCATGGAGGGACGAACCCCTTAGTTTGATGAAGCCACGCTTTGCTTTTTTTTTTTTTTGTGCGGCAGATTCATCGGGGCAAGAGCGGGAAGGGGTGTAGTTTTGATCGTCGCAACCACTAAGCCAAGTTAGGGGCCGCGATTCAAAAGAAGAGCTCGCTAAGGGAAAGCTCAAGGACATAAGTAGTTCGATTGTGATACAATTATGTAAACATAATGTTATCAAATTGTTTGAAAAAGAAAGAATGATGTATGTATCTATCGATTAGTACATTGATTTTGAAAAGCTAAAAATGTAGTTAAATTCCCAAGATATAGTTCCGAATGGAAAAAATGGCATAAAATACAAACCTATCGTTGCTTTGAATGGTGGAGTCGGGCATGAAATCTAGCCTCGCGTTTTACGGTTTGACATGTGATCGATGTTTGCATCTTTTTTTGTTTCAATTGTTTGTGGAATTCGTTGGGCCGGTTGATGCCGCAAATTCGTCGGTTCTCCACGATGGCTAGAGTATGGGGTGTTTGAGCTGGTTCCTTCGTTGGAGCCGCATTTGCCGCCGATTCCATTACAATGAGTGCATGAGTTGTTTCGCCATGGATTTGGTTAGTGGGAAGCTCATTATTAGAATCATCATCAAAGACATTAGTTACCGAGTATATCACATCCATTGTTTGTGGATTTGAAAGTGTTGAAGCGGACTCGAAATATGTCATATTTCATAGTTTTTCAGCTATGGGTGGCGATATCTTGTATGGATCGTTGAAATTTCTTTCAACATAATGGTGCACTCGTTCCACCAAAAAACTTGTCGACACATTTTTCCATCATCATGAAATTCGTTGCATCATTTCCATCGGTGACAATGCAATCAAATTTGAACTTGTATTTAGCATAGTGAAACTAAGGATGACACATCGCATATATATATATATTTGCTAAATATTTGGAAGTTATGGTTCTTAATTCGATATTTGAAGTAGGAACA
This sequence comes from Dovyalis caffra, assembly GCA_963924115.1. Lineage (NCBI taxonomy): Eukaryota > Viridiplantae > Streptophyta > Magnoliopsida > Malpighiales > Salicaceae > Dovyalis > Dovyalis caffra. The sequence goes on along the minus strand of CAWUPB010000957.1, from coordinate 729,741 downwards.
AATGATATTGTTAGTTTTTACTTGACATTTTGATATTAAAAGGAAGGCAACAATTATGTACATAGTAGTTACCCGATGATTATAAGGATTAATGTAGAGTAGTTCTCTTATGGTTTTTCGATTGCTAATTTTTTATTTTTCAATGTTGCCACTCGCACCAGCTAGCAAAGCGAGCTCTTTAATATCCGATGGGATGGATGTAAAGCTAAAAGAAAGCACATTCAAAAACAACTTATCGTGGATGTAAAAGCTAGAGTGTACATGTGGTGAATTTGTGATGACAGAAAGCAACTTACTAATGATGGTAAGGGAGAATCTCGGGAATACCTAGATTGACATACCAAACCGATGCAGCTATACTCGTTAAGGATCGGCTTGCCTAGGACAACAAATTGATATAAATGGGAAAAATAGAAGATATCATAAAATATGTACGGAAGATAAAAAGAAATTGAGATCTTTTATTTGAGCAGATTTTTTTTTTTTTACCAAGGAATTCATTTGGTTTGAATAAGACGGCCATCACAGGGGGCTATAGAAGCTAGATAGAGTCCTCATTGAAGCATTTTGCAACATCACCCCAAAGTGTGATGCGAAGGTCTTCATTCCCGAATAGACAGTTTCGCATCAAATTAAAACTAATGTTTTAAACCCGACATGACCAACAATTAGAGCATGGATCGGGGAAAAAAAACCTTATGTTTTCAACAATGATCTCCCGTTTGCACTCAAGGCGATCTCCACGAACAACGAATCGTCCGAAGAGGTTGCATAGCTTTGATTCTACCAAGGACATCCGAAAAAAGAAAAGAATTTAATTTTTGTTTATTTCAAACAACGAATGAGAAGTAAGATCCGATAAAAAAAAGCATATCATTGTAATGGATGAACCTATCGGTATCCAAGACCGTTTGCTTTTGGTTAAGAGGTTAGCGAAATCAATGAGTGAGAAGTGATGCCTCGGTACAGGAATGGCGTTGGAGCGAAGTGGATTGATTTGAACATCCGTTAGAACTTAAAATGAGCCAAACAAGATTCAAGGAGAAGCAAAAAGGAAAACGTCTTTTCTAAAGTAGAAATGCTATGTTCTCTCTGTTTGCAGAGAAGATTTTCGAAGAAAAGAAAAAAAATTTCTACATGCATCTCACGTGAAGTCGGTGTGTTATATACCGACATAACAAACTCAACGGTTAGCCTACCAAATTCAATTTGAACTAACTCACTAACTCACAATTTGAACTAACTCACTAACTAGCCTTAATTTATTACATAATTGCAAAAATGCCAACTGCTATATCCATTTCAACATCCCCCTTAAGTTAGAATTTGCAGCAGATTGCAAATACCTAACTTGGCAAGAAAGAACTGCAGTTGAGCTTTGCCGAGAGCCTTGGTGAACGGATCCACAACTCCGTGATTGGGTATGGACATGGTGTGTAGAAATCATACCCCGCTGTAATTTCTCTCTAACAAGATGGCAGTTAAGTTCAATATGTTTCGTTCGTTCATGATACACTCGGATTGGATACGATGTGTAAGGTCGCTCGATTATCACAAGCAAGAGACACTAGAGTTAAATCGAAACCCGTAAGTCCGTTAAGAGATTGACAAGCCAAGTAAGCTCATAACAAACGAAGCCATGGCCCTATATTCGGACTCACTCGAAGACTTGGAAACGGTATCGTCGCTTCTTAGTTTTCCAAGAGATAAGAGAACCTCCCAACGGAATGCGGTATCCAGTGATGGAGCATCCGGTCATTGGACAAGCAGCCCAATCTGCATCATAAAAGGTCGCTAGCTTTAGTGTTTGACCCGTGGCAAAGAATAAACCCCGGCCCAAAGTTCCTTTAACATATTTGAGAAGCTTGTGTGCCATCCGCATGTGAGGAAGATGAGGATAAGACATGAATTGACTTAGAATGTGGACGGTGGTATGTAAGGTCGAGCCTAGAAATAGTAAGGTATATTAAACGACCAATCAATCATCGATAGGATAAAGGATCAAGCAAGCTATCCCCATCGAAGCATTGAGCCTATGGTTCCGATCCATAGGAATAGAACTCGGTTTAGCACCTAAGAGACCAAAGCATCGGAGATAATCTCTTGAGCATATTTGCGTTGAGTTAGATAAAGACCTTCGGGAGTACGAAGGACCTTAAGACCCAAAAAATATGTTAAATCACCAAGGTCTTTAATTTTGAACTTATCATCCAACATGTTCTTTAAGTCGTTAATGATCTTTCTATCGGTCCCCGAGATTATGACATCATCCACATAAACCAAAATGGCGAAGAACCGATCTACATCAATGTGAGTGAAGAGAAAATGATCGCATTGGGACCGAATGAAACTAGCCGCAAGTAAGGTGGAGGAAAATTTAGAGAACCATTGCTCGGATGCTTGTTTAAGTCCATACAAGGTCTTAACCAACTGACAAATAGGCTTAGGGCCAACACCCGAAACAAAACCTGGAGGAAGCTTCATGTAGACCTCCTCATGTAATTCACCATGCAAAAAAGCATTATTAACATCCAATTGAGCAAGGACCCGACCTTTAGCAACTGCAATGACCAAAAGCGTCCGAACAATGGTCATTTTGGCCACAGGAGCAAATGTGTCTTGATAATCAAGACCTTCAATTTGATTGTACCCTTTGGCTACCAAGCGGGTCTTATATCGTTCCATAGAGCCATCGACCTTGTATTTCACTCTATATACCCATTTGCAACCAATAGCTTACTTACCAAGAGGTAAATCGGTGATGAACCAAGTCCGATTGTCCTCCAATGCCTTAATCTCCAATGTCATTGCTTCTCTCCATTTAGGATTTTGATAGGCTTGAGAATAAGATGATGGTTCAATGTGTGTGTCAATATTAAGGGCAAAATGTTGGTATGCAAGAGGAGTGGAATGCGTAAAGATAAAATTAGACATGGGATAGAGACGAGTGTGAAGGGGAAGATGACAAAGCAGAGGAACGGATATAGTCTTTCCGCCACACAGGAGGAACTCTAAGTCCGATTGATGTGCGAGACACAAGAGGAGGAGGCATTGAAGTATGGGGATCGATGAATCGGGCAATCGTAGGGAGAATGTGGCAGAGTAGGTGGGGAAATGACAGGAGGCAAAGTGATGTTATTCCCAGCATCGGGATGATTAACAAACTCACTAAGATCGAAGGAAAAGGGAGATGATCATTCTTAGTGGAGGATTTAGACATAGTTGCAAAAGAAAAATTGATTCAACAAAATGAACATCACGACCGACAAAGAATTTTTGTGACTCCAAATCATAAATCTTGTACCCTTTGTGACCATGAGGATAGCCAAGGAAAACATAAGGAATGGCTCGAGGAGCAAATTTGTCCCTATGATGAGCAATGGTAGAAACGAAACATAAACAACCAAAGACTCTCAAATGACCATAATGAGGGGGAGATTGAAAGAGAACTTCAAAGGGTGATTTGTTGTTAAGAACGAGAGGATGGTAATTTGTTAATGAGGTGAGTGGCAATCAACACACATTCTCCCCAAAATTCAATGGGTAGTGAGGCTTGGAATCTTAAAGCTCGAGCAATCTCAAGGACATGCCCGTGTTTATGTTCGGAACGTCATTTTGCTGAAGGGTGTAGACATAACTTTTTTGATGAAGAATGCCATAGGTGAGAAAGAAAGATTGTAAGGTTTGATCGACAAACTCGTAACCATTATCGGTGCAAATGATGTGAATAGAGCTATGGAATTGATTCTGGACTAAATTGCAAAAGGATTGCAACAAAGAAGGAACCTCACTTTTGGAAATCATCAAATAAGTCCAAATATTTCGAGTGAAGTCATCAACAATTATGAGAAAATATCTAAAACCGTTGTGGGTTGCAACTTTATAAGGTCCCCACACATCACAATGAATAAGATGAAAAGTCGTGAAAGATGAAATATCTCTTTTATTGAAAGGTAATCTGGATTGTTTGGCCGCAGGACAAATAGAACAATCTGTGTGTTTTACATCACATAAATCCGGAATGATTGAGACAAGGTGTTTAAGTTTGCTAAAAGAAATGTGGCCTAACCGATAATGCCACAATACAGATTTGTCTAATGTAGTTGAGATAGAATTTTAAACAATTTGAGCAGTAACAATTTGAAAGTATGGACTCATGTTTTGCGGGAACAGAGCTAAGAAAATACAATCCATTAAGTTGACTCGCCAATTTCTATAACTATCTTCTCGCAAATGGTCCCGCGTATGGCAAGAATTGGATGTGAATGTGATGATGTAGGCGGAATCCCTAATGAGTTTGTTAACAAATATGAGATTGTGTTTGAAAGTTGGAACAAACAAGACATTATGTAAGGTAAGATTAGAACGCAAGGTAATAGTTCCTCGTGTGTGTGACATATGCATTGGAACCATCCGGTAAATGGACTAGATGAGGAATATGCAACTTAGTAGGTGATTGTAAAAGAGAGAAACAATGTGTGATGTGGTCAATTGCACCACTATCTATGATCCAATCATGACGTATATGAGACATTGATAAGCAATGAATAAGTACTCGCCAAATGATGAATTGGTGTTGGAGTAGATGGATTTTGTTGAGCAAGAAGGTGTAGGAGTTGATTTATCCGGTCGGAGTGAAGTGATGGCTAGATAGAAGATGAGCAAGTAGCATTGGTGTCCGAAGGCATTGAAGTTATCCCAGCATTAGCACACCTACTATTTGATCCTTTCGGAAATAAGTCGTTGAACGAATTGGTTGATTCTTTCGGATCGAGTTATTGGAGAAATTTTCATGATTCAACCGATCACCGTATTCCACATTGTGACTTTGTGTCTTCCGCAAATTTCCTTGAGCAATCGAGTGTTTCTTCTTCCTTTTGATTTGTAGTTAGGTCGATAACCATGCAGTTTGAAGCATTTAGCCTTCACATGCCCTTCTATATGATAATATTCACACTACAAATTCTTCTTAATATTAGCATTCCACATCCGACTCCCTTGACTCGGCTTCGTGTTGTTCCCGATCAAGAGAGCAGATGTTATATCCTTCATAGGCATAAACTACAAAACCTCCATTTGTCTTTCTTCATGTTAAATCATAGAGTATGCATCTTCCACACATGGCAGAGGCTTCATCAATAAAATCTAAGCTCTAACTCGGTTTAAAACTATCATTTAATCCTATCAAAAACTCGCATCAACCGCCGTTCATCCTTCGATCTTCCCATGCCTTTGCAACAAGACATTGTACATTGTCTTTGCATATTGGAATGTGAGTCATGGCCTCCAACTCATCCCATAGCCGCTTGAGTTTGGTGTAATAAGTTTCAATGTTCATGTTATCTTGATTACAGGATGATATTGCCTTACGCAAACCATATATCATAGTACCAAGTACTACGTGAGAAACTTTTCTTAAGATTTAGCCACATGATAGTCGCAGATACTACCATGGAGTATGGATTTTCCAATTTCTTTAGAGACAACACTAAGTAACCAAGATATCACCATGTTGTTGACTTGCTCCCATCGTGGAAGACTCGGATCTCCTTCTCTTGGTTTTGGAATATAACCATTGACAAAACCAAGCTTATTTTTGCAAGCAAGTGCAATCTCCATGGATCCGCACCATGGAATATAGTTCGAAGCTCCCGTTAATGGTTGATTCACAAGAACCATAGCAGGCACATCCGAACTAATCAATTCCAAAGGATTGGATGCTATCACGGATGGTGTCGAAGAATCACTATTCTCGTTTGTAGGAGCCATATTTGGGATGCGTAACTTAGATCAAATGAATCACAAGTGAATCGCTCAATAATGATCGATCTTATGCTTTGATACCATGTTAGAACTTAAAATGAGCCAAACAAGATTCAAGGAGAAGCAAAAAGGAAAACGTCTTTTCCGAAGTAGAAATGCTATGTTCTCTCTATTTGCAGAGAAGATTTTCGAGAGAAAAGAAAAAAGAAATTTCTACATACGTCTCACGTGAAGTTAGTGTGTTGTATACCGACATAACAAACTCAACAACTAGCCTAACAAATTCAATTTGAACTAACTCACTAACTAGCCTTCATTTATTACATAATTGCAAAAATGCCAACTCGCTATATTCATTTCAACAACATCTCTCTTGAGATCAATCATGGCAAAAGTTTTGACGACAACGTTGATAGACTTGCTTTCATATGTGTAGCAATTTTTTATCTTATAAAAGCCACCCTCTTCTATGAGAGGAGAGAAATGAGATATGTCTTTTGTTCTTGCTAAAGCTTGGATCACACCCCCTTTAAAAAAAAAAGGAGAGAAACATTTGTATAACTATTAATATGTGCTGATTGTTTGCAATTTTGAAATTTATATATAGGCAGTGTTCATGCTGAAGATGTGGGCAATGCAGTCAATTTAGTTTATTTTATTATTTGTAATCAATGATAAATCAATCATAGGGGAGAATAATAGATGGAACTATCCTAATTAAACAAATCTAGAAATGCCGAACCACTTACTTTAGAATACAAATTAATGGGAAATGACTTTTAATTATGGTCTGAAAATGTTATATATATATATATATATATATATATATATATATATCTTGAGTGCTAATTTTGAGTGCTAATTTTTAGCTTGAGGAATATCAAGTCATGCGGAGTCGAACTGTCTAGTCCTCCATTAACTCCTTAGTTTCTTACTTAACCAGATAAAATTTGACAGCACATGGATAAAATGATTTCGAAAACTTGGAGGAAATAGAAAGTAGTAATTGGTTTGAGGAGAGTAAAAAAAAAAAAGGAAGGACAAAAGCAAAAAAGGAAAGAACGAATTAGATAAAGATTTTTTAAATAATTTTATGCTATTTTCTAATAGCCTCTCTCGTTAGACCTCATGACGAAAAGAAAAAAAAAAATAGACCAATTAATCTTCTTTAGCATACTAATTTAATGTTCAATTATTCTCTATATGCCTCTTGATTTCTTAAACAACCATATGTTTGCCTTTGGTTGAAAAAAAGTCGCATAATGCTGAATTTATTGATATCTATAGTCGTTGATGTATGATCTAAATTTTGAAGTTGAAGAAGAGAAACTATGGTCGAATGTTCCAATAGAAGGGAATAAGTGTGGAGAAATGTTCAAAGAAAATTCTTGAAGCTTGTGCATCGAATAAGAGGAAAAAAGTTTTCATAGAAGGAATCATTGATGTTTTGTTAATGGAAAGTGATCTTATTGATACTCTTTTCTTGTAAAATGTATTATCTGTTTTGTCGATGAAATGAAAACTTTATCATCAGTAATTTTTTTGTATTCTATTTATTAATATTGTAACCATGCATTATTAGAAAGACATAACTTTTTTTGGAAGAAGTTGCAGTCCAGCGAGATATCAAACAAAGTCCAAAATGGGATAGATCAAACACTTTGAGAGATGGATTACATTATTAGGGAAGGGGAGGGCCATATCTTTTTTGTATTATACAAAGTCCAAAATGGGATGTTTAATGAATCAAAAGGGAATAAAAAAGCCAAAGCATGGAAAATTAAGAAGCATTGTTTTGGACTGGAAAGATGAGAAAAAAAAAAGGATATATATATATATATATCCATGTTGAAACAGTTAATCTAATGCTAATCATCCTTTTTTCTTTTTTTTTTGCATGAACAAGTGTTTTCACTGGGGGAAAACTTTTAAGTTAATCTGGGACATGAGACGATAGTAAAAAGGCAAATGAAGAATAGCATAAGGATGCATTATTGCATCAGAAAGTGAATGTGACTATAGTTATAAATGTCTTTAATTACTTCATCCTTCAATATGTGAGATTGGATAGATATAAAGATGACTGTGATAAAGGTGTAGCAAACAAAAAAGCAAAACCATGTTTTCTGGTGAAAAGCAAAGCTTAGAGAGGTAAAGACTGAAGAGAATTGATTGATTTTCATGCATGTGAAAATAGGAATGGGCGGCAAAAAGGTGTAAAATTTAAAGAAATTGGTAAACATTGATGACATGAGAGACTCTTGAAATCCGGATTCATATCAGTTTTTTTTTTTTTTTTTTTGTAGGTTTTTCAATTTTGGTCATGATAAAAGGGCAGTGCTGCAGTTTTCTTTGGAAGCAAATAATGATATTCTTCAAGGGTGAAAAATCCTTACGGGTTCTAGTCATTCATGAAAACATCTAAAATGAAATTAAGAGATTTATTTAAATCTTTTTCATGGATAATAGTAGAAATTCATTATAGTTTTTGAAGGTGCAGTTATTCCACTACGAAGCATGAAAATAAGCAATCATAACGAAAAAGCATGTAAAACATTTCGAATATACAGATATGCAACATGTGAGTTTAAGAATAACTACAAAGCATGAAAATAAGCAATCATAGCGAAAAAGCATGTAAAACATTTCGAATATACAGACATGCAACATGTGAGTTTAAGGGAATGGATGACGATGCCTTAACCAAATCCGAATAAAATTAGTTGGGAGGCTATTAAAACGTTACAGAATCCATAATTCAAGCCAAGAGAAATCATACGTCCATAAAAATTCCAATATTTTGGGATGGGGAAAACGTTGGCTAAAAATATAAAGTGTGGAAAGGAGCATATAGAAAGTGAAGGTAGACAATAAGCTTGATAATTTATTTGCTGTTGCAAAACAGTATGCAAATTACTTACATAGTAACTCGAACGAGAAATTTTATGATACACCGTAAGTAACTAATAGCATGTACGATAGTTACTCTATGGGTCTACTTTGAGGAGAGCGATATCTATACCCATCAAAAGTGCTAAGAAGATTTCTACATCCGCTCAAATTTTTTTATTTTCTCTCTCTTGTTTCTCTCTCTTTTTTCGTATGTCTATCTCTCTCCTCAAAATGGGTCCATGGAGTAACTACCGTACATGTCACTAGTTACTCCCGGTATATTATAAAATTTCTCATAACTAAACAATCATTTTTCTAGTAGCAATAAAAAATTTTCAATTAGGGTAGAAATACCTCGAATTGATGAAGAGACAATTGAAAGAAATTGGTTGCCCATTATTTATGGTTATCCAAACGCGACGAGAGCGAACCAAGTATAAGACGAACATAATCATACATCTTGATAGTGGATACATTAGTTGCCATCGAATTATCCAAGACTTGAAAGAAGACATGCAACAATGTTAGCACGTTGAAAAAACCATGTTTTTATATAAAAGGAGAGAGAAACAACAATGGATATGAACATAAATTAATTATTTCCACTAAGCATGTGATAAGAAGAGTTGTTATAACGCAAACAATTTGTAACAAAGGAACAAAGGATAATTAAAGAACGCGGTTTAATTTTTTCTAGGAGGTATACACCTACGTACATTGCAATACACCGAAAACATCCTTGTACACAATATTTTTTGCATACTCGATCATTCTCGGCTCCGGCATCGTTATATATAATTATTTTGAGACTAGTTTTGGATATAGCTCTTGAGAGGGCTACACACACGAGTGCTCGTGTGAATGGTTGCTCTAACAAATAGATCCCAACTATATTCACCTACATGGAACGCACTCAAAAACATCCTTGTACATAATATTTTTTGCATACTCATCCTCGGCTCCAAAGCATCGTTATATGTAATTATTTTGAGATCATTTTTGGTGTAGCTCTTGAGGGTCGGTCGTGTGTGAATGGTTGCTCTAACAAATAGATCCTAAATATATTCGGAGATTGTCCTTGGCTTTTGTTAATCGTCATTGCGTAGCATGAATGGATTGGGAATTGGCATTGTTTGAAAGTGAAAGGCCATGCATTTGTTCTCTCGCAACCGAGAAGATAATTCTTGGGATATAGACCCGCATCCCAATATGGTCGCTCGTTATAATTCTAGCCTTAATAATTTTTTTAGCAAGTTGTATGATAATCAACCTTGTCCCATTGCATAGTGCCGATTAATTAATCGAGATTTTTCTAAGCAACATGACCGACACCCCTAATTTTAATACCAAGTTGTGAGAGAAGGCACACCATTGAATTCAACCTAGTTTATGAACTTCGTTGGATACAACAAATCAAGATTTCTAGATTCTCGTGATGAGTTGTATATAGAATCTATGCTTATAAATACATGTTTATCATCGTGGATTTGTTCGATAATATACTCATTGATTTTGATGACCACACAGCTTCTTCTACGTAACAATAGCTCTCTCTCTAAAATAGCTATCATCTATCATAGAGTGTTGAATTTGAGGATAAACACCCATAACTATACTTTCAATCGAATTATCATGAACTACGATAAGGAATTCACGTGGAATCTTAACAATTGTAACATCATCATTGGATACGCATGGCTTATTCGAGACTCGACATTCGCCAATTTTGAGAATCCAATAACCATAATCTTTTAACTAAGCTCTTTCATTATGGTTAAGCCCGACACTTGAAAGGCCCATGTTTTATTTAATTAAGAGACAAAATTTGAAAGCTTGGTCAAAGAAAATAACCGCCAATAGATGCACAAACAATGTCTTCCCTCGTTCCACTGTGCAAAACAGGTAATATCTACCTAAAATTGCTAACCAAAAGTATTGTTTTCGCATCAAACAAACAATCTTGTTTGTTATTTTCTCGCATCGGTAAGAACATCGTGAAGTGTTCTATGAAGTGCTTCGAAACAAGTTCGATTATTCATAGGAGCTTTGTCCCAAACAATCAAACAAGTTTTTTGAAGAAACATTGAGAGGTGGGTGTTTTTTTACTATGCGAGGTTGATGAATCATCTAGGTTTAAGGGAATTTTAAACCGTCGATGAGTAGTTCTACCCCTAAGAAAAAGCAACGATGCTATACCAAATGATACAATAAGCAAGAACAATGAGACCCTTTGATCGAATTTTCTTAATTATTGTATGCCAAAGAAATATTTTACCGATGCCACCGTGACCATGAACAAAGTAGAGACTCGGTTGGTTATCGAAAACCGCATGGAGAACTCGATCATAAATATGCTTTTGTTATACATTCAATCGACCAACTCGTAGAAGCATGATTGGCTCGAGTTCATCGATATCATAATTATGCTCTCCCCGTAAGAGTTTATTTCGATCTTGGACATCAACTCGTTCATCGTGCATCGGGAGATTATGATCTAAAAGAGACGAAGCAACTATATTGAACAAAAGCTCCAGCTTGTAGAGAACATAATTCCGTAGCTTAGAATTAGCAACATGAAGATCATGCATTGCGAAAGAATTTTTTAGATTTGATAGTATATCGTCACGAAAGAAATGCCAATAGATATAAAAGAATTGCTTAGGTCTAGCAAGCACACAAAAAAGGACCATGCCGATAAATAAATGCCTAAGTTGGGGAGAAAAAGTTATTGCAATTGCTTCATCAAAAGCCTCATTCCATTCTTTATCATCGCCTAATAAACAAAAGGCTTCACATGCTCGCTTGGAAAGTTGGGTGTAGAAAACCATCAACGAGTCCTAATGTGTTCGAAGCTTGTAGCACCTTTCACTTGATTTAACAAAATACGTAAGAAATAAAGTTCTCCAACAGCGAGGTGAACATGAGCAACATGACCCACGCTTAATCCTTTTGTTCTTGCAAGCCATTCTTTGTTACAATTGTCCAAAACATATTGAGAAGGAATTTGTGAGTAGTAAAGATTTTGAGATGTATGATGTATGCGATTGCATTTAAACCATTCAATAAGCATGGTTCTATCAATGCCCGGTCGGCCAATGATAGATTGTAACACATAGGTTTCATTAAAAGTAATTGGTTGTTGCATAGGCAAGTGAACAAGTATGCCATTCAACAAGAGGATGGTGAAAATGTAATGGAAAACAACACAAATGCCATACCGATTCATACGAAAAATGAAACCGCAATTAAGGTATGACTTAATTTCATCAAAGTCGTCTCCCTCCACCATCATTCTTACTCTATCCGTATCTTTATTGACATATTTGAAAAGATACTTTATAAGCATCGATTGATAATAAATCTCAACGTTGATTTGAGCTCTATATCTAAGAAGGAGCTCCCTATTAAATAGAACCACTTGGTCGCTATCAAGATTAATATTCTTTTTAATGATAGTCTTTGAAGAATCATCACATCGTTTATAAAACACAAATTCATTGTCACCAAAAATTGTTTCGGATCTAATTTTTTTCAAAAAGCACTTTTCACAATGACCATGTTTCAAGCAAAGTGAGCTTGGATTAATCACACCACATAGGCCATAAACCATAAATTGTGACTCCAAAGCATAACATTCGGGATCCGAATTCATATCGGGAACCTCAAGACCGACAATGGAATTAATGTCGGAGGCTAAATGGCATTTTTTTGAAGGGTGAAGCCATAACAAGATATGGTAATAGGGCAATCATCGTTTTTGAAATTTGATAGCATAAACGTCAATCAAGCAATAGCAAGATATAGATTATTTTAATTTGAAATGAAAAAGTTATGAAAACTATGAAGATAAATTATTAAGAAGTACCCGCAATTGTTTAGCCGAATGGTTTTTCAAATTTGATGAAAGAAAGCATGTCATCAAGTTTTATCTTGAAAATACATGCAATGATATCAGCCTTGTCTTCCACTTTACTTTTTTTTTTTTTTGTTTTTAGAGCTCTTTCCGGATCTCAAACCAGCTTGACATTACATGTAAATGTTAAGAAAAGGTCTAGATTTCCATAAGCTCTGCATAAAGCCATTGCATCTTAGTAGTTGTTAATCATGTAGTGAACACTCCTTGTGAAAGAAGTTTGAATGATGATTCTACCGATATCGAAGCATTTGTACCGCCTTATGAGATTGCATCATGTATTCCCTTATACTCGCTCACATCTCAAGTTTTTCTAGTTTGATGTGATAAAATTGAGTCCGTACTCCTCAATATGAACATAAGCATCAACCAAATATTACTCGGTAAATGCGATCGCTTTTTTACAAGGTGCTATCTTCACTAGCTTTTTCATGCATAGAAAGCTTGCATAGGAACATGCTGCCTTTTAGGTAATGAACATTGGTATAAAGGATTCCATTTTAAGTCACAACGAAAGTGGATACCGGAGAGCCATGAATTTAGGATGAAGTTTTGAGATGCATTACGGTGACCTAGTTTTTTTTTTCAATAATGATATCTCGCTTAGATTGGAAACCTTCAATATTGCCAATAACTAACCCCCCAATATTATCCGAAGTTAGGAGATCAAACTAGCTACTATCATCGCTTCTCCTTCCTAACAAACATATCTTAAGTCGATGGTATTATCTTCTTGGAATTTTTGTTTTGCCATACGAAACAATCTAACCGTGCAATTGCTTTCATTGAGAGTTTCTATAAGCATTTGAACAACATGCTCATCAATGTTACGAGCATCCCTAGGTCCGCCCATGGCATCAAGACGATTTGAGACCTCATTTGACGTGTCGTATATGTATAATTGAGAAAATTTAGGAGGTTCACCTTCGTTGGGCGAAGCGATCCTATCAAATGATGTGTTTGATCATTAATCTTAAAAACATTAAGACCGGGCCAACTATAGATAGACGGGTCTAGTTTGACACCCATTGATGTGAATGCGAACATAGTATTGTATGCTCTAACATTGCTTCTAAATTTGTTTAAAGCAGGTCCTCCATCAAGATCAAGCAATTTGTCGAGAAACGGAGGCGTTGGTCTAGCAAGGCAAAACCTAACTTTTCCATATAGACAACATAAAGAAAATTTTAGCCTTGACAACATCAATGTTTTGAGGTGCTCTTTCAACTAAAACAGAGCACCATAATATTCATATGCATCTATCTTATCCACGATGTCGTCGTATTCAATGTGTTGTCCTATCAAGAAATCGTTGGGAAAGGAAAAAAGGGTTAATTTTATTATCCATAATGAAAAAGCAGACTTTTTTTTTCATTTTCTTAAATCTCAAACACTCGTTTCGTAAAGGCAAGGGATAGCATTTTATTTTCTCGAAAAGAGAATGTTTTAATGAGTGATCAAAAGGTAAAAACAAAAAAAACAAAATGATCTTAGGATGAAGTGTGAAGCTAAAATACTCACTTTTTATACTCGTTGGTAAGTAGCTTGACCAAGTGTGATTCAAATGGCCAGCAAAAGGAAATGAGCTCGTTGAGGGAATATTAGATTGGGGATTGACGAGCTTAGCACATTCATGAGGCATGTAATAAGTAACCGCAGAAGGCGGAGAAAGTGCAATATGGATTAAAGGGTGCCCATCAAGTTGTTCAATTGATGGAAGAGAAATATTATCGGACATGGTTGTATGCTAGGTATAATGATAAAAATTCAAAGGATGTTTGCCAATTAAAGAAGGACTTCTTGCTAAATCATCCATGATACGACGATGATAGCGTTGTTCTAGCTCGAAATCGAAAGAAGAAGGAATTTGAGAAACCCATCTCATGATGTTAAAAGGTGGATCAAAATAGGTCCATGAAGGGCGGGATGCGACGAGTGTGCGGATGGTTCCGAAGGGTCAAAGCAATTAAGATGTCGCCTAAGTGATGTCAAGCGATTAGTGGAGTCGATAGTAACTCCCAACATGAAGCACGAATGGTGAGTTTGTTATAAGAAGATGATGCCATCGATGCTATGCATGAATGGCAAACATTTGGTGAATGATATATTAGTTGAGTGAACTCTAAAAAGGCAACATTTATAAGCAAGTGGAAAGATTATTGAAGAAATGTCCTTTGCAATAAAATAAAGCAAAAATGAGAAATGAGCAGAGTTTGCATCACATAAGGCATCATAAGGAGCATCATAAAGGTCACCTCTTATGTAGCAATGCTAAATAAAAGAATGAAACAACATGTATGAAAGAACAAAACATTTTTTTTCAAAGGAAACAATAATGTATTTTTTTTCATATGCTAAAGCAAGGCGGTAAGGTAACCGAAATGAATGGAGCTAAGAAGGTAACATGAGATAATGCCAAATCCAAGGAACAATAAAGAGGTATGCATAAGCAAATTTCTTTTTTTTTAAACAAACACAAAAGAAGGGGGATCAAGCAAACAAATAACATAGATAGAGGAAAATAAGAGCAATTTTATAGGGCAAAGCCAATAAGCAAGAAAACCAAAACCAAACAGACAACAAAGCTAAATCATAATAAAAGCAAACCCGAATGCTCGACAAAAACCGATGATGACACCTTCAAAAAGACTCCAATTTGCTGCAAAAATATAAACATGAACATTCAATATCAAATAAAGTATTTACAGGAAAACATCAACTAAAGTGGTCGAATCAAAATCTTTGTCCGGTGTAAACACCTAAATTTTGCTCCCTTTTAGTTATTTATTTGTTTTTGTTATTACGAAAATACAAAAAAAAGGGTAAAAACAAAAATGGAAACAAAAAAAATGGAAAAAGAGAAAATCAAAAAATGAAAAAAATCAGCTTGGAATAATTAGTTTAGGTTAATTAAAAAAAAACAGAGAGGAGAGAAAAAGAAAGAGGGAGGGGGTTAATTGAAGAAGTGAAAAGTTTAGAGGTGATAAAAGTGTAATTGAAGATCCAATAAAAAAAAATCAAAACTCTTGTCCTTTAATTAAAACAACAAGGGGGCATAATTGAAAAAAAAATAAAGAAAAAGTCCTAATTAATTGGGATTCAAGGGGCTCATCGAAGAGAAAAATCAACATTGAATTCGAATTAGTGCATGGAAAGAAACCAAGGATTAAAGTGACATTTGACCCAAAAACCTACATATAAAACCACCCCATGCATTTCTTTAGATGGGGGACTATTCATCACCACCCACAAAGAGACTCGCCACCACCATCCAAGAGAAAATCAAGCTCTCTTTCTCGCTTAAGCCTCCACACGCCCATAGCAAACCCTCTCGCCTAAGCCTTCTCCTTCTCACCAATAGCCTACTTGCCACGCACCAAATCTCCACAATAGCCCACAGCATCGGTCATCTCTCTCCGCACCTCACAAACCGATACAAACCGACTTCCATGGCCACCCACAAAAGCCGACTTCTAAGCCTCCATCCTTCACACCCATTTCGTATTTTGACTACAACTTAGGCTACAAACATCCCAATTAAGTGATATTGGGCTCTTTGAAAAGATAACAGATCGAGCTACATCTATTGTAAAGAGTAAAAAGCCTAATTCGAAAGATTTGGAAGTCAAAATGGGGCTTCAAGTCGAAGTCAAAATCCGTCTAGCAAGTTTTTTAAGCATCGGGACTCGTTCGGTTCATAGTTCATATCTTGGGTTATAGGAGTCCAATTGATGAAAGGCTAGTTGCGTTGAAAAGATGAACTCCGGACCTATAATTGTTATGAAGACACCAGTTCAAAATTAGGTCATTTTAATTGTCAAAATTGTGATCGAACAGAGCTAGAAGAAATTTCTCACAGAGGACAAAAATTCCGGACAGCCCCCAAGAACACTTCCAAAAACCCTCACTCCAACCTCTTTCGAAGCCCCGAAACCAGCCTACAAACTAGACATAAAACCCCCCACAAAAGTAGCCCTACAACCAGCTCCAAAATAGACCTAAAAAACCACCAAAAACCCTCCAAAATCAACCCCGATACCACCAACAACCCAAAACCCTTCGGGTAGCCCATTTAAACCACTAAAAACACCCCTAATCCAGCTCCAAGAAACCCCCAAAACACGTCCTAAAATTTTTCAAAAACCGGACCCAAAACAACCACCAACAACACCCTTTACAACCCCGAAACAACCACCAACTGACCCCAAATACACTTGCAGAGAAGCTTTTTGAATAGCCTATTTAAACCACCAAACCAGCCCTAAAAAGACCTCCAAACAAGCTTCAAAATAGTGCTAAAAACTCCCCAAAACTCGCCTCAAAACAGACCCTTGCACACTTCTTTGGAGCTCTTGAAAAAGAAGAAATAAAAAGAAAATTTAAAGGGACTAAGATGGTTTTTTGGTTGTGTTGGATTTTATTGGCGGGAACAACATGACGTTGTAGATCGCATTTCTTTGGGTTTTGACAGGAAAATACAAGCAAGAAAGTCATTTTGGATGTTTAGGAAATCTTGCAAGATTTCGAGAGCCCCTACAAATTTTTCAACAACATTTGGAGTAATTGCACAAGTAACGGAGGAACTTTTGGACAATTACTCTCCTTTCTCGACTAATCGAATAATCGGCTTTCATCGAGACCGAAGAGAGTACAACCGATTTTGTTTCGAACATCGAAGTTTCGAGCTCTTGGGTAAAACTCTAAAACCATTGTATATTTTCTATAAAAAAAATGACAAGTGATTAAAAATGATTGGACTATTGTTTTACGTGAATGAAGTCATTGCATTTTGTTTGAATAGCCATAGTTTAAATGTGATTGAAATACACATTGATGTACGTAGCCGATATCCAAAGAAAAATTAAGTTGCTTTTTGGTTTGCATGCTTAGTAGTTTTAAAATGTGAAGTTTTGTGATTTAATTGTCTATCCATGATTGATTTTCATCAAAATGATGCCGTCGGTGGCTTCCTGCTTTTGTGACGAAGCCGTCGGAGGGCTTCGCAGCAATTTTATTGATTTCTATGCTCGATTCCTCGCTTTGTAATGCATGTTTTTCTTGTTTTTTTTTTTTTTTTGCTTTCGATCAATGTTACTCGTTTTTCATTTTTCTCGATTTATTTTATCAAAACAAAGCCACCAGTGGCCTCAAAAATAGTTTTTTTCATTTAATGTCTGTCTTGTCCGCAATGAAGCCGTCGGTGGCTTCCCACTTATGTGACGAAGTCGTTGGTGGCTTCTAAATAATTATCCGCTCCTCATTGGAGCGACATGAAATTGTCAACGACTTTCCACTTCGTGTCGAAGTTGTCGACAACTTCTTAAATGTGTGACTCAAAGTCGTCAATGGCTTCCCACTTGTGTGAGCGAAGTCATCGTTGACTTGTAACTTATGCCAATGGCTTCTAAATAATTATCTCGCTCCTCATTGGAGCGACATGAAGTTGTCAATAACTTTTCACTTCGTGTCGAAGTTGTCAATAACTTCTTAAATGCGTAACTCAAAGTCGTCGATGGCTTCCAACTTGTGTGAGTGAAGTCGTTGATGACTTGTAGCTCATGCCAATAAAAGACTATTTATCTTTAAAAACTTGCCTATTGTCGGTAATAGGTCATGTTCGTTAATGACTAGCCAAAATTCTTATTTTTTACCTATTTTCCATTTGGGTAGGAAATATTAGCCTTTGACCAGCCTAAACGTCCAAACTATCCCGTTTTATATCCAAGCCACCCTATCCCATATTTTTACAAGATAAACTCATTTAATAGGCATAAAAGCATAACATGATAAAAACTAGATTTTTACATTCATAGACAAATGATGCGACCTACCTTAGGTAAGATGGGATGGTGGTGATGACATGTCTTCTCCATACGTAACCAACCCCTTATCCGGATATCCATATAGACCAGTATGTTTAGGATTTCCTAGTTCCCCCGATTAGCTAGGTGGTGACTCCTTTGATTCGACTCCCTCCTCTCACAATGGCCGACATCGAAAGAATTGACGACCCTACTAGGGACGAGTGCCATGCTAGGGTTGAGCTTTGAATGTTTGTGTTTTGAGTCTTTAGTTGTTTGTTATGTCTCTATGTCTATCGATTGTGATTGTTATTTAATTATGTAATTGTTTTTATGTTATGGTAACATGTTTGTATATATATGCGTTGTTTGTGTGCTCATGTTATCGTAGCTTGGGTTGTTTAATTTCTTAGCCTTTATTTTGAGATTGAATATGGAGTTATGCCCTCACACACTACACTCGCATAATCTTAAATGTCATCTACATTTGATTTAGGATCTAGGGATGAATTACCGATGCCCCGATGGGCTTCGCTCTAGGTAACACGAAACCTTAACTCTTTTGGAAAGTTGTTACTCGTCGCGATAGGTATTCAATGGTCTCCATGATTACCACCTTTGCACTTGGTCAACCTCGATTCTCCCGAGCTAAAAGGGACCCCGTTAAGACTTAGATAGATCTACCCAATCATGTACCTTTCCCGTATAAATTCACTAGGCAAGTCGGACATGTCGAAACCTTGATCAAACAATCTAGTCATGAATGTTTTAGGATGGGTGACAAGAGAACTCGAGTCCGGACCCACTCGGTGGCCGAATTCAACAAAAGTTCCGAGGCTTTGCAACAAACAGAGGAGGATTGCCTAGGTCCCGAATTTCGGAGCAACCATAAGGAAATCACACACTTCCAGATCAATGATCAAAACACTCAAAAGCTACTTGATCGCTGAAGATGCCGAACCTTGATGATCGGTATAGATTTTGAGCCAAATATAGGAATCTTGTAGTGTTGCTAGAGGTACCGGTTCGAAGCCCACTCTCAAGGCCTTGGCTCGCTTGTGGGATCTTTCATACGGATGTTTCGGTCTAAGAGAACTTGATATGACACCGACCTTAGAGGACCATCAACTTCTAAACATGCTAAACACTCTACATCGAGTTTATCTATACCGAAAACGATCAAATGTCGAGAAAAGAGTTGATGATTGGTTAAACATTAGCATGAGTCATAGTAAGGCTTAAAGTGGAATGTCGAAGGTTGGCACTTTGAAAGCTCGGTTAGATATGTTCAACCGTAAACCGAAGGATCCACGAGCTACCTACAAGAGGATTAAAATTCTAGCACCGATGATCTTTGGGTTAGTGCTTTTCCCCTCATTCGTCGATTTAATCGGTTTAGATGCGGCTAATGTCTTCATCGAAGTAGAGAAGCACTCCATAAATCCTACCGTCGCCATTCTAGCCGCAGCCTTTTCCTCATTGAGCCACTCGTAGGAGGTTTGGAAAAGGTAGTTTGAAATGTTTTGTCAAACCGCTTTTTATGTGGGTAATCGATCATGTCGAAGCCCATAAATCAGCTTTTAAGACATATTGGTGTTTTGATCAAGAACCATTGAGGAAGTTTCTAGCCGATACATGGAAGAACAAGAGTGGTTTTCATCATTCTTGAGTTTGTCGAATGGAGGTTTCTTATGGAAGACAGTTTGGATGAGTCGAAAACTATACCTAGCCTATCGTGCAGACGACGACCATGGGTTCCTCCGATAGGAGTGACTCGGATATACTTGTTACGCTCCTCTACGAGTATCAAGACAATTTGGCTATGAACAAGCTATACCTAGAACCGGAGGCCTAAACATATTTGAATGAAAGCTTGAAAGTGATGCCACTCCTAAGTTCCTTCAATGGGTTTTGCAAGATTGGTTAACTCCGAGAATAGTTAGTGGAGGAACAAGTTGACTATGAATTAGCAAGAATCGAGAAGTATCTTATCCGGCAAACAAACAGAGTTGAAAGACCGCCAACATCCGACAAGCTTTGACCAAGCCATAAGAGAGAGAAGTCCAAACCAACCTACCCAAAGGAGTGAGTTGATCATACCACGAGTTTCAAGTCTTGTGCCTAGCTAGTCTAAAGGAAAAAAGAGAATAACGAGTGATTCCCTAAAATTAATCCCTTCGGACCATCGGGACCTCATCGAAGAAGTCGAGAGGCTTAAGATCGAGAACCGAAGTCGACAAGTGATTTGGCCAAAGAAAAGCAAATGAGAGAAAAGGATAAAGAAAAGATAACAAATCCGGAGTAAGATCTAGAGACTCGGCAAGGTATAGCCGCCGAAAAAGAACATTGAAAATCAATCTATCATCGAGCTCAAGCGAACCGGAGGCCAAATCTATTCTCATTAGTCGAGCTCATGCGAACCGGAAGCCAGCCTAAAGGTAGAATTGTCGAACACTCTATCAAGCCACATCAAGAAGAGTCGAAAGTGGTAAATGTAGGGACTAATGAGAACGGACAAGACTTGAAGGTTAGGACCTTGATAGGGGATGCTAGATTGATTTTTAATGTTCTTCTTCAACGGCTATACCTCGCCAAGTCTCCGCATCTTGCTCCGCATTTGCTATCTTTTGTTTATCCTTTTCTCTCATTTGCTTTTCTTTGGCTAAATCACTTGTCGCCTTCTAGTTCTCGATCTTAAGTCTCTCGACTTCTTCGATGAGGTCTCGATGGTCCGAATGGATTAATTTTAAGGAATCACCCATTCTCTTTTTTCTTTAGATCGGCTAGGCATAAGACTTGGAACTCGTGGTATGATCGGCTCACTCCTCGGGCGGGTTGGTTTGGATTTCTCTCTTTACGGCTTGGTTAAGCTAGTCGGATGTTGACGCTCTTTCACCCCGTTTGCTTGTCGGATAAGATACTTCTCGCTCATCGCTAATTCATGGTCAACTCGTTCCTCTATTAATTATTCTCGCAGTTAACCAATCTTGCAAAACCCGTTGGAGGAACTTAGGAGTGGCATCACTTTCAAGTTTTCCTTCATATATGTTTAGGCCCCTGGCTCTAGGTACAACTTGTTCATAGCCAAATTGTCTTGATACCATAAAGAGAACGTAACAAGTATATCCGAGTCGCTCCTATCGGAGGAACCCATGGTCGTGCTCCACAATAGGCTAGGTATGGCCTTCGACTCATCCAAACTCGTCTTTCATAAGAAACCTCCATTCAACAAACTCGGGAATGATGAAAACTACTCTTGTTCGGACTTGTTCTTCCATGTACTAACTAGGAACTCCCTCAATGGTTCTTGATCAATCCACAAGATGTCTTAAAAACCGATTTATTGGCTTCGACATGACCGATTACCCACACAAAAAGTAATTTGACACCTCAAACTACCTTTCCCAAACCTCCTATAAGTGGCTCAATGAGGAAATGGTTTCGACTAGAATGACAACAAGTAGGGTTTATGAAATGCTTCTCTACTTCGATGAAGACATTAGCCGCATCTAAACCGATCAAATCGAGCGATGAGGGGAAAAGTACTAACCTAAATATCATCGGTGCTAGAATCTTAATCCTCTTGGAGGTAACTCATGGATCCTTCGGCTCGCTTGAATATATCCAACCGGTTTTCAAAGTATCAACCTTCGACATTCCCTTTAGCCCTCCCATGACTCATGCCGATGTCTAAACAATCCTTCACTCTTTTCTCGATGTTTGATCATCTTCGGTATAGATAGACCCGATGCGAGTGTTTGGCATGTTTAGAAGTTGATGGTACTCCTCTAAGGTCGTTGTCATATCAAGTTCCTCTAGAGTGGAACATCTATATGAAGGATCCCACAAGCAAGCCAAGGCCTCGAGAGCGAGCTTCGAACCGGTACCTCTAGCAACACTACGAGATTCTCATATTTGGCTCAAAATCTATCTTGATCATCGGGATTCAGAATCTTCAGCGATCAAATAGCTTTTGAGTGTCGTTGATCACTAACCGGAAGTGTGTGATTTTCTTATGGTTACTCCGAAATTCGGGACCTAGGCAATCCCCTTTGTTTGTTGCAAAGCCTAATAACTTTTGTTGAATTAAACCACCAAGTAGGTTTGGACTCGAGTTCTCTTGTCACCCATCCCGAAACATTCATGACCAGATTGTTTGATCAAGGTTTCGACATGTTCGACTTGCCCGATGAATTTATAGAGGAAAGGTCGTCCGAGGGTCCGGTTCTAGTCATTACATGATTGGGTAGGATCTATTTAAGTCTCAATAGGGTCCCTTTTAGCTTGAAAGAACCGAGGTTGACCAAGTGCGAAAGTGATAATCATGGAGACCATCGAATACCTATCGCGACGAGTGGCAACTTTTCAAAAGAGTTGAAGTTTCGTGAGTATTACCCGAGACGAAGCCCATCGAGGCACCAGTAATTCCTCCCAGATCCTAAATCAAATGCAAATGACATTTAAGATTATGCGAGTGTAGTGTGTGAGGGCATAACTCCATATCCAATCTCAAAATACAAAATAAAGACTAAGAAATTAAACAACCCAAGCTACGAGTAACATGAGCACACAAACAACGCATACATATACAAACATGTTACCATAACGAAAAACAATTACATAATTAAATAACAATCACAATCGATAAGCATAGTAGACATAACAAACAACCGGAGACTCAAAATACGGACATTCAAAACTCGACCCTAGCATGGCACTCGTCCCTAGTGGAGTCGCCAATTCCGTCGCGTCGACCATCGCGAAAGGAGGGGGCCGAATCAAAAGACTCGCCACCTAGCTAATCGGGGAGAACTAAGAAACCCTAAACATACCGGTCTACATGGATATCTAGATAAGGAGTCGATTATGTATCGAGAAGACATGTCATCACCACCATCCCGTCCTACCTAAGGTAGGATGCATCGTTTGTCTATGAATATAAAAATCTAGTTTTTATCATGTTATGCTTTTATGCCTATTAAATGAGTTTATCTTGTAAAAATATGAGATAGGGTGACTTGGATATAAAATAGGGTAGTTTGGACGTTTAAGTCGATCCAAGGCTAATATTTCCTACCCAAATGAAAAACAGGTAAAAAATGAGAATTTCGACTAGTTATCGGCGAACATGACCTATTATTGACAATAGGCAAGTTTTTAAAGATAAATAGCCTCTTATTGGCATGATTTATGAGTCACAAACGACTTCGCTCACACAAGTGGAAAGCCACCGACGACTTCGAGTCACGCATTTAAGAAGTTATCGACGACTTCGACACGAAGTGGAAAGTCACTTGCAACTTCATGTCACTCCAGATGAGGAGCGAGATAATTATTTAGAAGCCACCGATGACTTCATCACATAAGTGGAAAGCTACCGACGGTTTCATTTCAAACAAGACGGACATTAAATGAAAAAACCTATTTTCGAGGCCACCGGCGGCTTTGTTTTGATGAAATAAATAGAGAAAAATGAAAAACAAGTAAGAGGGACTAAAAGCAAAAAAACAAGAAAAACGAGACATTACAAAACGAGAATCGAGCATAGAAATTGATAAAATTGCTCCGGAGCCCTCCGACGGCTTCATCACATAAGTAGGAAGCCATCGATGGCTTCATTTTGATGAAAATCAATCATGGATAGACAATTAAATCACAAGACTTCACATTTGGACAACTAAGCATGCAAACCGAAAAGCAACTTAATTTGTCTTTTGATATCGGCTACGTACAACAATGTTTATTTCAATCACATTTAGACTATAGCTATTTAAATAAAATGCAACAACTTCATTCACGCAAACCAATAATCCAATCATTTTAATCATTTTTCATTTTTTTTTAAGAAAATATGCAATGGTTTTAGAGTTTTACCCAAGAGCTCTAAAACTTCGATGTCCGAAACAAAATCAGCTTGTACTCTTTTTAGTCCCAATAAAAACTAATTGTTCGGTTAGTCGAGAAAGGAGAGTAATTGTCCAAAAGTCCCTCCATTACTTGTTCAACTACTTCAAATGTTACCGAAAAATTTATAGAGGCTCCCGAAATCTTGCAAGATTTTCTAAAAATCCAAAATGACTTTCTTGCTGTATTTTTTTGTCAAAACCCAAAGAAATGCAGTCTACAACGTCATGTTGTTCTTACCAATATAATCCAACACAACGAAAAAATACCATCTTAGTCCCTTTAAATTTTTTTTTATTTTTATTTCTTCTTTTTCGGGAGCTCCAAAGAAGTGTGCAAGGGTCGTTTTGGAGAGTTTTGGCACTATTTTGAAGCTTGTTTGGAGGTCTTTTTAGTAGTCGGTGCAACCCCCGTAAAAATCTATAACCGTAAAGCAACACGTATTAGAATATTTATATGTATACATATATTAAGTGTAAGTATAATTCTCATGTCACGCCCTCTCCCTAGCCCACTCTCTAGTACCCAAATAGGAGTAACTAGGCAAAGAGCGCGTCACGCCGACATAACCAATTTTCGAATTAACCTCAAACACATATATGCTCATACATTAAGAATTTATCGTACAATGAAACATGTAAAAATACTTTATATAATGTTAACAAAACGAGTGAAAGAAATTTCAAGATTTATTTGCAATAACACTATCAAAATATATATCGACCCCCAAACTCTAAGATTTTTTTTATCGAGAGAAATTTCGGCACGCTTGTGTCACATGTGAGCCTTTTGGAGGTTCCGGCAGCATTCTTAATGTTTTGACTTGTTCCGTCATAGAATGAAAACAATAACGGAATGAGCCAAAGCTCGGTAAGTAGGGTGATGTAAGTGATATGCAATGCGGCTTTGTTTCCCATTCCGCCCATCAATTTTAATTCGGGTACCACTAGGTAGAAGCAAGACCGTGTGTTCCATCTCTCCGTGATTGTGTTATCACCTACCGCTTTATTGCTCTCTCTCGGTGATCTTATTATCACCTACCGCTCATAACGAAATTATTTCTCGCTCAACGAGTGTTAGTAATAGAGCACGCACATGGTTCATGCTACTACCCATCCGACCAATTTGGTTACCAAATCGTATTTTTCTCATGACTCAATGATTTTTCTCGTATCATAACACCCCTTCGATGCACGTGATGCACATGGTTCATGCTAACACATTCATTACATTCAATCAATCATGGATACTATACCCTACACTTTCATTCCTTCAATCCGTACAGGATTTCATAATCCAACCCACACCGAGTTTCCAAGCCGAACCCATATAGGGTTTCCAAATCAAACACACACAGGGTATCACATTTTTTTTTCATACCTCTCTAAACTTCATTTTGTTCCTATTTCCATCTATTTGAAGTATTAACAATCTAATTCATTAGATGGAACCCAAAAACCCCAATCTTTAGGGTTAGGCCGAAAGTCTCCTTAGAAAAACCCTAGAAAAATTTATTTTTCTTTCTCCTTCCAATTTGTTCCTTCTAGGTTTACCTAGCAAATTTTTTTTCCTATCTAAATTTCCTTTTATACTTATTAGAGTATACTTAAACCATCAATTATGGAATTAAAGGATGAGAATCCAATCCCCACAATTTAGGGGTTTATTACAAGGCAGACCTTTAATCAAGTAGGTACGTACCAATTTATGAGCATAATTAAATTCTATCTTTTTTTTGTTAGAAACTAGACATATTAATTCATAAAATGTGCAAAAATTATATTTAGATACTAAACATACAATTTGTAACATAATTTTCAAACTTAAGAAGCAATCTGTCCAGCAGTAGTTCCTCCCCAACAGATCTGTACTAAAAAGGGAATAACTTTTTATACATAAGTGTAATGGTAAAAATATTTTATAGGTAGTTATTTAAGACATAGATAAATAACTTTTATTCTTTGAGGTTCACCTAGAAATCGTTCTAAAGTCCTTGAATAGGCAGTACCAAATGCGGACAAAAATTACTCCTCACTAACCCTAGTTTAACCATACATTCCAACCCCACATTAACCATGTTTTAATCCAATTAAATTCATTCAAAGTCTAATAAAACTCATCACCACATACTTGGACATCCATAAAATATTATGATTACCATAAAACATCACAAACACAACATCCACACATAAATCAAATCAATATATCGCAAATCCACAAACAAAACCAAGCTTACAATACAAACAATAATACAATCAACTCACATCTTAAATACCTTAAAAAGAGGACTAAAGGCATAAAAATAAACCTACTTACTTTTCTTTAATTTACTTAAGGTTTTTTAGGTTCTCCCCTTCTTTCTTTCATCTCCTTTCTCTTTCTCTCCTCACTATCACGTTTTTCTCTCTTGTGTTTTACGGGTTTCTTTCCTTTTTACCTAAACCTCTAGCCAACTTCTACTCTTTATATATATATATATATATACCTCTCATTTCTTTTCCCTAAGTATAGATACATGTGGCTTGAATTTATTTGATAAGGTGTAAAGTAAATGGATATTTCATTAAGCAATGGACGAATTTGCATGACAGCTACAAGTGAGTTGTCTTAGGGAATTTAATGAAATTGCTAGGTGTCTCACCCTATTAATTAAGATAAATAAACTCTTATATTATCTTATTTCATATATTAATTAAGCTAATTAAGTCACTAAATTCGTTTGGTCCCAATTACATACACACATCTCAAGTCTGTTTGGAGAAGTTATCTTACATGACAGCCGCTTCTCCAACAGAAACGTCCTACTTATAGACACCATTAAATCCTATTATTTTTATATGAGAAACTAGAAATATTAAGATAACACATATCCAAAATTTAGGTCAAAATAACTAGCATAAGACTCACAATGAATTTTTAAAGTTTAAGGATAAATCTGCCCTGCAGGATTGTGTCTAGAATGATATGTACTAATACGAGTATAACTTTTTATATATAAATATAAAAATAACCACATTTGATATAGAGATAGTAGACACATAAAAGAACAACTTTTATTTTTTAAGGTTTTCTCAAAAATCAATCTAACATCATCAAATAAATCCCTCAAGATTCGGGCATATTCTTCTCCCGAATTTCAGCAGAATGCATTTTGAAACAACCCTCACCATAATGGATATAACTCTTAATTTATAGATCCCAACATTATAAACTTTTATAAAGAGATATTAGAGATATAGAGGAACAACTTTCATTCTTTGAGTTTTTATCAAAAATCACTCCAAAGTCCTCAAATAAATCACATAAAATTTCAGACAGAATGTAATCCTCAAAACATCGATTTTACATACTTAATTTCTTTAATAATTAAATCACTAATCTCAAGCACAATAACTTTAATTTCACATAATTCATTCATTTCAGGCAATAATTTCTCATAATGTAATGAGAATTATACTCACTTAATATATCCATGCATATAAATATTCTAATAGTGCCGCTTTACGGTTATAGATTTTTATGGTTTGATAAAAAAAATCTTAGGGTTGGGGGTTGATGTATATTTTGATAGTGTTATTGCAAATAAATCTTGAAATTTCTTTTACTTGCTTTGTTAACATTATGTAAAGTATTTTTACATGTTTCATTGTACGATAAATTCTTAATGTATGAGCACATACGTGTTTGAGATTAATTCGAAAATTGATTATGTCGGTGTGAAGCGCTCCTTGCCTAGTTACTCCTATTTGGGTACTAGAGAGTGGGCTAGGGAGGGGGCGTCTCGGGGTGGTATCGTAGCTATGGTTTCGATAATCAGGTAGAAGCCCCAAGTGTCACATAAGCCTCGAGGATCGGTGTGTTGTTCGACAAAAAAAAATTTAAAAAAAAAATTTCAATTGTGATCCTCTAAGTAATCTATCTTATTATGTATTTTCATGTTGTTGATATTTGAGTATGCTTGAAAATATTGATGAAGGTCAATATTGGTGGTATAGATGCCATTTATATGATGTGTTTCCCGTGTCGCTAGGACTAGCGGACAAAGGGCCTCTCTATCCGCTTATTGGGTGGAATTAAATAACCTCACTATGACGGCAGATCGGGATATTATGACACACGTCACTAAAGTGCATGATTTGATTCAGCAAATAGTATTTGCTGATGCCACTTTCCAAAGGTATCGTAACCTAGATTTCATGAGGATGACCTTACGCCGGACTCTCCTGGCTGAGGGACCAGCGAGTTGCTTGGATGAAGTCCGGGCGAGCCGAATAAATCCCAATGACTATCAAAATCTAATCATAGCCTTTCTACCGAGTGTAAGTTACACGGACCCTTACTCGACTCATGTATAATTGGGGTCTAC
The DNA here is from genome assembly GCA_963924115.1 of Dovyalis caffra. NCBI lineage: Eukaryota > Viridiplantae > Streptophyta > Magnoliopsida > Malpighiales > Salicaceae > Dovyalis > Dovyalis caffra. The sequence goes on along the minus strand of CAWUPB010000957.1, from coordinate 701,102 downwards.
CTGTATGTATTGCTCGTGAGATAGCACTTACCGCATTAATTGATGCTATCAATCGGTGGCGAGTAAAGGACGCCTATCCCCGACACGTCCGATACGTTAATATGTCACGTTAGACACAATACAAAGAAGATATAATGTATAATATATTAGCTTCCGTATGATTTTTCTATAGATATAAGTCCTTTTTTGGTTGTCAATATGTACGGAAGCCCTTAGGAAGGGAAATGCTTGTAAATGCTTGTTTTGTAAGATGTACTTAGTATGTATAATACGGATGTATAACTTAAGATATATATGTACGGACGTATAATTTCGTACGTACCTAAATGATTTACATTATATGTTGATTTTGATATCAAAACTAACTTGAATGTAACGTAACATATACAAAGACGAATCATGTCACGAAGAAGCCCGAGTACGAACACGAGGAGGAGGGACCTCCGGAAATGAAAGTGAGAATCAACAAGACGTCATGAATCGTATGATAGAGTTAATGCGAGCAATAACAGCAAGTGATGCAACAACAACAACAAACGCATGCGGAGCAAATGAGACAAGTCTTAGCTATGCAATAACGACCTCCGCCTCGCCTCAACATAGGAATGATATAGTGGAAAGATTTCGTAAAATGAATCCCCGGGAGCTTGCGGGGTATTAATCTAATGATAGCCGAAGAATGGATTAAGTCGCTAGAAGTGATATTTGAATATCTACAATTCATCAATAATGAGCATGTATCGTGTGCTATCTTTATGCTAATCAAAGATGCTCGCACTTGGTGGGAGAGCGCATGGTTAATGGTAGATGTGCCTAATTTGACTCGGGAAGGATTTAAGAAGGTCTTTTACAATAAGTACTTCATAGCGAACGTGAAAGCCAAAAAAATCCAAGAATTCTTGGAATTGAAATAGGATGGCATGCCCGTGGGCGAGTATGTGCGAAAATTTGAGCAAGGGTGTAGATTTGTCCCATTCATCACGGGAGATACAAATTTGAAAAAGAGCTGATTTCTAGCACGGTTGAACCCAAGAGTTCGGAGTATGGTGCGGATGTCGACCGCCAACACTTTTCCGAAATGATGGATAAAGCAATGTTGGCGGATGAGGACCGAAGGAGATTACAAAGGAACTGCAGTAGAAAAGGCAAGCATTTAAATCCGTAACCTCTTCGTCCGGACCAATATGGCGATTCCCACCGAGAACATTTCATCGAGGTGGTGGATTAAAAGATGCACAAACTACTAGACCAACACCTTATGCTCCAAGACCGAGTCTTGAATAATCAACCGAGACCACCGATAGGAAATCGGCCACGACCAAGTGATGAGTAATCGGCCTCGATGCGATAAATATGGGAGAGTCCATATGGGGGAGTGTCGACCGGAATCGAGGATTTGTTATGTTTGCCACGAGCAAGGGCACATAGCCTCTAATTGTCCTCAAATACGAAACCAGGATCGGGAAAGGTACCTACTCGAGTATACACTATGACGCAGGAAGAGGCTGATTGGGGCGATGCAACATAATTTATGGTAATGTCTCAATCTTTAGCTCAATTACTTATGCTTTAATTGATTTTGGTGCCACACATTCATTCATGTCAAAAACATTAGTAAAGAGCTTAGGTGTAAAACCTAAAACATTGACAATAAAATACCTAGTAGTAGTTCCCTTCGAAGAATTTATGGAATCGACAAGCCTAATCAAGCGAGTGTCCAATACAAATTAAGAATAGGAGTTTAGAGGCCGATTTGATAGTATTAGATCTTCAATATTTGATTTGATTCTAGTAATGAACTGGTTAACGAGGCATGATGCCACCATTGATTATCGAGGAAGGAGAGTAGTTTTTGATCTACCCGGAAATCAGCCATTAGAGTTTAAAGTCGATACAAAATGTCATGCCATACTAGTCATTTTGGTCGTAAAGGCTCGAAAGATGCTAAAAAAAGGTGTTTAGGGTACTTAGCACACGTGGTAGATAGTCGGGTGGAACAAAAGTTAAAACCGGGAGATATAGAAGTGGGAATGGAGTATTTAGACATATTTTCAAAAAGTTTGACTACGTTGCCACTCGGAGAGGGAGATAGAATTCGAGATTGAGTTGGAGCCGAGCACGACTCGATTTCTAAAACTCCCAATAGAATGGCGCCGATTGAGTTGAAGGAGCCGAAGGTGCAACTACAAGACTTACTGGATAAAGGATTCATACGTCCTAGTTTCTCACCTTAGGGAGCTCCGGTATTGTTTGTGAAAAAGGACGATAGTCTACGGCTATGTATTGACTACCGAAAATTAAATCGGGTGACGATTAAGAATAATTACCCATTACCACGGATTGACGATTTACTCGATCAATTGAAAGAAGCATCGGTGTTTTTCAAAATAGACTTACAATCGGGGTATCATTAGTTGAGGGTGAGATCGGAAGATGTGAAGAAAACGACGTTCGTAACAAAGTATGGACACTATGAGTTCCTAGTAATGCCGTTTGGGTTGACCAACGCCCCATCCGTTTTTATGGACTTATTTATTATTGTGTTTATTAATGATATCCTACTTTATTCACAAAGCGAGGAGGAGCATAAGGAACATTTGAGAACAACCTTGCAGATGCTAAGGGAGCAACGGCTATACGCCAAATTCAAGAAATGTGAATTTTAGCTAGAGCGGGTAGCTTTTCTAGGCTATGTGGTAACTAAAGAAGGCATAATGGTAGATCCAAAGAAGATAGAGGCTATCCAAAATTGGCCTACCTTAAAGAGCGTGACGAGGTACGTAGCTTCGGGGGCTAGTCGGTTACTATTAGAGATTTGTAGAGGACTTCTCTAAAATAGCTAGGCCTCTTACTAATTTGATGAAAAAGAGCATTAAGTTCCAATGGATAGACGCTCGTGAGAAGAGCTTTCGAGAGCCGAAACAAAGGTTAGTTATCGGCCCGATACTAACCATTTCGTTTGAAAATAAGAACTTTGCGATGTATAGTGATGCTTTCAAGAATGGGTTAGGAGCGGTGCTAATGCAAAATGGAAGGGTGGTAGCTTATGCTTCACAAAAATTGTAAGATTACGAGCGGAATTATCCAACGCATGATCCGAAATTAGCAACGGTTGTCTTTGCTTTAAAGATTTGACGACATTATTTATATGGAGCCCAATGTGAGATATATACGGACCATAAGAGTTTACAATATATCTTCACGCAGAAGGAACTAAATATGAGGCAAAGGAGATGAGTTGAGTTGGTAAAAAACTATGATTGCATCATCAACTACCATTCGGAAAAAGTCAATGTTGTTGTTGATGTCTTGAGTGGAAAGTCGGTAGCAACAATGCAAGTCATCCGAGTTACCGCTCATGAGGGAATTACGAAGCTAGAATTAGAGATCATTCTTATTGGCTATGGGAGCGTCATGTCGGCTTTGCTAGTCAACCGACTCGCAAGAAGGAATTCAAGTTGGTCAACGTAAAGGCTAAAAGAGTGGAAGAAAAGTGTAGAGGCTAGGAAGGAATTCGATTTTGTGGTGGATGACAAAGACGTAATTAGATTTAAAGGGAGATTATGTGTTCCCTCGATGGAGGATATGAAGAGATATTAGAAAAAGCGCATGCAACTCCCTATTCAATACACCCAAGAGGCACGAAGATGTACAGAGATTTACGACAAAGTTATTGGTGACCCGGAATGAAGAAAGATGTAGCTAATTTTTTGATAAGGTATTAAGTTTGTCAACAGGTGAAGGCGGAACACCGCAGACCCTCGGGAACATTAAAACCGTTAGCAATCCCCGAATAAAAATGGGAGCATATAACGATGGATTTTATCATGAGATTATCGAGATCGGAGAAGGGGTCGGATGCCATATGGGTGAATGTAGATAGGCTAACAAAATCGATGCATTTTCTTCCAGTCAAAGCCACCTACAATCCGAACCAAGACGCCCAATTGTACCTTGACGAAATTGCAAGATTACATGAGATTCGATCTTAATTGTGTCAAATCGAGATCCTCAATTCACCTCTCGCATTTTGGAAGAGTCCGCACAAGGCTATGGAGACAAAACTAAATTTCAAGCACTCGCATATCATTCACAAACCGATGGATAGTCCGAACGAGTGATCCGGATCCTCGAGGATATGTTACGAGCATGGATTCCGGATTGGTCCAAAAAATGAGAGATACGTACACTTAGCTAAATTTGAGTATAACAATAGCTACCAAGCTTCAATTGGGATGGCTCCCTATGAAGCCTTGTATGGACAACGGTGTAGATCTCTCGTGCATTGGGATGAGATAGGGGAAAGGAAGTTGTTGGGACCATAATTGGTGTAGCAAACAGTGACGTGGTGGAAAAGATCCGTCAACGAATGAAAATAGCTCGGAAGCGAGCGGAAAAGCTACGTCCATAAAAAAAGGAAGGATCTTGAATTTGCCATCGGTGACTATGTATTCTTAAGAGTTTCACCGATGAAAGGCATACCGCAATTTGGGGAAAAAAAGAAAACCGAGTCCCCGATACATTGGACCATTTGAAATACTAGGCACGGTAGGCTATAAGGCCTATCAACTATTGCTACTATGATCATTAGCAGGAGTACATAATGTATTTCATGTGTCCATACTAAGTAAGTGCATATAAGAAGCGAGTCAAATTTTAAAGATAGAACCGTCAAACCCGACCCCGGACTTAACATATGAAGAAAGATCGATTCGAATTCTAGATAGACGACTTAGACAACTAAGAAATAAAGAGATTAGTTTAGTTAAAGTTTTATGAGAAAATCATGACCTCGAAGAAATGACTTGGGAGCGGGAAGAAGAAATGAGAGACAAATACCCAAAACTATTTGCATAAGTCAATTTCGAGGACAAAATTTCTTTTGATGGAAGAATTGTAACTCCCGTAAAAATCTATAATCGTAAAACGACACGTATTAGAATATTTATATGTATGCATATATTAACTATAAGTATAATTCTCATTACATTATGAGAAATTATTGCCTAAAATGAATGAATTATGTGAAATTAAAGTTATTATGCTTGAGATTAGTGATTTAATTATTAAAGAAATTAAGTATGCAAAATCGATGTTTTGACTATTACATTCTGTCCGAAATGTTGTGTGATTTATTTGAGGACGTCGAAGTGATTTTTTATTAAAACTCAAAGAATGAAAGTTGTTCCTCCATGTCTCTAATATCTCTTTATAAAATTTTATAATTTTTTGACCTATACATTAAGAGTTATATCCATTATGGTGAGGATTGTTTCGAAATGCATTCTGCTGAAATTCGAAAGAAAAATCTACCCGAATCTTGAGGGATTTATTTGATGATGTTAGGTTGATTTTTGAGAAAAACTTAAAGAATAAAAGTTGTTCTTTTATGTGTCTACTATCGCTATATAAAATTTTATGACTTTTAAATTTATATATAAAAAGTTACACCCGTATTAGTACATATCATTCTAGACACAATCCTGCTCGGTAGATTTATCCTTAAACTTTAAAAATTCATTGAGTCGTATGTTGGGTATTTTGACCTAAATTTTGGATGTGTTACCTTAATATATCTATTTTCTCATATAAAAATCATAGGATTTAATAATGTCTATAAGTTGAACGTTTCTATTGGAGAAGAGGCTATCCCGTAAGATAACTTCTCCAAACAGACTTAAGATGTGTGTGTGTAATTGAGACCAAATGAATTTAAAGACTTAATTAGCTTAATTAATATATGAAATAAAATACTATAAGGGTCTATTTATCTTAATTAAAAGGGTGAGACACCTAGCAATTTAATTAAATGCCCTAAGACAACTCACCATGCCAGCTCACTTGTAGCTATCATGCAAATCCATTCATTGCTTCATGAAATATCCATTTACTTTACACCTTACTAAATAAATTCAAGCCACATGTATCTATACTTGGGGAAAAGAAATGAGTGGTGTATATATATCTAGAAAGAGTGGAAGTTGGCTGGAGGTTTAGGCAAAAAGGAAAAAAAACCCGTAACACACGAAAGAAAAATGTGATAGTGAGGAGAAAGAGAAAAAGGAAAGAAAAGGAAGAAAAAGGAAAGGAAAGAAAGAAGGGGAGAACCTAAAAAACATTAAGGAAACTAAAGCAAAGTAAGTAGATTTATTTTCATGCCTTTAGTCTTCTTTTTAAGGTATTTAAGATGTAGGTTGGTTGTATTATTGTTGTATTGTAAGCTTGATTTTGTTGGTGGATTTGTGATATATTGGTTTGATCTTTGTGTGGATGTTGTGTTTGTGATGTTTTATGGTAATCATAATGTTTTATGGATGTCCAAGTATGTAGTGATGAGTTTGATTGAACTTTAACTAAATTTAATTGGACTAAAACATGGTTAATGTGGGATTGGAATGTATGGTTAAACTAGGGTTAGTGAGGAGTAATTTCTGTCCGCATTTGGTACTGCCTATTCAAGGACTTTAGAATGATTTCTAAGTGAACATCAAAGAATAAAAGTTATTTATCTATGTCTTAACTAACTACCTATAAAATATTTTTATCATTAGCCTTATGTATAAAAAGTTATTCCCTTTTTAGTACAGACTGTTGAAAAGGAACTACTGCTGGACAGATTGCTTCTTAAGTTTCAAAATTATGTTACAAATTGTATGTTTAGTATCTAAATATAATTTTTGAATATGTTATGGATCAATGTCTAGTTTCTAACCAAAAAAAAGATAGGATTTAAGTATGTTCATAAATTAGTACGTTACCTACTTGATTAGAGGTCGCCTTGTAATAAACCATAAACTATGAGGATTGGATTCTCATCCTTCAATTCCATAATTGATGGTTTAAGTATACCCTAATAAGTATAAGAAGACATTTAGATAGGAAAAAAAATTTGCTTGGTAAACCTAGAAGGAACAAATTGGAAGGAGAAAGAGAGATAAAGTTTTCTAAGGTTTTCCTAAGGAGACTTTTGGCCTAACCCTAAAGGTTAGAGTTTTTGGGTTTCATCTCATGAATTAGATTGTTAATACTTCAAATAGACCTAAATAGGAACAAAATGAAGTTTAGAGAGGTATGAAAAAAAATATGATACCCTATGTGGGTTTGATTTGGAAACCCCGTGTGGGTTCGACTTGGAAACCCGTTGTGGGTTGGATTATGAAATCTCGTACGGATTGAAGGAATGAAAGTGTAAGGTCATGATTGATTGAATGTAATGAATGTGTTAGCATACACCATGTGCATCATGTGCATCGAAAGGGTGTTATGACACGAGAAAAATCATTTAGTCATGAGAAAAATGCAATTTGGTAACCGAATTAGTCGGATGGGTAGCGAGCATGAACCATGTGCGTGCTCTATTACTAACACTCGTTGAGCGAGGAATAATTCCACTAACCGTGTGTCACAACGAAGGGTTAATTCCATTGTGAGCGATAAGTGATAATGAGATTATTGAGAGAGTAATAGAGCGGCACGTGATTACAAGATCACCGAGAGATGGAACACACGATCTTGCTTGTACCTAGGGTACGCAAATTAAAATTGATGGGTAGAATGGAAAACGGAACCGCATTGCATATCACTTGCATAACCCTACTTACCGAGCTTTGGCTCATTCCGTTATTGTTTTATTCTATGACAGGAACAAGTCAAAACATTAAGAATGTCGTCGAAACCTCCAAAAAGGCTCACATGTGACACAAGCGTGCCGAAATTTCTCTTGATAAAAAAAAAATCTTAGGGTTGGGGGTCGATATATATTTTGATAGTGTTATTGCAAATAAATCTTGAAATTTCTTTTACTTGTTTTGTTAACATTATGTAAAGCATTTTTATATGTTTCATTGTGCGATAAATTCTTAATGTATGAGCACATACGTGTTTGAGGTTAATTCAAAAATTGGTTATGTCGACGTGACTCGCTCCTTGCCTAGTTACTCTTATTTAGGTACTAGAGAGTGGGATAGGGAGGGGGTGTCACAACTGGTTTAGTAGTTTAAATAGGCTATCCAAAAAGGCTTCTCTGCAAGTGTATTTGGGGATGTTGGTAGTTGTTTCGGGGTTGTAAAGGCTGCTCGTTGGTAGACTGTTCGATCCGGTTTTTGAAAAATTTTGGGACATGCTTTGAGGGTTTCTTGGGGCTATATTGAAGCTAGATTATGGGTGTTTTAGTGGTTGTTTTTGTGGTTTAAATGAGCTACCCGAATGGATTTCTCTACAAGGGTTTTTGAGGCTATTGGTAATGGTTGCAAGGTTGATTTTGGAAGGTTTTTAGTGAGTTTTTCAGTGTCTATTTTGGGGTTGTTTGTAAGGCTACTTTTGGGGGGGTTTATGTCTGATTTGTAATCTGCTTTAAGAGATGTTTTTAGGGCTTTGAAGGAGACTGGAGTGAGGGTTTTTGGAAGTGTTCTTGGGGGCTATCTAGAATTTTCGTCCTCTATGAGAAATTTCTTCCAGCCTGTTCAATCACAATTTTGACAATTAAAATGACCTAATCTTGAACTAGTGTCTTCATAACAATTATAGGTTCAGATTTCATCTTTCCAACGCAATTAGCCTTTCATCAATTAGACTCCTATAACCCAAGATATGAATTCTGAATCGAATAGGTCTTGATGCTTAAAAAACTTGTTGAATGGATTCTGACTTTTGACTTGTAGCCTTATTTTGACTTTCAAATCTTCCGAATTAAGCTTTTGACTCTTCACAATAGTTGTAGCTCAGTCTGTTATCTTTCCAAAGAGCCCAATATCACCTAATTGGGATGTTTATAGCCCAAGTTATAGTTAAAATATGAAATGGGTGTGAAGGATAGAGGCTTAGAGGTCGGCTTGTGTGGGTGGCCATGGAAGTCGTTTTGTATGGGTTTGTGAAGTGCGGAGAGAAGCGATTGGTGTTGTGGGCATTGTGGAGGTTTGGTGCATGATAGGTAGGCTATTGGTGAGAAGGAGAAGGCTTAGGCGAGAGGGTTTGCTACGGACTATGGGCGTGTGAAGGCTTAAGAAAAGAGAAAACTTGAGTTTCTCTAGGATAGTGACCGTCAATCTCTTTGTGGGTAGTGATGAATAATCCCCCCATCTAAAGAAATGCATAGGGTGGTTTTATATATAGGTTTTTGAATCAAATGTCACTTTAGTCCTTGGTTTCTTCTCATGCATTAATTCAAATTCAATCTTGATTTTTTCTCTTCAATGAGCCCCTTTGAATCCCAAATAATTAGGAGTTTTTCTTTATTTTTTTTCCAATTATGCCCCCTTGTTTTAATTAAAGGACAAGAGTTTTGATTTTTTTTTATTGGACCTTCAATTGCACTTTTATCACCTTTAAACTTTTCACTTCTTCAATTAACCCCCTCGCTCTTTCTTTGTCTCTTTTTTTTTTTTAATTAACCTAAACTAATTATCCCAACTTATTTTTTTCATTTTTTGATTTTCTCTTTTTTCATTTTTTTTGGTTTCCATTTTTGTTTTTACCCTTTTTTTGGTATTTTCATAATAACAAAAACAAATAAATAACTAAAGGGGAGCAAAATTTAGGTGTTAACACCCAAGCACGATATAAGCTACTCGAAAATAACGACTCGTAAACAAAAGTTGTCCCAAAACATAATAGAATGCATATATTGAGGAATTTGTTTCATTAAATGCATACACAATATATAGATACCACCATCAAATATGGGATAAACAGATTTATGGAGCAAGAAAAATAAGTTATCTTTAGTACATAAAAGCATCCAATATGTGTGGAGAGGAAAAGAAGAACAAATGAGCCAATCAAAATATGCGAAAGGGATGACTATGATAGAGTCGATGGATTTAAAAACTTGGGATGATGGATATACGGGAGCTATAAAGTGACGGTACTCAAAAAATCAAGGCACCTTCAAAAATAGTGGATAGAGAGTGGAATGCTACAATCAATATAAAGAAACCTTAAAAAAGACTCCATTATGCTGCATAAATATAAGGCACATGAACATTCAATCGTAAGAAAAAGTTTTGACAGACAAGCATAAACAAAAGTGGCTAAATCAAAATCTTTGCCCAACACGATATAAGCGGCTCGAAATTAACAACTCACAAACAAAAGTTGTCCCAAAACACAATATAATGCATATATGGAGGAATTGTTTTCATTAAATGCATACAAACATAAAAGAAGGGGGATCAAGCAAACAAATAACATAAATAGAGGAAAATAAGAGCAATTTGATAAGGTAAAGCAAAAAGGGCAAAGTCAATAAGTAGGAAAACCAAAATCAAACAGAGAACAAAGCTAAACCTCAATAAAAGCAAACATGAATGCTCCACAAAAATCGATGATGACACATTCAAAAAGACTCCACCATGCTGCACAAATATAAGGAACATGAACATTTAATTGCAAATAAATTATTTACAGGAAAACATCAACTAAAGTGGTCGAATCAAAATCTTTGCCTAGTACAATATAAGTTCGCTCGAAAATAATAGCTCGTAAACAAAAGTTGTCCTAAAAAACAATAGAATGCATATATGGAGAAAATGTTTTCATTAAATGCATACATTATGTATAGATTTCGCGATCACATAATGCATAAACAAATATACGAGTTTGAAAAGCTGAGTCGTCTTGAGCCAAAAAAAGCATCCAATATGTGTGGAGAAGAAAAGAAGAACAAAGGAGCCAATCGACATATACAAAAGGAAAGACAATGATAGAGCAAATGGATTTAAAAACTTGGCATAATGGATACACAGGAGTTGTAAAGTGAGGGTACTCAAACAATAGAGGCACCTTCAAAAATAGTGAATAAAGAGTGGAATTCTACAATCAATATAAAGGATGCGAGAGACGAATAACGACAAACATCGGATCATGAGGGAAATAATGAAATCATTGATTAAAAAAATAATAATAAACATACTTTTGTAAATATAAGAAGGAGAGGTAAGCAAGGAAAGGAATTAATTCACAACTATTTGCCATGAAAGAGCAAGCGAGTCCGAAACGAACATATCACGAAGCGAAGAAGTAACAATAGCCAAACAAAATATTTGCTCGGAAAGTTAATAAAATGCATGTAGACGAGCGGGATGTAGAGAAAAATATGGAAAAATAAAAGGCGGAAGGAAGAAAACCAAAGCGAGACCATAAGAGGCAAAAGGAAACAAGAAAACAAATGGCTTCAACTAATCAAAAGTGAACAAAAAAGGCATAAGAAATTTCATCTAATTCATATACAAAGACGAAGCTGGAAAGGAATTTTATGAAAGAAAGTGAGGCTATCCTAAAAAGGAGGGAAAGAGCATATGAGGCAACAAGCAACATCCAAACAATGCCCTTTAATGAATTAGAACACGAGCATGACATTAAAAACAACAAAACAAAAGCATGGACGTCAAAAACAAAATAATGCCATTTATTTTTTTAAGAGAACAACTAGAGGTAAAGAAGGAGATTGAAGAATTCGCGAGCAAGCGGAATTAGGTAGAAAAAATTTAAGACAAAGGAAATGGCATAAACAAAGGAGACAAAAGCACATACATAGCTTGTTGTTCGGAAGTCGTACACAATCAATGTAAAACTTTGTTACCGTAAACCTAATGCGAGAACCAAAGCAACACCAAAATAATAGACATAGCTTAGGCAAGCATTACACAGCAGAGATGACATAACACAAGTAAAAACACAAGCATATTAAAATCTAAGAGAAACGACATAAGCATATTGGAAGGGAAAACAAAAAGAAAAGTGTAGGTTTTTGAATTTTTTCCATGTTTTTTTCTTGAAATGAACAACTCTTTATTCGGTAAAAGCAAAACATAAATGAAGAGGGCAAACCGATTGTTTGGAAGCAAAGAGTATAAGGAAAGAAGAACATGCTAAAAAACGAGCAAGGCATCCAAGTCGGCATAAATGAAGGAGAAAAAAACACATGCATAGCTTATTGTTTGGAAGCTATACACAATCAATGTAAAAATTTATCATCATACTTCCTAATGCAAGAACCAAAAAATAATAGACATAGCTTAGGTAGCATTACACAGCAGAGATGAGATAATGCGAGTAAAAACACATCATATTGAAATCTAAGTGAAAAAACATAAGCATATTGGAAGGAAAAACAAAGAGAAGCGAGCAGCCAAATTGCGAGTGTTTTAAAATTTTTTATGTTTTTTTCCCGAAACAAATAACCCTTTATTCGGCAAAAGCAAAGCATAAATGAAGAGGGAAAACTAATTGTTTCGAAGTAAAGAGTGCAAGGAAAGAAAAACATGATAAAGAACAAAGCAAGGCATCCAAGCATTGTGGGGCTAGTATAATTAGATGGTTCTCAAGAATTTGTTACCATATAGCCAATGCAAGACCAATACCAAAACCAAAATAATGGATGTAGATTAGGCAGAGACTTGCACAAAGGAGATGAGAAAATGGAATGAAAACGCAGCATATTTAAAATCTAAGTGAAATAACATAAGCATATTGGAAGGCAAAACAAAGAGAAGCGAGTGTGTGGCTAGTATAATTGGATGGATTCCCAAAAATTTGTTATCGGACACCTAATGCAAGAACCAAAGCAACACCAAAATAATAGACATTGCTTAAGCGACATTGCATAGCAGAGATGAGATAATGCGGTAAAAACATAGCATATTAAAATGAAAGCGAAACAACATAAGCATATTGGAAGGAAAAACAAAGAGAAGCAATAGTCAAATTATAGGGTTTTAAAATTTTTATGTTTTTTTCCTAAAACTAACAAACCTTTAATTGGCAAAATAAAAATATAAATGAAGAGAGCAAACCGATTGTTTGGAAGCAAAGAGTATAAGGAAGGAAAAACATGATAAAGAACAGAGCAAGGCATTGAAGTATTGTGTGGCTAGCATAATTAGATCGATTCTCAAGAATTTGTTACCGGAGAGCTAATGCAAGACCAAAACCAATAGCAAAATAATGGATATAGATTAGGCGACATGGCATAAAGCGAGATGAGAAAATGCAATAAAAGCACAAGCATACTTAAAATCTAAGTGAAACAACATAAGCATGTTGGAAGGATATATAACGAGAAACAACACTCAAATCACAAGGTTTTTTTAGTTTTGATGCTTTTTCTAGAAACGAAGAACCATTATTCGAGAAACAAAATGTAAAGAAAACACAAGATGCTAAAAACGTTAAGAAAGCATGCATAAAAAATGGAAAGTAATGAAAAATAGATAAAGCAAGGAAGAGGAAGGTAATAAACAAACCAAAAGAGCAACGAGGCTAAATATAATAAAAGCAAAGCTCCAAGATAGAAATGAATGCGGGAAAGATGAAACAAATAATCTAAGAACAAAAAACAACAAAATAACAATAGCCGTGATAAAAGGGCAATAGGCAAATAAGCACACAACAACGACAGGAAAAAAACAGAATAAAAGAAGGCGTATAAGATGACTTGAAGTAAATTAACACCGGGGTGCAATAAAGAGAAAGCATCTAACACGACCAAAAAGAAATGAGAAACCCGACTCGACTACCCAAGAACGGAGAAGCCACTGCAGCCAAAACAAGTAGCAAGAAACCAAGATCAAAATCAAAGATTGGAAAATCGAGGCGAGATAAACATCGGACAACCAACAAAGAAACACCAGAAGAGGCAAAAACACCGGAATGCAATAAAAAGAAAGCACATAGCACAACAAAAAGACAACCGAATGTATTTTTGAATTTATTTTGCTCATTCAAACCGAGTTCATCTTTTCGATTTGATCAAATTAGACTATCAACATTGAAGCTAAAAAATTCATAAAATCTTACTCATAAACCTAGTTTAAGCTTTTGATTTTCCTTTTTTTTCCCGGGATTATACATTTTCTAAATTCGGTTTGGCTCATAACAAAAAGAAATAGGTTTAGTTTGCAACTTCTAAGTTCATTCCAAACCAAAACAAATGTGGGGCGACCTTCGAGTCAAGACCACCATGAATATAAATTAATGGGTTAATTTGTCATTACAATAGAAAGTTCCACTCGGGCTTTACGGATCATTAGCTATTGTTCATAAGTGTTTTGTGCCTTGAAGTTGATTTTCTTGTTGCCAAGAAATCCACGATAACTCAATGAGCTCTCACCGACTTTCACCATTGATTGGTATATATAAGCCGACAAGCGGCGAGATGAAGTTAATGCGAATCCAATCACCCATTTTTATCATCTAAAAACACACATGATGTTTTACCGAACATATATAGGTACTCGAAATGTAAAAAAATCACACGAACCCTTTAAATTGAGCATTAAAATTCCGTAAATTAAAGAGACTTTGAAAAGTCAATATTCCAGAACCAAATAAATAAGATGTCAAGAAGAGTTCAAGAAGCGAATAACATAATGATTTAAGGCCTTCCAACATTAAATAAAGTGAAAACCTTTGTTAAAATTGCCTAGGACTATGATATTACTATAGAAAAATTTAAGATGTTTAGCAGACTTCTTTGAAACTACATAAAAGTGTAAGCTTACAAGTCAAGGAATTTTTAAAAGACTCGTAGGAAGAAAGATCCTATAAATGGATTTCGCTCTGCATCTCATCCCGCATGTAGGGCACTTCTTCCGAAAAAGAAAGGAAGAACAAACAAAACATAGACATTGTAAATGGGATTCCGTAAACTTGAGATGTCAACCATGAGAAAACGAACATGAATATGCAGAGCCGAAAGGTTACAAACGAAGAGGAAAGCTGAAAAAGGAAAGGTTCAATAAATAGAAGAGGGAAACGAAGAATGACAGAAAAAGACAATGATCTTGTCGAGCCGGGGTAGGCCCCTTTGGGAAAAAAACAAAACAAACACAAAGAAGCAATAAACGAAGAGCGAAAGTAGGAGGAAGAAAGCAATTTGAAAACCAACCTCGAGTGCGAAATAGTAGAACCACAAATGTAGCCAAAACAAGTGCGACAAACAAAATCGAAATGCAAGCCCCGAAAACACAAAGGTAGAGAAAGAGCAGACGAGTTAAAAGAAGACTAGAAAGATAACCCTTTCCGAGTGAGGGAGGCCTCACAATGAACATAAACCGAACGAAAGAAATAGAGATATGGCCAAAGAGGGAACAAACGAAGAAAACAAAACAGAGAAAGAAATAAAAGGGCAATATTAGAGGCGAGTAGTACGAAAAGAGCAAACCTTATCCACATAATAGAGAGCAACGAAGAAGAAGAGACAAAAAAAGGTGGCAAGATAAATAGGTCCAAAAATATCCAACATTAACATATATATCTCCGACCAACCAACAACATATATACCTCCCGCCAAAATAAAGATAAAAAAAGCCATGAAGGGCAATATAAGAAAACGAGAGATAAGGTGAGGGCAAGCGCTCCCAATGAGGCAATAAAAACCAAGAAGGTAAAAATAAACCGAATGAAGCACACATGAGTTAAAGAGGAAAAAAAAAACATGTGACAAGAAGCGAAAAGTTATTCGATTGAAATCCAACGAAAAGACTTAGGACAATGGCCATAAAAGGATTGAACGAAAAAGAATGTAACAAACCCGAATAGCATCCCAAGTAGACATAACACCGCGCAACACCTAATCATAGCAAGAGGGTCCAAATTGGATCAAGGAACAACAAAATCGAAGTGATTATGTAGGACCCAATGACACCAACAGTGGCTACAAGTCTAGCAACCACTTGTAAGATAGATATGACCTCCGGTTGAAGCACGAGCATAGGAGGGCCATTTGGTTCAAAACAAATGAAGGAAGGACGGGAAAATTGAGAAAGAAACAGGAAAACAAAATATCAAAAAGAGCAAACGAAGGAATTATGAGGGAAATGTGAAATGGGACCCCGATCAAAACAAAATCCCATCCATGCAAACAGAATCGACGACCAACAAAGTGAGAGAGAAATGGCGGATCGCAAAGACAGAAAGAGATGATTGAAAGAGAGTGATTAGAAACGGTGCATTAAATGAGCCTAAAAAAATAGGAAAATACCAAGAAACCCATAAAAGAGATGTAAAGAATAAAACTCACCAAGGACAAAAGAGATAAAGACAAAAGCAATTATGAAAGGTGTAAAGACAAAAATACAAAACAACATTAAATGAGTCGACGAGGAGAGAGCAGGGTAAAAAGAAAGGAAAACTAAGAAATAAAGAAATGGCGAGAAGAGAGTAAGAAGAGAGAAGGGCGCAAGGAGAGAGCAAGTTTAACGAGCTAAAGGAAGAGGGACCACACTTAACGAGCAACACCAAGAAATAACCAAACGATGAGAAGCAACAATGAGAAATCAATAAACGAGTAAGAAGAAAGCAAAAAGAGAGCAAGTCGAGAAGAAAAGAATAGGTTGAACGGTTAAAGTAACGAGGACTTAGAGTCCGGATCTACGGTTCTTTCACTCTCAATGAACAGGGTTTGAATTAGTGAACAAACAGTAAAATTTTATTTTCCTTTAGTTTTCTTGTTAATACACATTATTATCTATGAGATTGATAAATGTTACCATATCTATATAGGATTTCGTTCATACTATAACTTATATGTATTTCGAGTTATATTGTACAATTGTAATATTAGATTGGTTCCATAGACAAATCAGCATGTAAATTATACAACCGTAATTAGAATATTCTAGGAGAAGAATCAGCCTATAATCTCTCTTTAGATTATACAGCTATAGTCGAGGCAAATCGACCTATTTTCTCTATGTAAATACTTCTATAAATTGAAGAGAATGAGGAGGACACGGAGGAATTCATCCAAAATTTTTGTCTTAGTTTCTTAATCTTGTCATGGTATCGAGCTTCATTATAAAGTTTTCGAATAATTTTTTTAGAGATTACTTCGATCTTGGCAAATTGTCTTGTTGTTATCTATTGTTTACAACATCATCTTGGGATTTTTTTGGGAGAAATTCTGAATTTTGTGTTAAGTTTAACGAGAAGAATTATTTGACATGGGAATTTCAATTCCAATTGTATGTCACTGGAAAGGAGCTTTGGGGGCATATAGATGGATCTGTTCCAGCCCCAACGGATGCCACTCTATTGGCTAAATGGAAGGTCACCGATGCTCGGGTGATGTCTTGGATTACCGGGTCATATGATCCTCAAATTGTTCTCAATTTACACCCATATAAGACTCGATAAAACGATGTGGGAATATCCGAACAAGGTGTACAATCACATGACCTCGGCTCAAAGATTTCACTTGGAATGCGAGATTGCGAATTACGACTGGGGAAGTCTTTCTATTCAAGATTATTTTTCCGGTTTTCAAAATCTATGGGCTAAATTTTTTGATATTGTTTATACTACGATCTCCAAAAGCTCTCTTTCGATATATTGGTTGTTCATGAGATTAGGAAGCGTGATCAATTTTTGATGAAATTACGATCGATTTTGAAACCGCTCTTTCCAATTTGATGAACCGTCATCCTCCTCCTACCTTAGATGATCGTTTTGGAGAACCGATCCGCGAGGAGCGACGACTTCTTACATAAGCCACTCTTAAACAAGACAAGTTCATTACATCACCTATGGCATTTTTGGCTCATGGAAAAGGCAAGGCGAGAGATATGAGTAAGGTAAAGTGCTTTAGTTACAAGAATTATGGTCATATTACCTCAAATTGTAACTAGAAATTTTACAACTATTGCAAAAAGTCCGGCCACATCATCAAAGATTGTGCAATTCTCCTTCAAAATTGCCGACATGTCGCTTTACAAGCCACCGTTAGCACTCCGATTACTCAAAGTACAGTCGAGGTCACACCTACCTCATCAAACAATGCCGCCCTGCCAGCTCTTACTCCCGAAATGGTGCAACAAATGATTATTTCTGCTTTTTAGCTTTCGAGGCTTCAAGGTAATGGTACTCTTTCATCTAAAACATGGCTTATTGATTCCGGTGTATCAAATCATATGACTAATTCAGCAAAATTGCTGAAAAAAGTCCATCCATATCTTGGATCGTAACACATTCAGAGTTGCTAATGGAAACACTTTACCCGTTATTCGTTGTTGGAGATATTACTCCAGTTATGAATAATGCTTTTATATCACCTCGGACTCTCTAATAATCTCCTTTCCGTTGGACAACTAATGGAAAATAATTGTGATGTGCACTTTTCTTGTGATGGTTGTTGTGTGCGAGATCGTGTGTCGGGGAAAGTGATCGCGAAAGGGCCTAAAGTTGGACGTTTGTTTCCATTACATCTTTCTATTCCTACTAATGTTATTTTGGCTTGTTCTTCTATTATCAATAAGAGTGAAATGTGACATAAACGTTTAGGACATCCTAATTCCGTTATTTTATCCCATTTGTTGAACTCTAAGTTATTGGGAGATATTGATCAACTCAAACCTTCTCATCTTTCTTTTGATTGTTCATCTTGTAAATTAGGAAAAAGCAAAATACTTCCTTTTCCTATTCGTTGGTAGTCATGCAAAAAAATGCTTTGATATGATTCGTAGTGATGTTTGAGGAATATCACCTCGTTATTTCTCATGCACATTATAAGTATTTTGTGACATTTATTGATGACTATAGTTGATTTACTTGGATTTATTTCCTTCGTTCTAAATCCGATGTTTTCTCGGTTTTCAAGACCTTTCTTACATATGTTGAAACTCAATTTTTTGTCGCTATTAAGGTACTTAGATCGGATTCCAGTGGTGAATACATGTCTACTACATTTCATGAATTTTTACATCGAAAAGGTATTCTATCACAACATTCTTGCCTATATACACCACAACAAAATGGTGTAATGGAACGGAAGAATCATCACCTCTTAGAAGTGACTCGTACTTTGTTACTTGAATCTTTAGTTCCATCTAAATTTTAGGTAGAAGCCTTATCAACGGCGAGTATATCTCATTAATCATCCGCCTTCTCGTACATTGCACCTTGATTCTCCTTGTTTTCTTCTTTATCATAAACATCCTAACTATCAACATTTACATACATTTGGTTGTGTGTGTTTTGTTTACTTGCCTTCTCATGAACGACATAAGCTTTCCGCTCAATCCGTTAAATGTGCATTCATGGGATATAGTTTTAATCACAAAGGTTTTGTTTGTTATGATCCTAATTCTAAGAACCTATGTGTTTCTCGCAATGTCATTTTTTTTAAATCAATTTTTCTTTCCATATCATGTTTCGTCCCCACCGAAGTTGTTGTTCTTCCTAGTTTTGATGATTTGTCTTCCTCTATTGATTGATTCAAGCCCGGATTTGTGTACAAACGACATCTTCTAACATTGCCCCTTCCCGATCCCGATCCACCATTTGATCCAACTCCACCTATCTTGAGAAGAACCACCCGAGTTTCTCATCCTCCCGATCGGTATGGCTCTTATCATACATCTTTTTCTATCGCATTGTCATCTATTTTGGTGCCATCTTCTTATTCTCAAGCGACTAAACATGAGTGTTGGCAAGAAGCAATGAAAACGTAACTTCGAGCTTTAATAGACAATCGGACTTGGGAAGTTATTTCTTGCCCACCTAAAGTCAAGCCAATTGGATGTAAATGGGTTTACTCCGTGAAGCTTTGCTCGATGGGACTTTGGATCGCTATAAGGCTAGATTAGTGGCTCTTGGTAATCGACAAGAGTATGGCATAGATTACGAGGAAACATTTGATCCAATGGCCAAAATGACTACAAGTACGTATACTTCTTGCTATTCGTCGCTTCCAAAGGATGGCCACTTCAACAGATGGATGTAAAAAATGTTTTCCTTCATGGTGATCTTAAAGAGGATTATACATGAACCCTCCTCCTAGTTTATTTTCATCTTCTACTTCGAAGTTTGTAAGTTGAAACGTTCTTTATATGGCTCAAACAAGCTCCACGAGCATGGTTTAAGAAGTTCCGCACTACCCCGTTTCAATTTCGGCTTGTACAAAGTCAATATGACTCCTCATTATTTCTTTGCAAGACTTTCATGGGTATTGTCCTTCTTTTAGTCTATGTTGATGA
Organism: Dovyalis caffra; assembly: GCA_963924115.1. Taxonomy (NCBI): domain Eukaryota; kingdom Viridiplantae; phylum Streptophyta; class Magnoliopsida; order Malpighiales; family Salicaceae; genus Dovyalis; species Dovyalis caffra. Next base: position 681,132 of record CAWUPB010000957.1, on the reverse strand, counting down.
TATTGTTATAACTGAAACATATGATTTATTGATTATTCGAGCTTCAACAACATCTTCAAGCTTTATTTCACATGAAAGATCTTGGTCGCCTTACCTACTTCTTGGGATTGGAGGTTCATACCGACTCTTCCGGTATATTCTTACATCGACATAAATACACTCGGGATTTGGTTACCTTGGTCGGACTTCGAGATTCTTCATCCGTTGATACTCCTTTAGAAATGAATGTTAAGTATCACACCGATGAAGGAGACTTGATTTCGATCCGTTATTGTATTGGCAATTGGTGGGTAGCTTAAACTACCTAACCATTACTAGGCTCGATATCTCCTTTCCTGTCCAACGAAGTCGGTCGGTTTATACACTTTCCGTGATATTTACATCTAGTCGTTGTTCGTCGTATCATTCGTTATCTAAAAGGTACTCCTAGCTCGTGGTTTATGCTTTTCTGCTGGATCTTCAATGCACCTTGTTGGCTTTAGTGATGCCGATTGAGTTGGCTGTCCCAATACTAGTCGATCTATCACTCGGTTGGTGCATGTTTCTCGAGAGTTCTTTAATATCATGGAAAAGTAAGAAGCGGGATCATGTTTCCAAATCTTCCACCGAGTCGAATATCGTGTTATGTCCGTCGCATGCTCCGAGATTACTTGGCTTCGAGGACTTTTGGCCGAGCTTGAATTTCCTCAACATGATCTCACTCCTCTCCACGCCGATAACACAAGTGCTATCCGGATTGCTACCAATCCGAGTTTATCACAAGCGTACGAAGCATATTGAAGTGGATTGTCATTATATAAGAGAAGCGATTAACACCGGTGTTCTTTCTCTTCCACATGTTTCCACCGCCTTGCGAATAGCCGATGTGTTCACTAAATCTCTCACTCGATAACGTCACCAATTTCTTATTAACAAATTGATGCTTCTTGATCAACCAGACATCAATTTGAGGGGGATGTTACCATATCTAGATAGGATTCCATTCATACTATAACTTACATGTATTTCGGTTATATTGTACAATTCGTAATATTAGATTGTTTCCATAGACAAATCAGCTCGTAAATTATACGGATGTAATTAGAATATTCTAGGAAAAGAATCAGCCTATAATCTCTCTTTAGATTATACGAATCGTAGTCGAGGCAAATCAACCTATTTTCTCTATGTAAATACTTCTATAAATTGAAGAGAAGGAGGAGGACAAAGAGGGATTCATCCAAAATTTCGTCTTAGTTTCTTAATCTTGTCAATATACACCTATTGAACTTGGTAGCTTTATATATACATATTGAATTTGATATTTGGGGTTTTATAACTTCGGTTGATCCTAAAATTGATCCATCGGATATTCCATTTCCTTTGGTGCCCACAAAAGGTTTTAAGAAATTCAAGTCGTTCATGCCGACTTGTTGAGTTTAAATTTTGATAATGAAAATAATTTTTCCACTTATAGCGTGAATTTTTATAATCACACTATATATGCTATTGATAAATCATGCATTCATACTAAAAAAATATACAATTACATTATATAAGAAAAATTAAAAACAATTACAATTATTGAACCTAATGATGAGTATAAACAATAAACAATGAAAAAAAATACAAAGACAACATTGATCATAATATTCAATACACATAACTTAACATTTATCCAAGCAACATTTAACTAAAAACACAAAACATAAAAAGAAAACAAATAACAATCAATTAACACTAACTATAGCAATTTTTGTTCTCAAAGGAAAATCCAAACAAAGTATCCCCTGCAACTATCTCCTTGAACAATTTTTAGCTCTTATACTACAAAAAGCTACACATTTAAATCATTAGTCATTTGGCAAAAATCAATATAAAAAAATATTTCAAAGTCTTAACATAAATAATAACATGCATTTATTAAATAGTGTAAAACCAATCTAAACAAGCATTTTTCAGCAAAACATATACCATCCTCAACCTCTAGATTCGTTAGCATTGACTATAAACTTCATTCAAATATACCTCTTGTTTCACAATGAAACACACACACACACACACACATATATATATATGTATGAAGTTGTATAAAAAAACCATGAAACCAAAAAACAACTTTGCATTCGGAAAGAATTTTATGAATAGTTTAAAATTCATGAAAAATAAATTATGTTCGTTAGATATTGTAAATGTCAACAAATACTGTTAAGAGACAAGTTATTTTCAATATAGTCAATGCACACATGATATAATTCTCCATTTATAGGTTATTAGATGGAACTTTTTTTTAATAGTAATTCTACATCCACTTTTTGTATTTTTTATTTTTTTGGGTGTTTATGATAAAATGATGAATGAGAAATTAAACTAAGATTAAAAAAATTAAATAAAACAAAACCTAATAATAATAATAATAGCAAAAAATAAAAATAAATATCCATGGAAAATCTACACCATGTAAAATAAGAGAAATTTATAAAAAAATCTAGAATAATCATGTTGTCAAAATTGAAGTTATGACAATTGTCCCCTTTTTGCAATACTTATGTTATAAAGTCAAATGAAATTTTTTTTTTCATTGGCTTTGCATAATAAGTTGGTAAAAAAAATAAAAAAATGTTTTTGGACAATAAAATCGATCTAATTGTTTTGGGTGACCTCCCATTTTAATGGTCTTATTGTTATGGTTGACCAACCCTTTTAATGATCTTATTGTCATGGACTACTTGCCCCTTATTGATGGTCTTGTTGTCATAAGTGACCTACCTCTACCGATGGTCCGGTTGTCATGGCCAACTTGCCCCTACTAATGGTTTGGTTGTCACGGATGACCTATCCTTACTAATGGTCCGGTTGTTTGGGTGGCATGCCTTTACTAATGGTTTGGTTATTCCAAGTGACATGCTTCTAGTGACCTACCCCTATTGATGATTTGGTTGTTTCGGATGATCTACCCCTACCGATAGTATGGTTGTTCTAAGTGACCTACCCCTACCGATGGTCTTATTGTCATGGGTGACTCGTCTCGCTAATGATGGTGATCCGATAAAAAAAGATTAAGTATACGAACTGCTTTCGATGATTGACTTTTTGAAAATAAGATCGGAGAAACAAACCTCCGATAAGTGATCCGATCTAAAAAGATTAACTTTACGAATTGCTTTAGGTGATTGACTTTTTAAAAACTAGATCGGAGAAATGAACCTCTAATAGGTGATCCGATAAAAAAAATTAAATATACAAACTGTTTTGGGTGATTGACTTTTTGAAAACAAGATCGGTGAAAAAAACCTCTAATAAATGATTCGATAAAAAAAAGATTAAATATACGAATTGCTTTAGGTGATTGACATTTTGAAAACGAGATTGGAGAAATGAATCTCCGATAGGTGATTTCGATAAAAAAAGATTAACCATTATAAAAAAAAATAGCATAGTGACGTAAATCAATGACGTATTGCAATCGGTAGCTAAATAGCAACAGATTAACAAACGGTTTTTGACTACCATTGAAATATGGGTGTTAGAGACGAACTATTCATCATTAAAATAAGGCGATAAAATATTCATGATTGTTTCAACAATGAAATTTCAAGGATAGTCGGAGACGGATATTTCAATCCGTCTTATTTTTAGGTTTTCTTTTGGATCTTATTAGCGAGGAAATATTCCATCGCTAACTCTTGATGTTTTTGTCAATTAGTGACAAATTATATTCATCGCTAACTTTACCAATAATAACAACATATCATGTCGATCGTTATTTTTGGTAAAAAGAGGCAATTGTTTGAAATTCAAAATCAGCTATAGACACTTATATTCGTCATTGATTAGTAACGGATTAGCAACAGAGTCACATCCATCACTAACATTAAATCCCTAAATTGGTAGAATCCTCTTTCTTCCTCATTTCCTTCTTCCTTCTCCCTCTCCTCCGTTTCGTCGCGACCACCTATCAACCCCGTCAATGCTTGTAACACCTAACAAATACTATTCCTTCACTTTCCATCAATTTCCAGCCACTCCATTCGTCTTTTCTCCCAAACACAATGGTAATTTCCTCCGTGTCGGTGTGCTTTACCTTGTGTGTCCTCTCTCTCTTTCTCTACCGAAAGAGAAGTCCAATTATGTATATTTATTTCTCCTAATTCTTACTTTATATATAATTTATATGAGTTTTGTGTAGTACTCTTGATTTTGCTATTTTTTAAGTGTTTGAAATTTTATTCATTTATATATATGTAATTAATTGTCGATAAATATGTTAAAAAAAATAAATTTATGTTATTTCAAATTTGATTGAGTATATTTTTTAATTTATTAGAATCTTTTTGAATTAATTAGGTTTCGATATTGATAAATTAAGATAAAATTTTAAGTATGTAATTTGTTATATGATTATTAAAAATAAGGATAAAGTCATTTGATAATTAAGTTATTAAATTTAAAATAACATATTAATTTTAAAATTAAAGTATTATTTTAAAATTGATATAATATCTTATTATTTAAACTTAAAATTTAAAATTTGATAAATTAATTTTTGATCAAATTTGTTTGATATACATCTACATTTCTAGCGAAATGGAGTTCGCAAAAAATTATAGAGGTGGTCGAATTTTTTTTTTATCCTGGACTGCGTAGGTCTAGTCCTCCAATCCTAGGCATGCGAGCTAGGTGCTCTAGGCCCAAGCACGCAAGCTAGGTGTTCCAGGCCCTCGGGGACCTAATCTTCCAACATAAATGCGCTGGCTTGGACCAGTGTTTTTTTTTCTTTTCTTTAATTTTAATTAATAATTTTAAAGAAAATATTATTGAACATCGAATGATATTATATATATATATATATGCCCAAGCACGCAAGCTAGGTGTTCCAGGCCCTCGGGGACCTAATCTTCCAACATAAATGCGCTGGCTTGGACCAGTGTTTTTTTTTCTTTTCTTTAATTTTAATTAATAATTTTAAAGAAAATATTATTGAACATCGAATGATATATATATATATATATTTCATATTATATTATTTTTATTATTTAAAATTTATTTTTTCAATTCATTATTTTTTATGAAAATTCTCATTCAATTAATTTTTTTATTTTTTATAAAATTTTATTTATTGATAAATTTATTTTATTTTTCTTTATATTTGAATTTTATAATAAAATTTTAAAACATTATTTTTCTCTTTTTTTAAAAATAAATTGATACAGTATATATCATAGAATCTAATATAAAAGGTTAAAAGTATATTTCAAATAATTATCTCAATATTGTCATAACATATAAAAAAATATTAAATCATCAATTTTATTAAAAATTAACTATATATCTTGACACATAACACTAACTATTTTTTTTTTGAATTTTTTTTTTAATATTATAGAATCAATTTTTTTGAAATCAAATAGTTAAAATAAATTTTTAAAAGAACCACACAATGATTCAAATATAGTTTTTATGCTAATATTATTGATTATTTTGTAAATAAAAATATATAAATCAAATGCATATACTTTCAAAAAATAATTTTTTCATCAACATTAAATAAGAATAAAAAAATTATTTTTTATTTGTTAATTTTTATACAAATCTATACATTAATTGTAGTTTTATTTTTTGAATGCAATCTTATGAAAAATATATTTTAAAAGTTTTTTTAATTCTTTATTAATATTTTAATTTAAATTATTACAAGTTTTAATTTAAAAATCAATATATAAAGAAGAATGAATCTTGTTTTTTAAGTAAAAAAAATTATGAAAAATATAAAAATTAATTAAATATAAATTTTTAATTAAAAATTATAAAATAATTTTTTTGTTAGATCCGATAAGTAATTAGGGCAACCGACTGATGTGTATATATATATATATATATATATATATATATATATATATATATATATATATATAATGGGCAAGGCTTGATGGGAGAAATTTTATAATACTTAAATAGTAACTAGTGGTATGTAAAGTAATTATTTCATAAATATACTTTGAGAGAGAGATAGACACATAAAAGAGAAAAGAGAATTACATCCGAACTCAATAAAAATGATAAGAAGATTTCTACGTTGGTTCAATTTTTTTAAAAATTTTTTCTTTCTTTTTTATGTGTTAATCTCACTTTTTAAAATAAAATTATTGAATAACTATTATATATATGATATTAATTTTTTATTAAGTATTATAAAATTTATGAACATGATGATTCCAGTGATTCCTTAAAGGTTTGGACGTGGCACGTTGCTAGTACTGCTTCCAAGTGTTGCCCCAAAGAAGCCGTCGATTCCAAGTTGGTCAAACCCAAATTCAATTCATACCCTCCGGACAAAAACAGTTCATTTCATTTTTTGATTAGAAAAATATTCAATTTGCACAGTATCGCATCGCTTCAATTAATGCATATTAAATTAGATATCTACTCATCTTACACTGTCCCAAAATCTTGAATTAAATAGCTAAATATTTTATTTAAGTTTTGACCATCATTTCCAAGTTTGAGACAACCAGTTAGAGAGTGAGAAAGCACTAGGAAGACATGGCCATTCAGTCAACTGTCTTAACAGACCCACTTCTCACTTCAAGCCCATCAAGAATATCCATCGGAGGTAAGCATTCTCTTTCATCTTCGTTTTCTTGTTTTCGAGTTTCTCTTTTGTTTTTTGTACTTCTTAGTTAGTTGTGTTTGAGCTTTTCTTGGATGATTGTTTGATGCAAACCAAAGTTCTTTTCTTAAGTTTTGTGAGTCGAACTTGTTAACTTAGTGCGAACTTTTGAGTAATAGGCTGTCTGCTGCAGAATTTGGTAACCTGTAGTTAACTTGCCGACATCTTTCATTGACTTGATGAAGTGGACTTTGATTTGAACAGAACAATTTTTGTTAGTTCCTTACTTATAAACACAACGATCTTGTGTAGTGAAATGATCTTATCGTATGATTATCAAGCTGAACTTGGGTGTCTGCGAAAGGGGAACATAAAACTAGAAAATGATAGATCATAGATGTTAATGTGTATGTAATTGTTTTAGAAAACCACGAATCCCTCTATCTCAAATTTGACGTTGAAATTGTAATATCAAACCTAACTGTTGTGCAAATGTTCACAATAAGAGACAGGATAGCTTCATCTTTCTTTTCTAGTGATCTTGTTCTTTTATGATCTTGAACTTTTCAGACTTGTTGTGTTTGAGCTTCTATGGATATTTGATTTTACTGATTCAAACTTATAAACTTTAAGTAAAAACATTTGATTACTGAACTGTCTGCTGAAAATTTTGAACCTGGAGTTATCTTCCCTGCATCTTTCTTGAACTTAGTTATTACTAAGGTGACTTTTAGGTATAGATAACTACAAAACTTGGTTAACAAAAGCCTTTGTTGACCTTAAAAATCACTAAGGCAGCGAACTGTCTCAAAATGGAGCTTTCACCCCCCACTGAGTTTCAGAAATGAAGCCAGTTTATCTCATCCAGATTCCTGTACTGGGATTGGGAACAAAAAAAAAAAAAAGACAACTTGGAATTGTATTTCCATGGCCATTCAACAACAATGTTCAAAAAAATAAAAGTGAACTGAGTTTTAATCTTTGATCTAATTTTGGTTCTCTGTGGCTAAATTGAATTCTGCATGAGCTCAATTGTCATGTAAAATGCTGTTGATTGTGGTAATGATAGTAGATATTTCCTGTCCAGAGGTGGCCAGCACAATTTCTCTTAGTACAGCACACAGGAAAAGGTTGTATTCTACAAAGGACAAGGCAAAAGGCTTTTTGAATCATTAGTTACAGATTGTTCACTTTTCCATTTCTGCAGCTTTTTATTTGTTAAGGCCACTCAGACTGAAGTGTTTCTCCACTGCTTGTCAAACATTCTCCTGGGTTGAATTGCAGTGGACATATTTATTCACAGCATGAGATTCCTAACTGTTGATTGTTCGTTATGTTGTCAATGATTTATCCTCCTTATTGATGTTTGTTTTGTTTCTTTCGATAGGTGGAGAGCAATGGATTGGGTCTTTTTCATTGAAAACAAAACCTTGGCATCTGAGGCTTTCCAATGGAAGCAGAGCAAGAGTAAGAGCTCCTTTGAATGCCGATTTGAAGGCAGTTGGCATTCCTCATCAATGGTACAATGTCGTTGCAGACCTTCCAGTGAAACCTCCTCCTTCACTGCATCCTAAGACATTTGAACCAGTCAAACCTGAAGATTTATCTCCTCTCTTTCCTGATGAGTTGATAAAGCAGGAGGCAAGCACTGACAAGTTCATAGATATCCCAGAAGAAGTTCTTGATATTTACACGCTCTGGCGCCCAACTCCATTGATCAGGTTTGTTATGCATTAAAGTGTTTTGTTCCTGTTCCCTGGTCAGAAGTATCTTATACGATTTTTTGTTGCATTTAGAGCCAAGAGGTTAGAAAAACTTCTTGATACGCCTGCCAGAATTTACTACAAGTATGAAGGTGTCAGCCCAGCCGGATCACATAAACCCAACACTGCAGTCCCACAAGTATTTTACAATGCGCAGCAAGGCGTCAAGAATGTTGTGACAGAAACTGGTGCTGGCCAATGGGGAAGTTCATTGGCCTTCGCGTGCAGCTTATTTGGTCTCGAATGTGAGGTAGACAATACTGAAGTTTTTTTATTAATCTCAACACATATTTCCATGCATTGAAATAGGCTGAATCAATTCAGGTTGCTGATTAGTTTGGTTACCTAAAAAACTATTGTATCGTGAACTTTGTTGCTTAAATTCTTGCTTCATTTCTACAGAAACAGAGAGAGTGTAGTGCAAGGTTAGTAAAATATTCTTCATCTAATGCCAGGATGGCTAGATTGAATCCAATTGCATCTAGGTGAAGTAGCTTACGCCACCCGCAGCCCACTAGTTTATTCAAGAGCTCACTTTCCTAGGGTTCTAAACCACAATGATCCTGCATTTAAATTTTGTAAGTATTCTCAACTTGCAGCCAATGACATCTTCTTTTGAATCTTTTTTACAGGTGTGGCAGGTTCGTGCTTCCTACGATCAGAAACCATATCGTAGATTAATGATGGAGACCTGGGGTGCAAAGGTACACCCATCTCCATCAAGCATTACTGAGGCAGGCAGGAAAATCCTCCAGATTGACCCATCAAGTCCAGGAAGTTTAGGAATAGCTATCTCGGAAGCTGTGGAGATTGCAGCTACAAATGCTGACACCAAGTATTGCTTGGGGAGTGTGCTCAATCATGTCTTGTTGCACCAGACAGTCATAGGTGAGGAGTGCATAAAACAAATGGAGGCTATAGGTGAAACCCCTGACGTGATAATCGGATGTACTGGTGGAGGGTCCAATTTTGCTGGACTCAGTTTCCCATTCATCCGAGAGAAGCTCGATGGGAAAATCAATCCAGTCATAAAAGCTGTTGAACCTGCTGCATGTCCTTCACTAACAAAGGGTGTATACACATACGATTATGGCGATACGGCAGGAATGACTCCGTTAATGAAGATGCATACACTAGGACATGACTTCATTCCTGACCCTATTCATGCTGGTAACGTGATGTTTCTATTAAAGACTCGGATATGTTATAGTTTTTTTTTTTTCTTATCCAGTACTGTAATATATTTTCTGCTCTGTAGGCGGATTGCGCTACCATGGCATAGCACCATTAATTTCACATGTATATGAGTTGGGTTTCATGGAAGCAATGGCAATCCCTCAGATCGAGTGTTTTCAGAGTAATAATCTTCCTTCTTCCAGACTTGCACTGATCATATAAGTTTCGTTTATGTTGATAGCAAAATCATTTATGAACTTTGAAATTTACAATCAGATTGTAGAAGTGGGGATCCATCATCCATGCACGAATAGTCTTGTAGGCAAGAAAAAAGAATGTTAAGTTTACAATTATATTCCATTGCAGGTGCCATACAATTTGCTCGGACCGAAGGACTAATACCGGCACCAGAGCCAACTCATGCAATTGCTGCTACCATCAGGGAAGCTCTTCATTGTAAAGAGACTGGAGAAGCAAAGGTCATTCTCATGGCAATGTGTGGACATGGCCATTTTGACCTGACATCTTATGAGAAGTATTTGCAAGGAAAGATGGTTGACTTGGCTTTCGAAGAGGAGAAAATACGAGCATCGCTGGCCGAAGTCCCTCGAATTGCATGAAATTAAGCCAATATAAATGATGAACGTTTTAAAATAAAATCAATAAAATTTTCTTGTTAGGTGAACAAGAGTTTTGATATTAAATTCCTTATTATTGGAACTTATAGTTGTTGTGGGTTAGGGTTTCCATACATATAAAAAGCATGTCTTAGAATTTCAAGTCTTGAGTCGCACCATTTACCTTGTTTTCTGAATCTATGGTCTTCTCCTCTGAACTATAATAATCGATTTTCTTTATTAAAAAAAAAAAAAAAGCAGCACCAACAAACTACAAAGCGATAGTCCATTGGTAAGCAATTTATAAATCACTGTCTCTTAATCATGCTTAGGGAAAAATTAGTCTTAAAGTACATAAAAACTGATTCGTGGCCATACTTATTGCTAAACCAAAAAAAAAAAAAAAAAGAGAGCACCAACAACAACAACCATGTTCATGAATTTGATTTGTGGAGGTTGGTAATTTTTTTTCCCTCCTTTAATCTCCCTTGAATCATGTATTATGAGTGTGATTGGATTTTAATGCTAAACTAGTATCTGAATTCAGAGCACCCTTTTGTCGCCTCTTACATTAAGAGTGAACTCATCTATAAATTTGTTAAATTATAAGGATAATTACTATAAAAATGTTCTAAAAACAAAAATCTTCTACCTGAAAAGTTCGTCAATTTATTTTTAAATCTCTCAAACCCAAAATAATATTTTTCTTATCAAAACAGCCAATAATTTGTTGGGTGTTTTGGTAAGAATTATTATTTTGGATTTGAGAGATTTAAAAAGTATATTGGTAAGAAAATTATTGTTTTGTGTTTGTGAGATTTAAAAATAAATTGATAGAATTTTTTTATAGATATTTTTAGAGGGTTTTATGGTAATTATCCCTAACTTAAATGAAACCATTATGTTCTAATATATGTATTTTTATTATGGATGATCGGGTTTTATTTAATTAATATATCAAAATATGTTTTACATTCATCATGTAATTTAATTTCATTACTTGATAAAAAATGTTGTGTTTTGATTAATTAAAAACTAATACTACTCGATTACTTATGGTGTTTTTTTCTATCAATATAATAGAATTTAAGAAATTACTAATGTTCATAATCATACATATTCTTGTTTTTCTCATTTGTATGATAATCATTGGATTAAATTACAAGAGAATAACATAAGTCTCATTTCATTAATTAGTTGAATTACATCGGTTACTATAATTACTAGATAGTAAAAATAATCTCGTTATTGATGAAACAAACAATCGATAGAATAAAAAAATAAAAATTCTTGCATAAAGAATTTTTTAATATAATAAAAAAATAGTAGCTAAATGTCTGTGTGTCAGCAATCAAAGTACCTCAAAAACCTTTTTTCCCCTTTTGATTAGCATAAAAAAGAACCTAACTTGATCATGAAAAAAAAAAAATCAGTATCAAAATCATTAAAAACTATGAAGTGAGTTTATTATTAGATAATTACTAAAAACAAAAACCCTAAAAAAAAATCTTTTATCTAAAAAATCTATCAATTTATTATTATTATTATTATATATTACCAAAACACCCAATAGTTAACTAGGTTAACTATTGGGTGGTTTGGTAAGAAAAATATTATTTTTGGTTTGATAAATTTAAAAATAAATTGATGAATTTTTTTATATATAAGATTTTTTAGAGGATTTTTCTAGTCATTATTCCTAAATTATAATATTTTACTTGAAATTTTTTCAGAAAAAAATTATATTGGAAATTTTCATTTCTTTGCAATTATAATATTTGTAAAAAATGTTGAGATTTTTTTGGAAAAAAATTAAGAAACAAAAATATTGTTAATTTATGATGCAATTTCAAGTACACCATTATTTTGAAGACTACTTGAGTTTATCTTAAGATTTCTTTAATCTATAGACATTGTTTTTCTTTTTCTTTATGTTCGAATCAAAAGAGTCTCTCACACACACAGTGTGTGTATGTTACAAGAAAAATTATTGGTGGAATCATGGCCTACAATTTTTTTGTCATCTATTTTTGCAATTATTATTATTGTTATTGATGTTGTTGTTCTGAAATGCCATTATTGATCAAGAATATATCTTCTTCAATCTAAGAAGTGTTAAAAAAGCCATTGCTTCTAAATACATAAGTTTAATATGAATGTTTGTTCATGCCCAAAGGGATTTTGTCTTTATACCGTTTGAAATATATGGTAGGAAGGTGTTGTGAGATTTTCAAGTTTTATTATTATTTTTAGTTTGTTAAATATAAAGAAAAATTTAATTTGATTCTCTTGATTTTTTTTCCCATTCAAATTAGCCACATGTCCTCCGTTAGTATAACAAAATCGTTTTTAAATATAAATAGACCGTACGGTAAAAACACTCCGATTATTATATATAAGTTGAGGAAACAAACTAATCAAACATTCATACTAGTAATAGGTCATCGACCTATATTATCAACGACAAATAGTCAAATAAATTTACAAGCAATTAGTAATTACTGCTATGTATTGCTATCCTAGAAGGTGTAGAAGTTTTAAAAAAAATGCATAATAAAAAATAATAATTCTATATATGGCTTGTTTAAAATTTAATCTCATGAATAAAAATAACCCAAAAACTTTCTTGCTATTGAGAGGGGAAAAAACCAATGTTATTAATTCTTGCTATTTATAAAAGAAAAACAAAAAGAGATAAAAAAGAAGTAAATAAATAAAGAAAAGGAAACCTCAATTTAACCCTTAACTATTATCTCATTATCAATCCATTTCCAAACTTTTGATTTGATCAATTTTGCTTCAAACATAAGAGCAGAGGGATAAAATGAAAAGGATTGGGATTTAATTGATATTAGAGTAACACCTTAGGGGCTAAATTAAGGATTCCCTGAAACAAGAGCATGGAACGTCGTCGTTAACAATACCTGGATGTAACTTTAGTAGCTCTGAGAGGAGAGCTCGCTTGCACCAAATCGTTGTTTTTTCCAATCATTCTTGAACGCTCTCTTGAACCATCTCCTTCCAGGTAAGCCTTAAAAGCGTCATCGTCTTCTTTTTTCTCTTCGATTTTCATCTTTTATTTTCTTTATTTCGTTTCAGTTTTTGTTTTATTAATATAATAACACAGCAGTGGTTTATTTTCACAAAAAGTTTACTGGCGCTAATTATCTCAATTTCGTTGAATTAAAAAAATGGGATTTTTTAAAAATATTATATGTTATTAAATTTGATTATTATAGATTGTGAACTGTGATTAATTTAAGAGGTGGGTTTTTGCAAATAACTGTGTTTAATTCTGAATTTTGTGTTCTTGGCTTGCATGAGTCGATGTTTTTGCGTCTACATAAAATGGGTAACGATCGAATTTGATTGAACATAATGTAACATGAAATTTATGATTTTTCAAGGAGATTGTGTGTGTGGCGTGAATAGAATTGAGACACTTAGTTGGATATGGAAATTAAATGATTTCATTTCGGTCTGGTGCTTTTGCTGTAATCTCTTACTGGTTTTTATTTAAAAATGTGGAGAAATTAACAGCAGGGCTTTTCAATTCTGTCAATTTATAGCTGCCCTCAAAAGCCAAATCATTGGTAATGCAACTTTGATTATTTACTATAGTCTTACTAGTAATAGTTCTTGATACAGGTTGGAATTAGATAATTTTAAATGGGAAGTAAAGGTCGAATTCCGCCTCCTCATTTAAGGCGTCCTCATCCAGGACCTGGTATAGTTCATCCTGATTCATTTGGTCCTGGAGCGCGTCCGCCGCCTGGTTCCTTTCCTCCTTTTGAGATGTTACCTCCCCCGGAAGTTATGGAACAGAAGATTGCTGCGCAACATTTAGAGATGCAAAGACTTGCAACAGAGAACCAGAGACTTGCAACTACACATGGAACCTTGAGACAGGAACTTGCTGCTGCACAGCATGAATTGCAGATATTACATACTCAGATTGGAGCTGTCAAGGCTGAAAGAGAGCAACAAATGAGGGGACTTATGGATAAGATAGCCAAGATGGAAACTGAATTGAAAGATGCAGAGCCTGTAAGGTTGGAGTTGCAGCAGGCTCGGGCGGAAGCTGAGAATTTGGTTGTAACGCGGCAGGAACTGATGTCTAAAATTCATCAGTTGAGTCAAGAACTTCACAGGGCCCACACAGATGTGCAGCAAATTCCTGCTTTGATGTCAGAACTCGAGAGTCTCAGACATGAATATCAGCGATGCAGGTGCTTGTTCTGTTTTTACTTGTAATTGATTCTGAATTTACCGTAGGAAAAATTAGTTCAAATGTTTGAATATTTTTGTGGCTTTCCAAAATGCACCATTCTAAAGCATCGTTACACCCATGTCTGCTCTGCTGACTTAGTGCTTTCATTACCTGATGGTGTGCACTTTCCCTGTATAAGTTTCTTGCAAATCATTCTGTTGGACTCATTTTTTCCCAGTAGAATCTTTACGGTTATCATTTTTAATCTGATTTCTTCTCAACATGCTTATGTGTTAACTCTTATGACTGATTTGGTTTCGCATATGAAAATTACATCATCTGTTATCACTTTGACTGTGCAGGGTTTCGTATGACTATGAGAAGAAATTATTTCATGACCACCTTGAACAACTTCAGACAATGGAGAAGAACTATATTACAATGTCTAGGGAATTGGAAAAGCTTAGATCAGAATTGACTAAAACAGCTAATGTTGACATAAGAAATGGTAATCTTTTTGTTTCTTTTGCTCATTTGGAGCTCCTTTTCTTTCTAGATTTTGTTGCATATTATATGAGATTCATTTTTCTGTATTTAGTTGCAGGAGGGCCTTATGGTGGTCCCACTGGGAACAATGAGAGTGAGGCATCGGGGCATCCTGTTGGACAAAATATATATGAAGATGGCTACGGCATTCCACAAGGCCAGGTGAGCCAAATTCCACATTAACAGGTTTCTTAGTTACTTTTTGTCTTGATCTCTTTGAAGTTCTAATCCTCTCTTTTTTATTTTATTCATGTAACGTTCTTATGGAGGGATGTGGATGTTATTTTACATATCCATTAGAAATGTCTTGTTGATTTCGTTTTCTGTCTTCACTTCCTTATTAGGACAGATAGTTAATGGAATAAGATTAATTTCAATGAGATCATTATGCCTGAACAACATTGTAATGTCTTGATCTGTGATTTTTATTGCTCCGTCATGAGCTGTGAAATTTTATTTATTTATTTATTTTTTTCTGGAAACTAAATCTAGAGGCTGTTAGGCTATTGTTGTTATTATTTTGGGAACGTATGCATATGCTTGTTTGTCGAATGAATGTTGCAGAAATGTGTATGCAATCGTTCTGGTTAATGCAAAAAATCCTTGACATGCATATTAGTGAACCAATGCTGCATACTTTCTAAGCAAGTATGTTAGTTTCATATTTATCGTAAATCTAGATTTGGAATAAATTATATGCTAATGTTTGAAGCGTCAGAAATGCGAGGGAATGATACTGAACTAGACAAACATAATATTAACTGCTTAGAAAATGATGATAAAACATAGAGGTGGTTTCTGGACGTCAGGAACTTGATTGCTTCTGAAATTGAATTTATCAAAGGGGAAAAAAAAAACCATACAACAAAACAAAATTAGGTGACTATTCCTGAGAAAATACCTTCATATTCTTTGGGCTGTGTTTCTTTGAAGACTTTCCTTGGCTTTGGAGGTAGAGCATTCATCTCAAGAATGAATGTAATGTGCTTAGTACTAGAAAGATGGGAAATATAAAATCAAAAGCTGGATTCCAGTGTTTGACCTGGTCTGACTCATTTAAAGTTGTGGCCAAATATAATTGTAATTGGAGTTGCAGTATCAGATGGTTAATTTTCAGTGTTTACAGCTACTTCAGAGTTGCCTACCAAAGAATCAAGGTTATTATATTTTAGACTCTTTTAACCCTCTAGAAGTCTCTTTCAATTTGGATATGAAGTGGCGTCTACATACTGAGCTGCTTATGTATCTATAGTTTGCAATTGATGGCTATCATATGGTAGGTGGAGTAGTAAAATGAGCTTCTTAGTGGTTCCCAATTAAAGCCTCTTTTTGGGACAACAGATGGAAAGTAAAAGATTTAGTAGTATGAAATTTTGAAGAAATACAACTGCTTCTCACAAGTGAAAACTGTAAACTTGCCATTGGTTATCCTAAAACAAGCCTGAGAAAAAGCAATACCTTTGGGGCATGCATAGTACTGATTATATATAATCTATTTTTGCAACGCCGATTTTGCCTTGTAGAATTAAAACAAGAGGTTGGTGATCGGACAAAACTAAACATATGCTGTGTTACAAGGCTTAAGCAATTGATCATGGCCAACTCTGTTGGGCAAGGGAGTCGTCATTGCTGTTGTTTTTGTTGCTTATGTTGATGATGTAGATGGCTTAATATTCTTTGTCAGCTTCTAGAAATGGAAATGAAGTGAAAATTGATAGGATTTGTGTTTTATGCTACAGGGACATTCTGCCCTTCCTTCCAACTCTGGTGCTGCAATTACTGGTGCCGCTGGTAATACAAGCACTGCGACTCCTTATGCTGGGGCTCAATCTGTTGCTGCACCCTCAAAACCTGGTTATGAGGCACCAAGAGGACCTGGCTATGAGCCACCAAAAGTACCTGGTTATGATGCATCGAGAGTACCTGGCTACGACATGCAAAGGGGACACTCATATGATGCTCAGAGAGGGACTGGTTTCGATATGCAGAGAGGGACTGGTTTTGATCCACAAAGAGTACCTGGTTATGATCCACAGAGACTTGCTGGTTATGACATTCAAAGAGGACCTACATATGATGCACAAAGAGGACCAGGTTATGATGTTCAGCGACTACCTAATTATGATGCATCAAGGGGTGTTAGCTATGATGGGGTATCTAGAGGTCCCAGTGGACCTCAAGGGCACGTTGCACCACCTGCAAACAATATGCTGTACAGGTCTGCAACACCACCGACTCATTCTGGAAGTGGATACGAAGCACAAGCTAGAGGTGCTGCTGGGCCACACGGGCAAGTGGCCCCTGGAAAAAACTTGCCTTACGGTTCTGCAACGCCGCCAACTCGTCCCGGAAGTGGGTATGAGGCATCAGGTAGAGCTGCAAACCCTGTTAGGAGATGAGCATTGAGATAATGCACTTGCAATGAGATATCAGCTAACATCCCCTCTTTCTGTTCTCTGTCTCATTTTTTTTTATAAGCCTAGCTAGTGCTTTACAGTGCACGGTCCATTAGAAATGCTGCATTTGTTGCGCAGCCACACTCTTTCCCTGTCTTGTTTCTCTAGGTTCACTAATTTCCCAATAGTTCTCATATGTCGATCCCTTGCATTGATGGGATATATTGCAACATTGTATTACAATTTTTGACCAATTTTAGTGCTTCACCACTTGCTTCTGTTTGCCGTCTCTGGTATGGGGGTGAGGCAGATTTTCTCAGGCAATTTGCTACTCGATGCCCTTCATGTAATCAGGCCTGATCCGAATTTGAAATTCTTCCTCTTCTCTTGGAAACTGGAAATTGATGCCTGAAATATGGATCTTCATGCTTACCAAATCAAAGCAATAGAGTGGAATACACCCTGGATTAATAAAATTGAAGATTATTTCGGTAATGTAACAATCTTTAAACTGCACAAATAAATAATTGTATTTATTCATTCATAAAAATTGCCTTTTTTCAGGGAAAAAAAAAAGAAAAAGAAAAAAAGTGTTCAGTTTTTGTAGTTAATAACTAGTTGGATGCTTACGTAATGCTGTGGTCCGGCAATCATTACTTGTGTAAGGTCGAAAATTCATATGATGTAGTACGAGTCGGCAATCATTACTTGTGTAAGGTCGAAAATTCATATGATGTAGTACGAGTAGACGATTCATATAGTATAATGCGAGTGGAATTTTTATTTCTAATGATTAATGTAAATCGAATGTACTTGTTGAGTAAAATCGTTTTATTTATATGTATTTTTTAACAAATTAATCAATAATATTAAAATAAAAAGTCTGTATTTGAATAATTGAGAGGTTCTTTTAAAATATTATTTCAATTATTTTATTTGAAAAATATCGATTTTAGAACAAGAAAAATAATAAATAAAAAATAATTATTGTTATGTGTATAGATGCATAGTTAATTTCTAATAAAATTAATAATTCAAATACACACGTACACACACATTACAATCATACTTAGCAATCATACTTAGTAGATTCAAAATATATAACATAAATAAAAAATATAAAAAAACTTATTTAAATTGTATGGAATATATTAAAGTCAATATATTGAAATAAAAAATATTACAAAATTGGTTTCAATAATA
This sequence comes from Dovyalis caffra, assembly GCA_963924115.1. Taxonomy (NCBI): domain Eukaryota; kingdom Viridiplantae; phylum Streptophyta; class Magnoliopsida; order Malpighiales; family Salicaceae; genus Dovyalis; species Dovyalis caffra. The sequence continues at coordinate 662,632 of CAWUPB010000957.1, read as the reverse complement.
TATATATATATATATATATATATATATATATATATATATATATATATATATATAAACTTGTGAATTCTATATTTTACTTGATTATTTAATTTTTTTTAAAAAAATAAGTCAAATTATCTAAAACACATGAGTATGCGCGTGTGTGTGTTTATGTTATTATGTTAATCTCGTTTAAAAATCACATATATTTCATCATCATCAAGCTATGAAAAACACAAAAAATAACGTTCAGTCTTTCATAATTTTTATCTCAAAATCCATAATTAAAAAAATTAATTAAATTATTTTAAAAAAAAAGGATACATGGCTGCCTTCTCTTTTAGTTTACTGTATAATTTGTGATTTTATGATAGTTGCTACTTTCAAGAAATATCCATGCCAGCGTAAAGTTGAAATAGCACATTAAGTTTTCATTGGTCATTTATTAGAATTTTAAGAGCAATGATATATAAGAGTGTACCAATAAGATATTTATTCAAAAGAAAAAATCACCTATAAAGAAGGGTGAAAGAAATTCTTAAATTGTAAAATAAATTATAAATTAGTATATCTTGTTTCGAGAATTGAATGAATTAGTCCTTTTAGTTTAAAAAACTAATTACTTAATCCTTTTAATCATTATTGACCACGATTAATTTCTTTTTATAAAATATCTTTTATTCTCATCGATCTTTTCATATTTTCACTTATTTTTTATTCATTTTTTACTTTTAAAAATAAAAAATCAAACTAAATTGAAAAATAGAAAAAAGGATCAAAAAATTAGTTTTTAAATTAGAGAGACTAATTAATTCGTTCTCAAAGATTGAGGGAGTGAATACAATTTAGTTTTGAATACCAAGGTGTTTCTCTAACGAAAATGAAGGAAGAAAAGCAACGGAAGATAAAACATTAAATGCTATACGTGAAAGAAAGTAAATTACGAAAAAAAGGTCAAGAACGAAAATTAAAAGAAGAATTAGTCAAGAGCAAGTATAAATTTTCATAAATTTATTTATTGAGTGACAATATCAAAATTAAGAGTAAAAAAAAAAGATTTTTAGTTTCTTTTACAGTGGCCAAAGAAAAATTATGAAAAAGTCAATGGACAAAAACCAGCCAATAACCCCCTCTCAGGAGAAAAGAAAAATTAAAAAGCATCAAATTGGCAGGCTAAACGACTAAGAGAAGGGCGCACGTCTGATGGACGGCTGAGATGAAAAAAAATGCACCTGCACCTGAGTCACAATGAATAAACATTATGTGTCTAAGCCAACACTAAATGAATAGTGCTCGAACAATAACAGTCCTAGTTTTTTTTTTTTTTTTTTGTCAATTTAATGGCTACGGAAAATGATAGGCTACACTCTATAGTCTCCACCTTCAAAAAACTAACACGACTAACGAAATCTATTTCAGGCGAAGCTAGAGCATTTTTTTAAAGGGGCAAGCCTAAAATTTTTCAAATTTGTATTGATACATGTTTTATTAGATTGTAAATATTCTATAATTCTGACTCCACATTTAACTTTGTCTATGCCTATTTATATAGTTCTCCTATGAATTTGAATATTAACTCATGTAGAAATATAGTATATAACATAAGTTAGCAGAATTTTTTTTTTTTTTTTGAGAAACTGAAACTAAAATGTTTTGATAGAGTTAAAAAATTCAAATTAGAAATAATAGTTTAATGTAATGTAATGATACACTGCATTATAAAATAATAAATATAGACATTTGACAATATAAGGTGTGATGACTATAGAAAGTAAATAAATCAGGAAAACTGTTGAAAATGAGTTACGAAAATTAAAATGAGAATATTTTATTTCTTGTTCCTAGCATCATCATATTATGGCTAGGCAAAATTTTAAGGAAGAACTATTTAAAGCTAAATAGTACAAATATTTTCTGAGTTTTAATTCAATTGAAAATTAGTTTTGTAAATTTTAATTTCGAGCCGGATCACTTTCTAATTATTTTATTTATTTAAAATTGAATCATTTTGTTAATTTTTTTTTATCAATTTTAACGTATAATTGTAAATTTTTTAATATTTAAAAACATGCCAAATTTTTTGAATATTTTACTTTTTCTTTCAAAAACCTATTTTTTCCCTCCTAAATGCTAAAAAAAAAAAAGCAAATAAAAAACGTTCTAGAGAAAAAAAAAAGAACAACTTTTGAAAGAAAAGGCAAATCCTTCTTAAGTTTTGGTATATTTTTAACTTTTAGAGTTATATTTATTTTTAGAATTAAAAAATCCCAGTAGAAAAATGTGATTTTAAATAAAAGATAATTGAAAAACAATTTAATTCAAAATTGAAAGTTAAAAAAATCTATTCTCAACCAATTTGAATTTAAAAAAAAAAAATTTAAACCAAGAAAGCATTAATGGCCCCTCATGCCAGCCTAGCCGTCTGCCATAAGACTATTAGGGTACATCCATGTTGGCCACGAAAGCTGAAACCAAGAAAGCAAATTATAATAAAGGACCTGGAGAGGAAGAAACAAAAGAAGAACACTTGAAGGATATAAAGGTCATAGCACAAACCAAAGAATGACAAATTGAAAATAAAGGGAAAATTAAGGGCAGCAAAAATACAACTTGCAAGACAAAAATACAGAAATACAAACTCAACACTAGCCACTTAAAAAAAAAAAAAAATCACCAAATCATCGAACCAAATGGAAGGAAGCAGACATCAAAATGAAAAATTAATGGGACGATCGAATTGCAGACAGCAAGCAAAGAGGTTGCTCTATCGTAAATGAATAATGAACTATCTAGTTTTTTTTAGTTTTCTTTGTAATGTTTGACTGATAGAGCAGACTATTTGTGTGTGAAGTGAAGAAATAGTTTTAATTCTAAACGAGTGTCGAACAAATTCAAGCTAAGATCATCATCCATTTTTTTCGAATAATATTAATATCTAATTTAATTATTACTAAACAAAAACATAATTAGTTTTAAAAGACAAAAGATCAATGATCCTATTAGCATTTTGTAGAGTAAATTATAAATTAGTCCCTCTTATTTTGATAAACAAATTAATTAGTCCTTTTGGTTTCAAAATCTAATAATTTAATCGTTTTTGCTATTTTTATTCTATTTTGATTTTTTTAAAAGAAATATAAAAGAAAAAAAGTAAAAATTATGGAAAGATCAATGAGAAGATGATACATTTTATAAAATAAAAAAATTAATTTAATTGTGATCATCACTGATTAAAAAGATTAAATGATTGAGTTTTAAAACTAAAAAGACTAATTAATTTGTTTCTCAAAAAAGAGAGGGACTAATTTATAATTTACCCACAAATGAATTCATGAAAATCTAGTTCGTACCATTTCTTGCACTATTTATTTATTTTGCATATTCTACCTTTCGATATGCCTTCCGTGGGACAATATACTATTCACATCAATCATTAGAAATTAAAATTTTTAAAAATCTCACATCATATGTTATATATTATTGAAATGTTGACTCGAATAATAAATTGATTTGTTTTTCACAGTCTGAACCAGATTTTAAAGAGAGGTTCAGACTTCCAATGAACACATGAATCGGGTTACGGATAACCTATCCAACCCAATTAAGGGATGAACTTAGCTTTGATGCATGAAAACGGATTTGAGCTAACAATAAAAAGTCAAACTTGTCTTTTGTATCAGGCCCAACCAAACAAAGCCCATCAGAATCCTAGGTCCAAATTTCAAAAGCTTCGTAAAATTCAAAAATTTCATTTCCCGGCAAGCAAAACCAATTCCCCTTCCTCCTCTCCCCGCTCTCTGTTTCTCTCTCTCTGCAAATGAAATAGAATATAGAAACGATACGTTTCGACGCTCTCTCCTCTTGAACCGAAGCGTCAGAAAAGGTGAAATCTCTCTCTTTCGATTCTTAACTTTTGGTTTCATTTTGTCATTTATGGAGCTAGTGAAGCTATAATAATTGTAATTAAGCTTGATTAATAACCCGATAATTTAGTTTCTAATCAAAATCTGTAATTTTTTGGTTTAGATTTTGTTTTATTTTATCAATTTTAAGCAGATTAGGTATTCATTAAACCGCTATTGATAAGAAAAAAAGTTCCTGATTAATGTAAGCTTGTAAATTTGGGATATCAATTTCATCTTTAGGGTTTTTATTTCATGATTTTATTTTGACTCTTTTTCTGCAGCAATTTTTTTTTTAAACTGGAGTTCGTAGTTTTGATGGATTGTTTTTGAGATTATTGCAGAGTCGATGATGGATTGCAGTGGTATTGAAGGCATGGAATCTGTGGTGGCAACTGTTAGTGGCTACCATGGCTTTGAGAGATTTAACCTAATTAAGCTCATCTCTCAATCCGGTGCGAGTTATGTTGGTGCAATGTCAAAATCCACTACACATTTGGTAAAGTATAGGGATGGCGTATATAATGGGAATGTGTGTTAGGATTGAATCGGTAGTGTAGTTTGGTGATTAATGATTTTTTTTTTTTAGGTATGTTGGAAATTTGAAGGAAGGAAATATGAGCTAGCCAAGAAGTTCGATACGATTGTTGTTAATCATCGGTGGGTGGAAGAATGTGTAAAGCAAGGAAAGCGTGTGCCAGAGTATCCTTATATGTTGGAAAGGTATGGCTAAGCATATTTTGGAGCATCCCTATTTTAGAGCATATATGGTCCTCTTGTTATAACTGAAATTTTGAATTTTAAGATAGATATATGTTTCTCTGTTTGGGTCTTTTATTGAAACCTCATTTTATATTTTGGGAATCCTTTGTGACATCAATCATTGTGTTTGTAATTATGGATTCATTCATGTTTGATTAGCGTTTGTAAAATGCTCCGGGGCTGATGCTTATGGTTTTTGATTCTTTGCAGCGGACAAGAAACGGGGCCCCTAGTCTTGGAAGTCCTAAATGTTGATAAATTTGGGTCCTTGAATAAGAACTGCAAACCATTGTCTGACAAATCCAACATCTTTGAAGACTCTGAAAGACAAATAATTGATGTTGATTGTGAAGATTCTGGCGTTGCTGCATGGACTGATTCCTTTTTGTTGGATGATGTAATGAGAAACCTCTCTCTCGCTGGCACACACGCAGAGACACAAATGTGGTGCTTCCTTGAGTCAAACATTGCATGAATTTCTGACTAATGATGCATAATTTATACAATTAAATGGCGATCAATTGATTTGCCATTATACTAACTATTTCAATTTATGCGTTTAAGTATACGCATGATAGATGTGCATAAATAGCTGATCTTGAGAAAAGTGAATAAAAGACAAGTTAAGCAAGTTAAATTGATAGGGTAATCAAATTAGTGGGAAAGGAAAACCATGATATGCAAAGGAGTGATTATTTTTGTATTAAGTTAGAAATTTGAGTTTCAATAAAAGCTCCTTGAACCCCAGCCTTTCAAGAAAGTGCACAGGCAGTGTATCTCATACTGTCCATTTCTTTTATTTTTTATTTTTTGGCATCTTGAGTGTGGTAGCAACAGTTCGTTTGCAGAAGGAACAACCATTTTGAAATCCTAGCGTCAGGCTTATGCTTATGGTCCTCTGCTAGTCAGGAAGCGTTTGGTGTACGAAAATAGAGTCTCTTATAATTTTGGCTCTTCAATTTCATTTATTTGAGTTTATACAAATTAAAATATCTTTATCATAGCTTTAATAACTAACTTGTGAGAATCACAAGTAACAGTGATGCAATGAAGCTAGCAATTCTACATGCTATGCTGTCTGTTAGTTTACTGCATGTCTGTGGAAATTGAACCAGAAACTGGCAGGCAAACATTCACGATTGAACTTAGGATAATTGAAATGCTAGCTTTCCTTGTCCTTTGAGGTTTGACTTTCCAAAAAGAATTTCTGTTAGCCTTTTTGCAATAGCAAGTTATTTATAGACAACACAAACTTGAGGATATTATTATTCTTCTTACTTCCAATGCATTGAAATAAGCCTTATGTTTGTCAGTATGATTGATTTGGGTAGGTCTATTTAGTGATTGAGAATGAAACAATCAGCCACTGATTCAGTAATTGGTAATTTAACTGCAGAGTTTGGTTCTTGATGTCGGGAAAAGCAACAATAATTTATATAAATCAAAGCTCAAAAAGGCAAAAAAATCTTCAAAGCACAAAAACTGTTCAAGTAGCAGATACTGTTTTCAGGACCCTCCTTTTTCTGGGCTAGTTGGATTGGAGGTAATGAATTCTATCAATTTTTTTCCCTGCTTCGTGTACTCATCCATATCTATCCTTTGAACTTTTTCCTATTGTTCTAGTTTTCTTTACATACTCTCTTTTTTCCATTAATGTCTCACAAACTTTGTGCATTTGAGCTGAATATGAAATTCTAGCCTTTGAAGCTTCTAAACTCTACATCCTACGACATTACTGATCTCTTATTTCCTAACATTGTTACTTGATTCAAGTGATGAAAAGCAAAGAAAAGGTGATCCACGTAGAGATCACATAGAACATTGCTTCGCCTTAAAGCTTGAGCATGTTCAATAAAACGGACAGTAGAGAGTGACAATATTTTGTTTGCTTCTATCATCGCTTCCACAATTTACTGGTGGCCACTGACAATCAATTAAGAATTATGGACTTTGGAATGGCTAATTCTTAGCCATTAGGTAGATTTTACTTTAAAAAGAAAAAATATTTAGGATCACTTGGTTTTTATTCTCTTCAACATGTTTTTGAAACATATACCTGTCTGACATCATTTATACAATCATAAGTTCTTCTGTCAGCTTAAATAGATCAACTGAAAAATGAGTTAGGCAGATAGTAAAAATGAGTTAGTGATAGAAAAGTAATCTTTTTGCTCTGAAGCCAACTGTTTTAGAGTATGGTGTCATTCAGGGATAATCAAATTCTGCAAAGATTAGAAGTCCGTCTAGAAAAAACTTTAGAATCCAGTCTTACGGACTTATGTGTGGCAGGGACAGTCTTGTTGTTTTTAAGTGGGACAATGTAGCTTTCTTCTATGTCTATGCACCTTGTCATCTGTAACTATATGTCTGTTATTTCCTGTTCCTACATGCAGTTCACAGTTATGTTCTCTTTTTGTCTGCTAAGGATCAGTGTTTATTTTGATTTTGTGTAGTGATTTTATCGTATCGAAAGCCATATTTATCTTTTATGAGCTTTTTTTTTCAGCAATTTGTTTGATTGTTCCTTCATCAAAAGGAACCATTTGATTTTTTTTTTTACTGAATAAAAATTCTCTTGTTTTCCCCTTTGAAAGCATGGAGGTTCAAGTTCTAATTCTTCAAGATATGAAGAGTCAGATATTGAGTCTAATATGCATTCCGTTAGGGGAAGAAGGAATACTTTTTGCGATACCGGAAGCACTTTGGCTGAACCTTCTCGTAAAGGTCGAAGGCTTGTGAAGAAAAATGTTGCCAGAGACAATTTGGAAACTGTGCTTTTTGATTCTGACCAAGAGAGGCATACAGTTAGACTTTATGAGAACAATAACAATAAATCAACATCTAAACGTACAGATGGCAAAAGGAAAATTAATATATTTGAAGCTAGAGGAACATCTGATGTTGCTGTGACTAACAAGGGTTCTACAGTTGAGTCTTTAGACGATACTGAAGAGGGCACACATTGGAATCATCTATCTGTTTCTGAGGATTCAAATTCATGTCCTGACGGTGCACTGACTGCATCAGAAAGAGCAGATGGCTCTGGCTCATCTGCTGAGAATTTAAATGCAAAGTTTAAAGATGTGGATCATTTTGAATCGGTTGCCAGATTACCTACTCCAGCAGAGTTATCATGTGTTATATGTTGGACCGAATTTAGTTCAACCAGAGGTGTGTTGCCATGTGGTCATCGATTTTGTTATTCATGCATCCAAGAATGGGCTGATCACATGGTATGCATTTTCTTCCTGTCCAACTTACTTCATTCTGTTTCCATCAACAAACTTGTTTTTATGTTGTATAGAAGACATTTGATGCAGTGAGTTGTGATTTGTGACACATATAATGGATCAAACACTTGGCAGTCCTGTCATGTTTGTAGTTTGTACCTTATCGTTTTTCTTGCTAAATTCAATTTTCATACATTCTTCTTGCTAGTTGCATTTGAAGAGATGCGTTTGTCATCTGAAAGTACAGGTTTCCCAAATTACTATTTTCCCCCTGAAATGACAAGAAGGATAGTGAATTATGTTTATGAACTGTCTCAAGCATCTTTAGGTTTGATTTTTGGATTGTTACAATTCAGCCGCCGTTTTATAACTTTTCCATTTGTCTACTTTGATGGGTTTATCTTTACCCTTCGTATGATTACGGTTGAAAAGTTTTCTTCTGCTGATGATTCGTGTAGGCTTCCAGGAGAAGAATTTCAACCTGTCCTCTGTGCAAGGCTGGTTTTTCATTCATAAAGAAGGTGGAGGATGCAGCCACCTCTGATCAAAAAATTTATTCTCAAACTATACCGTGTGCCTCATCAACAGTAGATGTTTTCGTTAGTATGCTTCAAGAGCAAAATAGATTTGGTGCTGAGGTAAGTGTTTGTATGTGTGAAGTTCATTTAAGTAGTCAATTTTAATCAGGATTACATACATGTCCCCATTACTCTAATCAGTTGTCATTTTTAAGACTGAAGCATCACAAAGTCCTGCATTTTGGCACAGTAATTCCAGGCTTACTGCACTAAATGCAGCCAGCATGTGTCAGATCACCAAACCACGTTATTCCATAATGCCGAATGGGGGTTAAGCCTAGATAAATAATCTAAGGCTGCTAAAAATTAAAATGCTGAATTCTCATTTTATTTTTCCTTGGGTTCGTGATTGTAGATGCTTAATCTTGTCAAACTTTTTCCATGACAATCATATAGAAACTTTAGTTTTGCATTAGATAAAATGATGTTCCCTTCAGACTTCAGAGCATGATGCTTTTCCAAATTTAAACTCTTATGAATTGCAAGTAAAGATTTGATAATTCATCTTCAAGTCACAAGCAGATCAATTATACATGTACAATCTATGAATGCCTAATATTGTATTATACACTCAGTTTTTGATAATTGACCCATCAACCCTTTTTATGATATTATATTTGTATTCCCATATTTGTACATAGAAAAATGAAAGACGTGTATATAGAGCTATGTAAACTCTGATTGAAACAGTCACCAAGCCCCTGCATTTAAGAATCACCATTTCTTGAAATTTTCTTTACAATATCCGTACTGAAAGTGAAAGAAAAGCTTTTCAAAGTTTAGTTGTGTAAAATGATTAAACGCTTAGCCAGCAATTGTAAGCAATTTGCACAAACAGGGGTCTATTGTAGAAGTATCTGCTTATTAGGTCTTCAGATCCTAGTCTTCTAATCATTTTGTAGGTTTTCGTTTTTGTTTTTATACCATTGGAATCTTGTTTGGATATGATTCTCAATTCAGTTTTTATTATTTATTTTTTCTTATTGAACAGCCCTCATTTGGATCAGTATGTTGTGAATGCCGTAATCGGGAACCTGAGGATCTACTCATTAGTTGTCATCTTTGCGAGATTCGATGTATTCATTCCTACTGCCTGGACCCTCCTTTGTCACCATGGATATGCAGTCACTGCAAGGATCTCCAAATGCTTTATCGTCACAACCGTTAATATGCTTCTCTTCAGCATTTTGTTCCCTCACCAAAGCCTTCTTGGATGGAACGTCTACACTAATACAAGTTCTTGACATGTAATTGACAACCTCAAGATCTGGTATGTCGTTTCCACTCATCATAGTGCCAAAAATATGTTTACTTCTTGGTAACTAATGTCAGGAATCAGCTATACAATCCCTGGCTGCTCTATCGATACACCCCATTGTTATGCACCAAAAATTCATATAATCTGTATGAATCTCTTGTAAACCGAGCACATTTACAAAAGAATTTTGGCCTCCATGTTGAGTCCACGTGAATAAGATTGCTGCTGTAGAGCCTGTAATACTAATTACCAACAAAAATAATAATTATACATCTGTAATATTATTTAGGAATAAAAAAAAATTGACAGCGTTTTTAAATTGTTGATGTGTGTTGTTTTGTTGATTCTGAAGAATGAACTGTTTGTCAAGACCAAGACAATTTAAAGACAGTTCACTCTTGATATCATGGGACATAGGTGCAGATTATTTGGCATGTATTCATAAATATACTAAAATTGAATGGGGTTTTATGGTAGCTAAGCTCTTCTACAATAAAACTAAAGTAGCCTTGTTTTGAGCCTTTTTAGCTTGAAATGACATGGTTTTTTTTTCTTTTGGGTCAATTTGTTCATTTTTTACACTTTAGTTTGTAAAAGTTATTATTTTATACAAAATAGTCCCTAACTTTAAGTCCTATTACAAATAGTCTCTGCATTTTTTCTATTGGGTTGAGCTTTGTGAAAACAAACCCATACAAAAGGGATTAGTGTTAGCCTAGTGATGTCGGACAACTTAGGGGTTGTTTTGGATTTGATTTTTGGGGGTTGTTTAAGGGTGTTTAAGGTTGTATTGAAGTAGATTTTTGCTGGAACATGAGGAAGTATGTGGGTAGAATTCTAGGAGTCACGTCTAGAGGGTAGAAAAATCCTAAACTTCACACCTAGGATTCTTAGGAGTCACACCTAAGGAAGATTGAGTCACACAATCGAAGCAAATTATTGAAAATTGTTTAATATTATTGCATATTGAATATTGAAAGATTACATACTGAATTTATAGAGTTGTAGAAGTTTAAATCCAATTAGGATAAGGATTCTTAAGCCTCCCACATAACTATTCCTAATTAGATTAGGTAAACCTATAACTATTTCAATTTTAAAATAGGAAAACTAACTTTATGTGAAAAATAGGATTAGCTAAAGGTATGTGTATTGCTCTATCTTTTCATTATGCGGGTATGAGCTTATATAATATAGTAGTGCAGCTATATTAGGAAACTACAATCGTACATTAACTAATAGAGCTATACTAGGAAACTATAGCTGTACATTAACTAATAGATTTGATTTAGCTAATTTATAGGAGCTAATTCATCAACTCAATCTTTTAGACCGTATCTTCCAACACTTCCCCTTAAGTTAGCTGGAAAATATTGTCTATAGTTAGCTTGCTTACTAACACATTGAACCGATTGTTAGGAAGTCCTTTTGTAAGGATATTAGCTATTTGTTGAGTCTGTAGGGATGTAGGGAATACAAATGAGTCCACTTTCAATCTTCTCCCCGATAAAATGCTTGTCCACCTCTATGTGTTTAGTTTTGTTATGAAGAACTAGGTTGTGTGTAATTGAAATTGCGACTTTGTTGTCACGAGTAGACCTTTATAGGTGTAGCAATAGGAACCTTTAACTCCTCTAGAACTCTTTTAATCCATATAGCCTCATAAATCCTATGAGCTAAAGCTTTAAATTCTACCTCGGCATTGCTTCTAGCTATCACATTTTGCTTTTTGCTTCTCCAAGTTACTAAATTCCCTCCAATGAAAGTACATACCCGTAAATTTACCTTCCGTCGGCTTTTGCTCTAGCCTAGTCGGCATCCGTATACACCTCCACTTGGAGGTTATTTCTCTTCTAGAACATCAACCCTTGTCCGGGAGTTCCCTTCAAGTACTTTAGGATTCTATAAGCGGCTTTAAAATGCTCTTGATTAGGAAAATGCATGAACCGACTTATCATGCTTACTCGAAAAGGTTATATCTTGTTTTGTATGAGACGAGTATATTAGTCTTCCCACCAACCTCCGGAACTTATCTCTCGTCAATCACATCCTCGGGTTTGGCGGGGTTGAGCTTCACATTTGGCTCTACTGGTGTGTCAACCGCCTTACACCCCAAGAGACCAGTTTCATCTAATAGGTCTAGGATATACTTTCTTCACAAAGATCACCATTTTTGATTTAGCAAATTCCATCTCTAGGAAATACTTCAATGGTTCTAGGTCTTTAATGTTAAAATCTTGAGCTAGCTTCTCCTTCAACCTCTTTATCTCTTCTTCATCATCATCGGTTAAGATAATATCATCAACATAGACAATTAGAATTGTTTGTTTACCTTTTGGTGACCTTCTGTAGAACATGGTGTGGTCGACTTGACCCCGGCAATATCCATGGCTCTTTACTGACTTTTCCAAACCTGTCAAACCAAGCTTTAGAGGATTGTTTTAATCCGTATAATGACTTCTTCAACTTACGGACTTTATCCAATCCATATACACCTTCAAAGCTCGACGAAAGCTTCATGAATACTTCCTTTTCTAGGTCTTCATTCGAAAAGAATTCTTCACATCTAGTTGATGTAATTTCCAATCAAAGTTCACTGCAAGTGAAAACCGAATTCGATTGTGTTTATTTTTGCTACTAGAGCAAATGTTTTCCGATAATCCACTTTATGGGTTTGTGTAAACTCTTTTGCCACCAGCCTTGCCTTTCTTCTTTCAATACTACCATTAGCTTTAAACTTGACAAGTAAACACCCATTTGCAACCAATAAGTTTCTAGCCTTTAGGTAGATTCACTAGGTTCCACGTCCCATCCTTCTCCAAAGCATTTAATTCCTCCATAACAACTAATTTCTAGCTTGGGTCATTTAGTGCTTCTTGAATGTTTCTTGGAATAAACAGATTGGTGACCTTGGAAACAAATGATTTGTAATACTACCATCGACTTTAAACTTGATAGTAAACACCCATTTGCAACTAACAAGTTTCTAGCCTTTAGGCGCATTCACTAGGTTCCATGTCTCATTTTTCTCCAAAGCATTCAATTCCTCCATAATAGTTAATTTCTAGCTTGGGTCATTTAGTGCTTTCCGAATGTTTCTTGGAATAAACAGATTAGTGACCTTGGAAACAAATGATTTATGTTTTTGGGACAATTTATTGTAAGATAAGTGTTTAGACAATGGATGATTGGTACAAAACCTTTTACCTTTCCTAAAGGCTATAGGTAGATGATGATCTGCAGACAGTTCGAGTAGAAGTATCTATAGGACCAATAGAAACAGGTTGATCAACATCATTGATAACTAGAGGCAAAGTAGCGGAAGGATTACTTAAGTTTTGATCGTGACTAGGTTTAGAATGCGAGAAATTTGATTGGCCTTGAGTGGTTTCCGATGATCGGTTCCACTCGGATGATGTGCTTTACTTCTCTGTTGATGTTTCCTCTTTGTATAAACTAGAAGCTCACTTGAGGTTTCGGGTTGTGTATACTTTTTACCACCACTCGTGGGTAAAGGATTAGGAACTATCTCGAAATTTCCTTCCTCACTATCGTGACTCTCCCTCGAAGGAAATATTTCGAGATTCTAAGAAAGTAACATCCATGGAAACAAATGTTTTCCTAGTTGTAGGATTAAAACACTTATACCCCTTTTTATTAGGAGCATATCTTATAAAAACATGTTTTACGACCTCTAGGATCAAGTTTTAATTGACCAACAAAATGAACATACACGAGTGCAACCAAAAATTTTAAGAGGGAGAACCGAGAACAATCATTACTAGGAAAACACTTTTGAAACACATATAATGATGAATCATAGTTTAACACTCTACTAAGCATTCTATTGATCGGGTATGTCGTAGTTAAGACAGATTCACCCCACAAATACTTAGGTACATTTATGAAAAACATTAAAGCACGAGCAACTTCAAGTAAATGCTTGTTTTTCCCAACTATACCATTTCTCTGTGGGGTATTAACACGAGTTGATTGATGAACAATTCCTTTTTCCTTCAAAAAACTTCCTAAATTTCCATTTAGATATTCGGTTCCATTATCGAGTGTAAAATACAAATCTTAGTTTGAAATTGTGTTTCAACCATGGTATAAAAATTTTGAAATACGTGAGCAACTTTTGATTTTTCATTCAATAGATAAACCCAATAGAGTCTAGTGTGATTATTTATAAATGTCACAAATCACTTTTTTCCATTGTTAGTTTTCACGTTTGACGGGCCCCAAACATCACTATGAATCAAGTAAAATGGTTTTAAAGGTTTATAAGGTCTCAAAGAGTACTTGTTCTTGTGATTTTTTGATAAAATGCAGCTTTCACACGAAGTTTTGAACAATCAAACTCCGTAAACAACCGAAGCAACAGTTTCCTAAGATAAATGAAGCTAGGGTGACCTAATCTATTATGTCGGAGAAGAATTTGATCTTTAACGGAGGTAGAACAAACACTACTACAGACCATGAGCCATTTTATTCTTGGATTCTTTATCAACAAAGTAGACATCCCATCTTTAAGTTTAGCATTGCCAATCATCTTTCCCGTATTTTGCTTTTGGAAAATACAATGAGAGTCGGAGAAAATGGCCGTACAATTAGAGTCTTGAGCTAACTTGCTCATAGATAAGAGGTTGCAAGCAAGTTTAGGAACATGTAAAACAAATTTTAGACAAACGAGTAGGAGAAAGATACACGGAACCTTTACCAATGAATAGATGAAAGTGATTCATCTCGCTATACGGACTTTTTCATGACCAAGCACGTCGTTTATATGAGTGAAATAGATGTGAGAAACTAGTCATGTGATCGAAGCTCCCGAATCTATTATCCAAGGAGTGGAATCAATAGGAACATAATAGGAAAAGACACTTAGGATCATTACCTGTTTGTGCAACCGAAGCATTAAGGGCACTAGATGACTCATACTTAGGCCTTAACAATTTTTGGATGTAGTTGATCCGCTCTAGGCTAAATGGACTTGTCTTCATCTCATTAGCAAAAGGTACTTTAGTATATTTTCCTTCATGTGACCCCTTCCAGTTAGCTTGTTTGCCATGGAGTTTCTAGCATGTCTCATGAGTGTGGCGAGCCTTATCACAATAATCACACCGGATACTCCCGAGCATTCTTTCTATCTTCTTTTTACCTCGGCTTGCAATACTTCCAGCAGCTAGAGCCGAGTTCTCAACCGAAGGGGCTCGATCTTTCTTCTTTAGCATTACTTGACGTCCGTTCTCCTCACGACGGACCTTAGCAAACACCTCACCAATAGAGGAAAGATGTCGTATTCCTATAATTTTTCCTCTAACCTCATCAAATTCAACATTCAATCTAGCCAAGAACTTAAAGATCATGTTGTTCTCAACAATCTTTCCGAAATAATTACAATCCTCGGGACACTTAAATTCGTAGTCATTAAATAAATCTAGATCTTGTCGAGTTGTTTAAGAATATTAAAGTACTTAGTAACATTACTCTCACCTTGATGGATATCTCCTTACTTCAAGATAAGCTCATAAACTTGGGATTGATTACCAAGATCCGAGTACATCCGGTTTACATTATCCCATAGATCCTTTGCGGTATGATAGCACATGTAGTTAGTGCTTATTTCCTTTTCCATAGAATTGACCAGCCATGTCATTACCATAGAATTTTCTCGCATCCCGGACTTTATGCATGGGATCATCGAAGGCGAGTTTCTTCTTCTCACTCGTCAAATAACCTATTTTCCCTCTCCCTTTGATATACATCTTGACCGACCGAGACCAGCGTAGGAAATTTTCTCCATTCGGACTTTTGGTTGTAATCCGAATGGAATGTGGTTCGGAGGTAGGGGTCGAGTAGTTTGGGTAGGGTGATGGGAAATCTTCTCAACAGTCTTAGGTTGGTGAGAAGTTTTCGAGGTATCCGACATGGTAGACATATCGAGGAATGATAAGAGCGAGCTAGGGTTTTAGGTCAGTCCGGGATGGCTCGATACCATGTGAAAAATAGAGTTAGCTAAAGGTATGTGTATTGCTCTATCTTTTCATTATGCGAGTACAAGCTTATATAATACAATAGTGCGGCTATACTAGGAAAGTACAATCGTGCATTAACTAATAGAGCTATACTAGGAAGCTACTAACCGTGCATTAACTAATAGAGCTATACTAGGAAGCTACAATCGTGCATTAACTAATAGATTTGATTTAGCTAATTTATAAGAGCTAATTCATCAACTCAATCTTCTAGACCGTATCTTCCAACACTTTAGAACTAATAAAATACTTAAATAGAAATACTATAATTTTAGATTTTTCAAGTAGATCCGAAATTACTTTAATGCTCTAATCAATTATCCAAATTTTCAATTAAGGCTAATCAATCACCCAAATTCCTAATTAAGGTTGTCGCCCACGTCCCCCATCATCTCTCCTCGGTTGAAAATAACTCGACCTCGAGTTAAAGGTATGAAATTAGGCATGCAAATTGGGGTTAAGCTTTTGCCACTCTTCTTTTATAATCCAAGTGCAATCAAAAAACGATAGTCCTTTCCACTTGACAAGGAATTTTTGGTAGCCTCTAGTTCTAGTAGAAACCATTTGATAGTCAATAATGCCTTCAATCTTGTCTTTGTATTGTGGTGTTGATGGCAATCTAGAAACAACTCGAATTAGCAATTGGATCTTCATCATGACCATAATATAAAGTAAGATCTTCAACATTAAAAGTACTACTTATGCCCATGTCATTTGGCGAGTGTCTAGGACATAAGTATTGAAGCTAATCTTCTTTAGAACCTTGTAAGATCTTATACAACGTGAGTGGAGTTTCTTAAATGCACTTTTATGATATTGCTCGAGTCCGATTCGCTCTATAGCCATATCACTTTCCTTAAACTCAACAAATCTTTTTGCAAATCCATATGAGAATTGTAACTTGCATTGCTAGAAGCAATCCTTCGACGAACATCATTATGTATGTTTTGAATATATCTTGCAAAAGCTTCGTTTCTATACTAGGATGAGTCTCAATAAGCAAGGAAACTAAATCAATTGGCTTTCTTGGAAGCATACTTGTCACAATTTCAAAAGGATTGTGTCTAGTACTTCGATTCGAGTGAACTATTACAAGCAAATTCAGCCATAGGAAGAACTCTATCCCCGATAGAAACATGATCACCAACACAACAACGAAGAAGATCACCTAAACTTCTATTAGTAACTTTCATTTGCCTATCCATTTGAGGATGAAAAGAAGAAAATTTCAGTTTTGTGCTAAACATCTTCCATAAAGAATGCCAAAAATAACTTATAAATTTCACATCACGATTAGAGATAATTGTCTTTGGTAACCTATAAAATCTAATAACTTTGTTAAAGAAAAGCTTAGCAATATGGACAACATTAGATGTTTTTGAACGAAGGATAAAGTGAGCTATCTTTGAGTAACGATCCACAACCATAAAGATAGAATCATGGCCTTTTAAAGTTTTAGGTAAATCGAGAATATAATCCATACTTAAATCTTGCCAAGGCTCATGAGGCCAAGGTAAAGGCCTATATAAACTTGTATTCTATCTCCTTCCATTAGAAATTTGACAAGTATAACATCTTGTAATAATATGAGAAACATCCTTTTTTACACTTTGCTAATAAAATCTATCCTCTACCATTGCAATGGTTTTATCTTTGTCAAATTGTCCTGTTGCACCTCTAAGCATGTAATTCACACACCATTTCTTCACGAAGAGATGTGTTAGGCAAGCACAAGCGAGTTACCTTAAAAAGGTATCCATCATGTATGGAAAAATTAAGATGCCCATCATGTTTTTTAGCTAATAAATCGAGTATAAATGATACTAAAATCCCGACAAGAAGGTAATCTTTCTTGAGCAAGTCGAAACAACTTGAACATTCATATAATTAAGAACTAGTTTCATATGGCTAAGCGCATTAGTCGCCTTGTTTTCAATTCTAGCCTTATGTTTAAGAACAAAAGTGTATTCTTGTACGCAAGCAACCCAATTTGCATGGCGATAGTTTAGCTTTTTTTGACAATTTAAGTGAATTCGAGAATTTTTTTCATACTTCTTGATGTTAAGTGAACTCATTGGCCTTGGGACAATAACCTTCTTTTCAAAGGAAAAGGAGTATGTATTCTCATGTCCATCATGTTTCACATGTCGATCAAAAAGCTAAGGTTGACTAAGAAGAATGTGAGCAATTTGAATAGGAACCACATCACATAATACGGAATCATTGTAGGATCCATAAGTAAAGGATACCGTGAACAATTCAAATATTGGGCCTTTCACAAATTAAATATGATCTTATGATCTAGCAAAAGATAAGAGATGAAAAAAATAAATCTAATCGAAGATACCGTGAACGATAATTTCATGTTGATTTCTTAAAGAAGAGGATTTTGAGGGCTCGAAGTTAAAGTGAAGGATGAAAATGGAGGTTGGCTTGGTGAGATTGAAATAAAATGAAGTGAGGAGAGGATATTGAGAGGTCAAGAAGTTAGATTCAATGATGAAAATGAAGTGATATAAATTTTCAAAGGAGGGAAAAATAATTGGCCCTAAGATAACAACATTTAATAAAGAGGTGAAGAAATGATGCAAATAAGAAAAAGAGCTTAGGACAAAAGGGGGGAGAAGTAAATGGAAGAAAAGGTAGAAAGGAAATTATAAAGTCAAAGGAAGGCAAAAAAAAAAAAAAAATCAAAGAACGGGAGCAAGGAAAAAAATTGTTCATTTAAATAGTGAAAAAAAACAATGACAATGAGTTCTAAGTTACCGGATCGTGCTCAATAAATATGCCATCTCTTTTAGTTTTTCTAGAATGTCGGCTTTTTTGTATTCATGATACGGTGTGTGTAACACTCCCGCATCAATCATATTTCTACTACCCAAGTAGGGTAATGGACGAAGCGCGTTACGCCGACATACCTTAAACTCTAAGTAGTGTTCTTATGATATTCTTAGGACTTTAACAAGTACATTACGTATATAACTCCTTAAGATAAAATTTACATAACATAATTAAATACATTAATAAAACATTACGAGCAATATTCAATTTCTCACGAACTCTATACCTCAAATTTATAGATAAAATAAAAACTAATATATGGTGCCTCACATGAGCTAGTTAGGAGGAGCCGACCACATCCGTACCAACTTGTCCTTTTTCCGTCAAGACATTAAAAAAAATAACAATAGGGTGAGCCGAAGCTCGGTAAGCGAGGTGATGCACGTGATATGCAATGTTGTTTTGACTTCCCACCATACTCATAAATTTTAATATCGGGTACCCCGGATATTAACCAGCCTACTCTATTTATCATCCGGGTGGTCCGCAGATCACCTTCTGCTACAATGGAATTATCCCTTGTTGTAACTACTCGTTAGCGGGAATCCATCGTCTAACGAGTGTAAGCACACAGCCTTGATTTCATCCAGATGATCCTTGGATCATCTTCTCGCTACAACGGAATTATCCCTCGTTGTAACTACTATTAGTGGAAATCTATCGTCTAATAGTGCAGGCACACATCCTAGAGTATTGGACTACTAATACTCATTTATTCCAGTTAGGTTATCAAACCTAGATGTATAAACCATTTCTCAATCAATTGACTTGTGTTAAACCACCCACTATGCACATGATGCACGTGATGACATATATAATCACATTCAACCAAATTCGGGTACCAACCCTTCATTCTCATGCCATACTCATGGTCCAACCCACACTCGGAATTTATCCATTGCTCACATACCAATCATGATACCCACAATGGGAACACAATCTCTCGCTCATTAATATTGTTCATTAGTTTCATTAATATTTAAAAGAAGGTCCAAGTCCATTTACTTTAATCCGAGCCCATTAACTTTATCCTAGGTCCATTGACTCTATTTAATTCCATTTTATTTAGTCTAAACTCATTTAGTTTATTCCAAACCTATTAATTTTGTCAAAGTCTATTTTTTTTGGTTTTAGGGTTTATTATGGGCAACTCCTAATCGAGTAAATAATTTTCTAATTTTAGAACATAATTAAATCTTACTCATTTTATTTTAGATACTAGACATATTTATTTATAACATATCCAAAAATTAGGTCTAAATACTAAGTACACAATTAATTACAAATTTTTGAAACTTAGGGAGCAATCTGCCTAATGGTAGTTTATCTAGAGCTATCCATACTAAATCGGGTGTAACTCTTTGTACATGAATCCAATGATCAAGAAATTTTAAAAGAAGTTAGTTGAAACATAGATGAACAACTTTTATTCTTTAAGTTTCACCTAGAAATCGATCTAAAATCCTTGAACATACATCCCAAAATTCGGACAGAATTTACTCTTTATCAACACTAATTTATTAGTTCATTCCAAGCCAACTTTAAACATGTTTTAGTTCACTTAGATTTAGTCCAAGTTCAATCCAACCCATCACCACATACTTGGACATTTTTAAAAAAATCATAACATCATAAATCATCAAAACAAGGCATCCATACATAGATTTATCCCAAGTATCAAGCATATAACCATTGAAAATTATTACAACCCATGAAATAAACACTAACAAGACATTAATCAGCCAAAAAAAATGAAACCTACTTACCTCTTTTAGGGTTTATTATATTTTTCTTAGCACTTTTTCTTTCCTTTCCTTTCTCTCCTCAAGTTTTTCTTCCTCTCTTTTCTTTCTTGCCTTTTCTCTCTCAATTTCGGTACCTACGGGTTACTAAAAATTTTTCTCCTATTTTAACACTTGCTATATATATATATATACTTACTTTCATTCAACTACAAGTGTTAAAAATTAATGGGATAAGGTGTAAAGGTTATGGGTGAGTCATGAGGAAAGTCGGTCGCTTTGGAATCCATAATGGGTGAGTTGGCATTAAATTCATTTATTGCATTTGCTTAGGTGTCTATATAAAATTTAGACTAATTAAAATCATTAATTAACTTAATTAAAGTAACTAAAACTAATTTATTTCATAAAAATTCAGAAATTTCCATTTTTAAAAATTCAGAATTTCTTTTCCCCTCAAAATTCCAAGCAGTTGTTTCCTCCTAACCCATCTATACTAAAATGTGCATAACTCTTTCTATATGTATCCAAAAATTATTAAATTTTATAGAGAGCTATTACACATAGAAAAAAACTTTTATTCTTTAAGTTTTGCTCAAAAATCAATCTAACGAGCATCAAATAAATCTCACAAAATTCAGGCGATTCTTCTCCCAAAATTCCAGCAGAATGCATTTTGAAACAACCCTCACTATAATTCGTATACCTCTTAATGTATAGGTCTAAATATTATAAAATTTTATACAGATCTAGTCAACACATAGATGAACAACTTTTATTCTTTACGTTTGACCCAAAAATTACCCTAAAGTCCTCAAATAATTCACCCAAAACTCAGGCGTAATATAGTCCTTAAAACACCGATTTTGCATATTTGATTTCTTTAATAATTAAACTATTAATCTTAAGCACAATAACTTTAATTTAACATAAATCACATATTTCAAGCATTAATTTCTCATGATGAAATGATAATTATACTTACTCTTAATATACATATATATAGAATTATTCTAATACACGTCGCGTTACGAATAAGGGTTTTTACTGGGGTTACAGTGTGGAACCTTCTTGGTTTTTCAATTTATCTTGAAATAATTTGAATTTGAAGTGATAATTGCATTAACATCCAAAATATTTTTTGAGTGATTGCTAACTAACTTACTCCACATTTTAATTCAAATTACAATCTAGAACTCGTCGAAGGGGGTAGAGCTAGTGAATTATTTATATAGATTAATCCACCTTATTTTGCTATCTTTTCGGTAGTCATCCTTGTCCTTACATTCACCCCATTTTGGTATCTCATCAGCTGTGGTCCTTGTGACACCGTTTTTGTGAAGAATTAGAACAAGTTCAAGCTCCTAACTTTTTTATTCATGGCTACCAAGTTTATAACTCTTACGGAACTTAAGAAATTCAAAGCCTTCTTGAGGAATTGATTGATTAAAAGGAAGTTCCAACCCTTTAGATTAAAACTAACAAGCAAGTCTCGAAATCAACACAAAAGAATTTTCTAGAGATCCATCACAAAGATCAATTGTGTTCACGAAAATAAATTAGGAATGATCCGAAATATAATAAATAGAATGTAGTTAAGAGATAGATGAAGTTATTCTCCAACTTTTAGCTTAATCCAATAACTTTTGGCCCCTCTTATGCGAATTCAAATTTTTATTCATATTCTATCCTAAATTAGAATTTCGAGAATAAAGAAACTAACAAGTAAAGTCAAACTATGTTGATTGTCAAACTTGTTAGAATTTAACCCTAGATGATTTTGGCGAGATTGATAACAACATTACACTTTTGAATTAGATAGTGATAAAAAAAAAACCCATATTGGTTTATCAAATCAAGGATATAGCACAAAATCTTTAGCAAAAGCACAAAAATTTCAAAGGTTTACGAGAAAAGTCACAAGAGCTTTATTTAATAAATAATTAAGTTGTTAGTTCACAACCACAAAGCTTGTATTTATAGAAACATATGGCTGGCCCTCCGTTGCTTAATTAATAGCTAAGAAAAAGTTATCCTAAAAGAACTCAAAAAACTTATCCTAAACCATGTAAAAGACTTATTTCTCATCATATTCTAAAAATGACATAATTTAAATACTATAATTAACTAAATGGACTTTAATTTAGACTTCCAAACTAAATACACTAATTTTATAAGTTAAGTTCTATATTTTACAAAATAAAACTCATTTAAATATAAACTAAGTAAAAGATCAATTTGATCCCTCAACTTCTAAACTCTTCAATTCCATCCAAGTTGAATTATGTTCTATACTCCTGCGTCACCTTGTCGTAAGCACGCTTCCATACTCCAATCGAAGTATTGAGCTAGAGAACAAGTTTTGAAATAATTTAGGCTACAAAGATGGTGCATGTGTCTCCCTCACCTTGATTGGAGGTCAAATGATATTTCGGTTTCCAAGCAAAACCTAAAATTTCGGGAATGACATCAAGATGAATTATTGCTTCTTCTCTATGGCAATACTAAGTGGGATGATTCTCTTAACGCATCATGTTCATGAGAAACCTATCCTACCGAACTAATATAGTCATCTCGAAATCTTCACACGCTCTTGTTGTGTGGGATGAAAACATTTGAAAGGTATGTATAACCCTAGCTCCAACAACCTTGCACTCTGGATAATAGAGGCCATAAGGAAATTACATGTTAATATTATATTTTCTTGTTGGTGCCTCGCCGCTGAAAAATGGTTTTATGGCAAACCTTACCTCTAATCTAATCCGTTGAAATTTGATAATTTTAAATTTTTATTATCACTTTATGCAATTTGAATTTCAAATTATCATTTTTTGAATAAATTTTATCTTTTCTAGTTATTTGTAACGATTAATCTTTTGATTGTTAAGTGAAATATTTAAACGATTTCATTTAAGCATTCTATTGTTTTTTTTTTTCAAATAAAAGAATTTGTTTACAAAATAATATAAATTGATTAAAAGGGTTAATACGGACGATAATCTTTTTAAATCAATTCTACTTTGAATTGCTAAGTCTTTTTAATTAGAATTGTATAATGTACTCCTTTCTCTTGTGATGATTAATATGCTTTAAGCACTTCAGCTTTTTTTAATACAAATCCAATAAACTCGTCCATGCTCTTACCGCATGTAATCTCATGTTTTTTTACTATTTTTATTTTAAACGAGTTAATTTGATTACTCGAAATTTAATATATTCAATGAAGTACATGTGGTGCACGAACCGTTTGCAAAGAATTTAAAAAATAATATATTTTGAGTCCGACAAATTTAATAATACAATGTCATAATCTCATCATCATGCTTATCACATCATATTTGTTTCGAATTTATAAAACCATATTTTTCTTGCTAATAATAATAAGGAATACATATAATTTTTGTTAGAAAAATAAAAGAATTTAGATCGGATCGACCATCCGATAAGGAAAAATATATGTATATATAATAATAATAATAATAATAATAATAATAACTATCAAAACAAATACAGAGAAACGTTGTTTCCCTTCAACTCTCTCTCTCTCTCTCTCTCTCTCTCTCTCTCTCTCTCTCTCTCTCTCTCTCTCTCTCTCTATTTATATATATATATATATATATATATATATATATATATATATGCGTCTCGAAAATAGATAGATAAAAGAGAAAACGGACGGAGTAAAAAAACTTTCTACTGGCGTAATACTAAAGCAAGTATGATTGTCTTGACGAGTTGAATTTTAGAAATAAAGATAGTGATTTAATGTTACTCGTCTTGATCTAGTGAAACTATTTATAAGTAAGTTTTTCTATCCTAATTATTTTTATATTGAAGTATTTATTATAATCTTCATTGGTATTAGAGCTTGTTTCAATAGTCTCCATGATTATCCATAGAGTGTTATTGATATGTCGGTATTCTAATATTTGTCGTTACGTAATAATTCTTAAATATTATTGAATTATCCAAGTATTATGATTTTTGTTGTTAATATATCAATGTTTTGATATTTATTGTTGTTTACATAATGATATTTTGTTATTATCTACATGATATTCATCTAAATCCATGTAATAATAATAAAAAAAAGGCATGTTAGTAAGACGTTTATTGATACATGGCACTAGACTCATTCACAAAAGAAAGGGCATGGGATTTGAACCCACATCCGTCAATTCTTAATCTAATGCTTTAGAACACTCGCCATGCTAACCTATTGAAACATTTGGTAGACTAGTTTCAAAACATGTAAGCAAATTTTTTGAAAAACAGATTATTGAGAGTGGGATTCGAACTCACCCTATTTTGGAGCAAATGCTTAATCTATCACCTCAAACTAACCCGATCTATACGTCATGTTAGTTCAAATTTGTTGGTAAATTAATATTATTCTAAGTATTGCGTTAGGACAATAATATTATTTTTGTGTTTAATCATATGAACTATTTATGTATAGTAGTTTGAATTATGTGTTTATATTTTTATGTTCATTTTGAATTTATATATATGAACATATGCTATTTATGAAGCACTATATTTTTCTCACACACACACACACACACACACACACACACACACACACACACACACACACACACACACATATATATATATATATATATATATATATATTTGCTTTATAAATGTTTAGTGAAAATTATGAGATAAATTCAAATGGTGCATTTTTTTTAAAATTAAGTCATTAAAATCAAACATTTGAGTATGGATGATGATAGAGAACATAGTGAGCTATCGATTCTATATCTTATGTTAGATTTTAATAGTTAATTTAAGAAATTAGTGAAACATACATAACTATTAATATTTCATGCAATGTCTCTTTACGGTAATTGTTGTCAAAATGGCAACAAAGAACATCATTGTTGACTTGAATAAGGGCGAAAAACTTGATGGGGACAACTATAACATATGGCATGTTAAGATACAATATGTCTTAGAAAAGCAAGAGGCTTTAGAGTCAATTAATCATAAGATGATTGAGCCTCGGTCCGATGATGGGAACAACCTTGCCTAGTATCATCGAGATATTGCAAGCATATCGAGCCCGGAAAAAGGCAAATTCCACTACAAAGGGAATCCTAATCGGTTCTATGAAAGATGATCTAGTTTTCAAGTACCAAAATTATCCAATTGCTTATGCCATCCGGGCAAGATCGAGGAAGGAGCTTGGAGGGACCACTCGTCTCCAAACTAAGGCGAGTTGACAATCAAGTTCAACACTTATAATAAGGTTCCAAACAAATATATGAAGCAACACTTAAGGGACATGTCGAACATGATTACGGAATTGAAACAAGGTGGGTATGTCTTGGCGGATGAACAATAAATACAAGTTGTTATCTGATCTCTTTCTAATAACTCGGGAACATATGAAAGTAAACATGACTCACAATGAGAATATCGGGATATTTGCTGACCCTACTCATCATATTGAGCTAGAAGATGAGCGCCTTGAAGCGAGTAAAGCCAAATGCACTAAGCATATGTGGTCGAGTCTAGCTTTAAGAAAACTTCGAGTTTTAAACGTAAATGGCATGACAATAAGAAAGAGAAAGAGACTGGAGAGGGACCAAAGAAGAGAGTCAAGTTTTTTAAACACAAGAGAGGAAAGCACGAGCGAAAAGAAAGATAAGACCAAACTATCCCGCTACTAATGGATCGAAGGAGATTCGGGAACCACCCACCATATAGCTAGAGACAAAGATGCATTTGTAAAATTTCATCGGATTCTAAGTGGGACACGATGGATATATGTGGGTAATAACACGAGGGTTGAAGTGCTTGGACTTGGTACGTGGAAGTTGAATTTTCAAAAAAGAAAGACCCCGTATCTACACGATGTCCTTTACGCTCTAGAGATTCGATGAAATTTGGTCTCCGTAGTTGTTCTATTAAGACTAGGATATGATTTGCATTTTTATGATAATATTTTAGACATATTTGTTGGTTCTTTTTATTAAGGGTTTGGTTATATCACGGATGATTTTATAATATTGAATACCAAATATTATAATATGAATCATAATGTATGCTTTTCTATGCTAACTAGCTCTAGCAATGATAATATAGATATTAATCTATGGCATGCTAGATTAGGGCATATAGGGAAAAATAGAATGAAAAGATTGGCTCAAGATGGTCTTCAGGATCTATCATAAGAATTGACTTGCCCACTTATGAATATTACCTATACAAAAAATCAATTAGAAAGCCATTTGGTAAAGCCAAAAGGGTAACATTTCCTTTATAATTAATACATTTGGACATTTGTGGTCCTATGAATATTAAAGCTAGGTATGAGGCATCCTATTTAATTACTTTTATAGATGACTTCACTTGATTTGGTCATGTCTTTTTAATCTCCCACAAATCGAAGCGGTAGATTGCTTCATTAAATACATCAACGAGGTTGAGAATCAATTAGAAAAAAGAATTAAAACTTTGAGGATCGATAGAGGTCATGAGTATCTATCGGATCAATTTAAGGATCTTTGTAATGAGAAAGGAATAACTAGGCAACTTACAATTCCTAGAACACCACAACAAAACAATGTGGTGGAGCATTGGAATCATACATTATTAGACATGGTTAGATCTATGATGGCACATATAAATCTTCCAATTCGGTTTTGGGGAGATGCGTTAATGACTACGGCCTATGTCCTTAATCATGTGCCTTCAAAAACGAGTAGTCTCTACAACCTATGAGTTATGGACGGGCCGTAAACCCAATTTGCATTATTTGTACCCATAAGGATTTGTTGCATATATTCATAATAATTCTCATAAGTATAAAAAATTGAAGCCCAAAGGAAAGAAATGTATCTTTATAACATACTCGCATACTCAAACAAATACATTTTCATTGGTGAGGACTATGATGGATGAACCACTAAAATAGAATTTTGAGATGTCACTTTTTTAGAAGATCTTTTTCCTAAAAAGAATGAGATAGATAAAAATGATCTTCATTTTTTTGAGATAGAAGAAGATGGTGATATGCCTAAAAGTCGATCGAAGTCGACACTTAACTAGATGTGCAAGACTCTCTTCTTCGTAGTGGGAGTTTTGAAAGCA
The DNA here is from genome assembly GCA_963924115.1 of Dovyalis caffra. Taxonomy (NCBI): domain Eukaryota; kingdom Viridiplantae; phylum Streptophyta; class Magnoliopsida; order Malpighiales; family Salicaceae; genus Dovyalis; species Dovyalis caffra. The sequence goes on along the minus strand of CAWUPB010000957.1, from coordinate 635,201 downwards.
TAACACCACTATCTTAATCGCGTGGGAGGAATGAGGATGATCCAATTTCAATTGGTGTTAGTAACGTTCCTTATTTATGTAGGAGCAATTGATCTCGGATTCCTCGAAACGATTTAAAATTGAGGATGAAGCCTACATTGTAATCCTAAAAGATGATGAAGAACCTAGAATAGTGCAACGAGCACTAACATGTCCTACCAAAGAGAAATGGAAAGTTACAATAGAAGAGGAAATGGAATCCATGAAACTAAACCAGGTGTGGAGTTTAGTTGATCTTCTCGCTAGGTCATAAAGCCATTGGGAATAAATGAATTCTCAAAATAAAATGAAAGGTAGATAAATCAATTGAATGATATAAAGCTTATCTTGTGGCTAAAGGTTTTACCAAAAAAGAGGGTTTAAACTACGAGGAAACTTTTTCTCATGTTGTTAGGTTTGCCTCGATAAGATTAATTTTAACCATTATTGCATATTTAGATTTAGAATTACATCAAATCCATGTAAAAATGACTTTCCTTAATGGAGAGTTAGAGGAAGAAATCTATATGGAACAACCTATAGGTTTCATTGATGAAGGCCAAGAGCACAAAGTTTGCGAGCACAAAGTTTGCAAGCTCCAAAGATCTATCTATGGTCTACAACAAGCATCCGGACAATGATACCTTCATTTTCATAAGGCAATAATGAATTATGATTTTAAGATAATTGAGAAAGACCATTGTGATTATATTAAAAGAACTGAAGAGAAGTTTATAATTCTATCTCTATATGTTGATGATATTTTGATAGCTAAGAATGACAAAGATTTTATCATGTCTATCAAAGCATGATTATCCAAAATTTTTGACAAGGACATGGGTGAAGCAAACTATATTTTAGGAGTCAAGATCATTAGAGATCGTTTGAAAAATTTTCACGCTCTGTCACAAGAACATTATATCCAAAAAGTTCTAAAACGCTTTTATATGAGTAATTGTAAGTCCGTGGACACCTCTATGTCAAAAGGCAAGTCTTTAAGTAGTAAAATGTGTCTTAAAACTCCATAAGATAAAAAGAGATGTCTAAAGTACCATATTCAAGTGCGAGTTGGAAGCCTTATATATGCAATAATGTGTACTCGTCTAGATATATGTTTTGTCGTTGGTTTGGTTAGTCGATTTCAACTTGAATCCTAGTCAAGAACATTGGAAGGTTGTTGAAAGGATCTTAAGATATCTCAAGGGCACCATGGATTATTGTCCGTGTTATCAAGGGAGAAATTTACATTTGAATGGGTACTCATATGCTGATTGAGGAGTAGACCTTGATGAACGTAAATCCACTTATGGTATGTTTTTTTACTCAACAATGGTGCCATCTCTTGGAGAAGCAAGAAACGGACTCGCATAGCTTTGTCTACAATGGAGGCTGAATTTATAGCATGTTCAGCTACTATGTAAGAAGCGAGTTTGGTTAAGGAGATTCCTTGAGGATTTAAAAGTTAATAGTAATAACTTAGGGCCTATTACTATCGATTGTGACAACCAGACAGACTATTGCTTATACCAAGGATCCTAAATACCATAGTAAAATCAAATATATTGACACTAAGTATAACTACGTTGGAGACATCATTGGAAAAAGAGAAGTGTTAATGCAATATATATCTACACATCAAATGATAACGGATCCTCTCACAAAACTCATACCAAGAGATGTATCTTGGATATGTTAAATCTCTTGAAATGCGTAGATTGTAACATTTTCATGATAATGAACGAGTTGAGCTTGTATATTGTACTTTTTGTTATGATCTGCAGTTTGATACATATATTTACATATTATGTATGTTACTTTTATAAATCTTAATTTTTTTAAGTCACACGAGTTTATATTGGCTCTCTCACATGAGCAATCGCCTCTAACGTTAATGAAAACGAGTAGAGATGAGACAATACTCCTCTAACGCTATTGAGAGCGAGTAGAGTAGAGATGAGATTGTAAACCAATATATATATATATATTCTACAATTGATTTGGAAAGCCCAATCCAAATAACCTATTAAAGCCGATTTGAGATTTCGATGATTAAACCCTACCGAGAGAAAACACCATGAGAACTCGGGTTAGTCGCTTGTGTCCAACAATTGAACTAAGATCTATTTGTATAAGATATGATGACTACGAACACCGTAACATATGATTCATACCATATGTGCTAATATGACTCGCAAAAGATAGAGGAAGAATGAATCCTTGCTTCTCCATTGTGTGAGATCTTTGGAGAAATAATAGTATCCTCTAGATAATACTCTTATCACTTTTTACTACTATTCGAGATCTAGTCTTGGTGTTTGCTATCTTAGTTAGCTACTTATGATCATGTGTGATTCGATCTATAGAACTTGTCTAGAACAACGAACTAATCTCTAAATTAAGAATTTCGAGTAAGAAAGGAAGATGTATTCGGTATATTCATAGGTCGGCCAATCATGTCACTTGAAAGAAGCATTGCTTAGGAATAGTGTGGACATGATTATGGATATAGAATATGTACCGATTGAGGGATTTGATATAATGAGATATTTAGTACAAGGAACCATCCGGGATATTATAAGATTTACGATATATTATATCTCGTATATCGTTCATTAATCTAAGGTAGTAGCTATTATGTTATTACTAACTAATGTATAGTAATAAGCTTCTAAAATGCGGGAATGCTCGCTAGGTCGCATAATCCATTTGCTTGTATGAAAATATACCTTCTTGTTTTACTATCGATATTGTAGAGACCCTTGTGTCGAGTCTACCCCGTCATCTACGAGTGGGAGATGTTAGAAAAATAAAAGAATTTGGGTTGGGTCACCCATGACCGATTGAACCGATAAGGATATATATATATATACATATATATGCGTCTCTAGAAATAGATAGATAAGAGAGGAAAAAAAGAGAGAAAACGAGACGGAATAAAAGACTCTCTCGCGAGCGTAATACTAAAGCAAGTAGAATTGTTTTGACACTTGGATTGTGAAAATAAAGATAGTGATTTAATATTACTATCTTGATCTAGTGAAACTATTTACGGATAAGTGTTTCGATCCTAATTATTTTTATATTGAAGTATTTATCATAATCTTCAAAAAAAATTTTGTTCACTTGTCAAATTATATATAACATGAAGAATATTCTAACCACTTGTGTCAACATAACAACACCATGAGATTTTCTAAAAGCAACTAAGTTTTTTTACAAACCCTTTTGTAGTACCAAATACCATTTTATGTGGACATTCTTTTCTTTCTAAAATTAGTGGAAAGTGAAAATAAACTACTCGTTTAAAGATAGATAATCAATAATGTGGACCTTAAATGTATGGTGTGTCCACCTTCAAATCTTTAATTATTTTCAAGTCCGAACAAGTTCCACATCATGACCAACTTTCCATGTTTTGTCCAGTTTGAATATTCTTAGCCTCGTAGGATCTACCATATGTTTTGCTTTCTTTATTGTTATTCATATTCAAAAGGTAAGCCATGAGTGCTCTTTCTCGCTTCTTTAATAAGCTCTTCACTACTACTTTATACTAGTTTACTTTAATTAGGGCAAGTTTAAAAGGACTCTCCAATTATATTTCTATTTAAATTATAACTACAAATTTTTAGATATTTTCAATTAAAATTTTTATTCATTTTAAGGCTTTATATATATATATATAAAGAAATGATGCCATTTGTAGGAAATTTATCATTTTCAATTAATTAATTTTAGCATAAGTTTTTAAGTTTTTAATTGAAAAATCAAAATAGTTTAAAAATGAAACTGATATATATAAAAACTATTTGTAGTGTAAAATTCATATTTGGTACAATATTTGAGGCTTGTCATTTATTGTATATTCATTCGTCAATCCTTGGAATAACTTCACATTGAAAAAGATCATCGTAAAGTACTCTTTAAGTAAAGCTTTATCATTTTATAGCTTTATTGTGTGGGTAGAATTAAGCTTTGTGTTTTGAGTAAATAAAGATGAGCCAATAAAACTAATTACTAAATATACTAAAAGAGTTTTTTTCTTTTTTTTTTACTTACACACCCAAGGCTCTTAACATAACTAATCCGTTAGTATTTGAACCCGTGATCTTTTGTTGCAAGAGACCACTACCACTAGGTACAAGCTCTTTAGTTACTAAAAGAGTTGGAAAATTGTATCTAAGATCATTATTCATTATTCATTCATTATGTACTTACAATGTTTGTCAAAAAAAATGCACTTTGATCCCTCTTTTTTAAACATTTTTTTTCAATATGTAAGTTCATTTTTCTTTCATTTTGGTCTTTGCATGCTAAAAAAAAAAGAGAGAATCAAGAGAGAGAAGGGAGAAGAGAAAAAAGGTTGGAGAGGACCATTCTAGCTATCCTAACGGTCGAGCTTACCACCACTTTATTCGTCTTGAAACTAGATGTCATTTGTAGTGGTGATAAGTCATGAAATGATAGGAGGAGATAAATCGAGATCTAAAAAATATTTTAATTTTTTTATTTGAATTTTTATGTATTTTCTATGTATTATAATAGGTTTTGAGGTTCTAAATAAGTTTATTTACATTATTTACGTGATTTTTAGGTGTTTTTAGACAAAAAAAAAAAAAGCTGAATTTGGTTTTGTGAGGCTAAAAATTGAGAAACTCGATTTTACGAGGTCATTTTGGAAAAATTGAGTTCGTCGAAAATTGTAGAGGTCACCGAAAAATTCAAAACAATCATTCTTTTTTCTTGTTTAGGCCCAAGGAGAAATTTTATAATACCCAATGAGTAACTAGTGGGATGTACGGTAGTTACTCCATCGGCCCACTTTGAAGAGAGAGATAGAAACATTGAATTACATCCGGACCCATCAAAAGTTATAAGAAGATATCCACTTTCGCTCAATTTTTTTTAATCTTCTCTCTTTTGTTTCTCTCTCCTTTTTTGTGTTTATCTCTCTCCTCAAAGTGGGTCCATGGAGTAACTATTGTACATGTCACTAGTTACTCTTTGTGTATTATAAAATTTCTCAAGCCCAATGTGTTGGCCTTTTCCTTGGTTTTTCTTTTATTTTCTTTGATATTTTTAAATTAAAAATTTTTAGGCAAAAATTATGAAACATCGAATGTTATTATTTAATTTTTCACCTAGCATGACGAGGATAAAATATATATACTATCATTTTATATTTTAAAATCAACATATATTTTATATTATAATACTCTTATTATTTAAACTTTATCATTTCTTATGAAATTCTGATCAAATTAATATTTTTTGTATAAAATTTTATTTACTAACATATATAATTTATTTTTCTCTATATTTGAATTTTAAAATAAAATTTTAAAACATGATTTTTTTTTGTTAAAAAAATAAATTTGTATAATATATATCATGAATTTTTAGAATTTTTAATATGTGTGTGTGTGTGTAAGAGGTTAAAAGTGTATTTCAAATAATTTGTTTAAGTCTACTAAGTATGGTAAAGATGGATAAAAAAAAACTATTGAATTGTTAATTATATATCTTCACACATAAAACCAACTATTTGCTATGAATATCTTTTTTTTTAATATTCTAGAACCATTTCTTTAAAATAAAATAATTAAAATAATTTTTTAAAGGAACCACCCAATTATTCAAATATAATTTTTTATACTAACATTATTGATTATTTTGTAAATAAATATATATAGATCAAATGCATATACTTTCAAAAAATAATAGGAGTTAATCACAATTTTAGTTTACTAAGTTGTCAATTTGTTTTTCTAATCAAGTGTCTTTTTTAATTTTTGTTCATTGAGTAATCCAAATTGTAATTCTTTTCTAATCAAGTATCTCCATTAGCTTTTCATCAATTTTTTTTTTTTTTTGTTATATGAACACATGGCCTATTAACAAGACTTGTTTTTCACGAGATAATGACGTGACAACCACATGTGAGACACGTGGCTATCACATGTAAATGACATGGAAAATGAAAAGAAGAAAAAAAAACCTAAGAAAAAATCTTTTCCTCCCGTCAAACAAACCCTAGTTGCCTTTCTCCTCTCTTCCTACAAAAGCATTTCAGCTTCTCCCTCTCACTCGCTACCACTTTCTCCATCTCATTCCTCACTCTCTCATCCAAACAACCCACATAAATACACCATCTCTACCACCAACTAGTCATCATTAAGAAAACCCACATCATAATTACCGTCTCCACCAAATCAACTTGTCTCCCCTTCTCTCTATGCCTTACAACTTCAGCTTCTCCCTTTCATTATCAACCTCTCTCCTACCCTCCTCTCTCGACCACCATCACTAGCCAACATGCAAAAAAATCAGTCAAAAATCAAACCCATTTTGTCATTTTCCCTTTTGCCCCTTTGTCCATTCTTCCTCCTCTCGCATTAGTGACGAGTGGATGGTGTTGATGGTGGCTTTTGGAGGTTCATCGTGAAAGGAGATGATGGCGATTAGTGGTGTTGATAACGGCTTGAGAGGTTTTAATATGGGTTAGGTAGTGGAGAGGGTTTGGATGATAATGGGAACCATGGATGGTGGAGATTGAGTTTTAAGAAGGTGTTTGGTCGGCTATTGACAGTGGAGGAGATCGAGAGATGGCTTGGTCGTTAGGTTTTGGAGAAGAATGACGATGGGATCTATGCATATACTTTCAAAAAATAATCTTTTTATCAATATTAAGTAAGGAGTTAATCACAATTTCGGCTTACCAAGTTGTTAATTTTTTTTTCTAATCAAGTGTGTTTTTTTTAATGTTTGTTGATTGAGTAATCTAAATTGTAATTTTTTTCTAATCAAACATCTCTATTAGCTTTTCGTCAATTTTTTTTTTTTTTTTGTTATCCGAACACATGGCCCATTAATCGGACTTGTCTTACATGTGATAATGACGTGATAACCACATGTCGGATGCGTGGTTATCACATGTAAATGCCATGGAAAATGAAAAGAAGAAAAAAAATCTTTTCCTCCTACCAAAGAAACCCTAGTTGCCCTTCTTCTCTCTTCCTACAAAAGCATTTCAACTTCTCCCTCTCACTCGCTACCACTTTCTCCTTCTCCTTCCTCACTCTCTCATCCAAAAACCCGGACAAATACACCATCTCCACCACCAAATAGCCACCATTAAGAAAACCCACATCACAATTTCCATCTCCACCAAATCAACTTGTCTCTCCTTCTCTCTCGCCTTACAACTTCGAGCTTCTCCCTCTCACTACTAGCCTCTCTCCTACCCTCCTCTCACGACCACCATCACTAGCCAACAACCAAAAAAATCACTCGAAATCAAACCCATTTTGTCATTTTCCCCTTTGCCCATTTGTCCATTCTTCCTCCTCTACATTGGTGACAATGTATGGTGTTGATGGTGGCTTTTGAAGGTTCATCATGAAAGGAGATGATGGCAATGGTGGTGTTGATAGCGGCTTGAGAGGTTTTAATGTGGGTTATGTAGTGGAGAGGTTTTGGATGATAGTGGGGAATCATGGATAGTGGAGATCGAGTTTTGAGAAGGTGTTTGGTTGGCTATTGACGAGTGGAGGAGATCGGAGATGGCTTGACTATTAGGTTTTGGAGAAGAATGACAATGGGATCTATGGTAGTGGTGAGGGATTGGACAATGATAGGGAACCATAGGGAAGACGATGGTTGTAAAGGTGGTTCCGATAGTGATTTAACAAGACAAAATGGTGGTAGTGATAGGATTTTTGAGAGAGAGGTTCGGATGGCTAACTTCCTTTGGTCGAAGAAGATGGTAGTAATGCAATATTTTTTTTTTAATTTCCGGATCATTTACACGTGAAAGCCATGTGTATGCCATGTCATTGTCATGTGGAAAATGAGTCCCATTAACGGGCTACATGTGCAAATAACGAAAAAATTAATAAAAAATTAATGAAAACACTTGATTAGAAAAAAATACAACTTAGATTACTCGAACAATAAAAATTAAAGAGGACACACTTGATTTGAAAAAATTGATAGCTTGGTAACCGAAATTGTGATTAACTCATTAAATAAGAATAAAAATTTATTTATTTTAGTTAATTTTTATACAAGTCTATACATTAATTGTAATTTTATTTTTTAGATATATTTTTACGAAAAAATTTATTTAATTTTTTTGAATTATTGATTAATATTTCAGTTTAAATTATTATAAAATTTTAATTTAAGAATCAATGCATAAAAAAGAATAAATCATGTTTTATTTTAAGGAGAAAATTTATGAAAAAAACATAATAAAAAAATTATTAAATTTTGAAATTATTTTATTCTATCCAACCCGTAGCACGGCGTGAATAATCGGCTAGTATGATCATTAAGCAATTTGGTCATTTGGTGGTCGCATCTCAACGCTTTAATTGTAACGGAAGGATGGGATATAATGAGAATTCTTTCACATTGAGATACAATTTTCAGATTATGTGCCTCTTTATATCATTGAGATGATAAATATAAGGCTAATTAAATGACATTCTTATTCGCTAGCAAAAACCTATTAGAGATTAGGTTAAATTAAACACGAACGGAATCATTCGAAATTTTATCAAGACATCTATTGCTAGCGGTGTTTTTCGTGATGAATCTAACTTCGGATATAGGGAATCTCTTATCATATATATTGGTATCTCGTTTGGTTCCGTGTGCTAAATTTTGAAGCATTCTCATTGGATTAGAGATGATTTAAGTGGCTGGTTATAGTCAAATGTCGCTTGAAATTGGCTTTCAATTGACTATTTAGTTACTCGTCTTCCCAATCCGATAGTTATGGACATTATTATAGTCATTACAATTTGCGACTTCTTGTAGTCGCTTTGGCAAATTTAGATTTCTTATACTTATATAGAAGTTAATCGAACTACCAGTTGGTTAGCTTTCAATGCACTCTTTTGCTCTAGGAGTTTTTTATTTTTAAATTAATTTCTCTGTAAATTGTTTTAGTTTTTTTTTGTTAGAAAATATTTATGGAGCTATGACTTTCGGGCTTTGTAAACTTATCTAGACTCTCCAGAGCTTTGACTCTTCTGAAAAAAAAAAAAAAAAAAAAAAAGAAAAAAAAAAAAAAGAAGATCTAATTAAAGTGCAGCTGCATTTTATCAAAATTAAGTATTCTTAACTTTCTCATAGATAGCATTCTTAATTAATCTCTTCAGGGTTAAAACCTCGAGCTAGATAATGAGATTACTTCTCATGAATTCTCTATCCTTTTATGTATACTTTTTTATTTTTCAAATAAAAAAGTTTTAATATGTGAAAGTTGATTAAAAAAATGAATAATGCTAAATATTAAAAATAAATAAATAAATAGAAAATATATATGACTTTGCCATTATATCTCACATTAAAATCAAGATTCATCGACTCATAATTTTTTTAAAAGATTTTTCTTATTATACATTAAGCCACAAAATCGACAAAACAACAACAACAATTAATTTGGTTAAACTGAACAATTTGCTAAATTAAGGATTATGTATCGTTTGATAAAAAAAAATTTGGTTCCGATATGGAAAAGAAAACCTATGTGAGGGTTGTGTCACTGATAATTATCCATTAATTTAAAGCAAAATTTAGGTAATGAAATTAATCCAAAATGAAAGAAAACAAGTTTTTAAAGTTGAAACCATGCGCATTGCGATACATCTACAATTCCAATTAGATCACCCACGATCAGGAAGAATCAATGAAAAAAATCCATATTTTTTTTAGGGAGTACCCACATCCAGGAGGAATCTACTGTACCATATCATGTTCTTTAATAAATTTCTACTGGGTTACAAACCCCGCGGCCATGAACTTTGTGCTTCAAAAAAACCATCGAATAATGACTTTATGCTTCAAGAAAGAAAGATGATATTTACTAGCAACTAAACATTTGAGAGGACAAACTGAAGAACAGTAGTGATCAATCATCAAAAAGCATAAGTCTCGGTGTTTGGTGAATCAGCAATCCTTAATATCTCATCAATGAGCTTCCTGGCCTTCCTGCTTCTTATTTCAACTCTCATGCTCTCACTCTTTTCAATCTTATCATAAGGTCTCCTCATCTTCAAAGACCTTATTTTGGATTTGATGATCATCATTAACCTCCTTAGTCCCATCGTCACCATGGCTATCTGGCTAGGTTTAAAATCTCCTGTTAATAAAGAACAAAAAGGATCAATAAACACAAAAATATTAAAGAAAAGGAGAGGGAGAAGATAAGAAAGAGTACCTTGAGGAATTACTTGCTAGAAGACTATAGCCCGTACACAAGATAATTAGCTAGGTAAAATAAGAAATTAGCAGGTAATTTTATTGTGATTATAGAACTAAAATTAAGGAGTGAATGGTGGTGCCGCTTGAAAGAGGAGCCAGTTAGGGGGAGCTAAGGAGAGAAAAAGTGTGAGAGATGAAATGAGTGAATGCATGTAACTGTCAGCGGTCACAGTGCAGGCATTAAGAGGCAAACAAAATTCTTAGACTAAATCATAATTTAGTCCCTCTGTTTTTAATTATATAATAACTTAATTCCTCTTATTTCATAAACCATAACTCAATCCCTTCTACTTTAAAAGATCCCTTAGTTTTTTTTTTTTTTTTTTTTGTAGGAAATGATTAAATTATTCCTGGGTTTCTTTCAATTAATATATACGTACAGGCAAAAGGAGATTTTGAAAAGACAAATAACTAAATTGGTGGCAGCTCAGCTCAAATACTTAATTAATGGATTAAGTCATCAATAAAAATAAAAATATAGGGATGTGATATTGAGCTTTTTAAATCATAAGGACAAACTAATTATTTTGCTAAAAATACAAGATCTAAATGAATATTTACTCAAATTCTTATAGGAGAGTTTTTTCATGGAAAGCAGACTCATAATTACCATTTAGAAATTGTTACATCAAATATGTACGGAATTAATATGGAATTTGATTTGTAAGTCATTTATGTGTATAATTATAGAGTGTGACAGTTGACTGAGTAAATTATAAATTAGTCCTTCTATTTTCAAGAAACCAATCAATTAAATTTTTTTAAAAAAACTAATTATTTAGTCAATTGATCATTATTACTTTATTTCAAAAAAAAAAAATACTATCTTTTCTCATTAAACTTTTCATATTTTATACTTATTTTTTTCATTTTATTCTTTGTTAAAACCAAAAAAAAAATGAAAAAAAAAATGAAAGAAAAGAATTAGGTTCTAAAAGAAAATTTTAAAATATAAAAACAAAATAATTATTTTTTGAAGCAAGAGGAAATAATCAATTCATTTTTTAAAAAAACTAGAGTGACTAATTTATAATTTACTCCATTTACAAAATACTTATTTGTTTTTAAGGTAACAAAATGAATATTTACTTAAAAATACTATATAAAAAAAAAAAATGATGCCCAGTAACTCCAAAACGTTGAAAAATAATTATCTAATTAACAAAGACAAAGATATGAAAAAGTAACAAACAAAAGTTTAAAGAATGAAACCCATTTAACTCTTAAAGGTTAAAAAAGTAACCCCAAAAGCATAATTTCATGAGAGTGGTTTTTTTTTTTTTCCAAAATTCGTTTCTATTATAAAAAATGTACTGGAGATTATGATTATATTTAACAACATATTAAATACCATTAAATATGTAAAGATATATTGTAGCCGACCCATAAAATTTAACGACATATCAAACTGATTCCCCCTTTTTTTAATAAGAAATTTACAATTAAAATAATATTAATTGTGCTTCTTGAATAGTTTTTTATAAAATTATCTCTAAGATTTTGTCATCTAGACTTAACAGGAGAATGGATAAAATCATGAGTTTTAATGAAAGTGCCTTTATCCGTCGTCGTCTCATCTCTGATTATGTTTTAATTGCTCATTAACTTATCTACAATCTCAAGAATAAGCAATCAGGTAATTTACATGAGATGACTTTGAAAGTCGATGTGCTTATATATATATATGTATACTTTAATTCCTCGTGCTTGTAATAGGGTTGCTCATAATGTAGCAAATAAAGCCTTTATGGATTGCCACTCACCTGACAACTCTTAATGTTTTCTTAATTGAGCTGTGATTATTTGAAAGATACCAACTTTTTCACTCAATTTTTGAGATGAAACTATCTTTGGAAATAATAATAATAATAATAATAATAATGGTGTTTTCTATCATTGATGTCAAAAAATAATTAAATTTTTTGCTTGGTTCAAAGAGATAAAAGCTCTAATTTTCTTTTAAAAGAAAAAATAAAAACATTAATTTCGAAAATGCATAGTTGTTATTTTTTATCAATATTTGTTAGGTGTTGTGAGTGGTAAATATTAAAGATGAGCAAACGGTTAAACGGTTCGATTAAGCTTAATTCGGTTCGATTTTCGATTAATCAAATTAGAAAAAATGAAACCCGAAACCGAACCAAATTAAATTCGATTAACTCGGTTTGTAACCGAATTATTTCGGTTCGGTATCAAAATAATTCGGTTATAACCAAACTTTTGTTCCTATGAACGATTTTTATTTTTGTGATATCATAAACTAATTTACTATTAAAAAAAATGTAATAGTACATCCTAAAATGGTTTGCGGGTCATTTGTCTTATTACTTGTGTTTAATGTGAGAGCAACTTCTTGTGCGGCTCTTCTAGTGCGTGAATTCTCGCCGTGTCAATGTTCATTACATCCGCATTAAAATACAATTAAAAAGTACAATCGATTATCCGAAAGAACATTGAAGCAAAATACGGGGTTTGTTTTCAATCTTATCCAAGACACTTATTGGACATGTTAAATACTACCGCTTGCATCCTTCCCTTCGTGCTTTCTTTAATTTCATTATCTTCTTCCGTAACCCACCTTAATATCCCGAAACAACCACAATGCTTAGCTCATAATTTAATCAACCCTTACTAATTTGTTTCAGACTTTTTGTGTCATATACAAACAACCGGATATATAGATGTACCTTTCTCTTATAAAATTGGCATTTGCAAAGCAAAGAAAGGCGAGTTAATGCAAACCGTTAAAATGCCGGGAGTTTTAATGGCCATGGGATATTGATTCATATCATAGTAGATATCTCGCTCTTGGTAGTCTCTCGATGACTTCAATGCTCGGTCTAATGGCATTCAGCTGATTTTCCGAATTGTTCTAGGCGCGAGATCTTACAGATCTTGCATTATGTTTAACAAATTTAGTCTATGTTGTCAAAGCCGATTCTTTTCCGCCTCATTTTTCCCTTCATATCATGCGTTTGCAAGCCCTCTGCCGATGCTCCCCGTGAAGCAGATTGAATGTGTAGTTCAAAACCAAATGTGATATAGTTTTATTGATTCGAGTGTGAGCAACTAATTAATTTCTTTAAACAAGTCTTCATTAAAAGAGGCAAAACTTTCGGATCCTTCATCGGGATATCTACGACCTTGGTTAAGAGTATTTAAAAGCGACGAAACACTATAAAAATGACTTTGTATCTCTATATAAAAATTTAAAAGCAGTCGAGAATGTTTGTTGTATATCGAGTAGACAACGATAGACAAAATAAAGTCCTGGTCCCTAAGTTATGGCAAGAAATCAATGGCGATAAGTAAGGGGGATTAGGTGATGACTTTTTATCCGCTTTGTATTCGAGCGGTAGAGTACTAGACAAATGAAATGCGAAATTGAAGAAAATCAACGTACTTTTCTACTCTTTAGTTTCTCCATTATTTGTTCAAAAACCAATAAATAAAGAAGGTAAATGATCCATGTCATCCGAGGACATATCCAATCCAATTGGCAAAGTTAAAATGAAGAAGGTAAATGATGACTTTCCATATGAACAAACAAATGCAACATCTCTTAGAATTGAAATGTGGACATGGATGTGTGGACGAGCTTGTATGTAGAGAGTCGAGAGATAGAAGAAGTACCATGGTAAAAGCTAAAGTGGAGCAAAGAAACCCCGAAAATCCTTTGTGAAGTTCCACAAGTCCTCTAGCTTTCGAACTTTCGTGGCCTAGTCCGAGAAGCTTGTGATCGGGAACTTTCCATCGACATTGGGTCTCATAGCTTTCATATATAATTGAACATTTTCGACGAGTGCATTGCTGGCTATGGCAAGCAATGCTGAAACAACACATGCACTTGAAACAAAAGATATCAAATGTGCGTGTGAAATCTTCTCTAAAATTTGCTACATGATCCGACATAATAGAACCAATCCTAATCATCCAACAACACAACAAATTGAAGTCTAAAATTGCAAGGAAACTAAACGAGCTCATCTAAAATCAATAAACTTAAGAATAAAAAGAATGCACCGGACTCACTGGACCGGACACGATAACCGAAGGCACTAGGCGAAGCGGACATAGCAACTAGAAGGCGACAGATAGAAGCGCCGAAGGCACTAGGCAGAACCGGACACCAAATAGCCAAATATGGACAGATACAAATCATATAACATTCAATAAATATGGAAATATGGAAAACAACATTCAATATTCAACAGTCTTACTTGACTTTGACTACCAACACCTCAAAGAAGGTTAAAAAAAAGTAAGAAAGATTCATCAACAATAAAACAGACTTACATACCAAAATCCAGATTAAAAATTACTACACATCCAAAAACCATAAAGAAAATTACCCACAATAAAGAGTCTTGCTTGGAGCCTTGGACAACTTTAAGCCCTCGAGCCTCCTTCAACGATCGATCGGTCCCATTTGCTTGCTTAAAGGCTGGAGCCTTTGACACTTTCGGACATCCAATGGACACTTGAACAACCCCGATATGTGTAATGAAAATTTAATTACATGTCGAGTAGGCGTAGCATTGACCGAGTGAAAGTAAGACATCCAGCCATGCACAAGCAACGTAAATAAAAAAATCAAACTTAGAAACTTAATAACTTACACATATCATTCAAAAAGCCAAAGCACCATAGATTAATCAACCCATCAAACATTTGCAGTAGAGGTAGTGGCATTGGTAATTGGTAACTCGAAAAATAGCAGACAAAAAAATTAACCCTTTATCATTAATATATAGGAAAGAAATAACAAATTAATGATAAGAGTTATAGAAATTACCATCTTACATTTTCTCAAAATCTTACAAATTTTCTTCAATAATAATTGGCGTCGATGAATTTTTAATCCAATCTTGAGCACATATAAGAGATTCCACTAAGCTAGGAGTTAAAGAACTCCTAAAGCGACTAAAAACTCTTCCTCCGGTGCTAAATTTTGATTCCGAGAAGATTATAGAAACAGAAACCGCCAATACATCCCTAGCTATTTGTGAAATGATGGGAAACCAAGGAGAATTGGTTTTCCACCACTCTAAAATAGTAAAATCAGCACTATTATTTTCAGCACTTTCATCAAGATATTTGTCCAACTCCGTTTTATTTCCTCCACTTCCAATATCATACTTGTATTTTTCAAAATGCATCATTATCTCCATTTTTACTCTATTTTCTTCTTCATCAATCATTTCTTCATTTGCACAATCCACATCTATTCCCCGACTCCCACTAGCTTGGCCAATTTCATCTTGAGATAATGAACGACAATAGAAATCATACATGGCATTTATAGATCCCTTCATAATATTTAACATATTTTGAGCATCTAAATCACCATACAATTCCTTGATTGAAAATTCAATAAATATAATTTTATGCCTAGGATCAAGTATTGTCGTAATATAAATCAATTTATTCATTTTCTAAATATCTCCCCAATACTTCTCAAACTTTTCTTTCATTTTATTAGCCAATGTAAAATCATCCAAATCCTCACTTCATTGTCATTTTTTCAAAACATGTTTGAGCGCATAAATCTCTTCAAAAAAAATATTTGAAGTCACATACAAAGAACCCGAAATGCGCAAAGTAAGGTTGTAAAAAATTTTCAACATGCCTACCATCTTCTTACAAGTCTTCCAATCATCCACATTAGGTGGCCCAACAATATTATCATAAAGATCTATATCAAATTCACTCCTATATAAAGGATCAATTTGCTCATATCTCTTAAAAGTTCTCTCAAACTTTAGAGCCCACTCTAACATCAAATATGTTGAATTCTACCTAATTGCGACATCTAGTTGTAACAAACTTGAATGCATTCCTTAAATCTTCTCAACCTAGCTAGAGATTGCCTTACAAACCTAACGACCACTCGAATGCAAACGATCAAAGGATTAAAATGTTTTAACCCATCGACAATAAGTAGATTAAAAGTATATGTCATACACCTCATATGAATGAATTCTCTATCTAAGATGTTATAACCCCAATTCTTAATCATATCTTTTAAGTGCCTAATTGCTACATCATTCGAACTTGCATTATCAACCATAACACTAAAAACTTTCTCAATTTTCCAATCAATCAAGCACTTCTTAATGGCAATACCTAAATCTACTCCTTTATGACTATCAATCGGATAAAAATTCAAGATCTTTTTATGCAACTTCCAATCATTATCAATAAAATGAGTCGTTAAACACATGTAATTGATTCTTTGAATAGATGTCCATGTGTCCGTGGTAAGGCTAATTCTTTGACTATTTTGGTTCAAAAATTGCTTCAATTTTATTTTCTCATCTAAATAAAGTTGATAGCAATCTCTTGAAATCATAAAACGAGATGGAAGTTTGAATCTAGGTTGTAAATTAAACAAAAAAATTTGAATCCCATGCCTTCTATATGCTTAAATGGAAGTTCATCTAGAACGATCATTTCAGCTAAATTTTTTCTACTAACAATTTGATCAAACTTCTATATGCTAAGACTATTTTCTCCGACTTCAAGCCTTCTAAGGTCTAATTGAGTTTGTGTAAAGTCAATACAACTAAAAGGGTTTTTTTTGCAAGTCAAAACATGATACCTAAGTGAGGTTGTCCCTTTTTGAAGGATTACAAGCAAATACCTTAGCATATTGGTTACATTTAGCCTTCATGTCCTTATTGTCATCTTCAAACTTTGTGAAATGATCCCACACCATCGTTCTTGGCTTCATTGATTTTCTCTTCTTTCCTTTGTCATCTTCTTAAGTGTTACTTGGAGTTTGACCTACACTTGATTGTGTATTAGGATTGTTTGAACTCACATGTTCATAATTCATCTCTTCGGATTGAGATTGCAACATCTACATAAATAACAAAGAAAAAAGAGTATTAAGCTTCACACTCTTAAATAATCAAGAAAACATAATAAATATACACAAGTTATGAAGTTGGTAGCATAATATGGAATGAAACTGCCTATTGTTGATAACCACGGATCAAATATAGGTACCTACTTCCTACTCGTTGATAAAAGGTGTGTCCATACCGAAAAGTGAAGATAGATAGACACTTAGACAATAGCAAAGTTGGGTAGAATTGGGTGGGTAGCAAATAATCAACACTAGGTTAAAAAAAAAAAAGAATAAATTAAAAGGAATACAAGCATCCAACCATAGCAACTAAACCATATGCCAAAGCCTAAAGCAAGAAAAGCTTGAGCACAAAATTGAAAATTCACGAGACCACTCTACTTATATAATTATATGTATGTGATTAAAAGAGAGAAAATGAAAAGATAAATGAAGAAAGATTGCTTAACAACAATGGACGAGTTCTTTGTGGATAAGAATTTAGCTCGGCTTTACTTATGTGATACCAAATTCTAAATGAAATAATGAATTACGAGTTCTAAGGATTCTTTTAAGACTAAATGGAGATTAACAACGCTTAAAGATTTTAACAACTATCAATTTTAGAATTAGATATGCAAATCAAGAACCAAGAAGAACAAAAAATAAAGTAATAAACATAGAAATCGAAAGAAGAGTAAATTCAATATTGATCCGTAATGGCGAATAGCTCTTTTATAATGAATTACTCATGATTTATATAGTGTTTGTTTCTAGCTAACTTTCCCTCTCAATCTAATAGCCATAACCAACTCTTGCCACGTTAGCTAACTAACTCAACTCCCTCTCTAACGGCTACCATTCACATCCTCATGTGCTCTTTCCTTTCAATTGATTACATATTTCCATGCATCCATTTACTCGCCTTATTGATTGTTTCCAAGCTTCCCATTTTCTCGCCCTCTATATGTTTCATCACCGCCCTATTGATGTGTGGATTAGTGGATCTCACTCGTTATGACACAGATTATTGGTTTGTTGCTTTTAGATTCTAATTTTGTTGTTGCAAACATCTACTTTTATTAACATTTAACGGTGAGGATATCACCATTTCTTCAAACAAGCGCAAACTGCTGCTATGAAAATTGAAAAACATGAATGACGGAATGCTCTATGCTCTAATGCAAGGATCCGTTCAATTATAATGATCATACATATGTGTAAATCATACAAAAAGAAAATCAATTCAATTATATTGAATATTGATCATACATATGCTCTAATGCAAGGATCGATCCGAACAAAAAACAAAAAAATGCTAGAAACAAACAAAGAACTCAAAGAAAAAAGCGAGAAAATTGGACATGAACAAATTTTCACCCCAACCGAAACCAAAACACGACTTGATACGGAACAACACAAATAAACCGTAGAATCACGGACTCCAAAGAACCAAAAAGGAAAAAAGATGCCAATAGGACACAATACACATTTTAAGATAAGGCTTCCAAGACAACACCACAGTGCGGAACAAAGTATATCGGTTATCACAACTCACTAAGGAATCCGAAAAACAACTTAATCTATGCCCAATACATTTTTGTTATCACTTATCGATAAAATAAAAAAATAATAAAAGAGACTAACCTTGAAAGATATGAAGCTTGACGAAGGAAGACCGGAAAAGGATTGGAGCTTGGAGCGTGGAGTCCGGAGGACCGGAAGTCCGAAACTCTAGAAGAGGACCGGACTCACCGTCACTCAGAGTGGAGAGTGAAAAATAGGAGAAGAAGAGTGAGACTTTGAGAGTGCGAGATCCGTGAAAGGCCGAGAGTGAGAGTCGTGACTCGTGAGACAATGAGTCGGTGAGAGGCCGAGAGTCCGAAACTTGAGAGTACGAGAGACGAGAATGAGAGTGACCGAGTTTGCTCGTTGTTGGCTTGCTTGGAATCCTAGGCGTTGGCCGTCGCTCTCCGTGTGACTTCGTCTACGTCGAAAGGAAAGGAAATTCGAAAGAGACGAGCTAAGG
Organism: Dovyalis caffra; assembly: GCA_963924115.1. Taxonomy (NCBI): domain Eukaryota; kingdom Viridiplantae; phylum Streptophyta; class Magnoliopsida; order Malpighiales; family Salicaceae; genus Dovyalis; species Dovyalis caffra. Next base: position 616,035 of record CAWUPB010000957.1, on the reverse strand, counting down.
GAGTTACTAAGTTAGGGTTAGATCTTATTCTTAGGTATTTAGAATTTAGAAATTAGAATTAGGAATAATAAAAAAACGATTTTCGGTTCAAACTCGTTTCTTAAAAAAAAAAATTGAACCGAACCGAAATTATTTTGGTTTTTTCGGTTCGGTTATAAATTATATATTTTTTAATTTGTAGCCGAATCAAATTTCATAATTTGATCCGGTTTAATTCGGTTTTCGATTAACCGAACCATTTGCTTATCCCTAGTAAATATCTTATATTATAAAGGAATAAGAAAAACCGAGATACTTTTATATAAGATGGATACATAACCTATTAGTTTAGACTTCGAGTTAACGTGGTGTTTGTTTTTATATAAGAAAGAAAATTTAAAATAAAAAAATTTCATAAAATAAAGGATTTTAATTAAGTAAAAAAAAAAAAGTAAAGGTTTCAATAAAAAAATTTCAAAAAATACAAGGTCCGACTATGAGGTAAATCCTAAAATCTACTTATATCTTGTGGACATGCGAAGTGCATTATGTGAACAATAATTTTATTAAGATCCTACCAACTTTTAGTGCGATAATATGGTATTAGAATAAATCTTTTTATATGTAAGATTTTTATTATTATTAAATGAGATGTGACTAGAACTTAACAATATAGATATAAATAAAATTTTTATGAACCGTTATTTCAATAAATCTTTTATAATTGGTAAAATTTGTCAAAAGAAAAAAAATGTTGATCATTTTTTTCCGAAAGAAGTAAAAAGTATTGTAAGACAATTAAAAAATTCATAGGTATCCAATTTAATAAGTTAATGAGTTTTGATGTAGTTTGATTATTTATACATTTTAATATTATCGTGTTTTTTAAGGCTTTTTTAAAGCATTTTCAAAGTTTTCATAAACAATGTAAATGTGCTTGTAAGTAGTAATATACCATATAGGTTAGAAGTGATTTAAAAAAATTATTTTATATTATTTAAGATTTATATTTTAATAAATAGGAAAATAATGGAAATCAATAATAGCTTACTTTTGAGGTTTTAATAATTTATTTTTTATTTGGAGGTGAGGTGGAAGTTACTTATTAGTATTGGAGATAGTTATAACGTTACTACTTAATAATGTATTAAGGATATAATAGTTAATCATATTGTTTTAGGAAAATGCTAGGGTACTTAAATTTTTTACAATTTTTTTACTAAGTTACGTGACTTTTGTTACATAAAAATGTTTTCATAAAATGTATTGACTAATAAATCACCAATCATATGCTACTATATCATTTAGTGAAATAATTTTTGTAAAAAATTAAATATCTCTAGCATTATTCAAATTTTAAGAAATTCGTGTCTTGATATATAGTTATGTATTTTGTAAGTCTGGTTTAATTTTTTTTTTTTTTTTGGCATGGAAAACTATAAAAGAAATAAGTTACAAGAATTCAATATTATATTTTTTAAAACTAGAGAGATTAACACAAAGATTAAGTAATTGTTTAGTGGAAGGAAAATAGATGTGTCACTTAATTTTTTTTTTTAATTGATATTTTCTAACCAAAAAAACACACACATATGGATAACTTATTCAATAAATGACCATAAAATTGAATATTTATTTATTTATTGACAGAGGCTAAAAGAAGAGACTCGAACATGAGAGAAGAGACATGCATGCTCATTGCGTGATTTCCCAGATCGAGGGGGTAGGTAAGGGGTCGAAAACCATGAAATTAACAAGAGCAGAACCGCCAGCAGCAAGTGGCAACCACCACATGACATCCACTAAAATGTAACAACCACTGCTCTGTGCCACCGCACCACAGCCGTAACCAGAGATTATACGCCAAGGGGGGCATTGGATTGGACCCTCAAACCTCTCAAGGTTCTGGGGTTTAAGCGAGTCAAAACCCCCAAAAGGTAATAAACTCTCACCTTAGTTATTACTGTGGGTTGATATTGATATGTTATCTTCCATGTTTAATTAAATCTTAAATTTGAATTTGAATGCATAATTATCCGCTCTTTCTTTCTTAAATATTTCTTTCAACAACAAACAATAATAATGGGTTCTTAAATCAATGTTGTTTTCTTCGATTTTTGTTCTTCGTCTCGACTAATCAAAATATATGCCTTGTATGTTAAACACACTTGGGATTAGAAAAAAAAACTTGTGGGGGCTGATTTTGTGTTTCGTTGAGCTTGTTATGTATCTGTGAGTGTGCAAGATCATATTTTGAAGGACGATATGTTTTTAGTTTGTCGAAAGTTTTGTGATTGAGGTTTACCAAATCTCATCTGTTTTTGCTTGCACTCATTGTCTCTACAGACATCTGAAATTAGATTATTTGCTAGAAGTGGGAGGAGGAAGAAAAACATGCAATCAACTTCTCATCTTCGCTCGATTTATTCCAACAGTTATATCCCTTGAAATGTCTCTTTTGTGGTTTACTGACTAATGTCTATTCATCTCTCTTAGTTTTGTTTTGGGTGGAAAATCAGAGAAAGAACTAGTAATTTTAATTGACGCTTTAAACATATTGCAGAAGAAGCTATGTAAAACCGAAAGGGTGGATAAAGATGAAAACTTTGAAATTCAGTCAACTTGGTTTTGGTAGACAATGTCAGATGTCTAAATTTACATCGCATGCTCGACAAACCAAATTGTTTGTTATTCCGAACATACATGATGGCCATACGTCTTTGTCTATGTTGGAAGAAGACACAACTACGAACCATGTACTCAGTTCCAAAAGAGAGACATATTTTACCAAATGGTCGCCTCTGGGGTACCTTTGGAGGGGATTATCAGTTCCTGTCTTGGCAGGTCAGGTCATTATCAGGAATTTGAAGGGAAAAATTCACTGGAGGAATACTTTACAACAGCTGGAGAGAGTTGGGCCGAGATCAGTTGGGGTCTGTCTTTTGACCTCTGCATTTGTTGGCATGGCTTTTACCATCCAATTTGTTAAAGAGTTTACTAGACTGGGATTAAACAGATCAATTGGTGGTGTATTAGCCCTAGCCTTTTCAAGGGAGCTGAGTCCTGTGGTCACATCAATTGTGGTTGCTGGGCGCATAGGGAGTGCATTTGCTGCAGAGTTGGGAACAATGCAGGTTTCTGAGCAAACTGACACATTGAGGGTTCTTGGTGCGAACCCCGTTGATTACTTAATAACCCCAAGAGTGATTGCTTCCTGTCTTGCTCTCCCATTTTTGACTTTGATGTGTTTCACAATGGGGATTGCATCCAGTGGCTTGCTGGTTGACAGTGTCTATGGCATTAGTTTTAACATTATATTCGAATCGGCTCGGAGAGTTCTTAAATCATGGGATTTAATTAGTGCAATGATCAAGTCAGGGGTTTTTGGTGCCATCATATCTATAGTGAGCTGTGCATGGGGAGTTACAACCATGGGAGGTGCTAAAGGTGTTGGGGAGTCGACAACTTCAGCTGTGGTTATCTCGCTGGTTGGTATCTTTATTGCTGATTTTGCACTCTCATATTACTTCTTCCAGGGAGCTGGAGATTCTCTGCAGAATGGTTTATAATCAGTCAGGCCATTTTGTAAGTCATTTATGATATTTAATTAGTCTTTTCTTCGGGTTTGTCAGTTTGATCGTTAATGCTTATATGTATAACTTAGAATTGGATCCCAGTTCATGTCTAGCCAATTGACTGTGTTTCAAAAAAGGAAATAGGTTCAAACTTTATTAATGTAACATTTAAATATATATACGCTTATCTCAAAATTTCATCTTCTTTAGAGATAATTATTCTTATCTTTCTCTTTTCAATTTTTATCTTTTTCTCGCCTATCTATTTGTTGACTTTTGACATCCAAGTGTACTGAAAGAAAAAGAAAAAAAGAAGTTTCTGGTGGTTGATTCTGCTAATTAAGCCTCAAGAGAAAGATCCTGGAAGGGTTTTGTCACGGGGTGAAACTGTCTCTGTCATTTTAGCGCAACCACGTCTGATAAGGAAGAGTGGAAGCTTGTTTCCCTCTTCTTGAACCGAGTGCTGCTTTTTATGATTGCATTCTTTGAAGTATGCAAGCTCCCTGGCCCCAGCAAAATCCATTTGCACATTTATCGACTGGTCAAGTCTTCTGCATATCCCTGTACTCAAATGTTACCACATGCAGTGTATTAGTGGTTTTTTTTTTTTTTTTCCAAATGGAGACAGCATTTTCTGATCTTTATATTACTTTTGAAGGCAGCAAATATAATTGCCTCATGATACATCAAATGTTTTTATATGTGATGTTCATATACACATGAAGTTGCTAGCTGGTTTGAAGTCGAGCGAGAAGCTATCTGTTTCTGTGAACCAGTGGTTGTAGATTCCATCTAATTCACAATACTTCTGTTTATGAGAATTTTCTGGTGCATGTCCCTTGGCTCCTCTATCTGGTTCTTGGCGAGTATTCTTCCTTTCTGTTTTTATTTTTTATTTTTTCTGAACAACTTCCTTCTCTTCTATGCATTTAGTTTATGCAATCAAGCTATCTTTCTCAATAGTGTTTTTTTTTTTGGAATTTCTAGAACTCCAATGGAATACCTGGGTTCTTGCACCTTCTCCAATTTTCTTTAGACTTTTGAGTTTGATAGCTATATGCAAGCATAAAGTTTTTTCCATCGATTAGCAATTAAATCAATTAATAAATCTGCTTTCTCCAATTCAGCTCCCTTTTGGAAAGGATATTTGATTTTGCTTTGTTCTCTTGATTTTCAAACATGTTACTTTCTTCTTTTCATTTCCCTTTCTTTATAGCTTTCTGGTGCTGGTAATTAGTTGTTTCTATTGCATTGAGGCTTATTTTCACTGTTAATAATCATACTTTGCTTCCCTCATTCATGGTTCAACCTCTTCTATCCTCTTTTGCGGTTTTTATGGCTATTGTTTGTCACTTTTATACATTAATATTTGTTTGTTTATTTGCTTCTAATGACCTTTTACTGTTTTTCTTTCTGATATGCAGGACTTTTATGACTTCTTTATGCCATACTGACTTGAGGATTTTAGTGGTTTTCCATCTTTCTTTGGTGAGTTTTTGATTTTATTTTTTTCTTTCTTGCATAGAACTCTTCCTTATTTCCTTCTTATTTAACAAAGGGTGGGTTCTGAAAAAAATAAAGAATAAAAATGTTTTCAACTGATTTATATGATGCAGGTGTGCATGTCTAAGGAGCTTCAAAGGGCAAAGTTGTGATCTGCGTTTTCCAAGCTTGGGTTAGTATAAAGGGAGAATTTCTTTTTTCTACTTAACCAATCCTATTCTCTAATTTTATTGTTATGTGATTCTCAGAAAATAAAAGAGTTGTTGACTTGCTGTAATGGTTATTGAGATGACTTTCTGCCCATGGTGATTCTAGGCTTTCTTCCACTTCCTGTGCTTTGTAAATCTTTTCATTGGTTAACTATATGGAATTAGCTTGGTTGAAAACTTGTGGGAGAGGTAGTGTTGCTGAAATTGAGAACACTGAAGCACCAATTTGGTTCTTTTATTTCTGTAGGAAGGTGTTTTTTTGGTTATCCTCTTTTGGTTGTCACTACTTTACGAGGGAATGTTTCTTCAAACATGGATTCGGTACAAAGGAAACTGTGAAAAACCAGGAACGGCAAAGATAACTATCACTATTCCTCACTTTGTTAGCTGAATCCATGTGCATCAATACAAAGGCTCCAATACTTAGACAAAAAGAGTAGCTTAGAATTCATTTTTGATCTTTTGTGTCTGGTTTCGGGGTTTGCCTTTTATGTGTGCTTCACAATAACTTGTTCGACAGTACCAAAATGCAAAAATGAATTAGTTGACAGTACTAAGAATAGATAAAGTCACAGTTGATGTGAAAATGAAAGCTGTCAAAGTTTATAGAAACATTTGCTTCTTGATGGGCTGCTGCATTACTTAAAAAACATTTGAAGGCATCAATGAAGTGATCCAAGTAGATTTCAACCAAGCTAATTCCATTGTTCATTTTTTATTTTATTTTATTTTTTACTAATATTGATACGAGGAATGCTAAGGACTTTTCTCATTCATTACGCCATCATGCTAACTAATAAACAAAAAAATAGGTAACAAGTTGTTAACTTCAATTCTTATACCTATTAAAATATGTGTCTGGAGTCTGGAACTCTGCTACTTCTCTCGTCTCATCTGTTTTATCCATCATCTCCTGCATTCCTTACTTGTCTACAAATTCTCAATAGCTAAAGGTCGTCTCTCTTGATTATCTAGCAATTGAAACTTCATCATGGAGCCATGGAGAAAAAGCTTTTGTGGGAGTTTGTGTTCTTGGATATTCCTTGAAATGATTTGAATTTGAAGTAGTTATTGCATTATCATCTCTTTTTTTTCCCTCTAATTTTCCATGTTAGCTTTTGTGGGTCTCCTTAGGAGTGAATGCTAACCAACTTAGTCCATATTTTGGTTCTGGATTGGAATAACAGGGTGTGAAATTATTTATATAGATTCATCCACCTCATTCTGATATCTTGTCAGTTGTCATCCTTGTCTGAAGCACACACTCCCCGCATTATACAACAGTCACAAAGTATTTAGCAGGGGTTACCAGAATACAATAAATTTAGGCTACCAATATATTAGCATAAAGCTAGGATTCCAGAACAAGAATTAAGAAACAGAAGCACGTTATAAATAAAGTAATAGGAAGAGTTGAGCAATTCGATATTCAGAGTTGTATTTTTCTTTTAAAATTATTTGTTTTTACAATAATCAAGTATAGATGAATGCCAATAGAAAGCAATTTAAGGCCATTTCATTTGTTGGAAACGCCCCCAATATCCTTAGTTTTGTTCTTCAAATCTGCCACTTTATTTGTTCCCCTCACCTTGATTGCACTCCAACGATGATTTCGGTTCCCAACCAAAACCTCAATTTCTGGATTTCCAGGTAACAGAGTGGCATCAAGTTGAATACTTGCCTCTTCTGTGCAGCGATACTTTTCAATCAGTGCCTTGATTCTCTAGCACATCAAGTTCACAAGAGTCAGCTTATCAAAACTAACATTAGTCACGTCTGAAATCTTCGCCTTCACCGCTCTTATAGAAACAACGGAAACATTTGAAAGGTCAGTATAGGCTTAGCTCCAACAATCTTGCACGGGACAGGGGTCTTTTTCAATGCATGTTTGAATCAGGTAAGAATTTGTATCATCATGTAGTATCTGCTTTATAAGGTACACCTTCTATAAGCCATCAGCATTGTGTTTGTTTGGGTAACTTGTTTTTTTCATTTTTCCATATTTATTTTGTGTTTAGGAAAAAAATCAACAGAAAATGAAAAATAATAGAGTATTTTTGAGAAAGTTTTTTTTTTAATTAAAAAAGAAAAAAACATTTTCCTTCTCTCTCACGCGTCTGTCTCGTTCGTGTGTTACTCACCTTCCTCTCTATATATTTTAATAATATTTTTTATCTATCTCATTTTTATTTAAAATATATCAAATTAATTTTTAATTATTTCTTATCAATTATTGTTAATTATTAAATTATTTTTTTATCTATTTCTATTAACATTTGATTTTTCGATTTATAAATACATTAAATAAAATCATTTTATACCTTAAAATTATTTTTATAATAAATATTTTAATAATATCTTTATTTTTTTTTACCATTATCCCAAACACCACATAAACTATATTTAAATAATTAGAAATGATTATTATAAGATCGCAATCATTTGTAAAAATTTAAAACTAATTGATTCATTAATAAATACATTATTTTTCAATACTATTCATTTGTAATTAAGTCAATAATTTGTGATTAATTTTAATCAGTTGTAAAATTTTATCGGTAATTGTAGTCAATAATTAGTTAAAAATTATTCCAACATTAATCTTTTGAAATCAAATGAATAATTATCTATAAATGATAACAAATAATTTGTAAAATTATTTTTTAGACTGAATTATTAGTTCAATTTCTAAAAAAAAAAAACTATTTTTTATTTCAGTTTTCTAAATTAAACAAATACTAGAATATGCTTATCGGTAGTTTTTTCATGTAATTATCAAACGTCAAAAAATATTTTTTTAGAAAACAATTTCTTGAAAAATAGCTTCCTCAAAATTTATTTGCTTATAAAAGTTATTTTCTGCTAAACAAACGGAGCCTAAAGTTATGTTTGGTAATTAAAAAGATTTGCTTTTTTTTTTTTAATTTATTGTGTTCGAAAATTGTGGAGCCATATAAGAGAATATATTCTTAATTTTAATTGCATAAAACCAATATGAGTGATATATCTTTCAAATTGTTCAAGAAAAAAAAAACACGATTTCAATTGATGTGTAAATGAATTTGAGAATATCTCTTACTATGAAAAAAAAAAAAAAAAAACACAGTTAAGAAGTAACAATTTAAATGGGCGGCGTTGCAAAATCATAACCCCTGCGTAGATGGTGGTGCCAACGCATGCTCAAAATTCCTTCACATTTCAAAAGGTATCGTTTACTGTTTACATATGTAATTTATGTTTTAGTCCCTACTAAATACTTGTCCGTACTATGCTTCAAATATGATAAAATAAAATTATTTTAAAATTTTTTAATTAAAATTTTTTAATATTTTTCATAAATTTTTTACTTAAAAAAAACATAAATCATTCGTCTTTATGAATTGATTTTAAAATAAAAACTTATAATAATTTTAATTAAAATTAAAACATTTAAAACATATTTTTCATAATATTATATTCCAAAAAATAAAATTATAATTAATGAATAGATTTTTATAAAAATTAGCAAATGAAATTTTTTTTTATTTAATGTTGATGAGAAAATTAATTTTTGAAATTATCGGAGGAATACTACGAACGGATAGAATAAAATCATTTCAAAATTTTATAATTTTTTTCATTAATTTTTTTATTTAATTATTACTATTTTTTTCATAAAATTTCTACTTAAAAAACATAATTTATTCTTTTTTATTCAGTGATTCCTAAATAAAAACTTATAATAATTTAAATTAGGGATATTAATTAAGAATTTAAAAACAAATACTTTAAAAATATATATTTTTATATAAGAATGTATCCAAAAAAAAAAATAATAAAGTTACAATTAATATATAGACTAACATAAAAATTAACTAATGAAAAAATAAAATTTTATTCTTATTTAATTTTGATGAAAAGATTTTTTTTTAAAAAAAGTGTATGTATTTAATCTTTATATATTTATTTACAAAATAATCAATAAAATTAGCATAAAAAATTGTATTTGAATAACTTGTTGGTTCCTTTAAAAAATTATTTTAATTATTTTATTTCAAATAAATTCATTTTATGATGTTAAAAAAAATATTCATAATATATAATTTGTATTATGTTGGAAGATGTATAATTAATTTTTAATAAAAACAATGATTCAATAATTTTTTTTATACGTCTTGACCATACCTAATGAACTGAGATAAATTATTTGAACTACACTTTTAACCTTTTATAATAAAATAATTATATACTTATATGTATGCAACTATCATTTAAAAATTGTAACAATTCATGATATATATTATATCCTTTTATTTTAAAAAAAGAAAAAAAATCTTGTTTTAAAATTCAAAAATAGAGAAAGATAAATTATATTTTTCAGTAAATAAAATTTTATATAAAAAATATTAATTTAATGAGAATTTTCATTAAAAAATGATAAATTCAAAGAATGAAATTTAATAGAATAATATAAGCTGAAGTATATGTTAATTAATTATATATATATACATGCTACTTGAAAATGAAAAAAAATGAAAGTTGAGGATTGAAAAAAAAAAAAAACATGAGGGATGAAAATAGGAAAAAGTGTTAAATTTGCACATTAATGCCCAAAAAAATATATATATATATAAAAATACACACACAAAAAATAGTTAAATTGCCATAAAATAAATAGTAATTTCATGCATATGAAGAGTAAGTGAATAGAAATTTTAGATATATGAATAGTTCAAATTCTCATGTTATGCTGCAAACCGAACTAAACATATTTATTTCAGTTTGATAACATATACTATATTGTTAGTTAATTAAAATATATTAAATTAAATATAAAATATAAAATTTTATCTAATTTTTAATCAAAATTTTGTATCTACATATAATTTTTTTTTTATGTTTTGAATAAATTTTGAAGTCAAAAAAATATGATTTATTCTTTCTCATGCATTTATTCTTAAATGAAAATTCATAATAAATAAATTTTAATATAAATTTTTTTAAAAAAGGTCTTAATATTTTGTTTCATAATATTGCATCAAAGAAATAAAGCAATAGTTAATATAAAAATTTGTATGAACATTAACAAATGAAGCTTTTTTTATCGATGAGAAGATTATTTTTTAAAATATGTATATTTAATTTATATATATTTATTTACAAAATAATGAATAATATTAGTATACAAAATTGTGTTTGAATTATTATGCGGTTATTCCAAAATATTATTTCAGTCATTTTATTTGAAAAAATTAATTTTAAAATATTAAAAAATAATAGCAAATAGTTAGTATTGTGTACGTAGATGCATAGTTGATTTCTAATAAAATCAATGATTCTAATATTATTATTTTTTATATATCATGATCGTACTCGATATGTGAGAATGTATAGCATAAATTAAAAAAAATATTTTAAAAAATAATTTATAAAATATATATTGAAGTTAATAGAGTGCAATAAAAACTATAAAATTGATTTCGATAAAATTTGGTTATATAAATAATAAGAAAATAAAATACATATATTCTATTTTTAAAATTTGATTATATAAGAATTAAGGAAATAAAAAAAGATATAAAAAAAAACTTATTCGAATCCACACATAGAGAAAATAAATCATATTTATTAATAAATAAAATTATATAAAAAATAAGAATAAAAATTAAATTGATGAAATTTTTTTATAATAAATCGAAAAAATTGATTTTAAACAATAATATATTTATTTTAAAATTTAAAAACATATTGTATATGTTATATAATCGTGGTTTGTGTGAAAAAAAATAACGATTGATTTTTCAAAATTTTAAAACCTAGTTAAATAAAAAAAGAACATAAATTGATGAAAAAAAATCAAAAGAAAAAAAAAACCAAATGAAAATAAAACATGTGTAATGCATCAGCTTAAGGGATTAAAATTTGTATTTTAAAATTTTAGATACTAAAATAAAACAACTTGAAAATTATATAAAAAAAAACCTAAGCTATAGTAAATGAATAGTGAATTGTGAGGGAAAGAATAGTGAAAATCACTGTTCAAAACCCTCATTTCTTTTAGTTTTTTTTGGTAATTTATCTTTTATATGAATGCTAAACGGATTTAACTACTCTTGAATTTTAAAAACGTCTTAATACTTTTGAGGATCCTTTAAACTAGGTATGTACAAGGAATAGAAATTCACAAACTATCATACTAAGGAGACTTGAATTCATCACCTCTTTGCATGTTGGATCAAAGTCTTAACTCTTAACCAATTGAAGGACTAAATTGTGCCAACCCTTGTGAGCAAAGAGCGTAAATCGGCATTTCTGCCCTTGGAAGAAAAGCACTTTGTTTTTTGCACTCCATTTGGGTTTTGGGTTTTGTTTTTTGTTTTTAGTTTGACAAACCTGAACCTAATAAATTGACACCTTGCATTGCGAGACAAGTGTATGAACATGTACATCACACATCTACTTATTGTTTTCATTCACTTGTCTAATTATACAATAAATGAAGATTCCAACCACTTTAGTCTGTAGAACTACAGCATAAGATTTTGTTAACAGGAACCCTTTTGCAATACCATATGCCATTTTAAGTGGACACTCTTTTTCTCTCTAAAATATGTAGTGGAAAGTGAGAATGGACTTGCTTTTTTGAAAATAATTGATCAAATAATGTTATTCTTAACCGCAAGACATGTCCACCTGCAAATCTTGATTTCACGACCAACCTTCCATGTTTTGTCTTGTATGAATGAATATTCATGGCCTCATATATGTCTACCATCCTTTTTACATTCTTTCTTGTCAATGTTCATATAGAAAGGCCAAGTCATGTGCAGGGTTCTTTTTGCTGCTTTAGCTCTTCACTACTACTTTATATTCCATCATCAGTCACCACTCCTTATCAGCTTAGACTGACCTCTTATGGAAAATATCATCAGCAAAGTCCTCTTTCTTATCATATAACTCTAATTTGTCTTCTTTATAGCTTTATTACGTGGATTAAATTAAATTAATATTGATGATCCATATCAACGTTTAATAAAAGGATTAGTGTCGATCAGCGCTTCAATTGTTGGATACGGCAGCACAAAAAATTAAAATTCTTCTTTCACATTGAGATGACGACTTTATATTTAGGTCAAGATAAGGTTAATTAAAAGTGACTTTTCGTATTATTTTCACACATTTCGACTCGTACATATGGGCGAATTCCACTCATGTGCAGTCCCTTATTGCTATAGTCTTGCCTTTCAACATCACCTCTATGTTTAATTTTATTAGAAAGAATGAGGTTGATAATCTATGAGATTCTCTCTCTTAATCATGTGATCATTAAAGATTTGATATCAGATCTAAAAATTATCTTAATTTTAAAAAAGTTAAGCTATCAAGTAATGTCATAAAATGATTTTTATATTATTTTTTAACAGGATTAATGGAGTGATTGTTTTATTTTTGATAAGCAAACATGCATGAGAAGTACATTCTACTTCTTAGGCTTCTTAGATAATACAATTTAAAAGTGTTTTTAAATGATTTTGAGGTGAAGACATCAAAACCAATATAAAAAAAATAATTCAAAACCCATCAATTTGATGTATTTTCAATTAAATAACGCTTTAACAAAAACACATGCATTAAGTTATCAAACATAGACTTAATGAATTTAACAAATCCCTACTTGAGGATTATTTCACGGATGATGATCCATTAATTAAAAATAAATTTTAGGTTCTCTAAAATAAAAGAGAACAAGTCCTTAAATCCTGTAATATTTGTCTATTGCTCAAAGATGACCCGTGATCACATAAACATAAACAACACAAGTACAAATAAAAAGAAAATCCATGTCTTGCTTTGGAATCTCCACGTCCAGAAAGAACGGAGACCATATGTACTCGGATATGGCAATTTCTTTATAAGGTTGTCTGTATCATACCCTCGAGCCCTTTAATACGTATGGTCATCATGAAAAGTCTATGGTATGAAGATAAATAAGAAAAGAAAAGTAACTCATGCCAGAACAAATCAAAAGAGGAACTTGTTGTATTATATATCTTCTTTCGTTAAAACATGCTTAAATATTAATTCCTTGTAGCAACAACAAAACATTAATTTGAGATGATGAAGAGGAACAGTACGTAGTAATTAAGTAGTACTCAAAAAGCATAAGTTTTGGTCTTTGGTGAATCTGCAATTTTCAAGGTCTCTTCAATGAGCTTCTTGGCCTTCCTGCTTCTTATCTCAACTCTCATGCTCTCACTCTTCTCAATCTTATCATAAGGTTTCTTCATCTTCAAATGCCTTATTTTCGATTTCAAATTCATCATCAACCTCTCCAGTCCCATCATCACCATGACTATGCCTACCTAGCTTTTCAAAACCTGTGTTGGCCAAAGAACATAAAAATTCCATAATCAACGCCTTCAAGAAAAACACAAGATGTCACAAGAAAGAAAGAAGATAAAAGAGAAGAAAGAGTACCTTAAAGGAATTAAAACTTGCAAGACGATAAGTTGTAGAGAAGCAAGGAAGAGAGAGGCAGACTTTATGGGGCTAATCCAAAGTCGGAGAAAGAGAGCAGTGAATATTAAGAGAGGAGGTGATGAGATGAGAGAAGAAGTGGAGGGGGTTTGAGAAGAACAAGTGAGGGAGATGAAATGAATGAATGAATGTAAGTAGTGACTGTTAGATGTCACAATTTAAGCATTAAGAGCTTGGAAGCCAGGCAGACCACGCAATATACTAAATAAACCCATCTAATTTAATCTATCTATCTATCTATACAAGTATAAAATAAGATTTGATGGAGATGGAGACTTTCAGTAATGCTAACTTAAATTCACGTAATTAAGCTGTCAACAAGGTTGTTACCTAAATTCAACATGATGATATTTTTCTTTAAACTGGACAAAAAAAAAAAAAAAAGATAAAAAAAGGGATTCAATTGAAACCTCAATCTACTGTGCATGCCACCGATGCGGCTTTCTTTTATGTCATTGTCTCATTATTATGTGAGCTGGAATTATTCTTGAGTTTCTTTATTTTAATGAAAATTTATAAAATTACATATGTTCATCTCTATATTATTTACTTTAATAAATATATTCCATAATTGTTTTTCTCTAATTTAAAGAGTATAAATGTTAGAATTTTCTTAAATTTTAGTTCTGAAACAACAATTTAAATAATAGACTTATTTGTGATTGTTTCAATTATTTACGAGGAAAAATTTTAAAATTTTGGATTATGATTTGTCTTTTATTTTTTTTATTATTTGAATAGAATATATAAATAAAATATTAATTTTCTTCAATTGAAAAAATAAAATATATGAATTAAATCATATAAAAAAACTTAAAACTATAATCAGAAAAGTAAATTGCCCTTAGCAAATAGAAATAAAACATACAGTGAGGTGCTAACAAAAATAAAAGTAAAAAAGATAAATTTCGATTTTCCTCCCTTGTGGTTTATGTCTTGTTTTAATTTCATCTAAAATCTTTATTTTGTTTCAATTAGACCATCTATCTTTTTGTATTTATTCAACTCTCCTTTTTTGCTTATTTATGCCGTAAAAATAGTAATGAAAAAGATGTATAAATTTCATTTTTTTTTCAAAGTTAATTGAATATCTCAACATAACCTAGAAAGTAAAAATGAACAAATTGAAATTAAAAATTCATTAAAAAAGACATTTTTCCAATAAAAAAATGTGATAAAAAAATTAATCAATATATCTACCAATCTTTTGACAATATATACAAGAATAAGTTAAGATTAAAAAATATATATATGATTAAAAAATTTAACAACAACTTCAAGTGCTATTATTGTTTACTCTCATGCCGCTTACTAGCATATTATATCTACACCTTTTATCTAATTATCTATCGAAATCCATTATGAAATCTTCAACAAAAACTTCTAGAAAAGAAAAATCAAAATTCCACAAGATTGGAATACTAAAATGAGGATAAAAAAAAGTTTAACATGACTTAGAGTTAAATTTATTTCAATCTTAAAGTTTGTTTAATTGTAGTATTGATAAAGAAAAAAATAATATTGCTGAATAAAGTAAAGTTGATAGGATTGAGGTATTTCTAGAGAAACAAACCATCTCAAGTTTTATCATACTAAAAGATTAAATACATCTGTGGACTCGTAGTATATAAAATATATCGTTACAATCCTTCTATTCAGATATAGTTCATAACAAATTTTATTAAACACTCGGTACAAAACAGCCTTCTTATTAACTTTTTTCATTAGATTGACTATTTTCTATTAATTGATTAACATTTGCCCAATCAAATAACAACACGTGTCAATTTAAAATTAGTTTTTTTTTTCAAAGTTGTAATAATTAATAATTATTATAAAATTATTAAAATTGGAAAAAATTCTGAATTTTTTTTTAAATAATAAATTTTTTTCACTTTTAATGATTTTATAATAATTATTGTTAAAGAAAATTTTTAAAAACATGTGTAAGGAAATTTTTTTCAGTTTTAATTATTTTATAATAAGTATTAATTTTTTTTTCAATTTTTAACATTTAAAATAATTATTAATAAATATAATTTTTTAAAATCTAAAGAATTTTTTAATGATTATTAATTATTTTAATAAAAAATTTTGATAATTAATTTTTTTCATTTTTTGGTTGAAAAAAATTTTCTTTAGATTTTTAAACTGATTTTATAATGATTATTAATTATTTTTAATAAAAAATTTGATTATTATTTTTTTCAATTAAAAAAAATTCTTTAGATTTTTTTTTAAATTTTCTTTATTAGTAATTATTATAAAATTATTAAAAGTTTCTTTAGATTTTTTTATTTCAAAATTTTAATAATTATTATTATTTATAAATACATTAGTAATTAAAAAAATCTAATCATTGTACAAAATTTCTTTAATTTTTTTCAATTTTTAATGATTTTATAATAATTATTAATTATTTTAACTTAAAAAATTGATTTTAAAAGAAAATTTTAATTTACCCTTAAGTTGACACATGTCGCTACTTGATTTATTAAATATGATTCAATTAACGAAAATCAATTAATGTGATAAAAAAATTAACGAAAGGGCTATTTAGCACCAACACCTAACATCATAAAATTCATAATGAACTATATCTGTATAGAAGAATTACAACAATATTTACGGTATAGTATTTAAACACGGAGTGTATTTGATGCTTTTACTAAAAACAAGTCTTTTTTAATTGATTTTTTGTTATTATTTTTATTAATTTCAATTTGTTTATTTTTTATTTACTTTTGAGTAACATTGATGCATTTTATAATTTTAGAGATAAAATTAAAATTCATACACCTTTTTTTTTTTTTTAACTAAGGGTGAATTAGAGAAAAAAGAGAGAGAGAATGATTTAAGGACTGATTGGAATAAAAATAATATATATAGGGTAATTGGAAAACAATCAAAAGTTCCAAGCGAAATTTAGACAATATATAAACGTAGAGGGGTAAATGGAAATTTACCCAAATTAAAACGGCAAGATGGGGAACATGTGAAATGGCAAAAGAGCCCATGTTGATGGACAACGTACATAAACGTAGGGTTTAGGTTTAGGAATAAGAGCAGAAGGCGTTGGAGGCGATGAGGCACAGATAGATCAGTCGTCTCTGGAACCGTAACAGAACTGCAACCATGGGCAACACTAACAACCCACTCACTCAATCTCTTGTTCTTTCTCTGTTTCTATATCTTATCTTCTGTTCTGTTTTGTAAAATAATGTCTATGTCTTTGAAGGTATCTCACGTGACTCTATGCACAAGAGGCGTGCCACTGGAGGCAAGAAGAAAGCCTGGAGAAAGAACAGAAAGTAATTCATTTAAATTTCCTTGATTTTCTTTTTGAATAATCTAACTTTAAAATCATCTAGCTAAGCGCCCCAAAATTTATTGACCAAAATCTTACCTTTGAGAATTTTTCCTTCAACTCTCAATCAATCCTAGCTCCCCAAGCTTTTCAAACTTCAATCTAGCTAAGCTCTACTTAATCAAGTAGTTTATGATTTTTCTAACCTAATTTAACAAGGTTTCAGCTTAGGATTTGAAAGAGAGAATTGGGAGAAATTCTGGAGAGAAAATGCGTGAGAGAGAAGGAGAAAAGAGAGAAAATTAAGGGGCAGCCAAGCTGTCCTTTTTTTATACCAGCCCGGATATTATTATTATTTTTTTAACTCAATCTTATTTTTAGGATAGATTATTACCTAAAATCTTTTCATTGGTTAACTACATGGAATTAGCTTGGTTGAAAACTTATGGGAAAGGTAGTGTTGCTGAATTGAGAACAGTGAAGCACCAATTTGGTTCTTTATTTTTTGTAGAAAGGTGTTTTTTCGGTTCTCCTCTTTTGGTTGTCACTGCTTTACGAGGGAATGCTTTTTCAAACATGGATTCATTACAAAGGAAACTGTGAAAAACCAGGAACGGCAAAGATAACCATAGCTATTCCTCACTTTGTTTGCTGAATCCATGTCCATCAATACAAAGGCTCCAATAGTTAGAACAAAAGAATAGCTTAGAATTCATTCTTGATCCTTTGTGTCTGGTTTCCGGATTTGCCATTTATGTGTGCCACAATAACTTCTTCGACAGTCAAAACAACAATTTTAGTTTGCTCATACCAAAATACAAAAATAAATTAGTTGACAGTACTGAGAATAGATAAGGTTACAGTTGATGTGAAAATGAAAGCTATCAAAGTTCATAGAAAAATTTGCTTCTTGATGGGCTGCTACATTAATTAAAAACATTTGAGGCATCGATGAAGTGATCCAAGTAGATATCAACCAAGCTAATTCCATTGTTCGTTTTTTATTTTTACTAATTTTGATACGACGAATGCTAAGGACAATCTCATTCATGAAGCCATCATGCTAACTAATAAACATAAAAATAGGTAATAAGTTGTTGCCTTCAATTCTTTTATGTATTAAAATATGTGTCTGGAGTCTGGAACTCTGCTACTTCTCTTGTCTCTTCTGCTTTATCCATCATCTCCTGCATTCTTTACTTGTCTACAAATTCTCACTAGCTAAAGGTCGTCTCTCTTGATTATTTAGCAATTGAAACTTCATCATGGTGCTATGGCAAAAAAGCTTTTGTGGGAGTTTGTGTTCTTGGATATTCCTTGAAATGATTTGAATTTGAAGTAGTAATTGCATTATCATCATTTGATTTCCCTCTAATTTTCCATATTAGCTTTTGTGGGGTCTCCTTAGGAGTGATTGCTAACCAAATTAGTCCATATTTTGGTTCTGGATTACAATCTAGAAATCATTGGAATAACAGGGTGCGGAGCCAGTGAATTATTTATATAGATTCATCCACCCCATTCTGATATCTTGTCAGTTGTCATACTTGTCTGAAGCACACACTCCCCGCATTATACAACAGTCACAAGTATTTAGCAGGAGTTACAAGAATACAATAAAGTTAGGCTACAAAGATAGGAGTATAAAACTAAGATTCCAGAACAAGAATTAAGAAACAGACAATCACATTAGAAATAAAGTAATAGGAAGAGTTGAGCAAATTCGATATTCAGAGTTGTATTTTTCTTTGAAAATTATTTGTTTTCACAATAATCAAGTATAGACGAATGCCAATAGAAAGCAATTTAAGGCCATTTCATTTGTTGGAAACGCCCCCAATATCCTTAGTTTTGTTCTTCAGATCTGCC
The DNA here is from genome assembly GCA_963924115.1 of Dovyalis caffra. Classification (NCBI taxonomy): domain Eukaryota; kingdom Viridiplantae; phylum Streptophyta; class Magnoliopsida; order Malpighiales; family Salicaceae; genus Dovyalis; species Dovyalis caffra. The sequence goes on along the minus strand of CAWUPB010000957.1, from coordinate 597,076 downwards.
ACTTTATTTGTTCCCCTCACCTTGATTGCAGTCCAACGATGATTTCTGTTCCCAAACAAAACCTCAATTTCTGGATTTTCAGGTAACAGAGTGACATCAAGGTGAATACTTGCCTCTTCTCTGCAGCGATGCTTTTCAATTGGTGCGTTGATTCTCTAGATCATCACGTTCATAAGAGTCAGCTTATCAAAACTAACATTAGTCATGTCTTAAATCTTCGCCTTCACTGCTCGTATAGAGTACAATGGAAATATTTGAAAGGTCAGGATAGACTTAGCTCCAACAATCTTGCACTGGATAGGGGTCTTTTTCAATGCTAGTTGCTGAAGTTTACGTGAATATATATATAAATATGCACACACAAACACATAAACTATATATACGTGCTTGAAGGTAAGAGGAGGATGAAATGCATGTTCAATTCAAGTAAGAATTTGCGTTATCATGTAGTATCTGCACAGGGGTTGTGATTTTTTCACGCCTTTTCTTTATAATGGCACACCTTCTTTGTGCTATCAACATTGCGTTTCTGCTTTGTTAAAGTATAATTTTAAAGTTATGTTTGGTAATTAAGAAGATTTGCTTCTTTTTTTAATTTGTTGAGTTCAAAAATTGTGGAGCCATATAAGAGAATATATTCTTAATTTTAATTGCATAAAACCAATATGAGTGATATATCTTTGAAATTGTTCAAGAAAAAAACACGATTTCAATTGATGTGTAAATTAATTTGATGATATCTCTTAGTATGAAAAAAAAAAAAAAAAAAAAAAAAAAAAAACAGAAAAAGAAAAAAAGAAAAAGAAAAGAAAACGCAGTTAAGAAGTAACAATTTAAATGGGCAGTGTTGCAAAATCACTACCCCTGCGTAGGAGGGGCCAACGCATAGTTCCCCAACTCTTTTAAAAGGTATCATTTACATATGTAAGTTATGTTTTAGTCCCTCTTAGCATATATCTTGAGCTTTGCTATATGGTGAGTTATATAATATTTTTATGTGTTTATTCATATAAAATATAAAATTTATAAAAAATTATTTAAAAGGATCACGTGAAAAAAGTTTGAGGTGAATTATACAGCATTCTTATATGTTTATTTATATAAAATTTAAAAATAATTATTTAAAATGATCATGCAAAAAAAAAAAACATATATATTATATTTTGCTGTAGTGTTAATTAATCGAGAAGTCTCGCAAAGTTGAGTAATATAATATTGTTACTTAGATATTGTTTGATATAAACATGTATTTTATTAGAAATATATATAATAGCCGATAATTAAAATAATGATGTGGTATTTTTTGAATTTTAAATGATTAATTTTTACTATATATTCTTCATTTATAATTTGTTAATGAAATAGAAAGACCATCCAAAACAAAAAAATAAAAAACTTTGTCAACTAGAGAATTCGATAACAAAAAAATAGAGATAAAATTATATGCGATAAAAATTAAATTATCAAAAAAAAGTAAAGATCATTAAAAAAAAAAATCAAAATCAATAAATAAAACTATCACTAAAACCAAAAAAAAAAAAACAAAAAAAAATTTATAAAGAATAAGACTATGAATAGTTTTACTAAAAGTTAAGAAAAAATATTTATTATAAAGATAAAAATCAAATATAATAAAATTTTAATATTTATTGTAGGGATAAAAATCAAGTATAATAAAATTTAAATGACTAAGATAATAAAAGGTTACAAAATAGGGACTAAATTCAAAAGTATTTAGACTGTTTAGCTTCATGTAAAAGACAAATTATAAGAAACACTTAAAAAAATGAACAAATGCTATAACACTTTTTCTGTTCATTCACCGTTCATTTCCGTAGATTTGGGAATTCTAAACTTTTAAGGTATCATTTACATATGAAGTAATGTTTTGGTCCCTAGCTATTTGTATTTTATATGAATTGATTTGTTAAGTATGATTTTTTGGTCAAAAGAAGAGAAAACAGGTATTTGTGTATCTTTTCGGACCACTATAATCAAGGATCAATCCAGAATGTGTAGTTTTTATTTTGAGAAGCCATTTCATAGGAATATCTTTAAAATCATTACATATTCAAGGATGGTTTTGGAAAATTTTAAATTTGGGGTCATAGCTAAACTGGCTATGTACAAGGATTAGAAATTCACAGACTATCAAATTAAGGAGACTTGAATTCATCGCCTCTTTGCATGTTGGATCAAAGTCTTAACTCTTAACCAATTGAAGGACTAAATTGTGCCAACCCTTGTGAGCAAAGAGGGTAAATTGGTATTTCTGCTCTTAGAACAAAGCACTTTGTTTTTTGCACCCCATTTGGGTTTTTTTTTTTTGTTTTTATTTTAAGAAACCTGAACCTAATAAATTGACACCTTGCATTACAAGCAAGGTCTTATATGTCACGCATCTGCTTATTGTTTTCATTCACTTGTCTAATTATACAATAAATGAAGATTCCAACCACTTTAGCCTGTAGAACAACAGCATAAGATTTTGTTAACATGAACCCTTTTGCAATACCATATACCATTTTAAGTGGACATTCTTTTTCTCTCTACAATATGTAGTGGAAAGTATGGACTTGTTTTTTTGAACATTCTATATAACATTTAGATAAAATTCGAAAACAGAAGGTTGATTACAAAAAAAAAAAAAAAAAAAAAAAAAGGATGTATTGGTTCTATCCATGCAAGAGCCAAAAAAATTAATAATAAATAAACAAAAAATAAAAACAAAAGAGCTATCTTCACTTATCTTTTTGTGTTCATACACCTTCATTGGGTTCCTGCTTGAATTCCATAATGTCTTTCAACATTTGCAGTGAATTCACTGCAGGCTGAGTCCATCCATTCAGATTCATCATTTTTTGGCACAATCTCCTGTAGTGTTTCGTCCACAACCCAATCATCCATTGGATTGATCTTTTCACTATTAACATTGCTTCCAAAACCAAATTGTTTGTTTTTCAGTTGCAAGTTATAATGAATGAACGTTAATTCACTCATTCTTTGTTGACTATATGGTTCTTTCTATCTGTGAGAAGTTTTTTAGCTATACTTCTCTTCATGCCATACCTAGATGCACCATCACGTGTCTGGCTTAAATTTTATGCTCAATGGTGGTGTACCTATGGGAAAAGATGTCTCGAGCTGGAAAGATTTGCCATCAGAATTCTATAGTGATTCTTCATTATAACTGATTTGCTATTAGCTATACTCCTTTATGGACAATAATAGATGCACCATCACGTGTCAGCCTTCTGTTTCTGAAATCTATCTAAATGTTATAGAGGATGTTCATGTTTATTCTATCAAATAATGTGATTCTTAACCTCTTGACATGTCCACCTTCAAATCTTGATTTCTTGACCAGCCTTCCATGTTTTGTCTTGTATGAATATTCATAGCCTCGTATATGTCTATCATCCTTTTTACTTTCTTTCTTGTCAATGTTCATATAGAAAGGGCAAGTCATGTGTAGTGTTCTTTTTGCTGCTTTAGCTCTTCACAACTATTTTATATTCCATCATCAATCATGACTCCTTATCAACTTAGACTGACCTCTTATGGAAAATATCATCAGCAAAGTCCTCTTTCTTATCATATACCTCTAATTTGTCTTCTTTATAACTTTATTACGTGGATTAAATTAAATTAATATTGATGATCCATATCAACATCTAGTAATAGGATTAGTGTCGATCAGCGCCTCAATTGTTGGATACGGCAGCACAAAATTAAAATTCTTCTTTCACATTAAGATGATGACTTTATATTTAGGTGAAGACAAGGTTAATTAAAGTGGCTTTTTGTATTATTTTCATATATTTCAACTCTTACGTATGGGTGAATTCCACTCATGTGCAATCCCTTATTGCTAGAGTGTTGCCTTTCAACAATACTTGTGGATTTGCCAATAATAATAATAATACATTTTAATTCAAAAATTTAAAGGATTAGGTAAAGCTTTATAATAATTTTTATATTGTTATCTAATATATTTTTTTAAATAAAAAAATTGGACTTAAAGTTTGTACAAGAGAGATCCACCATTATCGTATACTTATTTTTTAATTTAATTTAAAAAAATGAGGTTGATGATTTTCGATATTTGAACTCTTAATTATATATGATTATTGAAGATTTGATACTATATTAAAAAAATCATCTTAATTTAAAAAGTTAAGCTATCAAATAAAGTCATAAAATAATGTTTATATTATTTTTTAACAGGATTAATGGAGTGATTATTTTGTTTTTTGATAAGCAAACATGAGAAGTACGTTCTACTTCTTAGGCTTTTAAATAATACAATTTAAAAGTGTTTTTAAATGATTTTAATGTGAAGACATCAAAACCAATATATATATATATATATACACCTATCAATCTGATGTATTTTCAATTAAAAAACACTTTTACAAAAACACATGCATTAAGTTATCAAACATTCACTTAATGAATTTAACAAATCCCTACTTGAGGATTATTTAACGGATGATGATCCATTAATTAAAAGTAAATTTTAGGTTCTCTAAAATAAAAGAGAACAAGTCCTTAAATCATGCGATATTTGTCTGCAACTCAAAGATGACTCGTGATCACATGAACACAAACAACACAATTACAAATAAAAAGAAAATCCATGTCTTGCTTTGGAATCTCCACGTCCAAAAAGAATGGAGACTATATGTTCTCGGATATGGCAGTTTCTTTATAAGGTTGTCTGTGTTGTACCCTTGAGTCCTTTAATATATATGGTCATCATGAAAAATCTATGGTATGAAGATAAATAAAAAAAGAAAATTAATGCATGCCAGAACAAATCAAAAGAGGAACTTGTTGTGTTATATATCTTCTTTCATTAAAGCATGCTTAAATATTAATTACTTGTAGCAACAATAAAACATTAATTTGAGATGATGGAGAGGAACAGTACGTAGTAAGTAGTACTCAAAAAGCATAAGTTTTGGTCTTTGGTGAATCTGCAATTTTCAAGGTCTCTTCAATGAGCTTCTTGGCTTTCTTGCTTCTTATCTCAACTCTCATGCTCTCACTCTTCTCAATCTTATCAAAAGGTTTCTTCATCTTCAAATGCCTTATTTTTTATTTCAAATTCATCATCAACCTCTCCAGTCTCATCATCACCATGACCATACCTACCTAGCTTTTCAAAACCCATGTTAGCCAAAGAACATAAAAATTCCATAATCAACACCTTCTAGAAAAACACAAAATGTCACAAAGAAAGAAAGAAAATAAAAGAGAGGAAAGAGTACCTTAAAGGAATTAAAACTTACAAAAAGATAAGATGTAGAGAAGCACGGCAACGAGAGGCGGACTTTATGAGACTAACCCAATGTTGGCGAAAGATATTGAGAGTATAATTAGTTAGTTAGTTACCTAAACTAGTTGTATAAATGTTAATTAAGTAACCGACTTAGTATAGAGGAAAGCTAGTCGTTTGGATCCCGGGAAAATCATTTCACCGATTGGGTGTTTCATTTCTCTTGGTGTTTCATTCATTCACATTCCTTGTGTATCATTCTCCAAGTTTAATTTATTTTTTCGAGAAAATTGACACATTTTTTCTTGAGAAAATTTCTCCAAATCATAGAAAATCAAGTCAAAAACCCTAATTTCACTTGTCCTCTTACTCACATAGAGACTAATGATCCTCTCTTCCTATATCCTTCGGACGCACCTAATTTGATTCTTGTTAATCATTTACTCCAAGGAGAAGATGATTATAGCTTATAGAGTAAGGCAATGGTGATTTCTTTGGAAGCAAAAAGCAAGGATGAACTTATCAATGGTAGATGTTCGAGATCAAATTCGAGTCCCCTAAATGTGCTTAGTGAAAGAAATGCAATGCATTAGTTCATGCTTGGCTACTCAATTCTATATCTACTTAACTATTCAACTCGTTTAGTTTATTATCAAGATGTTGTGGATGTTTGAAAAGATCTTAAGGAGAGGTTTGATAAGCAACAAAGAGCGAAGATTTTCTCCTTGCATAAAGAAATAAACTCATTAGTTTAAGGTTCGGATTCCGTGCAATATATTACTCGAAATTAAGGCGAGTTTTAGGATCAACTAAACTCCTTAATTCCTCCACCAGACTTTCATTTGTCCACATTGTCAAAATGAAGTTTCTTAGCCTTTTGTTACATATACATAACAATATAAGGTGATACAGTTTTTGATGGGCTTGAATGATAATTTTCGGATAGTAAGATCTCAAATTCTATTGATACAACTAATGCCAAGCACATTCATAGGCATATTCCATGATGTTTAATGAAGAATCACGAGAGAGGAATTAGTACTAGTTCAAGTGTCCCTATTGCTTTTTACTTTTTCAAAAACCAAGTATCCAGTGAAACAATTTGCCGATAACGTTAATTGGTCACAAAATAAAAAAGAAGTTATTTGTGATTATTGTCATATATCCGGTCATCCGAAGGAGACTTATTATAAGCTACATGGATATTCTCATCATTCTCGAAGGTCATTTGGAAACTATAGAGGACGTAGGGGTGGTTCCATTGACGAAAAAAAGGCTTTTAATGTAAGCTATGTGGAAAATACTAATGCACTTACAGAGTTATGACACATGATAATCACATAATCAATTCTTCATGAACTTCATCCGAGCGGACTTACAAGAGCAAATCTACAAATATGGGATATCCTCCAGTCTTCTCGCTTCATCATTAGCAACGGATACTTGACTTATTGTCAAGATATTTAGAGAAGAATGTTAAGCCAACGACACATACTCGCTAATATGGTAGGTATATATTTTTGTAGTTTGCTTAATGTGAATTATGAAAATGATGATGTGTGGATAAGTAGATATAGGGCTGATGTCCATATGATCGGTATACTTGATTACTTGCATAATCCTACAAAACTTACATCTAATCTCATTGTCGGATTACCTAATTGCACTATGACCCTTGTTACTCATGTAGGCTCGTCATGTTTTCAAATTTTGTTCTTCAAAACGTTTTGTATTTGTCGAATTCAAGTTCAATTTGTTGTCAATAGCTAGATTTATTGCTATCAACAATTGTTTGGCATGCTTTTACCTTGACCTTTGTCTATTTTAGGACCTATGGATTGAAAGGACAAAGAGGATTGGTAAAATTCACAATAGCCTTTACCATGTCTTCTTACCGCTTTTTCGTCTCCTATTTCACCAACTTCCTCTATAATAGGTTTCCTTTTAGTCATTTAAAAATAAGTCATAGTTTGACTTGTGTACTTAGTAATTAACTTTCAAATCATTCTATGTTTCTTTGTAAAGTCATCGCTTGTAAAATAAGTTATCCTTCCAATATAACTCTTTGGCACAAAAGATTTGGTCATGTGTCTCTTTCTTGTCTCAAATTAATTCCTAACATTTTCATACCTTCTGCTCATGAATCTTTTTGTGATATCTATCCACTTGCCAAAACGCCGGATTGCCTTATTCCCATAGTACATCTATTACACAATTTCCATTTGAACTCATCAATGTGGACATATGGGGTCCCTATAAGCATCCAACCTACTATAAAGAAAGTTTTTCCTATCCATTGTTGATGATTTCTCTAGAGGAACTTGGACTTTCTTTCTACAACATAAATCATAGGTCCTCAAATTGCTTTAACACTTTTTTGCCCTCATAACTACATAATTTTCTACTTCAATTTATAGGATCGGATTAAATAAAGGTTCTAAATTCTTTCAAGCATGCTTTTCAATATTTCTTTTCTTCTAATGGTGTTCTCCATGAAACTATTGTTACATATACTCCTCAGGAAAATGGAGTTCTAAAGAGAAAACATAGATATATCCTTAACATTACAAAGGCCCTTGTGCTTCAATCTCATGCTTCAATCCAATTCGGGTTGATTGTATCCCGACCTTCACTAACATAATCAACGGGACACCTACACCTCTTTTGAATGGCAAGACTTTTTTTGAAATTCCGTTTTGAAAATCTCCTATTTACTCTCACTTTCGAGTCTTTGGTTTCTTATGTTATGCTAAAATCCAGCATGGTCAAGATAAATTTGCTCATAGATTCACGAACTTACCTTTCTTAGATTACCCTTATACACAAAAAGGTTACAAAGTATTGAATTTAGCAACTCATAAATTTTTTATCTTTAGAGATGTTTTGTTTCATGAGAATTTATTTCCTTTTCACCCCTCTTATAATCCTTCTCCTTCCTCACAAATTCTCATGAGTAATCTTATTCATCAATGGATATATGATGATGATTCCATGTTTTTTTCAACTCGTTCTATTTCTTTTTCAAATGGTAAACCTATCGCACCCATTACAACTCCTATTTCATCTCTTATCGCCACATCTCCGGACTCACCTCTTATAATATCTCCCGACCAAACATAGTTTTCCACTCCTATTGCTCTGTTACTTATTAGAAAATCTATAAGAGTAATCAAACCTCTTTATCAAGCATATTGATTTCTCTTGTCCTACCATACACACTTCCAATTGCGGTTCCCTCTCTTTTACTTCTAAGTACTCTATTCAAAACTTTATTTCCTATGATTCCATATCATCTTTTCATAAAGCCTTTGTTTCATCCATTTCTTCTATTTGAGAGCTTACTTCATATTCGAAGTCATTAAAAATCCTAAGTGGATAGATGTTATGCAACGGGAATTACAAGCACTTGAGTTTAATAGGACATGAACACTAGTTCCTTTGCTAGTAGGCAAATGTCTTATAGGTTGCAAATGGGTTTACAAAGTGAAATTTGATCCTGATGGGAGTGTGAAAAGGTATAAGGCCAGGTTAGTAGCTAAAATTTACACTCAATTAGAAGGAATAGATTATAATGATGCATTTTCTCGTGTTGTGAAAATGGTCACCGTGAGGACTCGTGGTTGCTTTGGCTACAATGTATAATTGGTCATTGCACCAATTGTATATGACTAATGTATTCTTGCGGGGAGATCTTATAAAGGAGGTTTATATGTCCGTTCCATTGGGTTTTGGCGATAAGGAGGACGGTTTAGTGTGTAAATTGCTTAAGTCTCTTAATGGCTTGAAGCAAGCCTCAAAGCAATAGAATTTCAAATTCACCGAAAAGATATTACTTGCTAGTTATATTCAATCTCAACATGATTATTCAATGTTCACTAAAAGGATAAATGACAAGATAGTTATACTATTAGTGTATGTGGATGACATATTAATTACTAGAGATGATGAGGATGGAATAAAAGAATTGAAACTATTTTTACATTAGACTTTCTACATTAAAGATTTTGGTCGTATGAAGTATTTCTTGGTTATAGAAGTAATAAAGACAAAGGAAGGCATTTGTCATAATCAAAGGAAATATACACTCGAACTTGTTGCATAATGCAGCTTTACTTGGTTCTAAACCGATGGAGATGCCACTAAAATAGAACTTAAAGCTCACTTCGACTCAATATGATGCGTACACTCGCTAGTGATTGTCCAAATGTTGTTGAACACCCCGCTAATGATTGTCCGGATGTTGTTTTGTCCGATCCCATAGAATATCGGAGGTTAGTGAGTAAACTCATCTATCTCACTATAACTTATCTAGATATATGTTATGCAGTTTAAATCTTGAGTTAGTTTATACATCAACTTAAGACATCACACATGAACTCTGCTATATGACTTCTTAGGTATCTCAAGGGAGCTTCGGACTTAGTATATTGTTATCTTCTTTCGGTTAATTACATTTGCGAGTTTACTCGTGATTCCGATTAGGCTTCTTGTCCCATGATAAGGAATTCTCTCACTAGCTTTTGAGTTTTCCTTGGCTTTTCTTTACTATCCTGGAAAACTAAGAAACGAACACCATTTCTTGATCTTTTGCTGAGGTTGAGTATCGAGCAATGACAACTCGCTATATGTGAGATTGTTTGGACTCGTGAGTTTGTTGCGAGTACTAAGAGCATCAAATTTGGGAGCAATTGGATTTTATTGTGACAATAAAGTCGCTCTATAAATTACTTCCAATCCAAGTATTCCATGAGTGAACTAAACACATCAAAATCGATTGCCAAACTAAGTTTGATATAAGGTCATCATTAGTCTCTAGAACCTAAGAGAGTTCAACGAAGTTTAAAACTAGATTGATAAGCTCGCACATATTACTACCGATAAACAAGTGGTAGACATCTTCACCAAGGCCTTGGCGATAAGCATCATCGGTATCTTCTCTTCAAGTTGGGTGTTTATGACATTTATAAATCACCAATTTGAGGGAGGAGTATTGAGAGTATAATTAGTGAGTTATACTCGTTAGTTAGTTTGTTACGTAAGTTAGTTGTATAAATGTCGGTTAAGTAACCGACTTAGTATAGAGGAAAGCTAGCTACACTTACATAAATACCAAATGGGTTAACTGAAAAATATATACAAGATGTATAATTCATTTTCCCTCTATGTTTCTTTCCAACTTAACAAAAGAGAGAAATGAATATTAAGAGGAGATTATGAGAGGAGAGGTATAGGAGAGAAAAAGTAGAGGGGTTTAAGAAGAACAAGTGAGGGAGATGAAATGAATGAATAAATGTAAGTAGTGATGTTAGATGTCATAATTTAAGCATTAACGACTTGGAAGCCGAGCGAGACCACGCAATACTTTAGATACCTTTATCCCACATTCTTAGACATATACTAAATAAATCCATCTAATCTATCTATTTATACATGTATAAAATAAAATTTGATGGAGATGGAAATTTTCATAAAGCTAACTTAAATTCATGGAAGTTGTTAACAAGGTTGTTACCTAAATTCATCATGATGATATTTTTCCTTTAATCGAAAGAAAAGAAAAAGATCTAGATTCGAGTGGTTCAAATTTTATATCCATTCTATGTTTCGCTAATCCTTAAAAATAAATTTATGTACCAAAACAACCTTAATCATTGTCTCTATCCAATGTTTGTTGGACCTAAGAAAATTAATTATTTATGTTATTTATGATTTATTTTGGTTAAAAATTTTATGTATATAAGGATGTGAGTTATTTATTAATTTCGGAATCGTCATATAGTATTAAATGAATTAAAAACCTAAAATAGACAATGATTCAAAGATTCTTGAGTAAGGAGTTAGTTATGCATTTGGGAAGATATCGATGACTCAAAGTTATCATTCCCAAAGAAAGGTATCACGTCTAGGTTAATTCTCAAAGTTTATCTCTTAAAAATTTCTAATTTTACTAAAATTAATCCTAAGTTAAAATTTCAAGTTTTAATTCCTAGGCCAAATTAATTTTTTTACTTTTATTTGTGATATCATATTATTGAATTGATCTTCGAGACCCCTCCATCAAGTGTCACGTCGGTTCAACATCGGATCAAGTGTAAGTCTCGACATAATTGATATGTTCGAGAATGACATAATTACTAAAAAAGATTGATTTGGGTTGACATTAGTCCCTATTAGATAGGGGACTTTGCTCATTGTGGTTTTTTTTTCTTTTGCCATTTTTTTAAATCTTTTTCCTAGCATTTCTTGTTCTTGTTCTTGTTCTTCTTCTTTTCTAGCATTTCTTTTTTTCCTTGTTTTCTAGCATTTCTTTTTGTTCATTTTTTTTTGTTGGTAAAATTATCACCAATTCTTAAAAATTAAGAGACTCGACAATTCATCCACTTGTTAATTTTCTAACTTAATTATTGAAATAAATCCTAAAATTAAATATTAACTAAATAAATAAATTCAAGAGATTCATGATATTAAATCTATATTAGGTATATAATAGAAAAAACATGCATACATAAAAGAAATTCAGAGTTAATTTAGGGAAATAGGTGAAAATGAGGATATTAGGCTTTTTGAAATCGGTAGACCCTCGATCTATTGGGCGAGCTCGTTGGATAGGCTAGCCTAATCCTTTTCTTATCTTTTTTTTTTCAAGCTTAGGCTAGGTTGAGATCAACCCAACCCATAGCCATGCGAGTTAGGCTTAGCCAAGCCTAGCCTTTCTTTTCTTTGGCCTAGCCTCAACCCCATCCTAACATATTTTTCATTTCTCCCCAAAATCAAATCGATCAAAACCCCAAACTCCTCCTCTTCTCCCTTCTCATCAATCCCGGCTTGCCTTTTGTGAACTTCAATTGGGATGGATCGATCTATTCTCCTATTTCAAATAGAAGGTTTTCCTCACAACCCAAAAAGCTTTAACCCTAGATAAACTCAAACCGGAAAACCTCTTCTTTTTCTTAAACTAAGAACTCTAAGTTTTAAATCCTCCTTCAATCTAGCCTTAATCTTAAATCAAAAATCCAAAATCAAACGAGATCTAGATCGACCCTCTATGAGACTTCGGGACCCTTTTCCCTCCTTGATCACAAACCCGCAACAAACCCTAAGTCACACCTTCTACCTCCCCGATTGAGATTGCTCAATCTTTTCTCCTTTCTCAAACTTGGAAACCTAATCCATCATTTTCAGTTCTTCTCTATTCTTACCCGAGTTTGATTCTCTTTTTTTTTGTTGCCTTTGTCTCTCCCTTATTTTGTTCTTAATTTGTTTTCCTTTTTCTTTTTTTTTCTTTTTTTGTTTAAGTATGCTAATTTCATGCATGTTTGCTTCACGGAGGAAGAATTAGAACAAGGGGAGTGGGGAATGTTTACCTAGTGAGTTGATTGCATAAGAAAGTGGAGGGGTCGGACCACGATCGCGATGACTAAAGGTTTAAGTCTCGGGATTTCATTATTTCGTTCAAAATTGCTACTTCTACAAACTCAAGTATATTTCTTGTTATACCCGAACTCCCTTTGTGAACCTAGAACGCTTAAGGCCCTAATCTCTCTCCGAACCTCTCTCGAAATTCCTCTCTCAACTCTATTTCTCACTCACTCTTTTAATGTCTACTCTTCATACCATTCCCTAATTCTACTAATTTTGCAATTCTCCTCTCTTCCTCACAATTCTCCTCTATTACCTCACAATTATCCCTTTTATCTCCCCTCAAAACCCCTATTTATACCCAAGAGACCCTCCTCACCTCTAGGATTCATTTCTTATAATTTTAGTCTTGGGATTTCTAATGGTTTCAATTGTGTCCCTAATTTCTTTAATTTCAAATTTGTTAGATTCAATTATGCCTCCGATGTAATTAATTATTGTTATTTATTTATTTATTTGTATTTTGATTCTTTTTTCCTGTCTTTCTCCCTCTCTTTATTTTTTTTTCTTTTTGTAGTAAATTCTAAAATGAAAATTTAAGGGGAGAAATTTTGGATTATGATAATGATAATGATAAAAAAATTTTTCCTTCGGTATCATAGAGGAGCTAGAAGACAAATATATACCGATTAAAATAAAGGTTAAATTACATGTATTAGTACACTCTATAATGTGAAACCTCAATCCATTGTGCATGCCACCGATGTTGCCATATTTTATGTCATTGTTCCATTATTATGTGAGTTGGAGGTTAGGGGTGATCATTCGATTAAACGAGTTTGATTTTGGATAATTCGATTCCATTTTTGGTTAATCGAATTAAGAAAAACTAAAATCGAAAACGAATCAAAATAAGTTTGGTTAATTCGTTTTGAAATTGAATTATTTCGGTTTCGTTTCAAAATAATTTGATTTTAACCAAAATTTAATTTGCTATAAAAAAAAAATTCAAACCCAATCCGGCAAATTGCACTCGCAATATGCCAAACCTTTGCTAAAACAAAATTAAAAAACCATTACTTATTCGGAGAATTTTCCTGTTATATCAAAATCTCTTGAAAATAATGATGAAAATGGCCAATTTATGGTGGCTCAATCTCCCGATGTATATCCTTCGGTTCTCCTAGGTTCCGAACATGTGAAGTCTATTGTTCTTGACAAATTTGATGATGACTAGTGTGGGGTTTCGTAACAAACTAGCCAAATTTAATCCAACCCACCACTATGTTGACATTTTCCATTAAAACTAGATTGATTCGGCTTGAGCTAGCTAGATCCCATATTTAAATCATTCCCTTTTTTTCTCATTACCATTAAGACTTAAAATCTTAAATGTTTATCATTAGCTTTTAAAATATTAAAAACCACAACAAAATACAATCCATGAACTCAAATAAAAAATAGACATCATCAAAATATTAAAAAGATATCAAAATACAATTCATTTGGCATAGATAGATTACATATACTTCCAAGTCTTGGAAAATGGCAATGGCAATGGAATTCCCTATTAAAAAAAAAAAAAAAAAAAGAAGAAGCACATTAACTTAAATAATCTATCAAAATATTAAAAGTTTGAAAAATTATTATATCAAGCAAATAAAAATTAGAAACTTACTTATGCTTTCAGCTTTTTAGTAACATTGCTTGAACCGAATAGCTTATATAGCTACTTAAAAAAATGAAAACAAGAACAGGCCAACAAGATTCCATTTTCGGTGCTATCCCTAATGTAATGAACAAACTATGTTATTCTTAGTAGTTCATTTATTATTATCATCCGATGTGTCAATGAAACAATGCAAAGTAGGGATATTCATGCCACTATTATTTACCGAGGAAGGATTCTTAGGAGTAGTATACGGATCAAATGAAAAGTTAAGCAGGAAATATACAAGGAAGAGAAAATAGGAAAAGGAAATTTATTAACACGATAGTATCAAGCAATATTGTTAGTTTTTTACATAAAAGAATGCAAATTAATCGAGAGTTCCCTTGGGAAGGAATTACTCGTCCTAAAACTCAATGCCATTTCTAGTAGGTCGGAAAGAAAAATGAAGTCTCTTAGTTATGTTCCTAACTCTAGAATAGAGAAAACAACCTATATAAAAATTTTAGAATGAATTGGATGCTATTAATGTCCCGAAAATCAATGCCATTCATAGTAGGCTAGAAAAAAAAAAAAAAGATAGTCTCTCGGTGATGTTCCTAACTCTATAATAGAGACAACCACCTATATGAAAAATTTAGTATGAACTCGGATGCTAAATTTAGCCAAATTCCAATGCTATACATAAAGTAATATACCAACAATACAAAGCAAATATAAGCATTTAAAAGTTCATAACAAAAAATAGAAGATGCAGATTTTCAAAGTCTTGGCTCCCGAGACATACTTTAAACAAGTCTACTCCTTTTGCCTTTCTTAGAAGAAGCCTTTCACTAAAAAAAAATAGAATTAGCGACGGTCTAATTCACCAAAATCCGTTGCTAATTTTAATTAGTGATGCATTTACGACGGTCCAAAAACCATCGATAAAATGCCAATCATTAAAATTTTACGACGATTTTTGGACCGTCGCTAATTTAGCAATGGAAAAAACCATCGCAAAATTAAAAATCCGTCACGGTTTTGTGACAATTTTAGCGAAGGTTTTAGACTCGTCATTAATATTTGGAATTAGCAACGGATCTAGATCGTCACTACCATTGTAAAAATATTAGATCGTTGCTAAAATATTATTATTATTTTTTTATCCTCATTTTAAATTGACTAATTGTTAATTTTGTCGCAAAAAAATTAGCAACGGTCTAGGCCATCGCTAATTCCGTCGTAAAAAAAAATTAGCGACGGTCTTAGCAATGGTCTAAAATATTATTATTTTTTTTATCCTCATTTTACATTGGCCAATTGCTAATAACTTATTAAAAATTTTCTAAAATAATTAACTTTCCAAAATACCATCAATTAAACTAACTAAATTAATAAATAACATTTAACAATAAACTAAGTAAATTAACAATTAATAATAACAATTAACAATTAAATTAACAACAAAAATTAATAACAATAAAATTTCCTTAACAATAAGATTAATAATTAAACAATTAATAAAAATTAAAATTTCTTAACAATTAACAATAACAAAAAAAATTTAAATTAAATTAAGTAAATAATTGAAAAAAATTAAAAAATTAATTAAGAGGTTAGATGAGGGAGGACCTTTCCCCAACACAAGGAGGAGAGTGGGTTGCGCCGGTGGAGAGGCTTCATCGGACTATTTTGGTCGAAAAATGGCCGGTTGAGGAAGGGGGAGAAAGGAAGAAAGAAAGAGGAAAATGAGGAAGAAAGGGGGAGAGATGGAGGGAGAAAGGGAAGGAGGAGAGAGAGGAGGAGATTGGAAGGAAAATAAAAAAGAGAGGGGGAGGATTTAATGGAAATGGAAGGGAGATCGGCACTGGAGAGGAAGAACAAGAAAAGAGAGAAGAAATTGTTTCTTACAAATTGTTATATAGGAGGTTGAAAGTTTTAGTGACGGTCTAAAAACCATCGCCAAATGTCTAAAATTTTTTTAAAAAATAACCATTTTCCTCTTAATTAGCAATGGTTTAGCGACGGTTTTTAGACCGTCGCTAATTTACTAATTTTGCGATGTTTTTTGGTAAAAAAACCATCGCAAAAAAGGCTGAAAGTAATAATTTTTTTTTAAAAAAATGAAATTAGCAAGGGTTTTTTTTGGAGGAAACCGTCGCAAAAACCGTTGCTAATTTCCATGATTAGCAACAGCTTTTTTACAAAAATCATTGCAAAAAATGATTGCGAGAAAATTTTAAAAAAAATAATGAAATTAGCGACGATTTTTTTTGGAAAAAGCCGTCGTAAAAAACCGTTGCTAATTTTCGTGATTAGCAACGATTTTTTTGCAAAAAATTGTCTCTAATTTCTCTCGCTAAAGGGCTTCAAACCGTCGCAATTTTAATAAATTAGCGATGATTTTGAGACTCGTCGCTAATTTTTCGTCACAAATCCTTTGTTTTTTTGTAGTGTTTCCTCATCACTCAAGAATGCTACAAGTAGTTGTGAAGATCTAGACAACTCGGTGACTTTTCAAGAATTACAGCTCTATTAATGCCTAGACGTATGTTCACATGATGCATTTTAATTAGGTGACTTCTCATTGTTCTTTCAGTACTCGGTTGAACAAGGAACAAATTCAAGAACTCGTAATCCTTAATAGACGCCACAACCTTAATGCTCTTACCACTACAATGGTATGATGATGGAAAAAAAATTTCACTTCTATATTTGTATTTAAAATCCTAGTTGCTATTCTTGCCCAATGCATCTAACGTTCAAAAAAAAAAAAAAAATTACCCAATGCATCCGATGTTCAATGAACAACTAGTACCAAAATTTGTTTACCAAAACCATTTTACCTTATTGATAATCTATGTCGTTTTTGTTATAGAAAAAATTAATTTAATTATTGTTATTAGTAAAACCAAAAAAAAAAAAAGTAAAAGAGATTGACCTTGGGAGAGGTCACGAGTATAGGAAGAGATGAATAGTAGTCGAGGCCACCCGAGTTGGAGGAGGATGGTGGTGATTGATGAGTGATGACCGATGACCTTATGTTCGAAGGAAGATGACAGAGAGGTGGGTTGTGAGGGGTGAGCAAATAGTGGGTGGTGACTGGTGAGATTGGAATTTAGAGGAGAACTGGATCTCGGAGGAGGATTAGACTTTAGAGAGTGGAGAAGAAGGGAATGAAGCCGGAGGTTAGGGAAGACGAAGGAGAATTGGGTATGTGACTACGTGTTTCGGCGAAGAATAAAGATCGAAGAATTAAACTATTGAAGTTAGCTAGTTAGGGATTTAGAATTATATTAGGATTTTTTTTCTATTTATTTCGATTTTCGATCGAAATCGAAATTTTTTTAAAAAAATTGAACTGAACCAAAATAATTTTAATTTTTCAGTTCGGTTTTAAATTGTACGGTTTGTAAGTTCAAAACCGAACTAAATTTCATAATTCAGTTCGATTTTATTCGATTTTTGATTAACTAAACCATTTGCTCACCCTTACTGGAGGTATTATTAAGTTTCTTTATTTTAATGAAAATTTATAAAATTACATATGTTCAACTATATATTATTTACTTTAATAAATATGTTCCATAATTATGTTTCTTTCATTGAAAAAGTATAAATGTTATAATTTTCTTAAATTTTAATTCCAAAAAAAAAATTAAAATAATAGATTTATTTATGATTGTTTCAATTATTTATGAGGAAAAAATTTAAAATTTTGGATTACAATTTGACTTTTTTTATTATTTTAATAGAACATATAAATAAAATATTAATTTTTTTCAATTAAAGAAATGAAATATATGGATTAAATCATATAAAAAAACTTAAAACAATAATTAGAAAAATAAAGTGCCCTTACGAAATACAAATAAAACATATAATGAGGTGCTAAAAAAAATAAAAATAAAAAAGATAAATTTCAATTTGCCTCCCTTGTGGTTTATATCTTCTTTTAATTTCATCTAAAATCTTTGTTTTGTTTCAGTTAGCCCATGTATCTTTTTGTATTTATTCAACTTTCTTTTTTTGCTCATTTATGTTGTAAATAGTAATGAAAAGATACGTAAATTTTAATTTTTTTTTCAAAGTTAATTGAATATCTCAATATAACATAGAAAGTAAAAATGAATGAACTAAAATTAAAAATTCATTAAAGAAGATATTTTTTCAGTAAAACAAATATGATAAAAAAAAATTGATCAATATATCTACCAATCTCTTGACAATATATACAAGAATATGATTAAAATAAAAACAAATATGATTAAAAAACTTAACAACAACCTCAAGTACTATTATTGTTGACTTTGAAACACTCGCTCATTAACATATTATATCTACATGTTTTATCTAATTCTCTATCAAAATCTATTATAAAATATTGAACAAAAATTCAAGAAAGAAAAAAAAAATCTACAAGGTTGGAATGGTAAAATGAAGATAAAGCAAGTTCAACATGACTTAGAGTTAAATTTATTTGAATCTTGATGTTTGTTCAGTTGTAGTATTTACAAATAATGATAATAATAATATTGCTAAATGAATTAAAGTTGGTAGGATTGAGGTATTTCTAGAAAAAAAAAAAACCATCTCAAGTTTTATCATATTTGTTTTACTAAAAGATTAAATACACTTTGTGCCCTTATAGTGTATAAAAAATATCATTACAATTCCTCTACTTAGATATAGTTAATAATAAACCTTTTTATTAGACGTTGCCACAAAACAACTCATTCGTTAATTTTTTTTCATTAGATTGATCATTTTCTATTATTTGATTAACGTTTTCCGAATCAAGTTATGACATGTGTCAATTTAAAAGTAAAAAATATATTTTTCTTTTAAAATAAGTTTTTTCATTTTTTTTTCAAAGTCAAAATATAATTATTATAAAATTATTAAAATTGGAAAGAAATCTAAACACATTTTTTCATTTTTTTAATGATTTTATAATAATAATTATTAAAGAAAATATTAAAAAACATATGTAAAGAAATTTTTTTCAGTTTTTAATTATTTTCTAATAAGTATTATTTTTTATTTTTAATATTTAAAATAATTATTAATATAATATTTAAAAGTCTAAAGAAATTTTTAATGATTATTAATTATTTTAATAAAAAATTTTGATAATTAATTTTTTCTTTTTTTCTTTTTTTTTTGTTTAAAAAAATTTTCTTAAGATTTTTTAACTGATTTTATAATGATTATTAATTATTTTAATAAAAATGTATTATTATTATTATTATTATTATTATTATTATTATTATTATTATTATTTTCATTTAAAAAACATTTCTTGAGAATTTTTTTTTAAAATTTTTCTTTATTAACAATTATTAAAAATTTCGTGAGATTTTTTTTTCAAAATTTCATTAATAATAATTATTTATAAATTCTTTAGTAATTAAATAAAATTCTGATTATTTTACAAATTTTCTTTACATTTGTTTTTTTTTAATTTTTAATGATTTCATAATAATTATTACTTCTTTTAACTTTAGAAAAAAATTGGAATAAGAAACTTATTTTAAAAGAAAATTTTAATTTATCGTTAAATGCCACTTGATTAGTTGGATGTTAGTCAACTAATAAAAATTAATTAATCTGAGAAAAAAATTAATGAAAGATGCATTTCGCATCAACGTCTAACAGTATAAGATTTTTAATGAATTATATCTATATAGAAGGGTTGCGACGATATTTTCTTTATAGTATAGAGACACGGGATGTATTTGATACTTTTGCTAACAACAAAGTCGTTTTCAATTGATTTTTTGTTCTTATTTTTGTTAATTTTAGTTTGTTTATTTTTTATTTACTTTTTGAGTAACTTTGATGCATTTTATAAATTTTAGAGATAAAATTAAAATTTGCACACATTTTTGTTCAATTAAGAGGGGGAATCAGAGGGAAAAAACAGAAAAAGAAGGATTTAAGGACTGATTGTAATAACAATAATATATATAGGGTAATTGGAAAACAATCAAAAGTTTTTTAAGTGAAATTGAGACAATATGTAAACCTAGAGGGGCAAATTGAAATTTGCTCAAATTGAAACAGCGAGATGGGGGATTGTAAAATGACAAAAGAGCCCATGTTATGGACAAGTAGGGTTTAGGTTTAGTAATAAGAGCAGAAGGCGTTGGAGGCGATCAGGAGCAGATAGATCAGTCGTCTCTGGAACCGTAACAGAACTGCAACCATGGGTAACGCCAACAACCCACGCACTCAATCTCTTGTTCTTTCTCTGTTTCTATGTCTTATCTTCTGTTCTGTTCTGTAAAATAATGTCTATGTCTTTGAAGGTATCTCACGTGACTCCATGCACAAGAGGCGTGCCACTGGAGGCAAGAAGAAAGCCTGGAGAAAGAAGAGAAAGTACGTCATTTAAATTTCCTTGATTTTCTTTTCAATAATTTTTTATTTTTGTTATTTCTTATCATCTGTTTGGTAGAAATTTGGGAGGAAATAAAAAGTGGGAATTAATCTTTCTATTATAAAGGAATTTTTTTAAAGGGAGAAAAGAAGGAGAATCAATTGTTATTTGTATCAGACCTACGAATTCTGAACCTATTAATGCCGAATCATAATCAGAGAGATAGTGGCAGATGCTATTTATGTTTTATATTAGTATCATATTCTTAATGCCGATTTCTATGTTGTAATCATTCGGTTGATGTATGTAGGTATGAGCTTGGCCGTCAGCCTGCAAATACTAAGCTTTCAAGCAACAAGACTGTTAGAAGAATTCGTGTGAGAGGAGGCAATGTGAAGTGGAGGGCTCTTAGATTGGATACTGGGAACTACTCCTGGGGCAGTGAAGCTGTCACTCGCAAAACCCGTATTCTTGATGTGGTTTACAATGCCTCAAACAATGAGCTTGTCCGAACACAGACTCTGGTGAAAAGTGCTATTGTTCAGGTGGATGCTGCCCCGTTCAAGCAATGGTACCTTCAACATTATGGGGTTGATATTGGTAGGAAGAAGAAGGCAGCGGTGAAGAAGGATACCCCGGAGGTATTGTCTATGCTTTACTGAGATAATGATTGTTTTTATGTTTGATTTTGATTTCATATTGAGGATGTTTGTTAGATGTCCATGATTATTGTTAACATGCTTTTTCTAACTGTTAAGAATCTCACATCTGCTAAATTGGCAACATCGTTTACAATTAGGATAAGAGAAGTTGATCTGCTTTCTAGCGTTATGGAGTCTATATGAACTCTTAACTCCAATGTTGTTGCTGCTGCTATAAAGCCTTAAAATTTTTGTGGGGGATGAATTTGATTCAGTGACTTTGACTCATCAGTAATGATTGGGGGTAATAGATCTTCTCAATGTTCTATCCAGTAGTTTGGACAGTTATTCATTAATTCTCCAGATTAAGATTTTCTTTTGATTTTCCTCCACTAATATGATGTTATATATATGTATATATAACATTCAAGGATATGAGTTCTTCATTTGTAATGTTTTTCTTCTCTTGTATGCTTCCCGTATATTTGGGTGCACCAAATGGTCATTAGTTTCTCGTCAATAAATTGTTCTTTGACATAATTTCAATAAAAAAATATTGAATGCTGCAGATCATTTTGTTTGTATGTGGAATACAGCAAAATTGCATTTCTTTTTTTTTTGACTGAAGAGTAGCAGAACTGGTTATAGAAATTGTTTTGCCCTGACACATTTGTGTGCTTGTATCGTTAGTGTGCTCATGTTGCCTACAAGAAAATGAACCAGACTATATTTTTAATTATTGTTTTTTCTTGGTAATTTGCTCTACTATCTTCTCCTTGTTTGTGGATGGCACTTGGTCTGACATATTAATATCTTTTAGCTTCTTTATGTGGTATTCTTAGTTAAAATGTTTTGTCCTTTGTATCAGCAGGAGGGAGAAGCAACTACAGAAGAAACAAAGAAGAGTAACCATGTCCTCAGGAAGCTTGAGAAGCGTCAACAGGATCGCAAGCTAGATTCTCACATTGAAGAGCAGTTTGGAAGTGGGAGGTTGTTGGCTTCCATCTCTTCCCGACCTGGTCAATGTGGCAGAGCAGACGGGTGAGTTAATAAGAATTAAATTTATACTTGATAATAAATAGGCTTTTCAATGTGAACTTATTTCATCTCCAACTGCTCTTTTTCCCAACAGATACATATTGGAAGGCAAGGAACTTGAATTTTATATGAAGAAGATCCAGAGGAAGAAGGGCAAGGGTGCTGCTGCATAAGCAATTTTATTACCGGACTTCTCTGCTTGTTCTCAATTTAGTTGCTTCACTTTTTCTTCTATTATGTTTAGGACTTTTTCTGTATTTCAGTACTGATGTTTGTGTTTAAAGATTAAATATCCATATTTAGCTCTGTCTGGTGAGTCAATTGTTGGCCTGCATGTGACTCATAAATCAATTTTTGAGTGACAATTATTAACTTTTTAGTTATTGGTATCAGCCACTGAAGTTATGGTCACAGTTACTGAAATTGCTTCAGTTGTACATTAAAAGTGGGTCATCAGGACTAGGGAATTATATAGCCAACGGCCTACTTGAAGAATGTTTCAGCTGTAAAGTTGATGTTATATCATTTTCGGATGTTGCTAGAATTTTGCCGTGGAAATCGGAGGCATTACTTGAAGTTAAAGTTTGCTTGTATCATGGCAGGTTCAGATATTGCTCTGGATCTGGATCTTGTCTTCAGTAATTCGCAAATGCCTCATTTCTTACAATTCTTTTATCTGAAAGTATAAGGATCATTAAAAAAGAAGAAGAAAGAAGTAGCTGATAACTCTGCTAACTACACAGCACAATATTATCTTCCACCAAAATTTTGCCTTGCAATGATGCGTGTTTCTTTGGGCATTCTAATTTCTAAAGTATGAAAGATACGGAAACTGAATTGGCTCTTTGGAATAGCTCTTAATGGTGGTCCAGATTGAGTACCGCAAGGAACCTCAACTTTCTTGACAGCTCCTCTCCATCCATTTCTTCTCAAATTACTTTCCAAATTTGCGATTTTTAGCAATTCTCTTTCCTCTTGAAGAGGACCATACGTAGAGGCTAAAGGTGGAATATTCTCATAGGTTTCTTTCCTCCAAGAAAAATTGATCAAAAGGCCACTAATTCCTACAACAGAGACTAGACATACGAGTGAGAAAAAAATGCCTATTTTGTTGGAATTTTGGGGAAGATCAATGCCCCAAATTTCCAATACTTTCCATCTGAAGTGATAGAAATGATTTGAGCTTTTCTCGGCAACAATAATGCAATCCTTATGTTCCTTTTCTTGTCAATAGTCACAGGATGCTCTATCCACACACAAAGGCAGGCTAACATGACAACAAGAGTTATTGGAAATATTGCAAAACAACCCCATGTTAAGGACAACTCGAGGGATTCTTTTGAATTCAACGACAAAGGACATTTTAGAAGATCAGTCCAATGAACTGAATTGTATTGTTGTGGTACTTGGATTGGCAGCAATAATAGGGAAACCCAGACCCTATTATTATTATTATCTCACAGTTTAAGCCTTGAATTTGGATCGTCATTATCGTTAGACCTAATTTTGGCAATCTAACCCTTAGAGCCCAAGATGCAATGCTAACCTAAATGTTCGGCTTTTGAAAAATTTAATATTATGTTTTCCTGGAGCTAATTCTGCAGTGATGTGATGTGCATTGAGGACTTTTTTATTAAGTTTAAAAATCTACAAAAACCAAATTACTGATTATGGGTCAAGTCCAAGATTATAAAATGAATAAAAGCTAATAAGATAGGCCCATTTGACAAATAACAAAACCAGGCCTGTAATGATATCTTATTTCATAGACAAAATCTCTAATTTCAGTTTCATAATTACATTCAATGTAAAATTTATCCCATCTAAAAGCTTCAGCTATTAAATAAAGTCTCAAGACATGATTTCTATTATTTTCTAAAGCACCTTCTTAAGTAAAAGTCTTTTAAACTTGAAACTTACACGGACTCACATTACCTTGTGCTTAATTAATTAGAAGAGAAAGTGAGAATAATAGGATTTGAACTCATACCCTCTTAAGGTCTCAAAACATGATTTATATTATTTTTTAACATACCCCTTCAAGTGAAAACCTTTTAGATTTGAAACTTGCATAGGATCACACTACCTTGTACTTAATTAATTAAAAGAGAAAGTAAAAGTGGTAGGATCGAACTCGTAACCGTTTGGTCATCAAGGCTCTAATACCATGTCAAAAGACCATGTTATCCAAAAACTTAAGCTATTAAGTAAGACCTCAAGATATGATTTGTATTATTCTCTAACAAGATTAAGAATTTTTTTTTTTTTTTTTTTGCCAAAGATAGTTCCATCTCATATATTAAGTAAAAGAGCTGTGATCTTTTAAATAATCAGAGATCCAACTAAGAAAAGCAACAGAATTTTCGCATGAATGACAATTCTTAAGAATTTTTATTGCTATATTATAAGCAGCTCAATTATAAGCACAAATAACAAAAAACAAAAGCAACTAATGATTGAGAAATAATTCTTCTAATAGCCTGTTAAACGATGGAATAAAATTCACTGTTATTGAATTAATACGTGGGAGTTTGAAAACATCAATTAGGGATTTGGCGTCACCTTCAATAATTATCAATTGTTTGATTGTAGCATCAAATAATTGATAATTATTAGAAATGACAAGGAGCATCCCAATTAGAGAAATCAAGATATGTAAAGTAGTCATGGCCACAAGCATAAAACAAACCCTATCAGAAAAAAAAAGAAAAGAAATATAATTATGATGTGATGAATTTACGTAAGATTTGAGATTCTCTTCATTTTCTTTGTTAAGTTGACAGCCTAACAGATAGAACTGGACATTAGACAGACTTGATAATCGGCCGACGAAGATCGCAGTGATTATGATAATGAAAACCCAACTAAATTTGTTGAATTAGTATGGAGTGCAGATTAAGTATGATTTGCATGTAATATCAACTACTGACATGATCTGTATAGAGACAGATTTTGTGTATGTAATACTTATAGTTGTGTACAAAATTTGCCTATACCCACAATTATTTGTTACCCATTATTATTTTTCTATGCAAAGGATGGACTCCATTTTGAATCATATCCATATCCTTGGTGTTACAGCATTGGCTTGGGTACTGAAACAATTGCTAATGTCATTTGTCATCATGCTAGTCGAGGAATTTTATATTACTTTACGAGTAATTATCACATTAAAAAAGAAATAAAAATATTTGGCTAAAAATATTTTTATTACTTTGGATGGATCAAAATGTTTTATTTATTTATTTTTAATGTCTCTCCTCAAAAGTAAATTTATGAAGTAACTATTATAAATATATAATAGTTATTTCTAGAATATTTTAAAATTTCTTATGGAATACTTTCTTTCCATTATGTTATTTGTTATCTATATGTAAATAAAGATATAATGTACCTTTAGTTGAATTAAAAAAAGATACATCTCTTTTCTTATAAAAAAAAAACCACAATGCCCTTAAATAGGTTACTTATGGATTAAATATTAGATTAAGAAAACCACCACGGAAGTAATATTCATATAAACAAGCTTGAATTCAAGGATATGCGACTAGAATTGAAACAATTTCTAATGAGTCCATGTACCAATTAGAATTTAAATAGTTTCATTTAAGATCCAATAAAAAAGAGAGCTAGTGACACAAAAATGAATTTGAAAATATTCTTATTGTTAATAAAAAAATTCATAACAATTATTAATACTTAAAAATTTTTATGCTCTAACCTCGATGATTGGCCGGATGATTAAGAAAATATACTTAATTTCTTGATTTTTTTGAATTCGAACCTTAATACATCTAAAAATTATTAAATTCTTTTTAATACACCAAACGGACAAATTACCTAAATCCAGTTGACTTGGTATGGTTCTATCTAACCCAATTCTAGAACTTAGAATGTCCGGCATGTCTTGTACGAGTAGAATGAGAAGAGGGGCGATTATACCCGATGTACCTAAGAAAAACAATAAAATCAAATAAGAACGTGATACAAAGTAAAACTCGCCAAAAGGACACATCATAAAAAATGAAGGTCGAAAGATTCTTCACATCCAAGAAATTTTCAGATGAACAGTTAAACTCGTCTCTTTGCCTACAATCGAGAGATGACAACTTACAACCACAAAGGAGACTAGAAGAACCCTCATTAAATGAAAACACATTCTAGAAACACTTTCTTATCACATCAACACCACACACATCATTACAGTCATTGCTAAATGACGAATAAGTTACTCCAAAGGACATAGATCCTCCAACATGACATTATAAAAGATCAACAACATCGTTTTATCCCTTCCTCTATGCAATTTGATGTAAATTTTGTCTATATATAAAAACTCTAATTACAAAGGGTTTTAGGATCCTAATCTTGTGTTCTTTAAAATACTATACTATGTTGGGTTTTCCTGCTAATTGGAGGATGGTCCAAATGTTTGCTTACATGAGTCCAATCTTAAAGCTCATGTAGAGGAGGATTTTTCAATATCTTGAAGGGTAATTTGGATATTTTTTACTAACCCCTCTCTATTCTTTAATTCTAAGATCATAGAAGAAAGTAGAGAGAGAACAAGAAAAGAAAAGGAAAGAGAGCCACAACTTTAGAGAAAAAAAAAGAGAAAAAAAGTTTCAAGTACGGACCAATCATAATAAAATTGAGTTTTCGACTTCATTAACCATTTAATCAAGCTCAAATTTGATGGGAACATTCTAGAGAGACATAGGCACATTGGGAATGGTGGAGAAGTTTTGAGTTCCAAAAAGCGAGGTATGATGCTCACAATAGTGTAATTTTCTCGATAAAATCGAACTCGGGTTTATTCTCTTTTCTTTATGTATCATTTATTGATGAGGTTTATTAATGGTGTACAACCTTTAATGCTTGTGGCTGATGTATTCCTCTAGTTTAATTTAGAAATGACTCGTATTATTTATTATTGTAGATAGTGGAAGTCTTTGTGGACTCCGGTTTTGTGGTTTTTCCTTATCAAATTAAGTTGGTTTTTCACATAAAATTCATATATTCTCTGTGAGATTGATATTCGTTTTTCAGATTATTAGTTACTTATTTTGTTTTAGATATTTATTTGTAGTCTTTATTTGATTGTTCAAATAAGGGTAAAGAAGTTTCATCTGTATTATTGACGTTTCTTTACCTAATATATTATTTATTATCTCTCTCACTCACACATAGATACACTAAAAACCTAGCTAAGTCACTCATCTCTCCTATCACTAACGAAATTATCAAGAACAATAAATCTCTATCGCCCATCATTAGCTATCAAAAGTCACACGTCTTTTAATTATTGTTCGAGTTTTTAGGATTCATTAGTGCTTATTGTCTCTTCGAGCACTAACAACAATATTCAAATTGAAGACTAAATTAAACACATGTATATTTTAAAACCACATATTAAAAATATGTATTTTAGATATTTAGTTTCGGTTGCTATACAAACCGATATAAAGATAACTCTTACAATAATAAAAATAAAATTTGCATGCTCTTAACAAGTACAGTTGCACACAAGAGTGCGCATATGTACTCACCTAATGTTTCTTGTTAAATTTAATTATTCTTCCTTAATCCCCCTTCACACAATCAAAAGTGAAAGGAATTAGCAGTCTATAATAATTAGATTGATACCTAACACAATTAATTAAAGGAATGGAAATAACTATCACCGACCGGAGCCGGTAGCATAAATTACCTAATCGCACAGTCCATTAACTTAAATTTGGCCCCTTCCCACCCTTCCATTTTTCTTCCACATGCCAATGCTACAAGTGCCATATCCTTCCAACTTAGCATTAAAGGCATAGGATTTTCGATGATGCTCAAAACCAGGCTGGTATCCATTTTGAAGTTACGTATATATCAATTTTTTTTCTCTCGCTACATGCATAACGGTAATAGTAATAAAATATTTTTGGGTTGATTTTTTTATCAATCAAAATTAAATTTATTTATTTTTAAATCATGTTAGTGCAAAGTTGATTACTAAATTTTTTTTAAAAAAATCAAATCAATGTAAATTTGATATTATTAAAAAACAATTATAATTAATTTGTGAATAGTGATCATAAATGGTGAAAATTGAATATTATTTTTCACAAAATTAAAACAACCTCTTAGCACATATCACATCCTATATATATATATATATATATCAAGTTTTAATAATTTTTTTTATAAT
Organism: Dovyalis caffra; assembly: GCA_963924115.1. NCBI lineage: Eukaryota > Viridiplantae > Streptophyta > Magnoliopsida > Malpighiales > Salicaceae > Dovyalis > Dovyalis caffra. Next base: position 568,528 of record CAWUPB010000957.1, on the reverse strand, counting down.
TGATATTGAAATGATAATCAATTAAACATTCATGTGTGTTAAATCAATCTTTATACTTCAAATATCGTAACTAAAATGCAAATATATAATCGTGCACTTCTATCTTAACGGTACAACTTCATTTTCTTATTTATATAACTAGTTAATTATTATTACGTTATATTTTTCTCTATGTCATTAAAATTTCCTTTAAAAAGATTTTACTATTATACTCCCATAAAATTATTAATTATTACAGCATTTCTCTCATTCAATCAATATTTTTCCTCCTAATCATTTGGATTGACAAGTTTCTTTTATAATTTATAACATGAAACTATTAAAACTAGTAATCAAGTATAAATCATCTTATAAAATTAATTAATTTAGTTCATAATCATTTTAAAATAATCTTTGTTCCACACTTAATGACTCCTAAATCTTAATATGAAAAAGCTTACCTCCTAAATGTAGAGATCCTCCGGAATTCCAACTTATTAACCAATTTAAATTACTTTTATATCAACTGTAATATTTAATAATGAGTATTATAGAAGAATACAACTAAAATAATTAAGGGTTAATTTTAACACTATCATAGATTGTTGCTAGGATTCTTCAATTTATGTACAATGAATGGAGAGTATACTTGCACTCTTCAATTTATGTACAGGGGATGGAGTATTCTTCAATTTATGTGCAACATAATGGCAGATAACATCCAATCTTAAGGAAGTACGTATACTGTTTCTAGGATATATATATATATATATATATATTAAAAAATTGGGATTTTAGTTCTCATGAATGAAAAGACAGCCCAACATATGTACATAATCACACACTTTCTTTTTCAAACAAAGGAAGTTTAGTAGTTGTATATTTAGATAATTTTTTTAATAAAATAAAATTCGAGATCTAATAATTTCAATTTTTTTTTTCATGATTATATGAGGATAAAATATTACTTCTCTACCAACTTTTTCCTTTTAGTTTGAACTGCCCTACCTGGCTAGCTAGTCATTACTTTTTGAAATAAACAAAGCCCTTATTAGTTAGTATTCGGTAATGTTTAGGGACCTCTCTTCAACTTTTTTAACTCTTCAATTTGCTGTCACTTCCTTACTCACATCAAACTTCAGATTCAACATTTTATTGATCCCCCTAAGAAATAACACAAAAAAGTCAAATAATTCAAAAAGACCCACCACCAGCTATATATATTTATTTATCAGGTCATAATAATTTGGTAATTATGGAGTTAGGCTACAACATAATGCAGTGGACTTGAATTTAATTTGATCCAGAAGGTGTTTTACTTTTACCTATTGCTCATTCCCATTGTAAATTAAAACAAATTAAGAGGCTTTTTTTTTTCATTGCTACATTTTATTTTTTTAGTTAATTTTTTATACCAAGATTGCGTTTGATTATATATCTTTTCTGTCTGATCAAAGATATGTCATTCATATTGAAATTACAAAATTTATAAGAATTTCACTTTAATTTTTTCTTCACTAGCTAGCTAATTAGAACGGGCACTTCCCTTTAATTAACTATCACTTTAATAAAAAGGTCAAACCGGCATATAAATTATACAAAATAAAATTACCTAGAGATGCATCTATTTAATTACTTATTAATTTCTCATTTTTCCTCTAAAATACTTGCATGTCATATTGTAAGATACTCCCAATGATTAAAAAATGTAATTTGCATTACGTAGGTACCCTACTTAATTAATAAATTAATTTAAATTAAGAAGATTCATAGCTGTACGTACTTGTTTAAACTTTAAACTAGACACATTGATTGATAAATAGGTGAGCAAGCAATCTCGTTGCCTCCCTCTTCCTCCCTCCCTCTCTCTTTGCTCTCTAAAATGAAGATTTATGGCTTGGAGCTTCCCTTTGGCAGCAAGCACCATGCTCTGCGAAAGAATACACCAATGATAGTCCTGATGGTAACCCTTGCTCTTGTTCTTTTCACAATTTTTCCTCTATGTTACCCTTTGCTAGGGTACCCTTTATATTTATTGAAAAATATTTCGAAGTCACAAATCTCAATATCGGCATCATCTTATGTTTCTGTGGAATATGGATCCTTGTATGTGCATGCAAGTGAGCAGAAATGTGACATATTCACTGGAGAATGGATACCAAATCCTAATGCCCCATATTACACAAACACAACATGTTGGGCAATACACGAGCATCAAAATTGCATGAAATATGGAAGACCCGATACAGGGTTCATGAAATGGAGATGGCAACCAGATGGATGTGAGCTGCCTATTTTTAACCCAGCTCAGTTCCTTGAAATTGTTAGAGGCAAGTCCATGGCGTTTGTTGGAGACTCTGTGGGTAGAAACCAAATGCAGTCCTTAATCTGCCTTCTATCTAGGGTAAGCCTCATCTTATCTACATGTTTATTTATACTATACTGCAATTAAATATTATGTTGAGCTTTCATAATCTGTTTTCTTATTCTGATTTTTGGTTTCAAGTATATGAAATTTCTCTGTTTTTTTTTAACAGAAAATTTATCTCCAATTTCAGTAGAATTCAAATGATAATCACTGTAATTAACAATAAGTTACGGAGCATTAATATAAATATGGTACTCCATCAATTTATAATAACACTCCACGTTGGCTAATACCTAATTTATTAGTGGAATGTCATTGTATATTGATGGAGTGTTATCATCAATCTAGCTTAGAACTGACTACTGTTTTCCCATGTTATTCCATTTATTAAACTCGCATTGTGCTTAAATTAATTGTGGGCAGATTAATTAATTAATTAGCAAAAAGAATCACATTTCCCCGAAAGTAAAGTTTGCGGTGATTTAAAGGCAAAAAAGAAGAAGAAAAAGAAGAAGCTACGTACGTACATTTGATTTGATTCATGTTGTCAATTAAAAAAAAAAAAATGGAGACAGCTCATGTAGTTCAGTTTAACTAATCAGGTTTGAATTTTCGATTGCCAACAAGTTAGTTCACCTAAGGCATGATATTGTAACAAAGATTTGGTAAAAGATGCCTACAGACCCCAACATATCACATCTCTTGACAACCTAATGCGTGGCATGGATAGCACTACTACGTAAATTAACAAATTAAGGATTAGATTGTCTCAAAAAACAAACTAAAGGTCATGATGGGAGTTTCATTTTATTTTAAACTTATTAAAAAAAAAAAATCTGAAACCAGATTGCTAAACAATACTCCATATATACTACCAATGGGAATTAATTAAGTAATCAGCTAGCCTACAAAAAGGGAGAAAGAAGAGATTTTTAAGTTAGCTATATATACTCTCACCCTCGGAACCTTAAGGCAAAAGAAAAATAATTTGCCTACAAAAAGCTGTCTTTTTGCCAGTTTTAGCCATGAAAGTGACCACCAACTAATTATAATATAGAATCAACAAAAAAAATGCAAAGTGGGATGGATGGCATGATGTGTTGAAAAGAAGAAGTCTAGGTACGTAGACAGATTTTGTATATCTTAAACATATATATATATATATATATATATATATATATATATGTTTAAGATATACAAAATGTATGTATGAATGTGTGTGTGCGTGCGCGCGTGTGCTTGTTTTTTTCTCTTATCTCGCATTGTGGAATATTCTTGTTTCAATTTGTTTTCCCGTTTAGTAATGTGGGTTCCTACTCCTCTAATGGCATCTTTCAAATAATTAGCAAAGGGTAAAGAGAAGCCCAACTTTACGTGTCTTGATGAAGGATTATTGTTACATTTATGAAATAATTAAGTTGTGGTGTTATCAATTAATTAATTGATAAAGTTACTTATAAAAGGAATTTTCTTTTTCCAGAAGGGTTATATTGTATAGCTCAAATATTTGATAAATATTATTCTTTATTGAATAAAAAAAATTAATAATTTCAGATTTGTCATATTATTAGACAAAAAAAAAAAAAGAAAAAAGAAAGAGCTTAGCAAGAGGTCTCTCTCTTTCTATTCAAGAAATTAAAAATCACTAAAGACTCGCTTATTTTTGTTAAACTTCTAGCTAATTGGTTCATGTCATATCACATTGTTTAACTTGACATCTAACCAATTTGCATGAAGAGATGTGCATGATTAGTCTTGCTAAATCATGTTCTTACACTCAAAATAAATCTACTCATCCAAGAGAATTGACTTGAGAAGAAAAACTCTAATCACTTAAACAAGTAATTTCGATTTCGAGTTTTTGAATATATAAAAAAATATTTAAATAGTTATATTTTTCTTGTGTATACGATCGAATAACGATGGATTAGTCTAAATTTTTAATCCCGAGATCTACTAAAATATAAATCCAAATTTGACTTGGTATTGACAAACTCCTTGCAATGTTAGATAGATCATCAATGTGGGTCTATTGGATCATTTTCAAAATAAATTAAAATAAATTCTTAATTATATGGATAATCTATCTAGTGGCTATTAAACTTCCCAACCACCATAATGATATGCTATTATATCTCATTTAAAAAAACTATGTGGAATGTTGCATGAAGATTGGTCCAATAATTTTGGCTTAAGGGGTCCAGCACACTTAATACTTGATTTTGAGACCTTATGTATGGCTATCTCATGCTTAATTAGAAGCAATATATTCTTTTTCCTTAATTATTTGATGGTATTTACTCTAATTATTTCAGGTGGAATATCCCATTGATGTTTCATATACACCAGATGACTATTTCAAACGTTGGAGGTACCCATCATACAATTTCACCCTTGCAACATTTTGGACACCCCATTTGGTTAAGGCTGAAGAAGCAGATGCCAATGGACCTACTCAAACTGGCCTCTTCAATCTCTACCTTGATGAATTTGATGAAGGATGGACATCCCAGATAGAGGAATTTGATTATGTGATCATCAATGCAGGCCATTGGTTCTATCGTCCATGTGTTTACTATGAAAATCGCCAAGTAGTTGGTTGTCGATTTTGCCTCCTAGAAAATGTGACAGACTTGCCTATGTATTTTGGGTATAGAAAGGCATTTAGGACAGCTTTTAGAGCTATTAATAGCTTAGAAAATTACAAGGGTATAACATTTTTGAGGACATTTGCACCACCGCACTTTGAAAATGGGGAATGGGATAACGGTGGTGATTGCGTGAGAAGAAGGCCTTTTAGAAGCAATGAGACAAGTTTGGAGGGTGTAAATTTTGAGCTTTACATGACACAATTGGAGGAGTTTAAGCTTGCAGAGAAGGAAGGAAAAAAGAGGGGCTTGAAATTTAGGTTATTGGACACTACACAAGCTATGTTGTTGAGGCCAGATGGTCACCCTAGTAGGTATGGGCATTGGCCTCATGAAAACGTGACATTGTATAATGACTGCGTGCATTGGTGCTTGCCTGGACCGATTGATGCGTGGAATGATTTCTTGCTGGAGATGTTGAAGATGGAGGGTGTGAGATCATATGAGGAGAAGCTTGATTTAAGTGAGAGAAAAATGAAGTTAAGATGAATTCTTCATTTCTATAATTCTTCTTAAAAAAGAAAAAAAAAAAAGAATTGTATTTAGAGGCTCTTTATTGTGTTATTAAAACTTCATTGATGTTTCTTAAACTTTGCCAAAATGAAAGGGCCTCTTTCTTCAAACTTAGGAACTTATAAACCCAGTGATCAAAATTTCTGACATCTTGTTTTAAGCCCACTAGTTTTTGGGCTTTAATAGAACCCTAAAATGCAACGGAACACTGGGCATGGGCTTTGCTCAGATTTGTGAAGAAATAAAACACATTGTTTAGCCTCTTCCTCCATGTTTTCCCTCGTCCTATATATTCTGTTTAGAGAAATGTTAATAAGTAATCACATAAAATACTACTCAATTTGACACAAACAATTAACCTTTTGTTTCTTTGTCTTTTCAAGTTGGACCTGCATGGCTAGCGCCCGCAATTCAAATCAATATTGTTAAATATTAAGAAAATAATAGAACCAAATATATGCCCGCTCGATCAATCTCCTAAAAAGTTGATAAAACAAAACACATAATTTAAGCAGATTTGACCTGCTCACCAAAGTTTTGTAGTAGATTACTCGTTTTTAATTTTATATATTACTTATTTATTTATTTATTATGAGATAAATTTTCTAACACCTTTCTTTAATTACAATTCATTTTTCAAAGTTTGTCAAAAAACTTGAGTTTGAGGATTTTTTCTAAATCGTTTGACTTTTTTAATAATCTAATGTTATATATATTAGTTAATTCAAATTGGATTTCATAAGTTATAACTAATAAAGTAGTTATAAGATTTTTGAATTCTCTAGGGCAATCTCTTAAAGATACGGAGATTGAAAACTAAAACAGATTGTGATTGAGCTGCTGTAGTTAATTCATCATTAATTTATTTTGGTTTTTACAAATAAACAAATATGAAGTGATCATTTTATTTGAGTTCTTGAAGTGACATATGGAGTTGTATTATTTGAGTACCGGAGGAAGATCAAAATGCATGCTATAGAGTAAACCAAATCCTGCTAGAGAAAGTGCAATCAATAATTACATAAAATACATCGAGAGACAAGGAAGCAATCAGGGCACTGACCTGTAGTTCATCAGGATGAATCTAGAGAACAAAAAGGCCAGATTATGTTGCAGAAGAGAAGAAATAAATATAAAGCAAGATGTAACTTTGTACGAAATAAACTTGGGGAGAAAAAATAAAACTTATTCCATATAGTGAAGAAATACATAATAAATGAGTAATATATAAAGTTAAGAAAGAACGACTTATTGTAAGATTTAATTTTTTTTGAATGGAATCCTCAAATATCTAGCTAAATAGCACATCACATGTTTGTTTCAACTATATAATTTTGTTTAACTACCAGCTAGCTTTTTTCTTATTAAATCATCCTGTAGCTATGTATGAAAAACAAACGAGAACATCTAATATTCTAGGAGGCATGAGAACAATTAAACTTTGATTATTCCAAAAGATAAAAGCAAACTAGTAATTATAAACTTTCTTCTTTTTTCTTTGTTTATTTCAAAAGCAATGTGAATCACGATAGCTGCCTGCAGAGTACATGATTTTGTGAAAGGTAAGACTAGCTAGCAATGATCAGTTTGTGTGTACGATAAAAGTACTACTTTCTAAGATTTAATAAACGCAATACATTATTTTAAGTTCTAAATGGAAAAAAAAAAAAAACTGACATAAAATTAATTTTAATTAATTTATTTTATACGGATTCAAGTTCTTAAGCTAAAAAGAAGCAGTAGAAACAGTGCTATACAATCACTTTCTTGGAATATATTAATTTATATACCTCTGAACATACAAAAAAAAAAAAAATTATGTATAAAGGATTTAATCAGAACTCAAAATAAAAAATTAAAGGAGAAGAGAATAAAACATATCTTTATTTTATTCTTATAAAAGAAAGAAAAAACCTTTACCTTTATTTTATTCTCATAATAGTTTCCCTTTATAAACTAAACAAGCAAAGCACATATACCAATTGATTGTATATGTAGGATTGTCAAATGGTTGAAGATACTTTTTACTATGGTTTATACCAATGAACACTCATACTTTTTAGTTTTTACTATAGTCGTCCTCTTCAAGATACAATGGCTTATTTGAACTACAAGTGTCGCTTTAATTTGGTCTTGGCACAAGTTCCGTACTAAATCTAAATGCTTTTTGTTTGGATCGTGTCTCTTGGCATATTAGTGGTAACTTGAGGAAATAAAAAGTTGGCAGAGTTTTTTGCCAAACCCCAAAATGAAAATATGTTGATGCTAATAAGAGAGAAGCAAAAGAGAGAGAGAAAAAAAAAAAAAAAAAACTGAAAACAGAGCTATTTTGTTATTGAACATCTTAATTTTTAACATTTAAAGTAGTGTCCCATGAAATTTGATTTGTCCTAGATAAATAAATTGAGCCATCTATCTTCCGTAAGTGGTAGTTTCTCTAAAATGGGATATTAATCATCCAAAACAAATTCAACCTTAAACCCAAGAAGAATTTTTTTCAAAAGTCATCATCTCTTCTTGGATCAGAGCATGTTGGGCAAGTAAGAAGTGAAATTTGTGCAAGCTGACACAAATGCAGAAAGCATTTAGTTAAAGTGGAAGTTTGAGTGGACTTAAATGCAGAGGTCTTTCCTTCCATATCAAACAGGTTTCCATGTAAGAATTTAGTGTTCTGATGATCAATTAAACAAGTCATAAGTAATAAACAATCATCAAGAATTAAGACACCAGATTGTTATGTGGAAAACACTTTAATATGAATGGGAAAATCACAGGAATCAAAATATTTACCGACAACTTTGCAGAGCTTAAGAAAAGAACTTGCCAAGAACAACATTTTGAAATTTGAGAGAGGTTTTTTTGGTGTCCAATCTTTCGATTTTTTTTTCGTTATAGTGCCTAACCATTGATTTTTCATAGTTGACTACCCAAGTTTTGATTTTTTATTTATTTTGGTATCCGAGTTTACTCGAAATTTAATTTTACTAACGTATCCGACGAGATCTACCATATGACGAGTCAATCCTGTCACATCGGCACTTTATACTCTCAAGTAGCTATGAGCACTCAAATAGAAAAAAATAAAATAAAAGGTTTGGGATTGAAATAGGAAAAAAAAAATATTGGGCACTTAAATAGAAAAAATATATCAATAGCTAGACACAAAAAAATATAGTTTTCTAAAAAAATTTATTTTAGTCTACAATCCATTGGTATATTCCACTTGAGAATTCCATAAAAAAAAAAAAAATTCAATAATGTCTTAATTAGATGGCGAGGCTTGATTTTGCTCATCGATAAGGACGTAGTCGATCAAACCTTGTTGGCACACTTGCAACCTTTTTAGATATTCTTAGGAGTAGGATACCTAAGAAGTAATTTTGTACTAAAACTCCAATTTATTCAAAAATTACTTGGTTGTTTTTAGTTTTAGATTCAATTTTGAGACTCTTTATTCATTCATCATAATTCTAAAAATTGAGATTTTAAAACTTTTTTATTGGTCTCCCAAATTGAAGGAATATACAGACTTTAAATACTTGTCATTAATACCTCTATTATGTTTGACTCCTTATAAGCTTTCTAGCTTATAGGCATTCCCGAATAAACTTCTTTAATTTGAAAAAGACTTTCTTATTTACGGGACCATTTGCCAAGAAGATAGTCTTGTTTTTCAATTGAAATTATAACTCAAACTAAATCTTTAATCGAAATGTTTTTGCTTTTAATTAACCTTTCGATTATAAGTTCGTGCCATCCTCTCGTTTTTGAATATGAATCTTGTTAAGTGCCTCGATTCTTTTCAAATTAGGAGATTCTATTTCAACAAACATGATATCTATGTAATCTATTCTAGGCATCTCATTTTTTCTTTCTACCATTAAAGATTTAGCTATAATCTCGAATGGTAGTATTGCATCATGTCTATAGGTCGGTTGATATAGACTTGTCCCAAAACTCGTTTAGAACCAATTCGATGAGCACATAGAGTGTTTTGTAACAACTCATGTCAATTTTGAGGATTATTGCTAATCTTTTTTGGATGTTCTCCTTAATGATTTTATTTGACGCTTTTTCCTTCTCATTAGCAAATTAAGCATAATATGGTGACGAATTAATTATGTTGAAACCAAATTTCCTTACGGACTCTTGGATTTCGACTCCATTAAAAACCGAGGCTCGATCGACAATAATTATTTATGGCAAGCCAAATCTATAAATGTTGTCTTCTTGAACAAAACGAATAACATCATTTTGATTAAATGATCACATAGGCTTTCCTTCTACCCATATAGTAAAATAGTCAATGGTGACTATAATATACGAATGGGACGCGTTTGATGATAGATTGATTTCTCCAATTAAATCCATTGTCCATCCTCAAAATAGTCATAGTTTAATTATTGAATGTAACTCAAGTGCATATACTCTAGGAATATTACCATATTTTTGGCATGTATTGCATCCTTTCGTCATTTCAATACAATTTTTTCTCATCGATGGCCAAAAGAAACCCCGACATCAAATTACCTAACTCATTTTTATAACCTATATGATGTAATTCACAAAGTTCAAAATGAGTTTCTACCATTATTGTTAAGGCCTCATTTGTATTAACACATCGGAGTAAGATTCCATCAACACTTTTCTTGAACAACTCATCTTGTTAAAGTATATAATTTATCATTAAATGTTTCATATGAGAATTATGACCCACCAACTTTGGATTATTAGGGCACACGGCCAAGAGAGAAAAATAGAAAAAAATAGTTTTCTCCAAAACCCTAGCAAGCCACACTCTTTCCTTCTCTTTTAAGATTGTCGCAAAATTACTTGAGATTTATTTTTTATAGAAAACACTACATAAATTAGAAAAAGGTGAAGCTAGCACCTTATCGATTTTGAGTGCTTCTTTGTGGATACTTGAACTCGCGTAGATCATTAATAAAGGTCGGACACTTGGACAGCTTTTTTGATGGAAGAATTTAAATTTATGCTATAAGAGGTAATCCTTTATTTATTACTTTAAATTCATGTATGTATGATTAGTAGATTCAACAGACTTGATCTTGGGCCTTTAAATAGAGGAAAAGTTTTTGTTTATTCCGCACCACCATAGGATGCATGATTTTTTAATTATTATCGAGCCTTCGTTGAATCTTTGATTGTATGATTTGTTAATTTGATTAACTCGCTTGAATTAGTTATGCTTGATTATAAATATTATATTTTAGTATTTTATATAAATATGAAATTGAATTTTAGGTCAAATTTCATAGGGCATGTGAGGTTAACGTCCGCTCGCATGAGTTGTAGCCCTAGAAGCATGGTAGTGGCTCGCCGACCCACGCGCTAGGCACACAAGCGAGCCTACCGGCTTGCCGGCCTTTGCACCGGGCTCACGAAACACTAGTAGGCCACCGGCCAAGCACTTTCATGCGAGGCCGGTGGCCGCAGTAAGCATGCAAACCTAAGGGTTTAGGTTTCGAAGCCCGTGAACCCTCGAGGCCTAAAAGCCAATGGGCCTAAGTCCCAAAAGTTTTTAAAATTAACATTAATTTTTTTTAGGATAAATTTATAAAATGATCAAAATCATAGATTTATAATTATTTCATGAATAAAATACGTTTCATTAGTATGCCATGTATTAATATGATCGAAGCATGGGTGAATGATATGGATAAGTCGACCTAGTTTTATGAGTGAATGCTTGTAATTTTTTTTGAATAAATAGGACTCGTGTGTCCCGTCTTCTATATTATTCTATCTTATTTCTCTCCTCATCCGACTCCCTTGAATGTAACTCGAGGTTTCTTATTTCAAATAAATATAAAAATAGAAGATAGGAAATAGAAAAGATACAAGGAGAAGACACCAAGGAATGAAGACATTCATGAAGAATTTGTAATAATTTTTCACCTAGGAATTGACCCACTAGTCTCCTTATGGCTCGAGGGGCAAGTCCTAGAGATCTATTACCATTCATCGAGTCTTTGAGTCATACATGCGATGTATGTTTGTTATGAGATAAAATATTAGTATACATATCATAAATAATGTGATTATTATTTGGTACGCAAGCTAGGATGAGACCAACCATATTAACTCCTTCAAATTAAATATTAAGTTAATTATTTTCTAATGTTATGAGGCGGGAACTCTCTTGGTCATTTTTGGCTTATTGAGATAACTCAAGGTCACTTCTTCCTCAAGGGAAATGAATCATGGGCCATGTGATGTCTCCGAACGTTGGGTCCGACTTAAATGATTTGTTGGATTTATTAAGATAACTCGAGGTTCAATAAACTTGTAAGTAAGGATTGGTATTTATATTAGATATGATTTGATATGGTGTTGTCATACTAATAAAATTAGGAATTACATTAGATGTAATTGATAAGGAGTTGCCTACCTAATCCTTTATGTATGGCTTGTTGAGATAACTCAAGGTTAATGCATATTAGAGGATGAGATCCTAACGCACTAAGAAAATGAATTGAAAAGTTTTCTTGAGTCCTATATTAAAGGTTATAGAACTTGAAAAAAATGGTAGGAGTGAACATAAATTTTACTTCTTTAATTTATCTTTTTTTTTTTTAATTTTATGTAACTTAATTAACCCAACCGTATGCTTTTGTATCATATTAGAGTTGTTGCATAGTATGACTAACAATACATCGATGAGATCAATGATAAATGGACGGAATGCCTTAAATGGCATAAACTTCCTTGATTGAAAATTGAATAAAAGGAATGTCCTCCAACATGGAAAAATGTTATATACGATAGATGATAAGGAACACCATGATGGGGTGCAAGAGAAGAGTTCTCAAAACACCTAAAGTATTTATTTTATTGAAGCAAATTTTTCTACTTTTAGTCTAACATCATAGGTATTTGATACTAGATGTGGTCCATACATTTGCATAAATTTAAGATGACTAAAAGAGGCTAGAAAAACTGCTTCTAGTGAAGTTGACTTACGTACGGGTAATGATTCAAGAGTTATGCCACTAGCAGTAGGCATTTATGAGTTAGCACTACTATCTAGACTTGTGCTTATATTAAGAAACTATTATTATATTCATTTTATTTCCTTTTCTTGTTTGAACCAAGATGGTTTTTGATTTTTATTTAAGAACAAAAGTTGTTCCTTTTATAAAGATGATGTTTTATATGAAAGTGTTGATGTGAATAGCGGTTTATATGTTTTAAACATAGACACACCTGTATATAACATAAGTACAAAAAGACTCAAAACTAATGATCTAAATAAAACATATCTATCGCATTGTTAATTTGGCCATATAAAAAAAATCATATATCCAAACTACATAAAAATAGATATTTAGAATCATTTAATTATGAATATTATCATGTCTATGAATCTTGTTTGCTTGGAAAAATGACAAAATCCCATTTTAGTAGAAAAGGTGAAAAAGCTATCGATTTGTTAGGCCTCATACATATTGATGTATGTGGGCCTATGTCCACCTAAGCTAGAGAAGGATATAATTATTTCATAACCTTTATTGATGATAGATTGCATTTTGGTTATGTGTATCTCATGCGACACAAATTTGAAGTGTTTGAAAAGTTTAAAGAATTTAGATTTGAAGTCGAGAAACAAACCGACAAAAGTATTAAAACACTTCGATTAGGTGGGGAATAATACTTAAACATCAAATTTTTAGATTACTTAAAGGAGAATGAGATTCTCTCACAATGAACCCCACCTTAAACACCATAAATGAATGGTATGTTCGAAAGGAGAAATAGGACACTTTTAGACACGGATCGATTCATGATGAGTCAAACCGATATCTCAATATCATTTTGAGGATATGCGTTCCTTACTCGTGACATGTATTTTGAACAGAATTCCCACAAAGTTTGTTAATCGGATTCTATATGAGATATGAAAAGAAAAGAAAGAAAATGTATCTTTCCTCAAGATTTGAGGCTATAAAGCATATGTCAAACGTTTAGATGAAGACAATCTTAATCCTAAATCAATAAAATATAAATTTATGAAATATATAAGAGAAACGAATGGATATTACTTTGACCAACCATGAGAACAAAAGGTGCTCATCACTAGGCATGCTATATTCCTTGAGAAGGAATTTATAGATGCTAGGACCAATAGGAGGAAGGTTAAACTTGATGAGATTCGAGAAGACTCATAAATTTCCATTTCACTAGAGAAACCCCAAGTAGAAAAGTTATAAAGTGTTGTAACTACCCTATAAATCGATACACAAGAACTTTATAGGTCTAAGAGGATTCGTCAAGAGCTAGAAAGATATGGCTTTCTAGTCTCAATGCATGGAGATGTGTCCGACATACGAGACGATGAACCTAATACATTTGAAGAAGCAATGTTAGACATTGACTCCAAAAAATGGCATGAGGCCATGAAATCCAAAATGGAATCCATGTACATTAGCCAAGTATGGATTTTGGTTGATCCCCTCGAAGGTATTAAACCTATTGGATGTAAGTGGGTCTTCAAAAGAAAGACCGACATGGATGGTAACGTACATATGTACAAAGCCAGATTAGTGGCTAAAGGATATCATAAAAAATAAGGTGTTGATTATGATTAAAATTTTTCACCGAGTTGCAATGGTTAAATCCATTCAAATTATGCTTGCAATTATCTCATATCATGATTATGGGATATGACGGATGGATGTCAAAACTACTTTTCTTAATAGAAAATTAAATGAGGATGTGTATATGACACAATATGATGGTTTTGTCACCAAAGGACATGCAAATAAGATTTACAAATTACACAGGTCTATTAATGGACTTGAGTAAGCATCTAGGAGTTAGAATCAATGTTTCGATAAAACGATCAAAGAGTTTGATTTTGTACAAAACGAAGATGAACCTTGTATATACAAGAAGGTTAGTAGGAGCTCAATAGTGGTTATTGTTCTATACGTAGATGATATTCTACTTATTGGCAACAACACGACCATGTTTCAATCTATAAAAGATTGGCTATCTAAGAATTTCTCTATGAAAGACATAGGAGAGGTAGCATACATTCTAGGAATCAAGATCTATAAAGATAGATCACGAAGAATGTTAAGTCTCTCCTAAAGTATGTCTATTGATACTAAATAGGTTTAGCATGGAAGAATCCAAGAGAGGACTTATTCCAATATCATATGGCATAAAAATTTCTAAGACCGAGTGTACCAACACACAAAACGAAAGGGAAAGGATGAGTCGCATTCCCTTCACGTCGGCCATAGGATTTATCATATATGCCATGTTACATACATAATTTGATGTCTCATATGCTTTGAGTATATGTAGTAGATATCAAGCTAATCTATGTGAAAAACACTAGATTGTGATGAAAAACATTGTAAAGTACTTACGAAGAACTAAGAATGCCTTCCTAGTCTATGAAAGAGATAAACTAGTGGTGAAAGGGTTCAAAAATGCTAGTTTTCAATTTGACCATGATGATTTTAAGTCATAGACAGGATTCATTTTCCGATTGAATCGTGGAGCTATTAGTTGAAAAAGTTTCAAGCAAGAAATAGTTACCGACTCAACAACCGAGGTCTGAATATATTGTAGTCACAAAAACAACTAAGGAGGTTATTTGGTTTCATAAATTTTTGTTTGGACTACAAGTGGTTCCTAGCGTTGTTGATCCAATAGTATTGTATTATGACAATAATAGAGCTATAGCACAAGTCAAAGAACCGAGGTCTCATCAAAGGTCCAAGCATGTATTGCGACGCTATCATCCGATCGGAGAGATTATCAAGAATGGATGCCGACAATATACGGATAGACTTGTGAGTGCTATGCTCATGTTATATGATAGTAGCATGAGATCTCACACTAATTGGCATGGTGATGCCAAAGCAAGCACTTAGGTGATTTATGTTAGAGAACATGTCACCGGATTTGACTCGCCATGAGAACCCATTTGGTTTTAGTCTATGAGAATTTTATTCAAAATGGGTACAAATTGTCCTTGGGCTTGAAGACATTATGGTTGTCTCATTAGAGAACTTATGCACTTTGAAACTTGTTTCGGTGGACTCATTAGAGGATTGTACGTAGGTGATTAGTTGGGTGCTCTAGGAATATAATGGAGGTACGTGTATGACTAAGATAAGACATGTCATTCCTTGTATGTTAAAGGAATTATCACATTACATTTCGATAAATGTCCGGTCAAGAAATCTATGACCATCGTAAGAGTACACCAATAGAGCATAGTTGGTTTGCTCTAAGAGCTAAGACATTTAGGAATCGAAAAAACCTTCCGTGATCATAATCAAACAAAACTTATAACCAAGTTTGAGATCACCCTATGATAAGTTGACATGAGGACTGAATTATATGATAACCATACTCGTGAAAGATAATAATTGATTAATTAATCCTTCTAGAGAATTGGATAATTATGATGTCTTGTTAGAGGCTCGATTTATATATCAAGAGATAAAAGAAGAGTCTTTTGTTCTTGATACATTGCTAACATATCTTGGAGCATATTAAGTTCTATGCATAAGCTTAAGTATTCATGTTATAAATGAGAAGCAAAACTATTGGAAAAGGTTTCCATTTATGAAAGTTTCCTATTTTGAAAAGGGTTTTTGAAATATAAAGTTTCCTTAAATAGAAAGTTTCCTAAAATGGAAATGCTCCTTAATTAGGAAGCTTCTTAAAATAGAAAGTTTACTATTTTAGAAATCATTTTCCTAATTTGTAAGTTAGTTCCAATTTTGAAAGTAAATAACCTAAAATGAAAATGAATTTCCTAATTTAGGTTAAAGAGTATTTTGAAAAATTATTTTCTAATATGGACCCGCTTAAAATAATCTAAGATTATTTATTTGGATAATCCAAATAAATTAATTGGGCTAAAATGGTTTTGGCCCATTAGGTTTAATTAAAAGGCTTAAGATATTTTGGTAGGAGGTAAACATCAACCTTATCGGATAAGGATGAATGTTTTAAAGATAATGATTAAAAAATCCACATGTAAAATAACTCCTCATCCTTGGAGGATAAGGAAGCAACAACCTAGAGTCCTTAAAGGGACTCAAGGCCACACCCTCTCCTTGTCTTCCAAGGAAAGGAAGCTCTCCTACAAATACATAAGAGAGAGAGATTCAACAACTAATGAAAAAAAGAGGAGAGATAAATTTTGGCCAACACAAAATAAAATGGAAAAATTCGACTAGTCAAAAATAATTATTAGAGCACACTCCCAATAGAGAAAAATGAGAGAAAATAGTTTTTTTCAAAAACCCTAGCAAGCCATACTCTTTCCTTCTCTTTTAAGGTTGTCGCAAAATTACCCGGGATTGATTTTTTATAAGAAACACTACACAAATCAAAAAAGGATGGAGCTAGCACTCTACCAATTTTGAGTGCTTTGTTGTGGATACTTGGATTGCGTGGATAATCAATAGAGGTCGGATAATTGGATGAATTTCCGATAAAAGAATTTAAATCTGCACTACAAGAAGTAATCTTTTATTTATTGCATTAAATTCATACACCTATGGTTAGTAGATTCAACGGCTTGATCTTGGACCCTTAGATAGAGAAATTTTTTTGGTTTATTTTGCACCTTAATAGGATGCATGATCCTTCACATACACCAAATCAAACCGAATTGGTGCAAGGCTCTATTTACCGATTCACCTTTTTAAGAGTGGGTTAGAGAACATGTACTTAATGACATTAGTTTATGCTATAACCTCAATGATATAAGCAAGCGAATAATGTTTTAATTTCATTTCTATAAAGTATAATGCGAAACAAAATTTTTTGGTACTTTGATATCTAGATTCCATGGTATTCAAAATCTCACTTAAATAAAAAACAAAAAATCTACTCATTTCCTTCACTATTTTCTTGGGTTAAGAAGTAGCCAATAGAATCCTCACTTATTATGATGTATAACTTTAGCAATTTTTTAGGTTTTGCGACAATCAAAACTAGTAGTCTTGATAAGTAATCTTTAATTAAGTCAAAAAATGATCTTCATGCCATAAAAAGGCTTTAGAATCCTTCAATTTCATTAAAGGTGAAAAAAAAATTTTTCCAAGTAGAATTTAAAATGAATCGACGTAAGTAATTCAACTAACTAAGAAAATTTTGTAGTTGTTTCTTTGTCTTTGGTGGCTTAGTTTTGAGGATGGCTTTAGCTTTATTTCCATCGATCTTGATACCTTGGTTATAAATTAGAAAACCTAAAAGTTTCCTACACTCACACCAAAAATGCATTTCAATGGATTTAATTTTAATCCTTATTTCCTCATACGTTGTAAAGATTTTTCCAAATTAATGAGGTGTGATAATTGATTTATATACTCGACAACTATATCATCGATATAAACTTCTATGTTTTTACCGGTTAACTCATGAAAAATGACATTCATTGCTCGTTGATATGTTGCATCATTATTTTTTAGTTCAAAATGCATTACAACTCATTTATAGGTATGTAAAGAGCTTAGACATCAAAATGCTATGAACGTCATCTTCAACCATGTAGAACTAGTTATAATAAAAAAATCCATCCATATATGAAAAGATCCGATATCCATAAGTGCCATCTATTAACATATTTGCTAATGGCTTCGGATATTCATCTTTGGGAGTACTTCGATTAAGATCTCTAAAATCTATACATATTTTAATTTTTCCACTTTTTTCATAACTAGAAAAATGTTAGAGATCCATTCGATGTATCTCAAAGTTTTGATTAAACCAGACTTAAAGTAACTTCTTGATTTCCTATTGAACTAGATCGATCATTTTTTTATTTATCTTTCTTGGAGTTTTCTTCATTGGAGTGGTATTATTTTTTATTGATAGTCGGTGCTCTACCAAATTCTCGTCTAACCCAAGCATCTTATGATATTTCCAAGCAAAGTAGTCTCTATATTCCTTTAATAAAGAAATCACTTTCTCTTTAAAATCATGATCCACTAACTCAAGTAAGTCTTGGCTTTTCTTTTGTTTCTAGATTAATTTCATCAAGTAGGTCTTGAGAACTTGGTCTTGGCACATCGGTTTGTTACATCATTGATATGTCTACCTAGTTTCTTCTACGATCCATGTCTAGATCCTTTTCATGAATGTAATCTACTATACTTAGATTGACTATTCTTCCTTCTTAAATAGCCTTTCTTTTTGTTTCATAAATACTCAAATGATGGATGGTAGCTTGAATTGCCTCCAAACCATCTCGTCTTCACTTTATCTCGACTCATCATTCAAATATGAGTCTTATTTGTAGCTTAGGACACTCTGCTAGCAAATCTTATACTATTTTTTCTTTGGTTCTTTCATCTCCATTTTCAGCTTGCTGAGCCTCTTCTTTTCCATTTGGACCATATTCTATTAAAACTTCACCAACTTCCTCAAATTTCAAAGACGGATCATTTTGATTTTGCTTCATGATTTTTTTGACTTCATCTCCTTTTGGTGTTTCGGAGTGATGATAAAAGCGATCACGTTGATCTTAGAAGTAACATGCTCCTCGATGATAGGCATAGTTGAAAGCAATCGTCTTTTTAGGAAAAAAGAATTAGCTCCCCACCAAAAACTCCAGTCTTTATGATATTGGACTGAACCTATATTTGTTCAACATCCGCATGAACAATCTTAAAAGATTTAGAATTATAAAATATAAGTTTTTGATGGAGTGATGAAGACACACAAAAATTTGAGTGAATTCAATCCTTTTCTAATAATACATTAAAAGAAGGTTTGGTATCAATTATGAAGAAAATAACATTTTTGGTTTTTGATCTAATCCATAATTTGACGAGTAGCATGCCTCTTGCTTTTGTAAAATTCCCAACAAAACTACATACTAAAATATTAGTATTGGTTAAAATTTTGCTAGATTTTTCAAGAGTTTTAAGCATGTCGAATGGCATAACATTGACTACAACACTATTATCAATCAATACTTTGCCTATAGGAAAGCCATTTTTAAACATTTTAATATATAAAGGTTTTATATGCTTGCTTTTGGATATCTCTAATTTTTTAAAAATGATTAAATGCTTATCAATGAACATTTCTATAGCTTGGATTGGTTTTTCTTCAATATTAGCTATTTTCACTTTTGCAACAAAATTGTCAAGAACATCCTCAAGTCGATGTTCGGACTATCCTGTCTTTACCAAATAATCAACCGGCAAAGTGAGAACTATAATACACTAGATAAATTTTATCGGTCCTATAGTAGGACTCGGTTGTTTTGAGGGTCTTCCTTTATGATGATCTCAAAATCATGATTGTTGTCGAAATCAATTTTGTCACTAAACTCAATGATTTCCTTCTTTGTTTATTTTTTTGGAATTTGAGATTCCACTTGAATTGATCATTGATTTGGGCTAGCCTTTTTGCGGAATCTTGACTTTTATCCTTATACTTTTGTCTTGGGACACTTAGACCATTTTTACTTCTACCATTTTTCATAGCCATCTCTTTTTCTAAGTTCTAGATATAGATGGGGGACTCGTAATGTTTTGGCTATCTTGGAGAACTTTCATGTTTTAGCTACTTTAGAAAACTCGTCATATTTTGGTCGTCTTGGAGGAGAGAATTAGGCCAAACTCCAACTCGATTGAAGTTAGCTCGATTCGGGATCGCTTTACTCGCCTTTTCTTTTAATATAACTCATTTCCTTTTTTGAAATATCGTAAGAAGACTTCGAAGGATCCTTTATTCCCCATTTGGTTTTGTAAACCTTGGAAGTTTGCTTATCTTATCGAGCTATTTTTCCTCTATTAGTTGTCTTCGATCATCAATCATTTGATAGGGATGACTTCTCAACTTGAAATGATCTTGAGTAGGAGATGAGTATTTATAATTCCTCGAGATGTATTCCCTTCGAGCATCATATTTGATCTTTTCAACTTGAGCCATGGTCTTTCCGATTGAAACCACTAGGTTCTAAGTCACGTGATGAGTAGCAATCATTTTCTCAAAAACTAATAGTCCTTTTTCTATACAATTGCTACAAAAACCTTGAATCTTTTTTTTATATGTATTTGATTTTTATGTGTTTGAACTCTCTCCATGGTGTGGCTTCTTCTTTGAAGTCACTTGAGTACGAGAAGATGACCCATCTATCCGGTACTTTTTAGTCATCATTTTTTAATGATTCAACTAGTATTGGCCATTTTTGAAGCCCAAAGTACCTTTTTTGAAGTCCATTTATGGCCTTTCAATTGCTTTTTGACCTTATCAGCATATGTTTCTAACCTAAGTAAAGCTAGAACTAGAGTTACTTCCTTTTCATAGGTTAGATCATACTAGTTATAATCTTTACAACTCGTTTAGAAAATCTATAAAGTGGTAGCACTTATACGTTATGTGTAGAGTAGTGATATGCCATTTGTAGTGGTGGTCAAGATTTGAGCCTTCAAAACAAGGAAATCGAAGAACTCTTTTATCGATCATATGGTTGAAAACTTACATAGCAATTTTGGTGGCCTTCGACATAACAAGTTGTTCCTACAAATCGGACAAGTCAAGAATACCATAGGTCGAACCTTGGCGACTTTAGGAAAATGATTACTATTAACTTTTATAATTTTTTCTTTATCAAGAAAACGTTCATTCTTTTGACTCTATTAAGTCTTAAATTAAATTTCTAAATAAAATATAATTATTAGTTGAATGGGATGGAACATTGTGCCATTTGTAGAATTTCTCATTTTTTAACTTTTCTAAAGTGGGTAATTTGTGTTTTCCTTTAAGCTCGATCCAATTGTTGGCTAAAGGCCAATCAAAGATAATTTTTTTTTTTTATCAAGATCGAAAGAATATTTACGATCTTCTTTTAACTTAAAACTCATAAGAGTTTGTACATTCTTTTGAGCTAATTGTTTACAAACAATTGGCTTCCCTTTAACATATTCTATAAAATCGATGTTGAACACGGTAAAATCTTGATAATATGTTCCAACCATGGTACTTTTTTTAAAGTAATTCTTCTTGTAGAATTGCTTCAAACCTTGACGCCCTTTTAGGTACTTTATAAAGGTCCGAAACACCATGTCCTCAAATTTCTTTCGAAGCTCAAAATCCAATCTGTCTTGTGCAAAGCGTAAAAACTCACTTTTTGGTAAATTGACTTGAAATCGAACTCTAGCTCTTCTAAACCTTGAAAGAAACTATTCCGTAGATTTTTCCATGAAACTGCCTCAATCTTGCTAAGTCTACCACCAAAATCCAAGGATTTGTTCTAAAAAGCTGTGTTCAAAATGCATTATGTATATCCCATCAAGTATAGATGGAGTTTGGCAATAAATTAATATACAAGTGAATGCTTGCATCGGTTAAAGAACTAGGGAAGATTAGTAGTTTCAAAAAATCATCTCTTGATTATTCATAGTATTGAAAGTTAAATCCGGCAACATGTTCTAGAGTGGAAACATTATCTTCGTTAAAAAAAAGGATGAATTCAGCGAGTTGGAAATCCTTTGAAAAAAACATATTTTCTATTGATGTAATCTAGATATAGCTTTCGATAAGCAAGATTAATCTTTTGCATTCGTGGTCCATACATCTTTTTGATCGTATTAGTTAAAACTTCTTGATTTATTTCTTTATGTGTATTTCTAGGGATATGATGTGGTGTCGAACTATTTCCTCTAACTGCAGACCATAGTTGGCACATTCTATGATGGAAATATACTTATTATCCTTAGGGGTATGTTTGGAGGAGGACTATAATGTTGTGTTGACATAACTACATGATGTGCCCAAGATGAATAGCCATTAGTTTAGCTATAATGACCATGCCCATTAATATTCTATAGCACATCGTAACCATTTTTACAATCGAATGGTCCGTTAAGAACATAAGGTGGGTAACCCAAAGGAATTTTCATTGATCCGATTATTGATGATCTTACTTTTCTATTGATGTTATAATTTCTTTCTTCGACTAGCTTTTTCCTTTTCCTTCTATCAAAACCATAGTGGTCGAACATTCTTTCTCATTATTCGAGTAACGATTGTAGTTGTCTTAAACCTTGGTTTAATAACAATCTCTACTTCTTTTGTAACTTGTCTAGCCAATGGAATAATAGTTTCATTAAACATGTGATTTACATCCGTAATCACTCTATCACCATGGTAATGTATATAATCTCTAGTTTGACAATATGATTATGAATAATTTCACTATTTTTCTTCGATGACTTGGCTATGAAAACTCTTATTTTTTTGATATCCTCCTCAAGTTGGTTCGACATCAACTCGTATTTATCAATTTATCTAAATTTTGCTGTTCAAAGATGGATCATATATCCTTTTTATCAATTCTTTAGTTTGATCCGATAGCATCCGTCAAAATTTAACAACTCATTCTTCTAGTGTTTGTTCCCCGATGTCATGATTTTTGTTTATGAAATCATCACTTCTTTCCGAATCCACATGTTCTCGACTTTCGATATCAAATCTGTTTCGACTATTAGGTTATCTTTGTTAGTTAAACTTTTAGGTTCTATTTTATTGTTATCTTTGGTTTCCTTGTGATCACGGTTTTCCATGGTTTCCATTAGAGGTTCACCTTCATAAATTTGGACCATATATTTGATAGAAACAGGGAGTGTTTTATTGATTTGATCCTCTTTCAAGAGTTAACGTCTCGTCATACTTACGGTAGTACCATATTTTGCCATTTTTCTCCTATTATGCTTACCAAAACTTGTTGCTTCTTGTTCAATTTGGTCTCAAAAAGAGTATATCGATACTTTAATTTATGATCAAGAACTTCGTGATGAAATAATACGGGGTTCGATTTCACCTAACAAGCCACTAGAATTTTTTATGGGTACCTAATTTAAAAAAAAATATAAAATAAAATGAATGTTATTAATCGAAGAAATAGCATTTAAGAGATAGAGAGAATTTCTTCAATCGGAAGATAAAACTCACTTGGAAAAAGTGTAAACATCATAAATTGAAAGATATGATACTTTTGTCATTAGCCATCAAAAAACTTGAAGTCATTTATCCGTAATCAAGGACGGATCAATACTTTATAGGTTACAATAACGAAACTATTAAAAGTAATAAAAACTATCAAATGACTTACAAAAATGTAAAAACTAATTATTAGAGGATAAACTAAAAAAACTTGAATAAATTTATGGTAAAATAATCTTGTATGTTGATTGTGTCTTGATCTTTTTAGTGTCTTTTCTTTAAATAGCTCACAACTAATAACTGCCTTGGATTTAAAGTTAGGCGTGAACGAGTTATTAGTAACTATCTCTTCATTTCCTTTAGACACGTTACTTCATTGAATTTGACTGATTGCAAGACTAATTTAAGTCTTACTATTCCATCGAGCTTGGTTGGCTTGTAAGACCAAACACACCGTTTCATTTAAATATAATTGTTTCATTGAAACTTGATTGGATGTAAGAACAAACGCACTATTTCATTTAGGTCTCAATGTTTTATCGAAACTTGATTGGTTATAATACCAAACGTACCTTTTCATTCGGGTCTTAATATTTCTTCATAAAAAGATACCATACTTGATCGACGTATGGCTTTTTAAATTTTGAGGAGCCAAGAATTATATTTTTCTCCATGTCAATAATATTTCTTTTTAAAAAGATTTTACCATTATACTTTCGTACAATTATTAATTATTATAGCATTTCTATCATTCAATCAATATTTTTACTCCTAATCATTTGGATTGATAAGTTTCTTTTATATATTTTGTAACATGAAAATATTAAAATTAGTAACAAGTATAAATTATCTTATAAAATAAATTTATTTGGTTCATAATCTTTTTCCCACACTTAATGACTCCTAAATCCTAATATGAAAAAGCCTACCTCCTAAATATGGAGATCCTCTATAATTCCAACTTATTAACCAATTTAAATTACTTTTATATCAATTTTAATATTTAATAATGAGTATTATAGAATACAAATAAAATAATTACAGAGTTAATTTTAACACTATCATAGATTGTTGCTAGGATTCTTCAATTTATGTACAATGGATAGAGTATTCTTTAATTTAGGTGCAATATAATGACGAGATAACATCCAATCTTAAAGAAGTACATCTATTATTTATGGGATGATTATATTCAAGTTTCATAAGGTTTAGCAAACTTTTATCTTTTATGTATCTCCTGCAAAGCTAAAGAGGAAATGGATTTTAGTTCGTATGAATTAAAAAGCGATCCAATATATACATAGATCACACACTTTCTTTTTCAATGAGGTTCTTGCTTCTTAAGGTACAATATAGATACACAAACAAATTTATTCTAGCAGTTGAGTTGTATCAAGTTCCTAATAAACTACAAGTCGAATTTTAATATATTCAAGTTTTTTTTTTTATGAGTACATAACAAAAAAATTACTTATCATTTGTGGTCCAAAAACTTAAGACTAATGAATAAAAAAAAAAATATAGATGCATGCTACAAACTTTCTTCTTTTAGTTTGAACTACCCTACCTAGCTAGCTAGAGTTAAGTAGTGAGTTTTAGCTGGAAAAATATTAATATTTCAATCTTGTATTTTACTAGGACTTTAATATTTCCTTTATATGTGTACAAATATAGTGTAAATAGAACTCTAAGTAATACAATAGATAAGAATTCCGTAATAATAGATAATGATTCCCGTAACTAGTTAGAATCCATGTAATTATCAAACTATTATAGTAGTGTTCATCTCTTATACTTGTTTCTTAATAGGACTCTGCCTCAATACTCTCCCACAAACTAACCGTGGACGATCTCTAACAGTGAGTTTGTCCCTCAAGAATTCAAAATGTGTAGTAGATAGAGGTTTAGTTAAAATATCTTTAATTTGATCCTATGCATATATGAACTTTACTCTCAAGCTCCCCCGTAACCATGTCTTTGACGAAGTGAAAATCAATTTCCACGTGTTTTGTTTGTGCATGGAATATCGAGTTTACGACCAAATAAGTGGCTCCAATATTATCACACTAAATAATCGGCTTGGGGACTGGTGTGGCATCAAGTTCACCTAATAAAGACATGACCCAAGTTATTTTAGTTGCAAAGTCAACCACAACTTTATACTTGGCTTCTATAGAACTTCATGCCATCGTGTTCTACTTAGAGGACCTCCAAGTAATTAAATTCAACCCCAAGTAGATCGTATAACCTTCCGTAGACTTCCTATCATCTAAAGAACCTACCCAATCTAAATAAGAGAAACCTATGAGTAGTTAAGAGTTGGACCTCCAAATGTATAAACCATGAGTATAGGTATACTTCGGGTATCATAGAATACGTTTCACAACTACCTAATGGTTTATATTAGGTTGGTGCATGATTTAGCACACTTTATTCACAACATATGCAATGTTCAATCTAGTGAGAGTAACATACCTGGAGGGTGCCCACAACTTAAACGATACAAATTTTGGTCTAAAAAGAGTTCAACATCCCTATTTTTTAGCTTTGATGTGGTGGGCATAGGTCGGGAGTCAAGCATTCCCTGTTTGGAAAAAAGGTCATGTATATATTTCTATTGAGAAAGGATAATGCCTATTGATATTTTGATCACCTCCATGCCTAAAAAGAAGCTAATATTACTAAGGTCTTGTGTGGCAAATTTTGAGTTCATGATTGGGATTATTGTTTATAGAAAATCCGAACCGTTGCTAATGATGAGGATATTGTTGACATAAACTAGCAAGAAGACTTTACAACCGTTGATTTTGTAGATAAATAGAGAGGAATCGATTTTGGACGCCTCAAAGCTAAAATCCAGGAGAAATTCCTAAAGACATGAGAATTAGACCCGTAGGGAGTGCTTGAGACCATAAAGAGACCGATGGAGCTTGCAAACGTAATTAGGGAGTTGGGCATTAACTAAGCCCACTGGTTGGGCCATACAAACCGCTTCATAGAGTGTGCCATTTAGAAATGTATTATGCACATCTAGTTATCCGATGGGCCAATTGTAAGAGACTGCTAAGGATAGAACAACTCGATAGTTGTGGGTTTGACCACCTGGACTAAAATTTTTCCCAAAGTCGATTCCCTCTTATTGATGATAACCTTTGGCAACTAACCTTGCCCCGACATAAGGTTATGGGATGAGGATTGAGAGATGAAGCATAAAAGGGAATATAGATCAGCATCACTCTTGCTCGAAAGAATTTTGGTCTTGTGTACCGGTCCTTAACATAAAACATGGAATGGTGAAATCTGCAAAACAAATCATTATCCTTAGATTGTGTTTGTTTCAAGAAAAATAAGTACTCGAAACTTGTTTTTCTCGTTTTTCCTATGTTTGTTTGGCCATGTTGGAAAAAAGTTAAAGAAACTTATTTTCCTGTCAAGGAAAATTTAAAGGTAAACTTTGAGAAACCGACTTCCTAAAAAAAAAGGAAAAACATTTTCTATCTAAGCTCCAGAATCGTTGTCCTATTCTTACCCAAACCCACCCATTTCATTGTTGCCTAAAGCGAGACCCTAGGATGTCCTTGCCTCCCAACGCCACCGCAACAAAGCTAACACCACCGTCGAGCAAACAAAGCTTGTAAAAGAATGGTTAGATTTGTTGTGATTTCTTGTAGTAATATTATTTGATTTATAAGATTTTTATGTGTCTTTTGTATTTAGATCCGATTTCTTGTGTAATATTGTCTTATTTATTTGTTTGTGTGTCTTCCTCCTTATAGGTATGTCACTTTCTTTTGTTAATCCTTATTAAACTCGTTATTGTGTTTTGGATCTCTTGTTTGTCACTTCCTTTTGTTAGTCCCCGTAAATTGCTACCGTGTTTTTTGGAGTTGATCTTTGTTTCGATTTATGTCTCGCCATGAAACTTAAATCCAAACCAAGAAGAAATCTTGTTCCGGTGAGAAAAAACTAGACAAAGAATATCATTTTCTTATTAAATCATAAAAAAGAGGGAAAGAATTATGAATGACACAAAGATGCAAGTTATTAAATAATCGATTTGAATTGAATGGATTTTATGGATTCAATAATTTGACCAATATGTATCATGTGGATTTTTGACAAAAATGGTTTTGCTAAAGTTCAATCATGCTTTGCTTTCAGCATGACAAGTATGTACCCTTCTTTTGTCAAGCTAGCATTACAGAGACACGCTGAACTTTACATTTAGTTTGTAACATCATAATTGAGTGTAAGTATGATTTAGGGGCCATTATTATATTATGTCTCTACTACTCGTACTTTGTATTCTTTTTCATGAGAAAAGTGGAATGACTAATTAGTATGTGTTTCTAGCTTTTACATGTTCCGTGCATGTAAATCCTAGAATACTAGAAGGAGAGAGAAATATATATATATATATATATATATATATATATATAGACACACATACACACACACACACACACATACGGGACAAGTTATAGGAGGTAATGGTGTTCATGTGCATTAATGTTTTGCTAGGTCTAGCTTTTAAAATGCTTGTTGGTAATAAATCTTTGGTCTCAATACCAATAAATAAAACTTAGTAATCCATTTGAGAAAGAGAGGAAAGCAAAGAAGGTCTGTGTGGATTAAATAAAGTTTGGAGTTTGATTTTATATAGGAGTCGATCGAAACATCTATGATAATGGGGAGCTTAAGAGACTGGAAAGGAGTAAATGGGAGATTTATTGAAGATTTTGAGAGATTGGGAACCGTGGTAACTACTAATACCGCAACATATGAAAGGGTTTAGCTATTACCGTAAGTTAAATGGATTTATGAATTAAGATCTTCATACTAGTCCTTAATGATGTTTTCGAGTACCTAGATTTCAATGTCTTTGAATAATTAGGAATATGGAGAGTCCTTGATTATCTTGCACGTTCGGTTGCTAGGGCTTGTGGAAATTGATTGGTAGCGAGAGGATACAGTAAAGATTAGCAGACAACGAGTAAAAATCAAGTATTAAGAAATTGATTATCTTGCACGTTCTTCATATTGCTTTCATAATTGATTCCTTGAAACTTGATTCATGACTTTTAAAGAAATGATTCCAAACTATTTTTCTATGTGTAATAAAAAGTATAAAATCAAATAGCAAACAATAGTATTCATAATAGTTTCTTTGTTGTTAAAAGTTCATATTTAGACAATCGGCCAAAATAATCCCGCATGGGCAAATGCAAAACATCTTCTTGTAATTTTGTTTTTTCACAAATGGATGAGCCTAGCTAGTATAATATGTGCATTGATTAATATTATTCATCTCATTTAATCACCTAATCTATCGTCGCTAGCCTCCCATACATGTTAAAGACTTGAACATTAAGGAGAAAAACCCATATAACTATTGGATTTTGAGAACAACATACAAAGGAAGCATATGGCTTGCTCAAGGCCAAGATTACAACTTGTAAAGGATGTCCTTATATTTTAGAGAGCCTTTGTTACTTGTTTTTGGGTTGACGAGTTGACATATGTGCCTCCACATAATATAATACCCACTAATTTGGCATTAATTTATTGTATAATTTTCTATAATCCTTACACATAAATTGCAATTTTCCATGATTATTAGTCCGACAAAAGTTGAAGAGCCAATGAGCTACACATCGGTTTCATATCCGAAATAAAGTTTCGAGAACATTCATAAAAATCCATCGATAAAAATTTTTATGCATTTTTTTCTATTCTTGATTTTATACTAATTTTCCTCTTCTATTTTTACTTGTTTTAATTATTATTATTATTATTATTGTTATTTTGAATCTCATGATATTTCTTTTCTCAAAAAAGAAAAGAAAAGAAATAAAAACTCTTTGAAATAAAAAAATAGCATGTGATTTATTCTTTTGTTTTTATTGTTAATTTTTTTAACTAATGAGATAAGTTATTTTCTAGTTTACTTCCAATTATAATTTCTCTTGTCTATTTCTCACGATATATTGTTTTTTTTTTTGAAATTCCGTTTATCGTTAATGCTTGTAGAAATGAGTAACACGAAGCAAGAAAAAGCTAAAGCCGAACAGTTTAGGTGGACAAGACCTATGTCTCATATGTTGCTTGAGATTTTGGTCGAGAAGGCTATGAAAGGGAATAAACCTTCTTCCACTTTCAAACAAGATAGCTTTGCACGTGTAGCAAGAGAAATCAACTTAAGATTTGGATTAGATTATTCTCTTGATAATGGTAAAAATCATTTGAAGATAGTAAAAAAAGAATGAAAGATTATCACACAACTTGCAAAGAGGAAAGTGGTTTTGGATAGAATGATGAGTTGAAAATGATAACTATCTCAAAACAAGTTTATGATGAAGAGATAATGGTAATATAATTTTTTTTCAATGTCTTAACTTATTTTTCTATATTTATAAGATTTTTCTAATTTCTTTTAATATACGAGTGCATCCAAAGTATGATAAGTACTTGAACGGAAAATTGAGATATACAATAAGATAACACTTGTTGCTGGACAAGATATGGCCATAGGAAGTTTTGCCAAGTCCTTTAATGATATCAACTTGGCTGAGAGCTTTAAAATGGGATCTACAACACCAGATTAAGTTGACATAGGTAAAGGAAAAGAGGCATCATCAACTAGTATGCTTTCTAAAAGAGAAGCAAAGCAATTAATGCTTTAACAAAAAATGAAGTTGATATAAATGAGCTTTATAATGTGGTGATGAAGATTAGTGATTTTGATGATGGCATCTTGAATAATGTATTTGATTATTTGGTGCAAAATGATAGGTTGGCAAAGGCTTTTATGGCAAGAAATGAACAACATAGGAAGCTTTGGATTGAAAAGTTCATCAATGAACATGGTGAATCATCTACATGATGTGGCTTTTAATTAAATGGCTGGATCTATTACTATTATATGTGACTTTCCTATTATATATTTGGATTCCTATTATGTATTTGGATTTGTAGGAGTATGGATTTTGTAGATAGTTTTAATGTTTTTTTGGATGTTGGATCATTGCGGCTATCTTTGTAGCTATTATTATGGATGTGGGATATTTTAATTATGGATGTTTAATTTTCTAGTGTATAAGTTGCTATGATGCATGAATGAGATTCAACTTCTAGATTATGAGTAGTATAATTATAGATGAAATTGATAAAATGGAAAGAACTATTTATTTTATTTATCTAACCAAGTATTTCATTATAATTTTATTATATGACTTTTTTTATAAATAATTATGTTATATTTTTTATGATACCAATTCATGTTCCTCAACTCCACCATTGACACCACTCTCTGCTTATCCATCTAGTCAATGGAACCCAAAAAAATGTGATCAATGCTTTATATATGCAAAAGGTTTGGTCACTTAGCCAAAGATTGTCTCAACATATATATATATATATGTATGTGAGATCTTTTAACAATTTTTATATTATGAGATTGTCAATATGCTTTGTTGAAATTCTTTCAAAACTCGTTGATATAATAACTACAATCTATTTTTTTATTTTCGTTTTCCGTATCAAACAAACGCTGAAAAATGTTTTTCAACAGCTTTTCCATTCAACTACTAAACGCCAAAAAATATTTTTTGGAAAACAACTTCTTGGAAAATAGCTTCCTCATAATTAGTTTTCTTATTGGAAATTGTTTTCTACCTAACAAATGGAGCCTTAATAAGATGTTTAATAGATAACAAAGGTCGAGTTATTTGTGGGACGTGTAACACATCAAGCAATTTAAGATTTTTAGCAAGAGTTTTAATATGACTTGAACCAATATGCAAAATAGGTAAAAACTCATCATTTCCAACCCGGAGTTGATCATTACCCATGTATGGTTTGTATGTGCTAAAACTAGTCGAGTCGGGAGTCACATGGTGTGAGGCACCGGTGTTAGAGCGCCATGTATGTGAGCACGACTGTAGGGATGAGGAAGTCTTGAGGTTAGTTGTCGGTTGTTGCTATCTAGTGTGGCTCCATAGGTAATGGATGGTAGTATGGTTCTAGGAGTGGCGGATATGGCATTTGGTGTGGTTATCATGATGGTTCCAATAGCTTTTGTTTTCCGGATGGAAGGAGGTGTTTCCATACCTAGAGGTGGAGCGACCATGCCTTTTGCCTCCGGTTTGTTTGCCACGACCGTGATTGAAGCCATTATATTAGTCACCAAGTTGGCTGATACCCCAAGCCCTTGGCTATTGTGTGAGTCATAAGAGGTGTGGGCAATAAGGCGACGAGGGGCATGGACGGTAGTGCTAGCTATGGTGGGGATGATAGATCTAAATCAAGTAGGAGGAACTCGTGACTAACCAAGAAACTATGGAGGTCAATAAATGTTACCTGGTTCAGGACATGTGGAGAGAGTGGTGACAATGTTTTTGAAATCACTAGAGAGGCCTTTGAAGATGTAGAGATTGAAGTCAATTAAGGGAAGGGACCGACCAATTCGCTATTAATTTATCATTATGGATTTGGCATGGTAGAGGAAAGTGAAGACCGATTCACGTTGCTCCCGCTCGAGGCATTGCAAGGCAAGATGGAGGGTCATTATAAAAGTGTTAGAGGGGGAAGCAAGGCCACTTTCAAGAATGCACCGGACCTCTCGAGAGGTGGTGCGATCAATTACCATAGGTAACATGTCTATTGAGAGAGAGGAGATCAATGTACTCATGAGGAGCCGGTCCTATTGGATCCATGCTTTGTAAGCGGGGTTATGCTATGGACGGCCATCAATAGGAGCTGGAATGTGGTTAGAAAGGCAAGGGAAGGAGCCATCAACAAACCCGAATAGGTCTTGGCCAAGGAGGAAAGGCTTGAGTTGAACTCGCCACGAGTAGGTAGTTTGTTTGGTTTAGTTTTAAGGAGATGAAGTGATGAGAGTTCGTTAGGTGACTCATTGGATTGGTGGATTGATGAATGGTTAGAGTAGTTTCAACGAGTAGTGATGAGAGAGGTGGTGTTGCTGAAGGAGGTCATCGATTTCAGTTGGGAATAGAGAGGCAATATGCATCGGGTAAGAGTTTGAGAGAAAGGAAAAAAACAATAGTTAGCCTACGAGGCTCGATACCAAGTTAAATAGTGAGTTTCGATTGGAAGAAATATTTCAATCTTGTATTTTACTAGGAGTTTAACATGTCATTTATATGTGTACAAGTATAGTGTAACTAGAACTCTAAGTAATACAATAGATAGGAATCCTTGTAACAATAGATAAGGATTCCCGTAACTAGTTAAAATCCCCGTAACTATCAAACTACTCGTAGCAACATTTATCTCTTCTACTTGTTTATCGAGTAGGACTCTATCTCAGTAGCTAGTTATTACTTTTTGAAATAAACAAATCCTTTATTAGCTAGCTAGTCATTACTCTTTAATTTGCTATCATTTCCTCACTCTCATCAAACTTCGATTCAAATAATTCAACAAGACCCACCATATATATATATAGGTTATAGATTTTGTTATCTTCATTTATTTTTCTTGGATTTAGAAA
Source organism: Dovyalis caffra (assembly GCA_963924115.1). Taxonomy (NCBI): domain Eukaryota; kingdom Viridiplantae; phylum Streptophyta; class Magnoliopsida; order Malpighiales; family Salicaceae; genus Dovyalis; species Dovyalis caffra. Next base: position 535,554 of record CAWUPB010000957.1, on the reverse strand, counting down.
TTAGAATTATCATCATATAATAATGTTATCTTCATTTATTTTTCTTGGATTTAAAAATTAGAATTATCATCATATAATAATTTTTTTTTATTAAACTCATACACTTAAGGTTCCTAGCGAGAATCATTTTGCTAGAATTTGAACTCGTGACCTCTTATTGCAAAAGATCACTACCACTAGGCTACAAGCCCTTTGGTTAAGCACTTCATACAAGGCTCCAACATAATGTAGTGGATTTTAATTTAATTTGATCCAGAAGATGTTTTACTTTTTACCAAATGCTTGATCATTTCCATTGTCAATTACAACAAATTAATTAAGAGGCCTTTTTTTTTTCATGGCTATATAATATATTTTTTAGTCAATTTTTATATACCAAGGTTGTGCTAAATTATATATCTTTTCAGCCCTGCAAAATATAAGCCATTCATATTGAAATTATAAAATTTATAAGAATTTCACTTTAATTTGTTTTCACTTGCTAGCTAATTAGAACGGGCACATCCCTTTAACTACTTTAATAAAAAGGTCGAACCGGCATATAAAACATAATGGAAAATGATACAAAATAAAATTACCTACAGATGCATCTATTTAATTAGTTATTAATTTCTAATATTTTCTCCTAAATTACTTGCATGTCATATTGTAAGATACTTCCAAGGATTAAAAAAGTAATTTGCATTACGTACGTACCCTACTTAATTAATAAAATAATCTTAATTAAGAAGATTTATAGCTGTACGTACTTGTTTAAACTTTAAACTAGACACATTGATTGACAAATAGGTGAGCAAGCAAGTCCCTTTCCAAATCCTTGCAATCTCGTTGCCTCCCTCTCCCTCCTTCTCTCTTTGCTCTCCAAAATGAAGATTTATGGCTTGGAGCTTCCCTTTGGCAGCAAGCACCATGCTCTACGAAAGAATACACCAATGATAGTCCTGATAGTAACCCTTGCTCTTGTTCTTTTCACAATTTTTCCTCTATGTTACCCTTTGCTAGGGTACCCTTTATATTTATTGAAAAATATTTCGGAGTCACAAATCTCAATATCGGCATCATCTTATGTTTCTGTGGAATATGGATCGTTATATGTGCATGCAAGTGAGCAGAAATGTGACATATTCACTGGAGAATGGATACCAAATCCTAATGCCCCATATTACACAAACACAACATGTTGGGCAATACACGAGCATCAAAATTGCATGAAATATGGAAGACCTGATACAGGGTTCATGAAATGGAGATGGCAACCAGATGGATGTGAGCTGCCTATTTTTAACCCAGCTCAGTTCCTTGAAATTGTTAGAGGCAAGTCCATGGCGTTTGTTGGAGACTCTGTGGGGAGAAACCAAATGCAGTCCTTAATCTGCCTTCTTTCCAGGGTAAGCCTCATCTTATTATTATTTCTTATATATATATCTACTTGTTTATTTATACTATACAGTAATTAAATATTATGTTGAGCTTCCATAATCTGTTTTCTCATTCTGATTTTTAGTTTCAAGTATATGAAATTTCGATCTGATTCTTTACAGAAAATTTATCTCCAATTTCAGTAGAATTCAAATGATAATCTCACTGTAATTAACAATAAGTTACGGAGCATTAAAGATAAATATGATACTCCATCAATTTATAATAATAACACTCCTCGTTGGCTAATACCTAATTTATTAGTGGAATGTCATTGTAAATTGATGGAGTGTTATCATCAATCTAGCTTACAACTGACTACTGTTTTCTCATGTTATTCCATTTATTAAACTCGTATTGTGCTTAGATTAATTAATTGTGGGAAAATTAATTAATTAATTAGCAAAAAGAATCACATTTCCCCGAAAGTGAAGCTTGCGGTGATTTAAAGGAAAAAAGAAGAAGAAAAAGAAGAAGCTACATACGTACATTTGATTTGATTTATGTTGTGTCAATAAAAAAAAAATGGAGACAGCTCATGTAGTTCAGTTTAACTAGTCAGGTTTGAACTCTCGATTGCCAACAAGTTAGTTCACCTAAGGCATGATGATATTGTAACAAAGATTTTGTAAAAGATGCCTACAGACCCCAACATATCAAATCTCTTGAAAACCTAATGCGTGGCATGGATAGAACCACTACGTACGTAATGAATCTTTCAATTTCTTTTCCCATCTAGTAATGTGGGTTCCTACTCCTCTAATGGCATCTTTCAAATAATTAGCAAAGGGTAAAGAGAAGCCCAACTTTGCGTTTCTTGATGAAGGATTATTGTTACATTTATGAAATAATTAAGCTGTGGTGTTATCAATTAATTAATTGATGAAGTTACTTATAAAAGGAATTTTCTTTCCGAGAAGGGGTATATTGTACGCAGCTCAAATATTTGGTAAATATTATTCTTTTTTGAATTAAAAACAAATTAATAATTTCAGATATGTCATATTATTAGAAAAAAAGAAAAAAAAAAGAAATAGCTTAGCTATAGGTCTCTCTCTTTCTATTCAAGAAATTAAAGATCACTAAAGACTGCTTATTTTTGTTAGCTAACTTCTAGCTAATTGGTTCATGTCATAGCACATTGTTTAACTTGACATCTAACCAATTTGCATGAAGAGATGTGCATGATTAGTCCTGCTAAATCATGTTCTTCCACTCAAAATAAATCTACTCATTCAAGAGAATTGACTTGAGAAGAAAAAACTCTAATCACTTAAACAAGTAATCTCGATTTTGAGTTTTTGAATATATAAAAAACTCTTTAAATAATTATATTTATCTTGTGTACACGATCGAATAACGATGAATTAGTCTAAATCTCTAAGCCTCGAGATCTACTAAAATATAAATCCAAATTTGATTTGGCATTGACGAACTCCTTGTAATGTTAGATGGACCATCAATGTGGGCCTATTGCATCATTTTCCCAACAAATTAAAATAAATTCTTAATTGTATGGATAATCTATCTAGTGGCTATTAAACTTCCCAACCACCATAATGATGTGCTATTATATTTCATTTAAAAAACTATCTGGAATGTTGCATGAAGATTGGTCTAGTAATTTTGGCTTAAGGGGTCTAGCACCCTTAATACTTGATTTTGAGACCTTATATATTGCCATCTCATGCTTAATTAGAAGCAATATATTCTTTTTCCTTAATTATTTGATGGTATTTACTCTAATTATTTCAGGTGGAATATCCCATTGATGTTTCATATACACCAGATGAATATTTCAAACGTTGGAGGTACCCATCATACAATTTCACCCTTGCAACATTTTGGACACCCCATTTGGTTAAGGCTGGAGAAGCAGATGCCAATGGACCTACTCAAACTGGCCTCTTCAATCTCTACCTTGATGAATTTGATGAAGGATGGACATCCCAGATAGAGGAATTTGACTATGTGATCATCAATGCAGGCCATTGGTTCTATCGTCCATGTGTTTACTATGAAAATCGCCAAGTAGTTGGTTGTCGATTTTGCCTCCTAGAAAATGTGACAGACTTGCCTATGTATTTTGGGTATAGAAAGGCATTTAGGACAGCTTTTAGAGCTATTAATAGCTTAGACAATTATAAGGGTATAACATTTCTAAGGACATTTGCACCACCGCACTTTGAAAATGGGGAATGGGATAACGGTGGTGATTGCGTGAGGAGAAGGCCTTTTAGAAGCAATGAGACGAGTTTGGAGGGTGTAAATTTTGAGCTTTACATGACACAGTTGGAGGAGTTTAAGCTTGCAGAGAAGGAAGGAAAAAAGAGGGGCTTGAAATTTAGGTTATTGGACACTACACAAGCTATGTTGTTGAGGCCAGATGGTCACCCTAGCAGGTATGGGCATTGGCCTCATGAAAACGTGACATTGTATAATGACTGCGTGCATTGGTGCTTGCCTGGACCGATTGATGCGTGGAATGATTTCTTGCTGGAGATGTTGAAGATGGAGGGTTTGAGATCATATGAGGAGAAGCTTGATTTAAGTGAGAGAAAAATGAAGTTAAGATGAATTCTTCATTTCTATAATTCTTCTCAAAAAAGAAAAAAAAAAAAGATTTGTATTTAGAGGCTCTTTATTGTGTTATTAAAACTTCATTGATGTTAGTTAAACTTTGCCAAAATGAAAGGGCCTCTTTCTTCAAACTTAGGAACTTATAAACCCAGTGATCAAAATTTCTGACATCTTGTTTTAAGCCCACTAGTTTTTGGGCTTTAATAGAACCCTAAGAATTCAATGGAACGCTGGGCATGGGCTTTGCTCAGATTTGTGTAAAGGACTGGTTACATAGCACTTAGGTCACGCCGAAAACAAGTGATCTTATTCTTATACACGGATGTCTTGAAATAATACACATAACTTTGCTAGTTAAATAGTTAAACTGTCGAGTTAAGTTGGGTTGAGTAGTAATCAAGTGAGACATTAAAATGATTGGATGTGAATTGAGCTAACCAGGTAAGAGCGAAGTGAGCCCTTTTTTAGCATGTGACTGGATCTTGTAGAAAAGTAAAGAGTGTAGCTTGTGAGGTTTGGTGGAACATCTTGTTCCATCCATAGTTCTAAACTGTAAATGCAGTTGAAAAAACAATCAATTACAGTAGATTGCAACTTATCGTAATTATAAAATAATTATTGTGCCTATTATATAATATCGAATAACGATAACAAAATTATCCAAAATCATTATATTACAATCGTTACGAAAAAGTAACCACCATTATGTAAATCTATGACTTCCATCTAACACATCAAGTTGCCTTCCACCTTTCTTCCATGGCTATAAAATCAAGACTCCTAATTGCTACATTCCAGCCTTGCATGACTTGTGTCATACTCCTTTTCCTTTTCATCATTTAATATTTTAGCATTGGGGCATATATTTAACTTTCAGAGGCATGATCAAGCTGTGTGAAAGGTAAAAATTGCAACTATTAATCCATTAAAATTTTTGTTTTAGCTCCCAGGCATATAAAATGAACTGATCCATAAAAAAAAAAAAAAAAAAAAAGGAAGAAAGGAAAAAATTCTGGTCCATTTTCTCTCTAATTATGGTTCATGTACATGAATTTCACCTTAGGCAAAATCTTTTCAGAAAATGGCACGATCAAACTTCTCCTAACCCTTGTTCTAATAGTTCTTGTCCCCGTGATTCCACTCTACCTCCTGAATAGCTCTTCACCAATATGGCTTCCTTCTAAAAGCTTTGAGAGAAAAGAATGTGATATATTTCGCGGGACATGGATTTCGTACCAGAACATGCCATACCATAATAATGCAACATGTCGAGAAATCTTTGATCAACAAAACTGCATGAAGTTTGGCAGACCAGACACTGATTTCTTGGAATGGAAGTGGAAACCAGATCAGTGTGAGCTGCCTCGCTTCGAGGCAGAGCAGTTTTTGGAGCTTGTACGAGGGAAGTCAATGGCATTTGTTGAAGACTCCTTAGGAAGAAACCAAATGCAGTCATTACTGTGTCTCTTGGCCAGAGTAAGTGTTCGGAGGTAGTAAAACGTAAGTAACTCATTGAAGCAAGATTTCTTTCACGTGATAGATTATGCTCTCTACTCACAGGTGGTCTATTCTGTCGACAATTTCTTACACAGAAGATGCAAGATTCAAAAGATGGCTCTACGTAAACTACAACTTCACACTAGCATCCTTTTGGGCACCCTACTTGGTTCGAACCATTGACACAGACCCTAACGGCCCAACCTACAACCGCCTTATGAATCTTTACTTAGATGAAGCCGATGATGTCTGGGCAGCCCAAATTGAGGGGTACGACTACGTGATCGTCTCAGCGGGAAGATGGTTCTATGGACCACAAGTATTTTATGAGAATGGCAAGGTTGTTGGATGTCATCTGTCTTAATAATAGCATCAAGAACCTCACAATGTTCTATGGATACAAGCAGGCCTTTAGAACTTCTTTCAAGACCCTACTCAGTCTTGAGAGGTTCAATGGGGAAACGTTTTGAGGACTTTGTCACCGGCACATTTTGAGAATGGGGAATGGAATAAAGGAGGAAATTGTGTCAGGACGCAGCATGTTTCTAGTGGAGAAATGAAATTGGATGAGGATGATTTGGAGCTATACTTGACTCAAGTAAAGGAGCTCAGGAGAGCAAACAGGGAAGGAAAAAAGTGGGGCTTAAAGTTCAGGTTGCTAGACATAAGTGCAGCAATGGTTATGAGGCCAGATGGACACCCAAACCATTATGGGCACTGGCCCCATGAGAATGTGACTATTGCTGACCGTGTTCATTGGTGCTTACCGGGCCCTATCGATACTTGGAACAAGCTCTTGCTTCAGATGCTAAAGAGGGGAAGGTGGCGAGGAGCCATTTGGTAGCAGACTACAAAATGTTCAGTTCGACACAATCGATGGGTTTGGATCAGGCAAATGTTAGGATGAGTTTATGTGGAGTGTGAAAGGAACATGGTTCTGATTTCCATTTTTTGTTGTTTATTATTTATTTAAGTTGTCGTGGTTTCTGAGTCGTTATCTGCCATTTGCTTTGGTCTAAACTCCTGAGAGATGGGTGGTAAAAATTAGAAAAGCATCATTAGAATCTGGTAAAGGAATTCTATGCTATGTGTGATGGACAATATCAATCAAGATATATGATGTTAGTTCTAGCTCTAGTTCAGAATGTTCCTGTTCAAGTGCAGAGAAGATCACCAACGATAAAACTAGGCATTAACGAATCACCAGGAGCTTTGTATTGCTTACCATGAAGAGGTTTAATTGTTAGCTCTATAACCTGTCTTTATATTTAAGCAGTTAGCCTCTTGCATAAGATCAGTGACAGGAATTATCAACATTTCCTGCGAGGAAGGGAATACAAACAGGATTCTTGTTCAAGTTCTGCCTTCAGTCCCTTTATACCTTAAAAATCACTAACAGGAAAGGAAAAGCAAAGAGAATGTGTCAATGAGTTAGATCTTAGAATGTTGTGGTATTGAGCATTCCTTGCAGTAATGATCAAAGGTTCTTTCCATACCCCACAGCTAATGCCAGACAGGTAACCCTCCTTCATCACCTCTTGACCTAAATTCTTGATCTTCCTGAATAAACCAGGGAATTAATTTGCTTGATATTTACTATACAGCTAAATTTTTTTTGTTCAATTCATTACTAGATAAAATGGAGTCAAGTCTTCACCCTAAGAAAAATGCAAGTAACTAAGTCTTGCCTTAATAGACTCCAAACTAGGCTTCAAATTTCAATCTCAAACCTCTGCTGGACCTTAAAGTGGAGTCATAATAGCTATAAGATTTATCACGAATGAAAGGTTAATTAAAAGAAAAAAGGATCATGACCCTAATAGTGAATTGTTATCAGTCTATAACATGCCTAAAAGAAATTTATCTACAATGACAGATAGGGCATTTATTTACTTTTCTTTTTTAATCTGCTTTGCAAATAAGGATTCTGCTATGGTTCTGAAGAATGAAGCGGCTATGAACAATCACTATAAACTTTCTTTCTTCCAAAAACAAGGCCAATATTCTGTTTTTTTTTTTTTTAATCCAAATATCAACTAAGATCACTTAAATCAGTACCCCCATTCACAATACATTACTGAGAAAACAGAAGAAAAACAATGGCTAAACTACCATTTCTTCTGAATCCCAACTGCTAGCTCCTTTTCTTAAACCAATTTAAATGTTAAAAAAAAAAAAAATTAAAGCAAAAAAAGGAAAGTGCTTCAAACTCATTTTTTTCATGCATATAACCCAAGAGCCTCCTAGTCCATCCAGGCTTGGTTGTCACTCTAGGTAGTGATATGTAATAGGTCCCAACTAAATAGTTCAGAAAGATTTAGATGACATGAATGATTAGCACTCAATTATCAAAGCAAAAGGTTTACCTTAAGTGTTGAATGTGCATAGAATGAACCTATTTTCTCAAACGTGCGATTTGAAATCATTTGTAACTTTCCTCCTAAGCCACGTCTGTGTCACTTAGCACTGAATACAACCAACAGAGCAGCCCAATACTTGTATTTGAAGATACCTGCAATGCTAAACACCATGAGTTGGCACTAGGTATTCATGAGCGTATTCATGAGCCTCATGATTGCTGGAAACTGTTGACTGTAAAATGTGATTACTGTTTTATTATGTTATAATCCTACTGTTTTATTTCCAGATTTTACTTGAATCATTTCCAACTCCAACAAAAATGTATCTGTCAATACAATTTTAATGGACATGGTTTTGATTTTCATTATGGTAATATGCTCAAACTTCACCTCTATTAAGGATGGTATTGATTAAATTGATGCGAAAACAAAAAGGCTAAAAATTTCGAAAGCTGGTATTCAATGTTGAATTGTTGATAATGATGTTTCACCATAAATAAAAGGTGTATTAGCTTTGAATCAGCAATTATTATCCTCAAACCTCAACTCTCACAGCTGTTAAAACTAGTTACAATAGGTCAGTACATGATCCATGTCCAGAAACTTTATAAAACCCTTAACTGTTGCTCCTAGTAGGTGCACAGCTTCAAAGTTTCTTGTTCCACTTCACCATGAAGTTTAATGATATTGAGTTTTCCTATGGAAAGAATTCACAGCACAGCACCTCCAAAAGGCTGCTGCTGCTAGCCCTCAGCCTAGGTTTCCTCACCGCAATCCCTCTATATCTGGTGACAACTTCACATTCACCACTGCCATCTCCTAAAATTGATACCAGTGATCTGAGAAACATAGGAATAGCGAAAGAATGTGACATTTTTAGTGGTAAATGGGTTTATTATCCTAAAGGGCCTTACTACACTGATGCAACCTGTAGCCTAATCATCGACCAGCACAATTGCATGAAGTTCGGGAGACCTGATACAGAGTTCATGAAATGGAGGTGGAGACCAGAGGAATGTGAGCTACCGTTCTTTGATGCAAAGCAGTTCTTGGAACTTGTTAGAGGGAAGAAGATGGCCTTCGTCGGAGACTCCTTAGGAAGGAACCAAATGCAATCGTTGCTGTGTCTCTTATCCAGTGTAAGTGTAATCACTCCTTATCGCATATGCCCATAGATAAGGATTGAATCACCAAGGAACTTAAGCATCTTAAATTTAGACCAGAATTTGCTAGGATGTAGTTATTTTATTGACCAAACATTCAGTACCAAGAACTCCACATGCCAAAAGTTAGAGACGCAAAATTGAGTGGCTTCTTTATTCTCATTCCTACTCTTCGTCTTTCAGGTGGCTCATCCTGAGGATATATCTCGTAGATATGCAGTAGACACAGCATATTTCAGACGCTGGTTCTATGCTGATTACAAGTTCACCCTAGCCACTCTTTGGTCTCCATTCTTGGTCAAGTCCAGCGATGCAGACCCCAATGGTCATTCCCTCAACAGCCTGATGAGCCTTTACTTAGACCAAGCTGATAAGGCATGGGTTGGTGAGATTGAAAATTTCGACTATGTGATCATCTCAGCCGGACAATGGTTCTTCCGTCCTCTGATATACTACATGAATGGTCAGATCGTTGGTTGTCATAACTGCTACATGGAAAACATCACTGCTGTTACAAAGTACTTCGGCTACAGAATGGCATTTCGAACTGCCTTTAAGACCCTTCGAAGCCTGAAGAACTACAAGGGCATTACATTTTTAAGGACGTTTTCTCCTTCACACTTCGAGAATGGAGCGTGGAATGAAGGAGGGAATTGTATTAGGAGAAGGCCTTTTACAAGCGAGGAAATGAAGTTTGATGGGTATGAATTGGAATTCTACCTGACACAAGTTGAAGAAGTAAGGAAAGCACAGAAAGAAGGGAGGAAGAGGGGCTTAAAGTTCGAGCTAGTAGCTACAACAGAAGCAATGCTACTGAGGCCAGATGGGCACCCAGACCGTTATGGGCGCTCACCTCACAGCAATGTGACTGTAGCTGACTGTGTTCACTGGTGCTTGCCAGGCCCCATCGACACTTGGAATGAGTTCTTGCTTTATATGATGAGGAGGGAAGCTTGGAGATCTTTTAATGAGAAGCTACAGAAGAATAGTTCATGAAAAATACGAATATAAATGGTATTTATTAACACATTTATCAATGCCATTTAAAATTCTTTGTTATTCTGTAATTATTTATCATTTACAAGTAAATGAAGTTTATGAAACAAGAAAATGAAAAGGTTTCATGTTTCCCTCACGTTACTTAGAAGAACTATCACATCAATGTACCAATGGGGTTAAATCCATTAATTACTTCAAGTTGGTATCAGAGAAGCACCGACATTATCAAATGATTGCTTTTCAGAATCCATGGGCCAACATATTTTGCGAATAATTGATAAGCCCTGGCATCTAGACCTTTGAGTTTGGTTTTGAACTAAAGAAAGAGAACAAATGAGAAATTAATTTTGATCCAAACCCTCATCAATCCTCTCTTTCATACTAATCCACTATACTTTAATGATTATGTCTCAACTAACAGATAGTGATGAATGTTTTGGAATTGGAAGACTGTTACGTCATATTCATGAAGTTCATGACATCCAGCAAAGCTCTACAAATCTTAGGTCAATCTCAATTTGAGAACATCAAAACTCTACGAATCACACCTATAATGTTGTTTCCTCCCTGTTAGGTCACTGTTTCATCATTTTTTTTCCCATGTTCCCCCCTACTCATCACTTGTCTCTGCGCAAGTATGTCGTGCACTCCTTGTATTTGACTGTTTTATCTGTAACCCTACTTCTGAGGTATATGCTTTAGAGCAACTCAATTCAGCAATTAGCAGAATCATAAACTTGGGAAGTGGTAAACAGCTTCATTGTATATAAGTTTTGAGAATTAGTCCATAATATTACGATAAAGGAAAAACAGTTTCCAGAAAATTATAATATACAAAATGGAAACATCTCACGTCCAAATATGGAGACGACAGAGAGTTTTTCTTGACGTTACTCAAAATGAAATCTTGATGAAGACCACAACGTGCAAGAATAAAATGTACAGAACAAAAGCCGACCTCAGGAGCATGAGTCTCTGTTGGTGCTCAGTTCGGCCACCAGTGGAATAAGGTAGCTTGTCAACCATATAGTCTGCAGAAGCAGAACCCTTCTCCGAGATGCTTCTTCCAAACCGATTCCTGGCAGTATTGCCCTCTACATTGCTACTTTCAAGCCTCCTCCACAATCCATTCAACCTTTCTAGCTCCATCTCTTTCAAATGAATTTCACCGACCAGGCCCTCTGCTTGTGCCTGCAAACAAGACAGCATTTGGAAAAGTTGGTGTTTATTCAATGAGAAATCAACCCCCATGTTGATCCAGAAGTCATAAGCAGTAGTAAATTTGTAATAAATTGTAAAATCCACCTGTTTTGCTGCTAGTTGCTCGATTAGGCTATGAAGCTGTTTATCCAATAACTTCTCTCTCTGAGCTGTGGCAAAATTACTTTCAAGTCAAATTCTGTTGTACAAGTAACTACTTCAAGAGCGACAAGTTTATAGGTTTTCTTGTCACTGATTACAAAAGGTATATTTTAACCTTTGAACAACAAAGAAACTCTGTTAGGATAGCTATTGAAAGAAAGACCATTCAGCAACCAAATCAGGAGATCAGCATGGAACATCTACTGTAGACAAAAAATCTAATCCCAACCTGCAGGGTGTAGTCCTCCCTGCAGCCTCACATAAGACTCTTTCCCTAGTGTTGTAGTCCTATTCACAAAGGCTAAACACCTGGAAATCAAACTCAAGTTTGTACCTTGGAAAACCTTCTAGAAAGCAACGAAAGAAATGTAAACTAAAGTCTAATCTCAGCTCCCTCATTTTCTTTCACACACACAAAAAGAGAGAGAGAGAGAGAGAGAGAGAATCAAACTTTAAGAAGATTTATGATATTAGAAACCTGGAGTAGGCTGCTTCAGTGCATTCTCTTGAACTTGCACCCACCTTTTCTCTAAATCTTGGACATTTTCTTCCATTGAACTCTGAGAGAATTAGGCAGATTTTCAAGACCATAAAACAAAAAGAACTTGGTTGAGGAAGAAAATTTGAAGAGGCAGAGAAAATGCAAATCTACCAATTCTTTTTTCTTATTATCCAACTTCTCTAATATAGCAGATTTTGCAGCTTCTGCATCTGGTCCAGCTTCAGCTATTGTTTCAGAAGCAACAACTGACTCGCCAGACTTTCCACATTGCCTGGCATCCAATGTAGTTCCTGCATTTTCCAGCTCCTCCATCAAAGTTTGCTCAGTCTCATCCATTTCCTAACATTAATTCATAAACCTCAAATTACTAAAATAAAAAATAAAAGTTAAAGGTGAACCAAGTCTGTTTCTTGAAACAGAAAATTCACCACAAGAGATTACTGTTTAAAGAAATAGATATTATTTTTTAAAGACATGTCCAAGGACTCGAATAACATATGTGGTTATGACAGTGAATGAAGCAATCATAGAAAAATAGCACATTACTTTTTCAGAGTAGCATATAGATGTGGAATTCAAGTCTGACCTGTAGCTTCAGAAGAAGTAAATCTGCTTCCTGCATTCTCTCCTGTATTTTATCATCACAATTTAATATAGCCTTTTCATATGCAGCATTTTCTTCCTGAAGGGTCACCTCTCTCAATTGGGTCTGTCATAAAAATAGATTCAAAATTCTAGTATGTGAAAAGGGAATAATCATATAATGCTATTAAAAAAAAAATTAGAACAGAGTTTAGAAGAACTATCCATGCTCCCAACAATAAATTAGAAGTCACCGACTCACCATCACAAATTAACATTACACTAAAAAGGAAATTTCTTTTTAAAATGTTCTGCTTCATCTACAATATTAGATTGGTCTTGTCAAGTAGAAATCATAGAGGGAACACATAGAATTGACAAAAGTAGAGTTTGCAGATATTCAGCAAATGATGATGCTTAAATTGACCAGATTTTTTACATTTAACCACTTGGAAAAAAAAATTGTTATACAATAAAAACGGCATTACCAAGTTATGGCCCTACTAGATAATCCTACAGGGAAGGGCAAACCTAATTTTACATGCTGCATATTCACATTTTACACAGAAGCCACCTAGAAGTTGGAAACTCCCTCTTGGACACTGTAACTACTCAATAGATTAAACTTACTCCATCATCTTCACCCCAACTCAAAAGAATTTACATGCACTGGAGATTACGCTCTGTCTTTGAGCATGTAGATTAATTCCACCAACAGCTTCACTGATCCTGAACAATTGATCATCATGGATCTCAATCTCTCTTAATATCAAATAAAGTAAGCACAGGCAGTTTACCAATGTATGGATATAGACTCGCCAAAGCCCAAAGCGAAGTACAAAGATCAATCACCTATTTCTTTACAAACCAAATGTATTACATGCATATCCAGTAACGAAGTCTCTTTAAACTGTCATATGAACGTTAAATTCATATAATCCAAAACTACCATATGGCAGATCGAAAGACATATAAAATCCACCACAACGAAACCTTCAGTTGAAGAGATCAACAGCAATGCATAAGCTAGCATGCAATAACCCCCTAAGCATTGCAAATTGCAATAATATGAGAAACACCTGCGCATGATCGTATTTGTACCACAAATTTCTACATTTATCAAAAGAAGAACTATCCATAAAACGTACAACCAATATCCCAAGTGAGAAATAGCAGGAAAAAATCTAACCTAAGACAAAAAAGCAAGACAACAATAACATAAAATTTTCGCAAACCATAATTCAAAAACCCCAGATAACAAAATCCATATGCTTCAGCAATATCCAAAAACACAAAAGACCCAGATGCCAGAATCCAGGAAAAAAAAAACCCGCACAATTCAACAACAATCCCAACAAAAACAACAGCTCAGATACCAATAAACCCCAAGTTGCCCCAAAGACTGAATCTTTACCTGCTCTTTAGTGGCAGAATGAGCATTCAACTGGAGAGCAAGAGCAGCATTAGAGGCAAGAGAATGAGCAATAATGTGTGGTAGACGTTGAGAGATATCAGGTGGAGGCAATCTAAGCCGTAGATCTTGGATCGAACGGCTTAAAGATGAAGCCTTTGAATGTAATTCTTGAACATACTTTTGTTGGTCTTCAGTGAACACGATTGGGATTCTATCCTCTGACAATTCATGGTTGTTTCCATGGGCTCCTACAACATCTGCTGCCCACGCTAGCAATCCCGCCATGTCTGTATTGTCTAGGAAAAATAAATCAGTTGAAAACGGTCATAAACCTGTCTGTCTGAGTGTCTCGTAAAAAAATATTGGAAATTGAAGAATAAAGAATGCAGGTTGTAGGTTGGAGGAGAGTAGCTTGGGCTGATTTCATAAGATGAAGCCCAATGGGCTAGTGGACTTGGACTTGCATTTTTTGTATTGGGCCTTTTGAAATAAAGTACATATGAGACAATCAAATTATCTAGTTTAATTAGTTAACCAGATATTAGATTTGGGTCCATTTTTTAACTCTTTGTATTGGCCCAATGGTTCATAGTCTCTTTTAATTATCTTTCTAATCTTGAAGCCTATAAATAGAATTGATTATTCATTAGTTTGTGTGTAAGTATTTTGTAGAGATTGAAATATTCTTTAGAGTTGTTATCTCTTGTAAACACTTTATTTTATAGTGAATTTATTTTATTATCTTTTTCGTCAATTCTACTATTGTTATCGTTTCTTTTATAATACGTTATTAACACGAAACTCCAACTAATCGATATAATAAACTATGAGGTATTTATATACTAAAAGACTTATCATTTTTTTCAATCATTAGATTGTTTCTCTACATGAATGCTCTACCAAAAGATCTAAATTATTTAGATCATTAAAAGGTATGTATCTAATTTATCATGTACTTTAAATCTAATGATAATTAGAATATATATTTGAAAAAATTAAATGATAGAATCTAATGATCTAATATATATTGTTTAAAAATTTTAAATTTTATTATTATGTTTTGTTTTTATTTCCTAATATTATTATTATACTTTATATTATAGATTTTTTATGATATCAAACCTCACAAAACTTTATTCCGTGGCCCTTGAGATTTTGGCCAAGAATTATTAATCATGAGTACTTGATGCGGAATAAATATTCTCTATTTTTTATGTCTTAAATATGCTCTTGCAGTAACATATCGAGAAAAAGAGTTTAAGAAATATTCGAATCGATTTTATACTTGCTCGTAGATAAATAAAATGACAAGCTATTGATAAAAAATAATAAATCTCCCCCAACTAGATCTACTCCATTCCTTGAAGTGAATGTGACAACTTATAACAATTTTGAACATGGACGAAGGTGTGGTTATAGCCATGGACGTAATCAAAATAATTACCATTATAATCGTGATAACTATAACAACATATCTCACCACCGAAGTAGATAAACTATATAAAAAAACAAGAAAAGAATAAAAATGGATCAAGTCAGTATTCGAAAATGAATGTTATAGATGCGGCATGAATGGACATTGGTTGTGTACCTACCGTACACCAAAGCACCTCATTGAATTTTATCAAACCTCGTTGAAAAAAAAGTGAGTAAAATATAAAGGGCAATTTCATATATCAAAATGGAGCTAATTGAAATTAATAACTTGCTAGCTATTCTATTTATAAATAAGATGTTTTATATTTTCTTATAATTTCTATTACATAGAGATAATTATAAATTTATTTATTTATTTGTGTTTAAGAAGATTTTATTTATTTATTTATTTATTGTTTATTTATCTAATTATTTATTTTATGTTAATACTATATATGATAATATCAATCTAATAGAAAGCTCTAGAAGAGCGATTGTATTATTACATGAAAGATAAATTTTGAAGGCTTTAAAAAAAGTGAATATATTATTTACCCGAAGAGACAAATTTTTTAGACTCTAGAAGAGTGAATATATTATTACTTGAAGAAACAAATTTTAAATGCTTTAGAAATGCGAATATATTATTACTTGCAAGTGAGATAATTTAAAGACTTCGAAGAACAAATATATTATTATCCGAAAGGATAAATTTTATTATAAATAATGCATTATTCTCTAAAGTCTCATAGAAATTTATTGAGTTTTAAAGATATCTATCTAAATGGACATCATATCAAGACAACAAATGTGAAAAATATTGAATTCTTAAATATTATAATTACATCGGATCGAAAATATGCTTTATAGAAATTACCCACTTTCTCTTCTAGTCATTATTACAAATATTGGAATGATTGAAATAAATGTTATAGTAAATCAGAATTTTACTAATTCAAATACTTTAATTATGTAACATGACTAGTTTTGTTATCTTAGGTCTTTCATGATATGAAAAATTATTAAAAATTCATATGGACATCTATTAAAGAGCTAGAAGATTCTTCAATTTAATAAATTTTTATGTTTTGCATGTTCTCAAGGCAAATTGATTATTAAGCCATCACCATGTAAAATTAAGATTTAATCTCTAGTATCTTTAGAATGTATTCAAGGTGATACATATGGATCAATTCATCCACCACGTAGACTATTTAGATATTTTATAATTTTAATAAATGCATCCACAAGATGGTCACATATATGTTTATTATCTATTCGAAACTTGGTGTTTTTTGAGATTATTAGCAAACAATTTGATTTCAAGCATAATTTTCAGATTATGCTATTAAAACAAGTCACCTTGATAATGCTCGGTGAATTTATTTCTTAAGTATTAAATGATTATTGATCGATTACTAAAACAAAAGTTGAACATCCCGTTGCTCATGTTCATACTAAAAACAGCTTTAGCAAAATCATTTATCAAAAAGCTAAAATTGATAGTTAAATTATTATTTAAAAACAAAACTCCTTGTTTATTTTTGGGGACATGCAATCTTATATACAACAATACTTATTTGCATCGACTCATAAGTTATCGAAATTTCTCCCCTTAAATTGATTTATGGTTTATGGTCACGAGCCAAATATTTTTTATTTAAGAATTTTTGGCATTACGAGTATATATCCAAAGTGCTCCTTCATAATGAACTAAAATGGGCAATAAAAGGAGATTGAGAATATATATTAGATTTGAATTCTTTTCAATAATTAAATATCTTAAATCATAAATAAGAGATATTTTTACGACTCGATTTATCGATCGCCTTTTTGATGAAATAGTTTTTCCAACATTAGGGGGTGAGAATAATCAAAATAAGCGATTGAAAATGTTAAAAAAAATATTACATGGAATACTCTATCTTATATCATCTTAATCCTTATATAAAATAATGTGAACTAAAAGTTCAAAAGATAATTCATTTACAAGGTATAGTAAACTAACCGATAGATGCATTCTCATATCTTAAATGAGTAACTAAAATGTATGTCCACCGAGAATGCTCCTATTAGAATTGATGCTTTAGAAGAACAATATATTAATATTATAGCAAATGAATCTAAAGCACGTCCGAAACGTGAAAGATCGATCGGTTCTAAAGATAAAAATCTTTAAAAGAAAAGGACAAGATGAAAATATAAAGGATGCAAATATTCATAAAACGGTCCAAGATGTTTCTAATAATAGGATTCCGAAAGAAGTCCAAATGCTTGAGAAAATTAAAAAATTTAATAAATTATGTCAATACAGAGAGAAAATAGGATCGAAAAGAAACATTTATTGATAAGATTTTTACATATAATATTCGGTTGATATCTTAAATAAAAATAAGGATCCCGAGCCTAAATTTATTGAAGAATGTTGACCTAAAGATGACTGGCCTAAATGAAAAGAGTAATCCATACGTAATTATTTTTTTTTACAAATGAGTAGTTTTTGAACCCATGGTCAAAACACTTGAAGATGTTAAGCCAATGGAATATAAATGTATATTTATGCGAATACAAAATAAGAAAGATGAGATTGTAAGATACAAAGCAAGGCTTTTAATGTAAGAGGTTTCGCAAAGACCTAACATTGATTATGAAGAGATATATTCTTGTATAATGGATGTAATTATATTTTGTTATCTCATTAGCTTAGCAAATATATATGAAAAACTTCATATGTATACATTTAATGGATGTAATCACAATTTATTTGTTCGAGTTGAAAATAATATCTATATGAAAATCCTAGAAAGACTTAAAATGCCTAAAACATGTAATACATATTCTCGAGAAATGAATTCAATTAAATTATAGAGATCTCTATCGAAATTATTTTAGTATTTGTTTTATTATTTTAGTTTTCAGAAATTCATTTTATGCTATTCTTTTTATATTTATTTTTTTATCTTTCGATATCTACTCTTTATTACTAACTTGTGTGCATGTGGTATAATTGCTTTAATAAATATTTATTGAAAAAAGGTTATAAAAATAATCATAGTTGTTCATGTCTTTTAATAAAGAAATTCAAAAAAAGATTTGTGACAATTGTTGTATATGTTGATGATTTAAATGTTATTGAAATTCTTGAAGAGATTCAAAGTGCCATAAGTTATCTAAAATAAGAATTTGATATGAATACCTTGGAAAACAAAATTTTATCTCGACCTACAGTTCGAGTACTTAGAGAATGATATTTTTATTCATTCATCAATTTATATAAAAAAATTTCTACAATTATTTTATATAAATATCATCCATTGACTAGCCTAATGGTAGTTCATTCACTTGATATTCAAAAAAACTAATTTCAACCTCGAGAAGATAACGAAGAACTGCTTGGTCTTGAAATACCATACCTTAGTACCATTGATGCATTGATATATCTTGCTAATAATATACGACTCGATATAATATTTTCTATAAGTTTATTAGCAATCATAGTTCTGCTCCGATACGAAGACATTGGAATGAAATTAAACGTTTCATATGTTATATCTAAGAAAAAATTGATATGGTATTTATTTTACTCAAATAAATCAAAATCAAGTTTAATTGGTTATGTAAATGCAAGTTATTTATCCGATACATACAAAACTCGATCATAAATAGGTTATGTATTTACACATAGTGATATAGCTATAACATGACGTTTTATGAAGAAAACTATAGTTGCTAGATATTCAAATTACCAAGCATAAATACCAATTTATGAGGCAAGTCGAGAATGTATTTGCCTAAGATCAACGATCCATCACATTCGAGAGACATGCAGTTTATCTACCGGTAAAAGAAGTTCCAACATTAATATCATTTGAAGATAATACTGCTTGCATAATTCAATTAGAGGAAGAATTTGATCAAGTGACAATTTAGTAGATTTGTCCACTAAGGCATTACCTATCATAACTTTTGATAAGATGAATCATCGGATTGAAATGCATCATCTTCAAAATCTCAAATGATGTTTTCAACGAGAGGAGCCTAACATTGAGATTAATGTGTACAAGGAATATTATACCGTTTTTCCTTCATTAGGATTTTTTCCCACCGAGTTTTTTTCTAGTAAGGTTTTAACGAGGCATGTTCCTAGTATAATGAACATTCAAGGAGGAGTGTTATGAAATAATGAATGTCCATGACCATTTCATATTTCTACTACTCATGTGATTCAACTCACCATTCAATATGAGAAATTGAACGGATGATGCAATTTATTCAATTATTTATACATCTTTTAATGGTTCATAGTCCTTTCTAATTAATTCTCTTCCTAATCTTATAGCCTATAAATAAGTTTCATTATTCATTAATTTATGTATAAGTATTTTTTAAAGATTGAGATATTATTTGGAGTTTTTATTTCTTGTATTCACTTTATTTTATAGTAAATTCATTTTTCTATTAACTTTCTCTTCAATTCTATTATTTTACTACTTCTTTTATAATAGATTGATGTTATCTATATATTTCTTTTCGAAAATGTAAATAGAGTTATGTAATAATGTTTTTCTTGAATTATAGCTAATATGAATAGCTTTCTCCCTTTTGTATATATATGAGTAAGTTTTCCTTCCAGATTTGCTTAGTATTAATTATAGTTTTGATAATAAATAATCTATCTAAATTTAATTAATTAACCTCGGTGTTACGATGCATTGTAATTCTTAGCATTCCAATCTCTTAATTGATATTTGTATAATTTTGACAAAATAAGATTGTTATAATCTGAAATAATTTAAAAATAATTAGTGTTTTTTTATGAAATAATGAATGTCCATCATCATGTTAATCTACTTTTTATATCCTCATTACTCATGATTCTTAATATTATTCAATTCATCATTCACTATGAGAAATTGAAGGGATGATGCAATTAATTATTCATAGTCCCTTTCAATTCTCTTATCAAATTTGAAGCCTATAAATAAGCTTGAATATTCATTAGTTGGTGTATAAGCATTTTATAGGGATTATCGAATTGTTTAGAGTTGTTATCTCTTATGTTTTCTTTATAGTGAAATAATTTCTTCATCATTTTTTTCTCTTCAATTCTCCTATTATTTCTATACGAAGCTCTAACCAATCGAGATAGTAGATCATGAGGTATGTATCTATCAAAAGACTTAATCAATTGTTTCAATCATTAGATTTCTTCTACACAAGTGCTTTACCAAAAGATCTAAATTATTTAGATCATTAAGAGGTATGTATATAATTTATCATGTACTTTAAATATAATGATATATAGAATATATATTTGAAAAAGTTAAATGATTTAATATATAGAATTTAATGATCTAATATATGTTGTTTGAAAAGCTTTAATTTTATTATTATGCTTGTTCTTATTTTCTAATATTATTATTATATACTATATTATAGAATTTTTATCATATCAAACCTCATAAACTTGATTTTGCAGCTCTTGATATTTCGAATAAGAATTATTGATTATGAATGGTTGATTTTGAAAAAATATTCTCTACTTTTTATGTCTTAAATATGCTTCGCAGTAGCATATCGAAAAAAAGAGTTTAAAAATTATTTTGAATCGATTTTATACTTGTTAGTGGCTAAATAAAATCAAAAGCTATTGATGAAAAAGAATAAATCTCTTTCAATTGGATCTACTCCATTCCTTGAAGTAAATGTGATAATTTATAATAATTTCGAGCATGGACAAAGATATGGTCATAGCCATGAACGTAATCAAAATAATTACTATTATAATTTTGATGACCATATTATTACATCTCATCACTAGAAGTGGATAACTATGAAAAAAATAAAAATAAAAATAAATATTATAGATGTGGAATGAATGAATATTGATCGTGTACTCGTCGTACACCAAAGCACCTCATTGAGCCTTGTCAAGCTTTATTGAAAAATAAAGAGTAAAATATGAAGGCCATTTTTATATATAAAAATAATAGTAATTGAAATTAATTACTTATTAGTTTTTCTATTTATAAATAAAATATTTTATATTTCTTATAATTTATATCGTATAGTGATGGTTACAAATTTATTTTATTATTTATTTATTTGTTTGTGTTTATAAGGCATACATTTATTTATTTTATATTGATTTATTTGATTATTTATTTTATGTTTATATTATATTTGATAACATCAATCTAATAGAAAGCTCTAGAAGAGCGACTATATTATTATCTAAAGAAATAAATTTTGAAGGCTTTAGAAGAGCAATTATATTATGACCTAAAAAGATAAATTTTTGAAGCTCTATAAGAGTGGATATGTTATTACTTGAAGAAATAACTTTTAAAGGCTCTAGAAGAGTCGATATATTATTACTTGAAGTAATATAATTTAAAGGCTCCGTACACTACAAAAAACAAAGGATTTGCGAGGGGAAATTAGCGACGGTTTGAAGCCCTTTAGCGAGAGAAATTAGCGATGGTTTTTTATGACGGTTTTTTTTTTGAAAAATACCGTTGCTAATTTCAATTTTTTTTAAAAAAAATTTTGCAACCATTTTTTGCGACGATTTTTGTAAAAAAACCGTTGCTAATTGTGGAACTTAGCAACGGTTTTTTGCGACGGTTTCCTCCAAAAAAACCATCGCTAATTCATTTTTTTTTAAAAAAATTTATGTAACCATTTTTTGCGATGGTTTTTGTAAAAAAACCGTTGCTAATCACGAAAATTAGCGATGGTTTTTTGTGACATTTTTTTTTAAACCGTCGCTAATTTCAATTTTTTCAAAAAATTGAAATTACTTTCAGCCTTTTTTACGATGGTTTTTTTACCAAAAAACATTGAAAAATAAGTAAATTAGCGACGGTAAATCGTTACTAATTAAGAGAGAAATGGCTATTTTTTTTAACTTTTTTAGACATTTAGCGATGGTTTTAGCGACGGTAAAACTTTCAACCTCCTATATAACAATTTGCCTAAAAGTTTGCAAGAAAAAATTTCTTCTCTCTCTTCTTCTTCTTTTTCTCCAGTAGCCGATCTCCCTTTCATTTCCATTAAATCTTCCCCCTCTCTTTTTTATTTTCCTTCCAATCTCCTCCTCTCTCTCCTACTTCCCTTTCTTCCCTCCATCTCTCACCCTTTCTTCCTCCTTTTCCTCTTTCTTTCTTCCTTTCTCCCCCTTCCTTAACAGGCCATTTTTCGACCGGAATAGTCCTACGAAGCCTCTCTACCGGTGCAACCCACTCTCCTCCTTGTGTTAAAGGTCCTCCCTCATCTAACCTCTTAATTAATTTTTTAGTTTTTTTCAATTATTTACTTAATTTAATTTTAAAGTTTTTTGTTATTATTAATTGTTAAGAAATTTTAATTGTTATTAATTGTTTAATCATTAGTTTTATTGTTATTAATTTTTGTTGTTAATTTAATTGTTAATTTTTATTATTAATTGGTAATTTTTAGTTGTTAATTTAGTTAGTTTATTGTTAAATGTTATTTATTAATTTAGTTAGTTTAATTGATGGTATTTTGGAAAGTTAATTATTTTAGAAAATTTTTAATAAGTTATTAGCAATTGGTCAATTTAAAATAAGGATAAAATAATAATAATAATAATATTTTAGCAACGGTCTAGACCGTTGCTAAGATCGTCGCTAATTTTTTTTTGCAACGGAATTAGCGACGGTCTAGACCGTTGCTAATTTTTTTATGATAAAATTAAAAATTAGTCAATTTAAAATGACGATAAAAAAATAATAATAATATTTTAGCAACGGTCCGGACCGTTGCTAATTTGTTTGCGACGGAATTAGCAACGGTCTAGACCGTTGCTAATTTTTTCGATAAAATTAACAATTAGTCAATTTAAAATGAGGATAAAAAAATAATATTTTAGCAATGGTCCGGACCGTTGCTAATTTGTTTGCAACAGAATTAGCGACGGTCTAGACCGTTGCTAATTCTAAATATTAGTGACACTCTAAAACCCTCGCTAAATTGTCACAAAACGGTGATGGTTTTTTAATTTTGCGACGGTTGTTTCCATTGCTAAAGTAGCGACGGTCCGAAAACCGTCGTAAAAGTTTAATGACTAGCATTTTATCGACGATTTTTGGACCGTTGCAAATCCGTCGCTAATTAAAATTAGCGACAGATTTTAGCGAATTAGCGACGGTCTAAACCGTCGCTAATTCTATTTTTTTTTTGTAGTGAGAAGAGCAAATATATTATAATCCGAAATGATAAATTTATTATAAATGATATACTATTCTCTTCAAAGTCTCATAGAAATTTATTGAGTTTCAAAGATATTCATCTAAATTGATATCATATCAAGATAGCAAATATGAATACTTAGTTTTTATAATCATTATACCGGGTAGAAAATATGTATTAAAAAATTTACCCGATTTCTCTTCTAGTCTTTATTGCAAATATTTAAATGATTTAAACAAATACTATAGTAAACCAAAAGTTTACTAATTCAAATGCTTTTATTATGTGACATGATCAGTTGTACTATCTTAGGTCTTTCATGATGCGAAAAATTATAAAAAAATCATATGGACATCTATCGAAGAGCCGTAAGATTCTTCAATTTAATGAATTTTCATGTTCCGTATGTTCTCAAGGCAAATTGATTGTTAAGCCATCACCAAGTAAAATTAAGATTGAATCTCCAATATTTTTAGAATGTATTCAAGGTGATATATATGGATCATTCATCCACTATGTGGACCATTTAAATATTTCACAATTTTAATAAATGCATCAATGAGATGGTCGCATATTATCTACTTGAAACCCGACGTTTTCGAGATTGCTAGCAAATAATTTGATTTCGAACATAATTTTTAGATTATGCCATTGAAATAAGTCACCTTGATAATGTTGATGAATTTATTTCTCAAGCATTAAATTATTATTGATTTGCTATTAGCATAAAGGTTGAACATCTCGTTGCTCATGTTCATACTCGAAAGGTTTAGCAAAATTATTTATAAAAGGGTCCAATTGATAGCTAAACCATTATTTAAAAATAAAACTCCCCGTTTATGTTGGGGGACATACAATCTTATATGCAAGCAACACTTATTCGCATCGGACCCATAAGTTATCATAAATTCTCTCCTCTTCAATTGATTTATGGTTATGAGTCAAATATTTCTTATTTAAGAATTTTTGACATTGCGAGTATATATCCATAGTGCTCCTCCATAATGAATAAAATGGGCACTTAAAAGAGATTGGACATATATGTTAGATTTGAATCCACTTCGATAATTCAATCTTTTGATTCATGAACAAGAGATATTTTTACAACTCAATTTATCAATTGTCATTTTGATAAAATAGTTTTTTTCAACATTAAGGGGAGAGAATAAGTAGTTGAAAATGTTAAAAAAAAATTACGGGGAGTACTCTATCTTTATGTCATATTGAATCTCGAACAAAATAATATAAACAAGAAGTTCAAAAGATAATTTATTTACAAGGTATTACAAACCAACCGCTAGATGCATTCTCGGATCCTAAATGAGTAACTATAATGCATGTCCTCGCCGAGAATGCTCCAATTAAAATTGATGCCCTAGAATGTCGGTCTATTAATGTTATAGCTAATGAATCTAAAACACGCCCGAAGCATAGAAGACCAATCGGTTCTAAAGAAAAAAATCCCTAAAAGAAAAGGGCAACATAAAAATATAAATGATGTCAATATTTCTAAAACGGTCAATGATATTTAGGATAATAGGCTTCTAGAAGAAGTCCAAATGCTTGAGAAAAATTAAGAGACTTTGATAAATTATGTCAATTCAAGAAGAAAATAAGGATAGAAAAAAATATTTTTTTAATATAATGTTTCAATTAATACCTTGAATGAAAATAATGATCTTGAGCCTAAATTTATTGAAGAATGTCGACATAAAGATAATTGGCCAAAATGAAATGAACAATCTAGACAGAATTATATTCTTTTACAAATGAGTAGTTTTTGAACCCATAGTTAAAACACCCGAAGATGTTAAGCCAATGTAATACAAATGTGTGTTTATGCGAATACGAATTAAGGAAGATGAGATTGTAAGATACAAAGCAAAAATTTTAACACAAAAGTTTTCATCAATAATTGATATTGACTATGAGGAGACATATTCTCTTATAATGGATGCAATTGTCTTTTGTTATCTCATTAGCCTAGAAAAATATATGAAAAATATTCATATGCATTTAATGAATGTGATCATAGTTTATTTGTTCATTTGATATGATATCAATATAAAAGTCTTAGAAGGACTTAACATGTCGAAGCATGTAATACATATTCTTGAGAGAAGAATTCAATTAAATTATAGAAATCTCTATTATAATTATTTTAATATTTTTTTATTATTTTAGTTTTTAGAAATTCAATTTATATTATATTTTTTAATATTTTATTTTTGTATCTACTCGTTTATTACTAACCCATGCGCATGTGATATAATTACTTCAATGATTATTTATTGAAAGAAAGTTATAAAAAAATAACCCTATTTGTTCATATATTTTTATTTGAAAAGGGGTTTATTGTATATATTGATGACTTCAATATTATTGGAACTCCCGAAGAGATTCCAAGTGTCATAAGTTATCTAAAAAGATAATTTGATATGAATACCTTGGGAAAAAAATGTTATCTCGACTTGCAGTTCGAGCACTCGGAGAATGAGATTTTTATTCGTTAGTCAATTTATATAAAAAAAAGTTTTACAATGATTCTATATAAAGATTATCCATTGACTAGCCGAATGATAGTTTATTCACTTGATGTTCAAAAGGACCCTTTTCGACCTCGAGAAGATAATGAAGAACTTCTTAGTCCCGAAGTACCCTACCTTAGTGCAATTGGTGCATTAATATATTTTGATAATAATACTCGACATGATATAATATTTTTTGTAAATTTACTAGCAAGATATAGTTCCGCTCTAACACAAAGACATTGGAATGAAATTAAACATATACTATGTTATCTTCGAGAAACAATTGATATGCGCTTATATTACATTAAAAATCAAAGACAAGATTAATTGGTTATGTAGATGCGAGTTCTTTATTTGATCTACACAAAGCTCGATCACAACTCGGTTATATATTTACATATGAAGATACAACTATATTTTGACGTTCTATGAAGCAAACTATAGTTGCCACATCTTCAAATCATGTAGAAATATCAATTCACGAGGCAAGTCGAGAATGTGTTTAGCTAAGATCAATGATCCATCATATCCAAGAGACATGCAGTTTATCTATCAACAAAAGAAGTTTCAACAATATCATATGAGAATAATGTCGCTTGCATAATTCCATTAAAAGAAGAATACATCAAAGTGACAATCCAATAGATTTATTCGCTAAATTATTACCTACCGCAACTTTTGATAAGATGATTCACAAGATTGAAATACATCATCGTAGAGATCTCAAATGATGTTTTCAACAGGGGAGGCCAACATTGAGATTAATATGTACAAAGAATATTATACTTTTTTTCCTTCACTAGGATTTTTTCCCACTCGGGTTTTTTCTAGTAAGGTTTTAACGAGAGATGTTCCTTGTACAATTGACATTTAAGGGGAGTGTTACGAAATAATGAATGTCCATCATCATGTTAATCTACTTTTCATATCCCTATTACTCATGATTCTTAATATGATTCAATTCATCATTCAATATGAGAAATTGGAGGGATGATGCAATTGATTATTCATAGTCCCTTCTAATTCTCTTCTCAAATTTGAAGCCTATAAATAGGCTTGAATATTCATTAGTTGGTGTATAAGCATTTTGTAAGGATTATGAGAATTGTTTAGAGTTATTATCTCTTATATTTTCGTTATAGTGAAATCATTTCTTCATCATTTTTTTTTCTCTTCAATTCTCTTACTATTTCTATTTCTTTTATAAGCATGTTTGTCATTTTTTTCGTCAAAAAAAAATCTTATAATATGATTTTTTTTTCTTGCTCGTGATTTTTTTTATATAATATAAGCTATATTATAAACATTTTATTAGTGGTTGCGATCTTTTAAGTTTTTATTTTATTTTATTAAATTAGTGAGAAGCTAGAATTACAAAATACGGATATGTTGCTAGTCGTTATTCATTATTTCAAAAAAAAAAAAAATGGCTTGTATGTATACTCCGTCCGGAGACTCGCAGTATGGTTTTTTTTTTTCCCTTGGTTATGTGATCTCACATCTAGTCACACAAAATAGTTGTTTTTACGAGCATTTTCCTATTGAATTGAAATGCATAACGGCAATAGTTATCGAAAGTATTCAATTCGTAATGTTTTACATTTACAAGAAGCTCGTTATCGTTGACGTGAAAATATCGTTAAAATATAAGACTTACTAGTGCTTATACTTTTAAAGTCGTTAAAATATCTTCTCGTTGACCAAAAAAAAAAAAAAAGATTGAAAAGTATTCCATGATAATTTATTTAAATAAGTGGTTTTGATTTTTAGTTTTTGCGTATATAAAAAACTTTTTAAATAGATAGTTGTATTTGTTTTGTGCATCCAATCAAATAATGATGGATTAGTTTGGGTTTTAAACTTAGAATACTTTAAAGATAAAAAAAAAAAAAAGGATAACACCTCTTTATCATCTAAAAATATTTTATTTTATTTTATGTTTATCCATACAATCTTGCTTATTTTTCAAAATAATTTTTTGATAGTTCAATGCTTATAATTATTTTGGTATCAAATAACTTTTGTCAATCAAATTAAGTAACGTATAAGAGCCACGACTATTGTGCTTAACATTTGCAAGTTTATATGGTTAGTATTATTTGTTTGATTCCTCTCAGAAAATATCCACTAATGCATAGCCTCACGAAACAACGTTAGATTCATATATGTACATGTTCAAAAATACTTTAATCCAGGAAAAAGTCACGTTATTTCTTCTTATAGTGATCTCAGTGTCACTTTGGATATGCCCTCTTCAAAGTTTCGATTTTTTCTTGTTAGAGGAAGCCCTTTCTTGACTTGTTTGATCACTAGCAATACAGAAATTTCCATTTCAACAATACATGCCATTATCTCATTTTCTTCAAGTAATTCTTCAAGTAATTCACTCACCAAGTACACCGTCAAGCTTAACAACAATCAAACATGGCTCATATATTCATCTTCTCCCATAAATTTGAGTCACGGTCTTTCTTCGATCACTTCTGAAGGGTTTTCAGGGATTATAAGGATTGTTGTATTGCCGGATTCTGATCCAAAAAATGAAGCAATTCTTGATAGGTTCAGTTCTTGTTATCCAGTATCATGTGATGCAGCTTTCACTAAACCATTTTGTTTAGAGTATAATAGTATTGATGGTGAACTTGTTGGTGTTGTTGGAGATTCTTGGTTATTGAGAACTGATATTGTTTCAATAACTTGGCATTCAATTAAGGGTATCAGAGAACAATCTTATGGTGAAATTGTTGATGCACTTGTTAAGGATGTTGGGGGATTAGATTCATCGGCTATAACAACAACATCATCTTATTTTTATGGTAAATTAATTGCAAGAGCAGCAAGGCTGGCTTTGGTAGCCGAGGAGGTGTGTTTTCTTGATGTGATTCCAAATGTAAGGAAGTTCTTGAAGGAAACAATTGAGCCATGGTTGGAGGGGACTTTTGGTGGGAATGGTTTTTTACATGAAGATAAGTGCGGTGGGATCGTCACTAAACAAGGGCTAACAGATTCGGGTGCTGATTTTGGGTTTGGAATTTATAATAACCATCACTTTCATCTGGGGTACTTTCTGTATGGCATTGCTGTTCTTGCAAAAGTTGATCCAGCATGCGGTAGGAAGTACAGGACACAAGCTTATTCACTTATGGCTGATTTTATGAACTTGGGAAGGCGATCAAATTCGAATTATGCACGCTTGTGGTGCTTTGATTTGTATAAATTGCATTCTTGGGTTGAAGGGCTAACTGAATTTGCTGATGGGCGGAACCAGGAGAATACAAGTGAACCGGTGAATGCATACTATTCAGCGACTTTAATGGGATTAGCTTATGGAGACACTCATCTTGTTGCCACAGGATCATTGCTTGCTGCATTAGAAATTCACGCAGCACAAACATGGTGGCACGTAAAAGAGGAAGATAAGTTGTACCCAGAAGATTTCACTAAAGAGAATAGAGTGGTGGGTGTTCTGTGGGCTAACAAGAGGGACAGTGGGCTCTGGTTTGCACCTCCTGACTGGAAAGAGCGTAGGCTCGGCATTCAGTTGCTGCCCTTGTTGCCTATTAGCGAGGTTTTGTTCTCTGATGTTGGATTTACAAGAGAGCTAGTAAATTGGACATTACCAGCTTTGGCGAGAAGAGTTAGAGAAGGATTGAAAGGATTTATTTATGCCTTAGAAGGCATTTATGACAAAGAAAGTGCATTAGAGAAGATTAAGAACTTGAATGGTCATGATGATGGCAACACACTTACCAATCTTTTGTGGTGGATTCACAGCAGAGGTGATGAAGAGGAAGTGGGGTGTGAAGGAGGTGGAAAATTCTGCTGGTTTGGTCGCTATTGTCACTGAGTTTGTTTCCTTGTACCTGTTACGTGGATATGAAGGGAAGATTGGAGTGAATAATGAGAGTATTTGATTGCTTTCTGTGCTTTATATGTTTTTCTGTTTTTCTATTTTTGTATTTTGTATTTTGAACATCTATACAAATATAAAGGTTGAAATGGATTGTACATTTCTTTCAATCTTATCATACTGAGCCTCTTATTAGCACATGGCCTGCTTCAAAAGACTTTCATGTGATCTTCTTTACTGATATCATGAAGTCCATGGTTTATATTTTTATATCATTCTGCTGCTATATGTGTTGATGACTTGAAGTAACTTAATTATAATCACACTTTTCTTTTCTCCTACTGAAATTTTTGGAAAACTAGAAAAGCTGAAGAATTTTGAGGCCGTTGAATGCTGTCATGAAACAGAAGCCATTTTGACTGCACTGGGCAATGGCAGGCCATGGCATACTTCTTTTTCTTCTTCTTTTCCCTTTTATTTGGGAGAGAGAGAAGCCATATGCATACTTTGGTATTGCATGAGAGTTCAACTTTCCAGCGAAGGATGTACGAGAGAGAGAGAGAGAGAGAGAGAGAGAGAGAGAGAGAGAGAGAGAGAGAGAGAACGCTAATGTTCTTTCATATTTCCTTGTCCAAGATAAAATCTAGATGTTACAAGGTGATGATAGCTCACTAGATTTAGTTTTACTGATTTACAGATATCGTTATGGTTGCTAGTATATCAATCAAGTACATGTGATAAAAAAAAAAAAAAAAAGGTTTTAATTGGCGTTATTGGTCTCCTTTACCTTCCCTTTTCCTTTGTTCTGCCAAATCATGTAAAACCGCATCCATTCCACTGCCATTTTTACCTCGGATCTAATTCATTAGAGTAGTTTATCTCTTTTTTGGGAAAAACTGAGGAATCAAAATTAAATAAGAAGGGTTGCAGTTGCTCGGCACATGACATCCGATGATCCTTCTAGCCAAATACAAATCCTGCTTCTGCACCATCTAGTTGAGGTTTCCCTTCACGACTAAAAATCTACTGTCTATATAATTTAGCAAAAAAGCAATGACTGGGCAAGGATTGGATGAGCGAGAACTCGGGGTACAAGTCCATGCATCAAATTACATTTCCAATTGTTGTGAGTTTTATTATTGAGATAAGGCTTTGACCCACGATGCACAATTAGGAAGCCACTAATAATATCTCAAAAATATCTCAAACTTACACTATTAATATGAGAAGTTTTATAAATAGTAATTACTTCATAGGCTCACTTTGAAAAGAGAGATACACAAAAAAAAAAGAAGAGAAATTACATATATACTCACCAAAAGTAATAAGAAGATTTTCGAGTCCGCTTAAATTTTTTTATTTTCTCTTTTTTTTTTTATGTATATCTCGTCTCCTCAAAGTGAACATGTAGAGTAACTACTATACATGTTACTAGTTACTTCTTTTATATTATAAAATTTCTCCTATTAATATCTCAATACAATATTTGCACATGGTAAGTTTCGATTAATTGTAGAACAATTTAATGAGAAGCGAGATATTATTCGATGTCAAAAACTAAATCTTCCAAAACCAGAGCTCTAACATCAATTGTTGGAAATTTAAAGAACCGGAGATTCAACACACCACCATAAACTACCCAATTCAATAGGAAAATAATAATAATAATAGAGGTGAATAAAGAATGGATACATAAGATTTAATGTGGTATGGCAAAATCTTGTCACTCCACAAACTCCGAGAGTAATTCTTTAGTATGAGAAAAAAATTAATAAAAGAATATGATTGTGATTTTTATTTCCAAAGCCTCTTGTACAACCACTCTTACACTAAAAAAAAAAAAAAACTCTCAACCCTTTTGGCTTTCACACACTAAAATCATTTATTTATTCATCTATTTATAATGACCAAAATCCTTTGCTCGACAAGGAATTTTTTTTATCGTAAAAGACGACTTCGGGGGTTAAAATGACAAGCTTAAAAGTAATCAAAAAAAGAATTAAAAAAAGTTATCACCTAGTATTAATGGTTTCGGGAACCAAAATAACTCATATACATAAAGATTTATGACAAAAGATTGGTTTTGTGTAGGAAAGATAAAAATTATCACATCCCATATTACATAAGGCAAACTACATCACATATAAGTTCAATCATAATTTCTAGTTTTTACCATGTGAAAGTCTATGTCTATTTGATATGTTTGTTATTAAATCGGACGCCAATATGTTGAATGACTTGAGATTTGGCTAGTCAAAGGCATTTTCTAACTTTAATAAGACGTCATAAACTTAAAAGAAAATAAACATTAGATAAACCCAAATGAAAATCCATAATTTTTTTATGTATGTAAAATGACAACTCACATATGAATTCGTGAAATAAAAACTCACTACTTAACCTATAATACGTAAAATAAAACTCACAACTTAACCTATAATATGTGAAATAAAACTCATGACGTTGCCTATATATTATGTTTGAAATAAAAACCCAAAACTTAACCTATTATATGTGAAATAAAAACTCATGAATTAATGCGTAAAATAAAAACTTACAACTTAACCTATAATGTGTGAAATGAAAGCTCATAACTTCACTCATAATGTATAAAATAAAAACTCGCGACTTAACCTAAAATACATAAAATAAAAAATCACAACTTAACCTATTATAGGTGAAATAAAAGCTCATGACTTAGCTTATAATGAGTGAAAATGACCTATCCTAAAATGAATGAAATGAAAACTCATGACTTAACTTATTATGTATGAAATAAAAACTCAGAATTTCACCTATAATGCATAAAATGAAAGCTCACAACTTAACCTAAAGTACATGAAATGAAAACTCACAAATCCACTCATATTGCATGAAATAAAAACTCATAAATTCACTCATAATTTTTGAAATGAAAACTCACGACTTCCTAAACTCGTTTGAAATAAAAACTCACGAATCTACTCATAATGCATGAAATTAAGACTCACAACTTTCTAAAATATGTAAAATGAAAACTCATGAGTTGATTCATAATATGTGAAATAACAACTCATGACTTTTTAGAATGCATGAAATTAAAACTCACCAACTCTACTCATAATGTGTGAAATAAAAACTCATGACTTTCTAAAATGTGTAAAATAAAAACTCATACCTCTACTCATAATGTATGAAATAAAAACTTACAACTTCTTAAAATGCATAAAATAAAAACTCATAACTCCACTCAAATTAGTCACCGAAAAAAAAAAAACAAGTCGCCGATAACACAAGACACATATTCATAGAAATCTTCAACGAAATAAGTCACCGATAACACAAAACACATATTCAAATCAATCACCTTAAACACATACTTAAATCAAACGTCAATGAATAGGTCACCGACAATGTAACACATTTTCATGAGAAATCACATCAAACACATATTCAAATCATATTCACATCGAGTGCATAATTTACATCCACATTTAAACATTTAGGCAATCAAGCTTATACCATGATCGATACTTATCCTTGATAAACCTCCATTTTAAATCTTAATTACATCCTCTTAGATCCGTTGCGAGCATTTAATCCAACCTTATTCACCTTAAAATGCCCGACGGTCTTAAGCCCCTCAAGTTCGATACATAAAAATATATTTCACACACTTTAACAGATCAATCAAGTCATAGTTAAATTACTTTTTACATTAGATTGTAGTTCTTTAAAACATAAATATAAGTTATTTAATTGATACTAGGTAGTTTAGGAAACTTACCTAACGATTAGTTAGATTGTAACAAGCTATTGGAATTGCCACTCGCCACCTAAATAAAAAATGAAAAAAATGCTATTTAGGGGTTAGTTTAGCTTTCTTCGACCTCGATGAAGATTGTAGTGATTACGGTCGGTTAGGAGGAGAAAACAATTGCCCGTTGGACAAAGTTGATCTCCATCCTTTTCCTTCCGCCTTGGAAATCACTTAAAGCCAAAATCAAGTACAAAAAAAGCCTAGACCATATATTAACTCAATGTCAAGTTGGGCGATACAATTTAGAAATTGTTCTTAGTCGATTTGGCGTCTATTTTTTGCTTTTTTTGGTTGTCGATGGCGATCATAAATAAGGTGATAGTGGTGGTTGTGTTTGATTGATGGTTTTAACTAGAGAGGGAGGTTGAGTTTGGGTGGCTAGGTCTTGACCATGATGGCTATAATGGTTGTTAGGGTGGCTTTTTGGCATTGATAGTGGCCAAAGTGAGGAGATCAATAAGGAAAGTCGAGCTTGGCGGCAAGGTCTCGTTGTAATGGCAATTTGAGTGGTTAAATCTTGGCTATGGTGGCAATAGTAAAGGTTAGGGTGGTTGTTTGGGATGGCTAGTGGCTAGAGGGAGGACACTAAAAAAAAAACTAAATAGCTATAGAAATTAGCGCAATAGACATGAATTTATCAATATACAGAGTGATAGATTAATGAATGAACAATGATTGACATAAATTTATAAATATTTTTAGTAATAGTGATGGAGTACTAGTGATTGTATGATGAAAATTCAATTACAAAACAATGTTGTTACTGAATTATGCTATAAATTTTTGGCATTTAATTCAATGATGGATTACAAATTAATTTAAAATGGTATTTAGTGATGGGTGATATTAGTTGTTGCTAATTTTGGCATGCGTTAATTTTTCACAAATGTGAGATGATTTAACGATGGCTTGTCAATTTCGTTACCCAACATTTTGGAGACTTCCAAAAATTATTATTTAAATTATTTATTTGGTTTATTTACTAGGGATGTGAGTTAAACCATGTTTTGGAGTCGCCACATAGTATTAAAGAAACTAGGAAACCTTAAAATAGCATTGGTTCGGAGATGCTAGCATTAAAGATATCAATCACCTCAAAGCACCCTTTCATAGTAAAGATATCATGTTTAGTCTAGTCCTTAAAATTTATCTCCTAATAATTCTATTATTGCCAAAATTAATCCTAAGTCAAATTCCAAATTTATTACCTAAGCTAATTGATTTTTTTATTTTTATTTGTGATATCATATTGAATCGATCGTTGGATTCCATTATCGAAAGTCTCATAAATTCAACATCAAATTTAGTTTTAAGCCTCGGTATAACCAATATGTCAAAAAAACAACCTAATTACTAAGGTTATGAATTAAAATCAAATGATAACATTAGTCCATATTTAATAAGAGACTTGTCAATATTATCCTAGTATTTATGCATTTTTTGTTCTCTTTTTTTTTTTTTTATCAATTTCATTTTTTTCCTTTCATTTTTCATTTTTTCAAAAGTTGATGAAGAATCATCATCAATCTCTAAAGATTAGGAGACTCGATGATTCACCAACTCTTTAATTACCTAATTTAACTAATGGTTATTCAAGTCATATTAAATATTAAAATAAAATCTAAAAATTAAATTAATAGCCCGTACAAATTATAGAAGTCTAAAATCTAAACACAAATTTTAGATTCCGAACATTAAACTAGACATAATATTAATTATAAAAAAAAATTAAAAAGGCAATGCATTAAACTACATAAATTGAAATTAATGAGTAAAAGATTTCAATAATTCCAAGAAAATAAAAATAAATCTAGATTAGGCATAAAAATAAGAAGCATGCATGAAAATTTCCCACTAGGCCGACTTGCTAGGCTAGCCCTCTTCTTTTCCTCTTCCTCTCACGCTAGGCTAAGCTTAGCCCGTGCTCTCCTCCTCATGGGTCGGGCCTAGTCCTTCTCTCTTAAAACTCATTTGAGCCTAATCCTTAAAGCCTAACCTAAGAAAAAAATATCAAAAACCTTTAGGCCCTAAATATTTCCTCTTCCTAGCCCTATCATTTCTTCCGGTTCTAATCCTTCCATTTCTCACAGACTTTTTCAAGCCTTTCCCCAATTTCAAAATAAAAAATAACGAATCTCAACCCCGAGAGCTTCCAATGAATCATCTTTCTCTTTTTACTAAACCAAACTTAAGTTAACCTAAGATAATTATTCAAACAAATTAACATAAGAGAAATGGGTCACGGGTCGGGTTTCATGATGACAGTGACTATATCATTATCATCAATCATTGTTGAACTAGATTAGGAATAGAATCTCGGTAATTGAAAACAAAATAAGTAGCTTGAGAAGGATGAAAGCTTACCTAGTTTATCTAACTAAAGTGGGTGGCCATAATAATTTAGGTTTTATTCTTCTCTATTTGGTGCCATTCTTTTTCTTTGATTGACCTCTTAAGTAAAGCCCAAAAATCAACCCTAAGAATCCTTTAGGTGAAGCCTAAATGTCCCTTTAAACCCAGTATTTTGCTATATTAATCCAAAATAAAAGAAATTTCAAAATCCTATTTTCAATACCTAATAGAAACACTAGAATTGTTTCTCACCAAACCTAAAAAATTCTTCTCTCAAAATTCTCTCTACTCGTTACACCTAGAAAGCGAAAAGGAATTCAAATACTTTTCATAAAGAACCAATAAAAACCCTAGTCTTTCTCTCTAAAATCTCTCAAAATTTCTCTCTACCTTTTACACCTAAAAAGTAAAAAAGATTTCAAAATGCCTTTTTGCATAAAGAATCAAAAGAAACCATAGTCTTTCTTTTTAAAATCTCCCAAAATTCCTCTCCACCCCCCATTCAATCTCCCAATTCAAACCCTATTTATACCCAAAAGTGTTCTATTCTATACCCTAGGATCACTTCCCATTAAATCATAGCCTTCTCCATAAAAAAAAAAAAAAAAAACAAGTAAAGCTTTTGCTAGTTTTTAATGCAAATGTGATTTGTGTGTTGCGTTTGTGTGTGTAGGTGTTGTAAGGGCATAGGCGTGTCTTGGTTGGTACAAATGCCAACCAAAAATAGTTTTGTCCCTCTAGCCTATTGTCTTCTTTAATGAAGATGAATAGTTCTAGAGGATGGTGAGGTACAAGGCAACCGTGCCAATGAAAGGCTAGGGAGAGTTGAACGATAGGTCGGTCGAATTAATTTTGAATGGGTCATGTCGTTTATGTCTTTTATCAATTTAAGTCCCTATAAGTTCTAATTTTCCACAATTGTATCATTTAGGCATGTTATTGTAGCCCTTAAATCTTTTAATTTTTTCAATTGAGTCCATATATCTTTCAATTTTAATTTTAGGATTTTGAATTGTTTTAATTATGTCCCTAATTGCTTCTAATTGCATTTTATTTTCATTCAATTACACATTTAGAAATAAAATAAAAATAAAAATAAATAAAATAAAGTAAAATAAAAAATGGAAACAATAAAAATTTGATAAAAAATAAAACAAGTTAAATGATGAAAATAAAATAAAAATGAAAGATCGACTAAAAATTTTTAATTTTGCTTTTTCTTTTTTTCCTTACGAAATAAAATGTAAATTTTAAAATTAAATATACAAACTAAAATAAAATATAAAAATAAGATAACAATAGAAAATACTAAAAATTAAATATAACCTAAATTTTGAGTTACGACAGTTTGCTCCTCTATATAAGGCTTACCGTGCAAATGCCAACTAAAGTATGAACTTTAGATTGGGTTTGCATAGTGAGCTTGTAAAAAAGATATAAATCAAGTGGTGAGAACGAATGGTGTGATTGTCCTATATGACCTTCCTTGAAAAGTAAAATTAGCTAGCCTTATTCTCAAGGATGACTTGCCTAAGAAGGTAAGCTGCAATATGAGGGTCTTATTCTTCAGGATGGCCTATCTTAAGAAATGAAATACAATGTGATGAACTTTTTCTCAAGGATAGTCTATCCTAGAAAGTAAATGTGATAGTCTTATTATTAAGGACGATCTACCCTAAAAAGTAAAATTTGATGGCTTTATTATGAAGGGTCGTTAACCTTGAAAAGTAAAATACGACGACCTTGTTGTGAAGGATGGCTTACCCCGAAAGTAAAATACGAGGGCTTTATTATGAATGATGGCCTACCCTAAAAAGTAAAAAATACGATGGTCTTGTTATGAGGACGTTTTACCTTGGAAGTAAAATAGGAGGCCTTGTTGTGAAGGATGACTTGTCATAAAAAATAAAAATACGATGGCCTTACCATGAAGGATGACCTTCCTTGAAAGTAAAATTTGATGACCTTGTTGTGAAGAGAAACTCCGTGCTAAAAAGTAAAATTTGATGGTATTATTATGAAAGATAGCCTACCTCGAAAAGTAAAAATGTAATGGCCTTATTGTGAAGGGTGGCCTCGCCTTGAATAGTAAAAACACGATGACCTTGTTATGAAAGGGAACATACCTTAAAAAGTAAAATATGATGGCCTTGTTGTAAAGAGCAAC
Organism: Dovyalis caffra; assembly: GCA_963924115.1. NCBI lineage: Eukaryota > Viridiplantae > Streptophyta > Magnoliopsida > Malpighiales > Salicaceae > Dovyalis > Dovyalis caffra. The sequence continues at coordinate 497,347 of CAWUPB010000957.1, read as the reverse complement.
CTACCTTAAAAGTAAAGTGACCACTATGCGATCTTATAAAAAGGAGGGATGATCGTTAAGCAATTCCGTTTGGATGATAGTCTATTGTTAGGCAACCAAACTCGGAGTGATGGTCTATTATTACGTGATCAAGCCTAAAAAAATTCAAGGAGTGAGTTTCTCCTCATTTCCTTGTGATTCTTCAAGTTTTGCATTCATGGAGAATTTTTCCTTTCTATTATGTCTTGATGTTCCCGAAACAAGACTTAGTATAATGGTCGATTGGTTACCTATGAGAAATATAGGCTATCCCATTTAATTCCCTCTTCGACGCTCCCTTTCTTGGTTACCTGGAATTTTTATACTAAATTGTGATTTGTGGTCCGGCCATTGCAACCTTACCCCTTGGCTTTGGTTATTATTTCTATAAACTTGGGCTTATACTCCCTTTCACTCAATTAATGTGGTCATTTTGATCATCATGATCCATCAAAGGTGGTGTACATTCTCGACTATTAATAATTGCCAATTGATTGTTTTCATCTCGTCAATATCAAGTTTACCTAGTGCTTTCTTAATAGTTTTTTAGTAGCTCGTGGTCTCATATGTATTTCAAAACATTTGACACCTTCATATTTTATGAATTCATCTTTCATAAAGGAATTTAACTATATTTCAATTGAAGATTTTGGACTCAAGGTTCGACATGACCTCTAATGACCTTTCACAAACTTATAATCCAAAATTTGTAATATTGTTAATTTGGAATTCTCTTTTGGACTTGTGCTTTAATGATGCATTAAAATTGTGAAAAATGTTTTGGGTTTGTGAAAAAGGTCTCTTACCCCCAAGTATTGCCACTCTTTGGCGCTACCTAGAATTACATGAAATATGTGTTTCGATATTGATTATCTATAACAAAAACAAAATTCATTTATGGTTACTCTAAGACCAAGACTTATCGGATTAATAGTTTGTATTTAGCTAGAAAGGACTTTCATTGGTATTTAACATAGGTTGTGGCACGGTTTTCCTGAAAAATTGGTAATGTAGGCTTGAATATTATTTTTGAATTTTTTGATATAGGATCACTTTGAAAGCTTTTCTTTTTTAATGGTACGCCCGATATTTGATCTCTTTCTATTGACCTAAACCGTTCTCTCTTTTCTATATTCGGGACCAATGCTCATAATGTTAGTCCTTTTTTTTTTTTTTCTTTTTGAACATCTTTGGATTCTTGCTTCTTCTTTTTAAGACCCTTGATTAAATTTTAGAAAGACAGAGTTATTTGGTGACATATTTTATTATTATAGATTAAGCTTTTCTTTATGATGTTTTCAATAATGTGCTTTTAACATTTGCCCTTAGTATGCGGAATGATCCTAGTCCGGGTTTTTGTAAATGAAAAATAGAAAACTTAAAGTGGGATTCTATGGGATAGATTTTATTTTGAGTGAGATGTTCCAATAAGGGATATTATTATATAAGCAAGTGATAGATGAATCGAATTTTATCCTTCTATGTTTTCGTTTGCATGGTAGTTCCCGAGTATCAATAAGATGTATATGTTTCTTTTGATTAGACTCATTTTATTTATCTAGTGCTTTAGTCAAATAAAATGTTGGGTGGTTATCTCTCGATTAAAATCTTAGCTATTTTCTTTAATAGTAAGTAAATTTAGTCCAATTTGAAAGGCATATGAAATCGAAACCCTTTCTAGGTTCATTGGAACTCGATTTTTTAGATAAGTTTAGACTACTATTTATTGAATAAAGTACTCGTAATGACATCTTATATACCTTATATATCAACTTACAAATAATATTAATTGAGATCATGTGGCGTGATGAAAGAATGGTGGGTTTTATTAAATCATAAAAAAAAGATATAAAAAAGGACTACAATGTATTTGTTTGGCTTGAATTTCATTTTTTATTTCATGGAGAATACGAATAACACATCTTAAGCATAATATTTTTTGAACTACATCTAAGTTTACAAATTTAGCTATACTATCTCCATCCATATTGGCTAAAAGGACTACTTCTTTTGAGAATACTTTCCTAACTACAAAAGAACCCTTATAATTGGATAACCATTTGCTTTTATCTTCTCTAAATATCAATAGAATCTTGTATATCAACATACAAATAATATTAGTTAAGATCATGTGGTGTGATGAAAGAATGATGGATTTTATTAAATCGTAAAAAAAAAAGATATGGAAAAGGACTATAATGTATTTATTTGGCCCGAATTTTATTTTTTATTTCATGGAGAAGAAGAATAACAATCCTTAAGCATAGTATTTTTTGAACCGTATCCGAGTTTACTGATTTAGCTATACTATCTCCATCCATATTGGCTAAAATGACTAGTTCTTTTGAGAATACTTTCCTAACTATAAAAGAACCCTTATAATTGGATAACCATTTGCTTTTATCTTCTCCGAATATCAATAAAATCTTTCTAAGCACTAGATCTCCCTCTTAGAATTATTTTGGTCGGACCTTGTTGTTATGGCTATAGCCATCCTTTTTTGATACATTTATGCATAGCAGATAGCATCTAGCCTTTTTTCATTGACCATGTTTGGTCGCTCATACCCGATTCCGGTCCATTAGGCTTCCTCCAATTGGGTTCCCATAAATACTCTAAAAGAAGGAATCTCTACTTCCAAAGGAATCCCTACATCTATCCCGTAAATCGGAGAATATGAGATGGATCATGTGGATGTTCTTATAGTTGTACAAGTATGCATGTAGACCAAATAAGAGCATCTCGTGACAATCTCTATATATGAAAATCATTTTTTATGATCTTCTTGATATATTTATTTGCTACTTCAACTCGCACCATTCATCTTTAGCCTATATGGTGTTGAATTCATATGCTTGACCTTCCACTACTTATACAATTTTGTGATTGTTTTTCTATTATGGTTCTAAGCTTTATCGGTGATCATGGTTTTCGACAAACCATATCAACAAACCAAGTTCTTTTCTATAAATCATTGGATGATTTTCCGAGTGACATAAGTATAAGCGACAATTTTGATCTATTTGGTAAAATAATCAATTATAACCAAGATGAACTAGTGTTTGTTGCTTACTTTTGGATTGATTGACTCGATGACATCTAAACCCCATAAGAAATGACCAAAGAGATATCATGTTATGTAATGATGTAATAGAAGCTATCGACATCGACCATCGTAAGAGGGGCAACCGAAATAAGGAGTTGTCACCTAGCTAATCGAGGAGAACTAGAAAACCCTAAAGATACCGGTCTATATGGATATCTAGATAAGGGGTCGATTACGCATGGGGAAGGTATGACATCATCGCCATCCTATCCTACGTAAGGTAGGTCGTATTGTTTGCCTATGAATATAAAACTTAGTTTTTATCGTGTTATGCTTTTATGCCTATTTGAGTGAGTTTATTTTGTTAAAATATAAAGCGAGGTGGTTCGAGTGTAAAAATGGGGTAGTTTGAGAGTTCAAGCTAGTCTAATGCCAATACTCCCTACCCAACGAGAAAGGTGAAGGAATTTGAAAATTTGACTAATCATTAGTGAACATGATCTATTATTAACTAATAGTTGAGTTTCTAAATATGAATAGCCTTTTATTGAAATGAATAGTGAGTCACTAACGACTTCACTCACGTAAGTGGAAAGCCACCGATGACTTCGAGTCATGAGTTTAAAGCTAACGATAATCTTGTCACACAAATTGGAAGTTATCGATCACTTTATTTAGCTCAAGAAAGGAGCGAGATAACCGTTTAGAAGCCATCCACGCCTTCGTCACATAAGTGGGAAGCCATTAGTGACTTCATTTCGATGAAATAAGTAATAAAAGTAAAAAACAGGAAATAAGAACGAAAAACAAGAAACGAGAGAAATAGAAAACACAAATCGAGAAAAGTAGGAATCGGATACAATGATTTTGAAACTAGTGAAGGCTTTGTCACATAAATGGAAAGCCACCGGTAGATTCATTTTATCATTGCAATCAAGCATGAAAAGTCAATTGAACTATCAAATAGCATAAATTTCATATTTAAACGGATAAGCATAAAAAACAAGATAGTTTTTCTTTTAGTGTCCATTACATCAATGCTTATTTCAACCATATTTAGACCATGGGTATTTAAACAAAATGCAACAATTTCGTTTACACAAACAAATAATTCAATCATTTTTAACTATTCATTTTTCTTTAAAAGAACGCATTAGTTTTAGAGTTTTACCCAAAAAGCTCGAAATTTTGATATCCGAAACAAGTTCAGCTTTACTCTCTTTAGTCTCGATGAAAACTAATTATACAATTAGCCAAGAAAGAAGAACAGACTATCCAAAAGTTCCTATGTTACTTATGCAACCACTCCAAATGTTACCGCAAAATTTGGTGAGTTTCTAAAGCTTTATATAGTTTCTTGAAAACTCAAAATGACTTTCGTTGCTTGTATTTTCCTATCAAAAATCAAAGAAATATAGTCTACAACATCATGTTGTTCCCGCCAACATAATCCAACACACTAAAAAAATTTGGTCTTTTTTTTTTTTTGCTCTTATTTCCTCTTTTTAGTAAATAAAAAAAAATGTTCAAGGGGCTATTTTTTGGGAGGGTTTTATAGCTGTTTTAGAGTTATTTTAAAGCTAGTTTTGAGGTGTTTTTTAGGCTATGTTGGTGGCTTAAATGGGCTATCCAAAGGGGCTTCTCTACAAGTGTTTTTAGGGGTTGTTGGTGGTTGTTTTAGGGTTATAAAGGCTCCCCGTTGGTGACTATTTTTTGTCTAATATTTGGACGAGTTTTGAGATGTGTTTTAGTGGCTATATTAAAGTTGGATTAAGGTTTTTTTCGTGATTTTTTTAGTAGTTTGAATGGGAGTTTCTCTGTAAGGGTTTTTGGTGGTTGTTGGTAATAGTTGCGAGCTAATTTTGAAGGGTTTTTAGAGGGATTTTTGGTCTATTTTGGGGCTTTTTTTTGGGTGCTTTGAGGCTTTGAAGGATGCTAGGGTGGGAGTTTTGGGATGTGTGTTAGTGGCTTGAGTGAGTTGGTTATGGAGTGAGAGGGAGGATGGCTAGTGCGTGGTGTAAGGAAAGGGGAGTTTCATAGGGGGTTGTGCCGTGTTTAGGCGTGAGTAGGGCTAGCTTGTTAGGGGATGTGAAAGGGCTTAAGTGGCTACCAAAGGTAAGAGTCGTGGGTGTGTGTGGGTAAAGGGGGAGAGGTTGGCTTATTGGAGGCTATGAGAGGGCTAGAGTGGTCGCCAAAGGTGAGAGATGTGGGCATGTGTGGGTGAGAGGGGGAGGTTGGCTTGTTAGATGCCGTGAGAGGGCTGGAGTGGTCCTCGTGCGTGGTCGCTTATAGGGTGTGGAGGTTGGTAGGGGAGAAGGCTTGGGCAAGAACAAACTTGCGGGTAGTATGCTTGGCATGGGAGAGAGCTCGGTGTCCGTGTGTGTATGGCGGCTAGTTTGAGTTAGGAAGATAATGAACGAGTAGCTTGTGTATAAAAAAATGCATCGGGTCTCTTTATACATAGGGTTATTGGTGGTAAAGTTCATTTTGGTACTTGGCTCTCCACAAACCTTCAATTTGAGTTTAACTGGATTTTTTTTCCTTTGATGGGGTCCCTAAATTTTAATTAATTGGAACTTTTCTTTTTGATTTCTTCTAGTTATGCCCTTTTTGCATTTTAATTAAAGGACATAAGTTTTAATTTTTTTAATTGGGCCCTTATAATATCCTTTTGAGTAAAATCAAAGTCCGATGTCTCATAGTCATTAATTGTATCGTGTGTCGGGTGATCCGTAATTGCATTACCTTTCATCAACTTCCTTATTATATAGATAATATCACGATCAATTAATAATACGTGGCATTTTATAATTCTACTTGAAAGATACGACTTCTCGAGGATATACTCAAAGTGATCTATTTTTAAGATCAATCGAGTTATGTAATATAACATATATTCCTTGAGCCGTCTAACACTCCATATTAAATTGCAACACATTTTTTCAAGTGTATTATATCAAGATTGATAATCCATGAATTTCTTACTTAGATAATAGATTTCTTGCTTCTTTTTTCTAGTATTGTCATACTAACCTAGAATGCAACCTATGGCTAACTCAATGATTATCGGATATAGAATCAATAGTTGACTTGGCACTAATGGGACTAAAAGAAGAGGATTTTATAGCTATCGCTTGATCTTATCAAAAGCTAATTGGCCAACATCATCCTTTTTTTCTTGGATTTTTTCTTTAGTAGTTTAAAGATGGGCTCACGAGTCATTATAAGTTATGAGATGAATTGAACTATATAATTCGGATGACCTAAAAAGCCTCTAAAATTTTTCTCATTGTAGGGTGTTGGCATCACCTGGATGGCTTTGACTTTGTTAGGATCCACTTCTATGCCTTTGTTACTCATAAAAAAACCCTAGTAACTTTTTTGATTTGATCTTAAATGTACACTTAATAAGATTCAACTTTAGTCGTTATCTCTTTAGTCGTTCAAATCACTTCATCGAAGTTTGATCGTGATCATCTTCAAGTTTTGTTTTGGTGATCATATCATCCATGTACACCTCCATTTCTTTGTGCATCACATCTTAGAAGAGAGTAACCATAGCTCCTTGATAAGTTGCCCTAATGTTGTTCAACCATAATGATTTGATTTTATAGCAATAATTCCTTCACGGTGTGATGAAAATGGTTTTCTCCATATCTTTTTCTATCAACTTAACATGATTATACCTTGAGAATCCATCCATAAAGGAGTAATTATAATTCTTTATGGTGTTATCTACCAAGCATCTTATTGTGAGGTAGTGGGAAATCATCTTTGGGATCGGCAATGTTTAAATTTTGGAAGTCAATATTCCTTCTAATATTCACATTCTTCTTCTCCACTACCTCAATGTTAGACACCCAAATTAAATATTTGATCACCTTTATAAATTCTACCTTAAAGTGCTTAATGACTTCTTTCCGAACTTTGACTATGATAACTAGTCTCATTCTCTTTATTTTCTATTTTATAGGATTGTGGCTAGGTAATATTAGGAGTTTGTGCACCATGATATCGGTATCCAATCTCAACATGTCTTTATATGACCAAGCAAACAAATCAGCATATTCTTATAGTAGGGCAACTAATTCTTCTTTTTCCTCTTTTGATATCATGGTTTTGATTTGCGGCTCCTTTTTTTCCATTCCTATGTTTGTATTTTTAATTCTTTCTATTAGGGTTTTATGGCCTATTCGGATAGTTTAACTAGCTTAGCAAACTCACCCACTTCCTTAGCCTTTAATTCTTCTTCATCCACCGTAATCAAGGTTTCATCAAATTTGGGTCAAACAAGTTCGATGTAATTATTTTAAAAATTTAGAAAAGATTAATTTTCTATATCCTTGAAAGTAAAAATGTCAAAATAAAAGGAGTAGAAGAGAATGGACACAAGGTTTAAAGAAAAATTCATGATCTCATATTAATATTAAATATAAATGCTCTATATAAGTTCTTCCAATTATTAAGTTCCTCGCCCGAAGCACATACCTTGATTACTTGATTCATTGGAAACATTTTTTTTAGAATGTTGACAATCAAATCGAGTAGGACCATAATCCGAGTGACCAACACTAATTTTGGATGGTTGACTTTATCGACTTTCTCTTTTTCTCGACTTCTAACTAGTTGATAGATAAGCCGACCTTTTCTACTTCCAAGTTCATGACTTCTTTATTCATATTGATCACACAAGTCGGGTAGGGTAAGATTTTTTAAATATAAGGAATGTAGATCATTTCATCATTAGGCTTTTGGCCCTTAGTTCCGGCCAACCTCTTCTCTTTCCTTTTCTTAATTACCCTTAGATAATCCTTCCTATTAGGCTTGAATGCTAGACCAAAACGTTGATTAACACTTTTTATTTTTAGGTCGTTTCTTGCTCTCAACATTCCACTACTCAAACCATGGCACAATAAAAGCCCATGCTTCATTAGACATTTAGCCATCATTTTAATAGTCCCATGTATCGTTAGCTTCCTTAGCAAAGTGTTCTCAAACACCAATTCCGCATTCAAAATCTCAAAGGTATGTAGATACCATCTTGATTTCCTTCTACCTCTAGGTAAGGCACCGACACATTCTTTAATATGGGTAATGCTTCCTCAACTATCACAAGTAACTAGCTTGTCATTGACCATATATTTGAGCCTTTGGTGTAATGAAGATGCCATAACTCCAACCGAATGAATCCAAAGTCGACCTAAAAACAAGCTCGTCATTGGATGAAAGTTAATGATTTGAAAAGTGAACTAAAATTAGTTCGACCCTATATCTAGATTGATATCAATAACTCATATCATTTTCCTTGGAAAACCATCATAAACTCTTGCCATCATATTGCTTGAACATATGTAAGAAGCATCCATAGGTAGGCCTTCGCTGTGTCTTAGTAGATTATTAAGAGCTAAACCATTATCAATCAAGACCTTGGTGATCATATGGTCTTTACATGTGACTATAATGTATCATGGTTTGTTATGACTAGTGCCTTCGAGTTGAATTTATGTTTAGAAAGATAAATAATTTATGGCCTAGATCCTCTTCACCAAAAGTTTCACAGCTTTAGAGGTGACATCGTAAGGAACATATGCTTCATTCAAAATTTTTTGTAATGCCTTCGATATGGTTCAAAACATAGAATCAATGAAAGTAAAAAGATTATAGTTGGCATCTTTTTTAATTGATCAACCACATTGTAATCACTATTTCTCATTATCTTTAAGAATTTGACAGCTTTCCGATCATCCACTAGCTTGTTTACTTCTCATACTTTAGTGAAGTATATCACTTCTTTACCCTTCACCTTCCTTTGTAATTCTTATTCTTGGGGTGTAAAACACCTCACACTTCGGTAAGAGTGGTAACATCGGTATTAAAGAACATGTTCATCACTTGGTATACGTGACTCACTACTTTACACGAAAGAGCAAGGTGATTCTTTGACATTGATAGAATCATCCCGAAAGGTCTATTACTAGTAGCTTATCGACACACTTTAGTATGATTCATTTCTTATGATGATATCATTCTTACCATCGGTTCTTCTTGGCCTTCTTAACTTGTAGATTTCCTAAAACAATCATGGTTTCTCCCTCTTTATGGAATTCTTTACAATCATCAATTTCATGGCCTCAAACTTTATGGTATCGATAATACCGACTTTCATCACCTTCCTCTTGACTACTAATAGATTTTTTGATAAGTCTATTTATAACAACATAGTGAAAATTTTATCTATTGACACATTCAAACCATTTTTCTTTTTATCATAGTTAGTTTCTTCAAAGGTTATCATGCTCACTTCTCCTTCTCCGGTGACGTGATTTAGAAGTGGATTAGTGTTGGCATTGGGAGCACTCGGATTGTCAAAATTATCCATTCATGTTTGATGAGGGTTTATAGCTTTCTTTTGAATTTTAAGCACTCTTCTACAGAATGTCTAGTGATGCCTCCATGATATTCATACTACTCAACCTTTTTATACCATGACAAGTATAAAGGTCGCACTAGTTTTGTCAAAACTAGGGCCATTTATCCCATACCGATCAAACATTTGAACAATTCCCTCAATGAGAATAGAAGGAGAGATAGTGGTTTAAAATCATTTCTAGTGTATGGGTTATTATGTTAAATTGGTTATGTAGGGCTTGATTGTTAAAATTCGAAAGACCCCAAGAATCTCTAATCGAACGAGAGAATTGGTTAGTTTGGTAGGCTAAAATAATTAGCTAGTATTGGTTTTGTGGATAGAACCGGAATGTCTAGTTTGGTGTGTGGGGTCGTATTTGGGTGGTAGGGAAATTGGTGGCTATTAAAATTGTTTGATGGAGTGGTTGAGAATATGGTGGTAGTTAGAAATTATAGGGGATTTGGTTAACATACCTCTCTTAATTATTCCATTGACTCTTGGATTGATTAGGTTGAGTTTCTAACGGATTGACTTCTTCCTCTCTTCTTTTGATACCGACACTAGTTTAGTCTCCTTATTACCTTCAATTAATGAAAACTTAGTCGATAAGACTAATTCCGATGCCACCAAAAAGCATTACCTATGAAAGAAGAAAGAGTATTAAAAAAGAAAAAGCATTTCCCAAAAGCTTGAACCGATGGGAAAATTTGATTACCAATTCAACTTTTCCGGTAACGATCATAATATTAATGAAATTTGATAAGAATTATCGATTAGGTATTCAAAGTAGGGTACTTTAAAGGTTTTTGAAAATATGGAAATCAACTCGACTTGGCTAGTGGTGGATGGATTTAAGCGACCACTTTGTGCCGCTTTTATATGTATTCCTTAACCGTCTCTTTTAGTCCTTTCTTCATACCCTTTAAGCCATATCGATTTAGAGCTACCTCTATGTTAAACTTGTATTACTTAATGAAAGCATCGACCGGATCCTTTTACTTCTTGATCGTGGCTCCTTCCAACCGTATGTACCAACTTTAAGGAGATCCTTCTAAACTCTAATGGAAGAAATGTACTAATAGCTTCTCATCACATACTACTTTAGCCATCTTATTGTAGTAAATCCCTATATGAATCATGGGACACCGAGTATGAATGTACTTAATGAATTTTGTCATTTAAAATTTTTTAAGAATTACCACATCAAGTACTAAGCACATCTCAACTCGCTCCTATAGGGTCATAAATGTTAGTGTAGGTGTCAAAGATCCAACCATGTTTGGATGGGCTTGAGTTAATGTATTATTGCATTATTTATTTTAGTAATAATAAAAAAGTCATTCTATTAATTCTTATGTTTTGTGTTTGTAAATTCAATAGAATTAGATAAAATTCCTTATGATATGCATTTGCAATAGTGATTGATAAAAGTCGCGAGACAAACACTAATGCACATAAATGGTATCATTAAACATCCTAAATCATAGTATTATCAAGAATGGACATTGACAATATACGAATAGACTTATGAGTGCTATAATCATACTATATGATAGCAATAGGAGATCTCACACCTATTGACATGGTGATGCCAAAGCAAGCACTTAGGTGATTCATGTTAGAGAACATATCACTCGGACATGACTCGTCATGAGAACTCATTTGATTTTAGTCTATAAAAATCTCATACAAGATGCATACAAATGGTCCTTAGACTTAAAGCCATCACGGTTATCTTATTAAAGTACTTATGCACTTTGACACTCGTTTTGATGGATCCATTTAAGGGTTGCACATCGGCGATTCGTTGGTTGCACTAGGAATCTAATGGAGGTAGGTGTATGACTAAGATAGGGCATGTCATTCCTTGTATGCTAAAGGATTGATAAATGTCTACTCAAGAAATCTATAGCCATAGTAAGTACACCAATAGAGCATAGTTAGTTTACTCTAAGAGCTAGGACATTTAAGAATCGAAGAAAACTTATGTGACCATAATTGAACAAGACTTATAACCAATTTTGAGATCACAATGTGATAAGTTGACATGAGGATAGAATTGTATGGTAAACATGCTCGTAAAAAGTAATAATGGATTAACTAATCCTCCTAGAGAATTGAGTAGTCATGATACCTTGCTAGAGGTCAATCTTGATTTATGTATTAAGAGATAAACGAGGAGTCTTTTGTTCTTGATACATTGTCAACATATCTAGGACCCTATTGATAACATGCATAAGTTTAGGTATTCACATTATAAATGAGAAGAAAGATATTGAAAAAAGTTTTCGATTTTAAAAATCGATTTCCTAATTTGGAAGTTAGTTTCAAATTTGGAAGTTAAGGAGTTTCCTAATTTAGGTTAAAAGGTATTTTTAAAAAAAATTTCTTATGTAGACCCTGTTAAAATAATCTAAGAATATTTATTTGGATAGTCTAAATAAATTAATTAGGCTAAAATAGTTTTGGCCCATTAGGTTTAAAAAAGACTTAAGATATTTTTGTGGGAGGATAAACATTAACCTTATTGGATAAGAATGAATGTTTTAAGGATGATGATGAAAAGTCCACATGTAAAATAACTTCTCATCCTTTGAGGATCGGGAAGCAATAATCTAGAGTCCTTTATGGATTCATTGTCGCCCCTCTCTTTGTCTTTGGAGGATAAGGAAACTCTCCTATAAATATATACGAGGAGAGAGAAATTTTGACAATGTACAATGATTTTAGGGAGGGAGAATTTTGGCTAGCCTTAAAAATAAAAAAGGCACATGGCCAAGAGAAAAAAAATAAGGAGAAAATGGTTTTCTCCTAAACCCTAGCGAGTTATACTTTTTTCCATCTCCTTTAAAGTTGTCGCAAAATTGCACAATATTGATTTTTATAGAAAATACTAAATTAGAAAATGTGGAGCTAGAACCTCATTGATTTTGAGTGTTTTTTTATGAATATTTGGCCTATGTGGATCATTAATAGAGGTCGAACCCTTGGATGACTTTTCTAAAAAGGAATTTAGATTTACGCTATAAGAGATAATCTTTTACTCATAACCTATTATTCATGTATGTATGGCTAGTAGATTCAACGGCTTGATCTTGGGGCGTTAGATGGAGGAAAATTTTTATTTATTCCGCACCTCTATAGGATACATGATCCTTTCAATAACCGTTAACTCTTTCAATAGTCCTCAAGTGTTCTTTAATGATGGATAGTCTATCTATATTGGATCCTTCTAGCTCTTTGGTTTTAGTGGTTTCCTCACTACTAAGGTCTATTATTGTTGCTCCCTATGTCCATGGCATTTGTAGATCCATTGCATAAGTGAATGACCTAGTAGGATAAGAAGTCTTAGCATGAAATAATGTTTCCTTCAGATTGATGGGTGGTCTAGTGGATGGCCCTGGCTAACAGTTTGGCATTAAGAGAGCATATGGCATATCACTCTAAGCTTAGCCTTGGTCCAAACAATTACCCCCATTCAATAGTATTAGCATTGACTTTTCTAGCATACTAGTCAAGTAGGCAATTTTCTTTTTCATGGTATTAAACTACTGCTGGTGAGCCTATTCCCATTACGCTCTCTTTTTTCCATTTAGAGATGCTTGAGTCGGTGTAGTGGACTCAAGGAGGGAGTTAAGGTTTGATGGGGTAACCTTTATTTCGGATCTTGAAAAATAACTCAAAAGAAATGTATATTATGAAAATACGATAAATATATATATATATATATATATATATATATATATATATATATATATATATATATATATATATATATATATATATATGTATGATGTAAACTGGGTTGATACACTATTTTGCTTATTGCAAACTCAATCATAATATAGCTTATGTCAATGATAGGCCGGATTAGATTTTAGTACTCGCTAAGGATACAACTTCACGGATACTTAGGCGATTTGAGAAACTTATCTACCCCTATTTTTGTCATTACCCGAGCCATTACGAATCCTATAACATACTAAAGAAATTGAGTCATGATAGATAGTAAAGAAGGAATTGAAATTTAGACTTCTTACACACTCTAAATATGACTTATAGTCATTTTTCATTGAAGGAGAAAAAATATAACTTGCCTTATAAGTACATTGACTTGGAAACAAAAAAGATCATATCTTATTATATCTTTTAATAAACTGAAATTCAAACTTCTAGCATATTATTAATATGACTTAGAGCCATTTAAAAAAAAGAATACAATCATAAAGGGTCATATTACATAAATTTTCTTAATATCTCATTATAGCTTAAAGACCTCATAGAAAGTAGCACCAACTATGAGCTTTTTAAGCTCTCATAGAAAAATTAAAGTCATTCGGTAATGAGACACTCGTCATCGCCTAGGTGCTCAATTATGGGATACAATTGCATTGTATAATTCTTGGTGTTTTAAGCTTACAAGTGGTATTCCATGGTTTGGGATCCCAATTCCGCCATATCTCTTCTTAAAGCATTTTTTTCCTTGCCATTACACGGATTGCCAAAACATGCTCCTCTCGAGATCTTGACTATTTCTTTTTAGCTAGCTTAATCCTTTCTTTTTAGCTCCTCCATATAAGTGTTCGGGTGACGAATTATTTTAACTTAGTTTACAACTAGATCTTGAATGGGGATTTTGACTTCTTTGAGAGCTCTTTTCTTTTTTTTGGTTCTAAGCTCATCAATCTCATCTTGGAGTTCTCTATTTTTACAATCGACCTTTGTCAATTCCTCAATTAAAAAGGATGTGAAATTAGTTACACAATCATACTTTCTATTTAGTGTTCGATGATTCATTCGTAATTGTCTTAGAGCCTCTTTAGTTTGTTGGAGACAAACTTGAAGTTCTTTCTTTTCTCTCTCTAAGACATCCACTATGTGGTCCTAAACCTCAAGGTTTTCTTTAAAATTTCTCTTTTTTTTAATTCTTTCATTTAAGAATTCAGATATTCATGATAGAGCTCGTGTTGGTTATTTATCTCTTGATGGACGTCTTTTATTATTCATTCACCAATCACAATGAACCCTCAAAATGTAGAACTCGATACCTTTTTTCCCATAGTTTGTTACCACTTTGGATAACTTGGTAAAATCTTTCCATCCACTCTCTTTGCTTGGGTGACGATCCCTTTTTGTCTCTAAGTAGTTTTGACTTTTCCCAATAGTTTCCTATAAGTTTTGAAGTCTTTATAATACTCAAAAAATTTAGTAGTCCTTATGATCAACTCGCTCAAACCCCATAGTCTCGTAAATATGTTTGGGTAGTAGCTAATGCAACATCTAACTCCAATTACCGGTACATAAGGAAAGCTACCACAATGGGCCAAATAAAAGCAAAAGAATAAATAATATGCCCTCTAATAGAAATCTAACCTTTCTAAGTCGAAGAAAATTCTAGTCTAGTTAGTTTTGTTAAGCTCATTGAGAGGACAATCAAGAAAGTTCTCTAATTTAGATTATAACTACCAAGGTGCTCGAAAGATTCTAATGACCTTTTTAGTCATCACATAGCTTACAATTCAAATAAACAAAAGCCGAACATAGCACCATAGATATCCATCACCTTTCCTCCTATAGATATTCAGTCAAGAAAGTTTTTCAACTAGAATTGCCACTACATGGTTGACCTTGAATGATATAATACTTTTGAACACGTTGACTACTTTGAAGTCAACATACCTTTAGTTAATGGTAATAATATCAAATCATATATTGCTAGTGCCAAGATCCTCGATCCGATAATGTTACCACAATCATTCAAGTGATTCTTGAAATCTACTTAAAGCACATTCCAAAACCATCCTTAACTCGACGTTTTTTGGTCGTTTGTTTAAATTTTTTCCTAGTGGTTGATTTTGACTAACCAAGCAAAGTTAGAAGTGCTTGCTTCGAGTAAACTATTAAAGTATACTATATCCGTTGTAGAAAGCACCAATAAAGCCTCATATTATTTAAGTGTTGGTGACAAATCCACATTCCGAAGGTGAAACAACGATATTTAAGGTACTAGTGCTCTATCAAGAGATCCGAGTTTTTATCTTGAGCAATTAAGCTATGTCACCATATGACTTTTAGAAGTCAAACCGAGTCTTGGGGCATAAGCATTTTCCAACAATCGAGGAGTGGGCCCATATTGGCCATTTTATAACAAGTCTTATTTTTTTCAATAGCTTAAACAAGAAGTTTAGGGGAAATAGTCTATGTCCTTAAATTGAAATGACTCTAATCCGACCTTAAAATTCTTGATGACCTTTTCCACTTTCTTTATCATGATTTTTTTTCGTAATAGCCTATAAAAACAAGGTTTAGAATTGATATCAGTTGAAAATACCTTTTGTCTTAAAT
The DNA here is from genome assembly GCA_963924115.1 of Dovyalis caffra. Taxonomy (NCBI): domain Eukaryota; kingdom Viridiplantae; phylum Streptophyta; class Magnoliopsida; order Malpighiales; family Salicaceae; genus Dovyalis; species Dovyalis caffra. The sequence continues at coordinate 481,529 of CAWUPB010000957.1, read as the reverse complement.
ACATCAACCTTAATGGAAATGATCTAGCTTTTTTTAAAAAAAAAAGAAGTTTAGGAAAAGCTTGTTTAATCCTACAGCTTTTTCAAATTTTTGAACTCGTCCAAATTATTGGTAGAGTAATGCAGCCTCCGACCTTATACACAAGGATATATGGGAAGGTCATTCCATAATTTCTTATGCATAGGATGAGTTTTAGTCTAAACGAGTGTCTTGAAGAGTATTAGTAGACTTTTATTATACTTGCCTCCAAATCTCTCTTTATAAGTCTGATATGGGGTTTAGAATGGGTCCAGAGCTTCTATAAGCTTCCTTTGTGGTGTGTGCAATAATTCAAAGTAAACACATCCAACCCAATTCACCAAATAATGTATAAAAATTAAAGTACAAATTGAAAATAAATTACATATATTAATTAACTTGAAATTAATATAGAGAATAAAATATGAGAATTAAACTACATAAAATAAATAACCTATAAATAAATAAATGAACTTGAAAAATAAATAGAAAAAATAAATAAAAAGAACTAAACATGTGACCTAACTCTAAATCTCTAGCAAAGTTGACATGTTGTAGGTACTTGACATTTAAAGAAATTTGAAAAATTATTATTTGAAATTATTTGTTTTGTTTATTTATTAGAGATGTGAGTCAAGCCACGTTTTGGAGTTGCCACCTAGTATTAAAGGAAATAGAAAACCGAAAAATGGCCCTAGTTCGGAGATTTTAAGATAAGGAGTTAGTTATGTCTTTGGAAAGATATCAATCACCCAAAAGCATCCTTTTATAGGAAAGGTACCATGTCTAGTCTAGTCCTAAAATTTTATCTCCTAAAAATTCTATTATTGCTAAAATTAATCCTAAGTTAAATTCCAAAGTTTATTACCTAAGCCAACTGATTTTTTTTATTTTTGTTTGTGACATTATATTGAACCGATTTTCGGATCTCATTACCAAGAGTCTCGTCAATTTAACATCGGATCAATTTTTAAGTTTTGAGATAACTAGTATGTCGGAGAACAATCTAATTACTATGGTGATGAATTTAAATCAAGTGATAACATCAATCCTTATTTAATAGAAGACTTGTCAAAATTATCCTACTATTTATGCATTTTTTGTTTTCTCTTATTTTTCTATCTTGCTTATTATATTTTTTTCTTTCATTTTTTATTTTTTTTAAAAGTTGATAGAGAATCATCATCAATCCATAAAAATTAGGAGACTCGATTATTCATCCATTTGTTAATTACCTAATTTAACTAATAGTTATTCAAGTCATATTAAATATTAAAATAAAATCTGAAAATTAAATTAGTAGTCTTTACATATTTGTATAAGTCTAAAATCTAAACACAAATTTCAAATTTAACCAATACCGAATATTAAACTAGACCCGATATTTAATTACCAAAAGAAATTAAAAGGTTACACATTAAACTACATAAACTAAAATTAATGAGGAAAAGAGTTCAATAATTCAAAAAAAAAATTAAAAATAGACTAAAGATGAAAATAAGAAGCATGTATGAAAATTTCAAATTTAATTTATCTAGGAAAATAACAAAAAAAATAGAAAATGGGAAAAAATATGGTTATTGGGCCTTTTGGCCCATCGAGCCGAGCCAACTAGGTTGACCTACTAGTTAGCCCTCTTCTTTTGCTCTCCCTCTTGGGTCGGGGTAAGTCCTTTTCTTTTCCTCCCTCTTTCGGGTTAGGCTAAGCTTAGGCTACACTCTCCTCCTCATTGGTCGGGCTAAGTGCAACCCAATCCTTCTTTCTTAAAACTTATATGAGCCTAATCCATAAAGACTAACCTAAAAACAAAAAATTAAAAACCCTAAGGCCTTAAGTATTTCCTCTTCCTAACCCTATCATTTGTTTTGGTTTTTATCCTTCCCTTCCTTTCAGCTTGTTCAAGCCTTTCCCTAATTTCACAACCAAAAACAATAAATCCTAACCCTAGGACTTCCAATAAATCATCCCTCTCTTTTTGCTAAACATAACTCAAGTTAAACTTAGCTAATTTTTTTAAAGTATTTATAAAAGATAAGTGGATCACATGTAAGGTTTCCTTATGATAGTGACTATGTCACTATCATTGATAGTTCTTAAACTAGTTCGGAGAAAAATCTTGGTAATTGAAGATAAAACAAGTAGCTTAAGAGGGATGAAGGCTTACCCGATTCGTCCGATTGAAGTGGGTAGCCATGATAATTTACATTTTCTATTCCTATATTCTAGTGTTGCTTTTCTTCTTTTATTGATCTCCTAAGCAAAGCCAAGAAATCAACCCTAAGAATCCTTTAGGTGAAGCCTAAATGTCCCTTTAAACCTAGTATTTTGTTATATGAATCCAAAACAAATGGAATTTTCAAAATTCCCTTTTGAATACCCAACTGAAACCCTAGAATTTTTTTCACACCAAACCTCAAAAAATCATTTCTAAAATTCTCTCCACCTTTTTTACACCTAAAAAGCAAAGAGGATTTCAAAATCCTTTTGCATAGAGAACCAACAAAAACCCTAGTCTTTCTCTCTAAAATCTCATAAAATTCCTATGTAGCTTTTACACCTAGAAAGAAAAAAGGATTTTAAAATCCTTTTGCATAAAAAACTAATAGGAACTCTAATGTTTGTCTCTAAGATCTTCCAAAATTCCTCTCTACCCCCTTCCTCAATTTAATAACCTAATTCAAACCCTATTTATACTCAAAATTTTCTCTTCTCTACCTCGAGATCAATTCTCATTAAATCTTAGCCTTCCCCATTAAAAAAAAAAAAAAACAACCAGACTAAAAGCTCCTACTAGTTTGGGCTCTGTATGAACAAAGCTAAAACATGTAATGTAAGTGTGATTTGTGTGTTGTGTTTGTGTGTGCGAGTGTTGCTTGTGCATAGACATGTATTGGCTAGTACAAAAGCTAGCCAAAAGTGGTTTTGTCCCTCTAGCCTCGTTGTCTTCACTAATGAAGATGAACAAGTGCTAAAGGATGGTGGGTTACATGGTACGCATGCCAAAGGGAGGCTAGGGAGATTAGAACGACGTGTCATTCGCATTGATTCGAATTGGTCCTCGTCGTTCATTTCTTTTGTCAATTTAGGCCCATAAAGGTTTTAATTTTCGATAATTGTATCATTTAAGCATGTTATTTTAGTCCCCGATTCTTTTATTTTTTTTTAATTAAGTTCATGTTTCTTTCAATTTCAATTCTAAAATTTGGAATTGTTTTAATTATGACCCTAATTACTTCTAATTACATTTCATTTTCATTCAATTGCACCTTTGGAACTAAAATCAAAATAAATAATAAATAAAGGATAAAAAATAATAAAAAATTGAAACAATAAAAATGGGATAAAAAATAAAACAAGTTAAATGATGAAAATAAAATAAAACTCGAAAGATTGGTTAAAAAATTTTATTTTCCTCTTTTTTTTCTATTTTTTTCCTTACAAAATAAAATGTAAATTTTAAAATTAAACATACAACTTAAATAAAATATAAAAATAAGATACTAAAAATTAATTATAACCTAAATTTTAGGTTAAGATAGCCTACGTTATCGAATATTATTCTATTACAATACAAAGACAGATTGTGGTTGGTTTGTGTTTTGCAATAAATACAGCAACAAAACATTATGTTGCCAATAAGAGGAAAAGTGGGGCAATTCGATAAATTCAAATAACAATGGACACTTATGAATAGCGACGTAATCACGTCCATTGCTAAAAAAACACAACCTTAATATGGCAAGTAGCCCCCTTATTCCACCATTTTCTTCTCCTTCCTCACTCAAAAGCCCTCGTTGCTACAATATTCCTTCGACGATCTAACACAACCGATGACATTGCCTCTTCATCCATTGTTTTTTGTTTTTTGATGTCTCTCCTCTTTTATATATATATATTGTTTTTTTATGATGCATCTCCCGTGGCTAACCCTTAACACTAGCCTCTTCTTTTCTAAAGACAACCCATAAATAGTTAAGTACATTTTTAGTTTATATATATATATATATTAAAATTTTTAGTTAATAATTTTTATTTTTTTATTATTAATCATCGCTTTTACTCTTGCAAACTTGTTTAGGGAATTTGACTTGATTAAACATATGTCGCTCATCAACTTACTTTAATTTATATATATATAATTTTAGTTAATAATATTTGTTATTATTGTTTTTATTAGTTATTACTTATAGTTTAATGTATGTTATTTGATGTTAATTAGTTCTAAATCTAATTATTATTGTTAATTAGTTGAGTTAATATAAATTAATTTATGTTACTTAATTAGTTGAGTTTTTTTTTTTTTTTGTATTTTTATTTTCTTCTTATTTTTAATAATAGTTTTACATTTTTTTTATCTCTATTTCTATTAGTTAGTTAGTTGTAATTAGTTGTTGGTTATCATATACTTTTTTTTTAATTCAAATTGTAGTTAGTATGTTATCCGTATTGTATGAGATTTAAATATAGTTATAATTAATATGATAATTTAGAATACTTTAGATTATTTTCGTATTGATATTAATAACTAAGGATCCCTATAGAGGGAATATGGTACATATGTTGCGTATTTTAGATGAGTTATTTTTTGTGTGGGTGAAGTCTCTAGTAATTGAGAAATGTCTAATTTACATGGAAACTCTACTAAAATTTTGTTAAATTTTTATAAAAAAAGTATATAAAATGTACGCCGGGTTTAAGGTTGCTAATTAAAACATAAATACTCATTTGGTTACCTCCCATTCTAATATCATATAAGTTAGAATCAAAGTTAACTAAATTGCCCGGATGTGGACAATTTGGAAATGCGTTGTCCTTTATAAACATAAACATTATTGTTATTTGTACTCATGTTGAAATTTCAGCATTATCTCTTATTGTTCTCCGAGTACATATAGGGACATGTGTTGTTTCATGCAAAAACCTCAACTAGGAGTTTTTAGTGTGGCTCAACATATCTTCATATCATGTGCTAAGAGAACTACATGGAGATGCTCGTCAAAATTTTTACTCGAGCATGAATAACAATGACATTTGTGTTTGATGAAGACATTTCATTTAAGGGATTAAAAAGAGTTCTTAGAGTATTTATTGCTGTAGTGGTAATTAAGTAATTATATGCTATCTCGGATATACAAAAGGAAAAAATGAGATCGGATTGTACATGGATCGACTTTAGGCATATCAAAGGGATTTCAAATCATAATTTTGTGAACGGAGTTGAAAAGTTTGTTATATTTGTTATTATTCATTCTCAAAGTATGGATGGAATTAAAATAAGATATTTTTATAATCATCGTACGTGTCAAAATCATAGATTTGAAGAGATTGACACGGTTAAATACCATTTGATGACATACAATTTTATGTCCGAGATATTATGAGTTGATACATTATGAAAACATTGAATTGGAGAGTTATAATGATTCAAAAAATTATGTTGAAGGCGAACAAATTTTTAATAAATTCCCTAATCATATCAAACAATGGTGATAAATATAGTTGGTCCATCATTTAATCCATCTAACGATAACGAGGTGCCAAATCCTAACACATAGGTTTTTTTATGAGATATCGAATACATCAAATAAAAAGATTAGGCTTGGATGTGAAAATCACGCACACTTATCCATAGTAGCCTTTATATTAAACCTTAAATTGGAACCTTATTTTTCTAAAAGTCTTACAATGACTTATATCAACTAATGAAGGAGTTGATGCTCGGTGATAACCATATGAAAGAGGATTTTTACGAAAAAAAAAAATGATAAATGAGGTGAGTTTACCAATTGAAAAGATCTATCATTGTAATAATGACATCATGATTTATTGAGGTGAAGATAGCGAATTAACTCGCTTGTAAGTTCTATTTCTATTCTCGATATCAAAAACCAAGAAAAAGATCGATAAGAGTAATTCTTTACAAAACAATATACTACTTTTTGCTCACCCTATAGTTATCAAGATTGTATGCATCAAATGTCATAGCTAAAGACATGATATGGCATACCAAGCATGAGGTTAAAGATGCGGACATCATGCGTCATTGCTCTAACTCTATTGCATAATGGCATTTAAAACTCAAAAATCATTTTTTTTTACATAAAAAAAAAAAGAGAAATGTCATATTAAGAGTTTTCACTAATGGATTTTAACTTTTCGATAAATCTAGTGTGTAACATTTTTTGTGGCTGGTAATTATCACATTATACAATTTGATACCGTAGATATGTATGAAGAAAGAATATATGTTTTTAATTATAATTTTCCTAGGATCAAAAATCCAAAGAATATGTTGGACGTGTTTCCTTAATAGCAGAGTTGGTTCACTTGTGAAAGTGGCTGGGCTAAGGTATGATATATCTCAAAAGTATAATTTTCTTATGCACATCAAAGTTATATAGACAATCAATGACTTCCTTATATATTCAAAGTTGTCCGATTGGAGTACTATAGGAAAATTAACATCTCCTTATTGCATAAAGAATTCCGATGTATTCATCCTCTCCGATGGCGAGAAAGACATTATGGTTTGACAATCATCATAAGTTTCTACTTGCAAATCATCTATTTAGAAGGAATAAGAACTCGTTCACAAAAAATAAAGTGGCGATAGATAGTGCTTCCCCAATCCGATCTAAAATAAAGATTTTAGAGAAGATAAATAATTAGAGATTGATGAAAGTCATACAATAAATTGCTAATAAGAATAATAATAGAATATCTAGATTGTTTGACTAAAAGAAATAAACCATATTCTAGAATTTTTCATATTAGATTACTAATATCATTCAATACAATTTGGATATAATGCATATTGAAAAAAATATCTTCAACAATTTGTTTAGCACAATAATAAATGTGCAAAGAAAAACTAATGACAATGTCATATTGGAGTACTAATCTCATTTGATACAATTTGAATGTAATGTTTATCGAAAAACTATCTTCGATAATATGTTTAACATAATAATGAATGTGCTTTGAAAAAGTAAAGATAATGCCAAATCCAGAGAAAAATTAGAACTTTTTTATTAGAGGGTAGAATTACCAAGAGATAAATTTAAAAAAAAATACTCTAATGCATGTTTCACGTTGGAAAAACAATAGAAAATAATATTGCTTTACTCGGATTAGATAACTCACGTTTCTTGATGGATATGTGTTAAATATAGCTAAAGGTGTGGATATGAATAAACACAAATTGTATGGCATGATTATAATCATGTGTTTAAATAGAGACTAGTACCTATTGCATTTTGAGAGTTATTACCGAGAATATTTGGTAGACACTTATAAAGTTGAGTTTATTCTTCAAGAACTTGACTTCTACTATCATAAGGGTAGAAGATATGATATATCTTAAGGCAAAGATAACAATAATTTTTTACAAACTAGAGCATATATTTTCACTAAGTTTTTTTGAATCTATGAAACATCTTTCAATTTACTTGACATATGAAGCAAGGATAGCAGGACCGTAGTAATATCGATAAATGTATCCATTTAAAAGCTAATGATATTAATTTTTTTAAATTAAATAATTTTATAATTATTGATAATTCACCTAATTAATGTTTTTGTTATCTTGAAATCTTAAAAAAAAATGCAAGGAATAAAACAAAAGTAAAAGGCTCAATATGCAATGCATATTTAGTGAAAGAAGTGTTATCATCCTATTCCCACTACTTCAAGGCTCATGTGAATACTAGGCATCAAAAAATTCCACACAATATTGAGTGTGGTGGCAAAGTGAGTGACGACATTAAAGGGATGCTTTCTATATTCAAACTTCAAGGTCAACTATTTGATCGAGCAAAAGAACAAAGGTTAATAGAGAAAGAATACTATGCAACCCATCAATACATATTATTAAATTATGAAGAAGTTAGACCTTACATTAAGTGGAAGAAAAAAACTCTTATAATTTACTACCAATATTCTACCTCATTAATTAATCATAATAAAAACTTTTTTGTATATGTTGTTTTTTCCGAAAAGCATATACATTACTCAACTATAACAAAATAATCCAACATACCTATGCATAAGGTTGATGCTCAACTTAAGAATGAGTTTGCTTCTTGGTTTTATAAACATATAAGTATCCTCATTTTAGACCTTGTTTAGTAGTTAATTGTAATAATTAATAGTTCATTGAAATTTTAGGCGTGGATGTCGTTTTTACAGTGCATATTCTACATTATTCAACTCTATGATAGATTAATTGATAAAACATTCTTACAAAAAGTCCTTTACAAACATTGATGTCATACCTAGTATATATTGTAAATAGATATAGGTCTCACACTAAAGGGCATGGTTCAATTAGAGCAACAATGAATAATAGAGTGTACATAAAAAGATCTAATTACAAGGTGCAAATGAAAGCAACTATTATTAGAGATTGACTAATATACTATAATTAGAGTATCCTACATTACTAATCAAGAGAACCATATTGTTCAAATATGAATTATTTGATCCGTTATATAATGGCACAAGGGTTCATAAGTTGTATAGGCTAACAAAGGTAAACTATAGAAAGAGACTCAATAGATACGGATGTTTTGCTCTAGCAGCCTAATTGGTCAAAGTGTATTATGCTATGTATCCTAGCTTGAAGCACAACATGAGTGATTCATGGGCTGTTTGTAAGATTAAAGCCAATGATTTGATGGATGTACCAAAATCATCTATTACAGCCTAACAAAGTGTACAACCATTTTAGAAGGATGATATAGAAGTGTAACATCCTAATTCTAGAACATCCATACATATACGTGTGTGTTTATTTGAACTTAAACATTCTCGTGCATTTGAATGTGTGTGTCCTTATTTATTTGGTTAAAAATATATGATAAATATGTTTAATGTTTTGTATGAAATCTATGTTTTAGACTTGTGTTAATCTTATGCTTAAGTTTTTCTTATTAATTGTTTAGTTTTGCATAATTATGTTGTAAGTGTTATAGGTGTGTGAATGAATTATGGGTTTAATCGAAATAGTTAAAAGTTTAGGAATGAAAATGTAAGGAGTTGATTGAATAAAATAATAAAGTTAAGTGGCTAAATTATAAAGTAAACTAACTTAAGGGACTTAGAGGATTCAACTAGGATAGGAAGGATTATGGATGAGTTATGCATGAATTAACATCAAAATAAAATATTAATCATGTAAGTGTTAGTATTGGTGCCCAACATCTAACCATGTTTGGATGGGCTCATGTTAATGTATTATTGCATTATTATTTTAATAATAAAAAAATAATTATATTAATTCTTATGTTTACATGTTGATAAATTTAGTACAATTAGATAGAAGTCCTTATGATATGTATTTGCAATAGTGATTGATTAAAAGATGTGAGACAAACACTAATGCACATAAATGATATCATTAAACGTCCCAAGTCATAACATTGTCAAGAATGGACATTAATAATATGTGGATAGACTTATGAGTGCTATACTCATACTATATGATAATAGTAGGAGATCTCACACCTATTGGCATGGTTATGCCAAAGCAAGCATTTAGGTGATTTATTTTAGAGAACATATCACCTGGACTTGACTTGTTATGAAAACCCATTTGGTTTTTGTCTATACAAATCTTATATGAGATGGATATAAATGGTCCTTAGACTTGAAGTTATCACGATTATCTCATTGGACAACTTATGCACTTTGACACTCATTTTGATGGACCCATTAATGGGTTGCACATAGGCGATTCATTGGATGCACTAGGAATCCAATGGAAATAGGTGTATGACTAAGATAGGAAATATCATTCCTTATATCCTAAAGGAGTTATCACATTACACTTCGATAAATGGTTACTCGAGAAATCTGTGGCCATAATAGGAATACACCAATAGAGCATAATTGGTTTACTCTAAGAACTAAGACATTTGAGAGTCAAAGAAAACTTGTGTGATCATAATCAAACAAGACTAATAATCAAATTCGAGATCACACTATGATAAGTTAACATGAGGAATGAATTGTGTGGTAACCATGCTCGTAAAAGCTAATAATGGATCCTCCAAGAGAATTGGGTAGTCATGATGCCTTACTAGATGCCAATTTTGATTTATATATCAAGAGATCGAAGAGAAGCCTTTTGTTTTTAATACATTACCAACATATCTTGGAGCCTATTAAGTCACACATATAAGTTTAGATATTCACATTATAAATGAGAAGCAATGATATTGAAAAAAATTCTAAGTATGAAAGTTTCCTAGTTTGGAAAAGGTTTCCAAAATGGAAAGTTTTCTTAATTGGGAAGTTTCCTAAAATGAAAATTTTCCTATTTTAGAAATTTGTTTCCTAATTTGGAATTTAGTTTCAAATTTTAGAATAAAGAACCTAAAAGGAAAGGAGTTTCCTAATTTAGGTTAAAAACATATTTTAGAAAATTATTTTCCAATATGGACCCCACCAAAATAATTTAAGAATATTAGTTGGATAGTCCAAATAAATTAATTGGCCTAAAATAATTTTGGCCTATTAGGTTTAGTTAAAAGCCTTAAGATATTTTGGTAGGAGGATAAACATCAACCTTATTGGATAAGGTTAAATATTTTAAAGATAATGATCAAAAAGTTCACATGCAAAATAACTTTCATCCTTGTAGGATAAGAAAGCAATAACCTAGAGTCCTTTATGGACTTATTATCATCCCTCTCCTTATCCTCGAAGGAAAAGGAGACTCTCCTATAAATATATAGGAGGGAGAGATAAAATTCGACCAACACAAGGATTTTAGAGAGAGAGTTTTGGCCGACCTTAAAAATAATAGAGGGCACACTGCTAAGAGAGAAAATAGAGAAAATAGTTTTCTCCTAAACCCTAGCAAGCTATACTCGTTTCTTCTCCTTTAAGGTTGTCACAAAAATTATCCGAAATTGATTTATATAGGAAATACTAAATCGGAAAAGGTAGAGCTAGCACCCCATTGATTTTGAGCGTTTTTTTATGGATACTTGGACAACATGGATCCTCAATAGAGGTCGGACATTTGGACGACTTTTCCGAAAAGAGAATTTAGATATGTGCTACAAGAGATAATTCTTTACTTATAGTTTAATATTCATGTATGTATGGTTAGTAGATTCAACGACTTAATCTTGGAGCCTTAAATGGAGGAGATTTTTATTTTTTTATTCCGTACCTTCATAGGATGCATGATCCTTTCAATTGGTATTAAAGCCTCTGTTGAATCTTTACTTGGTTGATTATGATTAACTACATGAATTAGTCTGTGTCCAATTATAAATCTTGTATTTTTAGTATTTATATTAAAAATAAAACTTAATTTTGAGTAAAAATCACTAGAGGCACACGAGGTCAATATTGGACGTCGACGTTAGCTCGTGTGGCGGCCCTATCGACCGTCGCACAATGGGTGCGTCATAAGTAGGCCTCGCTTGCTTGCTAGGTCGTATGCACGATAGGCACGGCATGCCGGCTCGTACGCGCCAACCATGCTATCCCGTCAAGCCACGCAACGAGCCACCGGCCGGCACTTTCGCTCTAGGCCGGTGGTCGCATGCGGACGAGCGCTAGCACACAAACTCGAGGGTTTGGGCTTTAAAGCCCGTGTACCCTCGTGTATGTGGTAGCCCTACCGACCGTTGTGCATTGGACACGCAATAGGCAAGCCTACCGGCTTGCTAGGACGTACGTGCGATAGGCATAGCATGTCGGTTTGAGCATTAGGCATGCGAGCTAGGCTACATGCCGCCCAAGCACGCCGGCTATGCTAGCCTACAAGGCCACGCACCGAGCACACGGGCCATGCGAGCAAGCCACCGGCCGTGCACTTTCGATCTAGGCCGGTGGCCGTAGGCGGACGAGAGCTAGCACATAAACTTGAGGGTTTGGGCTTCGAAGCTCGATAACCCTCGAGGCCTAAAAATCTATGAGCCCAAAGGCCCAAAAAGGTTTTAAAATTGAAATTTAGAGAAATTTTGATAAATTTATAAAATGACCAAAACTATAGATTTATAATTGTTTTGTGAATGAAATTGATCATTAGAATGTCATATATTAATGCGATTGAAGCATGGGTGAATGGTATGGATGAGTCGACCTAATTTTATGGGAAGGGAAAGAAAATAAATTAATCTTCCATAAGATTAGAGGCTATAAAGTGAATGTCAAAGGGTTTGACAAAGACAATAATAAAGCCTAAAACCAACAATGTGCTAAATTGTGAGATATCCAAAGCAAAACAAGGATGTTAATACCTTACCACTAGAACAAAGTGTTATTCCTTATTAAGCATATCATGTTCCTTTAAATAAGATTCAAACTCAAGCATGCCTAAAGTAGAAATAGTAGGAGGAAATTCAAACTCAATAAAATTTGAGTGGACTCACAAATTGACAATTTAAATAAAGGAATCCTAAAGTAGAAAGATTACAAAGTGTTGTAACTCTCTCACAAACAAAACATAAGAACTTTAAAAGTACAAAAGAAATTCATCATAAGAAAAAAGGATGTGATCTTCTCATCTTGACACATGGTGATGTAAGCCCTTAAAGGGATGACGAAACTAATAACTTTGAAATGGCAATGTTAGACATTGATTCCTATAAAAAGCAAATAAAAAGGATGTGTAGTTGACACAACTTGATGGTTCCCAAGAACATGCAAATAGGATTTACAAAACGCTAAGGTCTATTAATAAACTTAAGCATGCCTCTAGGAATAAAATTTGACATTTTATGGAATGATTAAAGAGTTTAATTATTTATTAAAAACAGAGACGAACCTTATGTATATAAGAAGTTAGTGAGAGTTTACTAGTCATGGCCATTTGACATAAAATTACACATCAACAATAATATCATGTTCCAAACAAAAGATTAAGGAATCTAGAAGAAATTTTCCAAAGATGACATATGAGAGAAACCTACAATCTAAGAGTATAGATCTATAGAGATAGATCACTTGGAATGTAAGGCGTCTCCCAAGGTACTTACAATGATATGATACTAAAAGGTTTAGTATGAAAAAATAAAAAAAAATTTATTCCAGTGTCATATAGCTTGATGGTCGATAATAAAGAATCCATAGCACAAGCTTACAAACTAAAGTCTTATCAACGATCTAAGCAAGTACTACATAGATACCACTTAATTATAAAGATAAAGGTTCGTGGTAACATAAAGATAGAAAATGACCACACTACGATAACATAGTTGACTTCGGACTAAGCCTTTAGCACAACTAAAACATTTGACTCTCACTAGATCATCCAGATTAAGGGACATGGTCGGTTGGCTCTAGTGTAAGTGGGAGATTGTTAGTGTTGGTGCCTAAGATCCAACCATGTTTGGATTGGCTCATGTTAATATATTATTGCATTATTTATTTTAATAATAATAATAATAAAATCATTCTATTAATTCTTATGTTTACATGTTGATAAATTTAGTAGAATTAGATAGAAGTTCTTATGATATGTATTTGCAATAGTGATTGATCGAAAGATGTGAAATAAACACTAATGCACATAAATGATATCATTAAACATTTCAAGTCATAATATTGTCAAGAATGGACATTGACAATATACGGATAGATTTATGTGTGCTATGCTCATGCTATATGATAGTAATAAAAGATCTCACACCTATTGCCATGGTAATGCCAAAGCAAGTATTTAGGTGATTTATGTTAGAGAACATATCACCTGGACTTGACTCACCATGAGAACCCATTTGATTTTTATCTATGAGAATCTCATACGAGATGGGTACAAATGATCCTTAGACTTGAAGTTATCGTGGTTATCTCATTTGAGGACTTATGCACTTTGACACTCGTTTCAATAGATCCATTAATGGGTTACACGTGGGCGATTCGTTGGGTGTACTAAGACTCCAATTGAGATAGGTGTATGATTAAGATAGGATATATCATTCTTTGTATGCTAAAGGAGTTATCACATTACACTTCGATAAATGTCTCGCTCAAGAAATATATGGCCACAAGTAAGAGTATACTAATAGAACATAATTGGTTTACTCTAAGAGCTAAGACGTTTGGGAATCGAAGAAAACTTGTGTGATCATAATCGAACAAGACTCGATAACCAAGTTTGAGATCACACTATGATAAGTTGACTTGAGGATTGAATTGTATGGTAATCGTGCTCATAAAAGGTAATAATGGATTGATTAATCCTCCTACGGAATTGGGTAGTCATGATATCTTATTAGATGTCAATCTTGATTTATGTATTAAGAGATAAAAGAGGAGTCTTTTGTTCTTGATGCATTGCCAATATATTTTAGAGCCTATTGAGTCACACGCATAAGTTTAGGTATTCACATTATAAATGAGAAGCAAAGATATTGAAAAAAAATTTCAAGTATGAAAGTTTCTTTTTTGGAAAGGGTTTCCAAAATGAAAAGTTTCCTTAATTAGAAAGCTTTCTAAAATAAAAGGTTTCCGTTTTAGAAATCAATCTCCTAATTTGGAAGTTAGTTTCAAATTTTGTAATAAAGAACCTAAAAGAAAATGAGTTTCCTAATTTAGGTTAGAAGGGTATTTTGGGACATTTTTTTCTAATGTGAACCCCATTAAAATAATTTTAAAATATTTATTTGGATAATCCAAATAAATTAATTAAGCTAAAATATTTTTGGCCCATCATGTTTAATTAAAAGCCTTAAGATATTTTGATGAGAGGATAAACATCAACCTTATTGGATAAGGTTGAATATTTTAAAGTAATGATCAAAAAATTCACATGCAAAATAACTCATCATCCATAGAGAATAAGAAAGCAGCAACCTAGAGTCATTTATGGACTCATTGCTGCCCCTCTCTTTATCCTTGAAAGACAAGAAAACTCTCCTATAAATATATAGAAGGGAGAGAGAAAATTTGACTAACACAAGGATTTTAGAGAGAGAGTTTCGACTAGTCTTAAAAATAATAGAGGGCACACAACCAAGAGAGAAAATAAAAGAGAAAATAGTTTTCTCTTAAACCATAGGAAGCTATACTTTTTTCTTCTCCTTTAAGGTTGTCACAAAAATTGTTCGGGATTGATTTTTATTGGAAATACTGAATCAAAAAGGTGGAGCTAGCACCTCCATTGATTTTGAGTGCTTCTTAGTGGATACTTGGACTATGTGGATCATCAATAGAGATTAGACACTTGGACAACTTTTCTCAAAAGGGAATTTAGATCTACGCTATAAGAGGTAATCTTTTTACTTGTAGCTTAATATTCATGTATGTATGGTTAGTAGATTCAACGAACTTGATCTTAGGACCTTAGATGGAGGAAATTTTTTTTTTTTGTTTATTTCGCACCTCCATAGAATACATGATCCTTTTAGTAAGTAAATTTTACATTTAGTAAAGTTCATGGAAATTTAATGGAAATCACATGAAAGACTTAGAAAATTGCATACAAATTGCATGGAAATAACATTGAAGTTACAAAATGTTAACTTAGGAAATCACATGAAATTATATTGAAAAATACATGGAAATTATAGTATAAACTTAGAAGATTTCATGGAAACTACTTAGAATTAATTAGGTGAAACAATGAAACTCACCCCAATTATCAACAATTAGATAAGTTTCTTCTTAAATGGCAATCGAAGTATCAACAATGAAACTCACCCCAATTAGAAAAATGGCCATCGAAGTATCAACAAATTCCAATTGTTTCTTCTTGAATAATTCAGCCAAAACAAGAAAAGGAAGGAGAAGAATATTCAAGCTAACTAGGTAGCATTTTAATCTTAATAAACCTAGGATAATCTAGATAAATATCTTAGCTTAGATAATTTATACAGGTGATAGTTTTATAAGCTTTCTTGCATAATTGATTTAACCAAGAAAAGGGTAAAATAAAGAAGAAAGTTCTAGCTTCACCTAGAGAAATATCAAGGAAACTCAACCCAATTAATTACGTGATGCAAACTAAGCCTCCAAGAAGCTTCATTAGGTCAATAAAATAGCTATAAATAGGGGAAGGATTAACCAAGATAAGTTTGGCAAAAATTAGGCAAATTAAACACTAAAACACTAGAAAGAAAAACTGATTTGGTGAAGGAAAAGCAAAGGTGGTAAAAAGTTTGAGAAAAGGAGAAATTGGTCAAAAGGTGGAGGAGGAAATTAAGCAAGCTTGGTTAAAAATTTAGAAGGAAGAAGGTGGGATTTTGGTGAGCAATTCAACTAGTTTCAACATTAACCAAACTTCTAGTAATAGTAATTAACTCAATTATGTCAAAAGGCATAGGAATTGTTAAAATTATTTTGTGTATTTGCTTAATTAATATTTTATGATGTTTGATTGCTTGATTATTGATTGAATTGATGAATATGAGGTGTTAATTAATGATTGATAATGATGGATCATGAGTTTAAATAATGATTAAAAGATGGAATTAGCTTAAAATATGATTTAGAAACCTTTTGGATGATGAATTCATGAACTAATGAATTATTACTTGTTTGAGAGAATTGATGATAAGTTCGGATAAGTGCTAAGATTGTGTTGATTAATTAAATTTTCATATGTGTATTGTTAATTATGTTATTTTTAGGTCAAGTAAGTGTTTGGATATGTGTTTATGTAGACTTTAATGGATAATATGCTTGAGTTTTTCTTTAGATCCTTTCTTGACATGTTTCGGCCAATGGTGAGTTTGATGTGAATTGATGTAATCTTCATATGTATATTGATAGTCATGTTATTTTTAGATTATATAATTATGTGGTGATGTATATAAGTCGTATTTGAATGGTTATATGCTTTAGATTGTTTCTTGGTAAATTTGGCCTAATAATGATTTTGATATTCCTTGATGTTTATTCATATAATATGATTATATAATTGATTATTATGTTGTTATTTTATGATATATGGTTAATTGATGTTTGAATTTATGTTAATGATCATTCGGCCATGATCCATGTGTTAGGAATTCTTAAGTTTTTGATGATTAATTGTTGGATTCTTGATGATTAAATGTTGATGATGCATTTGATTTCATTGTCATACATTGTTTAAAGCTTCATGGATAAATGTTTTATGTTTCATTGGTAGGTGAATTTCGCCTACTTGGTTAATAAATGATCGTGGGTGTGTTATTAATCACATTTATGTCACAAAATGGTTTTCATCATGTTTCATACATTCAAAAGCAAAGATAAGTGCATGATTTAAAAAAAAACACCTAGATATGTCCAAATCACGGGGCTTGTAAGGAGATTGATCAACTCTTTGTAAGCATCATAAGCTCCACAAGGGACGTGTTTACTACATTTCATGGTTTCACAATCATGGCTTTCCATGGAGAGCCCAATCACAAATAACGTTTTCTAAATTCATGAAAAAAGTATTTCTCTATATCATACATACATAATTACACTTACCGAGTGTTAGCTCATA
The DNA here is from genome assembly GCA_963924115.1 of Dovyalis caffra. Taxonomy (NCBI): domain Eukaryota; kingdom Viridiplantae; phylum Streptophyta; class Magnoliopsida; order Malpighiales; family Salicaceae; genus Dovyalis; species Dovyalis caffra. The sequence continues at coordinate 464,074 of CAWUPB010000957.1, read as the reverse complement.
AGTTGTCTTATGATGTATATGAATTAATGATGTTTGAAGACTAACAATAAAGTTGATGGTGATGTTAGAAATAATGGAGCTTGCTAAGTATGTACTATAAACCATAGTTAAGTAGTAGGTTTAGACCTTTCCATCTTTAATGGTTAGGTAGTTTTGTACCTTTAGAATGTTAATAAATAAATGGATTTAAAATGGTTATGAATTAATTTAATGGTTTGGCATGTTAATTAAATGGTTACATGAAACAAAATGAATTGATAAAACATGTTTTCTCTAATAATTTAATATAATGGTTTATAACTTAACCAAATGGTTGTTCAATAGGATGTTTAAAAATTGTTCCAATGGCCATAAATAATATTAGATTTGAAATAGATTTGATAATGGAAATAATAAATAGTGGTTAATGATTAAAGAGCTTAATTGTATGATGATCAATTAAATTTGAACCTCGTAGATTTTCTACTCAATTGGAAGGTTATAAATTGAATTTTAATATTTTGGGGTTTTTATAACATAATTACAAGATTAAATATTTAATGGTGTTAATCTTTAAAATGGTTTGCTAATTAACAAAGATTGAATTGATTATTTCACATTTAAGATGAATAATCTGAATTTTTATGAATGTATTTAGAGAAAATTAAAGAGGCCATTTATCATAATTAGAATCAAAATATTATATAATTTTTTTTTTTACATAAAACAGCTTTTATGCTTATTTTGGTAAATGTCACATATTTTAACGAAGCAATTTCTATTAACTATTGGTAAAGTGAATTTTAAGTTGTTGTTATTATGTTTAAATGAAATAATGGAGCTAATTTTTAAATTAGAAGAATTTCTATTGTGAAAGTTAATTATCATAGATAGTAAAGAGCATGAGGCTTAGTGTTTTGAATTCATTACACATTGATTGTAAGGCATTGTTGGTAACATGCTCGACCTCCTTTAGGTCCTAAGTTGGGGGTGTTGGTATGAGAGTAGTTTTAATCCAAAGAACCTTAGTGTTAGTTAGTGAACCAAAATAGTATACGCAAGCTCGGACTTCAGAAGCATCATCAATGAGTAAGTGTTCATATTATTTGAATATGTATGCTTGATATTGTTTATATGTGTTAATACTTATATTATCGATTGAATTATATGCATGTGTTAAGTATTGGTCGAATGCTATGATGTTTAGTGCTAGCTAAATGACGTGAATATATTAATTGGTGATATGTGCATCATGTCATTTACATGAATATGTGCACATAAATACAATATGTTGAAGAAAAATACTAGTGGAGTAGGGACAAGTAATAAAGACTCTAACCGAAGCGAGAACAATGAGTTTATGAATAATGGTGCTTCGATGGACTAAATGATTACGTTGCTAAGATAGCAATAAAGATATGAAGAAAAAATGACGATTTTGATGAATATGCAACGAACAACAGGGAGAGGCAAGACCAACTTAAAGGGCCAATACGAGTTGAACGATTCGAAAATTCAATCCAAAGGAATTTTTGGGTAAGCTGAACCAATGATTGTAGAGAAATGGATTAAATATTTGAAAATGATATTTGACCATATGGCGATAAAGGATGCAGATAGGGTACTCGTGCCACTTTTATACCGGTTAAAGATGCTCGAATTTGGTGGAAATCAGCAAAGATTTCCTTAGATGTGCTTAATCTCATATGGGCCCGATTCAAAGAGGTGTTTAATAAGAAATATTTCTTGGATATTATAAATTCAATAAAAATTCAAAAGTTTCTAAAATTGGAGCAAGGTGATATGATTTTAGCCGAGTATGTTCGGAGGTTTGAATACAAGCTACCCTTTTTCAATGTTTATTTTGGATAATGCAAGCACAAAACAAAGGGCATTCCCTAAAAGGCTTAAAGCCCAAAATATAAAGCTTAATGTGAGTGTCTACAAATGACTATCCCGATATGGTTAATAGGGCACTCAAGATTAAGGAAGACCAAAAAGAGACTTTGTGGCTTCAACAAGCAAAATGGCCATATGTCTCAAATAACTTTGGTGATTAGGTTGTTAAACCAAATCAGCTTATGAAACCTTGAGCGAATGGTGCCAAGAAAGTTAAAACTTTTGAGGGCCCTAAGGGATGGAAGAAAAAGCTAAACTTCATTGTACGAAGTGTAGTTTACCACATCTCGGAGGTTGCTTGATGGGTACCAATGTGTGATATTATTGTAAAAAGGTCGGCCACTTAACTAAGGATTATCCCAATAAGAAAAAAGACATACCGAAGCACCAAGAAGAGTTTATGTGATGACACAAGAACCGATTAAGAATGACACACATGATAAAAAAGTCAAATAAGTCAAATTCGAGGATGGAACTTTTGTAAGGGGGAGGATGTAACACCTCGATTTTGGAAAATCCATATGCATGCGTGTGTGTTCATTTGAACTTAAACATTCTTATGTGTTTGAAAGTGTTTGTGCTTATTTATTTGGTCAAAAATATGTGAAAAATATGTTTGATGTTTGTATGAAATGTGTATTTTAGACATGTGTTAATATTGTGCTTTAATTGTTTAGTTTTGCAAAATTATATTGTAAGTGTTATAGGTGTGTGAATGAATTAGGGACTTAATTAAAACAAGTAAAACTTTATGGACTAAAGTGTAAGGACTTGATTGAATAAAACAATAAAGTTAATTGACTAAATTGTAAAATGCACCAATTTAAGAGACTTGGAGGATTCAACTAGGATAAGATGAATTATAGATGAGTTATACAGGAATTAACATCAAAATAAAATATTAATCATGTAAGTAAATGTTAGATCTAGGAAAGTTTATGGAAAGTTTATGGAAATTTCATGGAAGTTACATGAAAGACTTAGGAAATTGCTTGGAAGTTACATGGAAATAACATGAAAGTTATAAAATTTTAAGTTAGAAAATGACATAGAAATTACATAAAATTATGTAAGAAATTACATGGAAGTTACAAGTATGAACTTAGAAATTTCATTAAAACTACCTAAAATTAATTAGGTGAAACAATGAAAAATAATCTCTAAGTAGCAACAAATTCCAACCATTTCTTCTTGAATAATTCAGAAAAAAAAAAAAAAAAGGAGATGAATATTTAAGCTAACTAGATAGCATTTTAATCTAAATAAATCTAGAAAAATTTAGATAAAGATCTTATTTTAGATAATTTATACATGTCATAATTTATATGCTTCCTTACACAATTGATTTGGCCAAGAGAGGGGAAGGTAAGGAAGAAAGTTCTAGCTTCACCTAGAGAAATATCAAACAAAAAATATTAAGGAAGCTCATCCAAATTAATTACTTAATATAAACAAATATCTAAGCTTTCATGAAGCTTCAATAGGTCAACAAAATAGCTACAAATAAGGAAAGGATTAACCAAGCTAAGTTTGCCAAAAATTAGGCAAATTCTAGATTAAAAAACTAGAAACAAAATTGACTCGGTAAAGGAGAAGCAAAGGTGATCAAAAGTTTAAGAGAAGGAGAAGTTGGTCGATAGGCGGAGGAAATTAAGCAAACTTGGCCGAAACTTTACAAGGAAGAAGGTGGGATTTTGGTGAACAATTAAAGTGGTTTCAACACTAACTAAACTTTAAGTAAGTATAGTCAACTTAACTACATCACAAAGTATAGTGTAATCAACTTAACTACATCACAAAGTATAGGAATTGTTAGAATTATTATATGTATTTGCTTGATTAATGTTTGATTATGGTTGAATTGATGATTGGTCATTGAATATATGGTGTTAATTAATGATTGATCATGATGGATCACAAGTTTAAATGATAATTAAAAGATGGAATTAGCTTAAAATATGATTTAGAAAACTTTTGGATGACGAATTCATGAATTAAATGAATTATTACATAATTGGGAGAATTGATGATAAATTCAATTAAGTGCTAAGATTGTGTTGAATGATTAAATTTTCATATGTGTATTGTTAATTATGCTAGTTTTCAGTCAAGTAAGTGTTTGGAGATGTGTTTATGTGGACTTTAATGGATAATATGCTTGAGTTGTTCCGTAGATCCTTTCTTGACATGTTTCGGCAATTGATGAGTTTGATGTGAATTGATGTAATCTTCATATGTATATTGATAACCATGTTAGTTTTAGATTATGTAATTACACGATGATGTATTTATGTCGCATTTGAATGGTTAGATCCTCCGGATTGTTTCTTGGTAAATTCGACCTAATAATGATTTGGATATTCCTTGATGTTTATTCATGTAATATGATTATGTATTTGATTGTTATATTTTGATTTAATGATATATGGTCAATTGATGTTTGTATTCATATCAATGATCATTCGACCATGATTTATGTGTAAGGAATACTTGAGTTTTTGATGATTAATTGTTGGATTCTTGATGATTAATGTGTATGATGTATTTGATGCCTTTTGTATGTATTGTTCAATGCTTCATGGATAAGTATTTTATGTTTCATTGATAGGTGAATTTGGCCTACTTGGTTAATTAATGATGATGAGTCACGTGTTGTGTTATTAATCACATTCATGTCACAAAAAGGTTTTCATCATGCTTCATACATTCAACGGCAAAGAAAAGTGCATGATTTTCCAAAAATAAAAATGGCTACATATGTCCAAATCTCAAGGCTCTAAGGAGAGTGATTAACTTTTTGTATGCATCATAGGCTCCACAGGAGATATCTTTAGTGCATTTTATGGTTTCATGGTCATGGTTTTTATTGAGGGCTTGATCACATATAGTATTTTCTAAATTCATAAAAAATGTATTTATTTGTATCATGCATACATGATTACACTTACTAAATGTTAGCTCATTAGTTGTCTCATGATGTAGGTGAAACAATGATGTATGAAGACTTGTAGTAAAGTTGATTATGACGTTGGAAATAATGGAGCTTGCCAAATATGTTTTGTAAATCATAGCTAAATAGTAGGTTTAGACCTTTCCATGTTTAATAGTTATGTAGTTTTGTACCTTTGAAATGTTAATAAATAAATGGATTTGAAATGGTTGTGAATTAATTGAATGGTTTAGCAAGTTAATTGAATGGTTACATAAAATAAAATGAATGGATAAAACATGGTTTCTCTAATGATTTAACATAATGGTTAATAACTTAATCAAATGATTTTCCAATAGAATGTTTAAAAATGGTTCCAATGGCCATAAATAATATTAGACTTGAAATACATTTCATAATGGAAATAATAAATAGTGGTTAATGATGAAAGAGTTTAATTGTATGATGATTAATTAAATTTGAACCTTCTCGATTTTCTACTAAATTGGAAGGTTATAAATTGAATTTTAGTACTTTGGGGAATTTATAACTTAATAACAAGATTAAATATTTAATTATGTTTATCTTTAAAATGGTTTGTAAATTAATAAAGACTGAATTGATTATTTCACATTTAAGATGAATAATCTAAATTTTTGTGAATGTATTTAGAGAAAATTAAAGAGGCTATTTATCATATTTGGAATCAAAATATTATATAAAAATATTTATTTGTGTTTTACATAAATCAATTCTTATGTATATTTTGGTAAATGTATTCACATATTTTAAAACAACAATTTCTATTAAATATTGGTTTAAGAAGCTAAAGTGAATCTTGAAGTTGTTATTATTATGCTTAAATGAAAGAATGGACCTAAGTTTTAAATTAGATGATTTTTTGTTGCAAATGTTAATTATCATAGACAACAAAGGACACGAGGCTTGGTGTCTCGGATTCATTGCACTTTGAATGTGATGCATTGTCGGATTTGTTGCACTTTGAATGTGAGGCATTATCTATAACATTTTTGGCCTACTTTAGGTCTTAGATCGGGGGTGTTACAAGAAGTCTAACACAATGTGATCTAGGTGGATAAGGAGAATCAGTCATTGACTAATGCAATAAATCATTTATAGATATAAAAAGGCTGAACTTAATCAAAAGGACAAGAGTGAATTTGAATCAAAATCAAATTAGGAAGAGGGAAACTAAGACGATGATTAAGAGGGAGACTAAGAAGATAATTATGAAAGTAGTAATTATCGGTATGATAGTGATTAGTTATATGTGTGAAATCAAAGTAATTGGGTGTTGTTTAGTTATCGGGAATAAAGTAATGAGAATGAAAATGGAAGTTTTATTCTCATATTGTAGCTATTTGATTAAAAAGAATGAAGTGAGAATGGGAATGAAGAGTGAGAATAAAAATGAAAATTTATACACAACTTCATTCCCATTTAAGATGTAGGAATAAAAATAAGAAATGGGAATGAATTTTTTTTTCAAAATAATAATATATTTTATTTATTTATTATCTATTAACTACTTTTATCACCACCACCACCACCACCTACTACTACCACAACCATTACCACCACCGTAATCACCATCACCATCATCACAACCACCACTACCACCATTATCACCACCACCACCACTACCATTACCGCCATCACCATCACCATCACCACTAGAACCACCACTCGTCATAACCATAATCATCATCATCACCTTTATTATTTTTACAATCATTATAGTTTAGTAAAATTATTTTTTAATCATTATTTTTATTTGTATAAAAAATCAGATATTAAAAAATTTAAATTGCATTCCGATTCCTCATTAGTATTCCAAACACGGTATGAAAATACAAATAACATTTCGATTCCTTAATTTTCATTTCGATTCTTGCATTCTCATTCTCATCACTCTATTCTTGATTACCAAACAGCACCTTGAAGTTTTTGAGGTAATATAAATGTTTTTTATTTATTGTGTTTATTAAATTATATCATGTGATATTGTATAAGTGATGATTCGTGGCTTGGACCATCCTTGTAGAGCATCCCATTACGCCAAATCAAATGGACGTGGTCGTGATAGTGGTAGTGAAAGTGGCGATAGTTGTAGTCCTACTTCTTATTTAAGAAACATGTCCAGTACTTCGCATCACCAACATCAACTCAAACGCCCCTTTCCTTCCTCACCACAAGTTCCCACTTTTTCTTCATTGCCGGTATCAATACCCCTCCCCCGTTGCCTCCCCTATGGGATGACTCGTCGACCTACATGAACCTAGACGACATAGGTCATCTTGGTGATTTCTTTTGCTCTAGTCGGCGGTTCTAAGCTCGATGTTGATCGAACCATTCATGTCACAAATAAGAGATACGTATTATGCACACCAATATAAATAGTATTATCTTTATTTTATAGCTCATAATTGTTTATATATAATTTTATTATTTTATTCATGAATTCACTTATTGTTTTTTCATTTGTCATGTTCGATATTTTGAATCCATCCAATCAATACTCTTAGAAGATTACTATTATGTTCGGAGAGCGATTGGAACCCTTTGGATCTACGTAGAAGTCGGTCTCCTGAAGACCAATGACTTCTAATAGAATAAGTTTAAGTTAACATATTAATTATTATTTATATTGCTTTTAAATTATTTCAGTAAATCCAATGTGAAATATACTATTATTTTTTTCCTTTCTCATAAAAGTACTTCATATCAAAGAAAGTCATAGACACACTTAGTTAAGATAATATAGGATGTCAAGCATAAAAATGGTTAGCCAACCTTCTAACCAACTAGAAGAGGAAGGGGACCAAAACCCCATCTATCCTATAGGAGGTATGGGAAGGATGGCGATAGCAATGAGCCACACATGAGTTTCAAGCCCATTATAAACAGGTGGCCTAGAACCGTATAAGTGAGATAGGTGACATTGGTGCTAGTCCATCTAAACATATGAGGGGTTTCATCTTACACATTAAGCACACTTGCACGTTGCATGCATCATAAATCACATTATCCACCATGTTATAAATTATTATTTATAGTTATTACAACTCATATTATTTATGTCAACTTTTTTAAGCTAAAAAGTTAGGTCATGACCAAAATCCTTACGAGTTATTTATGAGAACTCACCAACGAATCGAATGGGTCATTCATCAATATACTCGTCCAAAATAGTTAAGGTAAGTCTTTTATTTTTTTAATTATACATATTCAATTTAATCTAAAAATTAATTTAGTATTTAATATTATAATTTTTGCAATAATGTAAGAGCAAGTGGAATTATTGTGTAAGGCAAGTGCTAGCCAAGCACTAGAGGGTTCTTAATTATTGTCGGACATTGATATAGCTTGGATATATCTCGAGTCCGTAGCAGGAAAAAAATATGTAAAGTGTATAGGATCGGATCACAAGTGTCTCAATATTAGTCCTATTCGGCTCCAATTCATCATAATTTTTTCAATTAGTAAGAATGAGTGGACTCATTGTGTGAGGCGGATGCTAGCGAGCACCAAAGGGTTCTTCATCGCCATCGAATGTCGACATAGCCTAGATATATCTTAAGACTGTATGAGGGGAAAAAAGTGTAGTGTACGGGATCGGATCACATGTCTCGGTATTAGTCCCATTCTAGTGTCAACTCATCATCTGCTACATCATGTTTCCATGGTGGTATGTAATAAAATAATAAGTAATATTGACAACGACTTTGGAGATCCAAGAGGAACATAAAGTGGAATACCAACTTCCCTAATGGGAGTTGCGGGGGACTTGATAAGAGCGAGCAGGAGATGGCATAATGGCATAAGTAACGGATATAAATGATACAACAGCTATTACGAAAGATGCTAACCCACATTCATCTACTCTTCCCTTCTCATTACCCACCCCCACCCGAGTAGTTTCCTTTTCTTCCCCATACCCAAAATTCATCGGATGATAATAATGATCTACCATTTGTATCCTCTCAATCGGACTAGCTCTTTTATAGCTTTTTATTATCTTTGTATACTTGGAGTGTATTGTATATATTTGATTTGAATTTATATTACTTTTATTTTGCACAATCATATTTTATGTTTTTTTAGTTGTTTACTACTATAATTAAATATTAAAACACTAATAACTAATTAAAAAATTTATATTAATTTTATTAGTGATAGATCAATGATCGACTAACTACGAAAAACGATTAAATTATATCAAATATCGATGGACGACTATAGAATCTATTGCTATATGACCAACCAATGATTATAGATTCCATTGGCAAATCATCAATGAATAGCGAAATTTTCATCTATATATTAGTGATACAAAGCTACAGTTTAGCTACCACATTTAGCGACCAAATTCTACAAGTGATTTTCATCTCTATATAGTAATGATAATAAAAACAACTTACTAATAGTGTTGTGAAAGATGTTACAATTACAAACGGACCATTTACATTACATTAGCAATGAAAATACTTTAACATAATGACAACTTGTCCGTCACTAATTTTACGACGAATGTAACTTTCACCACTAAAATTATTAGCGACAAATGTTTTACCTATAGTCTAATTTTGTCATCATTTCATAGCTAAAATAAAAAAATGAAATATATAGGTTTATAGATGAAATTTTTTATCGCTCAAGGTTTGACTTTTTATTGTGGGAGATTGGCAAAAGAAGTCGAGTTGGTATGAGGATTTGAGTGGGAAGAGATCGGGCTTTACGAGAGGGTATGGCTAATGGTGATGTTCGATTGGTAGTGGTGATCTCGGTTTGGGTTTTCGGAGGGTGTGGTTGGTGGGTTGTTCGTAACGGCATTGGCTTGATTAACTAGAGAGATAACGATGGATGCTTGAACAAGAGTATGTTTTTTATTGTCCGGGTTATAGGTGCCTTAAATGGTGTGGGTTTAGACATTGGCTTTAGGAGAGTGGTTTTGAAAGCTAAAGCTTTATGGACGGTGGAGGTTCATGTGGTGGTCGTGGGAGAGGATTCGGTGAGGGTGGCAAGAGAGATGGTGTTTGGCTATCACTCTCTCCCTTTTTATTTTTTGGCTAAAAGTCTCTCTCGTGAGGAAAATGATGGTTGATTCGATCTGTCGTTCATGAGGAAGATGGTGGTCGTATGGTGGTTTTAATGGTAGTTTGGTCGAGTAGATGGTGGCTAGCAAATGAGAGAGATGGATTTTTTAGCTATCGTCTCTCTCTCTCTCTTTAATTCAATTGAATGACCCTCCCTCTATTGTCAAATAAAATGGTTACCCCTATTAATCTTCCTTATAATTATTTTCGTATCAAATAAGTTTTTTCAACCAAATTAAGTAACATCCAATGTTGTTCTTGAAAGGATCATGCATCCTATGGAAGTGCGGAATAAACAAAAAAAAATTCCTCCATCTAAGGCCTCAAGATCAAGCTATTAAATCTATTAATCATACATACATGAATATTAAGTTATAAGTAAAGGATTACCTCTTGTAGCGTAGATCTAAATTCTTTTTCAGAAAAGTCGTCCAATCTACTAATCATACATACATGAATATTAAGTTATAAGTAAAGGATTACCTCTTATAGCGCAGATCTAAATTCCTTTTTTAGAAAAGTCATCCAAGTGTGTGACCTCTATTGATGATTCACACTGTCTAAATATCCATAAAGAAGCATTCAAAATCAATGGAATAATAGCTCTACCTTTTATGATTTAGTATTTTCTATAGAAATCAATCTCGAGCAATATTTGTGACAACCTTAAAAGAGAAGAAAAGAGTATAGCTTGCTAGAGTTTAGGAAAAAACTATTTTCTCCTTTCTTTTCTCTCTTGGCCATGTGCCCTCTATTATTTTTAGGGTTGGCCGAAACTCTCTCTCTCTCTCTCTCTCTCTAAAATCCTTGTGTTGGCCGAATTTTCTCTCTCCCTCCTATACATTTATAGGAGAGTTTTCTTGTCCTCCAAGGATAAGAAGAGGGGCGACAATGAGTCCATAAAGGACTCTAGTTTGTTGCTTCCTTATCCTCCAAGGATGAAGAGTTATTTTACATGTGGACTTTTTGATCATTAGCTTTAAAACATTCACCTTATCCAATAAGGTTGATGTTTATCCTCCCACTAAAATATATTAAGGTTTTTAATTAAATCCAATGGACCAAAATTATTTTAGCCTAATTAATTTATTTGGACTATCCAAATAAATATTCTTAAATTATTTTGATAGGGTCCACATTAGAAAATAATTTTCCTAAATATCCTTTTAACCTAAATTAGGAAACTCCTTTTCTTTTAGGCTCTTTATTCCTAAATTTAAAACTAACTTTCAAATTAGGAAATCGATTTCTAAAATAGAAAAATTTCCAATTTGGCAACCCTTTTCAAAATAGGAAACTTTTATACTTGGAAACTTTTTTTAATATCTTTGCTTCTCATTTATAACGTGAATACCTAAACTTATGCGTGTGACTTAATAGGCTCCTAAATATGTTGGAAATGTATCAAGAATAAAAGACTCCTCTTTTATCTCTTGATACATAAATCAAAATTGACCTCTAGCAAGGCATCATGACTACCCAATTCCCAATTCTCTAGGAGAATTAATTAATTCATTATTATCTTTTACGAGCATGGTTACCATATAATTCAATCTTCATGTCAACTTATCATAGTGTGATCTCGAACTTGGTTATCGAGTCTTGGTCAATTATGATAACATAAGTTTTCTTCGATTCTCAAATGTCTTAGCTATTAGAGTAAACCAACTATGCTCTATTGGTGCACTCGCTACTCGTGGCCATAGATTTTTCGAGCGGAAATTTATCGAAGTGCAATGTGATAACTCATTTAGCATACAAGGAATGACATATCCTGTCTTAGTCATACACCTATCTTCATTAGATTCCTAGTGCACCTAATGAATCGCCCACATGTAACCCATTAATAGGTCCATAGAAACAAGTGTCAAAGTGCATAAGTGCTTCAATGAGATAACCATGATAACTTCAAGTCTAAGGACCATTTGTACCCATCTCGTATAAAATTCCTATAGACAAAAACCAAATGGGTTCTCATGGCGAGTCAAGTCTAGTGATATATTCTTTAACATAAATCACCTAAATGTTTATTTGGCATCATCATGCCAATAGGTGTGAGATCTCTTCTTGTTATCATATAGCATGAGTATAGCACTCATAAGTCTATCCGTATATTGTCAATATCCATTTTTAACAATGCTAAGACTTGAGATATTTAATAATATCATTTATTTGCATTAGTGTTTGTCTCACATCTTTCAATCAATCATCGATGCAAATGCATATCATAAGAAATGCTATCTACTTCTACCGAATTTATCAACATGTAAACATAGGAATTAATAGAATGACTTCTTTATTATTATTAAAATAAATAATACAATTATACATTAACATGAGCTCATCCAAACATGGTTAGATCTTGGGCACCAACACTAATAGTTCCCGACACACAAAAGGAATATAATTAAATAATAAAAATTGATGCAATAAATAAATAAATTTATTGTAAATTAAAATAAATAAATAATTGAAACTTTTTATTTTGTTCATTAGAAAAAATAATGATAAAAATCACATTACCATATTTTATGATATAAAGATGACCGAACCACCAAAATAGTTGTACCATAATTTTTAGGTGACTAGCTCGAGGCACAATCGAGTTACTTTCTTAAGATGATACGCATCATGCGTAGAATTTATCAAATGCAACGGATCAAAAATATAGTGCACACCATCTCGGATATACAACAAGCTTAGCCACCTTACCATGTCTTAACAAATTTACACTATTTATAAGACTTGAAACTCGTAAAATAGTACCAGCTCTTACCCAAACATAGACAAAAATAACTATATGGCTTCTTTAAGTAGAGGTTAGAAAATAATATATAAAAGCATGATAGCTAATTTTCCTTTAGAGCTCTAAATGTTCCTTGTCAAATAACAAATTCTTATAGATACAATGGTAAGAATTGTCCCATTGGACAACTGAACTAATTAACTAAATAAATGCTTAAAATGGTAAAAGAAAAAATGTTTGAAACTAAATATAAAAGGACCATTTATCATTGAATAAAGAAATAAATAAAATTATTAAAAAAACATTAAATGGTACCTATTGAAACTATTTTGAAACAATTTCAATAACACTTTTGTATTGTTTTGCATAATGTGTCATACATTGAATACATTATTAATTAATAAATTTTTAATATTTTATTAAAAAATATTCCAAAAATCCCCCACTTATTTTTTAATAAAATATAAGGCATATTTTTGGGTAAGGAAATGAACATAATACATAATAAGGGTGCCAATGGCTTGAACCCTTACTTAGTGTTTCAACAATATTTCTCTTAAGCCAATAGTGAACATTGTCTTGAACTAAGGCTTTTTTAAGAAAAATAAATATTGTATCACACATATTATATTTAGGTACTCGCGACGAGTTTTAGAGCTAGCATATTAAAGGCCTTGTGCTTGATCCCGGGTTCTATGAGTGTTCTAGAGAATTAGCTCCATTCTCATAGAAAGTGGCCTCACTTCCTAACTCATATAGGTGTGTCTATCAAGGATACTCCCATAACTCTAACATCTTATTAAAAAAGAACTATAGACCATTTTAAAAGTTTCATTTAAAGAAACTTAACCTCTTTTTCATTGTGGGATTCATGCACTACACTATAGGGATAGATATATGAGTATTGTAACTCAAATAAATTATGCATGTAATCAAACCACTATATGCTCATTCTTCTCCTTGAACCTAGTTATTGAGATCTCAAGTCCCTAAGTAGAGTATCCACATAGGTGATTTTATTCATTTATGGGCTTAGTCTCATCCCCTCGATGTATCATCCAATCCTTTGACTCTAGCTAAAGATTTATTTTCATAATATTCAATATACACCCAAAGGATTAGGTAACTAGTACTTAATCAATTTATTAATGCTAAAACAAATAGTAGGAATTTTTCATCCTTACTATTTTAGACAAAGCAAAACATCTACTCGTTTTCTTTTCCATCGGCATCCACTTGCTTTTTCATTGGCTTTAACTTTTTAGCTAATTTAAGTTTCACCACACACATACTTGAGCCAATAGTAAACATACTATTTATTTTTTGCATCTCCATCATTGTGCTAAAATATGATGACTTCATTGTATTTTCTAATACAATGGAAAATATTTTATATAATCACATTAAAATGAATGGGGACATTTTCCGATCTCTAGTTTCTCATATAAATTTGACATCATTGTATCTCATTTATATAATAAAAATGTCAATATTTAGTTAGAGATTTAAATTTCTCAAAATATCACCAATTGTCTTATTAGACAATAGCATTACAACACCATTGTGTCTTGAATCTATAATAGGAGTGTCTATAATTTCACTTATCGGATAATATCATCAAAACATCATTGTACCTTAATTGTGTAATAGGAGTGTCATTAATTCCATCAATTCTCTCAATGTTTTTGCCAAATATTCCATAAGCATCATTATACCTTTTGTATAATAGGAATGCTTTTACTAAATATTTTATAAGCATCGTTATAACTTTTATATAATAGGAATGCTTTTATAAATATTTCCAATAACATAAAAAAAAATTACATGTGGCAAAAAATTCAAAAATCATGAGAAAAATTATGATAATTTATCTTGAACTGCATAATAATTTTCTCAAACAAAATTTTAATGCAATAACATTTTTTATGCCCCTATTATTCATATAATAAATAATTTTCTTGCTACCACTATAGACAAAGTGATTACATGAATTATTTTATTATTTCATCATTAACATTCATAATTTATTTCTTGTGACCAAATAATCAACAAGATATATTTTTAGAAAATAATATATCAAATTTTTATTTTCACGATAAGCTCTTTATTAATTCATTTACCTTGCTAATTTATCTTACTAACAATCAACTCGACAAGATTATTATTTCCATAATTAGATATGGTTGTCAAACATAAATTATAATGATAACTTCAACGAAAATCACATAAAAATAATTAGCTTTCAATCATAATTGATTTTAATTATATTAGTACATGACCTTTCAAATCTTAATAAATCAATCACGTGAACCAACCTTTTAGTAATATTTAATTCATAAAATATTCAATAACAATATTCTATATGATAATTCACATTTCTCCCTCCATTATATATATATATATATATTACACACTTATGCATGGATCAATAAATATCCATACAAAAATCTAAAATTACTTGCAATCTCAAGTATCACATACTTTCATCATCAAAAGTGAATATCAAATACATAGAGCAAAAATCAAAATACTTTAATAATTCAATATTTAAAATACTTACTTGACTTTTTATACTTGTCTTATCATAAGTACCAGTAGAGACTTGAAATAATTTTTATATTGACCAACCTTCTATTGCCTCCAATGCCACATAAATTTGGTTTTCTTGACTTTGCATCCAATAAAATAAGTATATCCATATAAAAATGTTGCATATCTATTCTTCGTTAGCTTCTTATTTATCTCGATCGCATGACATTACAACACGACAAGTAATTTTAATGTCAATTATCATTGGACAATATAAATTAATTTATAAATCATTTTTTAAATTATTTAAATTTGTACTAGCAATAAAATTCACACAAATAAATTAACATGGTTAATGTCACAAAACACTATCAATATTATTGAACTTGAATAACAATATTTGATAAATAACCGTAAAATATAAAATACATTACGGATCAATATATAAATAATCTCATAAATATGCATATAAAATATATTAGCAAAAAATAATATTTATTTTTCATTAAACATGATCTTGGTATCTTATTAGTCACATGGCAGTAATAGTTTTTGCAAGATCAATACAACCAAATAATATGTTAGCAAGATAAAAAATTTTCTAGTACTTGCTTTATGCTTAATTAAAAACACCAATAAAAAAATCCACTATATTCAAGTAATGGGATTGACATTGTAAAAAACATAATATTAAAATTTTCATGCCCAAATTCATTTCACAATTTTAATCATTAAATCACAACATGGTATTGTCTCAAATTGTTGTTCCTAGCACATAAAAAATGAACATAATTAAATAATAAAAATTGATGCAATAAATAAATAAATTTATTGTAAATTAAAATAAATAAAGAATTAAATTTTTTGCCTTGAACATTAGAAAAATTAATGATTAAATTGATGCAATAAATAAATAAATTTATTGTAAATTAAAATAAATAAAGAATTTAAACTTTTTGCCTTGATCATTAGAAAAATTAATGATTAAAATTACATTATCATATTTTATGATATAAAGATGACCGAGTAATCAAAATAGTTTTATCATAATTTTTAGGTGACTAACTCAAGATACAATCAGAGTTGCTTTTTTGAGATAATACACATCATCCGTAAAATTTATCCGATACAACGGATCAAAAATATATTACATGTCATCTCGTAGATACAATAAGCTCAAACATCTTATCATGTCTTAACAAATTTGTACTAGTTATAAGACTTGAAACTCTATAAAATAGCATCATCTCTTACCCAAATATAGAAAATATATATATATATAGTGGTAAGAATTTTCCCATTGGACAACTGAACTAATTAACTAAATAAATACTTGAAATGGTAAAATAAAAAACGTTTGAAAATAAAAGTAAAAGGACCGTTTATCATTGAATAAAGAAATAAATAAAATTATTATCCAAGAGCAACGGCTGCAGTGCTGTGTCAATCTGCTGTGCTTAACATTTGCAAGCTCATCTGATTGGTATTGTCTGACTCCTCAGCAGAGCTACCCGGCCGGTAATGCCATAGCCTCACAAAACACGTTAGCCTCGCAAAACAGCATTACGTGCACATATCTACTTGTCTAAAGATACTTTTATTGTTAAATAAAATTTACTCCAAAACCTTGTTCGGTTACGTGCAAATTAGAATAGATTTTTTTATTGCTGAATCAACTTCGTTCTCTAACATCTAACAGGGTACGTAAATAGGAGAAACTTGCAAGCATATATATATATATATATATAATTTCCGCTAAAAGAAACTTCCAGTTGCAATTGGCAATTCAAAACCTCAATGGTAACTTGAATTAAGAATTTAAATTGCATTGAATAGGTTTATCCAAACTTGTCGAAATCTTAAACTATACTGTTCAATTTTGTGACTTCCTTTCTTCTCAAGCATTCCAAAGCCCACATTCCTTGTCCCTTCGTCACACTTTCAGATTCACATGTGGAAATAAAAGAAATACCTTTGGATACCTTGCAATCCTTACATGTCTTGAAAACCCCACGTCCAACTTCACTTGCAATTCAACATTCTTCTTCATCGTCTTCATCTTGCCTCATCCCCCATTTCTATTTCTTCAATAAAACCTCTTATACGTCCCACCCTAACATCCACCTCTCCTGGCCCTAAATTTAGGCAAAAGTCTGATTACTAACCAACAAACAAAGTCAATTCCATCCCACCCTTTTTTTCCTCTAAACTTAACCAAATCCCAACTAATTAAAATCATATTTGCCCCTCCATCCACTTCCAAGAAGATGCTGAAAAAACTGAAAAGAAGAGTCAAAACCTTAATAACCAAGTCTTTAAAAAAACCTTGCAAGAGACGACCTTATAAGCCCCAAACTCCAATCCCAAGTCCATCTCCAACACCACCTTCACAATCTCCTTCTCCTCCTCCTCAAGCTCCAACCATGCCACCAACTTTTCCATCTCTCTTCCCTAAAGCACAATCCACTGTCCTCCCAGATCCATCCCTTTTCTTCTCGCCTTCTCTTCTCTCCTCTCCATTACCCACAAATTCTTTCTTTCAAAACTTTACCCTTAAGAATGGTGACCAGCCTGAATATATCCATCCGTATCTCATAAAATCCTCTCTTTCTTCCCTTTCTCTCTCCTACCCATCTCAGTTTCACAACTCTTCTTTCTTTTATCAGGTTTTTGTCGCCGATTTAACCATCTCTGCAACAAATAAAACTGACCCAAATCCAGGAAAAAGTCATGTTATTTCTTCTTATAGTGATCTTAGCGTCACTTTGGATATGCCCTCTTCAAAGTTTCGATTTTTTCTTGTTAGAGGAAGCCCTTTCTTGACTTGTTTGATCACTGGCAATACAGAAATTTCCATTTCAACAATCCATGCCATTATCTCATTTTCTTCCAGTAATTCACTCACCAAGTACACTGTCAAGCTTAACAACAATCAAACATGGCTCATATATTCATCTTCTCCCATAAATTTGAGTCACGGTCTTTCTTCGATCACTTCTGAAGGGTTTTCAGGGATTATAAGGATTGCTGTATTGCCGGATTCTGATCCAAAATATGAGGCAATTCTTGATAGGTTCAGTTCTTGCTATCCAGTGTCAGGTGATGCAGCTTTCACTAAACCATTTTGTTTAGAATATAAATGGGAAAAGAAAGGTTGGGGTGATTTGCTTATGCTTGCACATCCTTTACATTTAAAGCTTTTATCAAGTAATCATAGCGATGTTACTGTTTTAGATGATTTTAAGTATAATAGTATTGATGGTGAACTTGTTGGTGTTGTTGGAGATTCTTGGTTGTTGAGATCTGATCCTGTTTCAATAACTTGGCATTCAATTAAGGGCATCAGAGAACAATCTTATGGTGAAATTGTTGATGCACTTGTTAAGGATGTTGGGGGGTTAGATTCATCGGCTATAACAACAACATCATCTTATTTTTATGGTAAATTGATTGCAAGAGGAGCAAGGTTGGCTTTGATAGCCGAGGAGGTGTGCTTTCTTGATGTGATTCCAACCGTAAGGAAGTTCTTGAAGGAAACAATTGAGCCATGGTTGGAAGGGACTTTTGGGGGGAATGGTTTTTTATATGATGATAAATGGGGTGGGATTGTCACCAAACAAGGTCTAACAGATTCGGGTGCTGATTTTGGGTTTGGAATTTATAATGATCATCACTATCACCTGGGGTACTTTCTGTATGGCATTGCTGTTCTTGCAAAGGTTGATCCAGCATGGGGTAGGAAGTACAGGACACAAGCTTATTCACTTATGGCTGATTTTATGAACTTGGGAAGGCGATCAAATTCGAATTATACACGCTTGAGGTGCTTTGATTTGTATAAATTGCATTCTTGGGCTGGAGGGCTAACTGAATTTGCTGATGGGCGGAACCAGGAGAGTACAAGTGAAGCAGTGAATGCATACTATTCAGCGGCTTTAATGGGATTAGCTTATGGAGACACTCATCTTGTAGCCACAGGATCATTGCTTGCTGCACTGGAAATTCACGCAGCACAAACGTGGTGGCACGTAAAAGAGGAAGATAAGTTGTACCCAGAAGATTTCACTAAAGAGAATAGGGTGGTGGGTGTTCTGTGGGCTAACAAGAGGGACAGTGGGCTCTGGTTTGCACCTCCTGACTGGAAAGAGTGTAGGCTCGGCATTCAGTTACTGCCCTTGTTGCCTATTAGCGAGGTTTTGTTCTCTGATGTTGGATTCACAAGAGAGCTAGTAAATTGGACATTACCAGCTTTGGCAAGAGGAGGAGTTGGAGAAGGATGGAAGGGATTTGTTTATGCCTTAGAAGGCATTTATGACAAAGAAAGTGCTTTGGAGAAGATTAAGAACTTGAATGGTCATGATGATGGCAACTCACTCACTAATCTTTTGTGGTGGATTCACAGCAGAGATGATGAAGAGGAAGTGGGGTGTGAAGGAGGTGGAAAATTCTGCTGGTTTGGTCACTATTGTCACTGAGTTTGTTTCCTTATACCTGTTACGTAGATATGAAGGGAAGATTGGAGTGAATAATGATATCTGAGGTGATTCATTATATGGCCAATCTGGCTTATGATTGCTTTCTGTGCTTTATATGTTTTTCTGTTTTTTTATTTTTGTATTTTTTTATTTTGAACATCTATACAAATATAAAGGTTGAAATGGATTATACATTTCTTTCAATCTTATCATATTGAGCCTCTTATTAGCACACCCCCTGCTTCAAAAGACTTTCATGTGATCTTGTTTACTGATATCATGAAGTCCATGGTTTATACTTTTATATCATTCTGCTGCTATATGAGTTGATGACTTGAAGTAACTTAATTATAACTACACTTTTCTCTTCTTCGACTGAAAGTTTTGGAAAACTAGAACAGCTGAAGAATTTTGAGGCCATTGAATGCTGTCATGATACAGAAGCCATTTTAACTGCACTCGGCAATGACAGGCCATGGCATACTTCTTTCTCTTCTTCTTTTCTCCTTTTTTTGGGAGAGACAGAAGCCATATGCGTGCTTTGGTGTTGCATGAGAGTTCAACTTTCCAGTGATGGATGTACGAGTAAAAGAGAGAGAGAGAGAAAACGCTAATGTTCTTTCATATGTCCTTGTCTAAGATAATATCTAGATGTTACAAGGTGATGATTAGCTCACTAGTTTTGGTTTACTGATTTACAGATATCGTTATGGTTGGCAGTATATCAATCAAGCACATGTGATAAACAAACAGTTTTAAGTAGCTTTATTTGTCTCCTTCACCTTCCCTTCTCATTTGTTCAGCCAAATCTTGCAAAACCGCATCCATTCCACTGCCATTTTTGCCTTGGATCTAATTCATTAGGGTAGTTTGGAAAAAAAAAATCTCTTTTTGGGAAACACTAATGAATCAAAATTAAATAAGAAGGGTTGCAGTTGCTCAGCACATTTTATACACAAAAACTAAGTAGAACTGGTACTATCTCAAGTATCCATCAATGAATATTGAGTAGCCTGCGGATGTAAATGGGGGCAGAGATCATCTTGCAAACATAACATCCGACGATCCTTCCAGCCAAATACAAATCCTGCTTCTGCACCATCTAGTTGAGGCCTCCCTTGATACGATCCAAATTCCAGTAATTGAAGAACAGAGATGAACTGAACAATTCTATGAAGAATCAAAGTATTTTGGTTTTATTCAATCAATTCATAAGAACAATTTGTAACAAGATTTAGAAATACAGAATAGAAGAGAAATCAGAGAGGAAGAAATGCAGACGAATATCAGAGAGAAAATCAGAGGAGAAATCAGAGGAAGATTAATTTGCCAAAAACAGAATCCTCTTCCCGTTTCTTGCTCCTTGATTTATACTAAATGTTTTCCTAACAACTCTATAACTGAGTTACACGTGGCTAACTGACTTCCACGTAGGATTGATTACATGGCCAACTACTACCCACCTGCTGCAATCACTTAAAGCTTCCCCATGCGAGTCTTCATATTTCCCCAGCAGCCTCAAGGCAATCTTCAAGCCATTTCCCAGTATTTTCCCAGCAGCCAAGCAAGCTTCAAACTCCCCAGCAGCCTCAAGGCAATCTTCAAGCCATTTCCCAGTATTAAATCAAGATACCTTTATATATTGTCCTAAGCTATAGCCTTTGCCTGAACCGTGCCTAAGTCTTGACATTTTCTTGATCTTGTACAAGACATCGCCACTGGTTGCTGGTATCCTGCAAATCCAATCTGGAACTCGCATTTCAAGAATCCCAATCTGTTCTCCAACCTCCCTTCTGTCAATAATATCTGAACTATCTAGAATTATCTTGTGCTCAAGTTCCTCCTCTGTAATTAAAGAGAATTTAACAGACTGGAGAGAAGTGGTGAATCAAAGAAACTAGGTCAGGCAAGTGAATAGACATCTGCAGGTGCGTTGTATCAGACTGGCAGGTTTTCTTATCTACAGATGAGCTACCGAGGGTTCCCTCCACCTTCTTAAGTAGTGAAGAAGAGCCAGCAAGAATTTGAGTGCTACTATCATGTAAGAATTCATAGCATTCTGATGCGCCTTTATCACCTTCCAAGTATGGGAAATCTAACACCCTTTTCACAGGCTTACGAGATAATGTCTGCTTTTGGCCTGCACTGGCCTTGTGCTTGTCATCAGAGCTAGGCATTGCTCTCCTTGGAGTTGACTGTGAAGGCATTTCTTACAGTAATTTTGTCAACAGATGAGCCGGGTGTACACTTGGGGCTGGCAGAAGTACAGACGTCGGCAGAGACTTCAGGATTAATAGGTTGGCTAGGCAGATGATTGATAGAGGTAGATTTGGAATATGGGATGCAAAATTCTTTTGCTTGCATCTATTGATGTCCAGGTTGGCCCTATCATCAAATTGAGAACACAACTCAGGAGATTGTCCAGTTCTTGCTTCATTGAGATGCTCATGATGAAAAATTATTTTGCTTGTTCGCTTTTGATGTCCAGGTTGGTCCTGCACTCCTGCCATCAAATTGAGAACACAACTGAGGAGTTTTCCAGTTCTTGCTTCATTGAGATGCTCATGATTAAGATTGCCAGACGGTGAAACTGGTGGAGGAACAGGAGATGCCAACAGTTGGTTCTTCTCCTCGTCAGAGAAAGTCTTCTGAGAGAAGTTTCTATTGAAAGATGAACGTAATGGGATGGATTACAAACCCTCTGACTTTCAATGGCAGCTGGCAGATATGCTCTTGATTGATCTGCAAACAATTGCTCTGTGGCTATGGTTTCACTTCTTTTCGTTAAAGGGCTCACAAAAGACAACCTCTGAAAGGTCAAAACCAATACAGCCTGTGGAATATCACAAGCCTCAAGATGCTTTATAAAGCAATCAACAAGCCTAGAAGCAAAAATTTAGCACGGAGCAATAAAATCAGATTCTTCATCGTTACCTTCTACAACATCAAGCAGCAATCCAATTTTCATATATGGCTTCATGCAAAGTGATCCTATCTATCTGTACAGCTTCAGGAAGTAAATATTTTATCTGTGCAAGATGTCCGTAATAGAACTTCCTTTCAGTCAAGACTTCAACTTGTGCAGATATATTTTGAAAAGTAGGTCACTTTTTACTCATACCAGCAACCTCAGTGACACAAACTCATACTATCAAAGAGTTCTACAGATGTCTTGTAGCTTTTTAAAAGTTCAAACTCTCCTTCTCCGAAATTTGGTATCCAGAGGCTCATTCGTATTGGCAGGTGAACGTATTAGCTTCCAAACGTTTCTGGGTTTCAACAATTTCTTGTTTTTCAGCCGATTTATCAACTAAGGGTGCAATCTTTTTACTCTTGAAGTCCAAAACTTATTGCTCTCCTTCTGCACACCCCCTCTGCTCCATGCTTTATAACACTCTAATTTACTGTCCAAAACCTGTAATTGTTACCGTATGAAATTTGGAAACCCTAAATTGAAAATATTAGTGAGTTTAAAATACAGTGGAGAGTGAAAGGTAGGAAAGGGCTGGAAAGTTCTCAATACCTGTCCTGGTCTACCAAGTGGTATAACCTTTAGGCTTGTCTAGGCTTGTTTATACATGAACTTTTGTTTTGAATTCGTCCACTTGCCATAAAACACTGAAATCCGCTGCAGTATCTACAATGTAGTCCCTTTTGTTTTGTCTTTTGATAAATCAGACACACTGCCTGCTTACATGTTTTCATCTGCCTGGAGGAAACAAACTTAAGCATGGATTCCTCCTAGTCCTTTGGGCTCCTGGAGTGAAATCTGCTGCAATTTTTCAGGGGAAAAGAAAGTCTCCAACAAGCTTAGGAAAGTGATATGTATGGAAGGAGATGGAGGAATGGAAGTCAATTCCTTCCAGTATTCCTTAATTAGTTCCTAGTTTTGAAAAACCAATTGGAGTTGTTATCCCATTGGATTCCCATCACATTTTGCTACAAACAACTCAAATACCACTCTAGCCAATTCTTAGTTTCCCAACTTTCATGCCTCCTTTAAAATGTTCCCAAAAAAAAAAAAAAAGAAGTTATAAACAACAATGCTGGCTAAAATAACAGTGTCGATTTTTCAAGCAATGTGGCTCTCTTTTGAAAGAAACCACAATCAAAATTAATTTAAAAAAAAGGTTAGTACTCATCTTGTCTATTTCTTCTATCAAACTAGGTTTATACCTGATTCCGTAAAGAAGATAATATTGTTTTATAGTTACTCGTATTATAATTCTTTATTTTTCATACAGCTATATTTATCTTTTTAAAAAAAACCAAATTGAAATTGACATTTTATAATACTCAAACAAGTAACTAGTGGTATGTATAATAATTATTTCATAGACCTATTTGATTTTATAATACCAAAAGTAATAAGAAGATTTTCACGTTGGCTTAAATTTTTTTTAATTTTTTTTTTATTTCCCTCTCCTTTTCAATGTGAAGTGAATTCATATAATAACTACTATACATGTCACTAGTTACTCTTTGAATGATATAAAATTTCTCGATAGGAAGATGGCTTTGCAATTAGAATAAACAAGGAAGCGAAATTGTTGAAAAAGTTCAACTTCAGTTGTCGGGATGGCAATGGGCCAGCCCATTAAACCAATCTCATACCCTACTCATTAAAAAATACTATACACATTATCGTGTCAACTACCCACTAAAAATCACTTATTCATTTCTTTTATCAGTCCATACCTATTATATCATATCTTGCTCATACCTTATCCATACCTGTTTATTTGCTAATCTTTTCCCTTAAATTGAAGAATTTTTTTTTCAATTTTTTTCCTTTTGAGTTTTAAAATATTTTAATTAAATTTTATTTTATAAAAAATTTTAAAAATTATAAATAAAATATTTTACCATGAATAATAATTAATAATTTTTTAATTTGTGTAAAAAATTAAATAGAATAATTTTTTTAAGACAGAAATAGTATAGAATATCTTAATAGGTGCTGTCAAAAATAATAATAATTCCATACTATTTAAGCATTTTTTACCTTACCACTATGATGGGTCAGGTTAAAACACGAGGATGAAAAGGCTTATTTATTGATATGATCACTTTATCACAAAAAACCAAATTAATCCAAATGGATATTTTCTACTGTATATATACGTACAATCTTCCTTCTCAATCTTAATTATTAATTTACTTCTACACAATACTCAAGTTTGACATATTACTATTAATTTTCATGTGCTGAAACTAAATTTCTCTCTTTTACCTAATATATATAGATAAATCATTTTTTTGAGAATTTCCAAACCATGGGCTCATGAGATTTTCTTGAAAATTGGTTCCTATGAGCATGCATGGTGTGTTGATCCTCGTGAGTAATGGCAACTGAGACATGGCATGGAAGAAAATGGGACTCCAAGATTGGAAACAAATCATCTAAGGTTAGAAAATGGGATCAAATGGTCATCATCGTCATCATCAACATTTAGTAAAATTTCATGGACAAAGTGTACGTTACCATAGCAAACCAGCTGGTAAACAAAAGAAAAAGAAGGCCATAAATTGTCCCAACAACGTGGTCATCATGGCAGACGCTGCCAAATCTTAGCCAACGTTTCCCATGCGACCCGCATGAACCTAACAACATGTCTTAAAAATCAATGCCATAAAAAGTCAGTATTAGCAAAGAAATAAAAAAATAAAATAAAAAAGAAACTGCAAAACTTAAGGGTATCTTAAAAGGAAATATTGTAGGAAAAAATGAAAAAATAATAATAATAATAATAAATATTGTATGAAAGAATACAAAATAAAAAGGCATGGTGTAGAAAAAACAAAAGTCAACATGTGCGCGTGCGCTTGCACACACACAGGCACACACACAAAAATATATATATATATATATATATATATATATATATATATATATATATATATATATATATATAGACGAGCTAGATAGGGTAATGAAAAAGGTAATTAATGAGCAGGTTAGATAGGATACTTAATTTATACTCGATCCATTGTCATTTCTAGATGTCTACATCGATTTTCATGTGTTACAATTAAATTTGTCAATGACTTATTGAGCTAATGGCATATGTCAGGTATCTTTCGTTGAGTAATGGGTTAAGGATGTGTTCTGCTTTTTTAACTCAGACCAGAAATTGTTAAAGGTTTGGCTTCAAGTCTCCTCGAACCAAATGTAAGAAATTCCATTTTTCCTGTGTGGGAAGCTGGACATGGACCTTAGGTGAAGGTCTACCGATGATAATTTCCCACATCTCAGGCCCTATTAAAATGTGGGAAATCCTGAAATTTTTGTTTGGACAAACAGTGGTGGATTTTGACATTTAGTGGCCTGACAGAATATTGGCAAGAATGTCGATGATGATAATGATTAGAAAACCGACCAAAGACAGGCGTGGGTGTGGGCGTGAGGTTGCAAGAACATGGGATGGGAATGCCCCAACATTCAACAACTCGGGGCTAAACCAAATGACTACTGTTTCATTTGGGGAACTAAAATAAAATGAAAATTTACAAATAACTCAAAAGTAGAGTGCGGGATGGAAACACTTTCAAAAATTTCATCAATTTATTTGTATTTAATGAACCTCCCACGTAAGTCTAGATTAGTGTCTTTATGATAACTTTGTTTTGAATCTTTTCTCAGATTTAAATTCCAAGGAATAAGGTGAAAAATAAATTTATTTTTCTTGATTTTGTGTGTACATGTTTACAATTTTTTTAAAACCACAAAAAACCGGCCCAAAAAGAAATTTACAATTTTCTTTGTTGGGATAGGGAACCCTGCGCCTAACCTATATATATATATATATAGAGAGAGAGAGAGGCTTGAAACTACAAGCAAGAAAGATAAAACAAATTAACAGCAAGAAACCAAGCTTTCATCATTAGCTCAACCAACATATAAATCCTAGTTTTGAAGATCCTACCATAAACAACACAAAAACCAGCAAGATCAAAATATCACACAACTAGCCTTTCCAATAATTGTAAGAATTATTTATTTATTTGATTCTGAATCAGGCAAAAAAAAAAAAAAAAGAACCCACATTTATACAACTTGGCAGCTTGCTTGTTGAATTCTGACAGTGGGAATGAGATCTGGCAAGAATTAGAAGATCAAAATATTCTAAACAAACCTTCCTGTTCATGCATGTTAATATGTGATTACTGGTATGATGTTTAGGGCTGACTTTGTTTTATAAAATACTCCAATTTTCTCTTCTACTGGCAATCTCCGTTCTGAATGCTACCTTCTACTTGTATTTTTTTTTTTTTTTTTTCAAGACCCAACTGTAATCACATCTACATTTTCTGTGCATTACTTTGGACATGCACACGTGGATCAATTATTAAAAATCACATTACAGTAAGAATAGGCTAGTTATGTACTGGTCAAATTAAATTAATTTCTTTATAAAATTACACCGACTAACTTGGGTGGAAAATAGTATGGTCAAAATTTAAAAAATAAATCGTTAAAATCTTCAAAATATTATGGTCAAATTTTAAAGATAAAATGATTAATACTTTCACATGTTCTTATACAATAGGTCAATTTTTTAATCTGTTTCTTAAAAAAAAACTTTAATATGTTGATAGATTTTGAGTTTATTTCTAATATATTCTTTTGGTGAAATTTTCGGGTCAATTTTCAGAAAATTAATCTTTATATTAGTAGAATAGATCATTTGTTCAAAATAACAAAGATAATTTTATCAAATTACATATCTTGTGTAAATCACATACTTAATTTTGACTTAATTTAGCTAAAAATTTTAATTAAAAAAAATAGATTATAAACCAACTCAAAATATCAAAACAAATTCACGTGCAACGTGCTATATAAATGCATGTGAGATTAGTAATCCAAAATAAAAATGATAAAAAAATACCAAAAGAGATGGAGTAAGTTAATTTTTTTTAATAATAAAAATATCTTGATCAGAAAATCTTTAATTTCTTTAGTAATATGAAGATTATGTCCATCTACCAACCATACTACATGTAAAATTTTTATAAAGTATCCTTAATTTATTTAGTAATTCTTAAAAAAAGCTACTTTAAAAAGTGTTTAGTAAGCCAATGATGATTAAACTGTTTAGATACTTAAATAAATAAAAAATTAAAATTTTCAACATTTTATTTTGCAATTAATATTTTTTTAATGATAGGAAAGAGTGAAGAGAATTAGGTAATATAGAAAAATATAACAAAAATTAAAATAATAAAATTGATGATCAAAACTAGTCAAGATCTTTCTAATAATTTCTTATGCTTTAGAGATTATTTAATTAGTTTTGATAAACTAAATATAAGAGAAATTATGAGATATGTTATAAAAGAAATAGTAATAGTAGTAGAATTGAAGAAAAAGATGATAGAAAAATGAATTCATTATAAAATAAAGTAAATACAAAAGAAAACAACTCAAAATAATCTCTCAATTTCTACAAAATAGTTGTACATAAATTAATGAACAATCAAACCTATTTATAGGCTTCAAGATTATGAAGAGAATTTGAAAGGATTATGAACCATTAAAAAATGCATAAATAATTGAATGAATTGCATCATCCTTTCAATTTATCATATTGAATAGTGAATTAAATCATATGAATAATGAGGAATATGAAATGGACATTTATTAGTTCATAACACTCCTCCTTTAATCTCCATCGTACAAGAAAAATGTCTCATTAAAACCTTACTAGAAAAAAAAAGTTAATAGAAAAAAATCCTAGTAAAGGAAAATAACTACAATATTTTTTATACACATTAATCTCAATGTCGGCATCCCCTCGTTGAAAACATCATTTGAGATCTTTAAAATGATGCATTTCAATCTTGTGAATCATTTTATCAAAAGTTGTGGTAAGTAATACCTTAGCGAATAAGTGTGTCCAATTATCACTTTGATGTATTTTTCCTTTAATAGAATTATGCAAGCGATATTATCTTCATATGATATATTTGAAACTTTTTTTATTGGTAGATAAACTGCATGTCTCTCGGATATGATGGATCGTTGATCTTAGCCAAACACATTCTTGACTTGTCTTATGAATTGATATTTTTGCATGGTTTGAATATTTAGCGAGTTATAGTTTACGTCATAGAACATTATGATCTAGCCGTATCACCAAATGCAAATACATAACTCGTTTGTGATCGAGATAAATAACCCGCATCTACGTAATCAATTAAACCTAACTTTGATTTATTTTAGTAAAATAAATACCATATCAATTTTTCTTGGAAATAATATAGGAAAATTTTAATTCCATTCTAATATCTCCGTATTGGAGCAAAACTTATGTCTTGCTAATAAATTTATAGAAAAGAATATATCATATCGAGTATTATTAGCAAAATATATCAATGCACCGATGGCACTAAAATATGGTACTTCGGGATCAAGTAGTTATTTGTTATCTTCTCGAGGTCGAAAAATGATCTTTTTGGATATCAAATGAACGAACTACTATTGGGCTAGTCAATGGATGATTTTTATACGGAATAATCATAGAACCTTTTCTATATAAATAACAATATCATTCTCTAATTACTCGAAGCTGCGAGTCAAGATAAAATTTTATTTCTCAAGGTATTCATATCAAATTCTCCTTTTAGCTAATTTATGACATTTGGAATCTCTTCGGGACTTCTAATAATATTTGAATCATTAACCTTTTTTTGAATTTTTTTTTATAAAAATACATGAATAAATATGGTTATTTTCATAACCTTCTTTCAATAAATATTTATTGAAGCAATTATACCACATGCACACGGAGTTAGCAATAAAGAGTAGATATTAAAAAATAAAAAATAAATATAAAAAGTGAAGCATAAATTGAATTTCTAAAAAATGAAATAATAAAACCAATACTAAAATAATTATGATAGAAATCTCTATAATTTAATTGAATTCATTTCTCAAGAATATGTATTATATGCTTCAAGCATCTTAAGTCCTTCTAGGACTTTCATATAGATATCATTTTTAACTGAATTAATAAGCTATGATCAAATTCATTAAATGCATGTATATGAATTTTTTCATATATTTTACTCGGCTAATAAGATAACAAAATATAACTACATATATTATAGGAGAATATGTCTTTTCATAGTCAATGTCAATTCTTTGCGAAAATTCTTGTATTAAAAGTCTTGCTTTGTATCTTACAATCTCATCTTTCTTATTTTATTTTTGCATAAATATACATTTATATCCTACTAGCTTAACATCTTCGATTATTTTAACTATGGGTTCAAAAAGCTAATCATTTGTAAGAGAATATAATTCTGCTTGGATTGCTTTTTTCATTTAGGCCAATCATCTTTATGTCGACATTCTTTAATAAATTTAGGCTCGGGATCCTTATTTTTATTTAAGATATCAATTCAAACATTATATGCAAAAATCTTATCAATAAATGTTTCTTTTCGATCCTATTTTCTCCTTGTATTGATATAATTTATCAAAGTCTCTTAGATTTTTTTCAAGCATTTGGACTTCTTCCGAAGCTATTATTAGAAATATCTTAGGACATTTTATGAATATTTGCATCCTTTATTTTAATTATTTTTTTCTTTCTTTTGAGAATTTTTTCTTTTAGAACCGATCGGTCTTCCATGCTTCAGACATACTTTAAATTCATTAGCTATAACATTAAGAGACTATCCTTCTAGGACATCAATTCTAATATAAGCATTCTTAGTAGGGACATGCATTTTAGTTACTTTTTTAGGATCCGAGAATGCATTTAGCGGTTGGTTTGTAATACTTTATAAACGAATTATCTTATAAACTTCTAGTTCACATTGTTTTATATCAAGTTGATATAAAGATGAGTACTCCATGTAATCTCTTTTTTCAACATATTCAATTGCTTATTTTGTTTATTCTCTCTCCTTAATGTTGAAAAAACTATTTCATCAAAATGATAGTTGATAAATCGAGCTATAAGAATATCTCTTATTCATGGTTCAAGATATTTAATTATTGAAAAGGATTCAAATCCAACATATATTTTCAATCTCCTTTAAGTGCTCATTTTAGTTCATTATGGAGGAGCACTACGGATATACTCGCAATGCAAAAAAATTATTAACTAAGAAATATTTGGCTCATGATTCATGATCATAAACCAATAAAGGGAGGAGAATTTCTAATAACTTATAGGTATAATGCGAATAAGTATTGCTGCATGTAAGATTACATGTCCCCAAATATAAACATAGAGTTTTGTTTTTATAAATAATAGTTTAGCTATCGATTGAAACTTTTTGATAAATAATTATGCTAAATCTTTCCGAGTATAAACATAAGTAACAGATCGTTCAATCTTTATTCTAATACCTAATCAATAATGATTTAATCCTTGATAAATAAATTCACTAGCATTATCAAGGTGACTTGTTTTAATGGTATAATCCAAAAAATATGCTCAAAATCAAATTATTTGCTAGTAATCTCGAAAACGTCGATTTCAAGTAGATAACAAGCATATATATGACCATCTTGTGGTGCATTTATTAAAATCATAAAATACCTAAATGATCCACATGGTGGATGAATTGATCCACATATATGATCACCTTGAATACATTCTAAAAATATCGAAGATTCAATTTCAATTTTATTTGATGATGGCTTAATAAATAATTGACCTTGAAAACATGTAGAATATAAAATTCATTAAATTGAAGAATCTTCGGCTTTTCAATAGATGTCCATATGAATTTTTAATAATTTTTCGTATCATAAAAGATTCGGGATAACACAATCGGCCATGCCACATAATAAAAGTATTTGAATTAGTAAACTTCTAGTTTACTATAATATTTGTTTCAACCATTCTAATATTTGTAATAAAGACTAGAAGAGAAAGTGGGTAAATTTTTCAATACATATTTTTTACTCGGTATAATGATTATAATATATAATTATTCATATTTGATATCTTGATATGATATCAATTTAGATGAATATCTTTGAAACTCAATAAATTTCTACAAGACTCGAAGAGAATAGTACATTGTTTATCATGAAATTTATCCTTTCGGATAACAACATATTTGCCCTTCTTAAGCCTTTAAATTATGTCACTTCAAGTAATAATATATTCGCTTTTCTAGAGCTTAAAAATTTTTTCTCTTCGGGTAATAATATAATCGCTCTTATGGAGCTTTATGTTAAATTGATATTATTAGATATAATATTAACATAAAATAAATAATTAATAAATAAACAAAAAAAAAATCTTTATAAACACAAATAAATAAATTTATCACTATCTCTATGCAATACAAATTATAAGAAAATATAAAACATCTTATTTATAAATAAAAAAGTTAACGAGTTATTAATTTCAATTACCTCCATTTTGATATATAAAATCGACCTTTACATTTTCCTCTTTTCTTTTTTCAACGAGGTTTAACAAGGCTTAATGAGGTGCCTTGGTGTACGACGAGTACACGACCAATGTCTATTCATACCATATTTATACCATTCATTTTCGAATACTAACTTTATTTATTTTTATTGTTTTTTTTTTCATAATTATCCACTTTTGGT
Source organism: Dovyalis caffra (assembly GCA_963924115.1). Lineage (NCBI taxonomy): Eukaryota > Viridiplantae > Streptophyta > Magnoliopsida > Malpighiales > Salicaceae > Dovyalis > Dovyalis caffra. The sequence goes on along the minus strand of CAWUPB010000957.1, from coordinate 431,814 downwards.
GATGAAAATGTAATATTATGGTCATCACAATTATAATAATAATTATTCCGGCCATGTGCATGGCTATGACCACATTTTTGTCCATGCCTAAAATTATTATAAATTGTCATATTCACTTCGGGGATTGAAATAGATTCAATTGGACGAAATTTATTCTTTTTCATTAATAGCTTGTCGTTTTGTTTAGTCATGAGCAAACATGAAATTGATTCAGAATATTTCTTAAACTCATTTTCTCAATGTGCTACTGCAGGAGCATATTCGAGACATATAAAAATTAGAGAATATTTACTCAACATCAAACACTCATGATCAATAATTCTTACCCAAAATGTCAACGGTCACAAAATAAAGTTTGGTGAGGTTTGATAGCATAAAAAATTTATATATTAAATCTTTTAAGTTTTTAAAATGTATATTTTATGTATCATTAGATTTAAAGTGCATGATAAATTAGATACATGCCTTTTAGATATACCTCTATGTATCAATAATTCTTGCCCAAAATGTCAAGGGTCACAAAATAAAGTTTTGTGAGGTTTGATATCATAAAACTTCTATAATGCAAAATATAATAATAATATTAAGAAATAAAAATAAAATATAATGATAAAATTTAAATAAAAACAAACATAATAATAAAATTTAAACTTTTCAAATAATATATATTAGATTATTAGATTCTATATATTAAATCCTTTAAGTTTTTAAAATATATATTCTATGAATCATTAGATTTAAAGTGAATGATAAATTAGATATATACCTCTTAATGATTTAAATAATTTAGATCTTTTGGTAGAGCACTTGTGTAAAAAAAAAAAATCCAATGATTGAAAAAAATAACTAAGTCTTTTGATAGATACATACCTCATGGTCCATTATCTTAATTGGTTAGAGCTACGTGCTAATAATGTGTTATAAAAAAATAGTAACAATAGTATAATTAAAGAGAAAGATGATAGAAAAATGAATTCACTATAAAATAAAGTGAATACAAGAGATAACAACTCAAAATAATCTCTTAATCACTACAAAATACTTGTACTTAAACTAATGAACAATCAAACCTATTTATAAACTTTAAGATTAGGAAGAGAAGTTGAAAGAATTATAAACTATTAATTTCTCATTTTGAATGGTGAATTGAATTATTTGGATCATAAAAAATATGAAATAGATATTCATTATTTCATAATAAGATACATTAAAAATTATATTTCTTTATACATGTGTGCTTTCATTTTAACCGATCTTAAACATGATTGAAAAAGAAAATTAGTTCAAAGATATCTACTGTAGTGTTTAAAATAGATTAAAAAAAAACTTGCTAAAAAATGTAACCATGGTACTGAAACTGTTAATTTATATTTTATTATGCACCGCTAGATGGTAACGGTTCCGAGTTTCAGAACATGCTGTGGTTGAATCACCAAAAACAAAAATTCCTCTCTCTCTCTCTCTCTCTCTCTCCCAATATTCTATCTATCCGTCCATCGTACATTCCTTCCTACTACATGTGAAGTATAGACTAAAGTAAAGACTGCTCTTCTAAAGTTGCCCCCACGTTCTTTGCATAATTTGTGGGCACACACACCCCCATGTACAAGAAAAACACAACAGAATTTCTTTCTTCTTGAAAAAACACCATTAGAATTCAAAGTTTACAACTTGTAACAAACAAAAGTGCCCAAATTTCTTCATTTTGAAAGGGATAGGTAAGACATTCTTCAACTTTTCTCTTCTGGGTCTTCTTTGTTGTCATTTTGGTGATCTGGGTAATGCTGCATTTGCTCATTAGATAGAAAAAAGATAGTTTTGCAGTTTAACTGGCTTAGTGGATCTCATTTTTGTTCAAGGTTTGTCTTTTTCTTATCTGGGTTTTCCTCATTGAGGAGCTTTGAGAACTGGGTTTTGCTTAGTTTTTTTTTTTTTTTTTTTTTTTTTTTTTTTTTTTGTGTTGTAAATTTAGATTCTTTGAGCTGTCTGAGATTTAGAGGATCTGGGTTTTCCCAGTGAAGAAGATAAAGTGGATTACTTTTTCTTGAATTTTTGAATTGGGTTTTGTATATTGTTGTCTTTTGTTGAAGAATCTGGGAAGTTGGCAGTGGAAGAGTTGACGAAGCTCGAGTCTTTTGTATATTGTGGAGTATGGTATCTAACAAATGATGTAATCTTGATGTGTGATGTGCCAATTTGAGATTTAGGTTTTAGTTACTGACTTTCCTCAATTAGATATGGATTTGTAAGAGATTTAGACACCTTGTTAGATGCAATCATGGCTTCCTTAACACCTTCACCAGACTCTTCCCCCTCTGTAATACCAATCTCCACTTCACCACCTCCCTCAACATCTCAGCCTGATCAGACCACTAACCCTCCAGTGCCTTCAACACCATCTAACCCTGCAACCCCACCTCCTCAATCTTCACCACCAGCACCACCTGCTGCTTCCCCTCCAGCTCCACCCCTGTCACCGCCACCAGTACCAATAATTCCCTCAACACCTGCACCATCTGCCCCACCACCATCACCCCCAGCATCCCCACCACCAGCCCCTCCAGCGTTAACCCCTCCATCGCCACCTACTGCGCCTCCCCCAGCTTCTACCACTTCACCGCCCCCTCCAAATGAATCCCCTCCACCACCGGTAAGAACCTCCTCTCCTCCACAAGCCTCTCCAACAACTCCTGTAACATCCCCACCTCCCCCTCAAGCTGTTTCCCCTTCTCCACCTCCTCCTGTAAATGTCCCTATATCCCCTGCTACTAATTCGCCTCCTCCACCAACAGCAAAGCCCCCTGAAACCCCTCCTGCACCTCCTACAATTACTCCTCCGCCACCTAGTTCTCGATCTGATAGTCCTCCACCTGCAACAAATTCTCCTCCTCCTCCTCCAATATCCACATTGCCATCACCCCCTCCATCAGCTCCTTCATTCTCATCAACACCTCCTGCAATATCTCCTCCTGCTCCTTCAGTTAATTCATCAGCAACGGGAAGTCCTACCTCACCCTTTCCTTCTATCCCAACAGAGAAACCAACTGCAAGAACAACTAATGACACCAATGTCTCCGCAAATACATCATCCACTGGTGCTGGGGGATTAAACACTGGAGGTGCAGTCGCAATAGGCATTGTGGTTGGGTTTGTAGTACTCAGTCTTCTAGTGATGGCTGTGTGGTTTGCACAAAGGCGAAAGAGAAGACGAAGAGAAAATATTGGTTACAATATGCCTTCTCCATTTGCCTCCTCGCAAAATTCAGGTAATTGATTGAACATTTTTCTGTTAGAGTTTGTAATTGCTTTATGAATGAGAGTATAGGTCATGGTTAAAATCTGGATATTCGAATGAAGTAAAATCTTTTTTTGTTGGAGTTGTAAAGCCTTGTGTGGGATACGTGTCAGTCAGTGTAAAAGGTTGATACTTGTCTGTTAAGACAATTTCCTTGTAAGGCATTCTAGAAATCATATGTCAGGGCTTTCTCTGTTTAGAGTTATGAAATGGTATTGGATGCTGAGTTGGTGACTGGTAGCGTCTCTAATGCTTTGATCAATGCTATTGACATCTACCAATTTAACAACTCAGGTAAACTTTATATGGCCCATGCAAATTATTCTGGGGCTGTAAAACCAGTCCTGGAGGCAGGATATCTGAGCCTTTTGGATTAGCTTCGCAATTAATTTTCTTCTGATCACCCTTTTAGACACTATACTAGAATCATAGTTACCTTAGTTGTTGTGGTTTTGGATTCTTCTGCTTATTTATTTTGTTTTTCTAATAATTGGCCTGTCATTTTGGAGCCTTTATTTGATCCAGAACAATGTACCAGTTCATTTTCTGGTTTCCCTATCTTTTTGACAATTTAGCTTATGGAGTAGAGCATAATATGTCATTTAGTTTCCTTTTATCTTCTATTTTCAAATGAGCAGCTATGTCAAATATTCTTTTCAAATTATTGTCTTCAAAGTTTTGAAGCATTGGTTTTTCTTTTCATACTGAGGATATGCTTTTAAGTTGTCCAGCAAGATTATTTAAATGCTTACTGAGATGTGACCAGAATTAATGAAAGGTTTGCTTTACAGATTCGCTATTTCTAAAACCTTATCCTCCAGCTCCCCTAGCTGCCAGTCCTTCTGGCAGTGATTTCCTATATCCACCATCAGATCCAGGTGTAGTAAACAATTCAAGGTCATGGTTCACATATGAAGAACTAGTCCAAGCCACAAATGGGTTTTCGACACAGAATCTTCTGGGCGAAGGTGGATTTGGTTGTGTATACAAAGGCGTCCTGGTAGATGGAAGAGAAATAGCTGTAAAACAACTAAAGATTGGTGGTTCTCAGGGGGAGCGTGAATTCAGAGCAGAGGTTGAGATTATTAGCAGAGTGCATCATAGACATTTGGTTTCACTGGTGGGTTACTGTATATCTGAGCATCAAAGACTGCTTGTCTATGACTACCTTCCCAATGATACTCTTTATTACCATTTGCACGGTAAGTTCGTAGTTTAATATGAGAAATTCATTAATGCTTTCCTCTGTGAATGCATTATCTTCTTGCATATGTCATTAGACATATTTCTTCCAAATTATCATGAGATATGTTCTTGGCGTAAAATTATGTAATCATATTGAACTTTTCTCTGCAATCTTTTAAAATATGTCATATGCCTTAAGCTTCTTTATATATATATCTATTATCTTGGCTAAATCGCTTGTTGAGTTATGATGCAGGCAGCTATCGAAATATAATAACTGTGAATAGGATTTACAGAAATGGTTATTTGACCTATGGCTGTGTTGATTACAACAGGCTATTATGCTTACTGTGGTTTATCCCTTTAAATTAAGATATGAAGAAGTTGGTTGTAGATGTTTGTGCTGGCTTGGACTCTTACCAATTATTGCTTTTTGCTAATTTGTTCCTCTTAATCCTATTTAATCAATGTTAGTAGAAGTTGGTTCGTTTTAATTATTTCTGGTTTTTCCTTCTGTTCTTGCAACAGCACCATGCTTCCTTTTTGAAGCTCCACTGGAAATAGCTCCTTGTAAAATTGCCAATGTCTTCTATTTCCTGAATTCTTGTAGACCTTTGCAGGTGAAGGCAGCTCATTTATGGATTGGGCAACAAGGGTCAGGGTTGCTGCTGGTGCAGCTCGCGGCATAGCTTATCTGCATGAAGATTGTAATTTCCCTTTTTTTTTCTTGGACTTTACAATTTATACTTCCACACTTTTTTAGCACGTAGCTTATCTGCACGAAGATTGTAATTTTCCTTTGTTTTTTTTCCTTGGACTTTACAACTTATACTTCCACACTTTTTTAGCACATTGCATTGACAACTGAGGACCTAAATGATTTGAGTCCTGGAACTGGAAGCTTTGCATTTCTTTTTCAATTTTTTACATATAAGTGCCAATTATAAGTTCCTCCCCATTAGTTAATCAAGTGTAAATCCAAGATGCATTCTAGAACAATCTGATAATATGTTAACAACCTTATCGAGTAATTTGAATAGGATGCAGAATTGACATGTTGACAAAATCCATGCTTCAACAACAAAATATTATAGGATGTTGTGTCCTCATCGCTCAAGTTACATATCACTTATGCTTACATAAATGTGCTGCTCCTTCGCTCTGTTCTCCTTACTATCTCACGTCTGTTTCTCTTTGCAACTTTGCAACATATACTGAGACATTTTGGTCTCATTTCTTTTGTGGTGTTTATCAGGCCATCCACGCATTATTCACAGGGATATCAAGTCATCTAACATCCTTCTTGATGAAAACTTTGAAGCTCGGGTATGTCTGTTTCTGTAAATCCTAATAATTATTTATGCCATCCCAATGCTGATGGAATATTTTTTTCCTTTGCCCAGTAAATGATCTTCTTTTCATTGTTTTACTTGTAGGCTGTTTAATATTTTCCATTTCAGTGCACTTGGAACAGATTTTCACATCTTATGTTTCTATGATAAATTCTTCATATTCAATATTTTTATTAAGCACATTTTTTCTACCAGGTTTCAGATTTTGGGCTTGCTAAGATAGCACTGGAACTGGATTCAAATACACATGTATCCACACGTGTGATGGGAACCTTTGGGTAGGTGCCTCAATTATTATTATTTTTTTTTTCACCCACTGTGATGCTTCTTTATACAGGTAAAGCTAGTATCATGGAAAGTGATTTAGAAAGGAAGAAAATAAAATTAAATCTAGTGTGTTTTACTTTTGTGTTCAAGGAAGCTAATTTTATTTTAATGGTTACTAGTGTTATTTTCTTTCAGCTATATGATTTTATTTATAGCAACAGGGATGGTCATAAGCTTTTCAAATTTGATGGAGTTTAGATGATAGTTTTGTAATGACATGTTTTGTTAATGGTATATTGCAGAAGAAACTTATGATATTGATGTCTAGGTAATGTCAGTCCCAACATTCTTATTTTTATTACTCTCTTGAATGGAAGGTACATGGCTCCAGAGTATGCAACTAGTGGAAAGTTGACTGAAAAATCTGATGTTTATTCCTTTGGGGTTGTGCTTTTGGAGCTAATTACTGGCCGTAAGCCTGTGGATGCCTCTCAGCCACTGGGTGATGAAAGCCTTGTTGAATGGGTACGTTCCATAACTATTCTAACCTATTATCTTGTTGATGCTATATGTTTGAGAGGTACATATATTTTATGGTTTATTTTGGTTGGTAAAATATTAGGGACATTCAATTCTTATTCTAGAGCTAATTTTCCTATCTTAAATTTCTAGGAACGTCATAGTTCATCCTTAATTAGCAAAGCATTTTACAAGCTCGAAATTTTAACAGTGGCTCAAGATCAAAATTTTATCTTTTCTGTCATGTTTGTGGTTTTGCGCTGTCTAATTTCGAAGTATTGATGTTAGCTTTTACCGCCTGTGCGCTGTAATCTGCCTTCAAAGTTCTTCAAATTCATCTTGCTTTAAAAAATTAAACTTCCTAAATACAAGAAAGTTTCTTAGGGTGCAGAATATCTGGTATTCCAGAATCCAGAAGTGTTAGAACAGTGCAAAATTTTGTCAACTTAAAGTATAAGTCAATTATGCATGCTGGCTTGCTAGCCTACTACAAGTCCACAGGATGTGTTCATTGGTGCTTTGTCGCAGCTTGGCAGGGTTTTGTCATATACTAGACGTGGAGACGTTGACTTATTGAATAGTGCCATTTGTAACATTAACAACTTAGTAAACTCTTATTGGAATAATCCAAATTCAAACTTGTTTTCAGGCTCGACCATTGCTTAACGATGCAATTGAAAATGAAGATTTTGAAGCATTGACTGATCCAGGGCTGGAGAAGAACTATGTTCCAGGTGAAATGTTTCGGATGATTGAGGCAGCTGCGGCTTGTGTGCGTCATTCAGGTGCAAAAAGGCCACGAATGAGTCAGGTAACCATGTATTTGTGCTGTACATTTTCCTTATTTCTTCACCATATTGGGCAAGCCTAATTAAAAGTGTTACTGTTTGGTTTTGCCATTTTAGGTGGTGAGAGCCTTAAACTTGTTAGACGAGTCATCGGATCTATCTAATGGAATGAAACCTGGCCAAAGTGAAATATTTGATTCAAGAGAACATTCTGCACAAATCAGAATGTTTCAGAGGTTGGCATTTGGTAGCCAAGACTATAGTTCAGAATTTTTTGATCGCACGCAGAGTAGCTGGAGGAGTAGAGATCATGGGGATTATGTTTAATCCTCAAATGCATTGCGATATGGAAACTTATGTTAATCTTACATTCCCAATCTCTATAACATGGAATTTGGTAACAGCTGATTTGAAACGAGAGCAGCACTCGGTCTTAGATTTTGAGAACCCTGATTGAGATCTTGCTCAATCTTGGCAAGAGTTGCTGCTGCCTATTCATGTACAATCTCATCATTTACTTCTTGTATTGTTTCCGTGTCAACCTAACACGATTTCGCCTGTATGGCAGCATCATTTTGTATTCTTTATGATTTAGATTCATTCATAGAGTTCATATTTGTATTTATATATACTAAAGTAATGAAAATCCCCTTTCACCTACTCCAGCTGAGTCATGCAGGCATACAGTCTGTTTTCCTCGTGTGTTCCTCTGCTCTTTGTCTATTGACAGGAACTGACTTCTAATCACAGTTTGAGACCTCCTAGCAGTTTGCTCTGGAAACATACTTATATAAACGGTTTCTTAGAACTTCTTGGCAAACCCAGAACTACAAACGCAAACTATGGCTGTTTTCAATGGAAGCATAATATGCATGTTTTCTATGCTACAAGTCCACGTTTTAGCGTCAATTCACCATTTTTTTCAAACATTGAGTGTTGGCTAAACTTGTCAGGAGCTCATCTGCTTACATGCTGTGGCTGGGCTTACTGTCATTACAAATCTGGCATAGTTTTAATAGTTTAGTGCAGTGGATTTGACGGTTAGTTGGTGCATTAAATGAAGAATGTAATACGGCACGGAACTGAGTCTAGGTAATCATTTCTAGGAGTAAATTATAAATTAGTACTATCTAGTTTTGAGAAATGAATTAATTCATCTCTCTCATTTAAAAATTACGTATTTAATCCTTATAATTCTAATTTTCTTGTAATTTAATCCTTTTTTGATTTAAGAAATAGAAAAAAATATATAAAAAAATGGAATGATCGATCAGAAAAAATGACATCTTTTGAACTAGATAATATTAACTTAAGAGTGGTCAATACTGGTAAAGAAATTAAATAATTAATTTTAAAACAAAAAGGACTAATTGATTTGTTTCTTAAAACTAAAGGGACTAATATGTGGTAATTTATTATAATTTCCAGGGAGTAAAGTGTGAAGTTTTGATTCCCCTACCGTCCAGGAACGAGGCTGCTGTCGGTTTTGTCGTGGCTAACTGTTTAGGGAACTGATAATCAATGCTAATATTATATGGTAAAGAGAAGATAGTGATGTTCGCTTGCATTTAGTGCTTGGTATGCTCTTCCCCTAGTGTACGTGGTCTTTATTTGAACACCAAACCAATTTTCAGCTCTTCATAAACCAGACGCATTCACGATCATTTTCTTCCAGAATAATTCATGAATGAGCTTGGAGCTTGACGGAGTCCTGCTTTTCTTTGGCCTATTGAATGGTGCCATCTGTAGCGTGGTAGATACAATAACAGAAATAAGGGTCTAACTTGGGACTCAAGACTATACTTACCACCCTCGTGGCGCCGGCATTTCTATCCTTTTCTAGCTAATGTTCCCATCTACCACCTCCACGCATTTATAGCCAGCTGCCATTCCTCCTCTTGCTTTAAATGCCATGCACATGAGAGCGATATCTATATCTATATATATATATATATATATATATATATAGAGAGAGAGAGAGAGAGAGGGGCAGAATGATGGAAGGAGTGCTGTTATCAAAACCTTCACCGCTACCAGCTTTCTGCAGGGAGGGAGGAAAACCTTGTATTGGGAGAAAGTTTATCACTAGCTTTAATGCAAGAGAGAATAAACTGGTTTGTGTGACAGATGGGAACTCATTCTTGGGTTCTCATATAGTCAAAGAGCTCCTTTCTCGTGGCTACCTTGTACGAGTCACCATTCATAACCAAGGTCAGTAAGTATACACCTTCTGGGGTAAAAATAACTGCGCTTGTATAGAAATGGATTGTAGAAGAGTTCATTTTCTTGGGTTTTTTTTCTTCTTTATATGTCACAGCTGAAAAGGATTCGGTTGGATCAGCAGCCTGGCTTGTAGTTTTCCACTAATTAGTACGTACTAAATGTGTTTGTTTCCTTTTCTATTGGCAGTGGATCTTGAGGACTTGAGAGAACTGATGAAAGAAGACATGAATAAACTAGAGAGTGTTGTAGTAGCAAAGATGAAAGACTTGGGAAGTCTTTGTGATGCATTTAGAGGTTGTCATGCAGTTTTCCACACCTCCTCCTTTATTGATCCACAGGGGATCTCAGGTTATTCAGTAAGTTACTGTAGTATTATAGTGGCAGAAACAAGTTTTAATGTCAATCTTGCTTGAAATTTAAAGTTTTTAGATGTGATTTATGAAGGCACAAAAAAAAAAAAAAGGTTGAAGCTCCAAATGATTCTGTAAAATTGGACTAATTTCCAACACCAAATGCTGGTCATTATTTCTTACAACTGTATGCTATTAATTTGTATACTAATTTGCAGGAACAAATGGCATTTCTTGAAACTGAGAGTGCAAGGAAGGTTATTGAAGCATGCGGTAGGGCAGCATACATAAGGAGATGTGTCTTCACTTCTTCTCTTCTTGCTTCCATCTGGACCTCTTCCGATTTAGACAGGGTTGTTGATGAGAGTTGCTGGAGCAGTGAGGAATTTTGCAGAGAAAACAAGGTACTGAAATTCATTGCATTAAAGTTCTGTCTTGCTATTGTTGCAGACAATATATCAGAAATTCTCTTGGTAAGAACATTTAAACCATTGATGGTACTTGATTAAAAAGTGAATTACTAAATCTCTTCAATATGGAAAATAGCTTTGGCTTGCATTGGGTAAGATGAGAGCAGAAAAGATTGCTTGGAGGAAGTCAGAAGAATTGAAAGTGAAACTTGCAACTGTTTGCCCTGGCCTTCTCATATCTTCCTCATTTCCTCGTGCTCACAAAGAAACTTCTTTTCCATATCTTAAAGGTAATAAAAACATCTAATCCATTTTCATTCCACTTAGCTTAAGTTTGGATCCAAGATTCTGAAAAGATCGAAGTTCCAAGTTTGTCTTAAAATCACACTTATACTTCTATGTAGAACATAATAATTAAGCAACAATCATGGAGTATGGAGCATCTACACCATCTAAAAGACATAACAACAATAGCTATTTCATTTGATAATATTTAATTGGATTTTGTTCACGACTACTGAACTAACGTATAAGATATCACGGATAGGTGGTTCGGACATGCTACGACGAGGTCTCCTGGCTATAGCAGATGTAAGGAAGGTGGCAGAAGCACATGTCCATGTTTATGAAGCTATGGATACTGGAGCTCATGGACGATATCTTTGTTACGAAAAAGTAGTACATAGCTTGGATGAAGCCATTCAGCTCGAAAATGAATTGAATATACAAGGTCTATTGTCAGGAGGAAGAAGTGGAATCATATCAGAAGAAATACACAGCAATCTTAGTAATTCAAAGCTTGCCAGATTGTTGCTTCCAGCCCCTCACATGTCTTGCAATCAATGAAACAGTAGTCCAGCGTTGTCTATATATATAGACATATTTTCTGCAACTAATTGAAGTTCCATGTTAATTAGCTTACAAATCATGCAAGAGACTGCAATTGAAAGATGAATTTCGGAAAAACTAATACTACTTAACGTGGCCTTCTTCTCACCCCGGAAATTCACTTTCCATCGTGGCAGTCACAGAAGTTGACAGACAGGAAACAATCAACTTTGGAAAAATCAACACCAACAATCTAGTCAGCTGTAACATTCCGAAGCAGAAACAGCTTCCAAGATATTAATAGATAATTTATTCATGAATATGAATTTTTTTTAATTAATTGATATTTATTTTTTATTCGTTAACATAAAAAAGCATTAAGACACAAAATTAAAAAAATACAATTAATCATGTAATGATTTCGTTGATATTATTATTATTATTTATATATTAAAAAACAAATAGTATTTTTAAGCATTTATGTAATTAACTACGGTTTATTGATATTATTATTATTATTATTATTTATCATTCAGTTTAACATTTATCCAAACAATCACACACGCAAATTTGACTAGTGAATCTCTCTATTTTATTATCATTATTATTATAATTTGTGAATTATTCTTCACAAATCTCCTTATTAATATTACTCTTAACATGGATTAATAGCCTTTTTTTTTCCTTATTAGTCAAGTCAATTTAAACATTATCGTGGATAATATTTATTCATAACTCAATTATCAGATTTTGAACATTATTATCACGGTAATATTACTCTCGTATTTAAGATTTTTTAATATTATCTACACCTGGTTGTCAATATCTTCGATTACTTAATTAATTATACATAAATAATAATAATAATAAATAAATAAATAAAGTGATGGTATTACCTGATTTATTTCCTTACAAATGATTCGTGGTCATGAAATATACCAAAAAAGTCAAAGAGTTTGTTGTTTTGCTTCATTTTTCAATGTCAAGTGTGCTATCGTACTTTTTTCTCCCACATGTAAAAGCTTTTAGATTTATTTTGGTTCTACAGAATGTCTTAGAGCAAATTTCAAGTTTAATTGTTGTGGTGCCCTTGTGAATTCATAAGGAAAATAAGAGTCAATGGCCTAGAAAAAACCACTGGAAGTTTTTTTTTATCTTTCTCAATTAAGACAAAAAACTTTGTATAAAAAATAAATTAAATAATGGTTTGTAAGATAGTCAAACCCGTAAATCTTAATTAACTTTAACAACTACTTCATATTAAGTAACTTCATCATTTCAATTAAAAAAATTCAATAAAAAAAATTTGAAAAAAAAAATCTTTAATTTAAAGAAAAAAGTTAGCGAGTAAATGGATATGGATATGATATGAGTAAGGTATGATACAATGAATATGAGCATGGTAAAAAAATGGATAAATGATTTTTAGTGAATAATGAATAAGATAATGAGTATAATATTTTTTGCCGAGTAGAGTAAGATATTGACTTAATGGGCCGAGTACCCGACCCATTGCTATCCTTACGTAAAAAATGAGAGTCACATCGGATTGCCAAGAGAGTCGTCATCAATAGCCCCTCTTTATCCGTCCTTGGAGAGGAGTCGTCCAATGGAAAAGTCTGGGCGACCTAGAGAGAGAGGATATAGAAATACTCTATCCAAAAACGACCTTCTTATGATCCTCCAATATAAAATCAATTTGTCGAACTTGGGAGGCAAAAGTGAGATTCTCGCCTTCAATCACTTCGTTTTCATAAGATCCAACATATAGATACGAACAACCAACATATCGGCTTGCATGACATTCAAGTGGATCCTAGAACATAAGTCCCGATTGAAGAAAATATGGCATTTGTCTTTAGGAATGAATTATGTCCAAATAGAGGAGCCTTTCAAGCAATCCCTCAGCATATGAAAAACATGTTCAATACCATCACAACATCCGGACCAAACAGGAAAAACAAAAACAAGAAGAAGAAGCCAAAACTCCTGTCAAACCGAACCTCATTGGTTAGAAGCTTGTTCCAGTCGCCGACGAGATAAAAATCTTATGTTTTTTTAGCCACATTCATCTTCTATATCCAACCCCAACCATTCATGCCAAGAATAAGCTGTTTTATACGAAAAGATAGACCTCACGGAATCAACGGTTCGTTTGGCCCGATAGCGATGATCTTTGACTTCGACATTATAAAAGATGAGTATAGCTACAATGTGATTGATAACGTACGGATCTAGAAACCAAGCACTCCTAGAAAGAAATATTCCAAGCACCGAAAGTACTTACAAAATCGATCACCTTCGTGCCTATGAGATGGTTACTATTAGATTAATTAGTAAAAAAGTTTTAGAAAAACTCGTTAAAATTAGTGCATCTTACATGTAGTTGTTTCTTTAATTATTTATTGTTTCTGTTTTATTTTATTTTATGATTACTAGGTCAATAAATCATATGCTATTTTGTAGGAAGACTTAGTCGGTCTATGAACTAGCATTACTCGGAGTTAGATAGGATTTTTAGCAAGTAGTTAGAGATTTTTTAGGGATTTAATCTTAGCAGATCATGCCTTTATATATATGTTTCGAATCCGGTGTATTAAGACATCTTTCAAAAAGCTCAGCAAAATAAAATTTTCCGTTAATTCTTCCAAGTATCTTTCTCCTAGCTATATAGTATAATATATACTCGTTAATATCTTCTCTCGTTCGGTTTTTATTTTAATGCCACTTAAGGTTATAAACTTGGAACTAATAATTTTGTATCATCAAAACAAATTCGAATCATGAAGTCGCACTTTTTTTAAAAAATAAAATCTTAAGAAGCAAATTTGATTGTAAGAGAAATAAAATTCCTATTTTACTATCCGGAGGGACTAACAAGATAATAACTTTTATTCAAATAGACTCCAAACTTATACAAATATCATTTTTTTTTCTATTGAGAATTGAATATATAAACATAAAATCTCAAAATACTGTATTTTATTATATATTTTTTTCTTTCGTATAATTATTTTTTTAAGAAAAAAACTAGATTATCTAAAATTTAAATTTCACGATCGGAATACAAAGTAAGATTTTTATATATTTTTGTCTTTTATATAATTATTTTTTTAAGAAAAAAACTAGATTATCTAAAATGTAAATTTCACGATCGGAATACAAAGTAAGATTTTTATGAATTTTCTAACTTGACATAAATGAATCCATTTTTGGGTTGACCGTATAAATAATTAGACCGCATGCCACACACATATGACTCTACATTAATGTTAACGTGGGATATGGTAATAAATTTATATCAATATATTTATTGATATTACAGTCACTAAATATATTGATGTAATTTCGATAATAAAACTCTTATCATTCAGCATCAATACAAGTAATTTTAATGTTAAAAAAAAAAAAGGATCATAAAATATCACTCATTTGTAGAATATATATATATATATATATATATATATATATTTTTTTTAAAAAAAAGTCTCACTACACTACTCCAACCGTAGTCCGTGGCCCATTGTAACATTTCTGTAGACTGTAGAAACTCCACCTCCCATTCAACAGCACAACTTTAAGTCTTCTTCTTCTATAGAGGGATTAGATACTACGAGAAAAAAACAGCTCCAGCTTCAATGGGAGAAGAAAGAGAGAATCCACAGAAGCTCAAGAGAATAGCGGCGGCTGCTTATGATTACGAGAACGATCCAAGATGGGCTGATTACTGGTCCAACATCCTCATCCCTCCTCACTTGTCTTCTTCCGCTGATGTTATCGATCACTTCAAGCGCAAGTTCTACCAACGTTACATCGTCCGTACACCCCTCCATTTCTTTCTCACCTTTATTGGTTTTGCTTCAGGATTCTTGGGTTTCTGGGATTTGTTATTGTGTATTTCAAATGGGTCTTGTTTGGTTTTAGATTTGGAATCTTGTTTACTTATCTTCTTGCACTATATTCTGATTAATTTTGCATGCATTCAGTATTGTGAATGAATCACAGGTTTTCTTTTCCTTTTTTTAATATACTCATTTGGCTCCGTTATTTATGGTACCAGTTTCTTGATTATGTGTATTAACCAAAATATCGAAGTTTGAATTCTGGTTGAAATTATTAGTGGGTTTGGTATCTTTTGTGTGATTAAGATTGGCACTGTTCGGATTTTTGGTTTTGAATTCTTGAAAATTTTAGGATGTGTGGGTTTAATTGAATAATTCACATGTTTTTACGAATGGGATTTTGTGGTACGATGGATAGAGTATTGCTGTGTCATTTGATGACATTCGCAATGTTTCTTTTAAATTTTTGTGGTATATCTGTATTACTAACTGCTTGCATACACATGCCAAATGATAATGTGTTTATAATTTACTCTTTCTCCTGTTTTCATTTGTGCCTTTGCTACATAGTCTTTCGCAGAGCATTTCAGGGTAATATTTCAGAGGTTCTGCATATGTATATGCTGTAGTTGATAATCGTTGTACGTGTTTAATTGGCAGGATCCTGACCTAGTGGTGGAGGCTATGTCTACAAATGGTTCATCTCAGTCAACTAAGCCATCTGCATCATCCTCCTCATCACCACCCCCTTCAAATGACCAGCCTCGACCACGCAATACAGGTTTGAACTCTGCTCAAGTGATCTAATTGATTGAAATTAAGAGAATAGCACAAATCTCATTGTTTTTATATATATAAAGTCAAGTTCCATTTCTTGTTACTGGTCTGTGATTTTGCTTCTTTTGTATATGATTGTATTATTGGGCCAAAAATGTTATGCTGTAGGGTCAACTAGTAGAACCTCTGGACCATCAGCAACTGCAGGTCAAAATCCAACCTCTGTCCGCTGGGATCGACAAACCATACAATTTTCTGTCAATGCTTGGGTGGGTATTCTTTTCCCTCATTTTTTTTCACACTTTACGGCTTGCTGTCTTCATTCACAAGGAATAGAAGGAAATTTACAAAACTTCATCTATATTCTATACTTTGTTCACTACATATAGAACAAATGATCAGCAAAGTTTAGAAAATCCTCTTTATTGGCCAGAGATTATCCGGCATATCCATTATATAGAAATCCTTAGAGGTGAGAGAGGATTATTCTTCTTGAAATGCTGTCTCATTTCTCTCCTTCAGCTAGTTCAAAAAAAAAAAAAAAATTTACTGTGAGAAACAAACCAAAATATTAGTTTTCCTGTACAAATTATACACCAACTCCGGGCAATCAGCACCACTATTTTTGAACCTGCACTACCCAAGTAAAGCTCACAGCTCCATACACAACCTTCTGAAATTTTCTAGCCTGTTAACAGTGTAAAACTAGATGGTCAACATATTCAACTGAATAACCTGTTCTTCTTTTACTTTTTTAGACTTTACCAATATCCAAATCCATCTCCTCTTTGAATTCCTAAGTTCAAATAGAATTTAGATGTAATCCCAATTTTGTTTCCATTTGTTTTGTTCTTGTTTAGATAGTTACTTGGAACTCCTTGAATTATGCTAGTTTTGATCAGATGGGACCTCAGTTTTGGTTAGATGCTCATTATAACAAAGCAGCTTTCATCTGATGTAATTTTAAATTTCACTTGTTTCAGATTGGTCAAAAGCCAGTTCTGACTATAAGAGCTCCTTATTGTAAATTAGCTACCTCTTGCCCCACCCACTTCCTTTTGCCTCTTCCCACCTCCTAAGCTTTTGACTCTATCATTTCGAGGTTGATGGAATAAAAAATTAGACTGATTTGGTTTCCTGTGAGAATAAAGAAAAGAATAGAAAATTCCTAGTTCTCCATCTCCAACCCTTAGCCATTGCAATTATGGTCCTCTCAGCTCTGCTCTTAGGTTAGAGCCATGATTTTTATAAAACTTTGTGTAACTATTATTGATTTTGAATTAAAACATTACAGGGAAACTTTGTGTAACTATTACTGATTTTGAAATAAAATTACACACACACATTCATCTCATACCTGGAAACAGTTCCCTTGCCTTGTAAAATTAAAGAAACCCAATTTAGTTTAATAAAATCTTTTATAATCGTATTGGACATAATTAGAAACACTCTTGACTTCGATGTCTCTGTCCTAATTAAATTTCCAGCAAAATTTGGGGATGTTTTGATTTTACTCTTCGCTCTTTCTGAGCCTTGTTACCTGTGAAACTTTGTGGAATAATGTGTTAGTCATTTTTCTTTTCTATTTTGAGTCATTTACTTTCACTGAAACAGTGACATCCTGAATCAGGTGCAGTAAGATTTTTTAGGTTTTTTTTCTTCCTCTTCCTCTTCTTCTTCTTTTATTATCATTATTATTATTTTATATATATAAGATGCAGAAAATAAGAATGAGATAAGAGAACTGAAGGGGGTTCTGGTTCTTGTATACCATGCAGAAAAGGGTTGGGAGTAATATGTTCTTCTTTAAACCTGTTGCTTTTTTTTACCTTTTTCTGAGAATAGGTTTTGAATTTCTTATTTAAACTACCTGTTAACTGGTGGTAGAGAACTACACATTTTTACCTACAGGTTTTGATGATTGGAAACCAACATCTTGGATGCACTTCGTTGTAATTTGGGCTATCTTCCCTAATTTTACTATCAATTCTGTATATATTATCTTAATATGCTTCTGTCTTTCCCTGCAGGTTTTTGTTGTGGCTGTGCTTGCAATCATTCCCCTTGTACCTAAAAATCTTTCAATTAGGGCATATCGGCTGTCATTTATGGGCACTGCATGCTCATCTCTGTATTCCTTATACACGCTATATGGGGTAATCTAAAACACATGCTTTTCAGCTTCTTTTTTTCCCTTTCTATCCTATCATTCATACTTTCAGTCTTATCCTCCTGTTATTACAGTATGCTGGTATGCTTCACTAACTAGGTTTGTTTTTTTTGTAGAGACCCAGAGCATGGAACTTGCAGGATATTCAAGTTTACTTGCAGTCAATAATTGCGACCAAAGATTTTATCTACTTTATCTACTGCCTTACATTTGTCACCTCCAATCTTTGCCTCAAATGTGAGCATTAATTGGCTCCTAATTTTCTGATTCTGAGTTTCTGTTAATTGGCCTGTTTCTGTGGTTTCAATGTTTATGTGGAGTATTGATGTTGACCTTTTTTGCAGTTGCCTTAATTCCCATTTTGTGCCGATCACTGGAGCATGTTGCCAAATTCTTAAGGCGTAATTTCAACCGTTCCACCTTGTACAGGTAGGTAGAAGAGATTTGAGTTTTCACTTAATTGAATGCACTGAATTTAGTTTCAGCAATTTGACAAGCCACAAGTTCTTTCAGTTGTTCTTTATACTGGTCAAGTGGTCATGGACCTTCAAATGATTAGTATTCGGCTGGAGTTGATTTATTGTTACTGTTGTTTCATTTTTAGTTTGTTTACTTAACTCGTGAAGTTGTGGCATCTATCTTGTAATTCATCCCTTTTTTTTTTTTTGCTTTTTCTTAAAAGCTTGTGTTTGGTTCCACAGGAAGTACCTTGAAGACCCTTGTGTATGGGTGGAGTCCAACACAACTACCCTCAGCATCCTATCTTCTCATGCCGAAATTGGACTTGGCTTCCTCTTAGTTGTCTCCTTGTTCTCGTAAGTTGTCAAACCTGTTTCTTTCCTTTTTATTTTACCCTTTTCCCTTTTGGAATAATAGCCAGCCATGGTTTGATGTATCCAGGTGGCAACGCAACATAATACAAACATTCATGTACTGGCAGGTAAATTACATTCTGATCATACAAAATTATGCTGTCAGAATTTCATTATTGAAAATGTACACAAATTTCCTTTTTTTTAGGGTGAGACTGCTTGGTTTTGTGTGTGTGTGTGTGTGTTGGGGGGGAGTGCAGATGTGCATGTTGGCTCACATTCCTGTTAGGGAAGTTGAGAAACAATCAGATCTCGTGCATTTGAACTGAATCAGAGTTTTGATACAATGAGTCTCTAATCTGCCCTTACGTTTCTAATTGCATCTATTAAGTCCTTGAATATTGTTTTAGTCTCCAATATGTCCTTCCGATCACGGATAAATCTTTTGATCAGAATGCTCTGACTGAAAAAAAAAAAAAAAAAACCACCCTACTCACGTGACCTTCATTGTTCTTTTTTGAAGACTTTAGATTTATTTATTTATTTTGCGTTTCAAGCAGGGCAGTTTGGTCAAAAAATTATCTATAGTTGGAAAAATTGATCGGAAAGACAAATTGGAGACTTAAAACATTATTCGGGGACATCTATTATGTAATTAGAAACAGAGGAACAGATTGTAGAATTTGGCTATTATATAAGGACAACCATTTATCTAAAATTAATCTTTTCAAAAGTGGAGTTCAAATATAAGCACCTTATAGTGGTGCAGTTTAAGAAATGAAGGCAAGAAGAAGATAAGAGAATATTGATGCATATACTTAGGCAAATGTGTTCCTCCTATTTAATTAATGGGATTGTGAAGGTGTAAACTTATGAAATTGAGCAAGTCCACCAAAGAATTTGGAGCCAGCATGAAAACCATTGGTCCTCTAAAACTAAAATGCTTGAAGCAAACTATGAGAATTCGATGGTACAAGTCTGTTGTCTTGAGCTGATCAAAAGACGAAAGTGCTACTGTTTTTAGGTTCTGCTGGTAAGTACATTAATGGTGGTTGTTAGAAAGTGGTGGCATTAATAGTGTTCTTTGATTTTCACGTGACACTGAAATTTGCTCTATTGTGTTTGGTGGATGAGATGTGCTTACTCACAGCTAAGAAAGTAATCTGAGTTTTCCCTTATGGTACATTATTTCATTACAGAACCTCATCCAGTGATCTTAAAATATTTTAGGAACATGGCCTAACTAAGCCTTTCTTTCTTGTTTTTGACCTTTTTCTGACAGCTATTGAAGCTCATGTATCATGCCCCTGTGACTGCTGCTTACCATCATAGCGTGTGGACTAAGATTGGAAGGACCATCAATCCACTAGTGCATCGTTACTGCCCATTCTTGAACACTCCACTTTCTGCAGTTCAAAGATGGTGGTTTAGGTAAATGTCTATAGATAACAATGGAGAGAAACGAAGAAAGACTTTTCTGAGATGTTAGTTCCATTATTGGGAAGTAAAAACCAACGCTAGATGTAATGCCGACGAGCCAGGTTTGGTCCTGGATGGATAAACCCTGACTATTAATCTCGAATTGCCCTTTCCCCATTCCCTCTCCTGCCGGGGTAATCCATTTTAATACGTTAGATTTTGCTCTATTTTATGAAGTATGGAAAGAAAGGAGAATGTTTTTGAATTTCAATTGGCCTTAAGTGATATAAATTATGCGTAGTTCCTGGACTCTTTGCATGTGGTGATTGGATATAATTGATGACATGGCGACTTCTGAACGGCCAGATGATATTCAAATGAGAAAATTGTATATGCTTGAGTTACTGTAGTTTTAGTTACATTTCACTCTA
This sequence comes from Dovyalis caffra, assembly GCA_963924115.1. Lineage (NCBI taxonomy): Eukaryota > Viridiplantae > Streptophyta > Magnoliopsida > Malpighiales > Salicaceae > Dovyalis > Dovyalis caffra. The sequence continues at coordinate 411,146 of CAWUPB010000957.1, read as the reverse complement.
ATAATCCTTTTTAGTTTGACTATGTCTACCTATGAATTTCAAAGTTTGTAGAGAGTTTTAAAGTGGTCCTATGCTATTACATAGCTGGGCAATGGAGGGAGTTTTCAGTTTTTTCTCTCTCATATCTTTCTTCCAAACTCTAATACGAATGATAATGTTGTCGAATGGAATACCTAGCTAATTTGCAATTCTAACAATAATTCAATGTCCAGCCTGCCATGAGTTTTGTCAGCTATTTAATAGTCGAAGGTCTCACCTCAGTTTTGTCAAAATATAAGGATTGATGTTGGAAAGCTAATGGAAGTCCTGCTTCTTTTCAATTGTTTCTCTCCTAATTGCCTTGTATATAAAATCTTCAAAATTAACCGAAAATTAAAAAAGTGGGATATGTGGATACAAGTTTTGTTTTACTATTGGAGTGTGGGGCTTGAGACATTTAGCTTGGGAATCAAACTTGCTTGACAGAAGTATACGAAGATAGAAGATAACAGTTTAGAATCTGATTCCAAAATGATAATCGATAAGATTCTTGGACCTGATTCCCAAGGCAACCCAAATAAAAACCTTTACGAAGATGATGCCAGTATTGGGCAAATGGCACCATGTGCCCTTCCTCTTGTTTTCTGTAGCATGTTGGGCTACATAGCCGAGTTGTCTTCGGGATTTGGATAAAATACCAGAATCAGATAGAGAAACCACTTGCTTCAGTCAAACAAGTCTATATATATATATATATATATATATATTAAGTAAATTAGATCAATAATGCATCAATTAACTACACATGATAGCAGATTAGATCAAGGAATCTGGTATGATTGCTTGCTTCATAATTAAATAACCAATCTACGTAAGATCATACGGAGGATCATTTTTTGGATAGGAACGTGACTCGCTCTAATCCTTCCACGCAGCCCATTACCATTAATCGAGGCCTCTATTCACGACAAATTCAACGTTAGGGGATTCATTTTCATTTATTTGGGGATTCGTAGGTACATCTTCCATAACCTATTCAAGTTTACCACTTTCAACCGGTGGCTTCAATATTTTCTTTGACCAAGAATTAAATACTGAGATAGAAATTAAGAATGAATTAGTTTTATGATACAAAGGATTAATTCCTTAATAAGCGTTTTTTTCAGATTTTATTATCGAGGTATATTCGAATCTGTTTTTGCATATCAAAACTACATCCATTTGACAAATTATCTTAAGTAATTTTTTTTAATCATGCGACGAATTCTTAATACTTTATAAAATTAAATATATCTGACTAGCTTGGCGAAAAGTTTAAGAAAAGCTTTAGCAAACATATTGTATCATATTTGTGTGTCCCATCAATCTTACGACTTGAAACAATCTAAACAAATTTGAACTCTAATGTTGACACATGATTGAATTAAAATTGTCAAATTTCCTGTCCTTTTCAGGCAGCTAATTGTTCAAACGAAAAACAAAAATCACATTCCTTGTTAACAAATTAATGCTCCGTTTGTTTGACGAAAAATAACTTTTAATAGGAAAAGTAATTCTAAATAAGTTATTTTCTAAAAAACTATTTTCTAACGTTTGACAATTATATGAAAAAAACTACTGAAAAACATATTATAGCATTTATATGATACAAAAAATTGAAATATAAAAATATATTATGATTGTTATATCAACGAGTTTTGAAGAAATTTCAATAAGATATATTCATAATTTCATAATATAAGGTGCATTTAGAAAAATTTAAGTTTTTTTTCTATATATAAATATTGACTCTAAGATTTAAATTCAAAAAATAAAAAAAAATAAAATCTATATTTTTAACCATAAAACTAATTCTTCAAAACTAGTTAGGACAAAATCAAGTCAATATTCATATTTAGTAAAAACAAATTTCTAAGTAATTCTAACATTGTTATTTTGATAACTCAATTAAGAATTTTTTTTTTTTAAAAGAAATTGAACTGATAATTTAGTCTAAAAAATAGTTTTACAAATTATTAGTTATTATTTGTAGATAATTATTCATTTGGTTTTAAAAGATTAATGTTGGAATAATTTGTAACTAATTATTGACTATAACTACCAATAAAATTTTACAACTGATTAAAATTAGTCACAAATAATTGATTTAGTTACAAATGAATAGTATTGAAAAAATAATATATTTATTAACGAATTAATTAGTTTTAAATTTTTCATAAATGATTACGGTTTTGTAATAATCATTTTCAATCATTTAAGTATAGTTTAGGTGGTGGAAGATAATGATAAAAAAAGAAATAAATTATTGAAATATTTATTATAAAAATAATTTTAAGGCGTAAAAATGGTTTTTAAGAATATTTAATGTATTTATAAATTGAAAAATCAAATGTTAGTAAAAATAGAGAAAAAATAATTAAATAATTAATAATAATTGATAAAAATTAATTAAAAATTAATTTAATATATTTTAAATAAAAATGAGAAGAGGAAAAAATTGTTAAAATACATTGAGAGAGAAGTGAGTGACATGAGAGCGAGACATCTCATAAAAGAAAAAAAATGTTTTCATCTTTTTTAACTTAAAAAACACTTTTTCAAAAATATTCTACTATTTTTTATTTATTTTTTCCTAAATATAAAATAAATATCGAAAAATAAAAAAAATAAATTTTTCTTCCAGACAAACACAGCCTAATCTATTAGATAACGTACTGGACGAGCCTTGCTAGCACAAGATACATACTTGCTCAAAGCGAAGTTCTCCAGGCCTTTCTAGGAGAGACGAGAAACGAGGCAATCCTGTCCATAGCTTGCCTGGATGCACGATTTGGTCTTTCAAAAAGAAGAATTAGAGTTTGCTTGCACGATTGTCGTAAGCAATAAGTCATTTTCAGACATGGCAAAAAGCACCTTCTGCTGCAAGATTTCTTCTATCTTCCTGTGAGTAAAACACATGCATCGATTCGCGTGGTGTTGCTTCATAATTCTCACATTGACCAAACGCTTTCGATGCCAATTTGACATACGGAAAATTGGATACCAAACTTTATTAATTATGAATCCATAGAGGAAGGGCACATACATCACGAAACCGAAGAAGGTGATTTTCATCTTCAACATTACTTTTATTTTATTTATATTAGACTAAAAACGTGAAATTAGCAGACCCTAAATACTTGCCGTAGTTAAAGCAATCTGTTTCTTTTTCTTTTTTTAATAAAAAAATTATTTATCTTTAGTAGGGATGTTCACTATTTGATGAAAATCGAATACGAACCAAACTACATCAAAATATCAATTTCGATACGATTTTTTTAAATTAAAATAAAAAACTAAAATGAAATAATTTTGGTTTTTGAGTTCGTTTTTGGTTATTTTTAGAAAAAGCTTTAGTTAACCAAAAAACCGAAATATATATGTGTGTATTTGAGTATATATATATGTATCTCGTTTAATTTTTTTTTTAAAGTTAGATCATTTAGTACATGCACTTCCTTTCATAGCTTTGTACATGCTCTTTTTGTCTCTTATACAAGTATGGATGTACATAAATTAGCAAAAATGTCGATAAATTTTCTATTGTCTCAAATTCATACTTTCTTGAGTAGGTAATTTATTATGCATTTATCTACTAATGCATTTGTTTTTTTTTTTTAATGCAACTTAGTTTCCTTAGTAGTAATTCACAACGCAAAAAGAAAATCACTCTTTCAGAAAATTTAATAGAATCAATCATTTGTAGAAAAAAAATAAAATAAAACGAATAAAAATTAAAATATTTTGAAATCGAAAAATCGAATGACATTTTAATTTGATTTTAATTATTTTTTTAGAATTCAATTAATAAAAAATCATTCTAAATATTTTGAAAACGAATCGAATAACCGAACAAAACCTCTTCTTGCATGTGGAATATATGAAAGCGTGGGCTATTAAATGGGGAATATATTTGTCGAGAAATAAGCAGGACAGAGGTGGCCAGTGCAGACGGAATCCTAGTGGTGGTGGTCCCTAATTGCAAACTGTGAAGCCACATGGCAGCGGAACCCACCTAAAGTCCTCTGCAGAGTCCAGTATGTTCCAAAATGGAGTCGACAAGGTCGCTGTCTTTGCGAAGGGCTATTACAGAGTTGCGGCTAATTCGGCACAGCACGCCAGGATCGGATTCCTATATTATGTTATACTACATATTTTAATACTCACTTCCTGATACTGATGATTAATGAAATAATTAATTGTAAAAAAAAATGACGGAGAAAATATTAGGATTATTTTAGCGTCAGTTCATATGCATTGACGCCCCTATTATTTTCTCTTTAAATAAATGAGGTCAGTCCATTTTTACTCATTTCTTTTTCGCACCGCTTCAAATTCAACCGTTGTCCCTCCACTAACACGAAGAACATCATCATCATCCCAACCGACCAAAGAAATCAAACCAGAAAGCAGTCGCACACAAAAACTTTCGTTTCGCTTAACACACGCAGGCACGCTCTTTAATAAAGCAATCTCAAATCCGAATCCAAATCCAACGGCCACGATGGCGTCATCACCGCCGGCAGCTCATTCGCCGAATCGCAACCGTTCATTTGGTACGGAAACAGAAATGAGTGGTGATAACGATCTAACGGACGCGAAGCCGCTGCTTTCTCGGGATTCGAGTAGTGGCGGTAGTTCTAAACAAATGCCGCGGCGACGAGTTTCTGGAAAGCCGGCTAGGCCGGAGAGGCAGCAGTCGTTTAGTCGAGATATCGGTCACGCAGCCGCCGAGACTTTCTTGCTCACTCGGCTTACCATCACTCTGCTCCGATTTCTCGGGTAAAATATCGTGTGCTTGAATGTTATGTAGTATTAGTAATAGGAGTATATTGCTTGTATATATCCAACGCGTATTTGTGATTGTATATTAATACGTGGGTATGTATTTGGATTAATTTATGTAAATTAGATTATTTTCATTGAAGTTTTTCAATCTATTATAGAAAAAAAGAAGAAGTTTTTAGTGATTTTTTTTTTTTTACTGTTTGATGATATAATTAAGGGAAAGATCACTGAATAGAAAGGAAAGGAAACGATAAATTTTATTGTTTTCTGATGTTCCTTTAAAACATAACTAAAAGAAAGAAATGATTTTTTTTTTTTTTTGTATTGTTTTCCTTTAATTTAAACAGTGCAGCATTTTGATAATTAAATTCTGCTTCAAGATAACTTGTATGTTCTTAAGCATTTATGATATGATATTTTTATGGTAATTTATGGTATGAAATTTGAGAGCTCTAATTACTTGTGTTATAAGTTATAAATGGTGCAGCAATATTGGTCTGGTGGTCCTGCCTTGTTGTTATTTAGCTGCTGATTTAGCTGATGGTGATGTGTAAATGGGTGCTGATTTCTTTCTAGCTGCTCCTGTGCATAGCTAGCATGAGTTTGTATTTAGTGAGACAACTATTTTCTTTAAAGGTTCAACATGAAATTTTGAAAAACTAGGGCATGGAAATTCGATGATTTTCTTGTTTCTCGTTAACCTTTCTGCCGCCATCTGTTTACCATGCTTGGACAGATTTTTGTTGTCTCATGTGTTGGATCTTGATCATGGTTGCTTTGGTTAAAATTGTTAGTATTTTAAGGAGATGGTGGAGAAAGAAGAATTTTCTTTTTTAGCTGTTTCTTTTTATTTGCATTATGTCATGTTTTAATCATTTATTTTCATTCAGGGTAGGCTATCGGTGGATCACGAGATTAGCTGCTCTTGGTTTTTATGCTGCTCTACTTATGCCTGGCTTTCTTCAAGGTGGGTATTTGTGTTGCAAGAGTATTAGTTAATGATTACGAGCTTGCGGTAGTGAATCAGCGTTTTTTCTTTTTTTTTTTTTTCTTTCAAGCATTGGGAATTGATCACCCTATATGTAATGTAAGGGAATTTGGAGAACCGAGAAGTCTTTATGAAAAAAGAATCAGTTTTCTGTTGTTTTAATTTTGATCAGTTAAACCAGCTCAGTTTCATGGGCAGTTACTGGCACCTGCCAGCTTTTCATATCTAGCCCTATTTTCTACTTTTTTTCACTTGGAAACCCTATTATTAAACTACCAGTTGTAAATATCTTGGTTCAATTGTATGGATTGAGCACACTTCATGCATTGTTCTCTGTTTTCTTTTTCTTTTTTTTTTTCTCTTTCTTTTCCCCAGTTGATGCGTTCAAAGATTAATTTCTGTAGTTCGAGCACCTCTCCCAAATAACCTTTACATTTCTTTCAATAATATGTCCAACAGTGTATTTCTAATTATAAGTTGGAGATCATGCATTCGATTGCAGGGAAAATCTTAAATATTGTATTTTTCAAGAAGTTTCAGGAAATTTTTTACTATCAAGATTCAGTGAAATCATTATATTGATGAAAAAATGACTTGCTTTCTGATTTCTGCAGTTGCATATTATTATTTCTTCTCAAGCCAGGTTCGAAGAAGTATTGTTTATGGTGATCAACCCAGAAATAGGTACTTGAATCTGATTTATCTTTTTTTCACCTTCTGTAAACTTGTGCATGTCACATATCACAGACTCAAAGCTATATTTTGCCAATGTAATGGGATTTTACAGGTTGGATCTGTATTTACCAAAAAATTTAGATGGACCAAAGCCAGTTGTGGCATTTGTCACAGGTGGTGCCTGGATTATTGGGTAAGTCATCTGTAGTAGCTGCTTGACTTTCCTTTAGAGTTCATGATAAATTTGCATATTTTGAATTTCTTCATTGTTCATTATGGATTTTGTGGTGATTTTACTTTATTTGTTTGTAAGCTGCCCAAGGCTCAATTTGTAAGTACCATATATGAATCATTTTACCATTTTGAGGAGAGCTAGCTGATACAAAACAGCAGCATGCTAGCAGGACTTAACCCAAATAATATGACATGGTCATATATTTTCTTGCCTGATTTGAGGTCATTTATTTTTTCGTACATTAAATTGCTGTTTGTTCATGCTGATCTAGGTATAAAGCATGGGGATGTCTTCTTGGGCAACAGTTGGCAGAAAGAGACATCATAGTGGCATGTATTGATTACAGGCATGTGGTTTCAATATTAGCTGAACCATATTGTAGTTCATATTTTTTTGTTCACAGAAATTCATTATAGTGGGAGGGAAAATACATTTCAACTTTCAAGCAACACATTTATCTATGATAGCTTGATGAACGTGAGCGTTTTATATTTTGGCAGTATTACTTGTCCTGAACTTACATTTTCTTGCTTACATATTATTTCCCACTTTTATGCAGAAATTTTCCCCAGGGAACTATTGGTGATATGGTAACAGATGCTTCTCAGGGGATCTCATTTATTTGCAACAACATTGCTGAATATGGAGGTGATCCGAACAGGTGATAGAATAGTTTCTTGTGTTCTTCCATGTTCCTTCTTATCTGAAAACTATTTCCTTGATTTCATCTTTGCTTATTATTGAGTAGGATCTATCTAATGGGGCAATCAGCTGGTGCCCACATTTCTGCTTGTACCCTCTTGGAGCAAGCAATCAGAGAAGCTAAGGGAGAGGAGGGTATCTCCTGGAGTGTCTCTCAGATAAAAGTGTATTTTGGTTTATCTGGAGGGTATGGTTTCATCTGTTGCTATTCATTAATCTTGTGGAAGTTTACTAAAATTGAGGAAAGCATCATTTACCATTTATGAGCGGAATGATTTATTGAGAAAGAGTAAAGAGTCCCCAATGTATTTTCTTTTACTTTCAGAAGATTCCCCTAGCCAAATTACTATCTACTGGTTTGTTTTGCTTATAATGAGATGTTGAGGATTAATTGAAAAGAAGAGGAATACTTTGTGGGAATCAGTAAACACCTTCGCACCCCTATCAATTGATTTTTAACTTCGTTGGCTATGTAGATATTTCAAGGTTCTCATGGTAATAATGGGCATAGTCATTAGCTCTGCCAGTTCCAATAGTTACTAAGCATCTCCATGCTGCTCTGGACAACAATGGCACATAAACCAGCATAAGGATATCAATCTACAAATTTCCTTTGCAGTACTTTGTTCTCTGCTGTGTTATTATCTTGTTTTCGTTTTTCTTTTTGAACTTTGGGATCTTGTTTTACGTACTGTTAGTCAAAATAACATGGAAAATAAAGTGGAATGTTTTAGAGAAAACATCATCTGGTTTGGTACAAGTTACTTACAAATCATTTGCAGGTTTGATGATATACAGAGGATTTTTTATTTGACATTTACAATTTTGTTTTTTCAGCATCTTCTATTTTTTTAAAAAAAATTTATATCTGCATGTTTATGGGTATTAAGGTCTATAATTCGCATATATCATCTGGAAACACTTAACAGGTACAATTTATGCAAATTAGTTGATCATTTCAACAACAGAGGCCTGTATCGTGCACTTTTTCTAAGGTACCCTCAGAATATTAGTTACTGGACGCTGATCAATATTTAGTCAAGAATTAGTATGTGTTTGTTGCCTTTTCCTGAGTGAGTTTTTATCTGCCTTGTGGTTACAGCATAATGGAAGGTGAAGAATCCCTACAACTTTTTTCTCCTGAAGTTAGGATACAGGACCTAAGCATTGGAAATGCTGTTTCTCTTCTGCCACCTATTATTCTCTTTCATGGAACAGCAGATTATTCAATACCATCATCTGCCAGGTTAGAATATATCCTGTTTCCAACATCAATGAGATATTCAAGTGGATTAGACTAGTGCTTTTGAAGTTCAATGCATAGACATATATCAAGTTTGATACAATTCATCCCATTCAAAGTTCGTTGATGTCTCAAATGTCCATACAATTTCAATTTGGAAGTTATGAAGACAAAGAAATTAGAGTTGAAGTTGCCCCATAACCCATTTGCTTTTAGATATTCTAGTGAGATATTAGCATTAATTTCAAATTCTTGGACGATTCACTGTGTTATGTTTACTTATCTGGCTTTTTTTTTTTTTTTTTTTTTTTTTTTTTTTTACAGTAAAGATTTTGCAGCTGCTCTTCAAAGGTTAGGAGCACAAGCTGAGCTAATTTTGTTTGATGGAAAAACCCATACAGATTTGTTTCTTCAAGTGAGTGCTGACTTGGATGTCTTGTTTTATTGTTGTTATGATTGGTTTACTTACTGCTCTCAGCTAAATTGTGCTTTTTTAGTCAATCAAATCCCACTACCTCTTCAATAGATGCACAGATATTCTGTTTTTACAATCACCTTCAATAAGAAGTTGATCTGGCTGGGTAAAAATTAAACTGAATTTTATGTAAATTGGCTTAGCATCGTGATGCTTAGGCATAATGACAAGTAATTTATTCAGAATTGGCCGTCAAAACTCATTTTATGACACTGAGAATCCAACACACCTTAATGATTGGGTCACATTATTCAGGATCCTCTAAGAGGTGGTAAAGATGACATGCTCGACCATATGGTTGCTGTGATACATGCTGGTGATGAGGAAGCTCTTGCCAAGGATGCTATGGCACCTCCAAGAAGGCGGCTAGTTCCTGAGCTTTTGTTAAGGATGGCCAGTCATATCAGCCCTTTCTAAGGTTTGAATACCAATAGATAGTTTTCTCACATCAGAAAAGACCATTTCTGTTGTGCATGCCTTATTCTTGCACATCCTCTTATTCATCACCATTAGCTACATGCATTCTTCTTAGGTTCTCTCTCTGTATTCATTTCTGGGGTGTTAGTACTCCCCTCAACAGTAATATCATGTATGGTTGTAATTTATTATTTGTTTCTTAAAAAACTTGTTTAAATCATGCCAGACGCTTTGTACAAACATGAAGGGATTAGTATTGAAAATTCTTTAGGCTTGCATTGCCGATGGCCATTTCCTTGTATGCACCAAATATTTCAAGTTTCACTGCCTTATGTTATTCCATACAAATCTTACAACCAACCTTAAAAGTTAAGATACAATATCTATAATGAATTTACATGATGGCATTTTTAAGTAGAAACACTTGAATATTGAATTTCTATTCTCTCTATGATTTCCCTCCCCACACCCCCCCCCCCCCCCCCCCCCAAAGAAATTCTCCTCTTCAGATTTCGTCTCGAGAAACCTTAGATATCTCGTTCTTTAAAGCCGTTTAGAAACATAAAGAAAAATGCTTCAAATAGAGCTAGCTTGTGCCGATTATAAACCCTTACAAAAAAAAAAAATGAAATTTTGCAGGGAAGAAGCTAAAACATCTTGATTTTTGCAGTGATATTTGTGGGTTTGTTTGATAACCCGAAGACAAATGGGGTGTGGTTATTCTGCTGAACAAGGTGCCCAACTAACTTAGATACCACTTCTATATTACTTCAAGCCCAGCCCAAACTATCTCGGCATACTTGGGTAAGAGCTATCCTTGGCCATCCTGTGCCAAGAGAGAACCCCTAATCATTCGTCAGGACAGAGTATTGGTATGGTGGTGTGAATGTGTGATTGAGAGGAATTCTGGACCAAGTAATCACATCAACAAACCTTTTTTTATAAAGGTTCTTTAGCTGTATCACTGACGGTGTAGCATCGGTGCGCTACCTCAACTTACGATGAGGACGCGAAGATTCAAAGTCGGTGCTATTCTTTAATGGACTAGGTAACACATAGACAAGCATGTTGAGGAAGGATACAACAAGTGCATAAGAAAAAAATAATAATTATAGTAATTCACTTTGAATTATAAGGTCTATAAATGTATAGAACTCGATTTTGTAGCTAGTAATTCATAATTTTTTTATGATTGAATCGTTGTTTAAACCCTTTTAGAAACAATAAAGAAGATGGTAAAAATTGAGTCGTTATGTCCTAAAATCTCGACTTTTACATGAATCGAAGACAAAGGTTAGGTTTTGTTGAACTAAGATGCCCTCCTAACTTTTAGACCTTTTATGATACTTTGGCTAGGGGTGATCATTCGATTTTTCAATTCAATTTCGGTGTTTTGTTTTTTGGTTTTTGGTTAACGGAATTGACTAAAATAAAAACGAAATCGAATGAAATTTTCAGTTTGGTTTTTTCGTTAAAAAACCAAATTTTCAGTTTGGTTTTTTAGTTTTCGGTTAAAAATTGATTTTTTTTTCTTCTAAAAAATGAATTATTTTGCTTTTAAAAAAATCAAACTTACGTAGTAATTGAGTATTGTTTTCAATAGGGATTGATTTTTTCTCATTTATTTTTGGAGGGGAGGGGATCACTTGTTTAGATTACAATTTACAAAGACATAAAGTTAATTCATTTAATAACCACATCATAACTTTTATAACAATTTAACTTTACAACTCGTTACCATGAATATCATCTCGTCATTTGAATCTTATACTCCAATTAATAAATACATCTTTCTCTATTTATTGAGCCACAACATAATCAAAGATTGCATATTTCACATTTGATTTTATAAGAAAATTGTGTAATATTATTATTATTTTTCTATACTAAATTTATTTCTATTTATATTATAAACTAGATTGGTTGGGCTTCTAATTATTTTTTCAATCACGCTACATAACAACAAATGACGATGCTACATAAGAATAATACGGTTATTCATATAAAACGATAATGAGACTCGTTATAATGCCGAATAATGATAACGAGATTTTCTAAAACCATTATATAATAATTGTTACGCTATATAAAGATTGTTATTTGAATCTATGGAGTCCTTTGCTAGTGGATCTTTTTTGGTTTAATTGAATCTCAATCACTGAACATCAATAACAATTTTGATCATAGCAAATTAATGATCATTGCAAGGTCAAGCATGTCAAACATTTGTAAGAATTTAAAACTAGAATCTACACATGATATTCAGAACATGCATAACAACATAATGGAGACCTTAGGAATACATGGATCCATAGACATTGATTGATTTTTTTCCCCTTAATATTACGTATTATAGTTCGTTCGGCTGGTTACAGTTGAGAATTTTTTTCAAAAGCATATGTATATTAGGCCAAATGTATGTTTATATATATATATATATATCATGTTATCCAACAGACACTAAATTTCTGCTAAAAATAACATTTTAGTGATAAGAAGTGTTGAACTAGTAGCGTGATGAAGAGTCATCATGGACAAGGCAATCAAGGTTAAAAAAAAAAACATTTCTTTGCAACTTGTTTGTTGGATGATAATATGATTTGGACCCATAACAACTTTAGATGACCAAAATTCAATGCTTATGCCTATCGTACACTGAATTTGAGTCAACATAAATAGATGAGCAAGATGAGGAAGGATCAAAGATGTGGGGGCAAAAAATTAAATTGTTACGGAAAAAAAGTTCTATAAAATGAAAATGATAGAAAAGGAACAATCCGGCCGGTATGCTAGCGAGGTTGATTTAAACTTCCACTTATGGAATAAGTTGGGATCAAATTTATATAATTTATAGATTCCGGAGGAGATTGAAATTAAGTATATAGATTAAGAACTAACATGGACTTTTTTTTTTTTTTTTATCTATCTATTTATTTATTATTTCTTCTTATTATTAGTATTTGAGAGATAAGAGGTTGATGTAAAATTTGGTGCATGGGTAATCAATTTCTACGTACAAGATAATTACTATTCATTTGAGTTCTTATATTTTATTACAGACAATATATATGGAGTTAGAGGCTTGAATTATCTCTGTAATATTTCGATTTAGATTACTGTATTATGCATTATTGTATCATCATTTTGGTTAATTATGCCCCTCAATTATATTTCTTGATTCAATACATCCTTGAGTTAAGTTATATGCAAATTATAATTAGTTTAGGACATCTGGCATGATTAGAAGGAGTCGTGCAGCCAAAACTAAATTTTGAAGCAAATTTTTTTTATAATAAAATTTTAAATTATAAATAAATATTTTTTTTTACATATTATAAACAAATAAATTAAATAACTATTGAAAATTTTAATTTTTTTAATTTTCATTTATTTATAATATGTAATTTTAAATAGAAAAATATTTTTCTAATAGAATTTCCTCTATACTAAAAAGAAAATAGATAAAGGGATGAATTTAAATATTTTGAGGATTTAGTAAACGGGGCACGTTCCAAGACATCTCATTTGGAAGAAAACCGGTCGGTTCTGTATTGTTCCCGCCACAACCCAGCGGTTAATTAACCGTTATTTTTTTCGGCAAAAATAAAAAAAAATGAGAACAAAGCAAACCATAAAATCACTTCGATCTCTCTCTCGCTCTCTTTCTCTGCAATCCTTCAATGGCAATTGAATCCCTTCTCTTCTTGCTACTATTTATCGCCTCAGCTTCCGCAGAATTACAAAATTACCCTGGTGAATATCCTTTATCTTTCTCTTTTGTCTCTCAAAAACATGTTCAAATTGTTGTTTTCTATTTTTTGTATTAAATTTATGTTCCTGTTTGGTTTCCTAGAAAAAATGGGACAGGTTAAAAGGTTTGAAGTATGATAAACTGCACAGCCCTTGTTTGAGTTGGTTTTTCTTTTTTGAAAAAAATGGCGGAAGATATGAAAAAGAAAGCGATAGCATAATTTAGGAAGTTTATTTATTTATTTATTTATAAAAAAAGCTGCTATTTTGTTCAATTTTCCTTTAATGCAATACCCAATTGATGTTTCTTTAGGGGGTTAACTGTAACATTATACACAAGTCGTCTAGGATTGCTAATTGGAGTATTGTTCAATGGACAAAAATGTATGACATGTGACATACTAAGTATCCTAAAATTCCTTTTTTTCCGAGCAAATTCATGGAAACTTTCTTTTCATTTATTTTGGATTCATGAGTTAAGTACAAAATTGTTTGATGTGCTCCAAGTAAGTACTTGAAAGGCAATTATGCCTATGTTTGATATCTTGGTAATTGTTATACCAGTATATTACTGCAGAAAATATTTTCTAATGCGAAACCTAATTGTTTTTTCAGGTAAAGGGACTTTAGTAAGAACTGATTTAAGGCTTTCAAAGCCTCTTATTGGAGAAGATGGAAGAATTTACATTTGTGTTGAAAGGACTTTATATGCATTTGAGAGTAATGGGTCTATTGCTTGGACCTCATATTTGGGTTATGCATGCAATGTTAGCATGGCTCCAGTTCTTGGAACTAAAGGAAAGGTAAGCAGTTTTCCTCAATTTTATATATTGGGCATGTTTAGATGTCACAGATAGAACTTTGGTTGCATCCATGTTTCTGCCTCTGTTTGTTTAGTAGAGACCTGCAATATAGACGCAATATTCTGAAAGTCTCAGTGTTCTATGTCTATTGATTTGTGAATTTTATTGGCAGCTATATTTGGTTGCAGAGAACAGAGTCCTGAAAATCAATTTTAGCGATGTTAGAACTTCCCCACCAGCAGTAGAAGTTTTCTTTGGCCCAGAAAAAGGTCAAGCAGGTGCAGGCGATATCATCGGGCTTGCAGCAAGCACATTGAGTTCGTCTGTATTTATAAATATTAAGAACCGAGGGCTATTTGCTTATAAAATGCATGGGAAACTACACTGGACTGCTGGGGCTGTGCTTTCTCAGTATGGATACAGTTTAGGTTGTAGAAAAGGCGTAAAAGATTGTTCTTTTAGTTCAATTCCCGTGGTTGATCGATGCGAGGCTAGTCTATATGTAAGGTTTACGACACCTTTCTACAGCTTTGAGCAACATTTCTTCACAGTATTTGCACTGATATTGCAGTTCTTCACAATATTTACACCGAGAGTGCATACCCAGCCTTCAGAATTGCTTCATACATGAATAATTTCCTTGCCAGAGTTTCTAATTTTAGTGGCAGAACTGCATTTAAATGTTGAATTTTAGGCTTTCTTTGACTTCAAGCAGTTCCAAGCTTTCTTTCTTTCTTCCTTTCTTTTCTAATGCATGCAGTCGGGGTTAGTCCTGTCTGCGTACATTTTGAGCTTATGGACATGTATCTTGTTTTGCATTTGCAGATTTCAAATACTGCAGGAGAATTATATTCATTGTCTCTTCGTAGTCCTCACTTTAACTGGGTTCAGGACCTAAGCTCATTTGACAAAAACTACACTATCACACCTGGAAACAACGGCCGGTTGTATGTGACAGTACCCACACGATCACTTGTGTTGACTCTAGATGCCTTGAAGGGTAATATTGTATGGCAGACGAGTATTGGACCCTTAGGTTCAGCTGAATGTGCACCGGTTGTGGATTCCAACGGTAAATCTTGATTTTTTTTTTTTTTTTCAAATTGAAGAGTTTTTCTAACTGTTATATCATATTGCTTCATTATTTGAGAACAACTAGAAGTCAGAATTGATTGAAAGAAGAGGCTATATGCGGTGTTCCGACATCTTTGAGGACTGATTGCTACAACATGAAGTTCAGAATGACTTTGTGTCACAAATAGGTAGATGTTATGGGGTTGGATTTGGGAGGCAGGGAAAATACAAGGAAATTAGAGATAGTTAAGTAATGCAGAACAAGTTCAGACTAAAAATATTCAGTGTGAAGCCTGAAATTCCAATTTCTTGGGTCAGATGCTGTAGCACCTTTTATCATCCAAGTCTATCTACAGTTTCCTATCAACAACTCCATCTTTTTGCGTCAGTCTGTACTTTGTTCATTCTAAGACCTTTTCACCTCCTAAAATGAAACTATGCCTTTGGTGGTAGATTCTTATTCTTAGCCTCACTTAATTTCTTGGATGCTGGCTCTCCCTTCCGGAAAATCCAGTGATATCTTGTTCTATATTCCTTCTATCATATCACTTGTTCATCCAACATTAATAATATTAGGCCTGTTGAGTCCTGTTATAATGTTCATCCAACATTAATAATATTAGTCATGACAGGTTGTGTATCTATTGGTTCACTGGATGGATTTCTGTACTCAATCTCACCAACTGGAGCCCTAAAGAAATACTCAAAAGCATCTGCACTGGATCATGTTATTCAAGTAAGTCCACATTTAGATTGCTCCGGCTATGCTGTTTATATGTCTCAGACTGAGATGGAAGGAAAAGTTATCCACACAGTTGGTGAATCTACTTACGTCTCAGCAATGAAACCAAAAGGTGTACTCTTCTCCTTGTTGGTTCCAGCTACTGGTGTGATCCACTGGTCTGAACGCTATCCTGGTACTCCATGTGGCACAATCTAATCCTGTCTCTTAGAATTCAATCTAGCTTCAATGTTGTCTTGTAATGATTTTTTTTTTTTTATTGCTTATGAACTCCAAATGCTGTCATTTGTTGATTGTCAGGTAAAGTCTCATCCTTGCTGTCTCAAAGTGATCTGAAAAATTTTGTACTGGATGAGGGACTTCTTCTTTCCTTTATTGCTGCTTCAAGTAAGTGTCAATTCACAAAGCATATGTGCTATGGTCTGAAACTATTTGGCCTTGTGAATATGTAACGAATCTGTTGTGGAAAAGAAAAGGGAAATTGAAATCATCATTTTATCAAAAATTTCTACAGGATCTTTCAGCCTTTTAAGAAAACCGAGCATCTGACGGTTTAAGCCTACTTTCTCGATCTTGGATTCCTTATCCTTTTCTATTTAAACCTAACATCTCAAGCCTTTGTATATGAATGTGTGACTGAAGTGGATAGTTGATCTTACTAATTACCAAATGTATATAGACATTTGCATGTGATATGTTTCGAACTTGATATTGAGCTCTTAAGTGAATCATATCTCGGCTTTTGTGAATCATGCAGGGAATGGCAAACCTCTGCCTTGCCGTAGCAAACGTAATTTTTCTTTTAACTGTCCTTTCAACGTTTCATCATTCATAATGTGAGTAGAATGTAATCTTTTATTTGTTTTCAGATCAGAAGCTTTTATCCACTTGCTCACAAGCAAAGCCCAGGCATCATAGTATATATCCAGGCAAGCTGCAAATTTTTCTGAATTAGATACACAACACTGCATGAAGCTTCTGATTAAAAAACATTGACTGCTCATTCTTTCAGGTAATGAAAGGACAATATTGATGTTCTTGTTACTTGAATCTATACTCTTGATAATTTTAGCCGGACTTGTACGATTCTGCTGCATATTTTGGACGAAAAAGAAGCTTCAAGATCAAGGCTTGGGGAGTTTCCTAGAAAAGAGAGTAAGATCAATCATTCCCTTTTATCCTTTGCTAACTTTTTTCATGTTATTATATTCCTTTTTTTTTCCTTTCAGCGTTCTCTCCAACTCAAGAAGAAAGCATTTGATAGGACAATCACCCAACTTGAGAAGCAGGCTGCAAACGAAGCAGTGGCACATGAAGTTATTGAAGAAATAGGAGATTTGGTACGAGAAAGAGAGAGCATATCAAGGAAGCTCTCCACAACATACAGTTTAGGCAGAGATGGAAAGGGCTTGAGGTCAAACTCTCTCCTTCCAGTATATGATGGGAAATCAAGGAGCTTTTCTTTTCAAAGTGCAAGGAAAGAAAGTGTCACTATTTTTCACACACTAAGTGATACATCTTCAGGAGAAAGCAGCAATGACAAAGATCCTGATTGGAATGTTCACGAAGGGAACCAGTCATCAGCTAAGGGAAAGGGAAAGACAAAGGCAAAGGCAAAAGCACCTGTTGAAACAGAAAGTTCAAGCGCTGACGAGATATTTGAGAAAGACCACCAGAGAAGTTCATCAAGCTCAAAAGGGTATCTAAATCCATTGTTTATGGAGCAAGAGCTGACAGATGAGGAGTTGAACGATGAAGTGAAAGTGGTGGAATCAGCAATAAGCAGAGGCAGAACTAGAAGCATATGGTTAAAGAGAAGAAAGACATTGTCTTCAACAAACTAGACTGTAGAGAGGTTGGCCATGTGTCAACAGTGCAGTTTATACATGTATAGGGAAAGACAAGACAACCTTTGATAGTCCAGCAACAGATTCTAGCATTCATGCTCTTCATATTTGTAGGCTTCCTACGAATGCATGACAAGTTCTTTCCCTAACCATATAGAAAAATTCACTTTGCGGTTAGTTCCATCTTCAATTCCAAGTTGATCTTTTATTTTTGTAACTTATAGACCAGTCAATTTTTGGCATTCTAATCCCTCATCGTTTGTAAAATTTGCAATGAATCAAAACTGTTGATACTATATTTTGCAAGATGGTAGTGCTAATCTTTTCAATAACAAACTTGGAGAGTTAGACCATACTGGAGGATCTTGAGCTTATTAATATTATAAAATTTTCCTTTTTTAAAGAAAAATATGATCTCAAATAGCCCCAAATCGATAGATCTCCGAAGAATTTTGCAATCTCGATCGGTCGGAAAAAATGTCACGCCTAAAAAGCAATTTTGCAATCGATTTCAGCTGTAAAAAAACTAATCGCAACGTATCATTAGAGTAATTTATAAAATAATTTCTTTAGCTTTACAAAATGAATTAAATATTTTTTTATTCAAAAACTAATTAATTA
Organism: Dovyalis caffra; assembly: GCA_963924115.1. NCBI lineage: Eukaryota > Viridiplantae > Streptophyta > Magnoliopsida > Malpighiales > Salicaceae > Dovyalis > Dovyalis caffra. Next base: position 392,768 of record CAWUPB010000957.1, on the reverse strand, counting down.
GTCTTTTAGTGTTGATTATGTTAATTTAATATTATTTTATTGCATAAAATATCTTTTTTCCTATCAATCTTTTTATAATTTTTATTTTTTTATTTATTAAAAAATAATAAATTGAAAAAGAATGAAATGAACTAAATTACAAATAAATTCAAAAAAAATAAATAGACTAATTTATAACTTATTCCATAGGTTTGAGACAAAAGTACAAAATTTGAAAAAAAAAAATCAATTATACTACACTACAATATTAGCGTGGTGTGTAAATTTTAATCTTTGATATTTGGGAGAATTAATTTATAATTTTTTTTTAGTTATTTTATTACTCTTTGTTCATATGTATGTTAACTACACACGTAACACCATCAAGGCGTTTTTGTTACACACATAGAAATTCAAAATAAAATGTAAAATTAAATAAATAAAACTCATCTCTCTCTCTTTTCCTTTTTGGCCAGAACCATTGATGAGAACCCATTCTAACTATGCTAAAATCAACCTTCAATCCAATTCTCTCAACATTCCCAACCAAACCCAAAAAGCCCCTTATGAAATTTCCTTGATAAACAATCATCACCAACATATACACAAACCCCACAATTTGTTTATCAAAATGCCTCACCGACCACCCGATCACCACTTCATCAAGAGTACCCTCCTCCAACTTTAGCTTACATTCACCTCTTTTTTTATTCAAACATTAACATTACTATGCTTTCTAATTGTTGCTTTTGGCTCCACAACTTCAGTCGACACCAACCCGTGAATATTTAACTATGTTGAATTTTCTTCAACGTGAAATAGTCTCAACAAGGTTGAGTTTTGATACCGATCAACCTCTTGAAACTATGTTTTTTAGTGGTAGGACTACTTCTTTGGTGTCTCAAAGGATGGTTTCATTGATTTTGGATAGGTTGAGAGTGAAGTATGGGTTTTCCGAGGGTGTTGAGATATCTATAGAAATGGGATTGGATGATAAGGAAAGTTAAGGACTTGTGGGGTTTAGGTGTGAATAGAGGGTCTTTTGTTGGAATAACATGGCCCGAATGGATAATAAGTTAAGTGTGGTGAAGAGATATTTTCAATTGGGATGTTTATCCTACATTGAGGAAAAAAAGGAAAAAAACACTTTATAAGTATACCTTTTGTAAAAAAGAATATAACGAGTTATGACTATTGGATCAAACTAGCTTTTTAACGGTCATATTGGTTATGAAAGGTTTTCGATAATCGATACTCGCTCGGAAAATGTACTAATTTTTTTCTACAATCCTCCTCCTCCTCTCAAAACTCTTCTCCTCATAAATTCTACAACTTCAAGAGAAATTCTCTTAAAGAAATTTCAAGAGTGCTATTTATAATTTCTTGAGTGCAAAGTTGAATTCTAAAGGTGAATTACCAAAATCCTTGTAGCATTTTAATGGGAGCAATAATCACCTTTATGATAGTGTAGGGAGATTTTTCTATACGCAATTAAGCACTCGTGTCCTCTTGTTTCATCTTTGAAGTTTTGCAACTCTATTTTCTCAAATTTTAACATTCTTAAGGTGATTATTTTGAAGTTGGAAGCAAGGGTAGAAAGTTCATTTCAACCGATGGATCGAACGTGGTGAAACTATATCGCTTTGATGGAACAAATTTCAATCGATGGAAGGATAAAACTATGTTCATGGTTATTGCAAGGAGTGTTGCTTATGTGCTAGACCCAAAATTAGATGACCTCCCATAACCAAAGGATGATGATTCCGAACAACTCAAGGCCGACCGAGAGAAACATATTAATGATGAAGTATTATGCATAGGTCATATTATCAACACATTATCGACTTGATAATATGATCTATTCACTATTGTTCGTGCATCAAAAGAAATCTAAAATGTGTTGGAGTTTAAATATAATACCGACAAATAAGGGGCGGATAAGTTTTTACTTATGAATTTCTTTAAAATTAAAATGGTTGATTGATAGCGTGTCGTACCGCTAACAAATTAGTTATTTATTTTGTCTTCAAGGAACTTAATCATAATAGTATAATTAGGGCAATTAAGGGTCGAATCCATAGGGAAGGAGGCTTAGTTGATCATTTCTTTTGGTTGAATGTTCTTGTAATGTAAAAGAAAGGTTTTGTGTTTGGAGTGCTTGGAAATTATTAAAGTAAATTAAAATAACAATGATAAAGAAAATCTTGGTTAAATTTTAGTATGGTCGCTAATCATCAATTAAATAATTAACTTAACCTAAACATGAATATTCATGTAAGACAATAACATGTATGTTGTCTCCAACCTTTCCTTACTTAGTCATTAACCGAATATACGATATCCGATTAATTCTCTAGCTATTGAACAACTTACTAAGTGCTAGATAGATTTAATCCAATAATAGCATTAATTAAAAAAAAGATAGGTAAAGCTAAGCCACATTTCTAAGCACTAGAGAAAATAGAACCTAGTTCTATGTTTTCCAAGGGATTGAACAAAAATATGAAAAATAATCATCAACCCCTAATTACTACCACATGCAAGTTTAGACAAACAATTACATGGACTTAAATACTTAATTAGCAATAAGTTAATATGATCAAACAATTAGCATGTATTATAATCAATATAATCACATAACTATGAACTAATCATATAAAAAAACATAAAATACTTAAATAAGATAAGTTTAGAAATAAAACTCATGATCTTAGAGTGATTTAATCAAAAGCTTCAATTTGATTTAATAAAAAATAATGTTTAATTGTTCATAATGGCTTACAAAGAGAGAGTTTTCTATCTATGGTGGCTACCGGGAGTTGGAATTCTAAAATAATACCCTAGCAATACTATTTATAACTAAAACTAGGGTTACATTACGTAGGTGTCAACCCCACTTGGCCACACGGAGTTACCGAACAAAGTTACACGATTTGTTGCTTAATGTTACACGGTTTGAAGCCTTGAAGAATTGGTATTACACGGTTTGCTCACTAGAGGCTCACGACTGTATGCCTTTACTTTTCATCCCGTTTTACTTTCTTCTGCCCATATAGACTTTTGCCTTCAAGATGTATTAAATCTTTTTTGCCCTTGTAGACTTCTTTTGCTTATAAGACACGAAAGTGTGACTTTTCACTACATACCGTATGCAATGTCTACTACTCGTATGGTCTTCTTTTCTATTGTATTGTGTTAGGTCATGACACACACACGATCGTATGAGATTTTTTCCTCCGGTCGTGTGGGATTTCTTCCTCTAACCTTGTGGAATGTTACTCGCCCGTGTGGCTTATATTGCTCGAGCGATCCACATAGTTCTTTCTTCATGTCAAATGGTCGGTAGCTTTTTTCTTTATAATTTTACATGATTGTATGATTCTTCTAAGCCTTTTTAGTGAGTTCTCTCTTCCTTGCTTTGGTTTTGGGTTTTCTTACTTCGATTCATTGTTTTTCCTATAAAACCTAAAACTCGTCATCTTGTTCTTAATTAACCTAATATAATACAATAAATACTAAAAATTTTAATCTAATAGAACATAAAAATTATACTAATTATGCACTCATCAAATACTTCTACACTTAAACTTTGTTAGTCCTTGAGCAAAACAAATAAAATAAAACCCAACTCACTTTTATAGGAATCACGGTTTATTTAGCATATGCAACAAGCCTTTAAATCCATGGGTTACTTTTAGTGGACGATTTGTGTCTCATGAGGTTTTTCCAACGATAAACCCACAAAATCATTCAAAAAAATTTCATCCCGAGTATAATTGTTCTTCAAACATTGATGCTTAACTTAGAATTCAACAAAACATTGATGCTTAACTTAGAATTCCACAAAATTCAATAGTCAACTTGATCATGTTTAAGATATTATTATCATATCAATATATGTCTCTAAATTGATTTATAAATCTTCATAACCAAACATAATTCGAGTATGCAACATCGACTTTACTTTTACCCCTTTTTCACCACTACAATTAAAGCAATAAATCGAGTTTTTTTTTAATAAAAAATTTTCCAATTTAAGCATCTCAAATTTTTTATTTCTAGACCTTAATAGCTTTTCCCTAAGTGGTCACTTACTTTTATACATGATTACCGAAATTTGTGATGAAGGCAACTAGTTACTTAGCAAGTCATCAACCTAGAGTATTTTGCATACTCATAATTCAAATTGCTATTTGATGTAAAAAATAAATATTTGTAATGAATACTCCTAGTAACTAAGCAACTCAAATCATTGGAGTAGAATTTTTTACTTACTTAGGCCAAATCTTCTAATGGAATGCTTTTCGTATTTCTCTCTCAAATTTTCATAAAATTTAGAAAATCTCATTTATTTAAACCATACTTAGGTCTAGTTTTCAAAGGGTTTTCTTATCTTTCATAGTCAATGTTACTACCTAAATTATGTTCATTAATAAAGACACATAAAGCTTTATGGCATGTATGTATATCTACAATAATAATATCCTAAATATTTTCATTCCTCTCATCAAATTTTATCAAATTCATCATCAAAAATCAATCAAGAAGAGCATATACTAATCATGGAATTTGTTTCTTTTTTTATAAAGGGATAAAAAAAAACACATAAATTACATAAAACAGCACAAGAACAATAAATAGGAAAAAAATGAAATGCTAAACACACCTCCACACTTGAATTAGACATTGTCCTTAATATTCAACATAGATGATCAAATTAAAACAACATAATGAGATAAAGGGATAAAAGAGCAATTCTAGATGGAAGCCTTTAGAACATAGATGGTGGAGGTGGTGAAAAATGTGTCATAAAGGCAACGTAGAGGTGGTCAATCTAGGCATTGACCATTTGAAATTCGACTACAACATTATTGTTCATAACTCTGTATATGTTCATTGAACAAGTCAAACCAGCTATTGACGTTGTTGTTCATATTCTAAAGATGTTCATTCAACATGTTAAACTAGTTATTGACATTGAGTTGGAAGTCATCCAATCGTGATATAAGTTAATCCACCCTTTTTGATTGGGCGTTTGAGGTACCCTCTTGTGAAACCTCGTTCAGCTCGTGGGTAGGGCTTCATCATTTCCCTTGCCATCACTATCACTTGAATAATTTTTTACCTCCCTTTATTGTCTTTTGGTTGATCGGATGAGTATCTTTTTCCCTTCTTCTCCAACGAACCCAATCTTGATTAATTTCTCAAGATTCATTTGATCGGATCCTTTTGCTAGTGTTAATGCTACGATGCACCGACTAAACATCTTTAACTTTTCGATAATATGGGTGATGAAACCACCAAAAACAAGTGCTACCCTCATTTGAATTCTTGACCATCAAGAAGTTTATGACCATAAAGTAGGTAAATTTTGTTTTTTCCTTATTGGTGATGAAGAACAATTTTCCCAACTCTAACTTGCTTATCATACCATTACCATTTTCTCATCCACACAACGTCCAAGCCAATATATGGTGTATGTATTGAAATACCGAGCTTATGATTATCGAGGCTTTGATCATAAGGGATTGTATTCCTCTTTCTATGAAACTCGTGATTTCCCTTTAAAAAGGCTTCTCAAACCCAGCAAGTGGTTGCTTTACCCCTTCAAGTGGCTAATCAAACATGTCGCCTATTACCCTCATATCAAGACTACATTTCTTATTATCCTAAATATGAAAAAATCACAAGCCCGTGATCGACTATCCATTAATATTTTCAGTTGAAACAAACTTAAAAACTCCAAAGCTAATTCCTTATAAGAAGGTACATCCATTTTCAAAAAACTTACCCACCTTATACTATCCAACGATTTCCCTTACCGTACTTAACAATCCCACTATTTCTAGTGCTTAAAAATCAACATACCTATTTAACACTATTCTCTTATTCCTTAAGACATTATAATGGAATTCATAATCCTTATTAGGAAATTCAATTATAGGATAAGATCGAGGTGGGTAGCCTTCCCGTTAAGCCAACATCTTTTGATGGGTTTCCTTTTCTACTAGTGCCACTTGCTTATCTTTATCTCTTAAAGTTGACATTATTAGCTTTGGTGAGCTTGGAGAAAGATGAGGGTTCTTAATTTAGGAGTGGATGGTGAAGGTAAAGTTCTTTGGTGGTTGATAATAGAAGGGTAGTGTTAATTTGTGGATGTGGGAAGGTGTGATGACTGGTTAGGAGATTTAAAGGAGATAAAAAGAGGGTTGGCAACAGTAATTAAAAAATTAGAGATGATAAAGTGAAATGGCTATGATATGAGAAGTCAAATCGTGTGAATTTTAGGCTGGAGAGAGACACACATTCGTGTGGATTTCATGTGCAAACCATGTCTCTTCCTTTTTTTTTGTGTGCCTTTTCTTCTTTTCCACCGAGTGTAACCTTTTATATTCCACACAACCATATAGAATTCCTTCTTTAAACTCGCATGAAAACTTTCTACCCGCATCTTTTTTTTAAAAAAAAAGCTAAAATGCCCCATTTGAGTCACACGGTAGTGCCAAATTGCTCGCATAAACCATGTAAAAACCAATCTACTATGTCTCTTCTTCATCTTTAAAAATTCCGTAACACTTTCTAGGTCATACAAATATATCAAATTTCTATACAAATCATGTGAAAACTTTCCGCCCGTGTTGCCTCTCTCTTTTGCTTTAATTTCCAAAAATCTTTTAGGCACCCAAGCCGTGTCATTTTCTTCTATAAATTATGTTTTTTAGCTACTCGCTCATGTTGCCTTTCCTTGTTTTTTGAAATTCTAGCCAAATACACATACATGGGCATGCCATTTAACCGCACAAGTCGTGTAGAATCCCATCGCCCATTTGTATGTCTCTTTTCTTCACTTAACACATAAAGTACTTATGCTAAAACATCCTTTTGATTAAGTCAAATATGGATAAAAATTTTTTAAAAATTAAATAGTTAAATTAAAATATAAAATTCATAAAAAATATATTGAGTTGCCTCTCAATAAATGCTTTTGTTTAACGTCATTGGCTCGACGTTACGTTCCTCATTAGGGGGATCTTTCATATTTAAATTTGAACTTGAGCTTTCTTGCACCTTGGCATCAACCTTATCAATGATATTGAACCAAATTATCTTACCATCAAATTCCATGGTGAAAGCTATCTCATAGATATTGATATTCATCCTTGCCATCTTAAGGAATGGTCTCCCTAATAAAAGGGGTACGGGATTGTAAGGAGATTCATCTCCTATCTTTAAGACATAAAAGTTGACCAGGAACACAAACTTGTTCACCTGCACAAGAACATCTTCTACTACCTCTTTGGAGTAGGCGTTAGTGTGATTGACCAATTGAATGATAACATTAGTATCTTTTAAAGGTCTTAGATTTAGTGCAACATATATAGCATATGACATTTTATTGATCGATGCCTCTAAATCTAGCATAGCCTTATCTATTCTATTATTAACAATTTGGTATGGTATTGTAAACATACCTAGATTCGTGCACTTAAGAGGAATTTTCCTTTATAACATAGTGGAAACATTCTCTCTCATAATTACTCTTTCATTTAAGTCCAACATTCTTTTATGTGTTCGCAAGTCCTTCAAGAACTTGACATACTAAGGCACTTGCTTGATGGCTTCCCGGAGAGGCATGCTTGCCTCAATCTTGTTAAACGACTTAAATATTTATTTTTCTTTCTCTTTCTTCATTTTCTCTTCCTTAGACCTCTTTAACATGTTAAGAAATGGTACATGATTAGTTAAAAATAGAATAGAAGGGTTAGAATTTACCTTAGGGCTTGATGTAGCCTCGTTAATGGGTGTGCTCTCCTTCTTTTCTTTTAACTCCATTCTTTCTTCTTTAGCTACCTCGGATATTTTCTTGCTTGGTTGCTCTACTAGAGCATCGCTTCTCAAGGTTATGGAACTCACATTTTTCTTTGAGTTCATCACTATTTAGGATAATAGTTTTCCTCTAAGTTGAGCCTCTAAACAACTCAAAAAAGTCACCGTTTGACTCATCTAATTCTCAAGATTATGAATCCTTGAACTTATCTCTTATTGAAATTGTTTGGTACTTAAAGCAAGAGACTTTACCATTTATTCTAGTGAATTATTTGAATATTAAGGGCAAGTTGTTGAAAAGGCTTGGGTTGATACCTTGATGCCTTTGCTTGGTAGAAATTTTGCCACCTTATCGATTATCCCTATATCTCAAATTGGGGTGTTCTTTCTAACTAGGATTATAGGTGTTGGAGAAAGGGTCATAGGGTCGTGATTGACCACCCTCAAAGTTACCAATATCATTGACATATTCGAGTGTACCTCTCTTATATGTTAAGCACAAATTAATTATATGTCTAGTAATCGAACAAATCCCACAAACCTTAACGACTTGTATATTTCAAATAGCCATTTACCTTACCGGTGAAGTTAAGTCAAACATTTGCTACTCCAAACTAGAGATGTTGACTTTATTTTTACCCTTTTTGATAAGTGATCAACCCTCACACCAAACTCGCTATAAATTTATAATCATGTTTAATATTAAAGCTCTCATAACATCGAGTGTCTTAACCACTAGTGCTCCTCCATTAGCAGTATCTATCATGCTCCTTTCTATAAAGAGCAAACCCTCATAGAAGTATATAATTAACAAATGATCTGAAATCTAATGGTGTGGGTAGTTGGAACATAACTTTTTGAATTGCTCCTAATACTAATATAGTGTCTCTCTAGTGAATTTCTTTAAACAAGTCTTCATTAAAAGAGGCAAAAACTTTCGGATCCTTCATCAAGATATCTACAGACTTTAGTTTGGTCTAGCCTATCAATTAAGAGTATTTAAAAGCAGCAAACACTATAAAAATGACTTTGTATCTCTATATAAAAATTTAAAAGCAGTCGAGTATATTTATTGTATATTAATTTAAAGCGAAAGTAAAATTAAACTTTAAGAACTTTACTCCTTTCGTGTGTAACTCGGTTCTCAGCTCATGTTATCAAGCATGTGTGCATACACCAATACATAAAACCCAGAAAAAAAGATTAAAAATGATAGAAAAATGATTGGAAAGAAGATAGAAGAAACATAACATGGTCCTTACTCTCAATTCTACTTGATATCCGAGCCAGAAGCAATTTCAATTATGCTTTTTCGTGTGATTCCGGGTAGAATAGTTCCCTTTGTTGGAGGAGTTGAGATGGTATTTCTATATAAGAGAAATATAAGGATGCATTAATATATGATGTTACCCATTGAATCAAACATAAATAAATTGCATTCAAAATATAAGTTACGAATTTAAAGTAGGAACATGGAAAAATGATCTCGCTTACATTCATTGAAAACTAATTCTCTTTAGTGTTACCTTTACAACAAAGATGTTACATGAAGTACCCTCCTCTATATTTTTGCTAGTTGTCTGCATCAAAGAACGACACATCGGTGAGTCCTTTGGCCTTTGCTTGATTGTCTTGTAATTATAAAGTAGAAATGAATAAGAAGAGCAATTTTATTCTCATATAATTATATTAGAAAATTTATTTATTGTAAAAAATATAATTATTGAATAGATATTTTTATTCATTAAATAAGTGACTTTCTTGCCCCTAATCATAATTTGTTAGGTGGGTAAGCATGTGTAGATAGCAAAAGCAATGATGTTAGTAATAGATTTGATGCCATCGGTTCCCCACGAATTGCTCGATAGACATTATCTTCAACAACGAAGTTTAGGGGACCACTGCGTTTGTGCAAAATCAACACTAACCCTCATTATAACCCTATTTACAAAATCAAAACGAAAGAAGAATGGAAGAGGATTGGAGTTTGGAGCCCGGAACTCGGAACGAGATCGGACTCACTATCACTAAAGTGGAGAGTGAAGAACGGGAGAAAAAGAGTGAGACTTTGAGAGTGCGAGATCCGTGAAAGGTTGAGAGTGAGAGTCGTGACTCGTGAGACAGGTGAGAGGCCGAGAGTTTGAGACTTAATTTCACGAGTGCGAGAGACGAGAACGAGAGTCATTGAGTTTGCTCGTTGTTGGCTTGTCTGGAATGCTCGGGTGTTGGTCGTTGCGTGACTTCGTCGACGTCGAAAGGAAAGGAAAGTTGAAAGAGGCGACTAAGGGAGACGGGGAGAGAGAAATTATTTCAATTTTTTCGGTTTGATTATAAATTATACATTTTTTAATTTATACCCAAACCAAATTTCATAATTCGATTCTGTTTGATTCGGTTTTCGATTAACCAAACCGTTTGCTCACCCCTAATGGTAGGAGCTAAAGGTTGATAATTATTTTTAAAATTTTCGTTTAATCCTTTGAAAAATATAGAACTAGGTTATATCTTCTCTAGCACTTAGAAATGTGCCTTAGCTTTATCTATTTTTCTCTAATTAATGTTACTATTGGATTAAATTTATCTAGCACTTAGTAAATTATTCGAGTAGCTAAGAAATTAGTCGACTATCATATATTCGATTAATGACTAAGTAAGAAAAGGTTAGGGATAATATACATGTTGTTGTCCTACGGTGAATATTCATGTTTAGAATATGTTAATTATTTAATTGATGATCAATGACCAAACTAAAAATGGATATTAACGTTTAACCAAGGTTTTCTTTATCATTGTTATTTCAATTTACTTTAATTGTTTCCATGTACTCTAAGTATAAAACCCTCCAAGAGAATGGTTTCACTAAGCATAACCATTATTCTTGAGTTTTTATCATCGAGTGATTCAAAAGGAGAAACCATGGTCGCAAATAAGGTGAATCGAACTCTAAATCGAGTTGGTTGCTCTTGACTTTAATTACCAGTTCTTGTGTCTCGAGTTTCTAAATTTTGATGTTGCATTTGAACTTAGATCGAGACTAATACACATGTTGCCAAAATTTCAAGGTCTAACTAGAGAAGACCCCCATAAACATCTAAAGGAGTTCCATATGGTCCGCTTAACCATGAGACCATAATGAGCATTAATTAAATTGAGGGTATTCCCTTTTTCATTGGATAAAAATGCTAAGGACTAGCTTTATGATCTCCATATAGGATCAATTGATTCATGGAACAGAATGAAACATGTCTTCTTGATGAAATATTTTCCTACTTCAAGAGTTGAGTTGCTCACATTGAATCAATAAAACTAGATCATATTTGGTTACGAACTACACATTCAATCTGGTTCACCGGGGAGCATCGACGAGAGGGCTTGCAAACACATGATATAAAAGGAAAAATAAGGCGAGAAAATAATCAATTTTGACAACTTCCATAGAGTAAGTTTGTTAAAAATAATACGAGTACTATAAGATCCGTGCCTAGAACAATTCGGAAAATTAGTTGAATGCCATTAGACCATGCATAGAAGTCCTAGGAAGATTACCAAGAGTAGATGTCTACTCGTGATATGAATCAACATCCCATGGCCTTTAAAACTCCCGACATTTTAACAATCCGCATTAACTTTGCCTCTCTTTGCTTTGCAAATGCCAATTTTATAAGAGAAAGGTATATCTATATAGCTAGTTGTCTATATATGACACAAAAAAGCTTAAATGAATTAGTGAGGGTTGATTAAATTAGGAGCTAAGCATTGTTGGTTGTTGCGGGATATTAAGGTGGGTGACGGAAGAAGAGAATGAAATTAAAGAAAGCACGAAGGGAAGGATGCAAGCGGTAGTATTTGACATCTCCGGTAAGTCTCTTGGATAAGATTGAAAACAAACCACTGTATTTTGTTTCAATGTTCTTTACGGTAGCCGATTGTACTTTTTAATTGTAATTTGATGAAGATGTAACGAACATTGACACAATAGGAATTCTCGCATTAGAACTTTAGAAGAGCTGCATAAGAAGTTGCTCTCATATGAAACACAAGTAATAAGACAAATGACACCGCAAACCATTTTAGGATGTACTTATTACATTTTTTTAATAGTAAATTAGTTTACGATATCACAAAAATAAAAATCGTTAACGGGAAAAAAAGTTTGGTTATAACCGAATTATTTTGATATTGAGTCGAAATATTTCGATTACAAACCGAATTAACCAAATTTAATTTTTTTTGGTTTCGATTTTTATTTTTTTATTCGGTTAACCAAAAATCAAATCGAATTAAGCTTAACCGAACCGTTTAACCGTTTGCTCACCCCTAACTACCATAGGCAAGTTTAGACAGGTAGGTGGATTAGGAGCCCAAAATTCAGGTACACTCTAACCTCTAACATTTGTGAACCAAAGAGAAAATGCAAGTATCATAATATTGCAAAGTGGGAAAGAGATAGAGCACAACGTAAGGCTCATTTAGTAGAAAAGGAACTTGAAATGCATCCAACCAATCACAAGGTAAACTCTCCATCTATTATTGATAAAGATTTAGCTAACCTTTTACCTCTTTTTCCAAACATATTTAACAAATCAAAGAAAAAGATAAAGACAAGGCAATATTAGAGATTTTTAGAAAGGTTGAGGTGAACATACCTCTTATTGATGTAATCAAACAAGTTCCTAGATATGCAAAATTCTTGAAGTAATTATGTACTTCCAAAAGGAAGTTGATGAGGAACGAAAAGGTGAGTATAAGAGAAAATGTATTAGCAATTATTCAAAGAAAGCTACCTACGAAGTGTAAAGACCCAAGTACATTTATCAATCCTTATATAATAGGTAACACCAAATTTGAAAAAGCCATATTAGACTTGGGACCTTTAATTAATGTTATGCCATATTTCATTTATGTAATTTTAAAATTAGGGCTTTTTAAAAGAAACTAGTGTGATAATTCAACTAGTGGATAGATCTGTTTCCTATCTCGAAGGGGTAGTTGAGGATGTTTTGGTGTAGCTTAACGAGTTAGTGTTTCTAGTGGACTTCTACGTTCTAAACATGGAGAGTGAAAATTCACTAACTTCCACACCTTTGTTATTAGGCGAGACCTTTCTCAAAAACAACAAGGACAAAAATAGATGTACATGAAGGAATGTTAACAATAAAGCTCGATGGTGAAATAGTTTACTTCAACATTTTTAAAGCATTGAGGTATCTTACTGACTTTAATTTTGTACTTTTTATTGATATTCTTGATTGTTTGTCACGAAGACATGTTTGACCTCGAGAATAAGGATAAGTGGGAGTTATAATCGGTATGAGTTTGGAACGAAATATCTTGCATACTTATAACTTTAATCATTATGATGAGATGGAAGAAATGGTGTTAGCCCTAGATTTTTTACCTCCACTCATCGATAGGTTTAATATTGCTAAAATTGATTTACCTTTATCCCACTCAAAATTGATACCTTTTATGATGCGAGGCACCAATTATTGAACTCCAACCACCGAGCACACTCGAAGTATGTTTTCTTCGAAGAGGGAAAAATACTTTCGAGTAATCATAGCAAGCAACTTAACCACCATGCAAGAGGAGAAAATCATTTGAGTGTTTAAAAAGCACAAAACCACTTATAGGTGTAACCTCATGAAAATTCTTGATCATTTAAATATACGTATCGGAATATTCATAGATATATATATAAAGTATGGGTGTGATCTATGTGACATGTTAAGATTTTTATGGTATGAATATATGTGGTGGTTATAGGAATACTTTGGTGTGTATGTAAGAATTTAGGGGGATAAATTTTGAGTAAGTTAGTTAGTTATTTATTTCCTTTAACACTTACCAAGAATATGCTATGAAATGGGAAAATTGTCTAAATAATTTGAGATGGCCAAAATTTTGGAGGAATGCCAAAATTCTTAGACTAAAATACCCTTAAGATTATTTTTAATTCCATTCCAATCCTTAAAATTCAACTTGACACCTAAGCTTCTCCATTCTTCCATTTGAATGATACCTCATCATTTTGACTTCCAAACCCGCCACCTATCCTTCCATTTCTTCCCATCACTTTACACCTTGTCAACTTAGTTTAGGACACTTGTTATGTTATTTAATGAAGAAAAAAAGTTGAAAATATATATATAAGAGAGAGCTAATGGCCGGTCACACTTTAGAAATTTTAGCTCACAAAAATTAAGAGAGGGGAAAAACGAAAAAGAAAAAGAAGAAAGAAAGAAATAAGAAAAAAGAAGAAAAGACTAAGGGATTTTCTACCAAATTTGAACTAAGTAAGTAGGTTTTCTTTTATGTCCTAAAATTTTGTTTTTATGTATTTAATTTATGTGAGTAACTTGAGACACTAGTTATGTTATTATGAGTTGCTTGTGTTGGTATGATGTGTTGATGGTTTGATATGGATCTACTTGGTTGGACTTGTGTATGTGATGAATTTTTGAAGCTTATAAAGCTTTGTGTATGTCCAAGTATGTATTGATAGGGTTGGTATAAACAAAGGGGCTTGGATCGAAATTTGGTTGGATTAAACTACGATTGAGATGGACTTGGAAGGAATGAGTTTCGAGGGCATTTCTTAGGAAACCCATTCGGCCTAAATGCTAAAAAGGAGAAAGATTGGACCTTTTTATGTAATTAAGAACCTAGGACTTAATTATAACTCAATTAAGTATACATCAAGATGAAAGAAAATTTCTTGTCACTCTTTGGAAACTATTTGGCCTAAACCCTAACTTCGATATTTGAGTTTTACTCATCCAACTTGATAATTAATGGTTCAATTGTACCTAAATATATATAAATTGAAGTGTAGAAAGGTTAGACTCTAAGGAAAATGGAAATTTTGACTTAGGCTGGTTAGAAGCTAAATTCGGCCATCTATGCAAAAATACGAGCTAAGAGAGAAATTCCACCTTAGATGCGATTTAAATTAGACCGTAAGGCTAACATCTACGTAAGCTAAGTGTAGGTCGAATTTTATGATAAGACTTACTAATTACATGAAGGGAAGGTACTTACGTACGAAGTAAAGTTTATATCAAATATAAATGGGTGATAATTGTTGTTTGGATGGATACTATATAAACAATATGAACTATATCCGAAATCTTATGTGTTGATTGAATTCCAAGAATGGGTTGAGAATATAGGGTTTGGTAACCATGATTACGTGAATGTGATAATTAAAACATCATGTGCATCATATGTATTTAAGGGTGGATTGAATTGAGAAAGAATATTTGATTGAGACTTGATGAGGTTTAGTAACCGAACTCGATTAAATAGGTATTAGCAATAAAGTTATATGCATGTTCTATTAATTGATTACACCGTTAAGCAATGGATAATCTCGCTAATCGTATGCTACGATGCGACATAATTTCATTGTTAGTGTTAGGTGATTCGGTAATCACCGAGAGATGAAAATAGAGCGAACTTGCTAATACCTAGGGTACTCGAAATAAAATTGATGGGGAAAGGCAGAGTAATAGAAAAGTACTACATATTAAGTGCATCACCCTACTTACCGAGCTTTGGCTCATTACGTTGTTGTAAATGTGTGATGTAACAGGTAAGGACAAAGATATTTCGATCGAAGATGTTGCGGTTCTCACTAAAAGAGGCTCATATGTTACCTAAAAATATAGGATTCTATTTTGATTACAAATTAGGAGGTACGAGTTTCTATTAATGGATAAAGGGCATCTTAGATATTTTGTAATTTTTTGTAATCGTGTTTATTAACGATATGTAAATTATATTATACTCACTCTATGGTTATGTATTATGGAAGCGATTTGGGATTTTAGTCTTAACAATGTAACGAACCTAGCCACACTTCTTAGGAAATTGGTAAAGGAGCTAGGGGCGTTACGGCGATGGTATCGAGCCTTGGTTTAGGAAACCAAGTAGAGTCTTAAGTGTCACATGAGCACGGGGACCAGGTATGCTACTTGATGGGTTAAAAAAAATTTGATACTTTGTTTCTTATAAATATGTGTGTTTATTGTGTGCTTTTATATAGTATATAGCCATTTCTCATAAATAGTGTTGATAGTCAATGTTATCGATGTAGATGTTGTACTTATTTCGTGTTCACCGTATTGCTAGAACCCGCCGAAAGAGGGCCACTCTAGACTGCTTACTAGGCTGAATTAAGTGATTGAATATGACTTTAGATCAATACATGGTGGCTCACATTATTAGAGTACATAATCTAATCCGATAAATAGTATTTGCTATGCCTCTTTTGATCGAGTACCATAGTGTAGAGTTCATGAGGATGATATTACGTCGGACTCTTCTCCCGAGGGATCAATAGTTATTGGATGAAGTTTGGGAGAATGTGATGGACCAACAGTCTTATCAAGACTTAATTTAGGCCTTCTTACCGACACGACTTAGGTGGACCTTTACTAGATTGATGTATAATTAGGGCCTACCCTTATGTCTCGCTCAAGAGATAGTACACTCCACCTCGGTTGATATCATTGATTGGTGAAAGGTAAAGTATTCCTTTTCTCACCGAGTCCGATATGTAGGTCGACGTATTAGACATATGACTAAAAAAGGTATATCGTGCAATGTAGTATCTTTTGTGCACCTTTTGATGTAGATAAAAGTACTTTTTTTGTTGGTTGTAGATAAAAGCATGAAAACCCTTGAATGTAAAGGTGCTTGTCAATATGAATGCTTGTTTTGTATGAAATGCCTATATATATAAGAAACGTTTATTACATGAATGTCTTCTATTATGCGTTACATAAGATAAAGAAAAGATTTCGATATCAAAACTAACATGAATGTAACGTAACATGTACAAAGTCAAATATGTCAAAAAGGAATCTCGTATGAGTAGGAGGAGAAGGGACCTCTAATACTAATAATGGGAATTAATAAGAAGCATTAAATCATATGATGGAGATAATGCAACAACAATAGCAAGCGATGCAACAACAACAACAAACCCATGTGGAGCAAATGAGGCGGCGTTTAGCTATGCAACGACGAACCTCCACCTCATCATAAGAATGATGCGAGTAGAAAGATTTTGAAAAATAAATCTCCAAAAGTTTACCGGGGCGTTAATCCAATAATAGTTGAGGAATGGATTAAATCTTTAGAAGCATTATTCGAATACCTGTCATTCAACAATAATAAACGAGTGTCATGTGCTATCTTTATGCTAACCAAAGACACCCGCACATGATGAAAAAATACACGATTAACGGTCAACATGCCCACTTTAACTTAAGAAAGATGTAAGGAGGTCTTTTATAACAAGTACTTCATCGCATATGTAAAGGCTAGAAAGATTCGGGAATTCTTAGAGCCGAAACAGGATGGAATGTCCGTGGGTGAATATATGCAAAGATTCAAACAATGATGTAAATTTGTCCCGTTCATTGCGGGGGATGAGAATTTAAAAAAGAATCGATTTGTAACAAGTTAAACTCGAGGGTTCGAAGTATGGTGCGGATGTCAATCGTTAATAATTTTTCAAAAATGATGGATAAAGCAATATAGGCGGATGAGGATCAAAAGGAGATTGCAAATGAAGTACGACGAGAAAAGGTAAGTATTTAAATTCGAAACCTCTTCATCCTAACCAATAAGGTGAGTTCTTCTTAGGAATTTTAATCAAGGTGGTGCTCGAGGCGAGTGCACGAGCCGTCGGACCGATATCGGACATTTTTAGACCGTTATCGGGTAATCAACTAGGACTATTGATGAGTAATCAACCTTGGTGCAATAAGTGTGGGAGCTTCCATACCGAAGAATGCCGACCGGACGTGAGGACTTGCTATATTTATCACTAACTAGGGCATGTATCCTATAACCGCCCTCGGACATGTAAGTTCGAACCGGGGAAAGTAGGCTGTTCGGGTTTATACAATGACGTAGGAGGAGGTCGATCAAAAGGATATGACGATCATTTATGGTAATGTCTCAATCCTCGGTTTGATTACGTATGTTTTGAATTATTCGATGCTACACATTCATTCATATCAAAAACCTTAGTGAAAAACCTAAGGGTTAAACCCGAGACATTAGGCTGTAGGATGCCTTATAGCCAGTCCCTTCTAGAGAATTTATGGAGTCGATAAGTATAGTCGGAGAGTGTCCAAGTACATGTTGAGGATAGAATTTTAGAATCTAATATGATAGTGTTAGATCTTCAAGATTTTGATTTCATTTTAGGGATGGATTGATTGATAAGGCATGATGCCAATATAGAGTGTCGAGGAAAAAGGGCAATTTTTGATCTACCTAGGGATCAACCATTAGAGTTTAAGAGTCGATTTGAAGCTTTGAGTCGTATTGATCATTTCGCATTAAGAGCTCAAAAGATGCTAAGAAAAGCATGTATGGGGTACTTAGCGCATGTGATAGATATCCGGGTAGAACGAAAATCGAAACCGAAAAATCTAAAGGTTGTATAGGAGTATTTAGACGTATTCCTAAAAAACTTGATTAAGTTACCGCCCGAGAGGGAGATAGAATTTGAGATTGAACTAGAGCCGACCATGACTAGGATTTCTAAAACTCCCTATAGAATGGCCCCAACCGAGTTGAAAGAGTTGAAGGCACGGTTATAGGACTTACTAGATAAGGGATTTATATGCCTCGGTTCCTCACCTTTGGAAGGTCCGGTATTGTTTGTAAAGAAGAAGGATGATAGCGATATGTCTATGTATCGACTATCGAGAGTTGAGCTGGGTAACTCGTTAAAAATAAGTATCCGTTATCCCAAATTGATGATTTGTTCGATCAATTGTAAGGCACAATGGTGTTTTCCAAAATAGATTTGTAATCGGAGTATCACCAATTGAGGATAAGGTCCAAACATGTAAGGAAAATAGTACTTAGAACGAGATACGGTCATTATGAATTCCTAGTGATGCCGTTTTGACTTACTAACGCCTTAACTCGCTTTTATGAACTTGATGAATCGAGTATTTAAGGAATTCTTGGATAAATTTATCATTGTGTTCATTAATGATATTCTAGTTTATTCTTGAAGTGAGGAGGAGCATAAGGGGCGAGTTAAGAGTTACTTTACGGACATTATGAGAGCAACGAGTTGTATGTAAAGTTTAAGAAGTGTAAGTTCTAGATAGAAAAAGTAGCTTTTCTTGGCCACATAGTAACGAAAGAAGGCATATCAATGGATCCAAGAAGATAAAAGCCATTCAAAACTAACCTACCTCGAAGAATGTGTCGAAGGTACGAAGTTTCTTAGGTTTGGTAAATTATTATTAGAGATTTATTAAAGGCTTCTCTAAGATAGGCATGCCACTTACTAACTCGATGAATAAAAGTGTTAAGTTTCTATGGACGGACGATTGTGAGAAGAGTTTTCAAGAATTGAAACGAAGGTTAATTACAACCCCAATACTAACCATTTTGTCCGAAGATGGGAACTTTATTGTATATAATGACGCTTCTAAGAATGAGTTAAGTGTTATGTTAATGCAGAATGGAAGGGTGGTGGCACTATGCTTCACAACAATTCAAAGACTACGAGCCAAATTATCCAACGCATGATCTAGAATTAGCGACGGTCGTCTTTGCCTTGAAAATTTAGAGACATTATTTATATGGAGCAAAATGTGAGATATATACGGACCATAAAAGTTTATGATATATCTTCACACAAAAGGAATTAAATATGAGCCAAAGGAGATGGTTGGAGTTGGTGAAAGACTATGATTGTATAATCAACTATCACACGGGAAAAGCCAATATCGTTGTCAATGCTTTAAGTAGAAAATCCGTGGTAGCGATGTAGACAATTCAATTACCAATCTTAAGGGATTTACAATGATTAGAGTTATAGATAATTTTAACGAGCCACAAAAGTACTTTAACAACCCCGGTAGTCCAACCAATCTTGCAAAAAAGAGTTCAAATGGGGCAACAAATGAACGAAAGGTCGAGGGAATTGAAGAAAAGTATATAGATGGGAAAGAAAAGAGATTTTGTTATTGATAATAAAGGGGTAGTTAGATTTAAGGGAAGGCTATGTGTCCCATCGGTGAAAGATTTGAAGGAGAAAATACTAAAGGAGGCACGCTCAACTCTATATTCGATACATCTAAGTAGTATAAAAATGTATCGTGATCCGAGATGATGTTGTTGGTAGCCGGGAATGAAGAAGGACATGGCCAATTATGTAACAAAGTGCCGGATTTGTCAACAAGTGAAGTCGGAGCATCAAAAACTTACGAGAACATTAAACCTATTAGCAATTCCGGAATGAAAGTAGAAGCATATAACTATGGATTTTATTATGGGATTGTTGAGATCCGAGAAGGGAATAGATGCCATTTAGGTAATTGTGGATCGGTTAACTAAGTCGGCGCATTTTCTCTCGGTCGGGACCACTTACAACCTAAACCAGGTACGTCTAACTATATATTGATGAAATTGTAAGGTTACATGGGATTTCGGTTTCAATTGTATTAGATCACGATCCCAAATTTGCCTCGGCATTCTTGAAGAGTTTACACAAAGCCATGGGTATGAGCTTAAACTTCGGTATGGCTTACCATCCACAATCGAAAAATAATGCGAACGGGTCATTTAGATTTTCGAAGACATGTTATGAATGTGCGTCCTAGATTAGTCCGAGAAATAGGAAAAATATATACGATTAGCTGAGTTTGCATATAAAAATAGCTATCAATAAGCTATCAATCGTCAATTGGAATGGCTACTTATGAAGCCTTGTATGGACAACGATGTAGATCCCCGGTACACTTAAGATGAAATAAGAGAAAAAAAGTTATTAGGGCTAGAAATGGTGCGACAAACGGTTGAGGCGAGTCGATAACATCCGCCAACGGATGAAAATGGCTCAAAGTAGACGGAAAAGCTACGCCGACAAAAGGAGAAAGGATTTGGAATTTATAGTCTATGATTATATTTTTTAAAAGGTTGGACCAATGAAAGGTGTATTGCGGTGTAGAAAGAAAGGAAAGTTGAGTCCACGATATATTGGACCATTCGAGATACTTAATCGGGAAGATGATAAGGCGTATCGTTTGTTCCTATCGCTATCTTTAGCGCGAGTTCATAATGTGTTTCATGTGTCCATACTAAGAAAATACATTGGAGAGCCTAACCAAGTCTTAGACATAACATCATCGAATTTAACCACGGACTTAACGTATGAGGAAAGACTAGTCCAAATTATGGATCGACAAGTCAAATAACCAAGGAATAAGGAAATTGCCTTAGTCAAGGTTCTATGAGAGAATCACAACCTCAAAAAGTAGATGTGGGAACGAGAGGAAGAAATGAAAGATAAATAACCAAAAATTATTCGATTGAGTCGATTTCAAGGACGAAATTTCTTTTAAAGAGGAGAGAAATGTAATCCCCATAAAAATTCTTGATCATATAAATATACGTATTGGAATGTTCATAGATATATATACGAAGTATGGGTGTGATGTATGTGACATGTTAAGATTTTTGTGGTATGAATATATATGGTGGTTATAGGAATACTTTGGTGTGTATGTAAGAATTTAGGGGGATAAATTTCGAGTAAGTTAGTTAGTTATTTATTTCCTTTAACACTTACAACGAATATACCATGAAATGGAAAAATTGCCTAAATAATTGGAGAGGGTCAAAATTTTGGAGGAATGCTAAAATTCTTGGACTAAAATACCCTTAAGATTATTTTTAATTCCATTACCCATCCTTAAAATTCAACTTGACACCTAAGCTTCTCCATTCTCCCATTTGAATGACACCTCATCATTTTGACTTCCAAACCCGCCACCTAACCTTCCATTACCTCCCATCACTTTACACCTGTCAACTTAGTTTAGGACACTTGTTGTGTTATTTAATGAAGGAAGAAAGTTAAAAATATATATATAAGAGAGACCTAATGGCCGGCCACACTTTAAAAATTTTAGCTCACAAAAATTGAGAGAAAATCAAATTGAGATAGGGGAAAAATGAGAAAAAAAAAAAAGAGGAAAGAAAGAATTAAGAAAGGAGAAGAGAAGATTAAGGGATTTTCTACCAAATTTGAACTAAGTAAGTAGGTTTTCTTTTATGTCCTAAAATTTATATATATATATATATATTTAATTTATGTAGTAACTTGAGGCATTAGTTATGTTGTTATGAGTTGCTTATATTTGTATGATGTGTTGATAGTTTGATATGGATCTACTTGGTTGGACTTGTGTATGTGATGAATTATTGAAGCTTATAAAGCTTTGTGTATATCCAAGTATATGTTGATAGGGTTGGTATAAACAAAGGGGCTTAGATCGAAATTTGGTTGGATTAAATTACGATTGAGATGGACTTGGAAGGAATGAGTTTCGAGGGCATTTCTTAGGAAACCCATTCGGCCTAAATGCCAAAAAGGGGAAAGATTGGACCTTTTTATGTAATTAAGAACCTAGGAATTAGTTGTAACTCAATTAAGTATACAATAGGATGAAATAAAACTCCATTGTAATGAAAGAAAATTTCTTGCCACTCTTTGGAAACCATTCGGCCTAAGCCCTAACTTTTGGGATTTGAGTTCCACTCATCCAACTTGATAATTAATGATTCAATTGTACCTAAATATGTATAAATTAAAGTTTAGAAATGTTAGACTCTAAGGAAAATGGAAATTTTGACTTAGACTAGTTCGAAGCTAAATTCGACCATCTATGCCAAAATACGGGTTAAGAGAGAAATTCCACCTTAGATGCGATTTAAATTGGACCGTAAGGGTAACATCTATATAAGTTAAGTGTAGGTCGAATTTTATGATAGGGCTTACTAATTACACAAAGGGAAGGTACTTACGTATGAAGTAAAGTTTAGACCGAATACAAATTGGTGATAATTGTTCTTTGGATGGATACTATGTAAATGATATGAACTATATCTAAAATCTTATACGTGGATTGAATTCCAAGAATAGGTTGAGAATATAGGGCTTGGTAACCATGATTGTGTAAATGTGATAATTAAAACATCATGTGCATCATATGCATTTGGAGGTGGATTAAATTGAGAAAGAACATTTGATTAAGACTTGATGAGGTTTGGTAACCGAATTGGATTAAATGGGTATTAGCAATGAAGTTATGTGCATGCTCTATTAATTGATTACATTGTTAGGCGATGGATAATCCCGCTAACCATGTGCTACAACGAGGGATAATTTCGTTGTTAGTGATAGGTGATTCGGTGATCATCGAGAGATGAAAATAAAGCGAACTTGCTAATACCTAGGGTACCCGAACTAAAATTGATGGGGAAAGGTAGAGTAATAGGAAAGTACCGCATATCATGTGCATCACCCTACTCACCGAGCTTTGGCTCATTCCGTTGTTATAAATGTGTGATGTAACAAGTAAGGGTAAAGGTATTTCAATCGAGGATGCTATCGTTTCTCACTAAAAAAGGCTCATGTCTTACCCGAGAATATAGGATTCTCTTTTAATTGTAAATTAGGAGGTACGGTGTCTATTAGTGGATAAAGAGCATCTTAGACATTTATAATTTCATGTAATCGTGTTTATTAACGGTATGTAAATTGTATTATATGTACTTCATGGTTATGTATTATGGAAGTGAGTTGGGATTTTAGCCTTAACAATGTAACGAACCCGACCACACCTCTTAGAAAATTGATAAGGGAGCCGAGGGCGTTACAATAGGTAAACCATAATTGATATAAAAGGTATTAGTCCTTCCACATGCATGCACAAAATACTTCAGAGAAGGATTCCAAATTGACAAGAGAAGCTCAAAAGAGATTGAACCCCTCAATGATGGGAGTGGTAATGAAAGAAATTCTAAAATTGCTAGATGTTTGCGTGATTTATCTAATTTCAAATACTAAATGGGTAAGTCTAGTTCAAGTGATCTCAAAGAAGACAAGAATTACGGTGTTCAAAAATCAAATAATGAACCGATTCCTACAATAGTTCAAAATAGATAGCGTGTTTGCATAGATTACCGAAGCTTACCGTTATGACATACAAGGACCACTTCCTTCTCCCATTCATTGATCAAATACTAGAACCATTGGTAGATAAATCCAATTATTTTTTTCTTAATTGTTATTTCGAATATAATCAAATTACAATAGCTCCAAAAACTAAGAGAAAATAACTTTCACTTACCCTTTTAGCACCTTTGTATATAGGAGAATGCCTTTTAGTCTTTGCAATTCCCTAACCACATTTCAAAGGTGCATGGTTAGTATTTTTTCAAAATATATTAAGAACATCATTGAGGTTTTTATGGATGATTTCACTATTCATGGAGATTCATTTGATACATGTCTAGATAATCCGAATCGTATGTTTAAATGATGTATAGAAATTAACCTTCTTCTTAACTCAAAGAAATGTCATTTTATGTAAAAAAAGGGATAGTTTTAGGACACGTCATTTCCTTCAAAATAATTGAGGTTGATAAAGCTAAGATTAAAATTATACAAAACTTGCCTTACCCCTTAAGTGTGAGGGAGATTCGTTCGTTTCTTGGTCACATAGGTTTTTACAAGAGGTTCATCAAGGACTTCTTAAAAATTTCCTTGCCCCTATGTCATTTGTTGCAAAAGGATATGCCATTAGAATTCAATCAAGGGTACAAAGAAACTTTTGATAAGTTAAAAGAGAAGCTAACATCGACATCTATCATTCAGCCTCTAGATTTGAGCCAACCCTTGGAGATCATGTGTGATGCGAGCAATTTTTTTGTGAGAGCTATATTGGGGTAGAGAATTGGAAAAATAGCATACACCATTTACTATGCTTCTCATATCCTTAGTCCCGCACAATTCAATTAGTCCATCACGAAGAAAGACCTTTTGCCCACCAACGTCTAGATTTGAACCACCCCTTCAAGTTCATGTGTGATGTGAGCAACTTCGCGAGTAAGAGTTATCTTGGGTTAGAGAATTAAAAAAATAGCATATGTCATTTATTATTCTTCTCATACCCTCGCTTCTACATAATTTAATTACTCCACCACCGAGAAAGAACTTTTAGCCACCGTATTTGCTTTTGACAAATTTAGACATTATTTACTTGGGTATAAGGTTATTGTTTATTTTGACCATGTAACATCAAGATATCTCTTGTCCACAAAGGAAGCCAAACCAAGGTTGATCGGGTGAATCTTCCTACTCCAAGAATTTGGTTTGGAGATCAAAGATAAGAAAGAGATAGAAAATCTAGTGGTCGATCATCTAAGCTCGAATAATAAAAGAAGAGGATACAATACCACTCGTATAAGTTGTTCCTAGATGAGCAACTCCTAACACTTAAAAGTAAGGACCTATGGTATGTTGATATTATGAACTATTTAGTAAAGCATGAAATACATACTAGTCTCAATAGGGCTCGTAGAGATAAAATAAAAAGTGATGTCAAATATCATTTATTTAATGATCTTTTATGGAAATGTTACGTTAACTAAGTAATTAGGAGGTGCGTGCTCGAGAATGAATTTGGGTCTATTCTAATGTCTCTTATTTCATATGTTTAAGGTGGATATTTTGAGCCTCATAGAATTGTTAGAAAAATACTTGAATGTGTCTTTTATTAGCCAAGTTTGTTTTGTGATTCCTATATGTTTTGTAGGGCATGTGAATAATGTTAGAAGCATGGTAATTTGTCCAAATGCCTTTGTCCCCTATCATTATTTATGAAAATTTTTATACATGGAGCATTGATTTCGGGACCCTTCCCTCTTTATTTGGTTTTATGCATATTATTTTAGTTGTGGATTATATGTCTAAGTGGATAAAAGCTGAAGCCATCCGGATTAATGATGCTAAAGTTATTCTAGATTTTGTCAAAACTAACATTTTTACCAAATTTAGAACATTAAAAGCATTGATTAGTGATAGACGTACACATTTTTATAATCGAATGGTGGTAAATTTATTGAAGAGATACCATGTTACACACAAGGTATCCACAGACCTATCATCCATAAATAAATGGGCGGGATGAACTCGTTGAATTGAGAGATTAAGTGCATTTTAGAGAAAATGGTAAACCCAAATCGCCAATATTTAAGCAAGAGACTCAATTATGCTCTTTGGGCATATCGAACGACCTTCAAAACACTAATTTGCATACCCCCCAACCATTTAGTTTATGAAAAGACTTGACATCTACCGATGGAGATTGAACACCAAGCCTTTTGAGCGATCAAACAATGCAACATAAGAATGGATAAAGCAAGAGGAAAAAAAACTACAACTCGCAAATGTTAGAGGAGTTAAGGCTTGACTTTTATGAGAATACCAACATCTACAAGGAGAAAACGAAGAGATTTAATGATAGAATGATTACTAGAAAGACTCTTTTTGTAAGATAGAAAGTCCTCCTCTTTCATTCCAAACTTAAGCTCTTACCGGGTAAGTTAAGTTCTCGATGGGTTGATCCAGTTGAAATTCAAAGCTTGGAGACTAACAAAGTATTCAAACCGAATGGCCATTGATTGAAACCCTTTTATGAAAGATTTCAAGTAAAACAAGAGGAGGTAATGATATTGAAGGATCACTTTTATGAAGACTAAAGATACGAATATCGAGTCAATGACGTTAAACAAAAGTGCTTATTGAGAGGCAACCTAGTTATTTATGTAAATTTTATAGCTTTTAGTTAATGCTCATTTTAGTTGTTTAATTTTACTTTGGATGCCTCATGCTTGAGTTGATTTGAAGGAGTTTTGTAACAATAAGTGAATTTTGATATGTTGAAGGAAAGAAAGACACACACGGTAGCGAGGATCTTACATAATTTATGAAAGAAAAAAGCATGCTCGTGTGTGTATGTGTTTGGCTAAAAGTTCAAGCGACGAGCAGGAGATACAACATGGGTAGTAGCCAAAAACATGATTTACACTTATAAAAAGGCACAACTTATGTATGCTTTATGAATGAAAAAATCTAACCAAGAAAGGATACAACACGATTAATGGCCTTACACACGATTTGCCCATCAATGATAGCACACCCGTGTGGCACCCTTGTATTTTATAATTCATCATAGCTATAAATCTAAATGATTTGAAAAAAGAAATCCATACGTTTGTGTGGGTAATAAGCTTGTATAATGGCAAGAAAGAAAGAAATGAGACATGATTAGTCATATCTAATATAGTTTATGCAACAACTTGCATACGATCATGTGTTATAGGCTTCTCTTATATCTCGCAACCTTCACCTCTCTCCCGATTGTCACATACCGCATTTGCTCTCTTACCCTTTTTGTTTAAATTTCACTCGTTTATTCTCAATTCCGCTTGAACATTAAAAACAATGTCTAATTTAAGTGTGAAAGTGCATTTAGCATTTAGGTTTTTTCTTTTTTATTGTTTTTGTATTTGTTTGTGTATTTTGTATATTTGTTTTTAGGCTATTCCCTTGTATACAAAAAAAAAAATTGAAAAAGAGAAAAAGATGAAACGAATGCTATGGTTTCATATGATGATTCTTCTTAATTGATGTTTGATGATGAATTTGATGACATGAATAAAAATTTTAGGGGTATTATTATTGTAGATATGCATGCATGCTAGAACGTTTTATATGTCTTTATGATTGAACGTAATTTAGGTAGCAACACTAACTTTAAGAGACTTTGAAAACTAAGCCTAAGCACGATTTAAATAAACAAAATTTGTTAAATTTTATGAAAATTTGAGAAAGAAATCTAAAAAGCATTGCATTAGAAAATTTAACCTAAGTAAGTAAAAAATTCTACTCCAATGATTTAAGTTGCTTAGTAACTAAGAGTATTCATCACAAATGTTTATTTTTACATCAAATGACAATTCAAATTATGAGTATGCAAAGCACTCGAGATTGATGACTTGCTAAGTAAACGATTGCCTTCATCATAAATGTTGGTAGTTGCGTAAAAAGGCAAGTGATCACTTAGGAAAAAGCTATTAAGGCCTTGAAATAAAAAAAAATGGAATGCTTAAAATGGAAATGTTTTGATTAAAGAAAATCTCAATTCATTGATTTACTTATAGTGATGGAAAATAGGTAAAAATAAAGTTGGTGTTGCATGGTTAAATTGTGTTTGGTTATAAAGATGCATAAATCAATTTAAAGACATTCATTGATATGATAATAATATTTTGAACATGATCGATCTAACTATTGGATTCTCGTTAAATTCTAAGTTGAGCATCAATATTTAAAGAATAATCATACTAACATGACATCTCGTTTGAATAATTTTGTGTGTTTATTGTCCGAAAACTATCGTGAGACATAACTCGTCCACTAAGGGTAACCTAGGGGTTAAAGGCTTGTTGCATATGTTAAATGCTTAGGTCTTATTTTATTGTTTTCTCAAGAACTCGATAAAGTTTAAGTGTAGGGATATTTCATGAGTGTATAATTAACATGATTTTTATGCTCTATTATATTGAACTTTCTAGTGTTTATTGTATTATAGTATGTTATTTAAGATCAAGATGATGGCTTTGAGTTTTGTAAGAAAAACAACAAATCGAACAAGAAAACCCAAAATCGAAGCAATAAAGAGAGAAGTCACCAAAGAGGCTTAAAAGAGTCATACATCGTGTCAAATTACAAAGAAAAAAACTATTGGCCGTGTGACATCAAGGAAGAAATTGTATGGATCGCTCAACAAAAAAGTCCACTGGGCGGTAGCATTCCACACAACCAAAGGAAAAAAATCCTATATGATCTTATGTGTGTCACAACCTAAGCACAATTTAAAAGAAAAGAAGACCACACGGACAAGTAGACACTACACATGATTTATAGTGAAAATTCATATACTCATGTCTCATAAGCAGAAGAAGTCTAGAAGGGTAAAAACGATTCAACACGGCTTGAAGGCAAAAGTCTACATAGGTAGTAAGGAAGTAACAAGGAATGAAGAACAAAGACATATGGTCGTATGCCTCTAGTTAGCAAATCGTGTAATACTAATTCTTCAAGGCTCCAAACCATATAACATTAAGCACCAAACCATGTAACTTTATTCAAGTAACCCGTGTGGTCATATGGGGCTACCACCTATATGATGTAACCATAGTTTTAGTTATAAATAGTGATGTTACAGACATTATTTTGAGATTCCCACTTTTAGCGACCACCATAGATTAAAAAAAAAAAAAACTCTCTTTGTAACCCATTATGAGCAACTAAACTTTATTCTTGATTGAATCAAGTTAAAGCTTTTGGTTAAATCGTTGTGAGATTACGAATTTTATTTCTAAACTTATCTTTTTTAGGTGTTTTATGTTTTTTAATATGATTCGTTTATGGTTATATGATTAAATTGATTAGAGTATATGCTAGTTGTTTGATCATCTTAACCTATTGCTAGTTAAGTATTCAAGTTTATGTAATTACTTGTCTAAACCGACTTGAGGTAGTAACTAGGGGTTGATAATTATTTTTTACGTTTTCGTTCAATCCCTTAAAAAACATAGAACTAGGTTACATCTTCTCTAAGCACTTAGGAAGGTAGCTAAGCTTCACCTACCATTCTCTAATTAATGTTGTTATTAGATTAAATCTATCTAGCGCTTAGTAGATTGTTCAAGTAACTAGAGAATTAATTGGGTATGGTATATTTGATTAACGACTAAGTAAGAAAAGACTAGGGACAACATACATGTTTTTTTATGGTAAATATTCATGTTTATGATAAGTTAATTATTTAATCGATAATCGGCGACTAAACCAAAAATGAAAACGAAAGTTCAACCAAGGTTTCTTTAATATTATCATTTCTTATTATTTTAATTACTCACACTTCAAACACTAAACCCCTCCTTTTACACCGCAAAAACACTCAACCAAAAGAAAAAGATCAATTAAGCCTCATTCCTTATGGATTCAACCACTACTTGCCCTAATTACATTATTATGGTTAAAGTTCTATGAGGATAAAATAAATTAATAATTTATTAGTGATATGACACGCCATCGAGTTGGTGCCATAAGAGCCACTCGGTTGATGGTTACAAGGTGCTTAAAGAGGTCACCAAGAGATATGGAAACTAGCAACGAATATGTCGTCGAATTTTCCCCTATTGGTATATCTCAAAAAGTTTTAATTGGGTGGCCTTGGTTGGTTAGTGCATTAGGCGAGTCTTGGTAAGGTGCTTGGGCTTGATAAGGTAGAATGGTAGATGTTTAGGTAGTTTGTTAGGGATTGTTTGGTATAGTTTATAGGGCATTTGGTATCGTGAAAAGGCTAGTGTTTCGCTATCGACCTAGCAATGTTTGTCGAATAGGCATTTATAGGAATCATAAACTAGGTAGTTGGGTTGGGCATATTGTTTTAGCCTCTCGTTTGTTTACCGTAAAACAACTTTCATAGGAAAATCAATTCTTCGGGAAGCTATTTTTCAGAAATTATTTTCTCAAAAAATAATTTCTACCATTTGGCAATTACATAGAAAAACTACTCGAAAAATATATTCCACATTTTGTTTGATATAGAAAATTAAAATACAAAAAAAGTATGTGATTGTTACATCAACAAGTTTTGAGAAAACTTCAAAAAGACATATTCATAATTTCACAATATAAGATACATTTAGAAAAATTTAATAAATTTTCATAAATATTGACTCTAAAATTTTAATTCAAAAATAAAATGTACTTTTTTAACCATCAAACCAATTCATCAAAATTACTTAGGACAAAATCAAGTCAATATTCACATTTAGTAAAAAAAAAAATTTCAAGTAATCCTAGCATTGTTATTTTGGTAACTCAATTAAGAATTCTTTTTTTTTTTTAAGAAATTAAACCGACAAATTAGTCTAAAACGTAATTTTATAGATTACTAGTTATCATTTACGGATAATTATTCATTTGCTTTCAAAAGATTAATGTTTGAATAATTTGTAACTAATTATTCACTACAATTACCAACAAAATTTTACAAGTTGATTAAAATTACAAATTATTGATTTAGTTACAAATGGATAATGTTGGAAAAAATAATGTATTTATTAATGAATTAATTAATTTCAAATTTTTTATAAAAAATTACAGTCTTGTAATAATCATTTTCAATCATTTAAGTATAGTGTAAGTGATGTTTGAGATAATAGTAAAAAAATAAAGACAAAGATAGACAAAATAGGCAATAACGACAAAATAGGCAAAATAGATAAATAGATAAAATAAGCAAATAGGCAAGATACAAAAATAAGCAAAAATAAGCAACAACAACAAGATAGACAAAATAGGAAATAACAATAACATAGGCAAAATAAACAATAACGATAAAAATGGAAAAAATGAAAAACGACAAAATTAGTAAAAATGGTTAAGGTTGGCAAAAACGATGGCAAAAAAATGGCAAAAATAGAAAAATTGAAAAAAGAGAAAAATGTTCTAAAACCAAGACTTAGACCAATACAATTGAAACATCATGTTTTTTAAGGCAAATCGGTACCATATCAATTAATCGTCACAATTGACAAAAATGGTCCAAAGCGATCGAAGAATCATATTTTTTTGGCAAAATTGACACAATATCAATTAATCATAACAATGGAAAAAAAATGGTCTAAAAACTAGGTTCAAATCGATGTGATGCAATCACACAAGCAATAACAAAAAATTACAGGACAATAAGCATATCGGTCAAACCATACAACCACAAGCAGTAGTCATTTAAAGTCACACAATCACAACAACAATTTAATTAATTTACAAACATATTAGTATGAATTAAATTTAATAAATATTAATTAACAAATAATAAAATAAATAAATAAATTACTTGCTAAACATGTGAAAAAGGTTGAATGAATTTGATCATCGAATTGGGGTTATTTTCGACCTTTTTAACCCCAATAGTGATTGATTATTGTAACACCCCCAACTAGGACTTAATAAGTCGAGAATATTACTGCTCGTTAACTTACATTCGAAGTGCAATGAATATTAGTTAATAAGGCACTATGACCTATTCATAACTTATCTAGGTGTAATTATATTGTGGAAGTCTACTAATAACAATTCGGTCATATGTTTAGTTTAAAATGCATTATAAATTTTTTGCGTTTTATTATCCTATTTACTTCTCGTGAACGAAAATGATTGAATCTATGATCCTTGATTACCTTCAATTCCTTTTCCATTTCATTAGATATACTTAATTAATTATACTTAATTGATCATTTCTTCTTATTAATTATCATTTATTGTAATTACTCGTCTACCCATTTATGTTGCTTTATCGCTCTAGTGGTACTAGCATAAAAACAAATAGCTTAGGACAAGCGATATTAACTACAACCATGCTACTATTTTTCTACTAATGTTTTGATTACATATAGCTATTGCTTACATACAAAACTAGTTTAACACCATTTACTATAAAAATGGCTTATTAATTACCTACGTTTATTTTTCTTATCCTTTCATTTATTGGTTCATTGCTTTAACTCGTTATATAGAAACACACCGACATAACTAAAAAGTAAACTAAAATACCTAGTACAATAATAGCCACCATGTGTATTAGGTTCATTCGCAAATCACATCTCACGTATACGCGATGGGTGGACCCCGCGGTAGTCGGCTCAAAAGTCATGAGCACCATCTTTACCTATATTAGCTTTACCACAAACATATAAGTGAGCGACAACTCAATAAGTTAACTTATGCATGTAATGTATGTGCAAAATACTAATGTATGCATAATAAACCTTTTTTCCATGTCATAAATCATTTCAAAAACAGTCTATTTTTTTTTTTTTTTTTTGTCTTTGGACATGTACTATTTAGATACTTTAGGGTTTCCATAACATATGTTTAGCGAACTATACCCGTCCATGGACGTGCTCTACCGAGCCTCTAAAAGTGCACGTCTACACTTATGCAACCCTAAACCATTACCATTACCATTACCATATGAAAAATCCATGAAGTCCATCCTCATAAAAATCCTTAAAGTCATGAAAAACGATATCCTTTAAAAACATTTTTGATTGCTATCGAAAAACCATGACATAAAACACATTTTCATGACTTAAAAATTCTTACATGAAATTAAGCATGTATATGCATTTTATTAGTAATGCATGACAAATGCTAGCTCATGAAATACACGCCATAATCAATTATGTGGTCATGCCATAATAAGACATAAAAATTACCTTGCATAATACATGCCAATTATTACAATCCATACCAACATTCACATACCATTCAAACCATATAACATTTCAACCATCCACATTTCCATCACATTCAACATTCATAACTCAAAACACATTAAACTCCAATTAAAACATAATCATACTCAAAGTAAGTCAAGTTTTTCATTTTTCCTAACTAGGCCAAATTATAGCTTAGCGTTGCCTAATCATTTCTTTCCAATTTCAACATCCATTACACTTCAAATTCACTTCAATTACATTATAAATCAATTGAATTAAGTTAATTAGGTATTATTTAATTAATTAGATGTATTATTTTCTTATTGAGCCTAACTTCCAAATTTTACTAAATTGATTAATCTTTAGATTCTTATGAAAGTTTCGTTCTAATTCCTTTAATTATGTAGTTCTAAACTTGAATTGGTCAATTGTTAGGAACCATTTTAGAATTGAAATCCCAAATTCATTCATTTAGGCCGAAACTTCCCTAAACCTAAACCCTATTCTTTTCTTCTCATTTCATCCTATAATTTTAATATCAATTAGCTTACATACACATTAATCATAGAAACCAATTTAATTAACCTATAGGATATAAATTCATGCTCTAACTCGAATTGGGCCGAAATTAGGCCTTAACAAATCCAAGCCATATTCTTAAATTTCCTTGAAATTTTCCTTTCCTATACATCAAATTACACTCATTCAAATACAAATTAACCAATAATTCCAGAATTAAATGATTACAACTTAAACCCTAAATTTTGAGTTTTAGGCCGAATATACCTTAAAGATTTTCATGGATTTTTCTTCAATTAAAGTGATATTTTTCATTCCTAAACACTAATGCATGCTTAATTAAGTCGAATTAAACTTTAAAACATTAATTACATGAAAGTATCAAAAAACCCTAATTTGAGCAATTATGCCGAATGGTATCCCTTAAGAAACCCTATAAATTTTTGAGTTTTAAATCTCAATTTCAAGCCTAATCAACCTATTCCAAACTCAATTACATAAATAACAAGTTCAATTTCATTTCCTCCTAATTTTTGTTCATCAAGAACCCTAATCCTAATTTTTCACACTTTATGCAATTAATCAAAATTAAGACAATTAAACATAAAATTGACATGAAATTAAACTTGTTTATGGTGTAGGTGAAGTTAACTTACATAGATAAGCTCCAAATTAACTTCACAAAGTGGAAAGATTACAAATTTCTTCCTTCCTTTTGTTTCTCCAAATTTTGGCCTAAACCTAAATTTTCCCTATTGAAAATTCTTGAGCTTCTAGCTTGATTTCCTTGTTTAGCTAGGTGATTTAAGGTGTTTAGGGGTGGTTTTAAGTGGAGATTTCTAGAAAAAATTGGCAAGAGTTTCCCTTTTTTTAAGCTATTTCTCATGCATTTTTCTTAATTCCATGCACCCTAATTTATAGGAATAATTTGGGTGCACTTTTGACCTCATCTCCACCATTGAATTAATGTGTTTTGGAGTGACCTTGGCCATTGAAAGAAATTTTAATCCTAGCCCTTCAAATGGATAAATCTTAAATCTTTAATTTTTCTTTAATTCTAAATCATCAATCTTGCATGCTTCTTAACCTATTCTTTTTAAATAAGTCGATGTGCATTAATTAGGGCCTAATCAAGCAACAAATTTTGGTTGGAAAGTGGTGGAAGAGTCCAAATTTTTTCTTAATTTTAATCCCTCATTTTATTAATCTTTTCTCTAATTACTTCTTCCCCCATCCTTCAATTTGCCAATTGATCACTTCAAACCCTTCCCTTAAAGGTATATTAACAACTTTTAAACTCCTTAGCTTTATAGATAATTTAATTTAGAAGTTCAAACTTTTAATTTTGTGCAATTAAGTCCCTCATTTCTATGCAATTAGGTGCTTAATTCAAAAATTTTATTCTATTTTTTTCAAAAATTCAATTTCTTCTAGAATAAATTCAAACATGTATGAAGAAGATTTAATCTAAATTTTCATAATTTTTGCACCTCATTTAGGCCTCCAAATTAATTATTTAGTGCAAAAATGGTATTATTTCCTATAAAAATATTCCTTGCACTTGATAAAATTAATTTAAATTTATTAGGTACTCCTACACATCCTATATGAATTTTATATGCCCTTAAAAAAAATTATCATTATTTTAAGTTCCTAATTTAATTATTCTACCTTTAAAATACTATTCCTATGCCTAACAATTCGTATAAAATATTCATAACATATGGAGAAATTCACACAATCATATAAAATAATCCAACACCCCTTTATCAAATATTCTAAACAAACAAAACATTTTTCATGCACATACAAGATGTGTTAACTAATTATTTCATGCAAAAACTACTATTTATGCGCCATAAAATCAATAAAAGATTCCCTAAGCATGAAAAAACTATTTCAACTATTCTAAATATTCTTTTAAGTCCTTAATGATTATTTCTTACCCTCAAAGAATTTTCCACATGTGTTTAATATTTAATTTTTACTTAAATTCTAGTTTTAGCGAGTACTAATTATTAAAGTTATTTAGTCAACCAAAGAGGGTGGACGACTACCCATTGTCAAATCTAGCTTTGATATGAAGCAAGGTGGCTATTGGTGACTTGATTAGATGGTAAGGTCGAGCTGCTAGATCGGATCGAATCGAAAGACAATGAGCTATTGGATAGATGGCAATAGTTGTTGGATGGTGATGCATGTGAAACGATTGCTTTTTCCATGAGAGGATGTTGACTATTACTATTGAACGACATCGAATGAGTGATGCTATCATAGAGGCTGTTGGACTAGTGTGATCGAGTTTGGACGATAGTGGGACGGTTTGATGTTCCGTGGAAGGGAGATCGGGTGGATGTATACTCGGATTGGACCCGGATGGTTGCTTGGACGTCACAACATTATCGGGAGAAAAGAGATTGAGCAACCGGAGGTCGTAAAACGGGACTCGTTGTGGATGAAGGATTGATTGAAGGTCGATTGGAGGTTGTGTGTGGTCGGTTATAGTCACTATTGGTTATGAAGGATTGTTGCGGTCGAGCTATAGTGATTGGAGGTTGGCTAAATGGGGTGAAAGATGGTGGTGCGACTAGAGTGAGTAGATCGGACGAGCTGGTCGGGATTTTTAAGGGAGAGAAAGGATTGGCCATAATTTTTAGAGAGGGAAAGTTTGGTTTGAAGAGTGAGAAAAAGGGATATTTATACTGAATTTTTAGGGTTTTTGATTTAAATTCAATTTGACCCCTCATCTTGTAGGCTTGTTTTATTTTGGTAATTTTCTCCTTTTTTTTTTCAATTATATCCCTCGATTTTATTTTTTTAATCCCTTTTCTCTCTCTCTCTCTCGTTTTTTTTGTATTTTTTGTATTTTTTGGGAGGAAAATTTGGGTGCTAACAAGTTTTTCTCGTGTTCTTAAATGAATCTCTCAATGTGGTGTTTGTGATCTTTATAAGCTAAGTTATAACGGGGTTTCTAATCTTATCATAATCGACTAAGGTTGATTTTGTGTCATTTGCTTTCTATCTTCACAAATGTAGTGTCATTAGTTTTGTATTAACTTTTGAGATTGATTTTATGAGTTTTTTATAGGTACATGTATAGATGTTTTCCTCACAATATGAAACTCAATCGTTGAGTTTTATAGAATGGCTTTGAGGATGTTTATCGATGCGAAGTTATGGACATTATGAAATTACCGATTCATCGTGAAGATGAGTAAGAATGCAAGAATAGTTATACATACCAATAGAACAAATCTTTCTATGGTTTGGGCCTAGGTTCTACTAGTTATCTCAATGGAATGAGATTTCTAACCTTAGGAAGATGAAAAAGTACGTGAGTTACGTGGAGAATTTGGAGAATTTAGAGAATGGAATGGTGGATTCTTTTGGGAATAATCATGTTGGTGCGAAGGACTTAGTTGTGTATATTGTGATGCTCTCACCTAGAACTATAGAGGCCTTGATTTGAGGTTTTCGTAGAAGCATTTGGTGGTGCACTTGTTCATTCTTTTTGCAAGGTCTATCAACCTTACATAAGGAGTGGGCATATGGTTTCTTTGGACAAAGAGCAAAGAGCCATGATTGTACATGAACTCAACATTGTTTTTTAATGAAGATGAGATTGCAAATAGGTTATCTTTTGTCTCATTTAATGATCCAAATGGTTTTTTGTTATAAA
Source organism: Dovyalis caffra (assembly GCA_963924115.1). Lineage (NCBI taxonomy): Eukaryota > Viridiplantae > Streptophyta > Magnoliopsida > Malpighiales > Salicaceae > Dovyalis > Dovyalis caffra. The sequence goes on along the minus strand of CAWUPB010000957.1, from coordinate 355,567 downwards.
ATAAATTGATATCTCTAGCAATTAGGGTTATAGATCACTAGAAATGCGATTTTTTATAGAACCCGAAACTTTTTGTGTTTTTTTTTAATTTAATTTAACTTTTTTATTTTTAATTGTTTTTTGGTTGCTATATGTCTTATAAAAGGACCCACATGACGATACTACATATACGGTTAACGAACACATCATCATATAATGAATAGAACTATCAAATAATTTTTTTTACACTAAATATATAATAAACTCTTTTTTTCGGTAAAGACATTTTAAGTTTTCTTAAAATCATAAGTTCATCGCCATGCGAGTGACTTGAATTTTACAAAAGTCGAATCTTTTCTAAAGTACGAAGGAAGAGCCTAATATATGCCGTAACGCACCATACCGTCGTCTCTCTCCCTCTCTCCCTCCGTGTCAAATAATTAGGTGAGTAAATTATAAATTAGTTTATTTAGTTTTAAAAATAAATTAATTAGTTTTTTCTTTCAAAAACTAATTATTTAGTCTCTATAAATTTATTTTTTTATAATTTAATCTTTTTTTTGTTATTTTTTAATTTATTTTGATTTTTTAATAAATACAAAAAAAGATAAAATATAAAATTATTGATGAGAAAAGATGATATCTTTTGAAATAAATTAATATTAAATTAAATATGGCCAAATCAATGAACTATATAATGAGTTTTTGAAACAAAAAGGATTAATTAATTGTCTTTTAAAAAATAGAAGGACTAACTTATAATTTACGCATAAATAGTTAGAAGGAAAACAGAGAAAGGAAAAAAAAAAAAAAAGGCGGCTCTTTTCGTAGAAACCAAAAAATCCATAAACAGATCCAAAATTTTGCTCGCTTCAGCTTCTTGCTTCTTCTCATTTTAGTTATTCGCTCGTGTGCAACTGAAGCAAACCTCACTTCCAAAACCCTAACTGTCACCCCTTTCTCTGTATTTCCTGTTTGGTTTATGAGAAAATTCTGGTAAATGAAAAGAAAACAACTATTGTCCTCTCTCTCAAACATGTTTTCTCTATTATTTTCTTTTGTTTTAAAGTAGCGTGTTAATTTCTTGTAAAGATGATTAATTTACTGTGTTGTGGTTTGTTTGACATTAATTATCGAATTCATTAGAGTATTGTTGTTTTTGTTGAAGAAATTATAAATGTATTGATTGATAATTGCATGTTTTTTTCTTTTTTATTCCTAACGTTATTTGTTAAGTTTAGTGACTAATGCTATTTGTTTTAGTACTGGAATCAAGAATCCTGTTTTAATAGATAAAATTTGGATTATTTTTTTGTTAGACTAGTTGAGATGAACCATTTGTGGTGTTTTAATCCTTTTCCGTTTCCTAATCTTCCAGCTTTAATGATGTTTCTTTCTTTCTTTTTATTTTTTTCCATAAAAAATTGTTATTTTATGTAGTGGAAATACAAGACTGATAGTTATTAACGCAAGTATTTGGTATGAAAACGTGCTTCTATGAATACTCAACTAGGGTTTTATTCTTATTTTTTTAGTTAGAAATTTAAAAGTTTAATCTTTTTATTGTGAGAGGTTGTTTTATTTTTTTAATTAAGGAGATAGATATTGGTTTTCTTCTCAAGTAACTAGGATTTGTCTTATGCAGGGTAGTTGTGGAGGTTTTGGTTAGTGGACTTGCTAGAAGTGAAGCTGCTGTTAATTTTAAGTATGGAAACTGAGGATATGATTAGCCTCCCTGGTTCCAGTGATTCTGTAGATAAAAATGAGAATGATGAGCTTTCGAAGTCTGATTTTGGGCTAAGTGGATCTCACTCTCAACCAGGTAGTAATGAGGCTGCAGAAAGTAGGGATGATGAGGAGAAATTGGGGCTTCATGAAGCTGTTGGAAATGAAGAAGGCACAACGGATGGGAGTTTGGAGCTCAATGGAGGTGCTGGTGGAAACAAAGAAAGTACAAAAAATTGGGAGAGTTTTGAGCTCAATGAAGGTGTTATTGGAAATGATGAAGCTATAGTTGATCCAGGGTATTCTGGGCTTAATGTTGGTGATAGTGGAACTAAAGAAGCTGCAACAGATCAGAGTAATTTGGTGCCTGAGGAACGTGACATTGGATCTGAAGATATTCAGTTTGCAGTGGAAACAGAGGCTGACATGGATTTGGTTGATTCGCCTGTCAGGCAAGTGAATATTGAAGTGGTTGATGCCGTTATAGTTTCCAAGAAGCCGGATATTTCCAGCATCACAGGGAATGTTGAGGATTGTTTCCTTGATACACAAAATAGCGGTCTTGTCCCACAAGACAAGATGGATGGCAGTCGTATCCTTTCTTAACTTCTGATAACTCAATCCTAAACTCTAGATGGACCCATTCTTTTTAGAACCATGATTCCATAAATAACTTATTTTCCATAATAATATGCTGCAAATAATCTTAATAAGTGAATGTCAATATGAGGAATGTTATATCCATGAAAATCACTTTTTTTAGTTGCATTTATTTTGATTCCCCCTTTTTTGTCATCTTTTCCCTAATCCAATATGCCCAGATGTATCAGGTGTTAAGAGAAAAAGGACGACATATGATGAACAGCAGCCTTCAGTGCATGTCAAGTATAACTCCTTAACAAGGTCAGGGTGGAAGTGTTCGTTATAACTTGGCAAATCCAAGAATTTAGAACTGTATGTTTAGATTTCTTGTTGAATTGCTGTGACTGTTATTATTGTGGATTTATTGGAGCTATTATGTCTTGTTAGAATTAGCTTGGATTCTCATTTGTTGAATTCTTTGGTGATTGTTTTACTCTTTCCAGAGCTAGCAAACAAAAGCTTGAGGAACTGTTACGACAGTGGTCAGAGTGGCATTCTCAACAGAGTTCTTCATCTCATGTAAGGCTTGATTTTATCTGCTAATCAAAATTGCTGTAATATCTAAAATTTCACTTTTTGATCTTGTTTAGTTTGGGTGGCTTGGCTTGACCAATGAAAAGTTAGGACAGTATTTCCAACACACGAACCAGAGTGGATTGATAGAAAATCTAGTGATGAAAATATTCTTACATCTCCATTAGAAAGAGAATTTTGCAGATATCCGATATTGTGAATGCAGGAAATCTGTTGCAATTTCTCTGAGGCTTCATATTCTTTATCAAATCAGTTTCTAGTCTCAACTATGCATCTCAATCTTTCAGGATTCTGATGAAATGCGACAGTCTGGTGAAGACACTTACTTTCCTGCTCTATGTATCAGCATGGAGAAGTCCTCTGCAGTGGTAATTTCCTTTTTCCCTTTTATGGTCCTGCATGGGTATAGTTAAAACGATGAGCCAAGTATAACCATGAACTTTTTGTTCTTGCAACTTTAGATGCTTCGCCACATATTTTCTGTGATGCAATTTACCCCTTACATAATTAATAAAGCTAGTTGGATTAGAACCATATACCTTTGGTAAAGGGAAAAAATATACTCCCTTTCTCTCAAGGTGTTAGTCCCCTTAGACTTTTCATACAGGTAAAGGAAGATATTAATTGTTATGACACATCAGTCTTTTTTATCCTTCCTTTCCTAAAATCCCCTTCCATCCTGCCAAATTGGAGTTCCAAAATTTTTAAAAATATAGGGATATTAATTGTTATGACACATCAGCCTTTTTTATCCTTACATTCCTAGAATACCCTTCCATCCTGCGAAATTTAAGTTCCAAAATTTTTAAAAAGATAGGGATATTTTAGGAAAATATAGTATTTAAAGTTTTGAACATACAATTATTTTGTGACAGATATAAATAGAAAGGGGGACAATCTCTTTGGGACAGAGGGAGTAGTTCATTTTCTTGTGAATGAGGTTCTGTTTTTCGTATATAGCCTGAATCCTTATTGAGCTCTTTGTTGAAGGACCTTAAAAAAGAAGAAAACAAAAAAAAAAACCCTTTAATTTTGATATGGAATTCTAAACTTTGGAAGTGGATAATGCACTTCTTAGATAATCTCTGGCGTTTATTACTGCACCATCAATGCACTGGGGTGCAATTATTTAAGTTAAGCCCTAATTCTAAAATCTAAATAGCACAATTTCAGATTGTTAAGATTCTAAACAATGACTATGGACCTTTGTCTTGAATCTTCAAGCCTTCATAGTTGTCATGGATCCCATAGCTTTCTTAAATTACGATTTTAAAAAGGAACCTATTAGCCAACCATGCTCTACCTTGAACGCTGTTATCACTCTGTAGGTCAGTTACATTTTCCATTACCATGGAAAATTAGATATGCAGAAGTACCTTTTTTTTTTTTCTGTTCAAGTTCCATTTTTTATACAATTCATGATTGTGGGATTTTTCATCTTTTCTTGATGAGGGGTTGGAGTTTGCTTTACACTTCTCAGGCCATTTTTACCTGAAAATTTGCACTCTTCCCTCCCCACTCAACTTATTGTAGAGCAGATGCGAAGGCTGTAACCATCATAGTGCAATGATGTTCTTTCTTATTTGCATTTAGATTCACTAAAAGAGATCAAAAGTTAGGATTGCATGTCTTTGCTGTTTCATCTAGTTTTCATTTGATGAAGTTCTTTTTTATGTGTAGTCCTTCTGGATTGAGAACCAAACAAGGAAACAGCAAGACAATGAAATAATTCCTCAGCATGGTAATTCTGTGCCTCTGTATGATCGTGGATATGCATTGGGTTTGACTTCAGCAGATGGTCCAATTAACATGGAAGGGTAAATGATCTTGACTTATGAACCTTTCTTAGATTTCATGCTTTGAAAATCTAACCTTTGTGGTTTGTGTCCGACATGCTCAGAATACTTGCAAATTGCTTAAGTTGTTCAAAACTTGTTGATTGGCATGTATGTGGAACAAGCTTGGATATTAGCATTCATGGTGATTTTATGATTGTGACTGGGGCATGGTATGTGATAGGTTGAAAAAAATATAATGTATTGGAGAGTAGCTAACCACGAGGGATATCCATGTGGATGTGTGTTTGTTACCAGGAATCTCTATAACCTTGTTTTGTATTTCTGTTGGCAACTAGTAATGTGTTACTTATAACAGACTAATTCAGGACAATAGCTTAATGAACAGAGGATCTGAGAAAGATCATTAGAAACTGAAGTCTGTTCAACACATTAGATAGTTGCTGCATTCATATCCTTCATCTATGTAACAATGATCTTGCACATTACATCAGATAATAATCCATTGGCGATTTTTTATACCTTTGAACGGTCAATTTTTCTGGTGAAAACCTGTCGAGACTTAGGAATTCATTAATTATAATTCTATGCTTCTGTTGGTTTTCTGATTCAACCAGTGATTCTTCTCATGTTACATATTTGTTTTATGAGGGCTCCTGCACGTTTTTATCTTCTATTACCTATTGCCCTGCATTTCTATAGAGGCTTGGAGATAGTGGATGATGCTGCACGTTGTTTTAACTGCGGTTCGTACAACCATTCTTTGAAAGAATGCCCTAAGCCTCGTGATAATGCTGCTGTTAATAATGCTCGCAAACAACACAAGTTCAAGCGAAATCAGAATTCTAGCTCCCGCAATCCTACACGTTATTATCAGAGCTCTTCAGGTGGAAAGTATGATGGTTTGAAGCCAGGTTCTCTTGACACTGAAACACGGAAACTTTTGGGTCTTGGGGTAAGAGCTTACACCACATTGAAAGCAAATTGAACATTTAGTTTCTCCTTATATTTGTAACCCCGCGAACATGGATTCTCTTGCATCTAAACCCAGAACCAGCTAGAGCCTAGTTGGTCAATACAACAGCGAGTATAAAAGCCCATACACTATAAAAGGCCAGATGAAGCTTCATATACAATATACACAAGTGCACACTGCATGGATTAGATAGTGTGATGGATTGCTAGTTGAAACAGTATTGACATTTTGTTCATGAGAATTTTTTTTTCTTCTTTGGAATTTGTTATCCAGGAATTTGATCCTCCACCATGGCTTAACAGAATGCGAGAGCTGGGATACCCACCAGGATATCTAGGTAGTGCACTCCATTTTCCTTGTCTGATATTACTAGTCTTCATTGCATTCATGATTATGAACTCACATCATTTAGGTTGCTTTTTTTTTTTTTTTTTTAAGCTACACTGGTAGGAAGTACTAGTGATTCCTTTGTTGAGTTTGATTTCCTTCTACATTTGTCTGGTATACTTCTTTATGTTTGATTTTTTTTTCCTCTTCTTCTTCTTCTTCTTCTGTCTTTTTTTTTTTTTTTTTTTTCGGCCACTTTGCCCACCAGGAAATTGTGTGACCTTTTAAAGAATTTGAATACGGTATTCAAGGATCATGGCATAAATTCTCTCTTATTGCCCTTGGTTGTTGCATGGATTGGAGGCCTAATTTCATGTAATCGAAGTTACTGGATTTGTGAATGTAGAGCATGACTGACTTGGTTTGGTAAATGTTACTCTAAGCAAGTGTAACCCAAAGGCCAGTAAGAATGAAAAAGGCTAATGTGGCTAAAGAAAATTAGGGTTCCAAATCCTTGCTAATATTTTTCACCTCATAGTTCAACTAAGCTTTAGCTGACCTCAACTAGTTTTGGATTGAGGCTTTGTTGTAGCTGTTGTATAGTTCAACTAAGCTGATAGGCTGATGTCGGTGCACAGTGAGTACCACATTTACCTAGGTCAGAGGAAGCAATTACTATCTATCTCCTTGCACTTTGGAGATTTTGGTCCGACAAGTACCTGAATTTTCATTGAAGGTAATAACATATTCAGAGCCAATCAGATTCAATGTCTCTGCTACTGTAAATTTAGATGTTTTCCCTGAATTTGAGGTCATGCATATTAAGGGGGGTCTGGATTCTTGGAGAGATGATTGAGCTTGTTAGAAATGATGCTTGATTTAATCACCTTCCACATACAAGGAAGAAGTGAGCACAGCACACCATGATAATTCCAGGAGGACAGTGCATTGCTATTAACCAAAATTATGTTTTGTGGATTTCATATGCTACAAATTGTCCCCATGTTCTTGTTGTTGGTGGAGTTTGTTCTGTAGTCATCATCATTGTCATCCCCAATAACTAAATTCATTGTTGTTGGAAGCTTTTGTATAGTCGCAGGTATGTTTTCCATCATAATCCTTTTACATTCCTATTTCAGATCCCGATGATGAGGATCGGCCTTCAGGGATCACAATATTTGACGATGGGGAAGTCAAGGAGGAACAGGAAGATGGGGAGATTATGGAAACAGACCTTCCTGAACCTCAGAGGAAAATGTCAGTTGAATTTCCAGGAATAAATGCAGCAATTCCAGAAAACGCAGATCAAAGACTTTGGGATGTTGGGCCTTCAAGTTCTGATCCATACCGGCACCGATCACACCATAGATTGAGCCATTCTTCAGAAGCTACAGGCAGGTGGCATCATCATGAGCAAAGACAACATAGGGATGATGGGCCTCCAGGTGTTGATTCGGTGTTTAGCCCATCATTGTCTAGTTACCCTCCAAGGTATGGTCATTATGATTCTAGTTACAGTTCTGACAGCCCTAGAGAGCTGACACCTGCCTTTGGGAGGTCCAATTCTGATAGAGGAAGGAGCGCTTTGGTATATGAAGATTTTGCAAGCCGTGGTCCTTCATCATACTCATCCTCAAGGAAACGTTCTTCACCACGGGATATTGGCTCTGTGAGATACGAGACTGATAACAGCTGGGATGACTATGACAAGGATTATTCATATCGGGATCATTCATTTCGGAGTGAGTATGACTATGATCTCCATCGCCATCGTAGGAGGTAGATGGGGTAGACATGATTGTAACAGGGCATCCTGGATGTCATATTCTTTGTAAAATAACTCTCATCCTTTCTTTTTCGTTTTTTTAGCTTGACTAGAGTTGCACATTCGATTGCTTTCTCCATCAACTAGGGGAGAAGGTTATATACACAGTATTAGGTGGTCTTAACTAGTTCAGATGTTTCTTGTAACCAGATGTTCTCTGCCATACTCATCCTGTAGGAGCTAGTTAATATTTTTTGCATCTATCTGTGTTGCTTCAAAAATTGTAGATTGTGTTTATTAGGAATTCCTGGAGGACCTCGCGGATTCGTCTATCAGCTTTAATTTTTTTCTGAAATACTGTCAAAATTGTGCTAGGTTAAGGAAAAAAGATGATTACTACTTAAGTAAAAGGATCCTCTTTCGTTAAAATTTATGGTGAATTCTAATTACTAATCCCACCTGCATTTTGAAAAGAAGAATTGAAGGAACAAAATGGATAAAGATAGATAATTAATGGATTGCAGGTTTAGCTTGAAATTGAATTATCTTATCTTTAATCTATTTTTATGGCATGGTTCTTTCCATTTAGATGAAGAACTTTTTTCCCTCGTTAAGATAGATAAGCTGTTGAGTATCTTCATAGAACTTGAGTTAGAGGTTTTTTTAGGCTTGTTTTTACTCATTTGAAATTAAGTTCTTGAATTTTAAATTTGGTTTTTGGGAGTTTTGAAAAAAAATTTAATTTTTTAAAATTTAGTTTATCCTTTAGTTCTTTTTTATCATTTATTCTAAAAAATAACAATTACATAAATAGACTCACAATAGAAATTGAGATTTATATGAGACTCTTAAAAAAATTTGGAATTATTTTGGATTATTTTCTATTTTTTGTTTTTTACTTTTAATGTTCGATAAATAAATAAATATACTTTTTTAATTTTGAAAAATTCTCAGACTTTTCTAAAAAATAGAATAGATTTTTTCCAACATATGTTTAAAATTTTAGTTCAAAATATTAAGAATTGATTTTTTTTTTTTTTTAGAAGGAAGGATAATAGTTGAAAATCATTGAATAGACTAAATCTTAAAAAATAAAAAATTTAAGGATTCTAAAAATCAAATTTGAAATTTAGAAACTCAATTTCAAATAAATAAAAATTAAGGGAAAGTCTGATCCATTTAGGGTTTTTTTCCTTTTTTCTTAATCTTTGAACCATGAAATAAGTAGCTGACTTGAATTACATTTGAAGTTAATGAATTTAAAACAAAACCATAAGAAGATTAACGAAAAAATTTCAAAAGACAAAAATACTCTTAGCAAAAGGGATAAGATTCCTAATTTTTAGCAAAAAATAAATATCACTAAATCCTAGTTTGCTAAGAAAAGAACTCCTAATTCTACAAAAATAATAAAGTCCAAACCGAACAAAATGTGGATTTCTTTCTTTTCTAACGCTGAACAGAATAGATATGGAGGGCAGAGACAGACGTTATTAATCTATTTTAACCAGTTTATTGAAAAGACCAAAAAAACCTTTACGCCAATCTGCACGCGCGTCTGCTTTCCCTCTTCAAAAACCCTCTAACTCTTAAGTACTCTCGCGGGTAAGTGTCCTTGTACGGATGAGTACGGCCTTCTCAAATTGTTGGGTTTTCAGTTCCCATTCTTCTCTTATTCAATTCCTTTCGTTTTTCTTTCTTCTGGATCATGATTGATTTTTTCTCTTATTTTGGTAATTAATTGGACTGTGCTTTCGTAAATTCCGATTTTGAGCTGTTCAGTCGGTTCTTAATCTCCGACCGACATTATTGAAATTAGGGTTTCTTGTTAATCTTTTTTGTTTTAGATATCTTGTGTTTGTAATTGATAATGTGTTTTCTCTTTTTTGTTTTTTTGTTCTTTGAATTTGCAGCATGAGAGGAAACCCTAATTAATTAAAGATGCTGACGAGGAGATATAATTTGGAAGGCAGTGATTTTAATACTTTTAAAACTCATTGCTTTTCCAATTCAAATTCACTGACTACGCTTTTGGGTGATTGGCGGAAAGACCCTAACGTTGATTGTTTTCGGGAGTTAGTTAGAAAGAACATGCAAGTTTCGTTTTTTAAAATTTTATTGATGTATTTTCTAATTTGTACTTTTGTGATTGTCTATTGAATGTGAGTTGTTGAATTTCTTTGTTTTGTAGCGTTGAGATTCTCGAGAAGGATAGGAATTATCAATTGCAATTACAAGGGTGGGATTATGTTAATGTGTTAGAGAACCAGTTGTTTATGAAGGCTGTTACTGAGGTAATTGAATGTTATCTTTTTATGATTAAGTGATGTTAAGATTGTTTATATGTTTGTTTATCTTTTGTTTTGTTTTGTTGAGGTTTAAAGGTGGGTTATTTCTTTTGATATTGCCACGTTTTAGATTATTTTGAAAACTTGTGCCATTTAAACTTATTGGTTGAATACGAAATTGACTCTGGTTAGTACTTTAGTGATCTTATGAAGGGGAAAACTGAATGTGGGACTTCTAGTACTAGAAAACATGAAGAATCGATTAGGCTTGCTCTGCTTATTTTGTGAGAGCATTAAAGTGACAAAATTTGTATCTGTGTTGTATTTTTTTGTAGGAGGAATATATCAACCTGGACACTCTGAGAAATAGATTGCAAAGTTTAATCCTACAACAAGAAAGTGATGCAAATTGTGGTCAACAAGGGTCCAATTTAATGGCAATGGAAACTTTGGGTTCGACTCAGGGGTGCAGTTCTGGTGCAGGAAACCCTATTTACAATAGTTACCCCAACTGTGGCAACAATAATTATAACCTGTTGGTGGCTGACAAAAGGGATCAATTTGGTTTCCACAAAGGTGAGGAATCCATCCAATCTCTATAGCACTTAATGAGAAAATGGATACTCTATTTTATGTCTCACAATGCATTTTTTTTTTCTGTAGAATTATTTAACAATGAATATAATCTAGGAATCGCAAGTATGCACAGTGCTCTTGCAGTGGCCTCAAGGCAGATTGCTAGTGAGATGGTTTGCTCTCCTGATATAAATTCCTCCGTCACTACTAGCTCCTGTGGGGATGGGTTTCCCGAACCAGGAACTTTTGACAATGGGCCAGTCTTCTCTCAGGGAGATCATCCATATCGTTTTCAGGCCTTCAAAGACAATTTTCAGCAGCAACATTTTGATCAAAGTATGTTTATCTGCATTTCAACTTAGCACTCTTATTTAAAAAAATAATTATTATTATTTTATGCCTGAGTTTAAGTAATTTTGGTGCATATAGTATTACTTTATGCAATTCAGTAACAGTGAGTTATTTATTGGATTCTTTAAATATTGAGTAACTGGTGCATGATGGGCAAGCTTGCACACCAGTTTCTGCAATCTAAATCACACTGGCAATTTTCAGTTTGTTATCTTTATTCCTTGCTTTGGTTATTCTAAACTGTGATTTTCTCAGTCACTCTGCTTTTCTTTTTAACAGTTTCTGCATTGTCTTACAAGTATAGTTTGTGACTGATTATGTTCTTCAAAAATTTTGCATAGCTCTTGGTATGTCCAATGTGAAATGTCCTTAAGTTATTGGTTCTCATAATGGATCAAAGAGAGATGGACTTTTATTGCTCATGTCATATTAACCCAACACGATCACATTTGTGATATTGTATTAAGTTTTTATCACTATAATCTGGCATTTCATGGATGATGCTTCCAACTTTTTGAATCTTTTCGGTCATCCTGTTACTTTGAGCTTTTTTTTCTTTTTTCTTTTTTTCCTCTTTCTAGGTTGACATAGCATCCTGTTCTTTGTAATGTATATCTTTTATGTTGCATACCTATCATATCACTTGCTATCGTTTTGCTCTCTTTGGTTGTATGTTTTGGTCATCACTTGGTGCTCATGAGCGTTTCAACTATTTGTGTCAGGCAAATTGAATTTGGTGAAATTTGGAAGCATGACAAAAAATGAAAACCATTATGGTATGCCTTTGTCCACAGCGAGTGAAAGCTTGGAATACTCCAATTCAATTTCACAGACCTCAGATTACTCCGGAGTCTCTAGAATTCTACCAAGCCCCAGCACAAGGTTTGGCATAACATATTCAACTCTTAATAATCTACTGGAATCTAGAGTGCAGGTATTAGAACAGAACCAGCAGCAGTCTTGTCAGATATATGGACAGTTTAATAAGGCATTGGAGGTCAAAGTACCAAGTTACTTCATGGACCAAAAGAAGTTTTGCTTGCCAATATCTGGACAGATATCTATGCATTCTCAGTTCCCTTCAGAACAATCTCATGGGGTTGACGTGCCTCCAGAAAGTTCTGCACCTTTTGTCGGCTCTGAGGCAACCACCATACTGGCAAATTTAAATAACCTGCCAGTTTTTTCTTCAAGAGAAAAGGTCTTAGCTTCTTATGTAAATTCCAAGAGATCGGCAGTCCCAATGGAAGACTGCCTAGCGTCTTTCCTTAAGCATTTTCATGCAACGGTGTGTGATGATGGCAGGTGCTATTGTGAAAATGTTCTCCCACTTTTATCACATTTTGACAACTGCCTCCAAACTGATTGCCTATTTTGTGCTTCTAGCCGAATTTTGTGTAAGACTGTTAATCTCACTCAGAATTCGAATGAGGTGAAGAATGGTCTTAAACGGGGTATCAATAATATAAATTCTAGTGGGCATGGATCTTGCTGTTCAGGTGATATAATGCCTTCCTCAAAGTGTCAGAAGATGGAAAATACCTTTTATCACTTTTCATCTGGAGATGGAATTGGATCCGTGGTTGCTCCATTCATGGTTCGACCTGATGATCTTGGAGGACTCCCACCACTGAAGCAATTGCCTGAATCTCCAGTATCTATTAATTCTGAGTTTCTTGAGGCTAATAATGGACTGCTGATGAATTCCATGGAAAATCCTACAAGCTGTGATCAGATGAGGAGCAGTGCTGCAGATAATTATCCCAGATTAATTTGTGAGAATGTTTCTGCCCCTTTTAAGGGGCACAGCGTTGGTTGTAGTTCAGGGGAGATGGACTCCAGAAGTTCTAGTGGGGTTGCTGACGTTGCGAAAGATGACTGCAACAAATTGATGATTAATTGTATGCCTATTCTCCCTGGAGAGGTTGGCACTGCTTTTAACAAAGAGGATTTGCAGGTCATATCTAAATTTCCTGTAGCCAAACCAGCTATAGAAATTGAGTTAACTGCAACAGTTACTGAACACGAAGAAGGAATGAAATCAGAAAGTCCAAAGATGAGAGGTGCTTCCTTAATTGATTTTTTCACAGCAGAACAGATAGAGGTACATGTGTCCAGTCTTGGGCAGTGGATTGGCCAGGTGAGTACATCAGCATCGCCACTACTTTTTTTTTTTTAAATAGTAGAAGCACATGTTTCTTATAGATGTTTCACCGTGTTGCTGAAATTGAAATACTATCATAACATATCATATCATATTAGCGTAATGCGGAAATCTCCCTTAACTTCTCTGACTGAGGTATTTGAACACAACGCGCACACAGACAGAAGAGAAAGGAGAAACAAATGAACATATCCATTTAATTGAACCTTTCCCAGCCACTTGGAGCTAGCTACAGAATCTTCTTTCTGACGTTTGCTACATGGGGCCAAGGTCACTAGGTTGCTTCAATGCTTGCAACTGCTCCCACATTTTGTTTTTCTTTTTTTTTTCTTGTCCTTGGCATTGTAGCTTTGGTTATTACTGCAAATGAGCAGAGATTTTACATCGTGTGTTATAGTCAATCCTCCAAGAGTGAAGAATAGTTGTGTTAAATGGAAAGTTGTGCAAGTAAAAAATGGACAATACAAATCACTGTTACTATGAGCCAGTTGATATAAATGGAAACCTAGGGAGTCCAGTGACATATATGCTTTGGTGTAACCTTTACAAATTTGATCAATCAAACAAGAAAAGAATGCCAAGGAACTTATTTTCTCTGTCAATTTTACCTGAATATGCAAGTATTTGGTTCCCTTTTTTGGTGGACTGGATCTGAAGTTTAAGTAGCTGCAGATTCTACTTAGGCAAAAGCTTAAGCCTATGTCCATTATGTGAAGTTGTGTGTTCATAAGCTATTACCTAGAAGACATGTAGCTTCTCACCTGGAGTTCAGCATTTGCTCTTCTTTTTCTCATTTTGTTATTACAATGATCTATTTATATTGTCTGCTGATGTGAGATTTTTTTTCCTTACGTGTTACATGAGTTGCCTTAGTCTTGCACCAATTTTGTTGGTTTCTTAGGGCTATATTGGTAGATTAGATTATAATGATATTTTATGAACTTGGAGCTCATATGCACATGTTTCATTTCCAGTTTTTAGTTGATCGATGCAAGTATCATTGAAAACCTAAGTTACTTTTAGATGTTGGATGAGCACTAAATACACCTGTGCATTTTCTTTTAGAGAATAGCAAATGAAGAAGACAAAATAATAGATCATGTCAACGAGAATCAATGCCAGTTATGTGCAGAAGATAAGCTTTGGTTTTTCCCAGTGCCCATATATTGCTCGTGTTGTGGTGCTCGTATTAAGCGTGGGGTGATTTATTACACCACATCAGATGAAGATGGCGTGCGGCCTTGTTTTTGTACTTCATGCTTTAAGGTGTCTAGAGGTGGAAGGATCACATTCTATGGAATCACCATTGTGAAGGAAAAGCTGCATAAAAAGAAGAATGACGAGGCAACTGATGAACCGGTAAGCTAAGCAGCAATAAGTTTGAATTGTTGAACCTGTTCATTTATAAGGGACTCACTTTTTAAGTCTGTTGTGTTCTTTTAGTGGGTTGAGTGTGATAAATGTAAAGGGTGGCAACACCAGATATGTGCTCTGTTCAATGATAAAAGAGACATGGAAGGAAAAGCTGAGTACATCTGTCCCAAATGCTGCTTAAAAGAAATGAAAAGCAAGGAGAATGTGCCATCATCTAAGGCTGCTATTTTTGGTGCAAAAGATCTGCCTCGTACCATCTTGAGTGACTTCATAGAGGAAAGACTTTTTAGGCGTCTTAATCAAGAGAAAGAAGAGAGAGCAAAGGTTATGGGAGTGAACATTGACGAGGTTAGATCTCAGATGTGATTTTTTACAAGGATACTGCATTTTTATGTGCCTTATTATGCATATATAGTTGATGAGTCCTGGACTGGGTGTCCATTGCAGGTCTCAGAATATGAATAAAAGGAACATAATTAAATATGAATTAACCCATATTTAATTTGATTAGTTCGCATAATAGAAGATTATAAAAAGTGATCATTTGATGGTTTGAATGGGAATTTGTTGGTAAATAAAGAAAATGGATACAAAAACAGACCTAAAGGACTAGATATTTATGGTTATATCTTTTCACTCAAATCTATCTTCAAAATCTGCTTTATTATCATTTTAATGTAAGTACACTTTATGGACTTCTAAGTGTTGTTGTTTTTTTTTTTTTCAAAAAAAAAAAACACGAACAAAATGATAAAAACATTTGCTAGAATTATGTGGTAATGGACAATTCATGCTTAGATCTGATTTTGCTCTTGTGCTTTTTTCGTCGTTGTTCTTGTTTAGTTTACCATGGATGGGGTCTTTTTATGCATGCTCTACAAGCTCAGCGTAGGCACACATTTGATATGTATGTTCTATTGGTTGCCAGGTTCCAGGAGCAGAAGATCTTGTTGTAAGAGTGGTGCTATCTGTTGACAAACAGTTGAAAGTGAAGGAGAAGTTTCTAGAAATCTTCCATGGCGAGAACTACCCTGTTGAATTTCCTTACAGATCAAAGGTAACAGGTTGCGGTTAAGAGCTAAGCACAAGTCTAAATACTTTTTCATGATAATTCTGGGAACTTATTTGAACTCTCAACAATAATAGTGGCATCCCAAACTTGTGAGATATAGCAATGACCTTCCTTGATCTTTCCCAAAATATAGGGGTCTTCACCTGTTTTTGCCTGTCTTAATAGTGACACTTTTAGTATTGTGGCTGTTTTATGTGGTTTATGGCACAAACTCATTACTGTGTTTTTTTCCCCCTTTTAGGTGATTCTTTTGTTCCAGAATATTGAAGGAGTGGATGTATGCCTTTTTGGCCTCTACGTCCAGGAGTTTGGCTCAGAGTGCAGTCAGCCAAACCAACGCAGTGTTTATATCTCATATCTTGACTCTGTGAAGTACTTCAGGCCAGAGACAGAAACTTCAACTGGAGAAGCTCTTCGTACATTTGTTTACCATGAAATATTGGTATGATACTTCGCTTCAGTTACTAGTTTTTTGTTATTTGTTATTTAGTAACACGAATGGCTCATTTTGTTTTATTTTTTCTTATTTGTGCTTCATCAGATAGGATACCTTGAATACTGTAAGAAACGAGGTTTTACAACCTGCTATTTATGGGCCTGTCCTCCTCTAAAGGGAGAAGATTATATCTTGTATTGCCATCCAGAAAACCAGAAGACTCCGAAGTCTGATAAGCTGCGACAGTGGTAAGCTGTGCGTGTGTGTGAATCATTGAACCGGAGACTGGCGCTGCCATTAACCTACATTTGCATTTGTAGTTGTGGTTGTGCTATGTATTTGAAGTGTCTCGGTGTTGTTTACGGGCACGCTGGCTGAATTTTGGTTCACCAGTTTATAGCAATGTAACCCTATCCTTGACTTGGGCCCACTGAATTTTTGTTTGCTCAGATTCCCATAGCAACTGCTTTGTTTGACTTTTTTCCCCGTCTCCTTTGATGTGAATGTTTTGACTAACTAACCGGCTAAAATATATGCAGGTATCATTCAATGTTAAGAAAAGCAGCAAAAGAAAATATTGTGGTAGATTTTACAAATTTATATGACCATTTCTTCGTTCCTACTGGACATTGTTACTCGAAGATAACAGCAGCTCGTTTGCCTTACTTTGATGGTTGCTATTGGTCTGATGCTGCGGAGAATATCCTCAAGAATATTGAACAGCAAACTGGGATATATGCACAGAGGAAGGTGAAGAAAGTAATGACAAAAAGAACTCTAAAAGCCATGGGGCATACAGAGTCCTCTGGTGGTAACACCAAAGCTATTCTAGTAACAAATTACGTAATCCACTGAACTTTCTCTTTCTATTTATTTATTTGCAATTTGTTTTGTTAGATATTTCTGTTCACGCAATCATCATAAGTGTATCATTTGAAGCAACCTGTGGGGCTTCAACTAAAAGTTTCAGTATCTAATTTAGGAATTGATGGGGAAAAATGAGAGCCTAAACCTCTGTGTTTCTTCTAACTAAATAACTACTAGATATATTGCAAGATAGCAGAACCATGTCTTATTTAGTTGTTTCAAACTCTCTCATACACATGGAAAACTTTGCAGTGCAGAAACTATTAAGTCTATATATATCAAGTAAATCATTTCATCATAAAGCAAGTTTAGACTCCTGGGATGAGACATATAGCTCATGATAATAGTTATAGTGATACGGTTTCTTAGGGTATTAATTCAATTTTTCAGATCACGTCTTATATTTTTTTCTTAACCCTCCAGAGCATCTAAACCCAATATATTTTTATTGGCTTTTGATTTTATACTTACTAATTTCCAAAGCCACTGGAATTAGAGGAGGAAAAATGTATAAATGCATATCTGCTGGCATAATTTTGCACATGCTAAAATTTCACTTGCTTCAATACTTTTTTTTTTTTTTTAAACTGAAGCTTTAGAATTAAAAAGATGTAAAACCTGCACTACATAGAATGTTGAAGCTAATGGTGAGATTGCTTTTTTGTTACACAACTGTGCAATTCTTTAATTTTTGTTATATTTCCTTTTTCCCTTGACCAGCTGGGGGATGGTCCCATTTGTGGTCGTAAGGAGGACTTCAAGGTCGTTCATTTGCAACATGTTTGCACACATTGTCATGAAGTGATGTTATCTGGAAGCCGATGGTTTTGCTGCCAGTGCAAAAATTTTCAGCTATGTGGAAGGTAATTAATGTACATGTATGTATCCCCCCAAGCACATTAGCAGTGATGGTGCTTGTCATTTTACTTAAACATTGTTTTCCATTATTTTCTCTTGCCAAACGTGGAATTATTGCTTGTAAATAATTGTAGTTCTATGTGCATTTGCAGATGCCATGATGCAGAGAAAAGTCTCAATGGGGAGGACTCACACTCCTTAAATAACAGGGAAAAGCATTTACTCTCTCAGGTGAGAATCCCTACTAAAATTACGGTGATCACTAGATTCGTAATTGCAAAAATGGCACATCTGATACCTCCTTCATTCTTCTCTTTTCAGGTTATGGTGAATGGGATACCGTCCTATACTGAGGATAATGATGCTATTTTAGAGAACTGGCATTTTGAGAATAGACATACTTTCTTGGGTCTGTGTCAGAAGAATCATTATCAATTTGACACCCTTCGCCGAGCCAAGCATTCATCAATGATGATCCTGCATCATCTCCATAATCCAACACTGCCAGCAGCTGGGAATAAGTGCAAAATTTGCCATCAGGGTACTGATACACTGGATAGAGATGTCTGTGCTGCATGCTATCACAAGAAAGACAGTTCTTTGCATGTATATACGTTGAATCAATGCTCTCCTCCAGCTAATTGTGGAACTGAGAGTGTAGATGCTCATCAAGAAGCACTGCAGGTATGATGATGAATCTTCGTGACATGTTACTGGTCTTTAAGCCATTGTTTTAATAGAAATGATGTAAGTTGATTGGGGTCAGTTTTCTTTCTTCTCATGGATCCACAAGGAAAGAGTCGGACAATGTGTGTGTGCATGTGCAGGCATGTGATGAATTTTATTAAATGTTTTGTTTAACATTTTGCTAATTTGGTGGTCCAGCTAAAGGAACAAAAGTTTGCTAATTTGGCACAACAACAAACGGAACTGTTAAGTCTTTTAAAGCATGCCTCCCAATGTCGAGCAACAAGTAGTAACCCCTGCTTTCACCCGAAATGCCTCAACATCAGAAGGTTGTTCTGCCATGCAAACAAGTGCAGTATTCGATGCTCTGGGGGTGTCAACACTGTCAGAAGGTATGGTACATGCTGAAGCTACATGCTAGAATTTGCAGACAAACAGATTGCCGTGTACCACGCTGCAAGTGAGTTAACATTTTCCATTTCCAAGGCTGCTTCTCTAGCCTGTCATTTTCTTCCCAATCATGAGAGTTTAAATTATGCTAGATTTGCTGCACCCATGTTTTTAAGTATTGTTTTAAACTGTATAGGGATCTGAAAAACCACATGGAGCTGTGTGCTTCTATCTCAGACTTGTTGGAACCTAGATGGGCCACATCTGGAGGAAGATTAGTCAGCAGTGAGCACCTGAAATTCTAACGGCAGATGATTATCACAAGTGTATATATGAACAGAATTGTCAGCATTCCTAACCAAATACAGAGTACCAGAAAAGAGCCAATTGTACAGTTATCTAGGCTTCAAAGTTGTGGAATTTTGTTAGTTGAAGAGGAAAAGGTCTGTTACCAATTGCATTTAATTAATTTAGTTCTTTTTTAGCTGGAAGTTTACCCTAGAATGATAAGATGAGATCCCAATCTTACCAAGTTCTTCCTAGTTTAGGCTGATTTATACCGTGATGTATCAATTTTTTTATAATGAGTGGGGGTGCCCTTTGATTATATATATCATAGAAGCCATTTTTTTTTTTTTTGGTTGTGTTGATGTTGACGCCAAAGATTTCCATCAAGTCTCTTGTTTTTCATATATCGTCAGAAGTAGAGGCGAACCAATGGGTTTTTGGCTCAAGAGGTAGTGGTTTCTTGAGGTCCCAAGAACAATTCTTAACAAAATTAGGAATAATACTGAACTTGTTTACACATACAAGAAAATGCCAAAGTTGCTTCTCATCTATTTATTCTTATTATGATAGTCATGCCAAAGCTTCTTTTTCTTATCTCCTTATTCTTATTGTCATGGTCATTAGTTTCTTGACTGTGTATTAAGGCTTTCCGTTTCCTCCAACCCCAAGAGCTAACCAATAATAATGCTAAAAAGAATTCTAATTTACATGTCTCGGCAAAAGTATTAATCATTTCAGCTTAAGCTTAGGCAGTTTTAAGCCCTTGCTAGAATCCAAACCAAAGCCTGCTTGCCTTGCGCAGGGCTGTTTTGTAGTGTGACTCTGCAAAAATGCCTTAAACGCCTGTCATCAACCACACGAGAATCCCATTACTCAGCAGTCAGCAGTCTGTATCTGTAGTTTTCTAGGACCTCGCCCACATGAAAAACCACTAGAAAGTTTTAACATTCAATCAGCAATCTCACATATTTCACAATCCAGTTTCATTCTAAGCAACTTCGACACGTTGCCGTTAAAATGATTGAATCATCCAATAATGTTTAAAGATGGGGGTTTTCATTTTCACTAATCATAACACACCACCAAACAGTGCAGGAAAGCTGACAAGGACGAGGATTGAGATCACAGGTTCTTCAAACCGTCATTCCTGCAAGGTTAAAAATATGTTTTGATACAACCGATTTGGATAATGTGGAAGATGTGCATCCAGTGTTTAATATTCACTGGTCATTGCTACATCAAATCATCTACCTTGTTCTAAAAGACATGGGCAACTCCAAAAAATCCTGAATCCTAACAAAAGAAAACCAGGGGGAACAAAAGCTTGCACCTGGATTAAGACTCGAAATCACCATAACTACACTTAAATTTTAATACACACTACTACACATCAAAGAGCTCCTAACAGCAATCCTAAAAAATCAGAACAATCAAGAATCCACTTAAGTCACCAAACTGAAGCACAAGATTTAGTATCATTATGTCGTTAAGAAAGTCCAAAGCTTCTTTCCTATTGAGACTTCACCTGGATGCACATACTCTTCACCATTGTCGTCATCCTCATCGTCATCTCTAGGGGTTTCACTCGTGTTCTCATCTGCAATACCATACTCCCCAGCCCCCTCTGGCGTCCCATTTACTTCTTCACTCAGTGCCACATTCTCACCCAACTTTCTTGCACTGCCATCAGTGTCCATGACATTCGCACACTGCCAAAGAAAATGCACTAAGTAAATGGAAAGGAGAAAAGAAACACCCTTGCAGCTTGAACAAGGTTCTATAATCACTATACCAGAGAAAATAACATTGACAACAGTTTTTGTAGCACTCACCCGTACCAAGTGCATGCTTCCACCATTCTCACTAGCAGCCCCCGCAGAAGCAGCTGGTGCACTTCTCAATAGATTTCCATCCTGTGGACCACTAACACCATCATCCTCTTTCTCCTTTTCTTTGTTCAGGTTTGATAAGGCTTTAGCAGTTACAACAGTGATTCCACTGACATCCATTAAAGAAATCTATTTATTAGTTATCAGCAATACTACAAAAAATTGGTGAATTCTTGCAAACAAAAATTATAATAGCATGTTAGGCTATTAAACCATGGAATGAAATGGCATGTTATATACATCTCAATGAAAGCAGATCTTTTTCCTTGATGGATTTCCAACACTAAAAACAAAAGGCAGCCATCTTGGATAGGTTTACACCAGTCAAGGAAGACATACTATGAAGAATTCCTCAAACAGTACATTCATCAGATGATTTACGAGGCTGCTAATTCAACTCTACAAGAAAGGTCTGTGGATTGAAAAACTACAAACAACATGTTCATGTAATAGCAAAAGCACTACTAGGAATATGAAAACTTACGGTTTGCGTCGCCGAAGATTATACTGTGTTTGGCCTTGAGTTTGATTGGGAACAACCTTTTGTCGCCTCTTCCTTCGATCACCGGCAGTGACACTATCAGAATGTCCCTCACTGTCATCACCGTAATGGTCGCTCACTGAAACTTGAGATGTCTGAGTTCGATTCCGCTTCCGGGCATTTCTTGGAACTCCTTTATCAGCAAGACTAGATTCATCACGGCTTTCCGATTTCAAATGGCCAGAATCTTCAGCCTCATTTAGTTCCAAAGCATCCCCCAGGATAGCTTTGGCATCTTGAACAACTGCCTTGACAGAGCGTGTTCTGCTAACTCTTGGCCTACCCTTTTTAAGAGGTTGACGACCATGATTTAATCCAGAAGGTTGGGAATCTTCCTGAATTTCTGGTGCTGTACCATTATTATTGCTCTGATCATTAACAGACAAATCGTGCCCAGCTTCAACCTCTCTGATGCTTGTACCAGACAGTACCCTCTGGACATCAAGTGAATCATTGACAATTGCAAAAGATAGCTCTGGTTCGTTTTCCGTAAAATCTAATCTTTTTGACATTTCTTCTGCATTAACTTGCTCACCAGACATGGGTGTGCCATCAGTCAAATTTTGAAAAGCAGCAGGCTCAATCTTTTTATCTGCAGAGGAAAATATCTTTGATGTGCATTTCCGCAGCCAAGAAACTGGAGATAATGAACGAGCAAGAGTGGGAGATATCTTGCTGTCATGCCTCTGAGAAGCAACCAGATTTCCATCATCTCCAG
The DNA here is from genome assembly GCA_963924115.1 of Dovyalis caffra. Taxonomy (NCBI): domain Eukaryota; kingdom Viridiplantae; phylum Streptophyta; class Magnoliopsida; order Malpighiales; family Salicaceae; genus Dovyalis; species Dovyalis caffra. Next base: position 333,324 of record CAWUPB010000957.1, on the reverse strand, counting down.
TCACATGGTTATTAGCCAGCTTTGATGTAGGAAGGACATCTGCTTTCTCGATTTCTTGTGAAGATATTAAATCAGAAAGCACAAACTCAGAGGTCAATTCACCACACTTCTTGCAACCCTTGTGTTGCTCAACAAATATAATGAAGCGCTCTTTCTCTTTAACAAATTGCTCCCTGTGGTCCTTCAACTTCCTGCTAAGATCACCCAGCTTATCAATATCTTCTCGCATTTCAAGTTGTTGCTCTTGAAGATGCCTTTTATTTTCATCAACTTCTTGCTTCTCTTTCTCTATCCTAGCCCTTTCCAGTTTCATATCTTCCATTCCTCTTCTAGCTACATCTCGTAAGAAATTAATATTCTTTAATTCTCTCTCTTTCTCTTCCTCAAACAATTTCTCCTGCTCTTGCAAAAGCCTGTCCATCTCCTCCTGCTTTTTTTGCAAATCATTCTCAAGTTCGGTCTTCTGCATCTCAATGCTATATAGCATTTGGTTTCTCTCACTTTGAGCTTTCTCAGCTGTCACAGACCGCTCATGCTCCATGTTGGCCTCAAATGATTCCTTGGAAACTTCCAGAGCTTCCAGCTCTCTTTTTACATAGTCTTCTGTTGCCTTTCTTTCATTTCTTATTCTTTCTTCTTCGGAGAGTCTATGCTTTTCAAATTTTTCTTTCTGTTCACCAATGCTCTTCAGCTCTTTCTCAATCTCCGCCCTTTTTACATCCAGCTCTTCCCACTCTCTCTCAAAATTCCCCTTTTGCTGCTTTAAATCATCAGCCTCCTTCAAAAGCAGCTCCTCCTGAAGCCTACACTTATTTATTTCTTCCTTAAGTTCAGCTTGCAAGCGGGCATACGCAGACCTCTCTTCCTCACTTACTTTGAGACACTCCTTCTCTTCACGAATTTTCAGAAGCTGCTCTTCATTTGAAGCCCTTAATTTTTCCAGTTCAGCTTTAAGATTTAGAAAATCCTCTTTCGCAGAATGCAGTTGTTTTTTCTCCGCCTCCAAGTTCTTCTCCTCAGATCGGAAGGCCTTCTCCCTCTCCTTAAGAGATTTTGACTTTGATTCAAATTCATTCTCTTTCTCCCTAAGCTTCTCCAGTTTCTTATCCAATGCCTGCTCTCGTTTTGCAACTTTCTCTTCCTTATGTTTGATTTCAGTTTCCCTCTTTTCTACCTCAATTACCTTGTTTTTGAGTTCCTCATCCAAAGATTTCCTCTTTTGCTCAGCTTCCAACTCAAATTCATGCTTCTTTGCGTCCAAAATGGCATTGTGTTCATCAGTTAGCTTCTTAATCTCAACCTTTAGATGTCCCATGGAAAAGGAAAACAACAAATGCATGATAAGTAACAGCTAATCATATTCGCAGGGAGGGGGAGGGGTTGCTTTCATGTGTTTAATTCTGGAAGTTTGAAAAGACACGAATAATGCAGCAAATGTATAGAAAAGAGCAAATAATTCATAAAGTATAAGTGTGTATATATATATATATCACCAGATCCTCAAAGGAAATGATGAGCGAAAACTTCCTACTTAAATATTAGACAAATTATGGTGATTTGGAGAAGTCAAAGCCCAAATCTGATGGCCACTGTGAGTGGTATAGTTTATCAGGTATATATGACCAATCATAGAACCAGAACAATATGCATATCAAGCATTTAACACATGTGATCATGTGAGAACGTTTCAACAATGGAAAAAAGTCATCTGCATAGACTCACTTTCTCTCTATCATTCAGCTTTTCTTCCAGCACACGTAACTCTACTTCTTTCACCTCTAACTTTTTTCTTGTAGCATCAAATTCCTGCACAAATCATACAGATACATTAGCATATGCATTAAAAACAGATCGAATAACAGCTCACTGTGAAGAAAAAACATGCCTTTTCCCTTATGGTTAGATTAGTTAGCCGGTTACTTATATCATCTTCTTTCCTCTTCAAAATTGAGTTAGCTTCCCCAATTCTTTTCTGTGCTTCTTCAAGATCCTTCTCTTTCTGCTTAAGGATCCTATCATTTTCATTTGCCCTTTCTTCTCTTTGGTTGATAATTCTTTGACTCTTCAATAGCCTCTCTTCTCCTTCTTGTAATTTCTTCTCCCATTCTTGCAAGTCCTCCCTTTGCTTAGAAAAAGCATTCTCATGCGCCTCTTTCCTAAGAGAAATGTCACCAAAATAATTAGCACGTGCACCATTTGAACTCCACTAATACTGCATAGTGCAGACAACGAAGGGATGAAGTAGACTCAATGGTAATTAGTAAAGAAAATTGAGCGTACTCTGCCATGAAGGACAAGCGCTCCCTTCGAAGAGCATTTTCACGAGATTCCACATCCAGCAATTTCCTCTGAATCTCTGAACTCTTTCGGCTCACTTCAGCAAGCTTCGCATCAGCAGCACGCAATTTTGCCTCTACCTCCAGAGACTTCTCTTCAATACTAGTAACCAATGCATTTGCTTCAGCCAACTTTGAATCAGCCGTAAACTTAATGTCTGCATTTTCTGAACGCATCTCGCGCACTGCCTTCTCCAACTACATCAGCCAACACTTTCACAGATTACTGAAAGAACAGATTCACGGTAGCAAACTAGAAAAAACTTTTCACTAAAAGATGCCTTTACACTAGCAGAGGAAATCAAATCATAAATATGTACAAGTAGTAAGGCAATTATCTCTTAATCTAGAGTGGCAAAAAGTAACCTCAAAGTAGGACTTGTGCAGTTCATCTTACCCCTCATTGGCGAATGCTTTGTCACAATAGGAGGAAGACAAGGAAATCACCTTTGAGATAAAATATCTGACAAACCTTTTTAGGTGATATCAACAATGGCAATCAAAGAAGTCATTCTTAGAGGCTTAGCAACATTCTACCCTAGGGGGCTTCTAACTTTACAGATGCTAACCCTTAACATTCCCTAAGATCAAAGTATGTCCATTTGTTCAAGTTATCGAGTGATTATGGGAGGCAGATTATGCATGAAAGAAGTCTATTTCAAAAGCATATGAATTCAGTGAAAAATATTTATATAATTGAAAGGAAGAAATTAAAATCTTACATCAAGTACACACTGTTTCTCAACACCCAAGGCCTTTCTCAAATTCTCTTCCAGCTTTTTAGCATCAGAAATTGCAACCGAATGTGCTGCTTGTTCCTGTTTGACTGCATCCTGCGCTTCTGTTAATGCGTGCATGAGTTCTTCATACTTAGAACCCCACTCCTTTTTCTCAATCAAGAGAAGGCCCATATTGTACTGGTACTCAAACAGCTGGGATACAGATCAGTGGGTCAAAAATTAGCAGTGCAGTATAAAGACAAACAACTTACAGTCAAAGAGATACTTCAGTCATTATTAGTTCGAAACTTGCACTTGTGTGGTTATGCAGTCTAAGTCTATATAAAGTTCGCTAGGGCTTTACCTTATGAGTTATGCTACTTCTTAAAGATAGCAGAACAATGAATTCAATAGTTCCCAAATGTTTTGCATAACTTATTTCCTAAGCATGGCATCTTCTTAAAATTTCATAAAGCGTTGCAAGTTCAAATCTGTTTTTAGGTGTTTTACTGGGAAGTCCACTGGTTATGCACTCTTAAGTCTATATAAAGTTAGCTAGGGTTTTACCTTATGAGTTGTGCTACTTCTTAAAGATAGCAGGACAATCAATTCAATAGTTCCTGAATGTTTTGCATAACTTATTGCCTAACCATGGCATCTTCTTATAATTTCATAAAGCGTTGCAATTTTTAAATCTCTTTTTTCAAGTGTTTTACTAGGGAGTCCACTGGTTAGGAATTATAATCTTTTCTTTTTAGCACATGAAAAAAAAAATTCCAAGATTCTCTTATGATTTGATTGCATGATCAACTAGTTTAATTTGAGTTCTAAGCATTCATAATTAAATACTCTCTGCTTCTCCCTTTTTTCTCTGTTCACTTTTTAATTTTCTGTAGCAACTAGTTGTTGCTGCCAGAAAATCTAGCAAGTCATTTTTCCAAGCAAGTCATCAATTTTTTATACCTAACTTCATCATTTACAAACAGATTCATACCCAGACCATCTAGACATTCTTTATTGGTTCAAATCCCAATAACCAAGTTTTAACCAAATACAACAAAAGGCAAAATCAAACTGTTTCAAATCAATGAAAATCAAGCTGATTTCATTCAACACTAACAATAGGAAGCAAGATATAATAAATTCAAAATCTAATAAAATCGAACATCGATCTCAAAAAACTAAATTTGCTACCAGAAAAATAGAAGATAGTCATATTTATGACACCGATGCAGTGCAGTGACAAAAATTGATGTAAAATCTGGAGCAATGCTTCAATGATTTACCAGCTTTTAACTTCACTTTCTTACATATCAAAATGGTATATGCAGACATCAAAAAATTGCCACAATCTACTCACAGCACTACATCCAAATCAAATCTCAAGTGTATCCTATAGCATAGTGAAAGCAGGAAAAAAAAAAAAAAACACTTACAGCCCACAACTTCCTTTTCGCAACGTCCCCACCATTCAACCTACCTTTACAAACTAATCTCAATAACTAGTTCACTGATGTTAACCAAAAAACTTCACTCCTCACTCAGAAATCCTCCAATACAAGCCCACCTAACTAAAACACCAGCTATGCCCAGGAAAAAAAAAACTTTATACCTTATAAACACTAAAATCACAAAATAATAATAATAATAAATAAATAAATCCCCATCAAAATTTAAACAAACCCAACTACAAAAAAATCAGAGTATGTTTGAAACAAAACAAAAGGGACCCAAAACAAGAAATAACCTCATTCTGAAGCTTTGAAATTTTATCAACCAAATCTTCACCGTCCAAATTGGTTCCCACTCCATTATGCGTCACTTGTTCAACAAAAGCCACACTCTTTCCCTTCGGATCCGACCCAGACATGCTTCCATTCTTTCCACCGGTTTCGGTTCTTGGCGTCAGCGACCACCCCGACCACACTTTCCTCTGGGGCGTAAACATTAGAATTTCCCCTGAAAAGATTGAAACTTTGAAGGTTAAGAGAAACAGAGACAGAGAGAGAAAGGAACCCTAGGATTAGAAGAGGAATTAGGGATTATTAATTGAATTAAAATTTGAAAGAAAAAAAAACCTAGACCGGACGTGAACTAGGAGTAAGTAAATTCCGGCGAAATGTTGCTTTGGAGTCCGGTAACGTCTCTAAAACCAACTTGTCTTTCTTTCTCTACCTCTATCTAAAACTTTTGTTCTCTCAGTCTCTCTCTAAGAAAACTTTCGAGCCCACTTTTTTTTTTCTCTTTTTTTTTTTTTTAAATTTTTGGTGTCTGCTTTGCGAGATCCACTCACGTTGCCTTCTATTCTCTTTCTTTCCTTTTTTCTTTTTTTCAATTAATTATGGACCCCATGAACACGCATCTTTTTATACCAATTTACCATTTCACCCTTCTCTTGTTTATACTTTCTGGGTTATTGAAGGGCAGTTTGGGGATGCTAGATAGAGGTTCTGGGTTTCGAACGTGGGGTTTGGCGTAGTGACGGAAATGCCCATGATTTGGTGGCTGAGAGCGCAGGCGATAGAAGGGTATTTTGGGGATGTTGGGAGGAATAGAAAGAGAGAGAGAAAGGAATATGCTACTACATGGTGGCATGGAAATGCCAAGGTGTTTTAGAGCTGTTATAAGTTAGGGGAACGGGAGAAAGGGATTGGATTTGGATTTGGATTTGGTGATGAAGATGATAAGCATATCTTTTGTCCCATGTGGATTTCAATGAACAAATCATTATACCCTAAACTCATCTTTACCAAGGACTAAAAATTATGGACCTACTTCTTTCTTTCCATTGAGGAAAAAGGTTAAGAAAGGTGAAAAAACTGAGGAGCCTATGTGTGTTTTTCTTCTTAAGGACAAATGTAAAATGGGTGTGACTTATCTTTAGAGGACCACATGAGGTGTGTACTTTGGGGAAAGAATATGATAAGTATTGGTGAGTTGTGATGCCTTTTACTAAGAAGGTTAGTACAGATGTGATTATATTCTAAAGGGGAAAAAGGCAGACAAATGCCAAGTAAGTTATATTTGATTTATCTAGATTGTAGCTCTCTTATATAATATTGTATTTTGTAAAAATAATGTAAGTTTGATGGCGTCATTGGGTTGAAAAGCCATTAAATTGTTTTTTTTTTTCAACTACACTTCTGATCTTATTTTATCCTAATGCAAAACATGCAATTAAAAAAATAATAGCCTAATGATTTAATAAAAGATAAGCATGCTCTGATACTAATTTAATTCAAAAAATAATGGATTTAGTCTTCATTGATGTGAAAAGATAAACATGTTTTGATACTAATTTAATTAAAAAAATGATAGATTTAGTCTTATTGATGCGAAAATAATCTGATAATAATCAATTATATATATATTGTAATGTAAAACAAACTACTATTATATATTGTTTAAATTTTTTGCAATCCCTAGCAATTTTTTTTTTTTTGTTGATGTTGAGTTCTTTTCTCATTCCTTTAGAGTTGGCTATAAAAAGGTTACATAGGCGTTTTGTCAAACAAGGCTCAAATTTGGATCCTTTGTTTTGCTCGTATATATACACGTGTGTGGCAGGGGAAGAATTAGGAAGATATATGTGACAAGAAAAGAAACAAAAAAAAAAAAAAGGATGAAATGAGCTCATCAAATCTCACCAGTTTGGATCCAAGGAAGAATAATAAATATGGGAGCTTTAAGGCAAGAGAATTGTGGAGCGGATGAGATTTGAAACATTGAACAAGTTAAGCTTAGGAAATAATTGGTATGTAATGTAATTAAAACAAAAGGTGTAATTGAATTTAATTAATAAAGTTCGCTGCAGCAGCCGGAAGGGTGAGAATCGGACCATGGGACCAAGCAAGCAGACGTTGTGTAAAATAAAATTAGTTCTTTTGATGATGGCAATTTGCAATGCAGACTTCTGTTTTGCTTTAAGAGGTGGTTTGGTATATGTGGATTCTTTTTTTTTTTTTTTTTTTTGAAATGTAAGTTTTTGGAATATAAGTTTTGTATTTAGTTGAAAATAATTTCTTTTTTTTAATGATATGTCTTTATTGAATTTAGTTTATACCAAAAAAATTTAAACGATTTTACTAGTTTCTCTCTAAAGCTTAAAGTATGTAATTTGACATTATGAAGTTGTTTTTTCTATAAAAAAATAATTATTATGTCCGCAAACACATGCATGTTGTATTAATTATAACTACCGAGTAAAATAATTTGTTTACTAACAAATCACTTAAATTGTGCTTTCTCGAAAAAGAAAAAATAAATAAATATTTTGATCTCAAGACTAATAAACCACTTTTGTTATTATCAAAATAATAATAAACATATGTTATTCCATTTATTATTAATAGTGGAGGTATTTTAGTTAAAAATTTAAAATTTTTACGTTCTCTGTCCAAAAAAATGTGATTCTCTACCATTTCAAAATGATATCAAATTTCTTGATTCGTGAAGAATACAATGTTGAATTTCTCACAAAGCATACATAATATTACTATATATCTAAAAAGGCACAAGGTTTTAGCTATTCTCAACCCTGTTCAATTTTTTTTTATTTTTCGTTTCGAGTACTGTTCACTTTTTCTTTTCTTTTTTTCTTCGTTTCTTTTGTTTCAAGTTCACCTCTTTTTTTTTTTTTTTGTTTCGAGTACTATTCACTTTTTTTTCTTTCTTTTGATTTAAGTTGTTGTGAATACATGTTTTCTTTTTCCTTTGTTTTTTTTCCATCAAGTTAGGTACTTTATTTATTTATTTATTAAAATTTTCAAGTTGTTTCATTTTGATCTCTTAGGTTCTTTATTTATTTATTTTTAAAAAAATTTTAGGTTATTTCATTTTTGTCTCTAAAATTTTAAAATAAAAATTTTAATCCTTTATCTCATGCCTTTTCTCTCTCTCTTTTTCATTTGCTTTTTTCCATCAATTTATTTTTTTATTTAATTAGGCGTTAAATTTAAAAAATCAATCCTAACTTTAAAATTTTCAAGGACTAAAAATTATGGACCTACTTCTTTCTTTACATCGAGGAAAAAGGTTAAGAAAGATGAAAAAAATTAGGAGCCTATGTGTGTTTTTCTTTTTAATATAGTAAGTAAGGACACATGTAAAATAGATGTGACTTATCTTAGAGGACCACATAAGGTGTGTACTTGGGGAAAGAATATGATAATTATTGTTGAGTTTGTGATGCTTAGAAGGTTTGTAGAGATGTGAATGTATTCTAAAGGAAAAAGGCAGACAAATGCCAAGAAAATTATATTTGATTTATCTTGATTGTGGGTCCTTTATATAATATTGTATTTTGTAAAAATAATGTAAGTTTGATGGCGTCATTGGGTTGAAAAGCTATGAAATTGATATTTTTTTTATTTTAACTACACATCTAATCTCATTTAATTGTAATACAAAACAAGCTCTTAAAAAAATAATAGCCCAATGATTTAATAAAAAGTAAACATATTCTGATACTAATTTAGTTCAAATAATAATAGATTTAGTCTCGATTGATGTGAAAACATTCCGACATTACTCCATTATTTGTAAATATATATATAAAAAAAATATTGTAATGTAAAACAAACTACTAATATATATTGTTTAAAATTTTTGCAATCCCTAGCAATTTTTTTAGAGATGTTAGAGTTCTTTTCTCATTATGTTAGAGTTGGCTAGAAAAAGGTTACATAGGCGTTTTGTCAAACAAGGATCAACTTTGGATCATCTGTTCTGCTACACACATACACACACGTGTGTGGTGGGGGGAGAATTATGAAGGTATATGTGAAAAGAAAAGAAAAAAAGGGATGAAATGAGCTGATCAAATCTCACCAATTTGGGTCCAAGGGAGAATAATAAATAGGGAAGCGTTTAGGTTAAAAAACTGTGGAGCGGATGAGATTTGACACATGGAACGACATGTTAAGCTTAGGAAATAATTTGTATGAAATGTGATTGAAACAAAAAAGTGTAATTGAATTTAATTAACTAATAAAGTTCGCAGCAGCAACTAGGAAGGGTGACAATTAGGCCATGGGACCAAGCAAGCTGACGTTGTGTAAAATAAAATTAGTTCTTTTGATGATGGCAATTGACAATGCAGACTTCTATTTTGCTTTAAGAGGTGGTTTGGTATATGCGGATTTTTTTTTTTTTTTTTTGAAATGTAATTTTTTCGAAAGTTGAAAATAATTTTTTTTTATGATGTCTTTATTGAATTTTGTTTATACCAAAAAATTTAAACAATTTTACGAGTTTCTTTCTATAGCTTAAAGTATGTACTTTGACACTATGAAATTTTTTTTTCTAGAAAATAATAATAATTATGTCCATAAACACATGCATGTTATATTAATTATAACTAACAAGTAAAATAATTTGTTTACTAACAAATCACTCAACTTGTGCTTTCTCAAAAAAGAAAAAATAAATAAATATTTTGGTATCGGGAAAAAATAAATAATTTCACTTTTTTTTCTTTCTTTTGTTTCAAGTTGTTGTGAATACATGCTTTTTTTTTTCCTTTGTTTTTTCATCAAGTTAGGTTCTTTATTTATTTATTAAAATTTTTAGGTTGTTTCATTTTGATCTTTTAGGTTTTTTTTTTTATTTTTTTAAAATTTTTAGGTTACTTCATTTTCGTCTCTAAAATTTTAAAATAAAAATTTTAATCATCTATTTGATGCACTACTCATGCCTTTTCTTTTCTTTTCTTTTTTTCCTTTTCTTTTTTTCATCACTTTATTTTCTTTTTTTATTTAATTAGGCGTTAAAATTTTAAAAAATCAATCCTTACTTTTTTTTTTACACAAGTCGCTGATTATATAATATATACGATATTTTTTACATTTATACGATATGTTTTTAGATTTTATTACGACATTTTTTTTGTTTCAAATCGGGTTTCACTATACATTTGTTTTTTTTTTCCCTTTGCTTTTTTTTCATTAATTTAGGTTATTTTTCTAATTTAATTTTTTTCTTTAATTTTCAAGTTGTTTTATTTTGATCTCTAAAATTTTAAAATAAAAATTTTAATTCCCTAACCGATGCACTTGCTCATATCTTTTTTTCTCCTTTGCTTTTTTTCATCGATTTATGTTGTTTTTCTATTTAATTAGGTTTTAAAATTTTTAAAAAATCAATCATTGCTTTTTTCCATACAAACTAACGATTATATAACACTACTCATGCCTTCTTTTTCCTTTATTTTTTTTCATCAATTTATGTTTTGTTTTTATTTAATTAGGTGTTAAAATTTTAAAAAATCAATCGTTACTTATTTTCCACATAAATTGACAATTATATAATATATACAATATTTTTTTAGATTTTAGAATAAATATAAACTACTCTTATTGTATAAAATTGATTTTTTCGATAAAAATTCTCATAAGTTAATTTTTATTCTTATTTTTTTATAATTTTATTTATCGGTAAATATGACTTATTTTCTCTATATATGGATTCGAATAAGTTTTTTTAATACCTCGTTTTCATGTACTTAATTCTTGTATAATCAAATTTTAAAAATTGAATATATGTATTTTATTTTCTTATTTTTTACATAATCAAATTTTATCAAAATTAGTTTTATAGTTTTTACTGCACTCTATTAACTTTAATATATATTTTACCATTTAATTTTTTAAAATATTTTATACATTCTCACCTATTGATTACGGTCATGATGTATCAAAAATAATAAAATTAGAGTCATTGATGTTATTAGAGATCAATTATACATCTACACACACAATACCAACTATTTGCTATTATTTTTTAATATTTAAAATAATTTTTTTAAATAAAATAATTGAAATAATATTTTAGAATAACCGCTTAATAATTTCGCTTAATAATTCAAATACAATTTTGTATATTAATATTCTTCATTTTTTGTGAATAAATATATATAAATGAAATATTAAAAGATAGTGCGTACACACACACAAGCTATCTTTTAATATCTTAAAATTAACATATACGTCAATTTATATTACTCTTACCATTTAAATTTTATTATTTGAATTTATCATTTTTTATGAAAATTCTCGTCCAATTAGTATTTTTTATATAAGATTTTATTTATTGATAAATATAATTTATTTTTCTCTATATTTGAATTTTAGAATAAAATTTAAAAACATGATTTTTTTTCCTTTTTTTAAAAAAAATTGGTATAATATATATTATGAATTCTTAGAATTTTTAAATGATAGTTGCACATATATAAATATATAATTATTTTATTCTAAACGAGTTAAAAATGTATTTCAAATAATTTATCTTAGTTCACTAGGTATAGTCAAGACATATAAAAAGAATATTGAATCGTTAATTTTGTTAAAAATTAATTATACATCTTCTAACATAATACAAATTATTTACTATGAATAATTTTTTTTTAACATTATAGAACCAATTTATTTGTAATAAAATAATTTTTTAAAGGAACCAACCAATTATTCAAATATAGTTTTTTATGCTATTTTTTTTTTTGATTATTTTGTAAATAAATATATATTGATCTAATGCATATATTTTTTAAAAAAATAATCTTCTCATCAATATTAAATAAGAATAAATTTTTATTTTTTCATTAGTTAATTTTTATGCAAGCCTATACATTAATTGTGACTTTATTTTTTGGATATATTCTTATAAAAAATATAATTTTAAAGTATTTAATTTTGAATTCTTAATTAATATTTTATGTTTAAATTATTACAAGTTTTTATTTAAGAATCCTTGAATAAAGAAGAATAAATCATTTTTTTAAGCAAAAAATTTTTAAAAAACACAAAAAAAATGTAATAATTAAATAAAATAATGAAAAATTATAAATTTTTTAAATGATTTTGTTCTATCTACCCGTAGCATTGCACGTATAATTTCAAAAATTAATCTTCTCATTAGCATTACATAAAAAAAAATTTCAATTGTTAATTTTTGTAAAACTCTGTCCATTAATTATAAATTTATTTTTTTAGAATACAATATTATGAAAATTATATTTTTTAAGTTTTTTTAATTCTTGATTAATATCTTATATAAAATTATTGTATTTTTTTTATTTTAAAATCAATCCATAAAGAAGAATGATTTATGTTTTTTTAAAGCAAAAAAATTATTAAAAAAATTAAAAATATTAATTAAATTTAAAATTATAATTTAAAATTAAAAGTTTCTTAATAATTTGTTTTTATCGGACGCTTAGCGTAGCGCAGGAAAACGACTAGCTCTATCTATTTGAAGGAGCTTATTCTCTTTTGACTTTTTACACATATTAAGAAAATTATTTATTGTTATGTTATAGTAGCATTTTTATTCATATTTAAAAAAATATATATTTGTTATAATTTTTAGTAATTAAATTTAATTCTCTATGACATAAAATCAATATTAATTAAGAATATTTTAAAAAAATACTATGTAAAACTTTAATTAGGCAAACATATTAAGACAAAATATAAATTAAAATACAAATAATCTTTTTGAAAAAATATATATTTTTCACATTTTTGTTTTATATTTACAAATAATGGATCATTTTCGAAATAGATTTTGCACTAATTGAAATTAAGTCCACTATTTTTTGAGCTAAACTAGCGTCCGAATACATTTAGCTTTTAGTCGATCACTAGGCTCCTTCTTAGACAAAATCAATCCAAGTTTAGTACCACTAAAAAATAATTATGGGCAATTATCCGTGACGAGTAAGAATTGAACATTGACTTTATTCAAATTAAGACAATCTATTTACCGCTAGACTATATCCCTTAGTGGTTATTCCACATGGTTATTCGAGCTAATTTGCAAGCTACACATCAACACAAAATGTCATATCACTCAACAAAGTATCATTTATTACTCGTTTAGTTTTTAATTAAGTTGACAAAAGTTCGGCCTTACTTATATTTTATTAAAATGATTTTTTACAAGTAAGGGCTTGCAAAAACCTTTTTTGATTCAAGGACTAAATTGTATATACCATAATATTACTAGACCTAAAAACTTTCAAATAAAAAATAAAATGTTATAAAAATAAGATGTAGGAACTAAAATAAATTATTGAAAAAATTTCGGGAACCCATATAAATTTTACGAAAACTTTATTTAATCTTGTCCTCTCACCAAATACAAGACAACAACTTGTATTTGTCTAGTTTAGTCTAATTCCGTCCGATCCAATCTTATTTATTGTCCAATCCAATCTTCTATAGTCCAATTCAATATATTTTTTGTAACGCCCCCTCCTCGGTCCACTTGCCAATTACCCAAAAGGAGTGGCTAGGCGAGGAGCGCGTCACGCTAACACGTCAAACCCAACTTAAATATGACTATGTCCATGCTGGTACCGTAACAACATACTATATATTGAAGTATGTATAATACAAAAGTACATTACAAGAATATTCACGAGTGGAAGAAATTACAATCAAAATAAAATCCCCTAAGGTTTGTGTCACCCCCGAGCCATTTTGGAGGATCCAGCGAGCGTCCTTATCGGTATTACGATCACCGCTACATATCATAACATGCAAATAACAACGAGGTGAGCCGAAGCTCGGTAAGTGGGGTGATGCATATGATATGCAATGCTTTTCCGACTTCCCACCATACTCATCAATTTTTAATTTTGGGTACCCTAAGTATTAGCAAGTCTACTCTATTTTTAATCCGAGTTGATTATCGAATCACCTTCTGCTACAATGAAATTATCCCTCATTATAGCCACTCGTTAGCGAGAGTCCATTGTCTAACGAGTGCAGGTACACGACTTAGAGTATGTAAACAATTTGGATCGCTAATACCCATTTATTCTCGTTACGTTACCAAACCTAATCATGTAAACTAATTCTCAATCAATTGACTTTTCTCCATTTGCCCCATAATGCATATGATGCATGTAACGCCCCGCCCGGTCGTATTTCTACTACCCAAGTAGGTACTCGGACGAAGCGCGTTATACCGACATACCCTAAACTCTAAGTAGTTTTCTTATGATGACTTTAACGAGTACATTACGTATATAACTCCTTAAAATAAAATTTACATAACATAATTAAATACATTAATAAAATATTACGAGCAATATTCAATTTCTCACGAACTCCATACCCCAAATTTACGAGATAAAATAAAAATAATATATGGTGCCTCATATGAGCCGGTTAGGAGGAGCCACCGCATCCGTACCAACTTGTCCTTTTTCCGTCAAAACATAAAAAAAAATAACAACATGGTGAGCCGAAGCTCGGTAAGCGAGGTGATGCACGTGATATGCAATGTTGTTTTGACTTCCCACCATACTCATAAATTTTAATCTCGGGTACCACGGGTATTAGCCGATCTACTCTATTTATCATCCGGGCGATCCGCGGATCACCTTCTGCTACAACGGAATTATCCCTCGTTGTAACTACCGTTAGCGGGAATTCATCGTCTAACGAGTGCAAGCACACAACTTGATTTCATCCGGATGATCCTCGGATCATCTTCTCGCTACAACGGAATTATCCCTCGTTGTAACTACTATTAGCGGAAATCCATCGTCTAATAGTATAGGCACACAACCTAGAGTACTAGACTACTAATACCCATTTATTCCAATTAGGTTATCAAACCTAGATGTATAAACCATTTCTCAATCAATTGACTTGTCTTAAACCACCCACTATGCACATGATGCACGTGATGACATATTTAATCACATTCAACCAAATTCGGGTACCAACCCTTCATTCTCATGCCATACTCACGGTCCAACCCACATTCGGAATTTATCCATTGCTCACGTACCAATCATGATACCCACAGGTGGGAACACAATCTCCGCTCATTAATATTGTTCATTAGGTTCATTAATATTTAAAAGAAGGTCCAAGTCCATTTAATTTAATCCAAGCCCATTAACTTTATCCTAGGTCCATTGACTCTATTTAATTCCATTTTTTTAGTCCAAGCTCATTTAGTTTATTCCAAACCTATTAATTTTGTCGAGTCTAATTTTTTTGGTTTTAGGGTTTATTACCCGGCAACTCCTAATCGAGTAAATAATTTTCTAATTTCAGAACATAATTAAATCTTACGCATTTTATTTTAGATACTAGACCTATTTATTTATAACATATCCAAAAATTAGGTCTAAATACCAAGTACACAATTAATTACAAATTTTTGAAACTTAGGGAGCAATCCGCCTAATAGTAGTTTATCTAGAGCTATCCATACTAAATCGGGTGTAACTCTTTGTACACTAATCCAATGACCAAGAAATTTTAAAGAAAGTTAGTTGAAACATAAATGAAAAACTGTAATGCTTTAAGTTTCACCTAGAAATCGATTTAAAATCCTTGAATAGACACCCCAAAATTCGGACAAAGTTTACTCCTTATTAACACTAATTTATTAGTTCATTCCAAGCCAATTTTAAACATGTTTTAGTTCACTTAAATTTAGTCCAAGTTCAATCCAACCCATCACCACATACTTGGACATTTTTCAAAAAATCATAACATAATAAATCATCACAACAAGGCATCCATACATAGATTTATTCCAAGCATCAAGCATATGACCATTGAAAATTATTACAACCCATGAAATAAACACTAACAAAATAACTTTAAAAAAAATAATTTAAGACATTAATCAGCCAAAAAAATGAAACCTACTTACCTCTTTTAGGTTTGATTATAGTTTTCTTAGCTCTTTTTCTTTCCTTTTTCCCGTCCCCTTTTTCTTTCCTTTCCTTTCTCTCCTCATGTTTTTCTTCCTCTCTTTTCTTTCTTGCCTTTTCTCTCTCAATTTACGGTACCTACGGTTTACTAAAGTTTTTCTCCTATTTTAACACTTTCTATATATATATATATACTTACTTTCATTCAGCTACAAGTGTTAGAAATTAATGGGATAAGGTGTAAAGGTTATGGGTGAGTCATGAGGAAAGATGGCTACTTTGGAATCCATAATGGGTGAGTTGGCATTAAATTCATTTATTGCATTTGCTTAGGTGTCTATATAAAATTTAGACTAATTAAAATCATCAATTAACTTAATTCAAGTAACTAAAACTGCTTTCTTTCATAAAAATTCGAAAATTTCCATTTTTAAAAATTCAGAATTTCTTTTCCCCTCAAAATTCCAGCGAGTGTTTCCTCCTAACCCATCTATACTAAAATGTGCATAACTCTTTCTATATGTATCCAAAATTTATGAAATTTTATAGAGAGCTAGTACACACATAGAAAAATAACTTTTATTCTTTACTTTTTTCTCAAAAATAATTTAACGAGCATCAAATAAATCTCACAAGATTCGGGAAGATTCTTCTCCCAAAATTCCAGCAGAATGCATTTCGAAACAACCCTTACTATAATTGGTATAACTCTTAATGTATAGGTCCAAATATTATAAACTTTTATACAGGCCTATTACACACATAGATGAACAACTTTCATTCTTTAAGGTTGATCCAAAAATTACTCTAAAGGCCTCAAATAATTCACACAAAACGCGGGCAGAATATAGTCCTTAAAACACCGATTTTGCATATTTAAGTTCTTTAATAATTAAACCATTAATCTTAAGCACAATAACTTTAATTTAACATAAATCACATATTTCAAGCATTAATTTCTCATGATAAAATGATAATTACACTTACTCTTAATATACATATATATAGAATTATTCTAATACACGTCGCGTTACGGATAAGGGGTTTTACAAGGGTTACAATGCACGTGATGTTATGTGTACCATATTAAACTTATCAAACCCATACAGGATTTAACTTCATATATTTTCATAGGTCTAATCCACACGAGTTTCGGGCATACTTATACCCTTTATCATCATGAAATAGTTTCATAGGTCCAACCCATACGGAGTTTCGGGCATACTCATACCCCTTATCATCATGAAATATTTTCATATGTCCAACCCACACAGGTTTCGAGCATACTCATACCCCTTATCATCAAATTCCCTTCATTAGAATGAAATACTGACAAATGGTATTGGTTGAGTCATGGGTTTAATTATGTATGTGGATACTTTTCTTTTTGTTTCCTATCGTAATTCTAATCATTAAATTGTTCCACTCTTAAATTGTATAATTATTAGCATTTGAACTCATTTTCCCCTCATATTAAGGTATACTTTTGTACTTTCATTTTATATCTATTTGGGCCCTATTGACCATTAATTATATTATCTTGGTGAAAGGAATGGAAACCAAGTAAGTATGAAGTAAAATTGATGCATTTCGAGTGACCAAGTGAATTACACGAGCAAAGACACACCCATGTGGGAGGTCGTGTAACCATATGACTAAAGAAAAACATCTTTCTTCATTATACGAGCAAGGACACGCCGAGTGTGGGAGGCCGTGTAACCTTCGACTTCAAAAAATACATTTCTTCATTACACGGGTAAAGACACACCCGTGTGGGAGACCGTGTAACTCTCGACTTCAAGAAAAATATATTTCTTCATTACACGGGTAAGGACACACCCATATGGAGACCATTTAACTCTCCGGATCAAAATTTTACTCAAGAAGAACCCTAAAATTTCATTTTTCCTTCCTTCTTTGTCATTTTATTCAAGTCTATACATGTCCCAAATTCACCTACCATGTTTTGGTCGACCCAACTCCATCATTCACATCCCCCCAAAAATGAATTGAATCATATACAAGGCTTTTTAAGTTTTAAGAAGCAACCAACACAACCAATCAATAAAACCAACCATACCAATAAGAATTGCAAGCTAAATAACTCAACATAACCAATCACAATAACATATCACCACCTAAACACAAATTTAGTCAATTGCATAAAGATGAAATAAATAGTATAAGCAAGAAAAAGGTAACCTACTTACCTAGTTTAGGTATGGTTAGAATTTCCTTGGCTTTGCTTTCTTTTTCTCCTTTCCCTTTCTTTTTTTCTTTCATTTCTATTCCTCTCCTTCCTTGCTCGTTTTTCTCTCTTATTTGTGTAGCTATGGGTTGCCTAAAATTTTTCTTCCATTCTCACTTATTCATATATATATATATATATATATATATATATATATATATATATATACATACATGCTTAAAATCTCATCATCAATTAAGTGTACAAATGTCTTAATTTTATTTGAAAGAGTGAAAAGTTATTGGTGAGTCATGAGAGAAAGGGTGGCGGGTTTGAAAGGTTTAGAGTGAGTCGGCTTTAATTCATTAATTAGGGGGTTTAGGTGTCCTAATTAATTGGTTAGAGTAACTAAAAATCCTAACCAATCTAGTTCAAGTAACTAAACATATTTCTTTTTATTAAATTTCAGAAATTCCTCTCCTTAAACTCGAAATTTTCTTTCCCCAAAAATATTCCAGCAGTGATGCTTCAAGACCAACCTATACTAAAATGGTCATAACTCGTTATGTAGAGATCTAAAAATCATGAAATTTTACAAAGAGATAGTAGACACATATATAAACAATTTTAATGCTTTAAGGTTTACCCAAAAATCACTCTAAAGGCCTCAAAGAAATCACAAAAAATTCGGACGTAATATAGTCCTCGTAACACCGATTTTGCATATTTGGTTTCTTTAATAATTAAACTATTAATCTCAAGCACAATAACTTTAATTTAACATAAATCATACATTTAAAGCATTAATTTCTCATGGTGTAATGAGAATTATACTTACACTTAATATATGTATAGATATAAATATTCTAATATGCGTCGCTTTACGATTAAGGATTTTCACCGAGATTAAATTTTTATTTGTCTCATCATGTTCAGAATACGAAACTTACTCTCATGCTATATTGTACATAACAAATATGTGTGCCAAATCATACCTATTTTACTCTATATATTCATCCAATATTTACCAAACAAAAAAAAAAAAAAAAAAGAAGAAGAAGAATAAATAATAAAACAAAATCATACCTATGTTATTTCTACTTTCAACTAACATATATATATAATACATGAATAGTAAGTAGTAACAATTGGTGTGTTTATTCTAATATATAAGCAAGAGTACAAAATTAGAAATATTAACAAGCTAGTCACTTTTTAGTAAGGAAAAAAAGCCATCACTCCAACTCAATTTCCAATTCCCCAAATGTGGAACGAGAATAATTGACCTCGTCTTAAAGTATATAAAGTTACAAGAGATGACAACGTCTAAGATTTGTACGGTATTAATAAAAAAAATATAATAGTAGTGGTACTAGTGGAGGATAAGCAAAGAAAGTGATAGTAATAAATATAATTACTAGTATTAATTAAAAAAATAATAATAGTAGTGGTACTAGTGGAGGTGTTTACTAATGTAATGTTAGTCTTTAATTAATAAAGAAAGGGGAAAACAAAAGTAGGTATGGTATTAATTGAGTATTTAGAGATATATCATGCATCTAAATTTACATAATATAAATAAATTGAAGTTTCTAAGTTTATATCATGCATTTTTTTTGTATCCTCTATTCTAAAAGCACAAATTATTATTTTCCTGTTGTGCTTGTGGTTTCCAAAATATTGTATAATGATGGCACTCCTTATGGCGTCAATATAGCGAAGTTTGGGGTTGTCTCGTTTTTGTGAATGTAAGCTATAGATGCATCTTTAGTTGATTGTTTCATGTCTATTATGCATTTTTTTGTTTCCTCTATTCTAAGAGCAAAAAATATTATTTTCCTACTCGTGCTTGTGGTTTCCAAAATGTTGTATAATGATGGTACTCTTTGTGGTGTCAATATACCGAAGTTTGGGGTTGTCTATTTTTGTGAATGTAAGCTATGGGTGCATCTTCGGTTAATTGTTTCATGTCTCCTCAAAAAGGAAAGTAGAAGAAAAAAAAACAAAAGAGCTCAAGACACCGAAAATCCCTTCTCCGATTTGGGTTCTTTTGTTTATATTTTCATCATAATTCCCAAGCGAGCAACCCGAGAAACAGTACACAATCATTTATAGATATCTCCAATTTAGCCTGGCATTACCATTAAGTGATATTAAACATAGTTATTGCATTGCAAACTCCATTCTCCAAGCACCAAACCAATTATTACACTATAAAGTGATGATTAATGTGGAATGACTTTAACAAGAACTAAATATTACATTAGAACTCAAGTGATAATTAGAAGGCCTCATTTGACATGCCATAACCTCAACTATGACTACCTTAGCCGTAGCCTCTTCCATGATAACCACTCGTTTGATCGACCTCCTCGATCGCCTCAATGTTGAGAGAAATCACCAAATGCTTGCAAATACAAATCAAGAGAAATTCAACAACAATGATACTAGGTCCCCAAACGAGTTTTGATCATGGCAATAATTGGAAACAAATAATTCATCATTTCGAGTAGTTCGTAAAGTTTTACATGTGTAAACAAAAGAACAATAGACTATAAATGGCAAATCCTTTCAATTTCTTCAGTTTTATATGTGTGAGAGAGAATTTACCTTGGTCTAAGTTTTGATGATCCAACATCATCTTCATCTAGCAAATCATCCCTGTCTTGAGCTTATTGACTCTTACCAAGGTGACCTCATACTTTGTCATTGTTGAATTTCTCATTCATTGTTGTAAAATCGCAATCCTCCTTAAATCTAGTTGCAAAACTAGAAATTTGAAATCCCAAAGCTTGACTTGTTATCACTCAAAGTCCACTAATATTATCACCTCTAAGAATATTGGCTACAACTATTTTGGTTTAAAAAAGTGTTATAACCAAAATTTGGTTAAGCCGAAAGGTCCAACAAATTTGTTTAAATAAATAAGCACTGTCAATTGATAAAACTCTCGTAATAAGAAAAACAATTATAAGAGATCAGTATATGAATTGATTTTTCTAACTAAGAAGAGAGTGGGCACTCATGGAGCATGATAATAGCAGGAATGACTAACATAAAGCATTAAATGACAAAATTAATAGTTGCAAAGGAACGTGCAACATTACAAGGGATCATAGAGGAACCAAAAGACTATAAATACAAGCTACAACATAGGAGAATACATAAAAAACAACAAAAGACTCAACATACAACAACACCTGCAAGTAGTAAGCAGCTTTTAGAGTTTTTCTCTTAACTTTCGACACACTCGAAACTTATTAGGCTCAGCGAGTACGTTAGTTTGTAAGTCAATAAATTATACGCAAATAATTTATAAGCAAATTGGTGACTTGGTCTCTCTCTGTGCTCAATCTCGTACTCAAATTCATGTCCGTAAGCTATTAATCATTCCTCAAGCACTAAATTCCCGTGTGGACATCATGTTGGGAGGAAGAGTCCTAGTCTATACAATCTAATTGTAATTAATAGTGGAAAGTAGAGATTATTGAATTGAAGTGATCAAAATTGTTAATAATTTACCTTGCAACTTGTCTCCCACCTTGTTTAGACAGATTACAAACATCATTCAAGTAAAGATTATAGTGTATTTAATAGTTAATTGAACTTATAGGAAACGAGTCCGGTAGTTAAATTGCCTTACAAACTACTACACAACCATTCCATAACTCTTTTATTCCAAAGTCTTCTTAATTGAGGCGGACATGAAAGAACCCATAACAAAAAGCAATGCCACAAATTACTTTTCCGGTGTTAGCAATGAACTAGCATTGAGAAAGAAAAGGAAGAAATTAAGCAAAAAAACTAAGACCATTTTGTACCAAGAACTATATAAATGCTTTTAAGAAAGCAAAAGCTACTATAACTAATAATAACAAATAACAAAGGAAAGGAAGAAAAATAAATGAGTGCATGCAAGACTAAAGTAGGATTCTTTCGGAAACTTTCCATATGATGTTCTTTACAAGGAACAACTAATCGACAATGTAAGGTTCTTATTTTGCATTGGCCATGTTACACAGACATCAAAGTCAAATTTCCTAATAATGATTAAAAAAAAAATAAGGTTAATATGCCAATACGAAATGTAAGGCAAACAACACATACCTCATTTCCTCTTCCTCTTCAACATCCTCCTCTACTAGTATGATAAGCATACATAGGAACTCCATATGCCTTCGAGGGGAAAAGAAACGGATGAGGTAGATTATATTCCGTGGAATGTAATTCAAACAACTTAAATGTGAGTAACTTGTAAAAAAACATTTATAACCAAACAAGGCGCCAAGAAACATCAAATTAAAGAGGCCTAGTTCAAATTTTCTCAAATCAAGAATAATGGACCTCTCGAAAAATTTACATACCTTATGTTCGGGTAGTAAAGGTAGAGTTAATGTGAGTTCCTACATTTACGTTGTAGTTGTTGTGGGTGGTGGTGAAATTTCGATGATGATACCTGTACCACCTCAACATCCTTTTGAGTTGCTTATGAAGATTGCAGTGAGGGCCCCATAGGGGAGCCGAGTTGTAAAAGTTACCCCAAGGTCATCGGAGAAGGTGTTTTTCCCATATTCAAAACCGAACTTGATGTCCGATAGAACCCCACCGACAAAACAGAAACAAAATAAAGAGAAAATAGTAGTAATAGGTAGAAAACAAGAAAGATGAAGAAGGGTGATTCTTATTGATGTAATATAGTCGATAAAATCTCGATTACTATAATAAAGACAATGGTAGCAATTTTAAAGGCTACCCTTCTCCCACTCTTAATAGAGAATATTTTTCATAACAAACTTATCATGCCTTTACACTCTACGTTGTTCTTTATATATATCTTAGATACCTATATGTAACAAACTCAAGCCGGGTCATCAATCCAAGATATTCGTCATTAGCGACTAGTATAACAAACTTCCTTTATTTGGTGGTGGTTGGGCCTCTCTTTCCTCTTCTATTGTAGATCATACGCACTAGAGGTTTATCAATATTTCCCTATGGAAAGACACCTTGTCCTCAAGGTGGAATTTCAAAAATTGCTTCATGATCGACTCATAAGGTTCTCAAGTTGCGTCAAAGTCGGGAAGGTGTTTCGACTCGATAAGTACTTTCGATCCCTCATTTCCTTTTTTGGTATTAAACACCGACTCGGGCTCTATAACCCATCGCATTTGGTCATTCTAAATAAAAGGAAGAGGTTGTGTAGTAATAGCATCCCCAACAACACGTTTGAGTTGTGAAACATGAAACATAGGGTGTATAGAGGTGGAATTAGGAAGTTTAAGCTCATAAGTGACCTTACCAATTCGCCGTAAAACTTGGTAAAGCTTAAAGAAATGAGGAGAAAACTTCTTGTTCATCTTTCGAGCAAGAGATTGTAGCCTATAGGGCCCGAGTTTCAAGTAGACTTGATCACCAATCCGAAATTCAACCTCACGACGATGCTCGATCAGCCCTTTTTTTCATAGAATTTTGAGCTAGAAACAATTAATCTCATAATTCAGTTATCATAATATCCCTTTCAAGCAACATGTCTTTAAGACTTGAGTTAGGAGTATGAGCGAGTAGAATCATACCTAAGCAAAATGGGAGGATCTCTATCGTAGACTAGCTTAAAAAGAGTGGATTTGGTAGATGTATGATAGAAGGAGTCGAACCAATACTCGACCTATGACAGATCATTTATGCTACACTTTTGGTTGAGAACTTACATAGTAATGAAGATAAGCTCGCAAGCACTCGTTAACCACTTCACTTTGATCATCACTTTGTGGGTGGTAAGTAATACTTTGGTTTGAAAAGGTGTGTTGCAAACGAAACAACTCCATTGGATAATAGATCGAGAAAACTATGCAACTTGGCCACATTGGACAATAATTCCTCTACCACTTTTTGAGTCGTGTAAGGATGCTTCAAGGGAATGAAATGATTGTATTTGCTCAATCGATCCACTACCACTAAAATAGAGTCAAACCCATGGGATTTGGGTAATCCTTCCACGAAGTTCATCGGAATGTCTTCCCAAATGGCATGTGGCACCGAAGCGACTGGAGTAATCTGGTAGAAAACAATGTCTTATATTTGTTCTGCCGACATACTTAGCAAGAAGCAACAAAGTTCTTTACATCCGTTTTCGGACCCTCCCAATATAATTCATGAGAAATCGGCTTGTAGGTCTTTAAGAATCTACCATGACCACCGATGGGACTGCTCGTGAAACTCGGTTAGGAGCTTAAACTTAAGAGAAGAGTTGGTAGGGATTACTAATCGTCTCTTGTAACGTACTACCCATAGTGAAGAGTCCATTCGGATTTGAAATCCAGATTTGCTTTTAGTTCGGTAATCACCTTCTATAACCGTTGGTCTTGGCTAACTTTAGATGCAATTATAACCCGATCCAATAGCGTAGAAACCGAAATGGAGTGATTTTTTGCTATGGAATGTACCCTAGAAAGTGGTATCTACAGTTTGGTTTTCTCAGCTCGATTTATATTGAATCTCAAAGTCATATCCCGGGAGCTTGGTGACCCATTTTTTATGCACAAGTGAAACCAATCTCTCGCTCAAGTAAGTATCGAAGACTTCGCTGGTCAATTCGGACAAGGAAATGTCTCCCAAACAAATAATGACACCATTTTTGAATAGCAATCACAATGGCCATTAACTCTCATTCATAAATAGACTTGAGGCAAGCTCTCTTAGTCAAAGCTTAGTTGAAAAACTCAATTGGCCTCCCTTGTTGCGATAGAACCGCCCTCACACCTATCCCCGAAGCATCCGTTTCAACAAAGAAGCTCTTACCAAAGTTAGGCAATGCTAAAGTAGGAACCGATTTCATGGTGTTTTTCAACTATTGTATTGCCCTTGTTGCCTCCTTTCCCCAAGCAAAATAGTCCTTCTTTAAGAGCTAAGTAAGAGGGGTCTTAATTTTTCCATAATCACGAACAAACCTCTAATAAGTACCCTACGAGGCCTAGGAAATCATAGAGCTCTTTTAGGTTTTTCGAGATGGGCCATTCATCCATAAATCGAACCTTTTCGGGATCCGCTCTAAGTCTTTCCCCCAAAATAATATGGCTAAGGTACTTTAGTTGACCCCGAGTAAAACAACATTTCTTTAGGTTGACAAATAACCGGTGCCCTCATAAAATCGTTAGTACTTCTCTCGGGTGCACTACATGGTCGGACAAAGAAGCACTATAGACTAAGATATCATCAAAAAACACTAACGCATGCCTCCGAATAATACTTTTAAAAATCAAATTCATCGGCGGTTAAAACATGGTCGGGGCGTTGGTCAACCTAAATGGCATGACAAGGAACTCATTGTAACTCCCATGAAATTGCTTAACATAGCTATATGTACGAAAATAATTTTTATCTATATCTACTAAGTCGTAATTATGATTTTGTGTCATGTTTGTGTTTGGTGAGTTTAAGATGCGTGGGTTTAAAAAAAATTAAAAATTAATTTTGGCATACTGAAATTTAATTCTTGAGCCCAAATATCTCTTGAAATATCCATGATTATGTGAGCATAAATTATGTTCCATTTCTTTTATATTTGTGGTGTGAAAATTTTAAGGTTTATGGAATTGTTCATAGGAATACTTTCTTTGGAATTTAATTAACCATTAATTATTTTTTCATAATGTATATTTAAAATGACCATGCAAGTGAAAAATATATCCCACTTAAGAGTCATGATCAAATTTTATAGACCAAATAAGGTTAGGAAGTTGGTTAATTTAATTATCTTTTAGTTTCTCTCTTTAATTAGTGATTTGACCTAAAATCTTCCACAATACTTCCATTATACTTTCTCACTTAATTTTGGAAGGTCAAACACTCCAACTTGCCTTTCTTTTTGCCTCCATCAATTGACCTCTCTTATGACAAAAATTAGACACTTGGCATATTAAACATAAAAGAAATAAAAAGAAAAAGTGTAGTATTAAAATTGGATGAAAAGATGAAACATTGCCATTCTTTCTAGCAAAAAATTCATGCCCTTCAAAAAGAGGAGAGAAAAATGTGAGTTTGAGGGAAAGAAAGGAGAAAAGGAAAGGAGAAAACGAAATGAAAGAAAGGAAGGAGAAAGAGAAGAAAAAGAGGCTAAGAAATCTTAACTAAACACTCATCATTGTAAGTAGGTTTCTTTTGGTTTCATTTTAGTTTTATTTATGCTTTAAGTTCTCTTTTATATATTTAATTTATGGGTTTTTGTTTTAATCCATGTAATATATGGTTATGATAGTTTGTGTTGATGTTAAAAATTTGATATTTGGTGATGGATTTATGATATTTCGACGATGGACTTATTTTGAATGTTGGATGTGTGTATTTCATGGTAAACTTTAGGTTAGAATGTGTAGGTATGCCATATATATGTATGATGATGGATGTTTATACATGTTTGATGGATTGGTTTGGTGATAATTATATGTAATGAGAAATGTGTTTTTTTTAAAAAAAAATTTTAAAGAGAATTTTTTGAATTTTAGGGGTGGAAAATTCTGAACTTTGTATGATTTATTTAGGGCTCTTAGAGTAATTTTTGGGTAAAACTTAAAAAATAAAAGCTGTTCATCAATGTGTCTAATAGCTCTCTGTAACATTTTATGATTTTTAGATCTATATATAAATAGTTATAGCCGATTTGGTACGGATCATTTGGATGTATCACATGCTGGAAAGTTTTTAGTTCCGAAATTTGTATGATTTATTTAGGTATCCGAGAGTACTTTTTGGGTAAAAATCAAAGGATAAAAGTTGTTCATCTATTTGTATACTAACTCTTTGAAAACGTTTATGATTTTTAGATCTATATATAAAGAGTTATGGCCGAATTGGTACGGATCATTTGGATATACCACTTTTGAAAATTTTCGAGTTTAGGGAGAGGGATTTTAGAAATTTAATGAAAAGAAATGAGTTTAGGTACTTAAACTTGATTAGTTAAGGTGTTTAGTTAGCCTAAGTATTCAGTTAGACACCTAAGCTATCCTAATATAACCATATGGGTTTGGAAGATATGTATGATTGGGCTTGGATTTAAAATAAAGTGGACTTTGAATAAAACACATAGACTTGGTCTAAAACAAAGTTGGCTTGGACTAAATAAAAAGGGGTTTGGATTACAATCAATGGACTTGAGTTAGAATAAAAATAAATAGGCTTGGACTAAAATAGAGTGGTCTTGGATTAAAATAAAATGGAATTAAATTTAAATAAATGAACTTGGATTTGGATTAAAATAAATGGGCTTGGACTAAAAAAAAAAAAGAGTTTGGATGAAATAAATGGACTTGGATATCCTAAGAAAAGTTAGTGGGCCTTGATACTAAAATGGTCAAGTTGGATCATACCATGAAAATATTGATGAAGACCCAAGTGTGGATTGAATTTCTAAAATGGTATGGACATAAATAGTTTGGTGCCTATGAAATATGGAATGTGATTCATGATATATAAAATGGATTAACTCTATTAGACGAGTCTTGAATTCCTTATATGAACTCAATGGTATAGAATCGATGGGTTTAGTACCCATGACTTAGTAGAATGTGGTTCATGATACATCACGTGCATCATATGCATATGAGAATGGATTAAATTGAGAAAAACCATTAAGTCGAAAACGATGACATTTGGTAACCGAATCAAATGGAAATTGGATAGGTTTGGTAACCTAATGGATAAAATGGGTATTAGCGGTTCGGTTGTGTGCTCGCACTCGTTAGACGATGGATTCTTGCTTACAGTGGCTACAATGAGGGATAATTCCGTTGTAGCAGAAGGTGAGCTGCGGTTCACTTGGATTAAATATAGAGTAGACTTGCTAATAACCGGGGTACTCGGAAATAAAATTTGATGAGTCGAAATGAAAAAAGTCAAAAAATCATTGCATATCATGTGTATCACCTTACTTACCGAGCTTCGACTCACTCGTGTTTATTTCATGCCTTGACGAGTAAAGGTGATACTAATGCCGATAATGAAGTTGCTGATTCCTTTCGGAAAAAGGCTCATGTGTGATGCAAAAAGAAAAAAAAATTATAGGATCTATCTTCACTTGTAAAATTACATTTTGTAATTTTTGTAATGATATTCGGTACATTGGGTATGTGTATGAGATTAAATTTGAGACTTCGATCTCTAAAATATGATGCACATAGTCACACCTTTTAGGTAATCGGAAAGGGAGCGGAGGGCGCCACGAAGGTGGTATCGAGCCTTGGTTTAGTTATTCGGGTAGAAACTTAAGTGTCACATGAACTCGAGGAGTGGTGCACTACTCAATAAGTAAATTCAACTTCTTGATTTTCAATGAATGTGAATGTTTATTGTGTGGTTTATATCATGTAACTATTGCTTGAAAAGATGGTTAGTGGTAAGTCTTGACCTTGTAGATGTCGATTAATTATCGTGTTCCCGGCGTTCCTAGGACTCGCCAACGACGGGTCGTTCTCACCTGCATATTGGGTTGAACTAAACAACCTCACCATGGCCCCGGACCGGGATCCGGTGGCCCATGTGATTCGAGTCCACGACTTGATTCGGCGAATAGTGTTCGCCGATGCTTCCTATGATTTATATCGTTATACTAGGTCTCTAATGCCGACCCCGCATCGGACTTTATAACCACAAGACCAACAATTACTAGATATTATGAGGGAGAGCACGATAGAGTGATATTCTTATCGCAATGTAATATGCGTCTTCCCGCCAATATAGGTTAGGCGAACCTTGACGAGGTTGATGTATAACTAGGGACTACCCTTGCATTTGGCTCGTGAGATCGCACGAGCCGCGTCCATTGGCGTTATAGGCCGGTGAAAAGTCGAGGCCTCTTTTTCACATCGTGCTTGCTTTGTTGATTGGTAATTGGACGGAGTAGATGTGTGTCTAGAAAATGTATCGTATGGTTTAGTAACCTATGCACCTTTTGAGATCCTTGTGCATTTTTTAATGTAACTAGACATGCTCTTTTTGGAACTAGCGATGCCTTTTTGGCATGTAATCTCTTAGAATGTAACCATGTATGCCCCTATGATTGTTTGGCATGTATGTCACGAATTGGTATCAATATATTTTCTTGGCTATCTTCTATTATGTGACGTATGGTATTAAGAATTATGATATTGAACTAACCCGAATGCAACGTGACATGTACAAATTCAAGCATGTCGAAATGAAATCCCACATGAGTAGGAGGTGAAAGGACCTCCGATATGAATAATGAGAATATGTAAGACACGTTGAATCGTCCGATAGACGTAATACAACAACAACAAGCTATGCAAGAACAATAACGAGTCCACATGGAGCAAATAATGCAACTCATGGCTATGCATCAACCGCCTCCTCTTCCGTCTTAACATAGAAATGACATGGTAGAGAGATTTTGAAAGATGAATCCCCAAGAGTTTACTAAAGATGTCAACCCAACGATAGTGGAGGAATGAATTAAATCACTAGAAGTGATCTTTGAGTACCCGCAATTCACCGATAATGAGCGAGTATCATGCGCTATCTTTATGCTTGACTAACACTCGGTAGGAGAGCGCACGAATAATGGTAAATGTGCCTCATTTGACTTGGGAAGGATTTAAAGAAGTCTTTTACAATAAATACTTTACGAGCGGACGTGAAAGCTAAGAAAATCCAAGAATTCCTAGAGCCGAAGCGAGGATGATATGACCAGTGAGTGAGTATGTGTTAAGGTTTGAACAAGGGTGTCCATTTATCCCTTTCATATCTAGGGACGAGAACTTGAAGAAGAACCGATTCCTAAGAGGGTTAAACCCGAGGTTTCGGAGTATGGTACGGATATCAATCGCTCGGACTTTTCCGGAGATGATAGACAAGGCCATGCCGATGGACGAAGATCGGAGAGAGATAGTAAGAGAGATACGAGCAGAAGAGGGGAGCATTTAAATTCGGAGCCTCTTCGTTCGGACTAGTGAGACGAGGTCCACCTCGGAAGTTTACTCGAAGTGGTGGCCCGAGCAATACAATAGTGGCAAGACCGGTGTCATTTACATCGAGGTCGTTATCGGATAATCGGTCATGACGGATGATGAATACTTTACCTCGGTGCAATAAGTATGGGAGGTTTCATATCGGGAAGTGTCAATCGGATGTGAAAACTTGTTATATCTATCACAAGCCATGGCACGTATCCTACAATCGCCCCAGTACGAAGCAAGGACCGGAAGAGTACCAGCTCGGTTGTATACGATGACGCAAGAGGAGGTTGACCGAAGGGATGGGGTGGTGGTTTATGGTAATGTTTTACTCCTTGGCTTAGTTACTTATGTTTTGATTGATTCGGTGCTAGTTATTTATTCATGTCAAAAAATTTACTAAAAAGCTTAGGTGTCAAACCCGAGACATTAGGCGTGGGGTATCTTATAGTTGTCCCTTCTAGAAAACTTATGAAGTCAACGAGTATAGTGAAGGAGTATCCGAGTACTGATTTAGGATATGAGCCTAGAGGTTGATTTGATAGTCTTAGACCTCTAAGATTTCGATTTGATCTTGGAAATGGATTGGTTGACAAGGTATGGTGCCATGATAGACTATCGAGGTAGAAAGGTAACTTTTGACTTACCTAGAAATCGAGCAATTAGAGTTTAAAGCTGATTCAAAGTTTCAAGACGTATCGACCTTTTTGGCTTTAAAGGCTCAAAAGATACTAGGAAAAGGCTATCCGGGATACTTAACGTACGTGATAGATCTCCAAGTAGAGCAAACGTCGAAACCATAAGAGATCGAAGTGGTGTGAGAATTTTTAGATGTATTTCTCGAAACATTGATAAAGTGCCACCCGAGCGAGAGATAGAATTTGAGATCGAACTAGAGTTGGGCATGACCTTAATTTTAAAGACTCCCTATCGAATGGCCCCGACTAAGTTGAAAAAGTTGAAGACACAATTACGGGACTTATTGGAGAAGGGATTTATACGTCCCTCGAGAAGCTCTAGTATTATTGGTGAAGAAAAAGAGGGGAGCTAAAGACTATGTATCGACTATCGGGAGTTAAACCGGGTGACGATAGAAAAAAGTATCTGTTACCCCGAATAGATGATTTATTTGATCGGTTATGAGGCACAACGGTGTTCTCACAAATCGATTTGCGGTCGGGGTATCACCAACTAGGGGTAAGGTCGGAAGATGTAAAGAAGATGACATTCAAAACACGATATGACCATTATGATTTCCTAGTAATGCCATTCGGATTGACTAACGCCCAGATCGCTTTTATAGACCTAACAAATCGAGTCTTTAGGGAGTTTTTGGATCAATTCATCATCGTGTTTATTGATGACATCCTAGTTTATTCTAGGAGTGAAGAAGAGCATAAGAGACATTTAAAAGCTACTTTGCAAACGCTACGGGAGTAGTAGTCGTATGCAAAATTTCCAAAGTGTGAGTTTTGATTAGAACAAGTAGCATTTCTAGGCCATGTGGTGACAAAGAAAGGCATAGCCATAGACCCAAAGAAGATAAATGCGATTCAAAACCGACCTACTCTAAAAAATATGTCGGAGGTGCGAAGTTTCTTAGGCTTGGTCGGTTACTTATTGGCCATTTGTTGAAGACTTTACTAAAATAGCAAGATCCACGACTAACTTGATGAATAAGAGCATTAAGTTTCAAGGATGGATGTTTGTGAGAAGAGCTTTCAAGAGTTGAAACGAAGGTTAGTTACGGCCCTAGTACTAACCATTTCGTTCGAGGATGGGAACTTTGTAGTGCATACCGATGCTTCCAAAAATGGGCTAGGAGCGGTTTTAATGCAAAACGAAGGGTGGTAGTTTATGTTTCTCGAAAATTGAAAGAATACGAACGAAATTATCCAACGCATGATCCGGAGTTAGTAACGGTCATCTTTTCCTTAAAGATTTGGCAACATTATTTATATAGAGCCAAATGTGAGATATATATGGACCATAAGAGTTTACAATACATATTCACATAAAAGGAGCTAAATATGAGGCAAAAGAGATAGCTCGAGTTGGTGAAAAAAACTATGATTGCATCATCAACTACCATCCGAGAAAAGCCAATGTCGTTCCCGATGCCTTGAGTAGAAAATCGGTAGCAAAAATACACATAATCCGGTTGTCGCTCGTGAGGGATTTACGAAGCTGGAATTAGAGGTCATCCTTATGGGCTACGAGACCATTATGTTAGCTTTGTTAGTCCTACCGAATCCGCATGAAAGAATTCAAGTTGGGCAATAAACGGATAAAAAGATGAAAGAATGGAGGAAAAATATAGATGCTGGGAAGGAGTCGACTTTATGGTAGATGACAAGGGAGTGGTTAGGTTCGGAGAAAAATTATCCGTTCCATCGGTAGTCGATTTGAAAGAAGAAATCTCGAAAGAGACATACGTATCCCCATACTCGATACATCCAGGAAGTACTAAAATGTATCGAGATTTTAGAAAGAGTTATTGGTGGTCGGGAATGAAGAAAGACGTGGTGAACTATGTGACGAGGTATCGGACACGTCAATAAGTGAAGGCGGAACATCAACGACCTGCAGGAATACTACAACCACTTGTAATTCTAGAATGAAAATGGGAGCACATCACTATAGACTTTGTTATGGGATTGCCAAAGTCGAAAAAGGGGTCGGATGCCATTTGGATGATCGTGGACGAAGCTAACTAAATCAGCACACTTCCTTCCAATGAGGACCACTTATAGCCCGAGCCGGTACGCCCAATTATATATTGATGAAATCGTGAGACTATATGGAGTTTTGATCTCAATCATGTCGGATTGAGATCCTAGGTTCACCGTAGCATTCTAAAAGAGTTTGCATAAGGCCATGGGGATAAAGCTAAACTTTAGCATAGCTTACCATCCGTAAACCGACGGATAATCGAAACGGGTCATTCGGATACTCGAAGACATGCTACGAGCATGCATTTTTGATTGGTCCGGAAAATGAGAGAAGTACGTATGCCTTGCGAAGTTTGCCTCCAATAATAGCTATCAAGCATCTATCAAGGTGGCTCCTTATGAGACTTTGTATGGTTGACGATGTAGATCCTCAATACATTGGGATGAAGTAGGGGAGAAGAAGTTATTGGGCTCGGAATTGGTGCAACAAACGACTAAAGTGGTGGCTAAGATTCACCAACGGATGAAGACGGCCTAAAGTCGATAAAAAAATGACGCCAACACGAGAAGAAAAGATATGGAGTTTGTAGTGGGTGATTATGTCTTCTTAAGTGTTTTTTCGATGAAGGGCATACTATGATTTGGGACAAAAGGTAAATTGATTCCCTGCTATATTGGACCATTTAAGATACTTGATCGCATAGGTGATATGGCATACCGCTTGTTGCTACCGTCAACCTTGTTAGGAGTACATGATGTCTTTTATGTATCTATGTTAAGAAAATGTATCGGAGAGCTTAGTCGGGTTACGGAGGCTGTGCCATCGAACTTGACCCCGAACTTAACATACGAGGAAAGACCAATATAGATTCTCGACCGATGATTTAAAAACCTAAAGAATAAAGACATTGTCCTAGTTAAAGTTTTATGGAAGAATCATGACCTCGAAGAAATAACACGGGAACTAGAAGAGGAAATGAAAAGAAAAATACCTAGGGATATTTATATAAACCAATTTCGAGGACGAAATTTCTTTTAAGGATGGGAGGAATGTAACTCTCGTGAACTTGCTTAACGTAGCTACACGTACGAAAATAATTTTTATCTACATCTACTAAGTCGTAATTATGATTTTGTGTCATGTTTGTGTTTGGTGAGTTTAAGATGCTTGGGTTTAAAAAAAAATTTAAAAATCAATTTTGGCATACCGAAATTTAATTCTTGAGTCCAAATAGCTCTTGAAATATCCATGATTATGTGAGTATAAATTATGTGCCATTTCTTTTATATTTATGGTGTGAAAATATTTAAGGTTTATGAAATTATTCATAGGAATACTTTCTTTGGAAGTTAATTAACCATTAATTATTTTTCCATTATGTATATTTAAAATGATCATGCAAGTGAAAAATATGTCCCATTTAAGAGTCATGATTGAATTTTATGGACCAAATAAGGTTAGGAAGTTGGTTAATTTAATTATCTTTTATTTTCTCTCTTTCATTAGTGATTTGACCTAAAATCTTCCACTATATTTCCATTGTACTTTCTTACTTAATTTTGGAAGGTCGAACACTCCAACTTGCCTATCTTTTTGTCTCCATCAATTGACCTCTCTTACCACAAAAATTAGACACTTGACATATTAAACATAAAAGAAATAAAAAGAAAAAGTTTAGTATTAAAATTGGATGAAAAGATGAAACCTTACCATTCTTTCTAGCCAAAAATTCATGCCCTTCAAAAAGAGGAGAGAAAAATGTGAGTTTGGGGGAAAGAAAGGAGAAAAAGAAAAGGAAGAAAGAAAGAAAAGAGAAAGAGAAGAAAAAGGCTAAGAAATCTTAACCAAACACTTATCATTGTAAGTAGGTTTCTTTCGGTTTCATTTTAGTTTTATTTATGCTTTAAGTTCTCTTTTACATATTTGATTTATGGGTTTTTTTTTTAATCCATGTAATATATGGTTATGGTAGTTTGTGTTGATGTTAAAAATTTGATGTTTGGTGATGGATTTATGATGTGTTGATGATGGATTTATTTTAAATGTTGGATGTGTATTTCATGGTAAACTTTAGGTTAGAATGTATAAGTATCACATGTATATGTATGATGATGGATGATTATACATATGTGATGGGTTGGTTTGGTGATAACTATATGTGATGAGAAATGTGTTTTAGAAAACAAAATTTAAAAGAGAATTTTTCGAATTTTAGGGGTGTTTTGAAATTTGCGTGATTTATTTAGGAATCTTAAAGTGATTTCTGGATAAAAATCAAAAAAACAAAAGTTTTTCATCTATATGTCTACTATCTCTCTGTAAACTTTTGTGAATTTTAGATCTATATATAAAGAATTATGGCCAATTTGGTACGGATCATTTGGATGTATCACATGCTGAAAAATTTTTAGTTTCGAACTTTGTGAGATTTATTTAGGGACCTTAGAGTGCGTTTGGATAACACGCAAAGAATAAAAGTTGTTCATCTATGTGTATACTAGCTCTTTGAAAACGTTTGTGATTTTTAGATCTATATATAAAGAGTTATGGTCGGATTAAGACGGATCATTTGAATATACCACTCGCTAGAAATTTTCGAGTTTAGGGAGAGGGATTTCCAAAATGTAATGGAAAGAAATGAGTTTAGGTACTTAAAATTGATTAGTTAAGGTGTTTAGTTAGCCTAAGTATTTAGTTAGACACCTAAGCCATCCTAATATAACCATATGAGTTTGGAAAATATGTATGATTGGGCTTGGATTTAAAATAAAGTGGACTTTGAATAGAACACATGGACTTGGTCTAAAACAAAGTAGGCTTGGACTAAAATAAAAAAGGGTTTGGATTACAATCAATGGACTTGAGTTTGGATTAAAATAAAATGAAATGAAATTTAAATAAATGAACTTAGGTCTGGATTAAAATAAATAGGCTTGGACTAAAGCAAAATGAGTTTGGATGAAAATAAATGGACTTGGATATCCTAAGAACACTTAGTGAGCTTTGATACTAAAATGGTCAAGTTGGATCATACCATGAAAATATTGATGAAGACCCAAGTGTTGATTAAATTTCTAAAATGGTATGGATATAAATAGTTTGGTACATATGAGATATGGGATGTGGTTCATGATATATGAAATGGATTAACCCTATTAGACGGGTTTTGAATTCTTTGTATAAACTTAATGGTATGGAATCGATGAGTTTAGTACCTATGACTTGGTGGAATGTGATTCATGATACATCACGTGCATTATATGCATATGAGAATGGATTAAATTGAGAAAAATCATTGAGTAAAAAACGATGAGGTTTGGTAACCTACTAGATATTAACGATCCAGCTATGTGTATATTATACGCCGTGTACGTGCATTGTAAGATGATGGATACCACTAACGGTGGCTACAACGAGAGATAATTCCGTTGTAGCGAAGGTGAGCTACTCGTTCACTTGGATTAAAAATAGAGTAGACTTGCTAATACCCGGGGTACCCGAAAATAAAATGTGATGAGTCGAAGTGGGGAAAGTCGGAAAATCATTGCATATTACGTGTATCATCCTACTTACCGAGCTTCGGCTTACTTCGTGTTTATTTCATGCTTTGATAGGTAAAAGTGATACTAATGCTGATAATGAAGTCGTCGGTTCCTCCCGGAAAAGGCTCGTGTGTGACGCGAAAAGAAAAAAAAATTTATAGGATCTACCTTTGCTTTTAAAATTACATTTTGTAATTTTTGTAATGATAGTCGGTACATTGGGTATGTGTATGGGATTAAATTTGAGAATTCGATCTCTAAATTGTGATGCACCCGACCACGCCTTTTAGGTTATCGGAAAGGGAGCTGGGGGCGCCATACTCATAGTGTCCCTCATGTGTCCCGAAGGGAGTTTTATGGATGTCTTAAGGTTGCATCCGTATTTGATGGCATCTTGATCCGAGGTCATGCTTCGAAAACACACGGGCTTCATTTAGTTCATCCAACGGTTCATCAATGTTAGGAATGGAAAACCTATCGAAGCTGTAGCCTTGTTCAAAGCTTTATAGTCAACACAAAATTGCCAACTCCTGTCTTTCTTCTTTACTAAGAGCGTTGGACTCGAGAATGGGTCGGTACTTTGCCTAATGATCCTCGCCTCTAACATCTCTTTCACTATCCTCTTAATCTCATTTTTTTCGATATAAGGATAGTGATAAGGGCACACATTAACTGGTTCGGTGCCCTTCGAGTATGATTATGTGATCAAATTCCCTAGTGAGAGGCGACTCGGTTGGGGTGCTAAACAAGTCTTCAAACTCTCCTCATAAGAACCGATTTCGGGAGCAATATAGTTATTCCCGGATTCTTTATGTGCCGAAACATGACATAATTCCAACAACCCTTTTCCTTCTTGTTGAATAGTCTTCACCATAGATTTTAGGGAAACTAAAGCCTTGCTAACTTGAGTCACCCTGCAAAACCACCTATTTCCCCCTAACTCGAATATCATGGTTAGGCGTCTCCAATCATCTTGTGTAATCCCCAAAGTCACAAGCCATTTTACCCCCAAAATAACATTAGTGCTTTTCATTATCAATGGCAAGTAATCCTCAACAATGGTTTCCTACTATAACCCCATCATTTGTGGTACCCGAAACTCTTATGTTTAGCTTCCCACCAAAGATTGAGAGATGAAGTTATGAGTCGCCCCACAATCAATCAATACAATAACATCGGTACACAATATCTTACCTTGTAGCTTTAAGGTACGTGGTTCAAAAAGTCCCACCACCGAGTTTAAGGATAACTCTACTCTATCCAACTTAA
Source organism: Dovyalis caffra (assembly GCA_963924115.1). Lineage (NCBI taxonomy): Eukaryota > Viridiplantae > Streptophyta > Magnoliopsida > Malpighiales > Salicaceae > Dovyalis > Dovyalis caffra. The sequence goes on along the minus strand of CAWUPB010000957.1, from coordinate 295,949 downwards.
CTTCGATTAGCTCTTCGATAATTAGAGCGTCTTCCAATCCATCACTTGCTCTCTCGATCTTCACTAACCGGTAACCGATGGAGCTCTTTGTTTTTGTAACGATGACTAATTTTTCATCTCTCATCACATATATAATAAAGCCTTTTCTCCTTCTTAGCTTGAGCTTCGGCGGTAGTCAATTTCTTGAATTGAAAATATGTTACGATATGGTTTTGGTGTTTCGGTCAATTTGGTATAGGTTTATCCAAGTATTGGTAGTAGCTCGTGTTTTTGGATGGAAATTATAGAGGGTGTTGACAATGGAGTTAAAAGAATTCGGATGGCTAAGTTATTGAGTTCGGACGGGGTCCATGAAATGGTTTTGATATCGAGCTTATAATGGATTGAAGGGGCTCTTTGGGCTTCGGTGTTGGGCTAATGATCTTGTTCTTCCTTTCAATTTAGGCTGTAACTTATATGGAATCTTTCAAGCCTATGGGATTTAAAATGAAAAGCTCGGCTACGATGTTCTCATATATTCCATTGATGAACATTATAGTCATCGTGTCTTCCTCTAACTTCACGATAAAGGTCGTTAACATATCAAAAGTTACTTGATATTCTACTACGAGTCCTAATTCGTTTAAAAGTAAAGAATCAATGCAACATTGACCCATCTTCCGATCCCAAAAACCATTGCAACATTTGCATTTTTAGCTCATTCTAGGTGGTGAATGGTGCCTCCCTCTCTTTGAACATCAACCATGCTTGTGCTTTTCCTTTTAAAAAAAACTCTAACTATCTTTATTTTGTTTGCTTTAGTTAATCAATTTATGAAAAAATATCTTTTTGTTCGAAAAATCCAAGAGTCCGGATCCGTCCCTCCAAAAGTTAGGAGTTTTAATTTTTATGGCAACTTGTCCTTATCCGAGATTTTTTCAACTTCGATAGCCGGCGATGTCCATAACTAACCACTAGGGCCGCTGTTACCCCTGTCTTAGCACGACTTACCTCAATTTTATCCCTAGCCCCTACTCCTTGTTGTTCGAGAGAATGGATGATAAATATCTTCCAAACGTTGAGCAACCGTGGCCATGGAACTCTTCAAATCGACCACATCATCCTTCGGTACGGGTTAGAGCTTGATCTCGGTCTCAACTTGTTCCATTCGAGCCTCCATTCTAGTAGTAGGCATTACCCACAAGGATTAACGCTCCGATACCAAAATGATTAACCCCACTCATAAAACGAAACAAAATAAAGAGAAAATAGAAGCAATAGGTAGAAAACAAGAAAGATGAGGAAGGGTGATTCTTATTGATGTAATATAGGCGATAAAATATCGGTTACAATAACAAAGATAATGGCAATAATTCTAAAGGTTACCTCTCTCCCATTCTCAATAGAGAATATTTTTTATAACAAACTCATCATGCCTTTACACCCCATGTTGTTCTTTATATATATAGTAGATAACTATATGTAACAACTCAAGCCGAGTCATTAATCCAAGATATTCCGTTATTAGCGGTGACATAACAAATCTCCTTTGTCTAGTGGTGGTTGGGCCTCTTTTTTCCCTTCGGTGTAGACCATACACACTAGAGGTTTATCAATGTCTTCATAACGAAGGATGAAGGTTCGAACATATTTTTAGAAGGCATTATTGGATATAGGATCTGTCTTGGATATGTCAAAACTTGACAATTTTATCTACGAAATAGTCAATTGGGATGCTAATGGCACGTTACTAGGAAGAGTTTGACTAGAAACCCTATCGGAAATTAACTTTGTCGATTTTGAAACCATTGCGAGAAGATAGTGAAGGAAGAGTAGAAGTCTCACTCATAAATTAGGGAAGAAAAAGGATCAATTTCTAATTTTACACATAAATTTGTACATCTCACTCAACAATTACCAATTAAATAAAAATAAGAGAATAAACCTTATTGTCTTCGAAAGAAAGGGAAAAACACTTACGGAATAAGCATTTATATTTTTAGTTTCTTAGTTTTATGGTTTCCTAAAATCTCAAAAAAACTTCGGAAAATTTCGTCTATATCATCATACTTATAAATATAAAAAAACTTATCACAAATATGAGAATAAATTAAGGTTTTATTGATATAATCAAGTTTTCATTCAATATCTTGTACATTTTTGTAGATGTGGATTTTTTTAAAATTTTTTATGTGAGAAATTTTATGTCCAAGAGGAATGAATCTTGTAATAACTACTAATTAAATTGTTTATTTTTTTTAACCTTTTCATGTTAATTATCATCATTTTTATCGAATTTTGTTTTTCTTGGAATAATAAAAAAAAATTTGAAGAGAAAATTCTTAATCATTTATATATAACTTATGTGTGAAGCATACCCTAGGGTCATAATTAAATTTCAAGTGACCAAAATAAGCTCAAATTTATGATTTTACATGATCGATAAGAATTCTCTCTCTCGCATCATCATCTTCAACCTAGGGTTACCCTAGATTGCATGGCCATGCCACCACCGGCGAGGAAGCCAAACTCTTAGCTAGCCCCACACTTGTTACTCCCCAATAGAAGGAATAACGTTTAAGGGACTTCAAAAAAAAAATTATATATATATATATATATTGTAACATCTCCAATCTAGGACCTAATAAGTTGAGAATATTACCGTCGTTAGTCACATTTGAAGTGTAATGAATGTAAGCTAATAAGACACTATGATTTTATTGTAACGTATATAAGAGTATTTACATGGTAAAAATCTTTTAATGACGTTCGAGTCCTATTTCTTACTTCAACTTCGCTATAAATTTTTTGCGTTTATATCGCGTTTATTTATCATGATATTTTATTTTAATTTATATTATTTTACATGTTTGCTAAACTTCTAATCATGTCAATATGCAAGGGATAATTTAAAGTAATTATATTACTACTATGATATTATTATTTATTATTACTTATTCGATTACACACCTTAACTATTTACATACATGATCGATTCCGTGTCAACTACTCTATGTAATGGGTCTACCCGAAGCCAAACCCTCATCTAAGTTACATGCGTCCGATGCCTCTCTCGATAGTCGGCTTCGCGGAGAAGTGAGCCATAGCATCTTATTTATCTACACCATAAGAAACCGTATGAGCTACAACCCGGTAAGTTAAAATATGCATATAGTGTACGTACATGTGTAGGTATGCATAAAAAACTAATATGCATAATGAATCCCTTTTTCTTATGTAATAAAACATTTCATAAACGAGTCTGAAAATCCTTTTTCCGTCTTCGGACATGTCGCATTTAAGTACTTAAGGGTTTTCATCACATATGTCCGGCGAACTAGACCTATCCACGGACGCGCCCTACCGAGCCTCTAAAAGTGCACGTCCGCACTTGCCCGACCCCGAACCATTACTATCACTCGTATGAAAAACCCATGAAGTCCTTTCCTCAAAACCTCAAGTCATAGAAATCTTTTCCTTTAAAATCATTCCGATTGCTATTGAATAATTATGACATAAAATATATTTTCATGACTTAAAACATTATTCATGAGCTAAGCATGCATATGCAATTTGCAATGAACTAGCAAGCTGTATGAATTCATGAATGCTTACTTAGAAGGGTTATGTAACCAAATCATAAGAATCGATATAAAATTAGACAAGCATAACAGACATAGATAACGTCAATCTAATATAAGCCAACACAGACCATCATTGGCACATCAATCATCATAACCCAATTCTCATCATCAATCACATTCAAGTATGACCATTATTCATAACATGATGCATTCATATAGCATTTAAAAGAACATAACCATAACATAAAGGAATATTAACATTTTTGTTCCATTTGTTTGTTTATTAAACTTACCTTTCATTTTACTTTCATAAATTCTTTTCCTTAGGTTCTTAATTATTTTTTCATATTTGGTCTTTACCAAATTAAGCATCACTTCATGTTCCAACCTAACCGGGTATTATTTCATTGATTTAGGAGGTTCAATTTTGGTTTGGGCCTTAATGGGCCTAAAGTCTAATTTTTTCCTAAATCAATTTTTCTTTAGATTTTCATGAACACTTTTGTTCTAAATCATCCCTTTAACTTATTTTGTACTTGAATGAATTAATTTAGGGTTTGGAACTTACTTTAAACTTACTTCCCAAAATTTATCATTTAGGCCAAATATTTCACCATTTAAATTCCTACGATTTTCTTCTCATTTGGCCCTACCATTTTAACACAAAGTAGCCTAGATATGTAAAAACTATAGGAATTAATTTAATTGAAAATTGGGACCTGAAATCTGGTCCAAACTCGTATTGGGTCTTAATGGGCCAAAATTGGGCCCAAACCCATATAATCCATGTTCTTCAATTTTTAGCAAATTTTCCATTCCCATTCATCAAAAAATTCTTATTCAAGTGTGAATGACTCATCAAACCAGAATTAAATTTCTTTGAACTCAAACCCTAATTTGCTTAGTTTAGGCCGAATATAATTCTTAAAAATCGAGTGGATTTTTCTTCAATTAAAGTGAAGTTTTCATTCCTAAAAATTAATTCATGCTCAAATAATTCATAATAAAATGTCAAAACACCAATTAAATGAAATAATTAAAAACCCCCCAAATTTGGTTTATCAAGAACCCTAACCCTAATTTTTCTTAATTGAGTAATTAAATCAAATCAAGAAATTAAACATGACATTGACTTTAAATGAAGCATGCTTGTGGTCTAGGTGAGGTTAACTTACTTGTTTGAGCTCCAATTAGACTCTAAAAAGGTAGATTGGTGAAGGATTTCTCTTCCTCCTCTTTTCCTCTAAATTTTTTTAATTTGATCTTGGAATTTTTTCCTTGAGATTTTTTGCTTCCCACTTAAAATTCAAGCTTCTTACACTTATTAGAGGTGGATAGAAGTTATTAAAAATGTTTTGGGTGATTTCTAAGTGAAAATTTTGTAAGAGTTTCCTTTGTGTTTTTCAATTTCTCCTCTCCTTTTTATTTTTCTAGTGCCCTTATTTGTATGAAAGTTTTTGGAATCATTGAACTCATCTCTACCCTTAATGGGGAAAAATCTCAGCCCTTAATTAAATTTCTAATCATTCATTTTCATTTATCCTAATTTTTAGACATTTATTCATCTTTTTATTTAACCCTTTCATGTTGCTTAGTTTTTGCCATAATTTTTACTGGAAGTCAAAATTAATTAATTCTCTAGTTAGCCCAAATTTGGGAGGAAAGTAATAAATTTTGGTCCTCCAAGTTTCTAGACCTTTCCATAGCCCATTCTTTCCTAAGTCCCTGTTTTATACAAAAAAATCACTTCTAATCCTTCGTTTTTTATTTTTTAGGACTAATTTTTAACCCTTAAAATTATCACATAATTTAATTTGGATTATTATACTTTTAATTTTATGCAATCGAGTCCCTAAGTTTTGCAATTTAGTCCCTTCTTTTAAAATTCCATTCTATAATTTTCAAAAATAAATTTTATTTTTATAATAAATTCAAAAATTAATTAAGGGATTTTTATTTAAATTTTCATAAATTTTGGCCCTAGTTTGGGCCTTCAATTTATTTATTTAGTGTGAAAATTACACTTTTTCCTATAAAAAATATTTCTTATACTTACTAAAATTAATTTAAATTTTCTAGGAACTCTCACACATCATATATGATTATTCTATGCTCTTAAAAAAAAATTTCTCATACTCTTAAGGTGTCTAATTAAATTCTTTACCTCTAAAAATACTATTCCTACACTTAGACAATTCAATAAAATATTCACCATATGTAGAAAGATTTATAAAATCATATAAAATAATCTAACACCCTTCTAAAAATTATTCTAAAAAAAAATATTTTTCATACACAAACAACATGCTTTAATTAATTTTCTCATGCAATAACAACTATTCATGTATCGGAAAAACACTAAAATATGCTTTAAGCATGGAAAACTATTTTGACCCTTCTAAATATTCTTTTAATTTTCTAATAATTATTTCTCGTTCTCAAAAATATTTATTTATTTATTTTTACATGGTTTTAATATTAAACTTTTATTACATTTCTATTTTAGTGGGTATTGAGCATTACATATATACATACATACATACATATATATATATATATATATATATATATATATATATATATATATATATATATATATATATATGTTTTTGTTATTTTTTTATTTTATTGAGGACGTAAGTTAACCTATGTTTTGAAGTCGCCATTTAGTATTAAAAGAACTAAAAAACCTAAAGTGGGCATTGAAATTCGAGAGAAATTCCTAATCATTTATATATAACTTATGTGTGAAGCATACCCTAGGGTCATAATTAAATTTCAAGTGAAAATAAGCTCAAATTTATCATTTTATGCGATCGATAAGAATTCTCTCTTTGGCATCATCATCTTCAACCTAGGGTTACCCTAGATTGCATGGCCATGCCACCACCGGCGGGAAGCCAAACTCTTAGTCGACCCCTACTTGTTACTCCCCAATCAAAGGGATAACATTTAAGGGACTTAAAAAAAAAATAACACATACACACACACACACACACACATATATATATATATATATATATATATATATGTTTTTGTTATTTTTTTGATTTTATTGAGGACGTAAATTAACCTATGTTTTGAATTCGTCATTTCGTATTAAAAGAACTAGAAAACCTAAAATGGGCATTGAAATTCGGAGATTCCGTGATAAAGAGTTGGTTATGCATTTAAAAGGATATTGATCAATTAAAGATATCCTTTTCGAGAAAAGATACTATGTCTAGTTTAGTTCTAAAATATATATCCTAGAAAATATCTTGTTATCAAATTATTTTTGAGTTTGTTTCGAAGTTCACTTATTGTCTAAGCCAAATTATTTTTTATTTTTTATTATGGCATCATATTGAATTAATCATTGGATTCGGTTAAAATCTTGACATAATCGATATGTCAGAGAACAACTTAATTACTAAGTGTGATTGGTTTGGATTAATTAATGTCAAGAATAATGTCTATCCTTATTGGATATGGGACTTGTTAAATTAACTTAAAAACTTTTTTTTTTTTTTGTTCTTTTACTCCCTTTTTTATTTTATAATTTTTTTTGACATTTTTTATGTCATGAAGTTGATGGAGGATCGTCATCAATCTTTATAATTTAGGAGACTCAACTATCCGTCATCACACTAATTACTTAATTAAGCTTGCAAATATTAGATAATAAAACATAAAGAAAATGACTAATGCTAAATAAATAGGAAATTAATTCCCGAATTAAGAAATCTAACACAATTTATATACAAGTATACAATCATTCACTAAGAATTTTAGATTTAAATAAAATTAAACAATAAACTAAACTAAAATTTAGGTAATTAAGACAATTAATATCTAGGCATAAAATTAATAAATTTAAAATCAAGGGTAAATGAACTTTAAAAATCCTAAAATTTTAAACATAAACTAAAAATAACCACGTGTAACACCTGTAAAAATTTCATATTAAATTAATTAAGGAAAGCTTATTAAAATAAATCTTAAAAAATGGACTTGAAAGCCCATTGGGCCTATATCTCCTGCTTTCTCTAGACCAGCTCAAACTCAAACCTGCGGCCTATTTCTCTCTTTCACCCAGCCTAGCTTAACAGAAACCCAAGCCCTCCTACCTCGTGGACCAGCCTATCTAACTAAACCTTAGCCCATCTATTTTTCTTTTCTTTTCTTTTCTTTCTTTCCTGGTCCAGCCTATCCTTTTCTCTTCTTTTGCTTGAATTCCTTTTTTTTTTTTTTTAAATATTCTTCTTCTCCTCTCCTTTAACCCAGACACTGTACCTGTATAACAAGCTTGTACTAGTTGCAGTATCATCATCATAAAATGAACTGGAGCCTTAACATTCATCACCAAAGCTCACACCATTCCTCTTATGTCTCATTGACTGTAAACCAACCAAAGAGAAGGGGTTATATTGCAAGCTATTGATGACAGTGACGAAGTCGCTATCATTTTTTTAAATTCAAGAACCAAAATCAAGCATAAATTAAAAAAGATAGTGTGGAATAGATGAAGATGTTACCTGGCAAACTTAAATGAGGGTCAGAGATTGAAAACCAGTCTTCGAGCGAAAGGATGGGCGATAGGGATTGAAATGCTTCCTCTGTTCTTTCAAAATCCAGAAGTAGAATGGCATATTGGCAGGATTAATTTCAATATTAGATGCTCTTCTCCTTTTTCTTTGTTGTTTTCTAGGTTTCCTTTGAATCCCATAACTGAATGATAGTTCCTAAAGCCATGATTTTTTTTCCTCCAAAAAATCAGAACCTTCTCTTCAAACCTAGAAAATTCCTCCTCTATTCATACCTGAATTCACAACCTTCTCAGCCCTAGGGTTCTCTTCAATTAAACCTGGCCTTTCCCATTAAAACCAAAACCAAATACTCATCTGGTTTTAACCATTTGTGCTCAGAATGAAGTGAAGACAGCAACAGAAGGGGAAGGAAGAGAGGTGAAAGTATGCGTATGCAAGTTTGCAGGTTATAGGAATTAATGCAGTAGATGGGTGTAGGAATTGAAGCACGATTTCTGGTTGGTACAATTGCTAGCCAAAAATTCGTCTGTGCATTGGGAATTTGTCTTCAAGGAAGACGATGAACAGTACTGGAAGGAGGGATTGATTTTGGCCATTGACGTGAATGACAGGTCGTTCGAAAATCTTTTGAATTGATCCTGTTCCTCTCTTCAATTACGGTCTTTGCATATTCCATTTTATTTTCAATTAGACCCATTAGGCATGTTATTTTGGTTTCTTGTCTTCCATTTTTTCCCAATTATATCCCTGCATTTGTCAATTTTCAATTTTAGTTTTAAGTCTTTTGATTTGTTCAATTGCACCTTTGCGTCCCTCCATTTTAATTTCTATTTCTTTTTAATTACACTCTGATTTTGTTTTCTTAAATAGTTAATCATCACTTCTTTTAGTTATATTGTAATGTTTGTTTTTTTTTTTTTTTTCGTATTTTCACTTTTTTATGCAAATTAAATTAAATTAAATTGACCTAATTTTTATGTTTTTTTTTAATGTTGATTTTTATGATAAAATGAAAGATAAATTATACTTAAAAAAAGAAAATTTAAGTATAACAAAATAATAATAATAATATATAAAAATAAATATGCATATGTAAAAATAAAATTTGTAAAGATAAAAAATGGGGAAATAAAATAAATAAAATGGGAGGGTTAGTTATGACGAGATAACATGTTGCCTTCTTCCACGATCAGTTGCTCATGAGATTGCACGTTGGGAATCAACAAATTCAATAATTCTTATCATTGAATGTAGTTTAGTTGTAGAGCATGTATCATTTTCTTGATAGCCTAATTTAGAAACACCAAAAATTAGGGTTTCATCTACTACCCTATCTTAAATTGGGATGTACTACACGACTATCTTAAAAATAAATACACTAAGAGAAGCAAACACCCCACAAACACACAAATATCCAATCAAAGACCTTTTTCTTGCCCCACAACCACCTTCCTTGTTGAGTGAAGAACCCGAAGGATTATGTATCTCATGAAAGTGCGGAATAAACAAAAATAATTTTCCTCCATCTAAGTGTTCAAGATCAAACTCGTTGAATGTATTAACCATTCACGTATAAATTTAAAGCAATAAATAAAGGATTACCTCTTATAATGTAGATTCAAATTCTTTTTATAAAAAAAAATCGTCCAATTGTCCGACCTCTATTGATAATCCATGCGGTTCAAGTATCTACAAAGAAGCACTCAAAATCGATAGGGTGCTAGCTCGACTCTTTTCGATTTGTGTAGTGTTTCCTATAAAATCAATCCCGAGCAATTTTACGACAACCTTAAAAAAGAAGAAAAAAGTATATTTGTGCAACGTTTTTGGAGAAAACTATTTTTTCCACTTTTCTTCACTTTACCATGTGCCCTAGCTAGTTTTTAGGATCGGTTGAATTTCTTATTTCTCTCTCTTTCGTTTTTTTTTTTTTTTGCTTAATTGCCGCACCTCTCTCCCTTTCTTATATTTATATGAGAGTTTCCTTATCCTCAAAGGATAAGGAGAGAGGCGGCATTAAATCCCTTTTAAGACTCTAGATTATTGCTTCCTTATCCTCCAAAGACGATGAGTTATTTCTACATGTGATCTTTTAATCATTATCTTCAAAACATTCATCTTTATCCAATAAGGTTAATGTTTATTCTCCCACCAAAATATCTTAAGACTTTTAATTAAACTTAATGGGCCAAAATCATTTTAGCTCAATTAATTTATTTGGACTATCCAAATAAATAATCTTAGATTATTTTACATGGGTTAACATTAGAAAATAATTTTTCAAAATACACTTTAACCTAAATTAGGAAAATCATGTCCATTTTAGGTTATTTACTTTCAAATTTGGAACTAACTTCCAAATTAGGAAACCGATTTCTAAAATAGGAAACTTTTCATTTTAGGAAACTTCCTAATTAAGGAAACTTTCCATTTTGGAAACCCTTTCCAAAACAAGAAACTTTCATCATTGAAATTTTTTTTCAATATTTTTGCTTCTCATTTATAATGTGAATACTTAAACCGAAGTGTGTGACTCAATATGCTCCTAGATATGTTGACAATATATCAAGAACAAAAGACTCCTCTTTTGTTTCTTGATACATAAATCAAGATTGGCTTATAATAAGAGATCATAACTACCTAATTTTTTAGAAGGATTAATTAATCCATATTGCCTTTCACGAGTATAATAACCATAAAATTCGGTCCTCATGTCAATTTATCACGGTATGATCTTGAACTTGATTATAAGTCTTGTTCGTTCATGATCACACAAGTTTTCTTCAATTTTCAAATGTCTTAACTGTAAGAGTAAACCAACTATGCTTTATTGGTGTACTCCTATTATGACCATAGATTTTTTGAGCAAACATTTATCGAAGTGCAATGTGATAACTCTTTTAGCATACAAGGAACGACATGTCTTATCTTAGTCATACACCTACCTCTATTAGATTCCTAGTGTGCCCAACGAATCACCCACGTACAACCCTTTAATGGGTCCATCGAAATGATTGTCAAATTACATAAGTCCTTTAATGAGACAACCGTGATGACTTTAAATCTAAAGGCCATTTGTACCCATCTCGTATGAGATTTTCATAGACTAAAACCAAATGGGTTCTCATGACGAGTCAAATCCGATGACATATTCTCTAACATAAATCACCTAAGTGCTTGTTTTGACATCACCATGCCAATAGGTGTGAGATCTCTTATTGCTATCATATAGCATGAGCATAGCACTCATAAGTCTATCCGCATATAGTCGGCGTCCATTCTTGACAATGCTATGACTTGGGACATTTAATGATATCATTTATATGTATTAGTATTTTTCTTATATCTTTCAATCAATCACTATTACAAATATATGTCATAAGGACTTCTATTTAATTCTTCGAATTTACAAACATAAAATACAAGAATTAATAGAATGACTTCTTTATTATTATTATTATTATTATTATAAATAATACAATAATACATTAACTCAAGTTCATCAAAACATGGTTGGAGTTTGGGCATCTACACTAATAATCTCTCACTTACACTAGAGCTAACTAGCCATGTCTCATAATCCCGACGATCGAGTAAGGGTTTCATATTTCGAGTTCGTGATAAAGACTTAGTCAAAGGGGTCGGTTATGTTATCGTTAGTGTGGACCTTTTCTATCCTTATGTCGCCACGATTGATAATCTCTCTAATCGGATGGTAGTGTCACGATACATGCTTGGACCTTTAATGAGACCTCAATTCTTTGGCTTGTGTTATAACTTCATTGTTGTCATAGTATAATATTATTGGATCAATAATGCTAGGAACCACTTGTAGTCTAGATAAAAATTTATGAATCCAAACAAGCTCCTTAGTTGCTTCTATGGTTGGGTTATATTCAGCCTAGGTTGTTGAGTTAGCCACTATTTCTTGCTTGGAACTTTTTCAACTAACAACTGCACCATTCAATTGGAAAATGAATCCCGATTGTGACTTAAAGTTATCATGGTTAGATTAAAAACTAGCATATGTGAACCCTTTCACAACTAGTTCATCTTCTTCATAGACTAGAAAGGCATTTTTAATTCTTTGCAAGTACTTTAGAATGCTTTTCATGGCAATATAGTATTTTTCACTGGACACTCGGCCTTAGAAAGTTTTATGCCATGTGATATTGGAATAAATCCTATCTTGGATTCTTCCATATTAAACATCTTTAGTATTTTATCAATGTACGTGCTTTGAGAGAGATCTAGCATTTTTTGTGATCTATCTCTATAGATCTTGACTCCTAGAATATATGTTGCCTCTCCTATCTTTTTCAAGAAAAAATTCTTAAATAGCCAATCTTTTATAGATTGTAACAAGGTGGTGTTATTGCCAATATCATATACATATAGTGCAACAAAAATTTTTTGAGCTCTCACTAACCTTCTTATATACACAAGGTTCATCTTCGTTTTATGAAAAATTAAACTCTTTGATCGTTTTATCAAAACGTTGATTCCACCTCTTAGATGCTTGCTAAAGTCCATAAATAGACTTTTACAATTTGTAAATCTTATTTGCATGTTCTTTAATGACAAAACCATCATGATGTGTCATATACACATCCTCATTTAAGTTTCCATTAAAGAAAACATTTTTGACATCCATCTATCATATCTTATAATCATGATACGAGACAATTGCAAGCATAATCCGAATGGATTTAACCATTGCCACTCGGTGAAAAAGTTTCATTATAATCAACACCTTGTTTTTGACGATATCCTTTAGTCGCCAATCCGGCTTTATACATATGTATATATCCATCCATGTCGGTCTTACTTTTAAAGATCCACTTACACCCAATAGGTTTAGCACATTCGGGGGATTAACTAAAGTCCATACTTGGTTAGTGTACATGGATTCCATTTTGAATTTTATGGCCTCATGCCATTTTTCGAGTCAATGTTTAACATTACTTCTTCAAAGGTATTAGGTTTGTTGTCTCGTATGATAGACATATTTCCTTGTGTTGAGACTAGAAGGCCATATCTTCTTAGCTCTTGACGAATCCTCTTAGACCTACGAAGTTCTTGTGTATCCGTTTATGGAGTAGTTATAATGCTTTGTAAATTTTCTACTTGGGGTTCCTCTAGTGAAGTGTCAATTTATAAGTCTTTTCAAATCTCATTAAGTTCAACCTTCCTCCCACTAGTCTTAGCATCTATAAATTCCTTCTTAAAGAATATAACATGCTTAGTGACGAACATCTTTTGTTATTGTGGTTGATAAAAGTAATATTCATTTATTTCTTTTGGATATCCCATAAATTTATATTTTATTGATTTAGGCTCAAGCTTATTTCCATCTAAATGTTTGACATATACTTCATAGCCTCAAATCTTAAGTAAAGATAAATTTTCTTTGTTTCGTTTTCATATCTTATATGGAGTTTGATTAATAGACTTTGTTGGAACCTTGTTCAAAATAAATGGTAAGGAGCGCATATCCCTAAAATGATATTGGGATATCGGTTTGACTTATCATGAAACGGACCATGTCTAACGGTGTCCTATTTCTTCTTTCGAATGCACCATTCATTTATGGTGTTCTAGGTGGGGTCTATTATGAGAGAATCTCATTGTCTTTTAAATGATCTAAAAATTCGATGCTTAAGTATTTAACACCTCGATCCGATCAAAGTGTTTTAATATTTTTGCCAGTTTATTTCTCGACTTCAAATCTAAATTTTTTTAATGTTTTAAATGCTTCGATTTGTGTCGCATGAGATACACATAACCAAAACACGATCTATCATCGATAAAGGTTATGAAATAATCATATCATTCTTTAGCTTAGGTGGATATGGGTCCACATACATCACTATGTATGAGGCTTAACAAATCAACAACTTTTTCACCTTTTCCACTAAAAATGGATTTTGTCATTTTGCCAAGCAAACAAGATTCATAAGTATCATAACATTCATAATCAAATGATTATAAATATCCATTTTTATTTAGTTTGGATATGCGAATTTTGTTTATATAACCAAGTCGATAATGCCACGAGATATGTTTTATTTAGATCATTAGTTTTGAGTCTTTTCACATATGTTATATATAGGTGTGTCTATGTTTAAAACATATAAATCGTTATTCATATCAACATTTTCATATAAAAAATCATCTTTATAAAAGGAACAACTTTTGTTCTTAAATAAAAAAGAAAAACCATCTTGGTCCAAACAAGAAATGAAAATGATATTTCTAGTTATACTAGGAATGTAATAATAGTTTCTAAGTATAAGTACAAGTCCGGATGGTAGTGCTAACTCATGGGTGACTACCGTTAATGGCATAACTTTTGAACCATTATCCATACGTAAGTCAACCTCATCGAAGTAATCTTTCTAACCTCTTTTAATCCTCTTAAATTTGTACAAATGTGTGCACCACATCTAGTATCAAATACCCATGATGTTAGACTAGAAGTAAAAAAAATTACTTCAATAACTTAAATATTTAAGGTGTTTTGAGAACTATTCTCTTGCACCCTTTCATGGTGCTCCTTATCGTCTATCGCATAGAGCATTTTTTCATGTTGGAGGACATTCCTCTTATTTAATTTCTAGTCAAGGAAGTTTATGCCATTTAAGGCATTCCTTCCATTTATCATCAATCTCATCGATGTATTGCCGGTCATATTGTGCAACAATTTTTACGGGATAGAAAAGCATATGGTTAGGTTAATGAAATTGCATAAAATAAAATAAAGCATAAATTAAAGAAGTAAAATCTATGTTCGCTCCCACTAGTTTCTTCAAGTTCTATAACCTTCGATGTAGGACTCGAGAAAACTTTTTGATTCGTTTTCTTAGTGGGTTAGGATTCCATCCTCTAACATGTATTAGCCTTGAGTTATCTTAACAAGCCATACATGAAGGATTAGGTAGGTAACTCCTTACAAACTACATTTAATGTAATTGCTAATTTCATTAGTATGACAACTCATCTTATCACATCTTATATAAATACCAATCATTGCTTATAAGTTTATTGGACCTTGAGTTATCTCAACAAACCTAACAACTTATTTAAGTAAGACCCAACATTCAAGGACATCGTATGGCCCATGATTTGTTTCTCTCAAGAAAGAAATAACCTTGAGTTATCTCAACAAGCTAATAACAACCAAGAGAGTTCCCACCTCATAACTTTAGAAAGTAATTAAATTAATAATTAATTTAAAGAATTTAATACGATTGGTCTCATCCTAGCATGTATACTAAACAAATAATTATATTATTCCTAACATGCATACTAATATTTTATCTCATAACAAATGTACATCTCATTCATGACTCAAAGACTAGTGAATGGTAATGGATCTCTACTACTAACCCCCTCGAGCCACGAGGAGACTAGTGGGTCGATTCCTAGGTGAAAAATTATTACAAATTTTTCATGAATGTTTTCTTTCCTTGGTGTCTTCTCCTTGTATCTATTTTAATTCCTATCTTCTACTTTTACATTTATTTGAAATAAGAAATCTCGAGTTATATTCGAGGGGAGTAATATGAAAAGATAAATACAATAGAATAATACAAAAGATAGGACACGAGAGGTCCTATTTATCCAAAAAAAATTACAAACGTTCGCTCATAAAACCGAGTCGACTCATCCATACTATTCACTCATGCTTTAATCATATTGATACATAGCATACTAATGAAACACATTTCATTCATAAAAAAAATTATAAATCTATGATTTTGATCATTTTTTAAATTTATCAAATTTTTTCTAAATTTCAATTTTAAAACCTTTTTGGCTCTCGAGGGTTCATAGGCTTTGAAGCCCAAACCCTCGGATTTACATACTCGTACGTGCTCGCCCACAACCACCGGCCTAGGACTAGTAGCTTATTGCCTAGCCCACATGCCTAGTGCTTAGCCTAACGGGCTAGTAAGCTCGCCTATTGTATGCTTATTACGTAGGTTGGCGGACCGGCACATCTAGCACGTAGTGCTTGTTGCGTGCGTATAGCACGATCGACTCGGCATGCCAATTTGCTTGCTTGCTATGCACTAGTGTGTTACATTTAGGAGGATCTGTTGCACACGTAAATGTCAATGTCCAACGTCGGCCTTTGCGTGCTCTTGTTGTTTTTTTATCCAAAATTCATTTTCATATTTATATAAAATATAAAAAACACAAGATTTATAATCAAGTATAGCTAATTCGTGCAATTAATCATAATTAACAAATCATACAATCAAAGATTCAATAGAGGCTCGATACCAATTGAAGGATCATGCATCCTATAGAGGTGCGAAAAAACAAAAATAATTTTCCTCCATGTAAAGGCCTAAGATCAAGCCATTGAATCTATTAACCATACTTGCATTAATTTAAAGCAATCAAAGTTGTTGCTTATCCTACAAGGATGAGGAGTTATTTCTACATATGGACTTTTGATCATTATCTTCAAAACATTCATCCCTATCCAATAAGGTTAATGTTTATCCTCCCATCAAAATATCCTAAGGCTTTCAATTAAACCTAATGGGCAAAAATCATTTTAACCTAATTAATTTATTAAAGGACGGGTCCACATTAGGAATCAATTTGCTAAAATACCCTTTAACCTAAATTACGAAACTCATTTTCATTTTAGGTTATTTACTTTTAAATTTAGAACTAACTTCCAAATTAGAAAACTGATTTCTAAATGAGCAAACTTTCTATTTTAGAAAACTTCCTAATTAAATAAACTTTTCATTTTAAGAAACTTCCTATTTAAGAAAACTTTCTATTTTGGAAAACCGTTTTCAAAATAAGACACTTTCACTATTGGAAACTTTTTTCAATATTTTTGCTTCTTATTTATAATGTGAATACTTAAACTTATGCATATGACTTAATAGGCTCCTAGATATGTTGGCAATGTATCAAGAACAAAAGACTTCTCTTTTGTTTCTTGATACAAAAATCAAGATTGACCTCTAACAAGGCATCATGACTATCCAATTTTTTAGGAAGAATAATTAATCCATTACTACCTTTCATGAGTATGGTTACCATATAATTTAATCTTCATGTCAATTTATCACGAGTGTGATCTCGAACTTGGTTATAAGTCTTGTTCCATTATGATCACATAAGTTTTCTTCGATTCCCAAATGTCTTAACTCCAAGAGTAAACCATCTATGCTCTATTGGTGTACTCCTACTATGGCTATAGTTTCTTCAATAAACATTTATCGAAGTGCAATGTGATAACTCTTTTAGCTTATAAGGAATGACAAGTCTTATCTTAGTCATGCACCTTCCTATGATAGACATGCACCTTCCTCCATTAGATTCCTAGTGCACTCAACGAATTGCTCAAGTGCAATCCTTTAATGGGTCCATCGAAACGAGTGTCAAAGTGCATAAGTCCTTTAATGAGATAACCATGATGACTTCAAGTCTAAGGACCATTTATATCCATCTTGTATGAGATTCCCATAGACTAAAACCAAATGGGTTCTCATGGCGTGTCAAATCCGGTGACATGTTTTCTAACATAAATCACTTAAGTGCTTGCTTTGGCATCACTATGCTAATAGGTGTGAGATCTCCTACTACTATCATATAGCATGAGCATAACACTCACAAGTCTATCCATATATAGTCGGTGTTCGTTCTTGACAATGTTATAACTTAGGACATTTAATGATATCATTTATATGCATTAGTGTTTGTCTCGTATCTTTCGATCAATCACTATTGTAAATATATCATAAAGACTTCTATCTAATTCTACTAAATTTACAAACATATAACATAAGAATTAACGGAATGACTTCTTTATTATTATTAGAATAAATAATGTAATAATAAATTAACTCAAGTCCATCAAAATATGATTGGATCTTGAGCACTTACACTAACGGAACCTACATGTCTTTTTCCCAATAGGAATTGGAGGCGGTAACAACTCAATTCAAAAATACTATTATCCTTAATTTTTAGGAGGCAAACCCTCGGTTAGGGACATTCAAGCTCATATGCTGCAAACATGGCAACTTTATGGACATTTTGTGGTAGGGCTTTTCAATCCTAGGCATGTCATAATACACTTGGAAACCAAATCAAACATGGTAAGAATATTAACTTATGAGGATCATAAGTTCAAAATTATATGTATAGGATGTTCAAATAGTCTCTTAGTTTTACATTTCACGGAGACTATCCTAGAGTAGTAGTTTGGCTTTAATTACATCATCTTCCCTTACTATTTTTTACTCCATCATACCCGAAAAGGATTAGAGAGATGTTGAGAAACTTATTGAGGCTCGATAATAGGACTTTAGCCTTGATACATCCTATATGTGCTCATATTTGTGTAGAAGTAGATGTTTCAATTGCACTTCCGTTGAGGCTTTTCGATCCTAGACATGTCATAGTACACTTGGAAATTAAATCAAACATGGTAAGAATGTTAACTTATTAGGATCACTTAACTTATGAGGATCACAAGATTTAAAATTATATGTATAGAATGTTTAAATGGTCCCTTAATTTTACATTTCATAGAGACCGTCCTAGAGTAGCGAGTTTGGCTTCAATTACACCATCTTCCCTTGCTATTTTTTACTTCATCATACACGAAAAGGATTAGGGAGACGTTGGGAACTTATTGAGGGCCGATGATAGGACCTTATCCTTGACACATCTTATATGTGCTCATATTTGTGTAGAAGTTGATGTTTCGGTTGCACTTCCTTTGAGGATTTGGGTAGATTCAAAAAAGAATTGGGATTTTGGTAACGTATGAAATACGAAGGGAATTTATTGTAATCAAGTAGTTATGGCTTAACTAACCACTCTATTAGCGTATATCAAAAAAGACAAATTCACACCAACCTATCGGATCGGAAAATAAAAGATGTTGATATTCCAATTGGGAAGAATAAATATCGAATAATACCATAACTTATAGTACGAGTAGACTCAAATAATTTAGGTTTGTATGATGGAAAAAAAGGGAAAAGTTTTAGGAGTAAGTGAAGAAAGTTGGGCATCGGATGGTAAATAATGGTGACATTAAAGGAAAGGCTAAGGTTTAAGATCGTAACAAAGTAGTTATTATAGCTATGGAGAAAGATGTAGGTGTAGATTTGACAAAACTTGCTAAAGTTGGTCTAGATTCGATTACAAATTTCGTAATACAAGATATGAAAGAAGATAAAAACACAATGTTAGATCATGACAAAGATAGAGAGAATGCTTTAGAGCGGTATACATATTAAGAGGGAAGGAGGTAGTGGGGTATAAGGTAGAGGCGGGAGGGGGTGTGATAATATGTTTGCTATTTTAGATAATTTGACTGATGAGAAGTCCAATTATGATTTATCAAACACCGAACATCTAGCAAATAAAGAGCGAGCAAGGATAGTTTCCCATACTAAAATTGATATAACTACGGAGATGGATGGTAAGAACCTAATTCTTAAATCAATAAAACACAAGGTAACAACAAAAACCATTTTTCGGTATGGCTTATGATGTAATTAGTTTGACATATTTGAATATTATAGGTTGACATAGGCATATTTTTGACATTAATGTGAGCACTAGCAAGCTTATTAAACACCACTAGAGTAAACTCAATGGGTACAATAGAAAGAGATCATATGCCTTTAGAGAATGTGTAAAAATTATATAAGAGTTTGCGGAAGAATGCTTAAAAAAGATGCTTGAAACCTATCCAAGATGAGAGTAGCTACTAAAGCATTAGGTAAAGATACCTTTATAAATTTATAATGTCAATGTTAAATATGGAATGCTAGGAGAGTAAGCAATGATGCCATTATGTATTATCTTAAATTGATTAAAACTTGAAATGAAGTTATGCTTATAGTCATTTTAAAACCTAAGTTAGATGGTAGTTGATTGAATAACATAGCAAAAAAGTTAAAATATGGGTATTGTATGCATAAAAACCCGAGTTAACGATCATGTATGGCTTATATAGAATGATTTGATCATATTTGATTGTATGGATTTTACTAGTCAAATGATTATAGTTACGGTAAAGTATGATGATTGGCTGGTCATCATTTGCACTTTTATGTATGCAAAATGTTCTAGATAGAAGGAGACTTTAATGTTATCGTAGATAGTTCAAAAAGCTTGAGGGTAATGG
The DNA here is from genome assembly GCA_963924115.1 of Dovyalis caffra. Classification (NCBI taxonomy): domain Eukaryota; kingdom Viridiplantae; phylum Streptophyta; class Magnoliopsida; order Malpighiales; family Salicaceae; genus Dovyalis; species Dovyalis caffra. Next base: position 275,676 of record CAWUPB010000957.1, on the reverse strand, counting down.
TTACGATTTTCTCGGTAGGCAAATAAGGGTGGATGATGTTAGCTTTCAAGGTAGCAAATACACTTGAAGTATTAAATAAGGTCTAAGAATTAGAGTTTGGTAATATTTGGATAGAGTTTTAGTGAATGATAATTCTAAAGCCAAGCTTCTCGCTTTAATAGTAAATCATCTTTTTAAGAATCTTTCAAATGATTCTCATCTTTTTTTAAATTTAGTATGCCAAAGGTAGGTTGAATTATGTATAGATTTTAAAAGATGTGATCTGGATTATCATGATTTTTGGTCTTTTCTTACTAAAGTATGGAATAATAAACTCATAGGTAGTCCTTGTTTAGTTTACAATAGAAACGTAAGCACATGTAACATCATCTAAAAGAGTGGAATTAGAGTGTCTTTGGGAATATTAACAAAAAGCATGAAAAAACTCGGGATGGAATTCTTCGGCTAGAAGAAGAGTTAGTTCGAGTAATGGGATGATGGGGGTGGTTAATCAATTGTCAAATACTAGAAGAGAACTAAACACTCTTTTACAATCGAAGGCTAATCTTCTTCAACAATAATATAAGGTCAAATGGATTTGAGATGGAGACCAAAATATAGTTTGTTTCCATATTTACATTAAGGATAATGTAAGGAGGTCTCAATTCAGCCTTAAACAGTTAGATGGATTCTTAACGGAAAATCTCAACATTATTGGAAATACGACAATGGAGTTTTTTCAAAACTTGTTCATGGCTAGTTCTTATTGGCTTTATAATTCTTTATTTGATGGAGTGGAAGTAAAAGTATCCATGGATCAAAATATCTCACTTCAAAGAAAAGGAAATTGAGGAAGCATTTCAAGGTTTAAATCTAGATAGTGCACTTGAGTGGGATGATTTCACTAATCATTTTTATAAAGGTAGGTGGGAGATCATCAAGAATGATGTAATTTGAAAAGTCAAGGACTTCTTTTTAGGAGCCTAAATTCCAAAAGGTATGGTTGCCACTACACATATTCTCACTTCAAAGGTTTTAAATCACACTACTCTTTCGATTTAAGACCAATTGACCTTTTTATTTTTTGTTGTAAAATATTATCTAAGATTATTATTAATAGACTGTCCGTGGTGCTATCGGGTATTATGGATCACAATCAGTTAGGTTTTATGAAAGAAAAAATATCACAAAAAACATAGTAATAGCTCGGGAGATGATTATAGAGTTGAATAAAAAAAATTCAAGGTAAAAATCTAATAATTAAGTTAGATATGTCAAAGGCCTATGAAAAAGTTGAGTCATTATTTCTTTTAAGGACTATGCAAGAATTGGGCTTCAATAACTAATGGTGTGATACTGGTCTTTACAAGCATCAATAATGTATGATACTCAATTAGAATACAAGGTCAAAGCTTTGACTTCTTTAAGTCTAGAATAGAGGTTAGACAAAGGGACCCTTTTTTTGCTTCTCTTTATATTAGTCCAACAAATTTGCTTTGAAACATAAAAAGGAAGGTAAAGAAAAGTTTTATTACTCTTTTCTAGGTGGGCGAGGTAACTTCACTATTTCCTATTTTTCACTATAAGTGACAATCGTTAATTCATGAATCTTAAAAACTCATACTACTCTATGAGTAGTCTTCCTTTCATTCTATTAATGTGCAAAAGAATGGCTTTTAAATGGATAAAAATTTATCTTAGGCAAGGCCTAGCCAAATTGCTACTTGGACATGTTGTTCGATCACAAACCTACCCTTATAGTATTTAAGAGTGTCTCTCTTTCTTGGGCAACTTAAACGAGTGTTACTTTTAGGAGCTTGAGTAGAAGGTGACCAGTTGAGTTAATGATTAGAAATCTAAGCTCTTATATTTCGTGGCTGCAATCACTTTGATTAAGACAACTTTGAGCTGCATTCTTGTTTACATCTTGCGGACATTTTGATACCTAAATTAAATCTTCAATAATTAGAGAGGATCTTGTGTGATTTTTATGAAACTCATCAAAAGAAGCTTAACCTCATTGATTTTTATGGGATAGAGTTTATAGACCTTTGAAGGCAGGGGGTTGGGTATTAGCCAATTTGGTCGGGTTATAAAAGCCCTCTAAGCCATGCTAGTGTTGTCATATATATGCGAAATGACCTTCGGGATCAATCTGTGAGAGTTAATTATAGTGCTCTCAGATGACTTATGAATACTATCTCCAAGTAAAAGATCTGTCTCATATGTGGAGGTTTATTTCAAACCCGGTTGTTCCTATTATGGATGTGAGTACTTAGATAGTTGATAGAAGTGAAATCTCATTTTGGACTTCAAATTAGTGTGATTCATTGCTTCGACCTCTATTTCTTTAGACACCGGGCTCACGGTCAAAGAGGCCATGCAGCATAATATAGTTGATTTTAAGCTTTTTTTCTTCTAGATATTTAACCGATTGTTTAAGGGATCCAAATAAAGGAGTATGCGAATTACTTTTTGGTGTGCACTCGAATTTTTCTAGGTCTTTTGTATGTAATGACTTCCAGAATCATAGAAGGGAGAAGCTTTATTTTAGTGGATTAGCATAGATAAGTTTGGACATTATAGATTCCATGCAAAATTAAGGCTTTCATTTAGAAATAACTTCATCATACTATTCTAAAATATTGCTAAATTAGAGCTAAATGGATCTAAATGTCCTTATATTATAACTATTGTCGATGGAAACCACGGAGCCAAATGGGCCAACAAGTGACATCTCTAAGGGTGTGGTCTAAGATAATGAGTTTGCAAGTTCAAGATCTGATTTATTGTATATTAAAGATGGTACAATGATGTGGGCTAGGGCTAAGAAGCTTAAAGAAGCTCTCTATGGGCTTATTCGAGAATGTTAGGCGGAATGCACTTCTAAGGACTTAAAAGAGCATTGTGGCACCACTTTAAGAGAGAAGGGGATCCAAGATTTGTTAATCTGATCCAAGTCTAAGATTAAGATCCTTAAATCATATTAGGCCTATTTTATTATATCTAACTTAATTATAACTAGAACTAATTAATTAAATCAGATTTGGGCTCAACGTTTTAAGCCTAACTTAATTATAATTAGAACTAATTAATTAAGTCGATTTCGGCTCAAAGTTTTAAGTCCTATTATTTTTGTATTCTTTTAAGTCCATTCGGGTTTGTTTATGTTCTCCTTAGATGGCAAGGACGTGTAGAGTCCTTTTAGGGTTAAGAGTGGTGTGTTAGCCTATTTAAAGGTTGATTTAGCTCTATTTTAGACTTAGACAATAATTTTGAGAGTTAATAAATTTGAGGAGAATTTCTTTATTCTTTTGAGAACTAAACTAACTCATCAAGAATTACAACCTTTGTGGTGTCTCTAAACTTATCATCCTCCATAAGGTATGGCATTCTTCACTCCATTACACATATAACTTCGGTTCTTGCCTCCTTATAGGCAACGAGTCAAGTTTCCCTTACTATAACTTGATTGGGTGAGTTCTTGAAGTTGTCTAGCGACAAAGGTGTTTGAGTCTCTCGTCTTTATTGTTAGGTTCACATCAATTGGAATCGGATCCTAGGTTGTGTAAAGTCGGGTTGGTTATTCATAGTCCTTGCATCTTTTATTTTGTATCCGTCTTGTTTTCTTTGTCACATCTTTCTTGTTATTCTGCCATAGCTTTTCTTGTTTGAGTCTCGTGTTCCTTTGCTTGATAAATTGAGTTTTATATAAAAAATAGAAAAAAGAAAGGAAAGTATGATTTGTAGTTAACTTCGTTTTCTCAATATAAATCGGGTTCTTTTTCATCATCTTTTTTTCTATTTCATGTCTTTGTAGTTAGTTTTTTTTTAGTCGAAATTGAATCATTTTTAATTAAAAAAAAAAGTCCGATATGTTTCGTTTCTATCCCGTTGTGTCTCATTTGTTATTGTCTTGTTTAAATTCAATTCAAATAAGTTATAGTGTCATTCTTAGTGTCCGAAAACTTAAATTATAATTTAAATTGGTTTGTCAATTCTTTGTTCCAAATCTATTCAAAATTCAATCCTTGGAAAGTGAAGTTATTAAGTCACTTGTAATTGGTTAGCTCTTACGTGGTTTGGATTAGTTTACAAAAGAAAAGGAGTGAGTTAGAGTGGTAAAAGGCTAGAGAGTGTGAGCATATTAAAGAAAAAAAGCCTAAAAGCGAACAAACATGAGCATTGAGTGTCATCAATTTGAGTGAAACACGTGAGGGAGTGTGTGTGAAGAATTTTTTATTACTAATAAATTTTGTATGGGTTTTTAAAAATGTCAAAAGATAAAAATCCTAAGAGAAAAGGTGAAGTGATTGCTGATGATGATGTTTATGGTAAGTCATTAGTAATTATGCATGTTTTAAGTAAACAAATGAAAAGTGAGGAGGAGACATAGAGAGATAATATTTTTCATACTCAATATCATGTCAATAATAAGATTTGTTGTTTGATAATAGATGAAGGTGGTTGTGTCAATGTTGCTACTCTTGAGTTAGTTAAAAAATTGAGTTTGCTTGTAATTGAACATCCTATACCATATACATTGCAATGGGTAAATGAGTTTGGAGAAGTCAAGGTGAACAAACAAGTGATAACGTTTTTTTCTATTGGAAAATACAAGGATGAGGTTTTGTATGATGCTATACCGATGAGAGTGGATCATATTTTGCAAGGAAAACCTTGGCAAGTTGTTAAAAAAGTGACACATGATAAGTTTAGCAACAAATATTCATTTGAAATGAGAGGACGAAAAGTAACACTTGTTTCATTATCACCTAAGCAAGTTTATGAGGACCAAATGAGAGTGAAAAAAGAAATTGAGAGAAAAAAAATTGAGAGCACTCAAACTTTCAATCATAAAGATGATTATGCTACTATTGATTTTGTGGGTATTGAGAGCACTCAAATTTTCAGTCATGACGATGAATATTGGAACACCTCCGAGCCTAGGACCTAATGGGCTGAGAATATTGCTGCCATTAATCACATTTGAAGTGCAATAAATGTAGGTTAACAAGGCACTATGATCTTATCGTAACTTATTTAAATATGTTTACATGGTGGGAGTCTAGTAATAACACGTAGGTCCTATTTCTTTATTAAAAAGTCGTTATAAATTTTTTTTCGAGTTTCCTTAAATTGCTTACCTTTATTCATTCACCTTGTCGGGTAGTCATTAATGTAATTTACTTACTAAAGTATTTGTTACTATTTATTCATAATAATTGCATAACTATTACCACTCGAATCATTTCGTTATTACTTGGTTTGATTACACACCTTAACTATTTAGGTATAAGACTAATTTTATGCCAATTACTACAAAATTGGTTTATTTGCTTTCACACCATTATCGAGTCATATCGCTTACTTGTTTCATAGCATTTACTATTGTATAGGATAGGACGGCTACATCAAGTACATATAAAACTATAACTCGTAATATAATTAAAAATAGCATGCAGTGGGTCTACCCAAAAATCAAACCCCCATCCAAGATACACACGTCGGTGCCTCCTTTGATGATAAGCTCCACGGAGAAGTAGGCCATAGTGGGTTACTTATCTACACCATAAGAAACTAGATGAGCGATAACTCGGTAAGTTAATGGATGCACGCAATACATGTTCATGTACATACAAGTATGTAACATGCTTTATGCAAAGTAATTCTCCTTTTTCCTCATGTCATAAAACATAAAACAATATGAAAATTCCTTTTTTGTCCATGAACATGTCCCATTTAGGTGCTTCGGGGTTTCCATAATATATGTTTGACGAACCGGACCCGTCTACGAACGCGTCCTACCGAGTCTCTAAAAATGCACATCCGCACTTGCCCGCCACGAACCATTACCATCATTGTATGGAAAACCCATGAAGTCCTTTCCTCAAAACCTCAAAGTCATGGAAATCTTTTTCTTTAAAATCATTTCGATTGCTATCGGATAATCATGACATAAAATATATTTCCATAACTTAAAACATTATTCATGAGCTAAGCATGCGTATGCAATTGCAATGAACCGATATGCTTGTATGAATTTATAAATGCTTACTTTGAATGGTTATGTAATCAAGTCATAAGAATCGATATAAAATTAAGCGAGCATAACGAGTATAGATAATATCAATCCAATATAAACTAACACCGCCATCATTGGCACATCAATCATCATAATCCAATTCTCATCATCAATCAAATTCACGCATAACAATTATTCATAACCAAATACATTCATATAACATTTGAAAGAACATAACCATAACATAAAGGAATATAAACATTTTTGTTTCATTTCTTTGTTCATTAAACTTACCTTTCACTTTACTTTCCTAAATTCTTTTCCTTAGGTTCTTAATTATCTTTCCATATTTAGTCTTTACCAAATTAAGTATCATTTAATTCATATTTAGTCTTTACCAAATTAAGTATCATTTAATTCCACCTAACTAGGTATTATTTCATTGATTTAGGATGTTCAATTTTGGTTTGGGCTTTATTGAGCCTAAGGCACAATTTTTTCGAACCTAATTTTTCTTTAAATTTTTATGAGCCCTTTTCATTCTAAACCATTCTTTTTCTGTGTTTTGAGTCTGAATCATCAAATTTAAGGTTTAAAACTTGATTTAAACCCAATTCCCCAAAATTCCCATTTAGGCCTAATATTTTTACTATTTCAATTCCTAAGATTTTCTTCTCATTTTGCCCTACCATTTTAATAACAAGTAGCTTAACTATGTACTCATTATAAGAATTAATTTAATTAAAATTTAGAATCCTAATTCCCGCCCAAACTCGTATTGGGCCATAATGGGTCGAAATTGGGCCCAAGCCCATATAACCCATTTTCTTCAATTTTTAGCAAATTTTCCATTTCTACTAATCAAAAAATGCTTATTCAAGGGTGAATGACCCATCAAACCAGAATTAAATTGCTTTGAACTCAAACCCTAATTTGCTTAGTTTAGGTCTGGATACAATTCCTAAAAATTAGTGAATTTTTCTTCAATTAAAGCATAATTTTTCATTTCTAAACATTAATTCATGCTTAGCTAAGTCGAATCAAGTGTCAAAACACCAATTAAATGAAAGAATTCAAAACCCCCAAATTTGGTTCATCAAGAACCATAACCCTAATTGTTCTTAATTGAGCAATTAAATCAAATCAAGTAATTAAACATGAAATTGACTTGAAATTAAGCATACGGAGTTAACTTACTTGATTTAGCTCCAAATTAACCTTGAAAAGATAGGTTGCTTGAGAATTCTCTTGCTCCCCTTTTTTTCCTCTAAATTTTAATTAGCTCTTTTAAGTTTCTTATTGAAGGTATTCAGCTCCCAACTTGAAATTAAAGCTTAATCCACTGATTTAAAGGATCTAAAATTGGTTAGGATTATTTTGGGTAATTTTTGAGTGAAAATTTTGTTAGAGTTTCCTTTATGTTTTTCAATTTTCCTTGCCTTTTTAATTTTTCCAGCACCCTTATTTATAGGAAAATTTTGTCGACTTGTTGACCTTATTTCCACCTTAATTTGGGTAAATCTCAGCCCTTAATTCAATTTCCAATTAATTCTTTTTATTTGGCTAAATTTTTGGCCATTTGTTCGTCTTTTTGTTTAAGCCTCCCATTTAGCTTAATTTCATCCAGAAAATTTACTAGAAGTCAGAATTAATTAATGCTTTGGGTTGGCCAAATTTAGAAGGAAAATGACAAATTTTGGTCCTCCAAGTTTCTAGACTTTTCCATAGCGTATTCTTTCCTAAATCCCTCTTTTATGCAAAAACTCACTTCTAATTCTCTCTTTTTCATTTTTAGGACTAATGTTTTACCCTTAACATTCCTAAATAATTTAATTTGGATTATTATACTTTTAATTTTATGCAATTAAGTCCTTAATTTTAGACAATTTAGTCCCTACTTTTAAAATTCCATTCTGAACTTTTTAAAAACCAATTTCTTTCCACAATAAATTCAAAAATTCATTAAGGAAGTTTGATTTAAATTTTCATAATTTTTGGCTCTCATTTGGGCCTCCAATTTATTTATTTAGTGTGAAAATTACACTATTTTCTATTAAAAATATTTCCTATACTTATTAAATTAATTTAAATTTTTCTAAGCACTCTCACACATCCCATATGATTATTCTATGCTCTTAAAAAAAAATTTCTCATACTCTTAAGCTGCCTAATTAAATTCTTTACCTCCAAAAATACTATTCTAACATACTAAAATTGAAATAAAATATTCATTGCACATAATAAAATTCACCCAAGCACATAAAATAATTCAACACCCCTTTAACAATTATTCTAAGCACAAAAATTATTTTTCATTCATAAACAACATGCTGTAATTAAGTATTTCATGCAAAAACTACTATTCATGTACCGTAAAATCAATAAAATATCCCTTAAGCATAGAAAAACTATTTTAACTATTATATATATTCGTTGAAGTTCCTAAGAATTATTTCACACCCTTAAAATATGTTTCCCTTATGCTTAATATTAAATTTTTATTTAATTTTAGTTTCACCGTGTATCGGTTATTACAAATATCTTCATTGTCGATAAAGAGTTAACCAAGGGTGATTACAAGCCCAAGGTTGAGGCATCCAAATTCAATAATAATTTAAGAGAACTAGTGCTTGAGGTGAAGTTAGAGAGTATTAAACAAGAATAGTACGTGCTCATTGAAGACTTGGTAAAATAACAAGAAAAGCGAAAAGATGACAAGTTTGATAATCTTGTAATTGTGCGAGAGGAGGAAAAGAATGAGAAGATTATGGATGTTCTAGAGAATATACCATATATTGAATTTGTCCTTTCGGACGAGATGAATGACAATAAAATCAAACTTGAATTCTTTTGGCCATGATTTGTTCGTATTTTATAGGTTGGGTATGTGCATATGTTTTTGTTACTTTGTTATTACAACATTCGAGGACAAGTGTTCTCCAATCTAGGGAGTATGATGAGCGTAAAGATGAAGATTTAATGAAGAATCTTTTTAAAGAGGGAGGGAATGATGGAAATCACGAAGCCAAATGGGCCGGCAAATAGCGTCTCCAAAGGTGTGGTCCAAGATGACAAGTTTGCATGTCCAAGATCTGATCTATTGTATATTAAAGATGGTACAATGATGTGGCCTAGGGCTAAGAAGCTTAAAAAAGCTCTACATGGGTTGATTCGAGAGTGTTGGATAGAATGCACTTCTAAGGGCTCGAGGGAGCATTGTGGCACCACCTTAACGGATGAGGGAGATCCAAGACTTATCAATCTAATCCGAGTCCAAGATTAGGCTCTTTAAATAATATTGGACCTATTTTGTTATATTTAGCTTAATTATATTAGAACTAATTAATTAAGCTAAATTTGGGCTCAATATTTTAAGCCTAACTTAATGATAATCGAACTAATTAATTAAGTCGATTTGGGCTTAAAGCTTTAAACCCTATTATTTTTATATTCTTTTAAGCCTATTAGGGTTTGTTTATGTTCTTCTTAGGTGGCAAGGACATATAGAGTCCTTTTAGGGTTAGGAGTAGCATGTTAGCCTATTTAAAGGCTAGCTTAGTTCTATTTCGGACTTAGACAAGAATTTTGAGAGTTAATAAATGTAAAGGGATTTTCTTCCTTTGTTCTTTTGAGAACTAAACTAACTTATCAAGGATTGCAACCCTTATGACGTCTACGAACTTATCATCCTCCATAGGGTGTGGTATTCTTCACTCCATTGCTCACATAACTTCTATTCTTGCCTCCTTATGGGTAACGGGTTAAGTTTTGCTTACTATAACCTGATTGGGCACATTCTTAAGGTTGTTTAGTGACAAAGGTGTTTGCGTCTCTCGTCTTTATATATGGGGTTCACATCAATTGTGTTGGTCAATAGGAAGAGTTCTTTGATAATCTTTATATCCATTCCGAAGTGGCTAAGTAGGTTTGGTGTTACTTTGCCTAGTGTTTTGATAAACTGCATAACTATGCTAGCTCATTGGCTTTCTTTAAGTCTTAGATATGTTCCTTATGCACTTTAAGCAGGTATATCTCAAATTGTTATTTGTTTTTTCTTTTTAGTTTGTGAGAAATCGAGAAAAATAGATGCGATCTAAATTTAAAAGTGGTGAGATGTCGCAGATTACATTATAACGCGAGATCAAGTCCCAATTGATTGATATATTTTCCATCTATTCTCCAAAAAAAAAAGCCTAAAGCTAGTGAGATTTGAAGGCTTAAAAATTTGGGCTTTCCCATTATCTCTATTCCTTTAAAGTGATGAATCTAGCTCAAATAGAACTCACCTATTTAGGATAATTATAAACTTAATATAGATGGATCTTCAATAAAAGAAGTTTGTTATGAAGGCAAGGTGATTAAAGGGAGACTTGGTCAATTCATTACTCGCCTTTTCTAATTACTATGGTGTAGTAACTAGCATGATAGGGGAAATATACCCATTGAGAGATAGACTTAAACTATGTTAGAAAATTTTCTTATAGCAAGTTGATGTAGAATCGGACTCTTTGGTGGCAGTGAATTTTCAAAATAAGAAAATTAAGGCTCAGTGAAGGTACATTCACCAATTTCATTAGTGTCAAAAGGTTAATGACTCTTATAATTTTTAGCATGTTCTATGTTTGCAAAACAATATAGTTGATTGCTTAGCTACACTAGCTCACAATCACAAGTCATTTTGTTCTTTTAATAGGCAAGAGACCTTTCTAGAGAGGCTTGTAATGTCTTATAGCATAATAGTATTGGTATTTATATCCACAAAAAATGATCGATGTAATGTTTTTATCTTTTTTTAGGGTTTAGGCTTCATTGTCTCCTTTTTCTTTAAGGTAAAGTCTGGACCCCCTTTCTTTCTTTCTATTACTAAAAGTAGTCAAGGAATTATCCTTGTTTGATGAAAAAAATGTTAGTATAAATTCACTACATATAAATAATAAATTTAGAAATAGGTCATCACTTTTTATCAAAAATAACTATATTTAAAAAAAAAAATAGTTCTTATACTATTTGTGTGACATATTACTATTGGAGAATGGAGCTTATTGCTTGCATTCATGAATATGTAATGGAAGTTCTCTTCTTGATTAAAAAAAAAACCATAAAAATATTACTTAATATGTATATGTATGTATATTGATGTAAAATATGAAAATAAGTGCTCATAGAAAACCAGATTACCAGTAATATTTAAGGAAAAAATTTAGACATTAAAATATTTTAGAATTCCTATTGTGCAGCTAACCAATTAAAATTTTTTGTATTTATTAGTTTTTTTATATAAAAAAATGGACCAATTAAAACCAATTTAATTAACAATGGGCATAATGGAAACATCACAAAACTCTAATGCTTTTTTGTCCTTATAAAATTCTATATTTATATATAAGTATAAATTACCAAAATTGTAGATATATAAATATTCATTTCTGCATTAATAATATAACTTTTAAGTTTTTATTTTATTTTATTGATATGGCCATATGTTCTATTTACTTAACATTCATTAAATTACATTTTCATTGAATTTGTCTCGATTCTTTTTTAAGCAAGGATTAATATTACACAAACATACAATTATTACTGATTATTATATTTATCTAATTCAATCAATAGTTTTTTACTTTTGAACATAAGGATTGATATTCTTTTTTATCATTTATAATTATTTTATAAATTTATTTTACTTAGCTAAGAATAAAGGTAAATGAATTTTTCTCCAAATTCATTGATCGATAATATGCGAAAGCCTACCTCTTAGATATGTAGATCCTCTATAATTGCTTAGCCTTAACTAATTAAAATTAGTTTTCATCAATTAAAATGTTTATCAATAGTCATTATACAAAATGTAACTAAAAAATTCAAAGATTAATTGTTACAACATTACAAACAAGAGGATCTTTCAATTTATGTATAACAAAAATCCCAATAGACTATTCTTCAAGTAATAATTTTTTAATCATATGTTTAGATTACCTATAAAATTTCATAGATATAATATGTTACATACCTAGATTTCTCTATGGCCCACGTCTCCATCATGTAGTTTATTCCTAAGTTATTTTGAATAGAGCTAACAAGAATTGAAAAGAGAGGAATTTGTAGAAGCATGATAATATTTAAGCTAAAAATTCATACTCCTTTATTCACTTATATTGCTTTTTTAAACGAGGCATAATTGTAGTACAATAACAATAAAATAGGAGACCAAATCCTAAGAAATAACCATCGGCTATTTTGTCACCCTACTATTAACTAAAAGAATAACTAAAAGAACAATAACGATTGAAATATTTTTAAGGAAATAACAACCGAAATTGGAGATATTGTTGATAGTAAATTGTTAACTAGGATAGACTTGGTCCATGAAGGGCACGTAACCTAGCCCATAACAGACTTCTCATCTGCTAAGACACTCTTTGAGCACAAGAAGGAGGCAAATTAGGAAATCTTAGAGAAAAGAAGCTTGATCGACCTAGTTTGCTTTCGAGACAACAATGTTACGCCATTGGACAAAAAATTTTTGATTCCTATCTCATTTGCACTCCTTAAAGATTGTTGCTAAAGCCTTTGTAGGTGCAACATTGTCCTTACAAATTTTGAAAACTAAATAAAGGCTTGGTTTGAGTCATCAAAATGTTTCTTCAATACCAAAACATGAAAAAATAGGTGGACGAGTACTAAAAGGCGGCATATCCAATTTATGGGTTATTGGCCTAATTTTGGCTAACACTTTGAAAAACCCATAGAATTGAGCTGCAAGTTTATGAGAAGACGAGTAGGAATGGCGAACGGTCTATATGGCTATAGTTTTAAATTGACCCAATGCCTTTGTTGAAATTGTCTTTCTACTCGATGTCAATCATAGACTTGTTTCATCTGTTTTGTGCTTTTAAAAGAAGCTCTTTGAGAACTCTATTTAATTAGAGTTAAGATTCTTTCATAACTTAAACTGTGGTCACTCCTAGGACATAAGAGAGCAATGTTGGTTGGGACGAGTCATAGACTATTTCAAAAAGAGTGAGCCAAGTAGTGCAGGTATAGGCTAGTGTTGTAGTATTATTCGAGTCCAAGCAATCTATTTGGTCCATTCTATTAGTTTAAAGCTGGTGAAGCAACGAAAGTACATTTCGATAATCTGATTTATCATTTTAGTTTGGCCATATGTTAACATGTCGACCCAAACCTAAAAGAGAGCAAACATGAGCATTAGGATAGTAAGCGAATTAAAATTGAAGCATGCACTTTAGAGATTGAAGAGTTCTTTCCAAAAAATGCTTATAAAGGTAGGATCTCAATCACTCACAATTGATAGAGGCATACCATAAAGTTTAAAGATGTTATCAAAGAACATGTGAGCAATGCTGGTAGTAGTGTATGGGTACGAGTTATGGATGAAGTGAGAATATTTAGAGAGCTTGTCAACTACCAAATAAACAAAAAATTTACCTCTCAAGAGTGGGAGACCGTCAATGAAATCCATTAACATGTCGACCCAAACCCGTGAGGGAACTAGTAAAAAAGTAGAGCAAATTTATAGGTTTTTGCAAATTATCTTTATAGCATTGATGAATGTCACACTCTCGTATGACTTGGCGAGTCCTTTCATTTTCTTTTAGAAAAAAGTTTCCTTAACACGTGTAGAAGCTTGTGATACCCCTCATGGATACTACTTTGGACTTTTAGAAATAAAGCTGGAATAAGGGAAGAGTCTTGAGGAAGATAGATTTTCTCTTTAAAGAAGAGAATCGCTACCTCACTTTCCATGGCCCAATGCCTCTCCTTACTATACTAGTTGGTGTAATTGTTGAAGCTCTTGGTGGTTGTCATTTTTTGCTCATATAGGATGAAACCACTATAGTATAGGTGTTGATAAAGCATGAAATTAAATCTATCTACTTTTGGAAAGAGCATCCGTAGTTGTATTAGTATGCCCATGTTTGTACTCGATGTAAAAATCATAGCATTATAATTTGATAAGCCACGTTGTTAAGCTTTGTTGGTAATTTGATGTTCTATTATCACTATAAAAATTTAGGGAAATAATGATGAATTATTTCATCACTATTTCCCATAAATCCATCGTTAAATGTCTTTAGCGACGGATTAGAAACAAAATCTAATTCGTAACTAAAGTGCTTGGTCATTATTCTTTTAGCAATGAATTTTTTTCGTCATTATTTTATGGATATTCCATCATTAAATGATTCTAAATTATTCATCTCTAATGTCTTATATTCATCACTAATTGTCACCATTTTCACTTATTTTTGTCATAAAATAACAACGAATTATCTTGTCGTTATATTTTAGTCACTAATATTCTCACAGTTCCATTACTATCTATGTCGCTATTTAGCGACCGAGTATAATCCATCGCTAATTATCATCTCCATTTCGTTCCTAAATCCATCATTATTTTTTTAAAAATGAATTACTATTTATTGGTAATTGTAATAACAAACAAATATAAACAACACCTTATTAAAATATGCTATATTATTAAATAAAATTAAAATTATATTAATTAAAATAAAATAATATATAAATGTGTTAAGATGTTTAAAAATATTCAAAACTTAAAAAAAAAATTAGTCCTCGTTATGACCATCCCTTGCATCATTTTTCAAATGCTAGTTGTTGAGAGGAACAACTGGCTATTGGGTTGATGAAGGATCACTAGAAAAGATGGGAGGTGGCTGGAGGTTCTCTAACAACCCCAAAACTCTTTGCAACTAATTTTAAATGGTTTCAACTTTACTTGCGTATTGCTAGATGGTAGCCTCTATCCCCTTGATCCGATCTTCGTACTCGAACAAAAACCTTCTAGATATTACCATTAGGATATCGCAAAGTGGCAAAGGAGAGTTGATGCGAGAATGTGAGTAACACTAGGATGTATAAGTTCTAATGCCATATACTATCTACTTCTTCTCTCCTCCGATAGCATCCAAATATAGCTTGAACATGTTGAGATCTTAAGACGATGCATCACCCTCCTACCACTCTTTAGCTGCTGCTTCTTGCATTGATTGCATATGCTCTTAAGTTATTGAAATAATAATATTATTAAATTATGAATATATTTCTTAAAATATATTAGTAGATATATATATATACCGTCCGTGATCGCCTATCCTTTCACTTATGAGTGGTCATGAACGGATCGTAAGGTTTTGGGTTATGACCAATTTATGATGCTTGAAAAAATAAATAAAATAACATGAGATGAAATAAATGAAAAAAATTAATTTATAACATAATTGATAATACAGTATTTACCAAATGCTTAGTGTGTTCAATCAAAAAGATGGACCATCTAGTATGCTTGGATGAGCTAACACCGATTCCATTTGTCTCCGACATGTAGTTTCGAGATGTACGTTGAGATCGGGCTTGGTACTCTAGAGTGGCACAATTCCGATGCCATGAGTCTCACACCTCATGTTTAATGAACACAAGTTAGTTATCCTTATTCTTCAGCTTGTTGAGTATGTCGTTATACCACCTTCGTACCGGACTCTACCATGCATCCTTAATCATTCCATCGACAGTCGCATCCCATAAAAAGTACTTCTATATGAAGAAAAAAATAATATTAGTACTTTTTATGTTATACTAACATTTAAAATGAAATATAAGTAAATAATTAAAATATTACCCTAAACTTATTGAAGTAGAAATCTTTCATCTCTACGGAGATAAACTTCATGTAAAGCCGGTGGCATCTAACCACTTCTTAAAAATTGCAAGGATTTTTATGAAGCACTTGCTTGATGAAACCAAACTATCAAATACAAAAAAAAAAAAAAAAAGAAGTCAATTAATGATTTCAATATAATAATGAAAATATAAAACTAATTATCATATATAAAACACATTACTTACCGAGTTATTCATGACCTAAATGGTCAATCCATCATCAAATCTAATAGAGCTTCTTAGAGTAAAGGAAACTACAGGTAGGGTCATCCACGGTAGAGGGCACTATCGACAATGACACTATAGAAGGGGATGCATATATGCTCGAACCACTATCAAATATGTGATCCCGACCAGTTAGACCAATAGTGCCAAGTCCACATACACCGTGACAAGATTTGTCCAATTCATGAGGCATGACTAAATAATAACACCCGAAATAGTTTAACAAATAAATAACAATTTGATACAAAATATGTTATAAATTATTATGAATTAAAACAAATAAAATTCAATATGTCTAAAATGCATAACAAACATAAAAATGCATAATAGACAAAACAATATAATTTAATGAATATAATAAATAAATAGAATTGATCTTTAATTACACTTATCATAATAATCTTCTAAGTTTTACTCTCTTTTAGTCGTTTTTTATGCATATTCACTTTCATCTTCTTCATTAGTTTCAATTATTTCTATATTTATAAATGATTCATTTGGATCATTTAACGAATGCTCTTCACCATCATCTTGGACCAAATTATATTGGATTTACGAAGCATCCTCTTAAAACGAATCCGTATTCTCTTAGACTCCACCAGTCGATTCCGGTAAATCAATCATAGTCCTAACTTTATCTTACAAAGACCTCACCAATCTCGATGATCATTCTTTAAGTTAAGATATGCGATATAATATACTTAAGCGACTCGTGTTGCTAGAACAAAGGGTTTGTATCTCGTTGAAACTCCATCTAAAGTTTATCTCCGCAAATCTATATTATGGACGAACTTTTGTTCCATTCGATATAAGATCAAACCAATCACATTTGAACACAATCGGTCTCTTGATTGATAGTGCAAAATACTTTAAATGCAAAATTTTGATCAATATCTCATAATAGTCACTCTCTTCTACATTATAATTAGATTCTTTAATGTACACTCCATTATTCATACTTGCTCTATTTATATCATGCTCTTATATGTGAAACCTATATCTATTCATAATGTATCCTAGATATGACTTTATAATATATAAAGGGCCATTTGTTAGATCTTTTATGAGCTAGTTTGTCATACAGAGTTAGTTGTTCATATTTTGTATGAAAAATCGATATCTACGATAAGAAGTTTAGTTAAAAGACAAAACAAAAACCATCCATCAAACTTGAACTAAAATAAAGATACTCACATATTCACTAAACCATTCGATAAATTCAGTTTCAAGTCAACCATTAATCTTATGCTTGAGTATATAAAGATTATTTTACTATGATTAAGCAATGTATCCATTATAGAAAAATTACATGCTAATAAGTTTATATATTATGATGGCTAATTAAATATTAATAATATTAATATTAAATGTTAGACATTTACTCAATGCAAGGTTTAACTTCTTGATAGTTCAATAATATATATTGATGGGTTGTTTTGCACCTTTCTTTTTCAATCTCTATGCTTGTGGTTCGACCATACTTGTTTGAACATAGAAAGCATCCCTTCAATGTGGTTACCTAATTCTCCACTACACTCAATATTACATGATACTTTATGATGATTAATATTCACATCGGACTTAATATAGTGTGAACAAAAACAAAGAGGCTTCTTCAACTAAATATGCATTGCATATTGACCCTTCCACTTTTTTTTTTATTCCTTACATCATTTTTAAGCTTTTAAAGATATCTACAATATTAAGATGGTTAATAATTAATTATGAGTGCAAAATTAGCATGATTTTCATGCTCTTTTACATTAAACTTTATATTGTTTATTGTATTATGTTTAGGAAATTAAGATCAAAATAAAGATTTTGAGTTTTGTAGGAAAAATGTCGAATTGAAGTAAGAAACCCAAACCAAACGCAAGGAAAAGCTAAAAGCCACCAAGGAAGCTTAAAGAGACACATGAATATGTTTGATATAAAAAGAAATAGCTATTGGTCGTGTGTAACAAAGAAGGAAACCATGTGGGTATCTAGTATGATTAACTAAGACCTTCTAAACTTTTTATAGGTTTTTCGAAGCCTTAGAATTTAATTTGGAAGAAGTGGTCTTCAAAGAATTTATAGAGGACATCTTAATATTTCTATAATGATATAGTGGGTTAAAATTTAAGCCTCGTTTAAGCCTCCAAACGATATTTCATATTCTAGTTTAGAAAACCGATCCGAATCCCATTTGGAGTCCAGATTAGTTGAGTTTAATTTATATCTTGAGTTTTAGAACTCCAATTGATGCAATTCTAAGCCCATGAAATACTTAAGAAATATACCTATAAGTCTTATGAAGGTCTTGAGTCTAAAATAGGTCGTTATCATGAAGGAAATCAACTGCAAAGTGGCATCCTAAGGTTGGACGGACGGAGTTGAGTCGGTGTTAGTGTTTACCTTATAACTGAAGTCTGTAGATATCCAATTAATGTAAGCTTTAATGAGTTTGAAAGCTAATAAATAGGGATAAAACTTTCTTAAGAACACAAATCCTAACTCAGCTTTTATTAAGTCCATTCAAGTTGATTATTTTAAGATACGGGATGCAATGCAAATTACATATGAGTAAAAGGCTTTTGATACGAGATAAAGCGAAATTCCACATGGGAAGAATGCTTTTTACATGAGACGATGGAAAAAAAGGCATACGGCCATGTTCCTTAGTCAAACAAGCCATGTATCACGAGCAAACAAGCCATATGGGATTGTCATATGTGTGTTATAATCCTACTTTTTGTTATAAATATAGAAGTTAGGGCCTTACTTTATTCTCTTTCTCTCATCCTCTAATTTTTAGCAACCACCATTCATAGGAATTCTCTCTTTGTAATTCATTATGAATAACTAAAACCCACTCTTGGTTGAATCAAGTTAAAGCTTTTGGTTAATCGTTGTGAGATTAATAGTTTTATTTCTAAACTTATCTCTATTAGGTATTTTATGTTTTTTGTATGATTAGTTCATAGTTATAAGATTGAATTAATTAGAGTGCATGCTTGTTGTTTAGTCATATTACTTATTGCTAGCTAAGTATTCAAGTCCATGTAAATGCTTGTCTAAACTTACTTATGGTAGTAACTATGGGTTGATGATTATATGATGTTTTCCTTCGATTCCTTGGAAAACATAAAATGAGGTTACATCTTTTCTAAAGCTTAGGAAGGTGGCTTAGCTTCACCTATCTTTCTCATCTTAATGTTTTGATTGGATTAAATATATCTAGCATTTAATAGGTTGTTCAATAGCTAGAGAATTAATTAGGTATCGTATATTCGGTTAACGACTAAGTAAGAAAAGACTAGGGTTAACATACATATTGTTGTCTTACGGTTAATATTTATGTTTAGTATAAGTCAATTTTTTAACCGATAATCGGCGACCAAACTAAAAGTGGATGCTGAAGTTCAACCAAGGTTTCTTTTGTTATTGTTATTTTATTTGTTTCTAAGTATTCCAAACACATAAAACCCCCTATAAACTAAAAGAACACTCCACCAAAGGAAACGATCAATTAAGCCGCATTCCTTATAGGTTCGGCCCTTACTTACACTATTATGGTTAAGGTTCCATAAGGATATTATAAATTACTAATTTGTTGATAGTAGGACATGCCATCAAATTTTAGCGTCGTTACTAGGGAAGATTAAGCTAAGTTGATTGTTTCTTGATATGCTTGGTTATTTGTATTTATTTTTTTAACATGACTTTGTATTCTCAACAGTTTGACTCTCAATATGACCTACAATATAAGAGATTAAAATAGGTAAAATTATTTGTTATTGCATAATAGATTTCTAACCTAACCTCTCTAGTGTGTTAAATAACCGTAGGAAATATGCAATAAGTCCATAATGTGGCATAGATTCCGATATGAACCCTATGTAAAAAGACGAGAGATGCAAACTCGTTTATCGCTAGATAACCCTAAGAATACGCCCAATCAGTTTATAATAAACAAAACCCGATCGTTGCCTATAAGAAGGCAAGAGCCGAAGCTATGTTGCAATGGAGTGAAAAACGACATGAACGATCATACATCCTATAGAGGTGCGAAATAAACAAAAAAAATTACTTCATCTAAAGGCCCAATATCAAGCTATTGAATTTATTAACCATGCTTGTATGAATTTAAAGCAATAAATAAGCATATCTAAATTCTTTTATCAAAAAAGCCATCCAATTATTTGGTATCTATTGATGATCCATACAAGTCCAATTATCCACAAAGAAGCACTCAAAATCGATAGGGTATTAGCTCTATCTTTTTCGATTTGTGTAGTGTTTCCTATAAAAATCAATTACGGGCAATTTTGTAACAACCTTAAAAGAGAAGGAAAGAGTATATTTGTGCAAGGGATTTTGGAGAAAACTATTTTCTCTTTTTTCTTCACTTTACCATATGCCCTAGTTAGTTTTTAGGATCGGCCAAATTTTTCCTTTTTCTCTCTTTTTTTTGCTTAGTTTTCGCACCCCTCTCTCTTTCTTATATTTATGGGAGAGTTTCTTTATCCTCCAAGGATAAGGAAAGGGGTGGCATTAAGTCCCCATAAGGACTCTAGATTTTTACTTTCTTATCCTCCAAGGATGAGGAGTTATTTCTACATGTGGACATTTGATCATTATCTTCAAAACATTCATCCTTATCCAATAAGCTTGATGTTTATCCTCCCATCAAAATATTTAAGGCTTTTAATTAAACTTAATGAGCCAAAACCGTTTTAGCTTAATTAATTTGGATTGTCCAAATAAATAATCTTAGATTATTTTAGGCGGGTCCATATTAGGAAATAATTTTTCAAAATACCCTTTAACCTAAATTTCTATTATAGGTTATTTACTTCCAAATTTGGAACTAACTTCCAAATTAGGAAACCGATTTCTAAAATAAAAAACTTTCTATTTTAGGAAACTTCCTAATTAAGAAAACTTTCCATTTTAAAAAACTTCATATTTAAGGAACTTTTCATTTTGAAAAACCTTTCCAAAATAGGAAACTTTCATAATTGGAAACTTTTTTCAATATTTTTGCTTCTCATTTATAAATGTGAATACTTAAACTTATACATGTGACTTAATAGACTCCTAGGTATATTGGCAATGTATCAAGAATAAAAGACTTCTCTTTTATCTCTTGATAGATAAATCAAGACCGACATTTAGCAAGACATCATGACTACCCAACTTTCTAGGAGGACTAATTAATTCATTATTACCTTTCGCGAGCATGGTTATCATATAATTCGGTCGTCATGTTAACTTATTACGAGTGTGATCTCGAACAAGGTCATAAGTTTTGTTCGATTATGATCACATAAGTTTTTTTCAATTCCCGGATGTCTTAGCTTTTAGAGTAAACCAACTATGCTCTATTGGTGTACTCCTATCGTGGCCATAGATTTTTCCAGCGGATATTTATCGAAGTGCAATGTGATAACTCCTTTAGCATACAAGGAATGACATCTCCTATCTTAGTCATAAACATATCTCCATTAGATTTCTTCGTACCCAATGAATCGTCGACGTGCAACCCTTTAATGGGTCTATCGAAATGAGTGTCAAAGTCCATAAGTCCTCTAATGCGACAACCATGATGACTTTATGTCTAAGGATCATTTGTACTCATCTCGTATGAAATTCCCATGGACTAAAATCAAATGGGTTTTCATGACGAGTTAAGTCCAATGATATGTTCTTTAACATAAATCATATAAGTGCTTGCTTTGACATCACCATGCCAATAGGTGTGAGATCTCTTACTACTATCATATAGCATGAGCATAGCACTTACAAATCTATCCATATATAGCCAATGTCCATTCTTGATAATGCTATAACTTGGGATGTTTAATGATATCATTTATATGCATTAGTGTTTGTCTCATATTTTTTAATCAATGACCATTGCAAATGCATGTCATTAGAATTTCTATCTAATTCTATTGAATTTATAAACATAAAACACAAAAATTAATAGAATGATTTCTTTACTATTATTAAAATAAATAATATAATAATACATTAACTCAAGTCTATCCAAATATGGTTGGATCTCGAACACCTACTCTAACACGCCACAACCTATAGAGGATGATAAGTTTAGAGATGCAACAAAAGTTACAATCCTTGATATGTCGATTTAGTTCTCAAAAGAACAAAAAAAGAAAATACTCTCAAATTTATTAACTCTCAAAATTATTACCTTTGTTAGAAATAAAACAAAACTAGCCTTTAAATAGGTTAAACATGCCATTCCTAATCCTAAAAGGACTCTACATGTCCTTGACACTTAAGGAGAAAAGAAATAAACCTAATGGAATTAAAGCATATGCCAATAATAGGACTTAAAACATAAACCTCAAATCTGACTTAACTAATTAGTTCTAATTATAATTAAGCTAGACATAACAAAATAGGCCCAATATGATTTAGGGAGCCCAATCTTGGACTTGGATCAAATTGACAAGTCTTGGATCCTCCTTCTCTCTTTAATATGGTGCCACAATGCTTCATTGGGTCCTTGGAAGTGTATTCCGCTCAACACTCTTGAATCAGCCCATGAAGAGCTTCTTTAAACTTCTTAACTCTAGCCACATCATTGGACCATCTTTAATGTGTAATGGATCGGATCTTAAACTTGCAACCGGCCATCTTGGACCTCCTCGGAGATGCCACTCGGTGGTCTATTTAGCTTATTGGTTTTCATCATTGCCTTCCTCATTAAAAAGATTCATCCTAGAATCTTAGTTCTTATCATACTCTCTTGATTGGAGAATACTCATCCTCAAATCTTGTAATAATAATAATAAAAAAAAAACATGCCCAACTTATAAAATACGAACAAATAATGGCGAAAAAAATTTAGGTTTGATTTTCTTATCATTCGTCTCTTTCGAAGGATAAATTCAATATATGGTATATTCTCTTGAACATCCATAATCTTCTCATTGTCTTTCTCCTCTTATGTAGCTATAAGATTATCAAACTCATCCTTTTTTGGCTCTTCTTGTTGTTTTACCGGGTTTTCAATGAGCATAGACTCTTCTCTTTTAATATTCTTTAACTTCACCTCAAGCACTAGTTCTCTTAAATTAAAATTGAATTTTGATGCCTTAGCCTTGGTCTTGTAATCATCTTTGGTTAACTCTTTATTGACGAGTAGCATATTTATCATCATGATTGAAAATTTGAGTGCTTTCAACACCAATAAAATCAACGAGTAGTATAGTCATCGTTATAACTAAAAGTTTGTGTTCTCTCAACTTTTTTCTCTCAATTTCTTTTTTACGCTTATTTGGTCCTCACAAACTTGATTAAGTGACATTGGAACAAGTGTTACTTTTCATCCTCCTATTTCAAACGAATATCTATTGCTAAACTCATCATGTGTCACTTTTATAACAACTTGTCAAGGTTTTTCTAGCAAAGTATGACCCTCACTCATTGACACAATATCACACAAAATTTTATCTTTATATATCCCAATAAAAAAAGACATTATCACTCATTTGTTTACCTCAACTTCTCCACACTCATTTACCCGTTGTAATTTAGAGGGTTTAGGATGTTCAACTATGGCCAAACTTAATTTTTTGACTAACTTAGGACTAGCAACATTAACACAACCACCCCCATCTATTATCAAACGACATACCTTATTATTAACATGATATCAAACATGAAAAATATTATCTATTTATGCCTCCTCCTCACTTTTCGCTTGTGTGCTTAAAGTGTACATAATTATTAATGACTCATCATAAACATCATCATTAATAATCACTTCACTCTCTCTCTTAGGATTTTTAACTTTTGACATGTTTAAAATCTGCATAAAATTCATTAGTAATAAAAATTCTTCACAAACATTGCCTCACATGTTTCCCTCAAATTGATGATACTCAATGCTCGTGTTTGCCTTTTTTTAGGCTTTTTCCTTTAATACGCTCATACTTTCTAGCCTTTTACCACTCTAATTCACTCATTTGGTTCTTTTGCAAACTAATCTAATCCACACAAGAACTAACCAATTGCAAGTGACTCAATAACTTCACTTTTCAAGGATCGAGTTTCAGTTATTGATAAACAAATTCAAATAAGAATTTTAAGTTTTTGAACACTAAAAATGACACTAGAACCGACTTGAATTGAATTTAAATAAGACACAATGGATAGAAATAAATTAGACTTCTTCTTCTTCTTCTTCTTTTGAATTGGAACCGACTT
Source organism: Dovyalis caffra (assembly GCA_963924115.1). NCBI lineage: Eukaryota > Viridiplantae > Streptophyta > Magnoliopsida > Malpighiales > Salicaceae > Dovyalis > Dovyalis caffra. Next base: position 251,522 of record CAWUPB010000957.1, on the reverse strand, counting down.
AATTTGGACTAAAATGATGTTAACTACAAAGGAACAAAATAGAGCAAAAGATAATGAAAAAGAACATCATTTATATTAAGAAAACAAAGTTAACTATAAATCAATTTTTTTTTTTTGATAAATAAGACTCCATTTATCAAGCAAAGGAATGAGACTCAAATAAGAAAAACTATGGCAGAATGACAAGAAAGACGTAACAAAGAAAACAAGACAGATACGTAATAAAAGATGCAAGGACTATAGATAACCAACTTGACTTTGCATAACCTAGGCTCGATACCAACCGATGTGAATAAGGACCCAAACCCCTTTGTCGCTAGACAACCCCAAGAACATGCTTAATCAAGGTATAATAAGCGAAAATCGACTCGTTGCCTATAAGGAGGTAAGAACCAAAGCTATGATACAATGAAGTGAAGAGTGCCGCATCCTATGAAAAATGATAAGTTCAAAGACGCCGCAAGGTTTGCAATCCTTGATAAGTCAAATTTAGTTCTCAAAAGAATAAAGAAAAAAATCCTCTCAAATTTATTAACTCTCAAAATTATTACGTTCGATCTAAAATAAAACTAAACTAGCCTTTAAATAAGCTAAATAAGCCACTCCTAACCCTAAAAGGACTCTACACATCCTTGCCACCTAAGGAGAATATAAACAAACCCTAATGGACATAAAAAAATATACAAATAATAGGACTTAAAACTTAGAGACCAAATCTAATTTAATTAATTAGTTTTAATTATAATTAAGTTAGGCTTAAAATATTGAGCCCAAATCTAACTTAATTAATTAGTTCTAATTATAATTAAGCTAGATATAACAAAATAGGCCCAATATGATTTAAGGAGTCTAATCTTGGACTTGGATTAGATCGATAAGTCTTGTATCCCCCTCATCTCTTAAGATGATACAACAATGCTCATTTGGCTACTCGGAAGTGCATTCCGTCCAACACTCTTAAATCATCCCATAGAGAGCTTCTTTAAGCATCTTAGCCCTAACCCATATCATTGGACCATCTTTAATGTGTAATGGATCAAATCTTAGACTTGCAAACTCACCATCTTGGATCTCCTTTGGAGACACCACCTTAATGGCCTATTTAGTTCCTTGGTTTTTGTTAATACAACGTTGACTTTCTTTATTCTCATCATGTTCAATGATGGGGCATAAATTCCGTAGTGGCTCAATGCTTCAGAAGAACCTATTGGTGTGTATTATGCCATGAAGGGACTTTCAAAACATTTACAATGCCTATATAATCCCTATACCAATAATTTCACTAGTTATGAAAATCAAATGGTTGGTAATGCAATTCATAATTGTCAAAAATACCAAAAAGTGCCACCATTCCAAGTTAGACAAAAAGTTACTCCAAATTCGGTATATCTCTTGAGGATATCATTAACTCTCTTGTAATTGATACTATGTAATTTTAGCAAGAAACAAAAGCTAGCCTTTGAAATCTAGAGACTCGATATGTCAATTTGCTATATTAATAGGTAAGGTGGAAGCATAAGCATCAAGCAACTTTCCCTCCAATATAAATAAGTTTGAAAAAACATTCAAGTGCAACAAGTGAGGGAGAAGATATGTTGGATGAAGAGCAAGTTGTTAAAGATTTCAAAATAGAGCCCACTTATAATGAAGAGTCGAACAAGATTGTGGTTGTTGATGAACTACCCAAGTAAGAAAATAATTTTGAGCAAGTGGACTTGGACAATATTTTTGATATGCCCATAATTGAATTTATCCTTCCAAATGAGTTCAATAACGATGCTAACAAAATTGGGTATTTTGTGCCATTATTGTTTCCTATTTTGTAGGTTTTTTTCATATTGTTATCATTATTGATTCTCCATTATTTTAAGATTGGAGGAAGGTTTTCTCTAATTATGTGAAAGTGATATGTCCATCGGGACCGAAGTTGAGAAACCATATGTGAAAAATGCTTAGAGGTACATTTTGAATGTCAAGTTTGACACGACTAGATCATCATTATAAGAATTGAATGGTAGCAATGTCAAGCCAATAATGTTAAACAAAGGCACTTATTGGGAGGCAACCCAATGATTTAAGTAAATTTCATTGCTTTTAGTTAATGCTTAGTTTAGTTGTTTAATTTTACTTTGAATAACCCATGCTTGACTTGATTTACAGGAGTTTTAAAGAAATAGGTGAATTTTAAAAAGTTAAAGGAAAGGAAGACATACATGGACAAGTGGAATTTTACATGGTTTATAGAAGAAAGAAACATGCTCGTGTGGCAGCCTTAGTAGGAAATTCACACAACAACAAAAAAGGTAACATAGGTAGTAGGGTATCTACACGATTTGTAGAAAGAATCTACATGCTCATGTGAGTATTCACTTTATGCAATGGCAAGAGAGAAAGAAAGATGACATGGGTAGAAATATTGAGACATGATTTGTACTCTAGATTGGGCACGAGCGTGTGTCATAGGTTTCAACCCTTTCCTTCAAGTTACCTTTTCTTTCACTACCGAAATTTCAGATTTGTTCTCTTAACCTTTACCTTTTACTTTTGTTTACCTTTCATTAAGATTGTTGTATATTGAGGAAATGTCCAATTCAAGTGTGTGGGTGCATTTAGCATTTACGTTTTCTTTTTGTGTTTGTATTTGTTTGTGTATTTTGTATGTCTATTTCTAGGTAATACCCTATAATTTTTTTTAAAAAAAAAGAAACAAATTTTATGTTTATTATGATGTTCTTCATGATTGATATTTAATGGTTGAATTCGATGAAATTTGATGAGATGAATGAAGATGTTTGGGATATTATTGTCATATAAGTGTATGCACATTAAAGAGCTTTATGTGTCTTCATGATGGAACATAATTTAGGTAAAAATACTAACTTTGAAAGAAAAAAAAACCCTTTAAAAACTAGACCTAAGCATGGTTTAAATAAACAAGATTTTTTAATTTTTATTTGAGAAATAAATATTAAAAGCATTTCATTAGAAAATTTGGCCTAAGTAAAAAAATTATACTATAATGATTTGAGCTATTTAATAACTAGGAGTATTCATCATAAATATTTACTTTTACATCAAATGAAAATTTGAATTATGAGTATGCAAAGCACTCTAGATTGATGACTTGCTAAGTAACTGGTTCCTTTATCACAAATGTCGATAGTTGCATAAAAAGGCAAGTGACCATTTAGAGAAAAACTATTAAGGCCTTGAAATGAAAAAGAAATTAGGATGCTTAAAATAAAAAATTTTTGATTAGAAAATCTTAATTTATTGCTTTATAGTGGTGGAAAAAGGTAAAAGGTAGAATTGGTGTCGCATGCTTGAATTATGTTTGGTTATAAAGATGCACTAATCAATTTAGAGACATGCATTGATATGACAATAATATCTTGAATATGATCGATTTGACTATTGAATTTTGTTAAATTTTTAATTGAGCATCAATGTTTGAAGAATAATTTTACCGGCATGACATTTGTTTGAACAATTTTATGGGCTTATTGATTGAAAACCCTCATGAGACACAACTCATTCACTAGGGGTAACCTAGGGGTTTAAAGGCTTGTTGTAGATGGTAAATGTAACCGTGATTTCTAAGAAAGTGAGTTAGATTTTTATTTTATTTGTTTTGCTTGAGGACTAACAAAATTTAAGTGTGGAGGTAGTAGAGGAGACAAAATTAGCATGATTTTTATGATCTTTAACATTAAACTTTCTAGTAGTTATTATACTATATATAGAAAATTAAGATGAAGACAACGATTTCGTGTTTTGTAAGAAAAACGTCAAATTAAACAAAAAAACCCAAACTAAAAGCAACGAAAAGCAAAAATACACTAAGGAAGCTTAAAGAGACACACGACCTAATTTGATACAAGAAGAAATAGCTACTAGCCATGTAAAACAAAAAAGAAAATTATGTAGATGTTCAAGCATGATTAACTTAGACCTTCTAGATTTCTTATAGGTTTTCCGAAGCCTTAGAGTTGGCTTTGAAAGAAGTGGTCTTCAAAGAATTTATAAAGGACATCTCAATATTTCTAGAATGATATAGTGGGTCAAAATCTAAATTCGGTTAGGCCTCTAAACGATATTCCATATTCTAGTTTAGAAAACTTATCCAAATCTCATTCAAAGTCCGGATCGACTGTGGAGTTTAATTCATGTCTAAAGTTTCGTAACTCCAATTGATGCAAAGCCAAGCTCATGGAATACTTAAAAGGCATACCTACAAGTCTTATGATGGTCTCAAGTCCAAACTAGGTCGTTACCATGGAGGAATTCAATTGCAAAGTGGAATCCTAAGGTTCGACGGATAGGTTAAGTCGATGTCGGCTTTTACCTCATACCGTAGTCGTAGATATCCAATTGATGCAAACTTTAATGTGCTAGAAAGCTAAGAAATAAGGCTACAAATTTCATAAAGAAGAAAACCCTAATTCCGATTTTATCAAGTCCATTTAAGCCGATTATTCAAAAATAAGGGATGTAGTGCAAATTCTATATGGACGAAGGCTTTTTACACGAGATGAAGGTAAAAAGGCACATGACTATGTTTGTTAGTCAAAAAATCCATGTATCATAGCAAACAAGCCATGTGGAGCTATCATGTGTGTGTTGTAATCCTACCTTTTACTATAAATAAAGAAGTTATAGCCTCACTTTATTCTCTCTCTCTCATCCCCCACTTTTTAGCGACCACCATTCATAAGAATTCTCTCTTTGTAATTCATTATGAATAGCTAAACTCCACTCTTGGTTGAATCAAGTTGAAGCTTTTGGTTAATCATTGCGAGATTACCGATTTTATTTCTAAACTTATCTCTATTAGGTATTTTATGTTTTTCTACATGATTGGTTTGTAATTGTATAATTGAATTAATTAGAGTGCACAATAGTTGTTTAGTCATATTACTTATTTCTAGCTAAGTATTCAACTTCGTATAATTGCTTGTCTAAACTTTCCTATGGTAGTAACTAGGGGTTGATGATTATGTGATGTTTTCATTCAATTCCTTAGAAAACATAAAACCCGGTGCTTCGGAAGGTGGCTTAGCTTCTCCTCGTCTTTCTCATCTTAATGTTATTATTGGATTAAATTTATCTAATGCTTAATAGGTTATTTAATAGCTAGGAAATTAATTGGGTATTGTATATTCAGTTAATGACTAAGTATGAAAAGACCGGAGGTCAACATACATGTTGTTGTCTTACGGTGAATATTCATATTTAAGATAAGTTAATTATTTAATTAATAATCACCTACCAAACTAAAAGTGGAAACCGAAGTTCAACCAAGGTTTCGTTATTATTGTTATTTTAATTTATTTTTTTTTTTCAAGCATTCTAAACACACAAAACCCCTTTATACTTAAAGAACACTCCACCAAAAGAAACGACCAATTAAGCCTCCTTCCTTATAGGTTCGCCCTTACTTGCCCTAATTACACTCGTTGTAATCAAATCAATTTAAAACCGTCAATTAATAACTCAATTAGTATTTATTCCAAAATAGCGTCTCTCAAGATGGTAAACAAATCAAATTAAATTTAAAACAATGTCTCCAACATATTAAAAAAGACAATATTATATATTTCAAAATGAATTAATATCCAAAATTTTTTTAAAAGAAATACTATCCTAAACTTATAACATAAAATACGGATTAATGAACGTAGTATTGAAGAAATTTATTAAATTCTTATCAATGTATATTGGATTGTTGTATGGATGAGTGGGTTATTAAAATCATTTACAAAAGAGGTTTAGTCACTAAAAATTAATCCGAAAATATTTTTATCATGAAAAAAATAAAAAAATATAGATAAAGTACTAAATACTTTTCCAAAGCAATTTCATTACGGACTGGACCATCATTAAACCAACAAAAATCAAAATAAATTTAAAAATAGTAAAAAAAAACTAAATAGTTAGTTTGAAATTAAAAGGACTAATTAATTCATTTCTCAAAATAATAGGGTTTAATTTATAATTTACTCATTTTGAGATACTCAATTACCTTTTTTTTTTTTTTTTAACAAGTATTCAGTTTCTTCATGCTTTAATCCTTTGGGTTTGTAACTAGTGTTTTACAATTTGGACTTAAAAAGTATCAAGTCGATTCACATTATTCATTTGATTAACAAGAATATACTTTGAAAAAAATGATATTTTGCATTTGATGACAAATAAAAATTATTTAAGGATAGGATATTTGGCAAAGTTTATAAAAGTGTTTCGATGTAAAATTTTATAAGGTATTTGATTAATTGAATGGAGCATTAACTTGTATTAAAAAGTAGTAGTAATAATAATAAGAAGAAGAAGAAGAAGAAGAAGAAGATTGGAGCATTATCTTAAGTTAAAAAAGTGGAGCATATCTTACATGAGTTGCACATAATATGAATTCAAAATTCATCAATTGGGTTATATTAAGAGGTAGGGTTTTGTCAAATTCTTGAAGTTAGTGTGAATGTTTTGTTTTTTAATTTCAATTATTGTTACTATTTTTGTGTTAATATCTTAAATTAGAGGGTAGTCTTGGATTATTGATTTATCATTATGGATTGAAATGCTATGGACATTTTCATTAGTAGCTCATAAATTATAGTAAGAAAATATTAAAATAAAATAAATAATAATAAAGTAAAATAAATTTCATTAACAAATCAAATCGATTTAAAACCATCAATAAATATCTCAATTAGTATTTATTCCTCGTCTCTCTGAGATGGTAAACAAATCAAATTAAATTTAAAATAGTTCTCTAACATATAAAAAAGACAATATTATATGTCAAAATGAATTAATATCCAATATATATATATATATATATAAAATAGAATACTATCCTAAACTTATAACATAAAATAAAGATTAATGAACTTAGTATTGAAGATATTTATTAAATTCTTATCAATTTATATTAGATTGATGTATGAATGTTTGCTTTATTAAAATCATTTACAAAAGAGGTTTAGTCCCTCTAAATTAATCTGAAAATGTTTTTATTGTGAAAAAAATAAAATAAAAAATACAGATAAAGTATTAAATACTTATCCAGCAATTTGATTAGAGGGACCACCAGCAGACCAACAGACAAGGAAGACAAGAAGACTTGTCCGCATTATTAAAGCCAACCAAAAGCGAAAGAAAGGCACACCCTTTGCATCTATCTGCGTTCTCTTTTCTGCCATTTCTACTCTCACAAACAAACAAGAAAGCATCAATCTTTATTTTAATAATTAAGTTAAAGCCATGGCGGCTGCAGAGGCAGCCAGATCTTCTTCTTCTTCTTCTTCTTCAGGCAGTGGTGGTGGGTCATCAGCCGATTCCTATGTAGGTAGCTTGATTAGCTTGACTTCAAAGTCTGAGATTCGTTATGAAGGCGTTCTTTTTAACATCAACACTCAAGAATCCACTATCGGCTTAAGAAATGGTAATTATTTTAATCTTTCTTTTTTGGGTTTTTCTTTTTAACATTTTTGTGGGGTTTGCTTTCTGGGTTTGTGGTTTTTATGGGTGTTAAGACCGGGATTCTTTCAGTCTCCAATGGGTTTATGTCATTGTGATTTTGTGATGTGGGTTGGAGCTCTGGAGTGCTTTGCTTTTTGGTACAAGTATGTATGTATGTATGTGGATGTTAAAATGTAAATTGTATTTAATGCTGGAAGGTTCGTGAATTTGTTCTAGTAAAGAAAATTTTGGCAAATTTCTATTCCTAATGGAAGATTGTAAAAGATATTAGCATTGGCACATTCGTTATGGGCTTATATTTGAAGAATAAATTCGTGCTGTTTGAGAGGATTAAATTAAGGCAGCCATGTTCGCAAAATCTGCTTCATGGCACTCTTTGGAATTAGACCATTTTGTTTATGATTCAAGGTGATGGTATTCATCGATTAGAGGAAAGATGCCATGTTGATAAGGAAAAAGAAAAGAATGAAAAGTAGGGCATAACACTCTATCTTGTGCAATCCTTAGAATTTGCAGTAGTTTTATGTCTTAAAAGGATCTTTTAGCTTTGCAAGTCATAAAATTCTGTTGATAAACAAGTGCGACAATAACTGCTCCATAGAATGTGATTGATGTTGCATATTCCATAAATGGAAGTTTGGAAATAGAAGAAAAGTGGACCTCGGAATTGTGTATTCTTTGTAAGAAAAGGTGGAACTACATCTCACTTCTCTTTCCATGAGTTGCATTTCATGAATGATTTGATGAGAATTATATGGGATAAGTTCTGATCCAAAGTAAATCATAGAATCTATCTTTTATCAAGGTCGAGATGCTGTGTTGTTTAGAATGGTTGAAGACTTGACTGTTATTTCTAGTCATAGCAGTATTATTCTTCCTTCCCACGACCCCAACTAAATTGCTATCTGGCACCATCTGTTAGATCTCTCTTCCACAGTACGGGAGGCAAGAGGTACTGGCAACTTCTGTTCTGTTTATTTGGCAGTGTGTTGAAAATTCAAGGGCCTAAAGCATTCCTGCACAGGACAAGTTTTTCAAAATTTGAAAATTTAGGCTTTTAACTCCTTTTCCAATCCTGGCGATTGTTGTCTTGTACTCAGACCTTGAAGTCATTAAAACCAACCAGGAAAATCTCCATTTCTTGATTTTATGGTCTTTTCTTTCAGTTTCAGTTGTTTTTCTTCATGTTTCTGTTTCTTTCTGCTTTCCTTTTTATGTGGATCTTTATTCCACCTTGGAATTAGTTACTAACATACCTTTCTTTTCATAAAACAATAATTGGAGATACCCTTAGGCCTTCCATTTTCAAGTTTGCATGTAAATTACTAAACTCCATTTAAAAATTGCTAAACCCCATGAAGCTGTTTCATCTGTCTCTTCGCTCTCTAAGCTGCTAGTCCAAGGTTTCTCTTACATTCACAGCCAAAGAAAGGTGCTTGCATTCAATTTTGTCTTCTTTACAGACAAAACAACATTTATTGAGAAGCAAATCCCTCATTGAGAAACAAGAATTGTTTTGGTGGTAGGACAGCAAACTATCAGCCTGACACAAACAAATTCATCTAAAGAAATTTATTGTATGATAAATTATTGTAAGCATATTTCGAGTTGCGTCAGCCTTTTATACTTGCTATGTTCTTGCATTATGCTCTCTATGCATCATTGTCATATGAAACCAGTGATATTTCCATTATAGAAGTGCTTTTCTTAAGCATAACAATAGTTCTGAAATACCCTCTATTGGTTTCGCCTTATTATACATTTTTTATTTATAGAAAGTTAGTATTATACTTATGCTGGGATAATAATGTGGTAAATTTAAGTTACAATCTTCTATTTTTTGTGCTAATCCTAATCTAAATTGCTATAGCAGCAACTGCATTTTCCTGGAACTTATGCGACATAATGTGTTTTCAGCCACATTAACTCTCTTGTATTTCTGTTAACAATGAAATTGTTAGCCTCAAAAGATTTTTATAGTAAATCTTTGGTCAAGTTCTGATTCAACGTTCTGTATTCCTTCTCTTTCTTTTGGATTCTGTTTAAAGAAGTAGAGCATATTTGTTGGTTCTGAATAAATTGCTTAAATTTGCAGTAAGATCATTTGGAACAGAAGGGCGGAAAAAGGATGGCCAGCAAGTTCCTCCAAGTGATAAAATTTATGAGTTCATACTCTTCCGAGGAACTGATATCAAGGTATACTGATTATTTGCATTGAGAATCATTTGCTATATGAAAAATCGAAGTCTGGACTATGTGTTAAGTGTTCTGGGGACATGCATAATATGTATTGTGATCATACTTACTATCACTTCTTATGCTTGATTTCTTCTCGGATAAACTGTCTGAATCATACCGTTTGGAACTAGAAAACATTTGTAGTTTTTTCACACATTACCACTCTTAGTTTTGCTCAATACAAGTTCTTAAGTTCCCACTTGCATGGAAAATATCTTGCATTTCTTGTATTTTGTCGTCTCATATGTAAGTTCAAAAATGTTGTCTTTGGTCATTCCTGCACCATGTTCAAAAGATTGACCATTGATCAATTACACACTTTGGCCTTATATAGATGGTCTACAATGATGCATGTCTACGATAATGCATACAAATTGAAGCTTGTTAGCCACAGACAGACAAGGATTGTTTTGTCATGGATGAGTTTTTTGACATTATGGTACCTACTCATTGCACAAGTAAAACCTTGCTAGTTTTTAATAGTTGTAAGGTTTTGTATTTTTTTCCATCTCGTCTCTTTTATTTAGTCTCCACCTTAAGTTCTGGCTTAAGTCTGGCCAAGATTTGCTAGACTGGAATTTGGGCACAAATTCATCAGCCATGCTGCCCTGACGTGGAACAGGGAATTATATACATGTGAAGAACCTGCCTCCCTGCAGGCAAAAAGTTATTGCAGAAAATCATAAATTATGTTCCACTACAATTCTTAACACTGTCCCTCAGGACATGTCATGCTTGGTATCCGTTTCAGTTGGATATTATTAAAGCTTTGTCGTACGCCAGCACACATAAACATAAAGAAATCTTCCATTTATTGAGTTTTGGAGCATCATGTTGATATTTAAGGAGTTACAATAGATCCTAATTAATTTTACTGCTAATGAGCCAAACATTTTGTTAAGTTGGCACTTGATAGTTTCCATATTTAAGTTATCAAATATCTTTAAATTTTCTTTTCCTTGGTGAATTTGGTAACAGGATTTGCAGGTCAAATCATCTCCACCAGTTCAGACTGCAACTCCGGTACACAATGATCCTGCAATCATCCAGGTGAAGAAAATGAAATTGGTCTCATGCATGTCTATACATGCATTGATAAGATATCATTGATGCTGAGGTGATAAAATTATGGCAGATTTGGATGCTATTAGGGTTTTACAGGAAATTTACCATGGGACCTCTAGTACAAGTTGTGCTGCCTCTCCCCCTTTGCAGGGGAGAGGTCCTGGGGTGAAACTGCAGAGAAATCTTAGGGTGGTGAGGGTTGCCCTCAGTTCATAACTCACAAGAGATTTTCTTTGCATATATGGACATGTGATTCCAGAATAATTTGTTTCATTGTCACTGGGTAATAGTTGTTTCTAATCTGAATAGTGCTTATTGTATCTAGGCTTGACATGGGATGACAAAAAGAATGTCTTCCTCCTTAATCATTATTGTTCATTTGACTTCCCTTGTGCAGTCTCAGTATCCTCAAGCAGCAACTGCATCCATGAATTTGCCCTCTTATAGTAATGGATCTCTAACAGATCCAAGTTCCCATGCTTCATCCAATGGTTTTCCCAGGCCAACATTTCAAGGGAGTCTTCCCCAACATCAGCCTGGTACGAGTTTAGAATCATGGGGTCCATCACATCTTCCTCCAAGCACAAATGGTAGTGGGCTTGCTATGCCAATGTATTGGCAGGGATACTATGGGCCTTCAAATGCAGTTCAGGCCCCACAGCAAGCTTTGCTTCGACCCCCACCCGGCTTGTCAATGCCACCTTCCATGTTGCAATCTGTGCAGTATCCTTCCATGAATGCCTCTAACACTTCACCTTCTCCTTTGTCAGAAAATCCCCCTCCTTTGTTGCCACCATTCAGTACAGGCACCTTAAATTTGCAGACTTCCACTCTTCCTTCATCACGATCTTCTGCAATGGTTTCAGACTTGACAAAGTTAATTCCTGATAGGGTTTCTACTCAAACTCTTCCAAGTAACTTGCCATTGGCATCCCCATTGATTACTGCTGTAGATAAAATTGCTATTGCATCATCAGGTTCTGACATACCCAAGACAGTCCCAGATTCAATAATGCCTTTCAAAAGTATGTCTGATCCTCCATCCTCCATTATGAGGACATCAAGTTCAGTTTTGAATGAGGGGAAAACACCTTCTCTGGTGACACCGGGCCAACTTTTGCAGCCTGGCCCCCCTATAGTGCCCTCACTGCAGTCTTCACAAGTAGCTCAAAAGGATGTTGAGGTGGTGCAGGTATCATCACCAGAATTGTCAGCACCACCACCAACAACAGCGGCAACAGAAGTGCTGCAACCCATATTACCTCTACCTTCACAACCTGAACATAAGGTATGCAAATTTGCTGAGAGGTCTATTATTCTTGACCTGAGAAAATTTGAATTGGGCCTCTTCATATTGATGTTTCCTGGTGCCTAGTTTGGTGATAAATGTTTTTCTACAAGTTACTCACATTTAAGTTGTTTGAATTACAATTTACAGAATGTAACCTACTACTTCTGTTTCTTATCCCCTTGAAGGTATATGGAGCTCCTATGGCTATGTACGCTTATCATACTAGTAGAGGAGGACGTGGGAGGGGAAGAGGAAATGAGGTATGTGTTGTTTGCCTTGCATTTCTGTGTTGGCAAATTTGTTATGATTGGGAAATTTGACTTTGATGCCATGTAACATGGCCTGTGTAAAATAAGAACCTTACATTATCAGATCAGCTGTTCCTTCTAAAGAATATCATATGGAAAGTTTCTGAAAGAATCCTAGTTTAGCCTTGCGTGGTCTAATTTATTTTTCTCCTTTTCCGTTTTTATTTGTTATTATTAGCTGTAGTTGTTTTTGCACTTCCTTTACAAGCATTTGTTGTTCTAGGTACAGCATGGTCTTAGTTTTTGTGCTTAATTTCTTCCTTTCCTTAACGCTAGTTCATTACTAACACCAGAAAAGTAATTCGCTGCATTGCTTTTTGTTGTGGGTTCTTTCATGTCTGCCTCATTAAGAGGACTTTGGAACAAAAGAGTTAACAGAATGTTGTGTAGCAGTCTGCAAGGCAATCCAACTATCAGACTCTGTTTCTTATGAGTTCATTTAACTATTAAATATACTCTAATCTTTGCTCTAATGATGTTTTTGGTGTTTTTCCTTATATTAAACTAGATTAAAGGAACTAAAAACCAACTTGCAAACCCTAACCAGATATTGGTTGTAAGTTTGCAGTCTATTTAGACAAGCTGAGAGACAAGTTGCAACGCTAAAAATTACAATTTTGATCACTTTGATTCAATAATCTCTACTTTCCACTACTAATTGCAATTAAATTGTATGTTTATGCTATCAACTCTTGAATTAACCAACAACCATGCAAGTCAAAGTAGGATTTGTAGACTTTAACAACTCTCAAGACTTAACAGGAAATTTACATTCATTGATGAAAAGTTCTGCGTACAAACGGGGACTCTTCCTCCAACATGATTTCCACACTGTAATTCAATACTTGAGAAATGATTAATAGCTTACATACATGAATTTGAGTACAAGAGAGAGACTAAGTCACCAATCAGCCTACAAATTATTTGCCGATAATATACTGGCTTTCAAACTAACAGCCTGCTAAGCCTAATAAGTTTCAGGTGTGCTGAAACTTAAAGAGAAAAAGCTCTGAGAGCTGCTTGCTGCATGCAAGTGTTGTTGTATGTTGAGTCTTTTGTTGTTCTCTGTGTATTCTCCTATGCTGCAGCTTGTATTTATAGTCCTTTGGTTCTTCTATGATCCCTTATAATGCTGCACATTCCTTTAACTGCCCACGATGTCTTGTAATGCTCAATGTTAGTCATTCCTGCTATTATCACGCTCCATGACTGCCCACTCTTTTCTTACTTAGGAAAATCAGGTCCTCTGCTGATCTCTTATAATTGTTTTGCTTATTACAAGAGTTTTATCAATAGGCAGGCTTCTGATCCATTTAAACAAATTTGTTGGATCTTTGGGCTTAACCAAATTTTGGGTATCACACCTTTTCAAACCAAGTAGTTGCAGCCGTTATTCATTGAGGTAATAATGCTAGTAGACATTGAGTTATAACAAGTCAATCTATGGGAGTGCAGATTTCTCGTTCTGCTACCAGATTCGAGGAGGATTTCGATTTTACTGCAATGAATGAGAAATTCAACAAGGACGAAGTATGGGGTCACCTTGGTAAGATTCACAAAGCTCAAGGCAGGGATGATTTGCTAGATGAAGATGATGTTGGATCATCAAAGCTTGAGACCAAGGTAAATTGTCTCTCGCGCACATATAAAACTGCAGAAATTGAAAGGATTTGCTGTTTCCAGTCTGTTATAATTTTTCTTCTCCGTGTTTTCCTTTCTGCAGCCTGTTTATGTGAAGGATGACTTTTTTGATTCCATATCATGTGACGCTCTTGATGGCGGATCACGTAATGGGAGGGCTAGGTTTTCCCAGCGGTCGAGAAGAGATACTGATGTCTGTGTTGTTCTCTATAACCCTCATCACCTTAATTTTTCTAATTAGAATTTAATCTACAAATTTGTCAATGTTGTTACTGCAGCTACTAAATTACGTGGGATTGTCTGCATAGTTTTGTTTTATTTTAGAATGTAAAAGTATCAAAAACATTCTGAACTGCTGAAATGATGAATTATTTGTTTTCAATTATTGCTTTGATCAAACCAGTTTGGGGATCTGGTATCATTGTGCTGAATTTCTCTTAATTTATATTTGCAGGCATTTGGTAATTTCTCTCACCATCGAGGCGGTCGAGGTGGTTGGGAACCAGGTCGAGGAGGTCGATCACGTGGTGGTTATTATGGAAGAGGATATGGCTATGGCGGTCAGAGTCGAGGTTATGACATGTCAAATGGTGCCTTCTAGTTATCACTTGAGTTCCAGTGTAATATTTAGTTCCTGTCAAAGTCATTCCGCATTAACCAACACTGAGTGTATAGTCAGTTTGGTGCTTGGAGAATGGAGTTTGCAATGCATAACTAGGTTTAACTGTCACCTAATGGTAATGCCCAGCCAAATTGGATATATCTATAGATGGTTTTGTACCTGTTTCTCTGGTTGCTATCTTGGGAACTGTGCTGAAAAAAAACAAAAGAACCCAAAACAGATAAGGGATTTTCAGTGTGTGTTGAGCATTTTTTTTTTCCTTTCCCTTTTTTGTATGGCTAAACTTATTTGCGGGGTTTCCCCACATTTTATGTATTGCCTAAGTAAAATTCAAGAGCTAGCAGTTCTCTTTACATTATTCTCAATTCCTCTGTTCCTTTGCTTCCCCTGCTTCCCCTGTTCACTGATTTGGGTTTTCTGTTCTCTTTGTTGTCTTGTCATTGAGCAGTGCCATTTCATCAAACATTTTTTTGGATTGCACCAGTTTATTAGACTTTGGCAGATATGCAGAAGCATTTCCTTAAGATAATATGATGGGCATATATTTGGTGAATTTTAGGGACATCCCTCTATGATGGTGCAAATTCTCATGAGAATCTGGGTATCAAATACATACAAGTGAAACGTCGAGCCTTTTCTTCCCAAGTTTGAACCAAGTATAAAACCAGTTAAGAACCAAAATGAAGCAAGCCAACGGCAAGAATAGCAGCGGCATATGTGAGTATAACGATCCCGCTGGAACCAAAATGAAGCATCCAATTTTGAGGAGACATGAGACAATTAAATGAGGATGCACCTATAACTTAGATTCAAAAACAGACGACCAAACTTGGCTATATTACCGCCGGAAGGATTACCACCGTCATACAACATCTGGGAAGCCAGGAAAACAATTCGTGCTCTTAGAATTGAGTATAAAGCTTCATATTATGTAAAATTTAGATACATATCACATCCCCAAATACTCAAATAATACTATACCTACTCTCTTCTTTTTTCTTTTTCTTTTTTCCCTCCTCTTTATTAATTAATGACCAACTTATTAAACACCTCAACTAGTAGCACTGCTATTATTATTATTGTTGTTGTTATTTAGTTAATAGAATTAGTAGTTATATTTATTACTATCACTTTCTCTGCTCATCACCACCACTTCATCCACCTCTCAATCATCATAGCTACTCCATTCCTCTTTACTGCTACCTCCATCATCCTCTTCATCATCATGCCCATCCTCCTCTGCATTGCTACCTCCATCATCCTCTTTATCGTCTTGTCCATCTTAATCCTCCTCTTCCTCCTCAGTACTACTTCCATCATCTTCCACCCAAATGGCTTCCAAGTTCGCAAAGACATACTCATAATTTTCATGCTTATCAAGCGTCGATACAAATGAGTTTTATATTTTGTCTCAGAAAAGGAGATGGTAAAAGGATTGCCTTCAATCAATCATCCTAACCAAATTATGTGAAGGATGTCTTCTTAGAAAACAGATTGGAAAAAGCTTTCCAGAGAAAGCCACATCAAGAGCCAAAAAGCCATCAGAGCTTGTCCACGCAGATCTTTGTGGTCCAATTCATCCAGTCTCTTACAACAAAAATAAATATTTCATAACATTTGTTGATGATTATAGCCATAATACTTAGGTATATTTTCTAAAGGAGAAGTCTGAGGTATTTAGCATGTTTAAAAAGTTCAAGACTCTTGTAGAAAAAAGAGAATGGCCAAGAAATCAAGGTTTTGAGATTTGATAAAGGTGGAGAATTTAGATCAAAAGAGTTTAATAAATTTGGTAAAGATAACGAAATTCAGCATCCTCTCAGAATGCCAAGGTCATAACAGAAAATGGTGTGACAAAAAGAAAAAAAAATAGAACAATTCTTGACATGGCTTGAATCGTATTAAAGAGCAAGAGAATACCCAAAGAATTTTAAGTTGAAGCAGTTGATTATTCACTATACTTGTCCAACAGTTGTGCCTCTAAGAGTTTACCTGACAAGACATCTCTAAAAGTCTGGAATGAGAGACAATCAAATGTCAAGCACTTATGAGTTTTTGGAAGCATTGCCTATGTACACACACCAGAGGAAATTTACACCAAACTAGATGATAAAAGTCAGAAGCTAGTATCATTGGCTAAGACAAATGCTCTAAAGGATACATTTTCTATAATCCAAATAATGAGAAGATCATTGTAAGAAAAGATGTTGAGTTCAATGAAGAAGCATTATGGGATTAGAGTATCAAAAAGGAAAAAGATTATGACTTTTTTCCTAGCCTTTGAAGATGAAGGACAATCAAGACAAGCACTTGAAGACATTGCCACTTTTCTTTCATCTCTTGTTCAATCACCAGTTCAAGATGCTTTATCCTCCTTAAGTTTGAGATCAAGTGAATATGAAGACCCCCTCCCTTCCTATAAAAGCTTGGAAGAAATTTATGATGTAATTGAGAATCTAAATGATCAATTTAATCTTTTTTTGCCTTTTTATATGTTGTGAGCCTATTGACTTTTAAAGAGTGGCACAACATAAAAGATGGAAAGCCGCTATAAATTAAGAAATCAAGGCGATCATACAAACTAACACATAGGAGCTAACAATACTTTTGAAAAGGCATAAGGCAATTGGTGTAAAATAGGTGTACAAGATAAAAAGAAATGCCACGAGTGAAGTGGAGAGATACAAGTGGCAAAAGGATACAAATAAAGAGTCGGCATCGACTATGATGAGGTATGTACTCATATTGCTCATCCGAAAACTATAAGACTTATTATTTCTTTAGTAGCATAAAATAAATGAAAGATCTATCAAATGAATGTCAAGTCGGCATTCTTAAATGGCTATCTTGATGAGGAAGTCTACATTGAGTCACCATTAGGCTATATAGAGAAAGAAAATGAACACAAGGTTTTGAGAATAAAGAAGGCTCTCTATAGTTTGAAACAAGCCCCAAGTGTGTGGTATAATCACATAGATAAATATTTTCAAGAAAATAATTTTTCAAAATTCTTTCACGAGTATGTTGTCTACACTAAACATTTGAATAGAAATGTCTTGATCATGTGCCTATATGTGGATGATTTGATCTTCACCGGTAGCAATCCAAGCTTGTTTAAAGACTTTAAGAAGGTCATAACAATAGATTTTGAAATGACTAATAGTGGACATATTTGGCAAAGATGTAGATTTTAGAAAATACAAAATGGGCAAAAATAATAGAGTCACCACCTATTCTCGTGGTTACTAGGAAACCATATAGCTAATTTGTTAAGAATTCTAGATAAAGGGTTTGTTATGTGTAGGGTTGATTAAAGATCACTCTACTTCGTCCCGCCTAAGGTAAGTCGTATTGCATACAAATCTAACTTGATTTCTGATTTTTATAATGAAAACCTATGTTCCCGAATTTTTACTAACCGGACGAGTGATTTGAGACTTGATTGGTCAAAGGTCTTATCCTCACTCTAAGACATAATAAATCTAAAATTAAAACTCACATAATAGATATGATAAAAGTATATAATAATAAAAAATTAAAAAGATAGTCCGAAAACATGATTCAAATTGATGACTTTAGATTTCAATTTTTTAGGCAAATCGACAAAATTATTGAAATTGACAAAAATGACCTAAAAACAAGATTCGAACCGTCATGAATTTAAATTTCAAATACATGACAAATTGCTAAAGTCATCAAAAATGGCAAAAACACAAAAACGATATGAAAATAGAGTTCAAATTGACACGACTTCAAATGTCGTGATTTTTAAACTCATGGAAAACAAAATTTGCATGTTAGGCAATCTTGACATGAACGATCCAAACCAAAGTGTAGGCCGCTATGATTTTAAAGTCATGATTTTTTTTAGAAGACTTTTTAGGCAAATTGGCAATAATAACAAATTAATCATCACCATAGGCAAAAACGATCCAAAAATGAGATTTGGACCAATGCAACTCAAACATCACTTTTTTAGGAAAAATTGGCACATGATTGATTTAATATTACATTGGCAAAAAGGGTCCAAAAATGGGATTCAAATCAGCGTGATTATAAATACCACAACTTTCAAAAACAAATAATTAGGCAATTTGCACATTCAATTAATAATTATCAAACAACAAACGAGTCCTTGATCAACATCACAAACAAACAATCTACTCGTGCATACTCAATCCAATCACACGTAAGCAATAAAAATAATCATAAAATACTCAATCCCCTTTATTTCGCCTCAATGTTCCCCGGAATCTTCGATCCTTTCACAAGCTCAATACACTACGATGTGTATTAAACACTTCAATCAATACCAATCACACAACCACACAATCAATTTAATTGATTTATAGTCATACAAAATAAAAATTAAATTTAAGGATGAAGAACAAATTACTTGTTGAAAAAAAATATGAAAAGGTCGAAGGAATTTTTAGGCAACACAAAATGGGGTTAATTTCAACCTTTTTAACCCCGATGGAGATCGATTATTCGATCTATCAAGAAGGAGAGAAGGCCGCTTGTTGTCGGATTTGGATCTAGTATGAGGCAAGGCAGTTATTGGTGACCGGATCGCGTGCTGGATAGACGACGATGAGTTCGTCGCTCATGAACTAGAGAATTGTTATACAAATGAGATCTTTAAAAAGTTTAAAACAGAGAACTGCAAGCTAATAGAAACGCCTTTAGAGTGTGGAACAAAGTTGTCAAAGCATGATGAAGGAGAAAAGGTAAATCCAATACTTTTTAAGAATCTTGTTAAAAGTTTGAGATACTTAACATGTATAAGAACAACTATACTCTTCAATGTTAGACTTATAAGTCACTTTATATAAGCTCCTACCATAACTCACTTGAAAATCGCCAAGAGTATCCTTCGATATATCAAAGGTACATTGGAATATGGGATCTTTTACACTCACACAAAAAACTTTAAACTTGTTGAATATAGTGATAGTGATCTGGACATAAGACTTGGATGATCGAAAAAGTACAAGTAAATTTATGTTCTTCATGGAAGATTTGACATTCACTTAGAGTTTAAAGAAGGCGCTAATTGTCAAACTATCTACTTGTAAAGTAGAATATGTTATTGCCACTTCATGTGTTTGTCATGCATTATGGCGAAGGAGTTTGTTGAAGGAGCTAAATATGTCATTGGAAGAAGCAACCGAGATCTATGTCGATAACAAGTCAACACTTACCTTGGCAAAATAAACTTTATCTTTCATGAAAGGAGTAAGTACATAGATATTTGATATCATTTCATTAGAGAGAGTGTTGTAAGAAAGAAAATCCAGTTGTAGTTTATGAAATCCTAAGACTAAGAAGCCGACATTCTCACTAAACCACTTAAGAAGAATGTATTTCGCAAATTGTGAATCTTACTTGAACTTACCAAATAAAGTTTGAATGGGGTGTTAGAAATTAAACTTGATTTGGCTCAAATTCAATGTCCAAGTCTTGAAAAAACTTCTTTAGATTTTTCTCAAGTCATCTAGCATTGTCAATATTGAAAAATTCTCTTGAAGTTTTTCTAAGATTCTTTGTAGCTCTTTCAAATACATTTATTATGTGTTTATCCTTTAATTTATTAGAATCCTTATTAATTTATATGCGCAAAAATAGAAAGTTAATCAAGAATTGTAGAGAAAATGAGTAAGAATGTGAAGTCGTATTTCCTATAATAATGAGTTATTAATGTATACAAAAATATTTGAGTAAAATATATTTTTATATTTTGTCTACATTACGGTTTTGTCCATCCAATTATTACTCCTTCTCTAACTGACCTTTCATATTTAAAAAATATCGTCACCTTCATTCCCGATGGCAACCGAATTGGAGAGCACCCGTCACCTAAGGCTTGTTGACATTAACCACACCCTACAATGCACTTAGCTACTCCATCCTCCACTATTTTTATCATCCAAAGCGAGTAAAAGACCCAATCTTCGCTACAACCAGACTTGACATTGGCATCGGAAAGTCTATTTTGTGGCAAATCATAAATACGAATCTAGAAAGGGATAGTCTAGTACAATCTGTCATGGTTGCCGATCACCATTAATTTCATGAATAAATACTGCTTGCATATCAAAACTCTATGGTTTATGCTCAAAAACTCTTTCGTTGTCTCTCTTGTAGAAGAATAACTTTGGTAGAGTGGGTCTAAAAATTACTTGTATGAACAAAACAAAATAAAACTAGAATAAATTCATTTAATGCTCAAAATAAAATTACAAGATAAAAGATCCAATAATCTAACACTACAACTATCTATAAGTAACTAGAGACCATTTACTATATAATTTAATTTAATTGATAAATTGGATTAAAAAATCAACTTTACGAAAAACATGCGTACGTATATCATATTTTTATTTATATAAACAAACGATCACTTGCCACATAACCTAAATTTTCTAAATAATTTGTTTCTATATGCGTTTCATTAGCTTGGCCAACAAAATTATCGGGTTTAAACCATGCGTCGAATGATATTGGTTCATCAATTATCTAACTCCTAGTCATATGTATCTCTAATTTCCTATTGACCTCTCCATTTCTCTAACTTGTTATGATATTATCAATTAGACATGGTAATGGTTCATGAATCGCCGATTTCGGTTTAAAAACCACCAGTTTAGGTTTCACCAAAAGGTGGAATCGAACCAAACATTTTATGTCCGGTTACGGTTTCGGTTTGGAACCATAAAATCGACGGTTCCAAACCGTTTGGAACCGACGGTTCAATGATTTTTTTATTGAGGAAAAAAATCAAAATTTTTTTCTCAAGTATAAATCAAAAATTAACATTGAAACGAAAAATTTTTTTTTACATAATGTAAAAATATTATAATATTTTTTACGTTGTAATGTATTTTGCACAATAAATCAAAGGGAAAAAAATAAAAAAAGAAGGGCTTGAACTTAATTTTTGTAAACACTACAAAAATTAAGCTTCCTACGTATCCTCTTGGGGTTTAGAGGAATCAAAGCTTATGTAGTTCTCTTTTACATTTCAAATTACCCCTTTACAAATTACACCTATGTAGCTTCGCCTAGTTGCTTTCTTGATCGGAAGTTCGGCTTCAAAAGTTTCCGTTGTTGTGCCGTCGAGTGTTAGATCCACATTTTCTTCATTGAAATCATATTGTTTTTGTTCTTGTATTCTCTTGTCGGCTCTTATCCAATCATCCACGCATACTTGGGCTTCAAGTGACTTGAGAGCCAATTGTGATCACCTATCATCTAAAATATTACCTCCGGAGCTAAATGCTCTTTTAACGATCGTTATTGAAGCTGGCATATCAAGTATTTGTCTAGCTATTATGGACGGAACCGGAAAGATGCTCGCATGTCTTTTCCACCAATCAATTACTTCAAAATCTACACTCGCATTGCTATCACCAAACTCAAACATAGTTGTTTGATAAATATGAAACTCGGAAGTGGAGCATGATAATCCTCTTAGCCTTTTTTTCCTTTCCATGACCATAAGATAACCGGCTCTAACATGTTAGTTACTTGATGATTGTGGCATAGGTGGTAAAGAGGAACTAGCACGTTGATCACCCACGATTAAAGATATTTCAATATATAAATCTCTAACTTGATTTATAATAGAAGTAGTTTTTAATTCTATATTTCTATCGGATAATTGCAAATACCCATAATAAGTATTCAAAACAGCAGAAAGACCTTCCATTTTAAATCTAGGATCAAAGACTAGAGCAACAAGATAAATAGGTGGAATTGTTTCATAATAACTTAACCATTTTTCTTTCATTATTTGAACAACATTATGTTAAATTGGCATACTTTGTTCTGCATGATTAAAAGCTTCAACAATATTAATTGCTTCAATCATAAATAAATGTGAAGTTGGTTGCTAAACGGCACTAAAAGTGTATGTTGCATTGTTAAAAACACTTAAAAGTTTCAAAAGTGGTTCGCAAATATCAAAATCATTTTGACAAATAAAAACAGAATTATAATTTTACGAAAAGAATAAGCATAATAAATCTCGATATTCAAATGACTCGTCATAAGTTGAATTCCAAGGAGTGGGAACATCTTTTAAAAATCACCTTGGTTTTTTGTTTCTTTCTTTGCAAAACTTTCCCTATGATTTCATCTTTTGGGGATGTGCCTATAAATATTTAGCGAGAGCTTTATTTGGCCTAACAATATCTTTAAGATATCTCAAACCAGATTGTACACATAAATTTAAAACATGACATACGTATCTAATATAAAAAAAACTTACCTCCAAGATGGGGTTGATAAAATTCTTTTAAAGAGTCTATTGAAACATCATTAGAACTAGCATTATCAAAAGAAATTGAAAATATTTTTAAACCTAAAACATATTTATCTAAAATCTTTTTTAGTATCTTATATATATTTTGAGCGAGTATGGTTATCATCAAAAACTCTATATGCAAGAAGACGTTTTTGCATGTGCCATTCATTATCAATCCAATGATAAGTCACACCCATAAAGGAGTGAGTTTGCCATTGATCGGACCATATATCGAACGTATAGAAACACGACCATTCAAATTTGTAAATAATACGGTTAATTCTCTTTTTTTATTTTTATAAAATTTTATAAGCTGATTTTTTTAAAGAATGTCGTTCAATTTGTTTGAAAGCAGGATTCAAAGTGTTAGAACAATAATCACCAAAACCCATTTTTTGACCAAAACTAAAAGATAAATGATCAATACATATCATTTTAGCCATTTCTTCTTTATTTATTTTATCAATATATTGAAATAAAGAGGAAGATTGAGAAGCAAACCCGGATATTTGTGTCCGATGTTTATCATTATCAAGTACGGATGGATGCTTTTTCTCCAAGTGATTTTTGAATGTTCCATAACCACCTCCTTATTTGAACGTGTATTGATTGTTGCGGTAGTTGCAAATCACGGTAAAAATGCGTTTTTCTAAAGGAACTTTTGAGAAATGAATTTTGAAGATGTTGGATGATCTAGGTGTAAAATTTGATTGTTGTTGTTGCTCCCCTACTTGATTTTGATTGGCGGTATTACTTTGTTATGATGGCATATGTGAACTTGAACTTGCCATTTTTTGTAGTATAAAACAATAGAAATATAAAAATTTAAGAAGTATTTGGAGTATAAAAAATATTGTAGGACGAGTATTGAGAATTTTAGACTTAAGAGTTTAAGAGATTGAGAGAGAATGAGAGATTGAGTTGTAAGGAGAATGAAAAAATTGAGAGTGTATTTATAGAGAAAAAATATATAAAAAAGGACAAATGTGACCGTTGTGACAAACGGTCACAAAATGTGACCATTTGTCACACACACACACACATATATATATAAAAGTTAAAAATTATTAGGCTTAATTTTTTTTTCAGTCCACTAGCTACTCGTTCAGCCCATATAAAATTGGTTTTTTAATTTAAATTTTTTCATTTTTTTTTCGGACCCAACACAAATTTATTTGGAAAGATATGGAACCGTCGATTATACGGTTTAATCATCGGTTTAGAACCATCGGTTTTGGTTTTAGGATACCTTGAATTATAAACAACTCCGTAGGTAGCCGGTTACGATCCGATTTGATCAAGGTTACGATTTTAATAATTTCAATTTGATTTTTTAATGGTTCGATTTCAGTTCGAATTATAGTTCAAGTTAAACTGTAACTATGTCTATTATCAACGATTTTGTAAATCGTCCACTCGCAACTAGCAGCAGTCCAGAACAGCAGCTTTGCCCAACTTAATCTGGCCCTTTGCAGAAGTCCCAAATTGAACTCATCAAACGAAAAAGAATCAATAACAAAGATGAAAATTTCCCTCAACGAGAAACCTTATCTTGCAATAAGCCCACATATATATATGACCAACTTTTTGATTGTTTGGTCGCATAACCATTATAACTGTCTGTTGCTTTTGCCACCCAAACTTTGCCTTCAACTCCTCTCCCATAGCCTCTCCAGAGACTAATTCTTTCTCTTTTCAACTCTCTTAACCTTGCAAAGAAAAGAAACAAGAAAAACCTGAACAAACCTTTGACAGACTCTTTCCATGGCAGCCATGCTTCTCTTCTGTCTCGTTCTCCTTTCCGTCTCTTCCTCGGTTCTTGCATCTTCTAGCCCTTTCTTGAATGCCTTGGAGATCCTCTCAACCTCTGGCTATCTCTCCATGGCATTAACCCTTGAAATCACATCAAAAAGACTCAATTTTGAATCATCTGCTGCAACTATATTCGCTCCATTGGACATTGCTTTTGAAAGATCAGGCCAACTTTCTGTTCTTGAACTCCAATATCACATGTCACCATTGATATTTTCTGGGGATAACCTCAAGAGTCTTCCTTTTGGCACAAGAATCCCCACATTATTGCCAAATCACTCACTGATTGTCACTACTAGTTCAGGTTATTTTGATGGCCGGCCGTCAATCAATGGAATCTTGATCCAAGAATCAGCCTTGGTTGATTTTGGGTCTCTGATCATTCATGGGGTGAGTGAGTTCTTCAATTCTTCTCTTGAGATTTATCGTAATTTGGCACCAGAACCAGCACCAAGTCCTAGTCCAATTACTAGTCTTGGCAATACTCCTCAGAACGAATCGTCTGTCTTGGATGTTGATCTTTTAGGCGAGGTTTCACATTTACTAATGTCTAGAGGTTATTCAATAATGGGGGCATTTCTTGATGCGCAACTGTTTGGAATCAAGAACCAGACAAAGTTGACAATCTTTGCACCAGTTGATCAAGCAATGGATGCATATGCAAAGAATGTTAGTGATTATTCATCAATCTTTCGGCAACATGTGGTTCCTGGATTGTTTCCATGGCAAGATTTGGAGGGGTTCAATGATGGGACAAGTTTGCCTACTTTCTCATCAGGAGGGTTCACGATCAATTTGACTAGGTCCGGTGATGTGCTTATTCTTAATGGTGTTCCTGTTATCTTTCCAGATATGTATCGCAGTGACTGGCTGATAATTCATGGTCTGAACCAGCTGCTTACACCAACAATAGAGCAGGAGTTAGTGGGGGAATCGTTCTCAGAACTTGATGCGGCAGAAAATAAACCAAATGTACCTGATTTTGATGACTATGGATATGGAGCACCATGAATGTGCAAATGATCAGTAGTAGATTTAATCTCAAACCTGATTTCAGTATTTCTCTTACCTTTTTAGTTAAATTCTTAGTTTCAGGAACAAACAGTTGTAGATTCAGAACTTCTATTTCTTTTGTTAGCCACTAAGTTTCAATTGTTTGGTGCTGAAATAGAGGCGCATTTTTTGCTTTAATTTTTCTTGTTCACTGTTCTTCGAATCTTATACCTTTCTCTTCTAATACCAAATGGATTCTGGATACCCTTCTCTTCATGTTTTTCACCCAGCATATTGGGCAGCAAATGCTTCTTTTGCAGTAAATAAATCCTCTAGCTGCCGAACCTTTTCCTCACGGGCAACCTTACTCTTCTACATCACACACAGCCCTCGCATTAAATAATGTCTGCCATAAACAAGATTCTGTTTCCTTTTGGGTTTCCCTGATCTCTTGAGAACATTATGAAGTGAAGCTTCAAGTCTTTAATTTTTCCTCGAATTTGGACAGAGTATTTAAGATCCAAAATGAAGCAACTCAACAGCTGAAGTAGCATGCAGAGACATGAGGCAATAATGTCGGCTCGCACGTAAAGCAGCCAACTCATACATATGAACCCACTTAATCATCATACAACTTCATGGAAACCACAAGCTCAGATATTCCTAAACACATGAAGTCAGTTGAACAGGGATCAATTTGTGCTCTTAGAATTGAGGGATAAAGCAAGCTTACATACATGATATAAACTTTAATTTAGCTCAAACTTTTAGATAAATACTCAAACAATAATACTATTACTGTGATTATTTTCTCTTTTCTTATTATAACATATATTTACAAGCTTCGTCCAATATATGAACTTCTGCTTTTTGAATTGTTTTAATTGAGACTTTGTATTCTTTTTTATATTAATTGAATCCATTTACTCTTCATTTTGTTTTGTTTTAGTCCCTTCATTCACTACAAGAAAAAATAAAATAGTGATAGAATTTTCCATCACTAAATCATCATTTTCCGTCGCTATTTATATTTAGCGATGGATTTGTTATAATATTTTTTAGTTGCTAAAACATTCGTTCCTATTTTTTTAGTAGAGAAAATTTATATCCATAGTTGATCAGCAATGAGTTATCCATCGCTAATTTGAAGCATTTTTGTCATTAAATCGAAGTAAACAATTGTCTTTTAGCTCGAAATTGATTGCAAAATCATCGCTATTCCTCGTATTGCCATCACTAAAATTTCTCGTAAATCCATTGTTATATTTGTTACCATTTATGTGTCCGTTGCAAAGAGATTTAATTTTGATGGCTAATTCAATCATTGATCCATCGCTAGATGAAGAAAATTTTTTTATATAAATTAATAGTCGTTTAATGTTAATGGTAGTAACAAACAACTAAAAATAACACCTTATTAAAACAAAAAAAATATTATTGAATAAAATAAAAATAAATTAAATTAAAATCAAATAAATATATAAATGCATTCGGATGTACAAAAACATTTAAAAAAAAAAAAAACAAAGAAAGCTAATCTTCATCATAATTATCTCTTGCATCATTTTTCGACCACTCGGGTATTTAGAGAAATAGTCGACTCTTGGATTGTAAGGGGTTCAGCGGGAGGGATGCGAATTTGCTAAAGGTCCCATAACGCCACCAACAACATCTCTATCCGACTTTGTAAAGTGTGGAATTTACCCTCGTATTACTCGAATCGCCAAGTATAGTCAACCTCCACCCCTTGATCCTATCTTCGTATTGGATAGTAACCTCTTGAATATTATCATCAAGGTACTATGATGTGGTAGAGGACGAGCTAGCGTCAAAATAGAAATAATACTCGAACGCCTATGATCCGAGGTCATACACTCTCTACTTCTTCTCTCCTACTATAGTATCAAAATATATCTTGATCATGTCGATATTTGGAGTTGATGAATCACCCTCCTGCTACTTCTTAGCGAGTTGCTTCTTACAATGACTACACAACTCCTACATAATTGAAATAATTGTAATATTTAATCACAAATATATTTTTTAGATTTTATTGATAGATGTATATTTACAAAAATAAAAAAACTTACCATTATTATCTAGAACCGTCTATCGACGATTGACTTATCTTTTCGCTTATGAGTGTTCAAGAACACCTCACAAGGATTTGGATTATGACATAATTTATTATGCTAAAAAATAGATAAAATAATATGAAATGTAATAAAATCAAATATTAATTTATAACAAAATGGATAATAGGATTTATCAAACATTGAGCATGCTCAATCAAAGAGATGGACTCTATTCCCGTATGCTTAGATGGGCCAAGTATAGACATCATCTATCTTCAACAAGTGGTTTTAGGATACCCACTAAGACTCGGCCTAAAACTCAAGTGTGGCAATCTCGATACCATGCATCTCACACCTGCTTCTGTAATATATGTGGGTTCATTAGTCTTATGCTTCAACTTGTTCAACATGTCGGCATACTACCTTTGTACCGGACTCTCCCATGTGTCCTTAATTAGCGTTTGATGGTCGTACCCCAAAAAATACTTCTACATGAAGAAGAAAAATTAAGATTAGTACATTTTATATTAAATTAATAATTTAAATGGAATATAAATAAATAATTAATACGTTATACTAAACTCATTAAAGTAGAATTATTTTGTCTCCATGGAGATAGACTTTCATGAGGAGCTAACGATCACCAATCGATCTTTGAAACTTATGATGATCCGAGTGGAGCACTTGATGGAACCAAACCGTCAAACAAAAAAAAGTGAATTAATGATTTCAATAATATATGAAAATATAAAACTAATTATCACATATAAAGCACGAGTACTTACTAGGTATTGATGATCCAAATGGTCTCATCCAGTATTATATCCGAGTAGAGCTTCTTAGAATAGAAAAAACCATCAAGGGAACCTCTATAGCCAAGGGTATTACCGATAGGTGCACTATTGATAGGGATGCGAAGTGCCAATACTACTATCAAGTCCATGGTTTTAGACACCAAGCACTAACAATATCATGGAGTGCCACTATCGATGGCATGGTCATGGACAATGACAATATCGGTGCCATGACCATTGACACTACTAGTGTAGATGTTCAAGATCCAATCTGTTTGAATGGTTTGTGTAACATCTCCAACTTAAGACCTAATAGGTTGAGAGTATTACCGTTGTTAATCTACATTCGAAGTACAATAAATGCAAGCTAACATGACACTATGACGTATTCATAATATATCTAAGTATGTAGTACGCTGCAAAAGTCTAATAATGATGATTAGGTCTTGCTTTTTAGTTTAAAATGCACTATTATTTTTTTTTGTTTTATTATTTTATTTAAATTCTTTGAAGTGAAATAATTGGATCTATGATTCTCGGTTTCTTCAAATTCTTTTTCTATTAACTTATATAAATTCATTTACTCGTAACCCATTTCTTAGTAATTAATTTATTATTCTTTTTTCCTAACCATCATTTATTTTAATTATTATCTATTTAAATATACTATCTCATTACTCCGATGATGCTATCATAAAAATAAATATCTTAAAGAAAACTAC
Source organism: Dovyalis caffra (assembly GCA_963924115.1). Classification (NCBI taxonomy): domain Eukaryota; kingdom Viridiplantae; phylum Streptophyta; class Magnoliopsida; order Malpighiales; family Salicaceae; genus Dovyalis; species Dovyalis caffra. The sequence goes on along the minus strand of CAWUPB010000957.1, from coordinate 222,174 downwards.
TCTAACTATGGTTATACTACCATTTTACTATTGATTTTTTGTTTACATACAAACTAATATTTAAATACAAAACCAGTTCAACGCCAACTACTATAAAAATGGCTTATTTACTATCTACATTCATTTCTTTTTAGTTAACCATCTACTATTTCATTGCTTTAACTATCATATAGAAAAACACGAGATATAACTAAGAAGTAAACCGAATACCAAGTACTATAACTCGCTATCAAACCACATCCAATGTATACAAACGAGCAGATCTCTCAGTAGTCGGCTCAAAAGTGAAGAACACCATTTTTACCTATGATAGCTACACCACAAACACATAGTTGACCGACAGACTCGGTAAGTTAACTAGGAAGTAAACCAAAATACCAAGTACTATAACTCGCTATGGTATGTATGATATCCATCCTCAAACCACATCCAATGTATACGGACGGGTAGATCCCTCAATTGTCAGCTCAAAAGTGAAGAACACCATCTTTACTTGTGTTAGCTACACCACAAACACATAGTTGATCGACAACTCGGTAAGTTAACTAATGCATATTATGAATGTAGGTGGCGATACATGTATAAATCATTGGCATGCTTGTGTGAAAATCTTTTTTCATGTCATAAATACTTTTCATAATCTATCTAAAAATCCTTTTTCATCTTTAGACATGTCCCATTATAGGCACTTCTAGGTTTCCATAATATATGTCCGGCAAACCAAACCTCGTCTACAAACACACTCTGCCGAGCCTCTAAAAATGCATGTCCGCACTTGCCGGACATTGAACCATTATCATTAAAGCATGAAAAACCCATGAAGTCCTTTCTTATAAATTCCTCAAAGTCATGAAAATCTCATAGTAAAGCATTTATAAGCTTATATATTTACAAATAGGATTGTAAAGGGAAAAACATATTTAAGATATTTTTAAAATATATATATATGCTTTTTTTATAGTTAGTTACTAGTACAATACTCGTGTGACACCACGAGTAAATCTATTATATAATATGTTTTAATATTTTAAATAATTAAAAAATTTGAGTATAAAATAAAAATTAATTAACATTAATTGCAAAAATTAATTTAATTTAATATGTATTATGCAATATATATATATATATATATATATATATATATAATTTAGTTTCAAATTTATCATATGAATATTTTTTATTTTGATCCATAAAAAAAATTTATTTTATTTTTTAAAAAATAAATTAGAAGAAGGTGCTAAATCAATATATATTTGATGAATGTTTAATTTTAGTTAATGAATCTATAAAAAAAAATTAAAAAATTAACCATTAATTATGAAGGAAAAAATAAATAAATTAAAAATTAAAAGCATAAAAAAAAAGAGAAAAAGATGTCGGGTTGGGCTCACACCAGCTCCTTCCATATGAGCTTAGAGACAACCAAATCCACTCTACTAAACTAAAAGCATAGTCCAAGCAACAAAAAATATGAAGATATTTTTGTAACAATAATTAAAGTTATCAATTGTTTTTTGTAAAATAATAACTCGAATGACCAAAATATAAAAAATTGGATAAAAGGACAAAAAATGTTTTTTTTTTTTTTTTGAAAAAAATGATGTGATTTCAAATAAGAATACTAAAAAACGAGGCCATTGTTTTACTATTATAGGACTTAATTAAAGTGAAAACATATATGTTTTAGCATATTTATAAATTTTTTCATAAATTTTATTGTTTTTATGTAGTTGTATTTAGTATGAACTAGTTTTTTTACTCATGTTATACCGTAGATAGGATAAGACACATAAAATTATTTTAGTTTGCTATTCCATGTTAAATTATGCACATACCAAATTATATCAAATCAAAACTGAATAAAAATTCATTCAATTTTATAATTTTTTAATCAAAATTTTATATTTGATTGAATATTCTTTATATTTTTCATAAATTTTTTATTAAAAAATATTATTTATTTATCTCTATCTATAAACTAAACATTTATAATAGTAAAAAAAAATCAAAATCAATGAATTCTTAGTTAAAAAATTGTTTTGTAAATTGTTTTTTCTAAACATGCTTTGCCTTAAAAAATTGAGGAAAAAAAAGACTAAAGTGACTAAAATAAAATAAAATAAAAAAGAGAGACCAAAATGATACAAAAAAATATTTACAAATTAAAAAAAAAAGTTTAAAAAATGATTAAAGTGTTATATTAGGAAAACTTTAATAATAAATACTTTTAAAATATTTGAAAACTCTAAAAAAATATTTAGCAATTGTTTTACTTTAGTTTTTTTTTTTTAATGCATGGATAACACCATACCAGCCCATATATCCATGCCATATTGGGCTGTATCATTTTGGGCTTAAATTTTATTTTGTTATCGACTGGTTTATATAGTAATAGGTTGTGGAATTTTTTTTTATAATCTTTTTTTAAAGGTGGTCTAACAAGTTGTGGGTTATGAGCTATAACCTTCATCCTTAAATTCCAATTTAACTCTCGAAAGATTTGAATCTAAGAACTTGAAATGAAAATTTCAAGTTATAACTATTACAGCATCGCTTTACAGACACAATTTGGATAACTTGCTTCACCATAATTGTATGCAACTCAAACCAAAGCAAATAGTGTGCTGAGTATTTGCTCTTTTACATATATATATATATATATATATATATATATGGAATTGACAAATAAAAATAAGATCATTATAAATCTTGATATTCATAACTATATCTATTTACGTATATTCTTACAAATTTACTAATTTTTTTTTTTAATTTCATTCTTTTGATAAAACCTTGAGCTGACGTGGTAGTCAGTTGAAAACCTTAAAAAAATAAAGTTAGAATTTTCCCCTTCTGCCTTTCTCTCTCTTATACTGTTCTACTAATGCATAGATTCCTTTTCTGGAGGTTAAACAAAAGCACAAGCAACCAATCTAAGAAAGGAAGGCATAGATCCAAATCCAAAACCCAATTCACCAAACTCAAAAACCCTTTAATAAAGCCAACCCTTTTTGCATTACTTTTCTCCCCCTATCTTTGCGGTTTTGTTACAGAAAATAAGTAAAAAAAAAAAATGGCAGTTCCAGTGATTAAATTTCCGACCTTGATGATGGTAGTGAGGTTAATGGGAGTGGTAGTCACTTCTCTTGTCTTAACATGGACAATTAATTACAGAGGAGGATTGGCTCTTGTCTCTGATAACAAAGATCTCATCTTCAATGTAAGAATTCTAACTCTCTCTAATTTTCATTTTGAGAATGATCAAATCTTTGATACTGTAATTTTAAATCTTGGGTCCTTTTTTTTCCTCTCTGGGTATGGATTACTGGTGGACTTAAGTGTAGTTTCTGTGCCCCTTTTGTAGGTACATCCTGTTTTAATGGTTATTGGGCTTGTACTGTTGAACGGTGAAGGTATGTGTCCCTTTTGTGCTCTTTTGGCATTAGTATTGTGTGTATGCACTTGGGTTGGGTGGAGATGATTAATCAAGAAAATTGCAGGATAAAATGGTTACCTAATGTGCTTTTCATGACCGTAAATTCACAAGAGAGCTCTTTTGATGCGTGAATCTAACACATAGGCTAATTTTTTGGGAATTTTAGAATGCACTGATTTAAGAAGTTCTATAATTAAATGTTTCAAGGTTAACTGGTGTTATAAAACATGCATTGCATGACATGCAATAATTATATTAGTGATTGTTTGTTGTAGTGTTATTATACGACCATCGTTTAGCTTTGTGCAAGTGTTCATCATAGTGTTAGGAAAGGGCATGTTAACTCCCCTTATGCTGATTTCACACACATGCGTGGATTTTTTGTTTTTTGATGTGTGTGTGGCTTAATAAATCCAGAATTGGTGATATTTTGTTTATTAAAGTTGAAATGTGTGGATAATTATTAGGTGAATGAGTTTGCTTCATCCTCAAAAAGGGAGAGAGAAAATTATGACCTCTTTTTGTTAAATCAGTGGTTATTTTTCTTAAATTTTCTGTTTCTATATGACAACACAAAATATGACCTTCTCTGGGAATCATGTTTTGCTGTGCATGCAGTCTTAGGAAAATATGTGGGATGTGGTTTATTATTTCCATGGAACATGCTTCATATTGAACTATGCATGATTGGATATGAACTTATTGCAATGAGAAAGAATGGATGGCATCTTGGTGTTTTATATTTCTTTTGTCATGGTCTCTGAAAACGCTAGAAAGTTGTTTGAGCCGTGTGGGTTTAAAATGTTGTTACTGGCATGTTATAAACTTGTCATGTTCTTTTATCTATGAATTTGAAGCGAGTCACCATTGTTGACATGTTGGTGTTTTCTGATTTTGTGTTTCAAATGTTTGTTATGGGCTCATGCAGCTATGTTAGCCTACAAAACGGTTTCGGGAACAAAAAACTTCAAAAAATTAGTTCATATGACAATACAGTTCCTCGCTTTTTGTTTAAGCTTGATTGGCTTATGGGCTGCTTTGAAATTCCACAATGACAAGGGCATCGACAATTTTTACAGCCTACATTCTTGGTTGGGACTAGCTTGTCTTTTCCTCTTCGGGATCCAGGTCTTCTTTCACTTTTCCTTTTCATTCTCTTTGTTGATTACCCATATGCACTATGTTTCTTGAACTAATAATTATTTCTTCATCCCAGTGGGCTGCTGGGTTTGTAACCTTTTGGTATCCAGGAGGCTCAAAGAATAGCAGGGCCACCTTGCTCCCATGGCATGTGTTCTTTGGGGTTTATATTTACGCACTTGCTGTTGCCACTGCTACTACTGGTATTTTAGAAAAACTCACATTCCTACAAACCAACAAGGTAATATCCCGCTACTCCACTGAAGCTTTGCTGGTGAACTCATTGGGTGTCCTGATGATTGTTCTGGGTGGTTTTGTTGTTCTTGCAACAATTACTTCCCTGAATAGCAAAGTTGACATCCCCAGAAATGCAGCAGAGTAGGAACAATATGTATATTTCCTCAAGTGATGATTGATTAAGAGGTGTATTCTTATTGCATACAAATCACAGGGTTATTATTTATTTTTACAAGATCTACGTACCACAAAAAAATTCTGCTTGCAGTTCTATTTGTTTGCGTGGAGAGCATTGAAAAAGAAATTCTGAAACTTGGTATTTTAGCAAGGTAGAGCAGCGTGGTTTTTTAAGACCACAACTATCACGTTCTCGGTGTTTAAAGGGATTTATGATTTTTCTTCTTTTGCCCCTTGCCATGTATTTTCATGTACATGCTGAATAATATACTTAGGAACTTGACAGTGTGGACTATCGTAAACTGACATCAAAGTTTATGAAATCCATAACCAATAAATCCCAGCTCTTGGGGAAGGTGTTCTTGATTAATATGCAGTTATTGCTTGCTCCTTTCCTCTGAAAAACAAAAAACAAAAAACTAGTTATATATGTTATTATCCTTGTGAATGAACTTGTTCATGATCTTGAGGAAGGAGATCATATAGATTGATGGTAAGCATTTGCTTTCCTGGCTTGAATTTTCTTGACCATAATTAAACTGGATTGGAGATTTTCCAAATTCCACCTATTATCGAATAGAAGGAAATTCTTCTTCCTCTGTTCTTGATCTTCCAAAAGGTACATGGAAATGGCACAAATGTAGCGTTAAATGAGGAAACATAAAGCTTAAGAAGTTCCTTTTGATGATGACGAGACTAAGAACAAAATTGATTTATTGATATGCTAAAACCGTTTAAACTAGCTATTAGCTTTAGCTTTAGTGGTTAATATTGGAAGAGAACATGGAATATTAACCTCCTCCGTTCATAGTGCGGTCTACTGACAGATAATACATTGCTTTTTCAGAAAAGCAATTGTTTCTCAATCATATTTCAAAGTACATTCAAATTGCAGAAGACAAAACAATGGGGAAGGTGTTGTGAAGTAGGTCTGAAAAAATTTCTAAATACAATTCGAGGTTTAAGCTTTTGGCAACAACTGCTGAAAAATAATTGTCTGAAATTCCCAGAAAGGATGCGTCTGTCACAAGTTCACAATACACATGAGTATGCATTGCTAAATCTGCCCGGAGAGGCAAAAATTGCACTCTACACAGTCAGGAAATAAGAAACAAAAATGTCAAAAACTTGGCATTATTCAACAACTGACCAAGAGAGGAAAAGAAACCAATTTGATTAGAAGTTTTTCTAGTCTTATTGCTCCTGTTGCGCTGGCCGGAAAGACGGATATTAGCATCGGCAAAAATTTTGAGGAACCTTGATGATCCATTTTCATGCCATCTATATCCACAAGTGTTCTCTTCGATATTCTCGCACTATGACAGGCACACTCGTGGGTGGAACCTGAAAGCACAAATAATACAAGTCAATAATAGTCGCTTATATTAACAGATGAAGACAACATCTTCAACAGTAAATAAATGAAGTCATGATTGAAAAAGCAAGTTCTTCCTCCCATTCCCATCAGTCCAAGGCCCAGTCCACACCAGATAGATCACCTAGCTTGGAAGTTGGGAGGTTTTTCAAGCAGATGTACATCAATGTGTAAATGCACATGTATCAATTTCAATTGGACTAATGCTCTGAATACAACAAATGAAACCACCATGGACTTTCATAATAGCACAAAAATTAGTTCAATATCAGATGACCTACCATGCCATAATCCGTGATTATCATTGAAACGTAATCTGAAGGTGTTGCATCATATCTGTCCAACATATAAGATCCATGGTCAAGTTCAGAAAACCAACATTTTTCATAGACCATTGTTAGCATCAAAAGAACTTACATCAAATTCAGAAGCTGGAGATTTTCACTATTGGCAGATCCATCAAGAAAGTTGATATCCTCTCTCCCACGAACTTTTGAAATCACCTCTGGATCACCTGCAAGAAATGGACAGGTATCAGATACATTAAGCATGCAGCAATTATAAGCCAGTCATTAATTTTAAGAAGCACCTACTAGAGCCAGAAATGCATACCCAGCTCATTAGAGCATATTGAGTCAAGCTGTACCCTTTCATGAAATTTATATGCTTCACAACAAACCAAGACTGGTACACGAAATGCATGAGCAACCATAGCAACACAAGCAGACCCAACTCTCGAGTAAACTGTTCCGTTGGACAGCACTGACGAAGCACCCAGAAAAACTCTAGTAACTTCATGCATGATATAAGAAATGGCATTTACGTGAGTGTATGTACAGTTGATTCCCTTTCCAACCAACCTACGAAGCAATAGTTGCCCTTCAAGCTTTGGACGAGAATCCACTACCACAACACGGAACTGTTTGCCAAGTTCATGAGCATGCAATAGTACCATTTCAACTGCAGAAGACGATCCATATGTAAGTAGAACATCGCCATCACTGATCTTTGTAACAGCATGTTTGACTATCACCTTGTCTGCAAGTATGATCTTCTCATTTATGAATCTATCAATGTCTGATTGAAGATTTGTTTTTGCTTCCGGTTCAGACAAAGTCAAAGGTAACTTGGCAATTCGATTCTTCAGAAACCTGATTGCATTCCCCATGCTGATTGAAAGGGGCGGCACTCAATAAGGAAAGAAACGTAACTGCCGATTTTTGCTGTCAAGTCTCGAGCAAGAGTTTTTTCAGGAGGGGTTGAGTAGTCTTTAATGGCCTCTTGGAATGCTTGAAGCATTGCAATGCAACGAGCATTGCCACCACATATGTCTCCTGACAAATACTGTAATCCAACCTGTCAACAACAAGAAAAGCTTAACAATTGGACAGCAACACCAGCACACTTGATCCCTTATATAGTGAACTTCAGAAAAAGTTCTAATAACTGATGAAGGTGGGTAGCGTTTGGGAGGTTTAGGAATTTCCAATAACTGATGCAGGTAAGCACTACTTAGGGTTTAAGGGTTACTCTACAATCAATACAGGTGGGCAGTGTTTGGGAGGAATAGGAATTTACAATAACTGATGCAGGTAAGCCTTAATTTGGGTTTAAAGGTTAATCTATGATCAATATAGGTGGGTAGTGTTTGGAAGGTTCAGGGATTTACAATAAGGGAGATTAGGGTTTGAAATTGGGTGTTTAAAAGGTAGAAATGGGGCAGGAATGATGATCAGATTCTGCTGGAAACACATTTTAACCTTGAGAGCCTCACTAATTCCTTTTACTGGATTCATGTAAAAGGGAAAGCTTTAATGGACACACCACCAAGAAATTCACATTAAAAAAAATAATAATAAATTCACAAAATAACCATGTTTGGAAGTTAGTACAATGATCGGACGTATAAACTCAAGAGAAATCCTAATGTAGAAGAAAAACTAAATACCACGAGGAAAAGTAAAGAGTACTCCAACTCATTAAGAACAAAACCTCCTAATTAGTAATTCTAAAACCTAATAAAACTAAAACCACTGATAACCTAAATTTCCACCAAGCCCTATTAGTGCAAAATTACAGAAATATCCCTGCTAAAGATTCATCAGTAACTGTCATATACCATTCATGACCATTCAACTAAAAGTTGCAACAATCAACTAACTTCTACACAGAATCAAATGTGGACTAGATCATGGATAGCAGGTAACATATAAAAGAACAAGACACAACAGTGTGTAGACTTGAACCATATCAAAAAAGTTCACCTGGTTCATATAATCTAAGCTTGTTTAATTCATTCAATGTATAGTACCAGAAGATATGTCCACCGGGGGTGCAAACTAACAACTTCAAATAAATACCTTGTAGACAGCTGGGTGCATTGGATCAAGCTCAAAGAACTTAGACTCAAGTTCAGAAAGCTGATTTCCACGTTCATATTGAGGCAAATGCCTGAACAACTCAACTCTATTCCTAGCATCTCTTTGCTTTACAACCGCACGCCTCTTTGCCTTTTCCACCCGACTCTTGTCATCATATTGCATACGTGGTTGAGGAACTTCCTTCTTTCTATCCTTTTCTGGTGGCCTATCACCTCCCTTCTTCTCTGAAGCTGCAACCGTAGCACTATCCATCTTCTGTGAAGGAGGTGGCTTCACAGATTTACCTGACTTCGCATTCACAGAAGCTACAGCCCCAGAAGCAGCAGCAGGTGTCTTACCACCTTCAGCTAATAACCCCATGATTGAAAGCGTAATTAATGATAGGGTAATTACAACAAATCCTAGAAAACTGATGACCATAATCAAATTCAACAAGGCATCCTTTCATTTATTCCATGAGAAATTTGATAATACAAAAACCAAACAAACAAGGGACGAGTGAACAAACTCCATTTGCTCATTAACAAAACAAAAAATTAAATTAATTAAGACATCCGAGCACATGAAATAGCAATTAAACATAACCAATTACAGAAGCTTTTAACGTCCTAAAAAAAATGATATTTCAAAAGAAAATAATGCAGCTGTATTCACCTTTGGTAGCAGCTTTCGCAGCTCGTTGAGCTTCTTGAAGTGCACGCCTCTCTGCTTTAGTAGTTTTCTCTTTCAATGACTTGGAACGTGTAGATAGATCATTTTGCATTTCCACCGCCACCCCACCACCCTTTTCTGCAATAACATATACTTTTTTTACAGTCATTTCCATGCAGCCTTAAATCACCATAAAAACAACAACCACAATAATAATAAACTAAAAAGAATCCAAGCATTACTTCACAAATCACGCATTACAAAAGAATCACCCTAAATTGATTTAATTTGAACAATCAGCTTAAAATAGAAAAATAATTCAATATGATAGCTAAATTAAAAAGGGAATACCAGAAATACCAATAGGCAAATTGTTAACAACCGAGACCGTAGTCAATCCACTCGCCGGAACACTGCTCGCAGCTGATTTAACCGCCGCATTATCAAGCCCTAACCCTCCCGGCAAGCTGCTCGAAGCAGCAACAGCACCCCTCCCCATCATCGCCGCAGTCACATCATCGGAGAAAGAGGCGGAAGTAGTGGGAGAAACAGGAGGGGGATGAATTCAGCGGAGTCACGGCGGAGAGGGGAGAGAGCGGCGGAGGAGTGGCGAGGAGGAGGGATCATGACGGGAGAGAGAGAGTTACCGGCGGAAGGAGGGGAGTTGTCGACGATAGGAGTAGGGGAAGTGGAGAAGGAGGGGATTGGGTGGTCGGGTGGACCGGATAGGGAACGGTCGGGTGGAGCAGTAAAAAACCCGACTTTACGGACTTTCGGGTCGCTTACTGTTCTTGGAGCCCGCCGAGAGTCCATAATGCTTGAGAGAGAGACGGGAGGAAATTAGGGATTCATTAGAATTGGGAATTTGGATTTTGTCGTTTGGGAGAGAGAGGAGACGAGGAGAATTTGGGGATTTTTGATACAGTGATACTGAGAACGTTGCACTCAAAACGCTGTCGTTCCTTTCTTTTTCTTTTTAATACATTTGATAAATAATAAGAATTTTCATTTCATGATATGCCTTCTTCATCATGATTCCTCTGTAGTTAATTTAGTCCACACATGACACATCTGAGAAAAAAATAAATTAATATTCATGTTCTAATTATTTGAATTTCATTATATAATAATTCATTGATTTTGCGTTGTGTTGCTGCATGGAGTTTATTTGATAATAGGGATGGTATACTTGATGAAAATTTGTGCACCATCCAACTCATTGAGAACATGTTTGGATGGCATCAGAGGAATGGATTTCCATTCCCAGTTTACCACCTCCTCTTTGGCCTTCGTATAATTAACCTTTTGGACCACTTTTTTACCTGTCTTGTCTTGTCCTTCTCTCTGTGCCTTTTTCCCTTATTCGTCGTATATATCCTGACACTAATTACAGAGAATCTTGCCATGCTCCAACAACCTATTTTTGCATAATTTTTAACGAGATGTAAGACTTGCTCTACAGGAAAGTTAGAGAAAAGTTTGTCCATGAGAAAGAGGCATGAAGAGAGAATTGTTTTCCACTCATGAAGCATTTGCTAAAATACTGGAATCATATAAAGCTAAAGCAGACCACAACCTTTCCTTTCAATGCTGCTGGAAATTTGTACCCAAATTTTACCTCAAATGCTGCTGGCTCGCTGCTAGTGCAGAGATGATATAACAGGAGGCAAGTTCTTCAAAGGATCAAATAGATCACCAATATTAAGTTTGATATTACTTGCACTCTATTACTACGGTTTCCCTTGGGTAAAACAGATATTCTAAGAACATCGATAGTGATTATAGATAAATTAAAAGCAAGTGATTATAGATAAATTAAAAGCAATAAATCAGGATGCCATTATCATAAAATAACCGAGTTTGATGGTAATAAGTTTTAACATAGCAAATTCATCAAAGTAGAAATTACTCCTACGTCTTGCCAAATCCTGTTGAGTACAAATAACCAGAGGCATTGCTGAAATGCTCATCAGATCACATGAAGCTTTTGCAGGCGGGTTCTTTAGACATTCCAAGACGAACTTCCATCCCACTATGCATGTCCACTGGACGGAAAGTTTCAGATTCACGAGGATCTGCAAGTATCAACCCAGAAATGACTCATCAGTAGACGTCAGATCAAAAACCTAAGTGAGATGCCAATTCATCTGAAAGCATATGCCAAATTTACCACGACCAAATCAGGAGAAGTTCCCAAAAATAAATGCTGCCCATGTTTAGAATATTTTTGCCAATTACAATCTATCTATCAAGCAAACTAACATGCAAAATAATTACACCCTATCCTTGAAACCCAAAATTACTGTACTAGAACAACCATGATTATCAAAAAAGGACATGATAGGTGATGCAAGATAAATTAAGGTATCCCCAAAATTACATGAAAGATCATTAGCCTTCATTGACAGTTTTAAAAACTGCAGAACCCTAAAATCCAATGAAAGACAATCAACATGCCTTTATCATTATGAATGAGGATGATATTTCAGACTTTATTGTAATGAAAGTTAAGTGTCAATTCAAGAAAATCTAACTAACTATATGATTCACGGGCAGCTTTAAAAGAATAACCAAACACTATCAACTTGAAAATAACATTTTTGTAGTTAGCAAACAGAAGTAGTTACCATTCAGATAATCCTCAAAACCAAAATCTTCCAAACTTCCAGTCAAAGCCTCCAGTCCTAGCATTGAAGATGGAATTGGTCCTGGAGGCCTCCGGAATCTGCAAAGTTCACAAAAGAAAGATAAATAGTGCAAACATAGCAGCATAATCTGACAGCTGTAAAACTTTGAATATATTGTGTGTGCGTATGAGTGGAGAACCACAGCAAAAGAAGAAGAAGCCCTAGCAAATTTGCGACAAAATTGGGGTACAATATGCACATTTGATAATGAAAATGTATTAGCCAAAAAGGAGAGAATATCATCTTTCAAGTAGAAGGAAGTCCCAACCTTATTACAAGAATTGTTTTGTCCTATTTTCATACAGTATGTATGCCCAACAAATGAAGGTTTGTAAGGGACATTAGTTGGGTTTCATGGATAAGTCGCATTCAAGAGCCAACTCAACAAAATCAAGGTATTTGAGAGGATGATCTGTCTCTACTAGGTTATGCATGGAAAATAAACTAAATGCTTCCCAAACCTTAAAACCATCTTGTCAAAACCCCTCCACAAATAGCAACACACCAACCTCTAATGGGCTGCTCATTGACCTAAGCACAAGCTATAAAGCATTCCTAGTTTCACAATAACATATTTTCCTTCCACAGATTTACTAAGCAGAGAGAACCTTTGAAAAAAAGACGCCATCTTCTGCCAAGAGGGGTTTTTGAGTGTGCAATTTATGAAACAACTTTTATTGATCTAGTTTCAGAAGAAGCAATATTCCCACGCCTCATATCCATGCATAATTTTCAGCAAAAGTGACCCTAGTAGTAACTATATAGCGTCCACCTATGACGGCATCAAAACCAAAAAATTTCATCCAAAGATCATACACCCACACAATTCAACCACATTCGCACCAACACAAAAACCCAAAGCAATGTTAAGCAAGATCCACCCTATTTCCGCCTTGCACTCAGACCTAAGTTTCCTCTGATCAGCAAACTGAAACACAATCTCATTGAACTTTTCTGGTAAAAAAGGAAAAGCTTAGGATACCATTGAAAGCCAAATTCACAACATTCTAAACCAAAACAAAAATACCCCAGAAAGCAAAAGACCCAATCAGAATTCATCAAGGAGAGGTTCTTAAACAAAATATAAATCAGTCAAAAACACATACCTAGACAGCATCTGCCTTTCGATACCCATCTGAACAGGAAAAGCTGCCCCATAAGCGTTTGCAAGTGTTATTCTCTTCATGTCCTCTTGATTTTTCTCCACCTAAAAAACCCATTAAAAATTATTACCTTCTTAAACGAAAAGAAACCAACTTGAAGTTCAACAATCTGTTTCAGACAAAACCCTTAAACCCCATCATCATACTCTTCCCATAACAGATACTAACAGACAACAAAAAGGAACAAAAGGGTACAAAATTAACATATTTCTTTCAATTTCAAGCCATAAAAACAAGAAAAGAGAAGGGATCATTACAGATAGCAATGCAGATTCAAGAGGGTGAGATCCAATGATGTCGCCTCTCTTGGAATCAAGACCGAATCGAAGAATATCATGGACTTCTCCAATTTGATGCTCGATTGCCTTTGGTCCTTCCATTGTTTATTGTCTTCTTCGATTTCTCGTCTTCTCTTCTCTTCTATTTCTGCGTGTTCTGTCTTCGTGAACAAGTTGGAAGAGGAGAAAGTTCATAGGTATTTTATATTTTTGTATAGCGTGCAAAAAAGAAAAAAAGAAAAAGAAAATTTGCTGTTCTGAAACGACGACGTAGAGCTGTGATCTTTTTTTTTTTTTTTTTTTTTGACTGACTTATTAAGTAAGTTAGAGGTAACTATAAAACCAGTTCCTGTACTTGTAAAAAGTTTGTAATCAAGTATCTCTATTTTTATTGTTTCTATATCAGTATCTCAACTGTGTTTTGTTTTTCTAATCAAATGTGTTTAAGTTTTTTTTTTCTTTTTTTTTTTTGAGAGTCTCTATTTTACTTTATTTTTTTATTCAAATATCTCTGTTAATAATTCGTTAGATTTTGATGGCATGATCTTTAAATGTATACATGTCATATGGACCACAACGTAAAGGTAAAATGGTTGGCCATGAATCTATAAAAAAGATATTTTGTATGCTTTTACATAACGTGAAGTTATCATACATTATTTTAATTTTAATAATAATTAAGTAATTATAGAAAATAAGTAAATTTATAACATTTAATATATAAATTTCAGATATTTAATTATCAAAATTTAAGCTGTAACAAAGATTCAATATTTTTATTCTCACAATTATTACTTGCAATCTCACAATGACATAAATATTAGTGATGCAGTACTAAAATTCCCTAATGATTATATATAATACTGCCAATTAGTTTGAATTTTTTTACATAAAAAATATTTATTTTTAAAAATACTTTACTGCATGTGGAAATTTTGAATGTAAAATATTTCTATTAGTATATTATTTTTGCATAATTTTTAATTTAATTGTTAATTAACTTAATGATTTTTTTATTTATGATCTTATTTTTTTAATAGATTTTCTCTTTAAATTAATAATTATTTCATGTAATGTATTATTCAATTAGATAACTAATAATTTTAACAAAAAGAGTATTATACAAAAATATAAACAAAAAACACTAATATAAAATAACAATTAATAATTTTATTAAATTGTATAAAAAGCTAGAGGAAACAAATGTTGTTTTTGGTAGGTTGCTTGAGCAATGACAAGACTTTCCTTTTATTGATACTCATTTGAGGTGGTTTACATATTTTCTTAGCTCGCTTTAATTTTAATGTTAATGGTACTCAAATTGTAATATAAATTACTTGAGAAATTAGCATTTCCTAAGATTGGAAAAGCTTTGATAATAAAATATGAAGCAATTAATCCTTCTTGCTATCTTAGCTTAGTCTTTGAAAAAAAGTGATAATGTGATACTTGACAACTAAAAAAAACATATATTAAACCAATTTGTAGGTAGATATTGAAGAGAATGAAATTGAAGGTTTTGATTTCAATCTCTTCGTGCACAAAAAACAAAGATAATGCTATTTTCATTGTACTTCTTCGTGCTAAGAAGATAAATCCATTCTCAAGAGAAAGAAAAACAAGCAATGATAATGCCCCACCTAATAGCTAATGATTAAGACCTTACCGGATTTTGGGGTTAGAAAGGGTTTCTACTATGAGATAAAAGGCCTAGTTGGTTCCTTTTGACACTCTTACCACTTGCCACTTGCTACCTGGTTTTGTTTTTACCTGGCCAAACGTAAAATTCTATAAACCTATAATTCTATAACATGCTAAGGTGTTATCTAATGATTAAATTTCATTAAATTGGCTGAAAAATATGATAAAACGGCTATGAATGAGTCCAACTTGGAAAATGCAATAATTTGGAAAGAAAATACGATTTTCTAAGAGATGACAAGAGATGCATTCCAAGAGATGACAAGAAAGGGCTTTTCGGATAGGACACAACCTTAGAGTTAAATGGAATGGAAAAGGACTTTGTTGATGAATCTAAATGATCCAAACAATGACGAATGAAGAAAGTATTAGGTATAATAGGAGTTGTATTCCATTCTTTCAATATATATATATATATGAGACCTATTATAAAAACAATTCATAAGTCTTATATTTTTAAGAGAAAGATGACTAAGTTATTATCTTATCTTATGTTTTTGGTGGGACATATATAGACTTATTAACTAATGAGCTTCACGTTCTAAATTAACTATACTCCTTTTTTAACTAATGAGCCGCTCCATGAACTCCAAGGACTTTTGCTCCACATCATTCCTCCTAAGAAAGAGAAAATTCGACCTTGAATTGATCATATCATCATCGAAGAAGAATCACCACGAAAGGGTATCAAATGCTTAATATTGAACACATCGAGCAGTACGAATATGACTAAGCGGCTTAAGGCGATATGCATTAGGATTAATCTTCTCAACTATCTCCACAAGGCCAATCTTCTTTGCTGTCAATTTGTTGTAATCTCTAATAGAAAAATGGCCCTCGGTGACGACAACCCATACGAATTCACCTTCCTTAAACTCGAAATGGTGACGTTTTGTATCGCCGCTGCTTTATACTTCACATAGGACTAATTCAAATTATCATGCACGGTTTTATGAACCTCCCGTAGTCCCGTCACAAAATCAATTGCCTTGTCATGAATCTTTATCTTGCTCGGTAACGACATCGGATCCAAAGGCTCGTGCAATATGACGAATACACCGCTTGAAAAAGGTTGAATCTCATACTCCTATTCACGAGCATGGTTATGTGCAAATTCAACTTGGCATAATTTATGATCCTAACTCTTGATATGATCACCAACCAAACATCATAGCAAGTTTTTCAAAAATCGATTGACAACTTCGGCTTGCCCATTCGTTTGGGGATGATAAACACTGCTAAAATTTAACTACATGTTCACCATCTTCCACAAACTACATCAAAAATGACTTAGGAGCCTCGTATCTCTATTAGACATAATGGATATAGATAGACCATACATGAGATTCACCTCTTAAAAATAAAGACGAGCAACATTAACGACACTCGTCGTCTTTTTGCAAAGAATAAAATGAACTATCTTACAAAAACGACCAACAACCACATAGATGGAATTATTATCTCGCTATGTTCGGGGTAGTCCCAAACAAAATCTATGCGGACATCCACCCAAGGCTAAGAAGGTACCGGCAACGGCATGTAAAGTTCGACATTAGTAGTCGCACCCTTAGACACTCGACGGATACGACGGTGTTAAACAAACATATCCACTTCTTTTTGAATGGTAGGCCAAAAGTATGAGCCTTGAACTAGTTGCAATGTTCTATCTTGCCCCACATGACCCTCCCTATGCAACTCCTTAATAATCTACACACGCAAATTGCAATCGAGAATACAAAGCTGGTTTCCCTTGAACAGGAACCCATCATGCAATAGGAATTTCGTCTTCTCTCCCGCATAAACCTTCTCCATAACGAGTAGAGAAATATAGATCGGTATCAAACAAATTACAAAAAAAATCCAAACCGAGTACCTCAACTCGTATGTGCGTCGACAAGCAACTCCTTTTACTCGGTGCATTTACCACCATGTTAGTGACCCTAGCCTTATATTTAACCATAAAGGTGAATCTGTTGCAAATAAGCAACCCATCTCACATGTCTTATTAAAAATTTATCTTGTTTCTATAGGTGCTTTAACGCCTCATGGTCGAGTATACAATATGAATTCCTTGTGGAATAAGTAATGCCTTCAATACTTGATTGCTTGAACCATTACATAAAACTCTATATCATAAGTACCGTAATTAAGCTTTACACTTGATAGTTTCTTTCTTATTGAAGTAGGCCACTGGTCTATTGTTCCGACTCAACATTATCCTAATACCCAATTTTGATACATCACTATATAGCTCGAAGGGTTATATAAAGTCCGGCAACACTAAAATCGAGATAGACGTTAATCGTGCTTTAATTTTTTGAAATGTCTCTTCCGCCTCTTCGAGTTCACATAAAATTTGTCGCCTTCATACGATCGGTAATCGAGGTCATGATGCTGCTCGAAGTGAGGAATAAAGCATCAATAAAAAAAGGTAAGCCCATAAAGCTTTAGATCTTTATAATGTTACTAGGTTGTGGCCACTTGTCTCACTATCTCAACCTTGGACTCATCTACTTACAATCCATTTCCATAAACGATATAACTAAGAAACAACACGTTGGGTTCTATGAACATATATTTTTTTACTACTACATAAAATTTATCTCTACGAAGCATTGTCGAACCTCTCTCAAATACCGACCATGGATCTTGGGATTAACACTATAAATCAAAATATTATTAAAATAAATAATGAAAAATTTACTAATAAATGGCCTCACGGTTTGATTCATGACGCACATAAAAGTGCTTGACGCATTTGATAACCTAAACGACATTACTAACCACTCATGCACCCTTCATGTGTCTTAAAAGTCGTCTTCTATTCATCTTCAAGCCTAATGCGTATCTAATGATCTCCACTCTTCGGAGTTCGGTTTTGTAAAGACCGTTGTACCTCCGATCCGGTCAAGTAAATCATCCAACTCGTGGAATAAAAAACTTATACCGGACTCGTGATCTTGTTAATGGCGTGACTATCTACACATATGCGCCAAAACCATCCTTCTTTGACGTCGGCAATGCGAGCACGGCACGAAACTCAAGCTCTCTCGTACATGTCCCTTAGTAAGCGACTCCTCAACCTATCTCTTCAATTCCTCATGCTTACTACAACTCATTCTATAATGGGTTCTATTGGGCAACATCGCCCTAAGCTCTAAATCAATCCGGTACTAGATGTCTTGTAACGATGGTAACTCCTCAAGCAACTCCTCTAAGAATACATCATGAAATTCTACCATAAGAAGGGCTATTGTCTTTCATACTACCGCATCGGCTTTAACTTTCTTTCCCATCAACACATAAACCACTCTCGAATCCTGTACCTCTTTCTCAAATCGAGCTATCGACACCAACTTACTCGTCATCTTTGCAACCTTGGAAACAGTTGGATTCTTGCTAGGCATAAGCATAATTTTAAACCCATTAAACATGAACCTATAGCCATTAGACCGCCCCTCATGGGTTATATTCCTATCATATTGTCATGGTTTACCTAAAAACAAATGACATGCATCCATAACAACCACATCACACCACACATCATTCTTATACTTGGAACCAATAGAGAATGAAACTAAAGCTCGTTGAGAAACGAGTTACCTTGTCTCTCTTTTTAAGCCAAGCCAACTTATAAGGTTTCGAATGTCTCTCTGTTTTGAGACTCAATTTTTACATTGCCTCATCGGACATAATATTTTCATAGCGAACAAGCATCAATGACAAAATGACATGCCTTACCCCGAATGATGCGAGTGGATTGAAAGAGATTACTCATTAGGCAATCACCCTCAATGACCCTAAAAGTCAAGCGGGACCTCCTAACAACCAGTTTCGTCCCCTCATCTCCTATAAAAATCTCCTCTTTTCGAACGTCTCTATCATCATAAACGAGCTCACCGACTAGCTCAACATCACCTTCATCATATTCCTCAATATCGGGAAGAAGTGCCCTATTTTTGACCTTTCAACACTCGGATTACCTATGGCTAATTTCGCCACAATCGAAGCACTTTATGTTACTACTAGTTGCCTTGTTAGGCCGCCTCATAATCGGGGTGTTTGGGCTTCGTTACCATCGCCTCTTGTTTGGCTTACACCACCATCACCTAAGTCATTATCGTCACTATTACCTTTTGTATCGAATAGATTAGTAAAGCTGCTGGAACGTCACAATCGCTTTTCAACCGGTAATGCTTTCTAAAAGGTCATCGACGAGCACACAGGATCGAATATACTAATGAAGTCTCTAATATGTGGCTTGAGTCCCCCAATATATCTCCCACCAACCGATCTTCCGTCTCTTGTAATTCGTTTTTGGCTAACAACCGATAGAATTCAATGGTATAATCATCTACCGTCCGAGTCCCTTGTTTCAAATCTTGTAACCATTGGTACATCATCCTCTCGATAATTATAGGATAAGAAGGCAATGCGCATGTGCTTCTTTA
Source organism: Dovyalis caffra (assembly GCA_963924115.1). NCBI lineage: Eukaryota > Viridiplantae > Streptophyta > Magnoliopsida > Malpighiales > Salicaceae > Dovyalis > Dovyalis caffra. The sequence goes on along the minus strand of CAWUPB010000957.1, from coordinate 202,497 downwards.
TCTTTTCCCAAGACGTAATCTTAGGCTTACCTATTCGGCTTCGATCGGCTTCAATCGCTCCTACTAGCCGGTTGCCCTCTTTTTAAATCTAGTGGCTACTAAGGGCACTCGCTTACTCTCGAAAATATCCTTAAACTTTAGAATCTTCTCCACTATCGATAGCCAATCTAGAAACTCTCGTGCCTGAAGGTGCCATAAAATTCGAGAATCTTCGTCCGCATATCGCTCTCTCATCTCCTACTTTCAAGTTCTATCGTGGGAACTCTATGTCGCCTAGTTGGGATGTTCTTATCATCCTCATCCTCATCATCTTCAAGGTCGGTTTCGGATGCCTTTTAATAATGATTTCGATTTTGGTTCCTAAGGCCTCGACCCATAGTCATTGTCGGCGCACCCATATGTTATGACAACGTCTCTATCTCGCTATGTCAATTGCTCCATCCTATCATTCATCTCGCTCAACTCACTCGCTCCAAACGCACCATATCGGTGTGCTCATATAGCTTATCCACATCTCGCTCTCAGTTGTTCTTGTCTCCTTGGCAAGCATGGTTAGGAAAGCGGTATTTGGGCTCTAATACCAACCGACATAGTGAAAACTCACAAAGAAAAGGGATAAATACCGTTGATCTAAAATTTAGATACCGATATATTACAACCTATTGAATTACACACACAAATACCAAGAAATAGGCTTCAAATTCGTTGATTCAAAGAATATCAAGAATTGAAAAAACCGAGATACTCTCTTCTAAAAGTTTATTAATCAAGAAAAAGTGACATTTTTTAGCCTAGAAGTCTTACATAAATAGTAAAAACCCAAAGAAATTTGAAAAGAAAAAAAAAACTAAAAATATGAAATTACATAGGAAAAAATCCCGAAAATCTCGCAAAATAGTAAAATACAATTTTGAGGGCCTAAACAATGTTTTTTTTTTTTTTTTTTGTCAAAATCAACTCTACATCATAGGCAAAGCTAATGAGTTTTGCTCGTTGGGTCGTTCGGCATCGAATTAGGTCCAAAAACCCTCAAAATTAGACCGATAATCCCAAATCACGTCACCATCCACTATCATACCGATCCATGAACTCTAAGACCTTTTGCTCCACATCAATAGGGTTAGTATCTTCAAGTGTGAAGTTAACAAGTATATAGAAGCGATCAAGATTACTTGGAAGGGACACTAGCTAGAGCTTAATATGCATACAATTCATTAATTTGCTAGTAACGATTGCAAAGCATTACCTCAAATCCGAGTATTTTACATATATATATTGCATAAAGAATCCTAGCAAAGTTGAATTGCTTAATTATTATTTCAGCAAACTCTAATCCTTTATTTTATTTGATTTTTTTCCCTTAAGTAATGGTTTTAGCTCTAACTTTACGAAACCTTACAGTTCTCAAGGTATGCGACATATAAGACCTTCGAGTTAGAATGTTCCGAATGCGTAGTCTCATTTTGTTTTTAAATCGGAATAGTTAGTGGTGTCTACCAAAATCGGCTACAATAAAATCCAAGGAAAAAGGGAAAAGAACTAAACATCCTCTAAAGCTGATCGTTGGTTGTAAGTTCCATATAAAGCTTGAAAATTTCTCTCTTTTATTTTATTTTATTGGTTTCATTCTTTGTTTATAATGCTTTAACCAATACTTCTAGCAATGAAAATATTCCCGCTTGATAAAAGAGAATCACCACTCGTCCATATTTCATTCTTCCAATATGTGATTTCGTGAAATCAACTTCGCTAATGTTAAACATAAAAAGAAGCCTTCGTTTAAGGTAAATTTCGTGGTTACATTTTGAGAAAACTTTTAGTAATAGCAGCCAAAAAAACATATATAAAGCATTGTTCTAGCTAAATTTGTGTACTTTGATTTTCATGCAATATTGGTAGTTTCTTCTAGATTAGTATATATAAAATTTCTCTCGTAGGGTAATTAGCATTCTTTCTTTCTTCTTCAAGAATTGAAAAAAAAAAAAAACACAAAAAAAGAAACAAAAAATTGTTTCTTTAGATCCCAAAAAAAAAAAAAAATAATAATAATAATAAAATCATACAACTGAGGAAGACAAACACACATAGATAAGAGATAAATATATCCGTACATTAAAGGTACTATATTTCTGGGATACCAAAAGATACAGCAAAAGAACTGAAGCTTACATCCTTTATTAGTATTGGTCATACACCATCTTATATATTGCTGGCATCAATTGTTCTCAGTCCCCCAAAGTTTGCCATGGAGTTGTAGTGCTGCAAAAATTGAGGAAATTGTATCAATTGTGACTTGAATTTGAGAAAGTGTTATGTTTTCATTACAAACCTGCAGCTGCTGCTGCCGCTGCTGTAGTTGGAATGCGCAATTGCACTGCTAATGTCCCAATTAGGTAAGTAGCTGCTGCTGCCACTGCTGTAGTTGCACCTTGCATCTTTTGACAATAGAAGGTTTTTCTGATAACCCATTGTTGCAGATGGCCTAAACTTCCTCCTGATCACTATCGATTCTTTGATGATGTTTACTTTAGGCGATTGATTGGCAAATGAGGAGTGAGAGCTTGGACCTTCAACTTGATCATGATCTTCAATTTGTTGGTTCCAGGACCTTGGCTGGTTCAAGCAACTAGGGCTAGAGTCGGGACATTTTTTTGGCACATGGAGCCTTCTAGTGCACATTTTCACTCTAGTCCTTTCCCTTGCTCTTTCTCTAGCCTTTTCCCTTGACTCTTTAGCAAGAGCATTGACTGCTGTGTTTTGCAACTTCTTCATCCTAATTTTCTCATCAGAAAGACCGGTTAGTGACTCACTCGTTGAAATTACTCTCTCCTCTAGGTCACCAGTTTCAGGAAAAACTTCACAATTAGTAGAAGTAGAAGATAAACTTTTCACGCCTCCATTCAGTGATAGTTCTTTAATGGCGTTTTTTGATTTAGTGAGCAGCCAGTCTAGGGTCTTACTTGCTTTATCGAACCCTAACATGTCTTGGAGATCAAAGAACTTACGGGCGATTTCAACAGATAATCTCACTCGCCTATCTCTCAAGCCTTTAGATGTGTAGATTTTACTGTGCCTATCTTTCTTCACAGATCCTTTTCCAGCAAGAATATGAGAAGGGTTGTGTTGTTGGCCATTGAGAGCATGAACATCTTCTTTAGACATCATGGCGTTGCTTGAAGCTGCCATGTTCAGCTCGGTCTCAGTGGCTGGTATTGGGATGGTTGGGATTAAAGGAATCGTGAGTGGGTTGTGGTGGTGGTAAAAGAAAATATCACTAGTTTCATGGTCAGTAATGTAAGGAGAAGAGGAAAGGTTTGGAAAAGGATTGATAGCACTGTTGGTGGAAGAGTACATTTGCTTCTTACAAAGGAAAAAAGTTTGATATCAAAAAAGGAAACTGCTTGTGGTTACCATCCAGAAAACCTCCACCCATTTAATCTTTAATCTTTTTCAGATTCACTTCTCTGCAAACAAGGACAGAATAAAGCTTGTTGAAAGACGTTCAGTGTTAGAAGACTGAGAATGAAAGAGTAATTAATTGTTAAATGTTAGGGATAAAAGGGTTTGTGGTGTCTCTCTCTCTCTCTTAAACTTTAGGGCAAAAGAAAAGAGAGAAACTTTCCGTGCGGAACTGGATGTGAAACGCATAGTTTTGTGGCTCTTAACGTGGGAGCAGCAAATGATGGTGGGGACTGATGACAATCTTTTCAACTTTTTTAGCCCAGTAATTGACTAGGGTTACAGCTAGGTTAGCTAGGTTTCCAAATATATGTAGAGACAGTGAAAATGAGTCTAGGGCTGTTGGCTAGTCTTCAGATGCAAATATAGTAGTGGTTAACGACTAGCTTGCTTTTCGTGCATTGCATTGCTGCGAAATGAGTTGCATAGTCTTCTCATTATTTAACAATAGACGATAAAGAGTTTTAACAATTTAATAATAAGACGGTTTAAAACTTATAAAAAAAATTATTTCAAAGCGTTTATATAAATTTGTTTGATAAGGATGAAAAGTAAATGATATCATTTTTTATAGACAATAACTAGTTGGATATTCGCATTACATTGCGATCGAACAATCATTATATACATAAGGTCAATAATTTGGATGATGTAGTATGAGTAAAAATCTTATTTTTCATAATTAATATAAATCAAATTTATTTATTGCACAAAATCGTTTGATTTATATATATTTATCAATAAAATAATCAATAACATTATCATAAAAATTTGTATTTGAATAATTGAAAGATTCTTTCAAAATATTATTTAAATTATTTTATTTAAAAAATATTGATTTTAGAACATAAAAAAGAATAAATAACAAATAATTGGTGTTATGTATACATAATTAATTTCTAACAAAAATAATTATATATATTTCAATTATTTTATTTAAAAAATATTAATTTTAGAACAACAAAAAGAATAAATAACAAACAATTAGTGTTATGAATGCAAATACATAATTAATTTTAACAAAACCAATGATATATATATATATATATATATATATATATATATATATATATATAAAAGGAAGTAAACATTTAAGTTGTATGGAATATATTAAAGTCAATAAATTGAAATAAAAACTACTACAAAATTGATTCCTATAAATTTTATAGTAGTTTTTATTTCAATTTATTGACTTTAATATATTCAATACAACTTAAATGTTTACTTCCTTATACATATATATTATGATCATACATAGTAGATTCAGAGTATATAATATAAATAATTTTTTAAAAAAATAAAAACCCTTCTAAGTTGTATGGAATATATTAAAGTCAATAAATTGAAATAAAAATTACTACAAAATTGATTCACATTACTTCCTAATTTATGATGAAAGAGATTCTTGAATTACAAAGTAAATTATAAATTAGTTCATCTCATTTTGAAAAATGAATTAATTAATTAATTTGGTTTCAAAAATAAATTATTTAATTTTTTTTAATTAGTATTAACTATGAATAATTTATTTTTTATTTTAAAAAATGTCTCTTTTCATATTTTTACTGCTTAATTTACGATGAAGGAGATTCTTGAATTGCAAAGTAAATTATAAATTAGTTCATTTCATTTTGAAAAATGAATTAATTAATTATTTTGGTTTCAAAAATAAATTATTTAATTTTTTTAATTAGTATTAACTATGAATAATTTATTTTTTTGTTTTAAAAAATGTCTCTTTTCATATTTTTACTTCTTAATTTATGATGAAAGAGATTCTTGAATTGCAAATTAAATTATAAATTTCATATTTTGAAAAAAATGTCCGTTGTTAAAAAAATAGGTTTCATTTTTTCATTCATTCGTTCTTAAATAAAAACATACAATAATATAAATATAAAATTTAATATAATTTTTTATAATGTTTTTAAAAATATCCTAATATTTTTTTATAAGACTACATTGGAAAAATATATCAACAATCAATATAAAACTTTGTATAAAAATTAACTAATAAATCTTTTTAAACTTTTTAAAAATATGTACATTTGATATATAGACACACACATAAAATAATAAATAATAGTAGGTATAAAAACATGTATTTAAATTATTAGGTGATTTTTTTAAAAAATATTATTTTATTTAAAATAAAATAAATTTAGAATATTAAAAATAATTAATAGGAAATAGTTGATATTATATGTGTAGATACATAATTAATTTTTAATAAAATTAATGATCTCAATATTTTTTTGTATACATCATTAATATACTCTGTACAAATTAAAAAATATGTTTAAAGAAACTTAAGTTGTAAGAAATATATCAAAGTTAATATAGTATAATAAAAATAATTTAAAATTTTATTCTAAAAAAATTGATTATATCAAGAATAACTTAAAGAAACATGTGAATTTTATTATTTATTAAAAAAACATATTAAAAATCTATACACGAGAGAAAGATAAATCATATTTATTAATAAAAAAACTTCATAAAAATAAAAAATTTAAATTTGATGAGAATTCTTATAATAAAGGACAAAATTTAAGAGAATAATTTTAATCAATAAAAAAACTATAATCCAATATATATGTTTATTCTAAAATCTAAAAACATAAGGGGCCAAAAACATCTTTTAAAAAATATGAGAAACTAAAAATATATTTTGAAAAAATGTGAGACAAAAATGAACTAAATTAAAAACATGAGATGTCAAAATATTTTTTAAAATATGACGATTTAAAAATATATTTTAAAAACATAAGGGACCAAAAAGTAATGAAGTGTAAAATTTGAAAATAAATGCTCAAAAAATTATAAGAAAATTACGAAAATACCATGATATAAAATCACAAAATTGTCACTCTAATGAACAATGAACCGTGGCAAATGAACAGTAAATGAATAGTATTTATTGTTCATTTGTCCTTGTTCTTTTAGTTTTTTACTTAATAAGAAAAGATACAAAAAAATGACTTCGATAAAAACATTTACTCCAATTTGTTTTTTTTTATGTATACTAGATTAAATTATTACACAAATTCTAAATTTTTGGATCAAATAAGAAAATATTTTTTTTTTTGGCTAATTTACTTCAACAATGTATGGACATTCTAATTATTACACATATTCACAAGATAAAAAGATTTTTTTAAATAAATAGACATAGTAATTTATTCTAATAATGTATTAAAATTAAATCAAATAGCTTATTTTCGATAGTTCAATTTAAAAAATTAAGTAAAATTAAAATAGAACTATAAAATAAACACTAAGAATAATTTAAAGCCTGAAAGCCTTAAATAAAAGTATAATATAAGAATCAAAATAAAAAAAAAAGTAAAAAATAAAAAATCAATTTGCAGCATGCATAGATAAAAATCACACTTGGCAAAACTGCAGGTGACCATAATAGAAGTAAGGTCACAAAACATGTATCAAAACAAAATAAATTCACAAAAAAAAAAGTCAAATAAAGAGATTAGCTATAGCAAAATTACATTTAGTTGAATATTTGGTATAAAAATTATAAAATCTTTTCACTCACACCTAAATATAACTAATAAAAATATATAACAATAAAAAATAAGCACAATAAGAATAATTTTAAACTTTAAAAGAAAAAGATATAAGTATAATATAAGGACCAAAAAAAAAAAAAGCAAAGAAAATTTTGCAGCATATAGGGAAAAAATCACATATAACAAAACTCTATTGACCTCTTAAGATCACAAAAAAAAAAAAAAAAAAAGCTAAAAAAGAAGTTTAGTTACAATGAAACTACATTTAGTTTTAGTCGAACTTATAAAAAGATTTCACTCACACTCGTAAATATAATTAATTTCTCAAAAAAAAATCACAAGATAGAAAAAAATATTTAAATAAATAGAGATGTTAATTTGCTCCAATAATGTATTAAATTCAAATCCAAGAGCTTATTTTCAATAATTTAATAAAATGTTTTAAGAAAAATTAACATACAACAATAAAAATAATTTTAAACTTCAAAGGAAAAAAATAGAGGAATAATATAAGGATTGAAAAAAAAAAAAAAAACTTTGCATCATGAAAGGACAAAAATCACATATAACAAAACTCTAAGGAAAGAAATAGAGATAAGCTCACAAAACAAGAAGCAGTAACAAAATGAAATTCACAAAAAGCTAAAGAAAGAGAGAGAGAGAGAGAGAGAGAGAGAGTGTGACTACAATAATATTATATTTAGTTTTAATTAATTTGTTAATGTATCCACTAATCTGCTCCCATGAGTATATTCGTTTCATAGACCATATATATATATATCAAACACAAAGGACAGAGGAGGAAGTAAACTATAAATTAGTCCATTTTATTTTAAAAAAAAGTTTTATTTTAGAAATAAATTATTTAATTCTTTATATTTTAATTTTGACAATAACTTAGTTATTTTATCAATTTATTTGTTAGTTTAGTGCTTTTATTCTTAAATTATTTTTCTTTTGAAGCATTATTGTTTTCTTCATCCCTTTCTTTTTCTCTTCTAAAATAAAATAGAAGATAATTTGAGAATAAAAATTACCAACATAATAAAAAAATTGATGAAAAATTAAGCTATTAATAAAAATAAAAAATAAAAAAATTAGATAATTAATTAAAAACTAATTAATTCATGTTCTAAACGATAATAACCGATTTATAATTTAATCGCGAGAGGAGAGTAAAAAAACATACAAAGAGACAAACTAGTAATATTACTACATATCTAAAAGAGGTAGGGTTATGACTGTTCACCTCTCTTTTTTGTTCGACACCGTTCACTCGTCCACTTTTTCCTTTTTTTTTTTTTTACAATTTGTTTTGAATACATGTCACTTGTTCACTTTTTTTTTCTTTTCTTTCAATTTGTTTTGAATACACGACTTCTATTTTTCCCCTTTGTTTTTTTTTTCCTATCAATTTAGGTATTTTTTAATTAATTTTTTTATTTATTTTTTAGAATGTTTCATTTTGGTCTCGAAGATTTTAAAATAAAAATTTTAATCCCCTAACCGATGCACTATTTATGCCTTTTCTTTTTTGTTTTTTTCCCTTTGATTTGTTCCATCAATAAATGTTCTTTTTTTTTAATTTAATGAATCTTTTTAAATTTTTTAAAAATCAATCGTTATTTCTTTTATACAAGTCGACGATTATATAATATATACGACCTTGATCACCTCTTTTTTTTGGTTCTGCCATTGTTCACTCTTTTTTTTCAAGTTATTTCGAATACATGTCTTTTCTTTTTGTCCCCCCTTAGTCTTTTTCCATCAATTTAGGTTCTTTTTTATTATTTTTTTTATTGTTTCATTTTGGTCTCCAAAATTTTAAAATAAAAATTTAATCCCCAAACTATTGCACTGATCATGTCTTTTCTTTTCTTTTTTTTCCTTTGCTTTTTTCTATTGCTTTTTTTCTTCAATTTATGTTCTTTTTTTTATTTGATTAGGTGTTAAATTTTTAAAAATTCAATCATTATTTTTTTCACACAAAATGAAAATTATATAATGTATACAATATTTTTTACTTGTATACGATATGCTTTTAGATTTTATATATATATATATATATATTGCTTCAAGTTGTTTCATCATGCATGCCTTCTTTTTTTCTTGGCTTTTTTCTATCAATTTAGGTTCTTTTTTTATTTAATTTTTTAAAATTTTCATATTGTTTCATTTTGATTTCTAAAATTTTAAAATAAAAATTTTAATCCCCTAACTAATGCACTATTCATGTCTTTTTTTCCTTTGATCTCTTTCATTGCTTTTTTTTTTCATAAATTTATATTCTTTTTTTTATCTAATTAGGTGTCAAAATTTTAAAAAATCAATTGTTATTTTTTAATATAAACTGACGATTATATAACACTATTTATGATTTTTTTTCCCCATAAGCGTTCGCATGTGTTATTCTCTTCATGTCCTCTTCATTTTTCTCCAACTAAAAAACCCATTGAAAATTATTACCTTCTTAAACGAAAAGGAACCAACTTTATGTTCAACAATCTATTTCAGACAAAACCCTTAAACCCCATTATCATACTCATTCTATAACAGATACTAATAGACAACAAAAAGGAACAACAGGGTACAAAATTAACATATTTCTTTCAATTTCAAGCCATAAAAACAAGAAAAAGAGAAGGGATCATTAGAGATAGCATTGCAGATTCAAGAGGGTGAGATCCAATGATGTCGCCTCTCTTGGAATCAAGGCCGAATCGAAGAATATCATGGACTTCTGCAATTGATGTTCGATTGCTTCGGTCCTTCCATTGTTTATTGTCTTCTTCCATTTCTCGTCTTCTCTTCTCTTCTGTTTCTGTGTGTTCTGTCTTCATGAACAAGTTGGAAGAGGAGAAAGTTCATAGGTATTTTATATTTTTGTATAGCGTTCAAAAAGGAAAAAAAAAAAAAAAGCTTAATGGAGAATTGAAGTCCCATATTTAAAATTTTGAATTTTTCCTCCCTCGACTTTAACTTTTTATAATTTTTATAATCAAAATAATTTGTGAATCCCACAAATGACATATATGTAAGCAAATAATCTCTGCATTAAAATCTAACAGATTATTAATGAAGACATATGATTAGAAAATAAAACAAAGCAAACACACAAATAATATATATATATGCTTGATTAAAAAAAATATATATCATATATTTAAATAGAAACATTTAATAAGAAATTTTTTTAACAAATGCAGATACTAATTTTATAGTTACCTCAAGTAAGTCATGCATATAAATTAGTAAAAAGAAAAATAAGGGCACGTCATGATTTCTTTTAAATTTATAATAGTGAGAAGACCTACATTTAATATTTTATATACATCCATGTATGCATACTTGTATCTTTGAAACGGTCGATAATAAACATTATCTAGAAATTCACTAGCTTGATGGCACACGATAATTTTAAAATATTTTAAAGTGAAATTATGTCAGAATTAAAATAAATCAAAATTAAGTTCCACGCATATTAGTTTGTGCTAAAGCATTAATTTAGTATTTCATAAAAGAAATGCTCTATTTTAAGATTAACATGCATGCAGAGATTATAAGGGACATAGTACGAAGTGATTATCTCTTCTATTCTTTCTAATAAATAACTATTACAAAAATTTAATAGATATTAATATAGGTAAACATTTAATAAATACTTATATGTTGATATGGTTTTTGAATATGAGTATTCTCTTTCTATACTATTAATACCTACTATATATATATATTTTTTTTAAAAAAAAAAACATGTAAGAACTTAATTGTATAAACTTTATAAAGTAAGGTACCCATTTTACACCTTAGTAATACCCACTTCATATACAAAATGTTTTTTTTTAATGAAATTTTGAGGGCTAAATTGTAAAAAACTTAACTTTAAGGACCAACATAACATTTTTGTTTTGAAATCATAGAGATTAAAACAAAATATTTTGAAATTTTATTTTTAAGAAATATTAAATAAATGGATAAATGGAATACAAGTTTATAAAATAATTTTTTTAATGAATATGAAAAGGATTTTTTTTTAATGGACAAAGGAAATAATTGAATTAATGTACCAATATTCAAGCATGAAAAAACATTTATATCCGAACTCTTAAATTTGATATATAAGAATTGGTAAAGGATGTTGAAATATATGTGTGCGAGGTTGTATGTGAAGTTGAAATACATGGTGAAATGTATGAGAACAATGCATGAAGAAACTAAAAGAAAATTAGTTACGACCAACTCGGCATACCGTGTGTTTAATGAAACGGCTATGTTACATAGAGCTAGAATTTGCGGTAGTAACCACTTGTCAAAGCCTTCAAGAAACGAGGAGATTCTCTCGCCCTCGTGACCTACACCGACCAATCGATTGGCACTTACACCATAGCGAGAATAGAGAATTAGTCGGTTAGTTTTTTCATTTTGTAAACCTTATAAAATACATACCGTCGATATATATAGCAGACAAATGAAAGAATGTAAATGTAATGCAAATAATTATCAATGAAATAAGCTTACCTTCATATTTTTCTCTAATCTCTCGCTCTTTATTTTAATATGGTATCAAAGAATCCATTCTTCCGCTAAAACTACGAAAAACTCATTCTACAATAATGGCCAAAGAGGAAAATACAATAAGAAACGATCCAGCTACCATTGACTTCACAAATCCTCTCCACATCCATGCATATGATACACTAAATCTTGTATTAGTTCCAAAAGAATTGGAGCTTAAAGGCATGGAAAACTATGGAGTATGGTCTAGAGCTATGAAGATCTCTCTTGAAGCAAAAAATAAGTACGGGCTTGTTGATGGAACATGTGAAAAACCGGAACCGACCTCACCTATGTATCCACATTGGGTGAGATGCAATGCAATAGTATTTGCTTGGTTATTAAACATAGTTTCTTAAGAGATTTACAATGCTATGGTTTACTACAAGTCAGCTGAAATGGTGTGGAAGGATCTCAAGGAGAGATTTGATAAAGTCAGTGGGCCTTAAATGTTTGCTATACACAGAGAAATCTCTCACATCATGCAAGGTACTCTCTTTGTGTCAACATATTACTCAAAACTAAGAAAGCTATGGGATGAGTTTAAAACCTTGGTAACATTTCCAACTTGTGATTGCCCAAATTCCAAACTATATCTAGAATATACACAACATCTAAAAATGTTACAATTCTTAATTGGTTTGAATGAAAGTTATGCAAATGTAAGATCATGATTCTAATGATGATGCCACCGCCCACACACACTCAAGCTTTCTCTATTATGAGCGAGTGAAAAATCTCGACGAACTATCTCCACCAACATGCGAGTATATGAAACACCGGCTATTTTATATTCTAGCAATCAACCAAAAAATAAAAATATGAGCGAGGAGAGAGGCTATGACTTGTGATCACTATCATATGACATGCCATTTAAAAAAGGATTGTTACAAGTTGGTTAGCTATCCAAACACACCCGGAAGAGGTTCGGGAAGAGAAGGAAGAAAACCTTATGGCGAGAGGCAATGCAAGGAGAAACTACCATGGAAATCAATCAAGCTATAGGGTAACCGAATGTAATAACCGGAGTTCAAACAAAGAAGAACAACCAAATCAAACAATGGGAAGTGCACCAGTTTTCACACAACGAGTACAATCGGATCATGCAATTACTTAAGGCAGATTCGGATACGGGGAGAGCATCAACCTCAAACCAAATCTCGGTAAATATTGTAAGTATTTTTACTTATTGTGCAAATGTAATGGATGATTGTTTGAGGAGAAATTGGGTAATAGACGAGTGGAGCTAATGAACATATGTCTTGTAAGTTAGAAAAGAATGCATTAATTTCGATGTAGCTTCAAAACATTTAGAGGTTCAATTGTCAAATGGTAAAACATCCCAAGTAACACACACAAGTACCATATCCTTATCCCCCAACTTCAAACTTATAAATGTGCTACACATACCAGATTTTAAATTTAACTTACTATCTATTTCGAAATTCACCAAAGATAACCGAGTGTTTTGTATCATTTTACCCCGATTTTTACCTATTTTAAGACCTCAAGATCGGGTTGATAAAGGGGATTGGTAGGATGCATAATGGATTGTATTAACTTAACAAAGAAACACTTTCAACTCGGTCACTCATCACAAAATCTCAAGCCTCAACCAAGTTCGGATTCTCAAATTTCTTCCTCTCATGTCATGTTAGTCTAAAAAATCATTAGTAACAATGTTTTTCAATCAAATTGTAATGCAACTTCTAAATCAATAAAGAGCAATATTTGGCACATGAGATTTGGACATGCTAGTAACATGAGACTCAAGTTTTTACCGAGCATTAAGGGATATATGTAAACATTAAGAAAGACAATGCACAATCCGCCCACTAACAAAACTAACCAGATTGCCTTTTCCTAAATCATCAACTAAAACAAAACACATCTTTGAGTTACTACACATTGATATTTAGGGACCCTACAAAACACCCACACACAATGGAGCCAAATACTTCCTTATTTTTGTAGATGACTATTCAAGAAGGACATGGACATTCCTACTAAACTTCAAAAGTGATGCCATCGCCACCATCAAAAATTTCTTCTACCTTATCAAAACACAATTTGCCAAAACCATTTAAAGAATCGGAATAGACAGAGCAATGGATTTTTTGAATCTTGAGTGCAAGAAATTTTTGGAAGAACAAAGAGTAATTCATGAGAGTACTATACCTTACACACCACAACAAAATGGAAGAGTAGAAAGGAAACATAGACATATACTTAATGTTGCTAGATCCCTTATGTTTTAGTCAAATGTGCCAATAAAGTTCTTGGGGGATTGCATTTTAATAGCTACTTATTTGATCAATAGAGTTCCTACACCACTCTTGAATTATAAAACATCTTTACGAAATGCTTTTTGAAAAAACACCTAGAATAGATCACTTGAGAGTATTTGGAAGCCTTTGCTATGTGAAAACTTTACATAATTCGACAAATTCAGTCCTAGATCAAAACCATGTGTGTTTGTTGGATATCCCTTTGGACATTCAGATTACAAAGACCTTTGCTATGTAACATTGGTTTGATTTTTGATTTTTCATGAAAATGCCCCTTAGTCGAGTGATTCGGGACTTGGTCAGTCAAAAACCTTGTCCTCACTCTTTAATAGATGGTTAAAAATAATGAATGCCAAGACAAAAGAAACAAAAACAAGCAAGCATAAACAATTTAAGCAAAAATAGGCAACTTAAGCAAATATGAGCAAACATCGACAATTTAAGCTAAAAATCGATAACTTTATAAAAATAGGCTAAATCGGCAATCTAGGCAAAAATGGGCTAAAACCGACAAGTGTAGGCAAATACGAGCAAAAATCGACAAGTTAGAGCGAAAAAAAGTGAAAATCGATGACTTAAGCAAAAACAAGCTAAAATCGACAACATAAGCAAAAAACAGAGCTAAAATCGACGGTTTAGGCAAAAATGAGCTAAAAGCGCCGACGAAGCAAAAATCAACGACTTTAGCTAAAATAGGCTAAAATCGACAACGAAAGTAGAAATTGATAGCTTTAGCTAAAATAGGCTAAAATCAACAACGAAAAACAAAAGCGGTAGCTTTAGCTAAAATAGGCTAAAATTGACAATAAAAAACGAAAGCGACGAGTTTTGACTAAAATGGGCTAAAATCGGCAACAAAAAACAAAAAACGACAACTTTGGCTAAAATAGCCTAAAATTGACAACGAAAAATGAAAGCAACGACTTTGGCTAAAATAGGTTAAAATCAACAACGAAAAACAAAAAGTGGTAGCTTTGGCTAAAATAGGCTAAAATCGACGACGAAATCAAAAGTCGACGAACTTGGCTAAAATAGGATAAAATTGGCAACGAAATAAAAAATTTGATAGCTTTGGCTAAAATAGGCTAAAATCGGCAACAAAAAATGAAAGTGACATCTTTGGCAAAAATGGGATGAAATCGGCAACAAAATTACAAATTGATGGCTTTAGGCAAAAAAATAGGCTAAATTTGACAAAAGCATGCACACATAGGCAAAAATTGACGAGAACCGCCAATAGGACCGAATTGGAGAAAATGCAAAAAAAAAAAAAATCAACGAAATTAATTACTTTGGCATGCATAATCAATCATGTTTGACGAAAGCAAATTTACACGGCAACAATTCAAACTTGCTTGGTTCGACGTGTGTTTTCTCATACAAAAAATTATCATACAAGACGCGCTTTTAAAATATGCATTCGAGTAACAATAAATATCCACACATTCATACCGATGCGACATTCATCATCGCAAAATCAATAATGCACATCATCGTAACTCAAACAAATTACATATGAACAAACAAATGAAACTAATTACAACACAATCATTTAATTAATTATATGACACATATCAATACGAATCAAATTTAATACATGTTGAAATAAAAAATAAAGCAAAATAAAATAAAAAGAAAAAAATGAAAAAGATTACCGTAAAGAAAATGAGCTGGATCGATTCGTTTGGCGATCTCAAAGTCATATCCAACCTTTTCAACTCCGATGGAGACTAACACTTAGTCAACTAGGGAGGAAAGGTGGTTGTCGATGGAGCGTGGGAAGGCCTGCTACGGGTGGTGGTCAGCTATCGGTGTTGGCGAGTCGCCGGTTAGGCATTACTGCGCGTGGGCCCGGAGTGCCGGCGAGGGGCCCGCCGGGCCGTGAGCCGCTGCTGTGGCGAGGTGAGGGTGAGGCGGGCGCCGGGGGTCCGTTGCGAGGCGTCCGCTCGGCGCGCACCCGGTGGCCTTGGCTACGAGCTTTGTGGGCTACTTATGTTGGCGGGTGAGAGAGAGCGAGAGAGGGTTGGCCGGTGTGTGGCGTGAGGCCGAGTGTGGGGGCGTGTGAGAGGTGTAGGGGTGAAGGCCGCTCCGTGTGTAAGGCGTGGGCGTAGGTCGTCGGCGTGGTGGAGGAGGAGGGCTATGTCTGACTGTTGGCGTGATGGCGGAAGGGAAGAGAAGGTCGGCGGCTAGGGTTCTTTTTGTCGGGTGAACAGTAGTTGCTTTTTTCGAGGGGAGAAAATGGGGTTTTTATACTAGCTTTCTAAAGTTTTTTGACAAAAATCTGTTTTGATCCCTCATTTTAAAAACCAACTTTATTTTGCTTCCTTTCTCTTTTCTTCTTCAATTGCACCCCCATTGCATTATTTTTATTTTTTGACTTTCCTTTTTTCTTCTTTTTCTTTTTCTTTTTGGACCCAAAATTGGGTGCTAACAAGGATGACCCGAACAAAGTTGTCAATTAATATCATGTGTGTCTCGGTTTCTAGTTTTTGTTTTGCATTATGATTATAATGCTTTGTATAAGATGAGCTCTCATTTTCCTCTCGTTTGGTTTTTATTTTGTAGTTGATTCATATTTGGCTTTGCCATTTGAGTTATTTTATCAATGATATCTTTCATTCATCAACATATATGAATCTTTTTTTCTCAAATATTTTCATTACGAGGTTATTAAATATGAATTTGAACGAAAAATGCATGTTCATATTAATTGCAAGGTACTACCACCAGATATCTTCATCATGTCCAATAGTCAATTAATTTAACTAGCAAATGGATTGTATATTAAATTGATGAATTATAAATTACTAAATGTTAGCAAAGCTTTTTGTTTTTTAATATTTAATTTATCAAGTTTATTTTAGGAGAAGTGAAGTTTTTATTATTGCGTACTTTAAATTCATTGCTAAATAGCAAGGGGGCGCGAGAAATCTGGCTCGTGGGCCCAAAAATAACTCAACGAAATTATATTTAGTTTTCTCTTATTTTTTATCTCAATATTTTGTGAGGGAAAAAAGAAGAAGCATTAGACTGATAAGTTATCAACCATTAAATTTTATATTGATACTTTTCAGGATTATCACATAAATTAAGAAATCAAATATTTCATAGTTATATACATCAAACAAATGAGGCAAGTGATATATATGAACCAGAAATGACAGTTTCAGTTAAGATGTTAAAAGCATTATTCTAAACTATTTCTTCAATTTTTCAAATATTGCAATGAGTAAGAAGATTAATAATTGAATCATGCAAATCAAACTGTTTTAAATCAGCGCATCCAAATGTATATTATCAATTTCTAAACCTTAATTATTATTAAAAGGATTCTTATTTCTCTGTTAATTAAAGTATTTTAAATAGAAATATTTGTTTTTCATTTTATTAAAATTGATTCATGATACAATACAAATTAGTAAAAAATCTGATACAAAACATGCTAGATTTTGAAAAAACACACGTGGATGTATCCCCGAATATCCATAGCTTTCGACTACTATTAAAAAAATAATAACAATAACATATAAGAGAATTATAACTTATGTCAATAACATTTTATCCGACATGAGTGCCTGTTAATGATGTTGTTGTTTGGCTTTAACTCACAAGAGTTGTTCCCTTTTGAGTGTTGGCTCAAGGGTACTCATTAGGAAAAGTCTTTAATGCGCATCGGACTCAAAAACTTATGTACCATCCAGCCATGGTTTTGCTGCTACATTCCCACTGCATTCATTTTCTCCAGTACCAATGCAGCAACTTCTAGAGGTATCCATTACTTAAAAACCAAAACCATTAAAATGAGTGTGGATTAGCTAAGAAAATGGAATCATGAATTGGAATAGTAATGTGACATCTTTTCTCTGAGAGTGATAATCCTTGGAGCAACGATCCCACTGCCTGTGGCACCTATACTTCTCACTCCCCTGGTAAGTACAATCTTGGGCAACTTGAATGCTCTAGCAGCTCGAGAGTTTGTACTCACTTGGGGCTTTAAAACTGAGCTTGAGAATCTAAAGCAAATTTTCATAACAGTTTAAGCTGTGCTCCAGGATGCAGAGGATCAACAGGAGAAAAGTTGCAGGCCGTGAACAATTGGCTTAGAGACCTCAATGATGCAGAAGACTTTCTTAATGAGCTTGCAATTGAAGCTCAAAGGTGTGAGCAGCAAGGTGATATGATGAATCGAGTAAGATCTTTCATTTCTTCATATAATCCACTTGCTTTCCGAGTAAAGATGGATCATAAATTGAAGGACATAGGAAAAAGGTTAGATGTCATAGCCAGTGACAAAAATAAGTTCCACTTGAAAGGAGATGGAGATGCAGAAGCAGATAGCTCCGATTGGCGATTGACCATGAGTCAGAAGTTTATGGTAGAGAAAGGGAGAAAGAAAAGATGATCAATAAGTTTGTCCGAAATCGCAGTGGCAGTCTATTATTTTCCCCTTGTTGATTCTGGGTCGCGGGCCTGATCCTCCAGGCCCAAGCATACGGGCTTTGTCCTCTAGCCCCTAGAGCTCAGGTCTGGCCCTCCTGGCCCGCCCCTAAAGTTTTTTTTTTTTTTAAAAAAATTAATTTAATTATATTAAAGATTTTTTTTTTCAAAAATTTTTAAATATATATTTTTAAATATTTATTTATATTTATTTAATTTTTTAAAAATAGCTATTAATTTTCGTACATATTCATATATTTTTAATACATTTTCTTGAATTTTGAATTAAAATTTCAATTTAAATTATTATAATTTTTATTTAACAATCAATGCAAAAGGAAGAAAAAATAATGTATTTTTATGTATAAAATTTATATAAAACATAAGAAAGAATTATTTAAATACAAACTTTTGTTTAAAAACTTTGGTGTTTTTTATTTTCAATATTTGATTCGATATATTTTAATAAACTTGTAACATATCATGAACTATCAAATTAGAATTATTTTATTCTATTCCATAGCGTTACGTAAGTAATCAACTAGAAAGCCAACATTCTTGATAAATCTTAAAAAAAAAAAAATCCATTAAATCTATTTTCTAAACAAGCCTCATGTACGTTAATAATAAATAATAAATATTCTCATATGTATCAAATTAAATCTATACCAATAAATCAAAATAATAATACCATAAAATATCAATTTAGATTATTATAATTTTTATTTAAAAATCAATGCATAAAAAAGAACAAATAATGCATCTTTAAGTATAATTTTTTTTATAAAACATAAGAAAGAATTATTTAAATACAAAATTTTGTATAAAAAATTTAGTATTTTTTAATATTTAATTCAATATATTTTAATAGACTTGTAAAATATCATAAACTATCAAATTAAAATAATTTTATTCTATTTACCCATAATAATGCGTAAGTAATCAATTAAAAAACCAACATTCTTGATAAATCTTAGGAAAAAAACTAAAAACTCTTATTCAATCTATTTCCTAAACGAGCCTCATGTGTGTTAATAATAAATATTAAATGTTTTCATATATATTGAAATAAATATATATCAAAGAATCAAAATAATAATAACATAAATATTATAGAAAAAAGTTGTTATATTTAATTTATTACAACAAACTACGGATTTTACAAAAAAAAAAAAATCAAAATAAAAATCAAAATATTTAAAAAAACAAAAAACAAATATCCATATATGTGTGCGTAAATCTTTCAGCATCGAACAATTATATGTTCGTAGCGAAGCCTCAACAACCCGTTAGTACTGACTAGAAAGAAAAAAGATAAAAGAAGAATAGAGTGTCCTATCATTGTGGGACATGGCAAGTATAATCCATAATTATTTTGTCATTGTAACCAAAAGTTACTACTCAAATTGGATACGGAGAGGAACCCATAATTTGATTACGATAAATCATTTTTATAAAAGTAAGATCCATCATGTTTACGAGTTTCATTTTCATTTTTATTTTTATCAAATTATTTTTTATCTACCAAAATAAGTAGTTAATTAGTAGATAGTAGTCTTTCTCCAATTAAAATTTTTTTTCTCGTTGACTTTTTACATATATTAAAAATATTATTAATTTTTGCGTAATATCTGCATTTTTTGTTCATACTTTTCAAAAACAGTTTTTTAATAATATATTTGGATAATTTTTTATAAAATGAAAATTGATTAAGAACTATTTAAAAAAACATACATCATTTAAAATTCCAGCCATTGCTGCGGTTCAACTCCTATAATATTCTTGCAGATTTTTAGACCAGGACATGAGATTATCAAATAAACAGAATTATTAAACTCGTAATACCTGTGTAAATAACACATTAGATTTTGCACAGTTTAGATGGATGCAGTTGCTTGAATGCTGATATTTTGAAAATCAAGTTAGAGGAAATTTGAAATTGTAAGTCATTTTGTATTCACACAATGATCTTCACCATTCTCTGTGAAATGTGGCTGTTGATCTTAAATAATTTAGGGTAGGATCCTCGTTATTTTTTCTTACAGCAGGGCGTTGTTTTTGCAGTCAGTCCTCTGAATAAGGGTAAGTAGGGGAAAAGGTGTCCTCTGAATAAAGGCAAGCTTGATAAACCTAAAATTGTTTCAAGGTTAGTATTCAGGAAATCAAAATTTCGGTGTTGTTTATTTATTTATTTATTCAAGGTTAGTTTCTGCTTCTTTACTTATTTTGCAAGTTCATTACCAAGATTTGGTATCCCTAGTTTATCTATTAGAAAAAGGTCCTCATAGGATCCGTTCATTGTCTTGTTTAATAATTTGTTTGAAGTTATTCGGTTGGTGGGATTCCTTGATGAACTAGTTAATTACAATTTAAATGGCTGCAATTCAAACAATTTTTAGAGTCCGACACAAAAAAAATAAAAATAAAAAATTTTCTATACCGGGAATTTTAGATATAGAAGCAGATAGGTCTGATTGGGGACAGACCAGCTCTCTGATCAATAAATCTGAAATATTTGTAAGAGGAATGGAGAAAGAGGAGCTAATCAATTCATTGCTCAATAATTCACATCCTCTCTTTGTTTATACTATATGTGGACTGAGAAAAACCACACTTGCTCAATTGGTCTACAATGAAGAAAGAGTAGCCGGAAATTTTGATTTGAGGATCTGGGTTATTAGATTGACCAAAGCCATCCTAGAGTTCATCGAAGGCAGCTCTTCTAACCCGATAGAGTTGCAACACTGTCTCCAAGAAAAGTCTAGTGGGAAGAAATTTTTGCTTACTTTTTGATGATCTATGAGATGGTTTCCACGACAAGTGGAGTATACATATTGAAGGATGCATTAAGGTACGGAGCTACAGGCAATGCATTAAGGTATCCTTTTCAGCACATGAAAGAACTGTCATCCGAAGATTCATGGTCTTTGTTTAAGGGGCATGCATGCATTTGGGAAGGAAAGGAGAGAGAAGCATGTAGACCTAGGAATCATCGGGAAAGCAATAGTCAACAAGTGTGGAGGGTTACCTTAAAAGCATCTGGGAAGTCTGATGCGAACAAAAAGAGAAATGAGGGAGTGGGTAACTGTTGAGGAAAGCAAGCTACGAAATTTACCAAACGAAGGATGTGAAATTCTGCCTGCTTTAAGGTTAAGTTATGAGAACCTATCATCACATTAGATTTAATGCTTTGTATTTTACTGTATATTAATTGGAAAAGATTTTGCCATAAAAGTGTACCACTTAGGCTCCATTTGTTTCACGAAAAAAAAAAAAAACTTTCATAAGAAAATTATTTTTTAAAGAAGTTATTTTTCAAAAAATTATTTCTAAAAAAATATTTTTTGTTATTTGGTAATTACATGAAAAAACTACTGAAAAATATATTTCAGCGTTTGTTTGATATAAAAAATTAAATTACAAAAACAGTATGTGATTGTTACATCAACAAATTTTGAGAAAATTTCAAAAATGAATATTTACAATTTCATAATATAACATACATTTAAAAAAATTTAAGTAATCCTAGCATTGTTATTTTGGTAACTTAATTAAGAATTCTTTTTTTTTTTTTTTGAAAATTGAACCGATAATTTAATCTAAAAAATAGTTTTATAGATTATTAGTTATTATTTGTAGATAATTATTCATTTGGTTCCAAAATATTGAAATAATTTGTAACTAATTATTCACTACAATTACCACCAAAATTTTACAATTGATTAAAATTACAAATTATTGATTTAGTTGCAAATGAATAGTGTTGAAAAAATAATATAATTATCAATGAATTAATTAATTTTAATTTTTTAACAAAAAATTACAGTCTTATAATAATCATTTCTAATAATTTAAGTATAGTTTATAAGGTGTTTGGGATAATAGTAAAAAAATAAATATAAATTATTGAAATATTTATTATAAAAATAATTTTAACGTGTAAAAATAGTTTTTAAGATATTTAATATATCTATAAATAAAAAAAATCAAATATTAATAGAAATAGAGAAAAAATAATTAAATATTTAATAATAATTGATAAGGAATAATTAAAAATTAATTTGATACATCTTAAATTAAAAAAATAAATAAAGTAAAAAATTGTTAAAATATATCGAGAGAGAGGGTAAGTAACGAGAGAGCGAGTCGGTTTATGAGAAAGAAAATGTTTTTCTTTTAACTAGAAAAACATTTTCTCAAAAATATTCTATCATTTTTTGTTGACTGAAAATCATTTTTTGTTGATTTTTTTTCCTAAACACAAAATAAACACTGAAAAATAAAAATAATAAATTCCTGAAATTTATTTTTCTCTAAACAAATACAACCTTAATATAGTTGTTGATGGAAAATGGGTTTATTCCATGCACAGGGCAAATAGTTTTGCATGAGATGGTCATGAAGTTTTCAATGAATTGGCTGGAAGGCATTTTTCCCAAGGTGTGGAGGAGGATGTCTGTGGAAACATAACTTGTAAAATGCACGATCTAGTCCATGGTTTGGCACAATCTATTGCTGGACATGAATGCTTTTTGATTGAGCCCAATACAGTATTCGAAGTCATCAATAATATACGCCAATCATTGCGTACATTCAGTCTGGGTAAAAAATTCAAGGAATTGGCAGTCTATTTATACTGGGTTAAACTTAAAGTTCTAGGATGTCCCTCAATTAATTTTTTCAATAATAACATCGCTTTGCTCTTAATTCAAGTCTGAATTTCATCATTTTGTTTAATTTTTCAGGCAATCGCAACAGTTTTTAGCTTACGACTGACGGGATACGCACATGTGGTATTAAATTTTTCAAAACAAATAAAAAATAAAAAATTCCAAAAAAAAAAATCCAAAAATTCTCATATTTTTTTCTTCCTTTATGTGTTAAAATAAATAATTAATTTCAATATATATATATATATTGGTTTCTCACAAATTCAAACCAAGCAATCCATCCATTTCTCTTAAGCTTTGTCTGTTTGAAGGAAAACAACTTCCAAATAAGCTATTTTTTAGAAAATTATTTTCTAAAAAATATTTTTTTGCCATTCGACAATTATATAGAAAAACTACTGAAAATTATATTCCAGCGTTTGTTTGATGTAGAAAATTAAAATATAAAAACAATATGTGATTGTTATATCAACAAATTTTGAGAAAATTTTAAAAAGGCATATTCATAATTTCACAATATAAGATACATTTAGAAAAATTTAATAAATTTTCATAAATACTGAATCTAAAATTTTAATTCAAAAAAATAAGATGTATTTTTTTACCATCAAACCAATTCATCAAAATTACTTGGGACAAAATCAAGTCAATATTCACATTTAGTAAAAAAAAATTTTCTCCTAAGTAATCCTACCATTGTTATTTTGGTAACTCAATTAAGTTTTTTTTTCTTTTAGAAATTGAACCAATAATTTAGTCTAAAAAACAAATTTATAAATTATCAGTTATCATTTTTAGATAATTATTCATTTGGTTTCAAAAGATTAATGTTGGAATAATTTGTAACAAATTATTCACTACAATTACCAACAAAATTTTACAACCGATTAAAATTATAAATTATTGATTTAGTTGTAGATGAATAGTGTTGAAAAAATAATATATTTATTAATGAATTAATTAATTTTAAATTTTTTTATAAAAAAATTTAGTCTTGTGATAATCATTTTTAATTATTTAAGTACAATGTAAGTGGTGTTTGAGATAATAATAAAATAATAATAATAATAAATTATTGAAATATTTATTATAAAAATAATTTTAAAGTGTAAAAATGGTTTTTAAAAATATTTAATGTTTCTATAAATAAAAAAATCAAATATTAGTAGAAATAGGAAAAATAATTAAATAATAAATAATAATTGATAAGGAATAATTAAAAATTAATTTGATATATTTTAAATAAAAAGAAGATTGAGAAAAAAATTATTAAAATATATTGAGAGAGAAATAGTAACGCGAGAGCGAAACGAGTTAGTGAGAAGAAAAATGTTTTTCTCTTTTTAAACTGAAAAAATATTTTCTTAACGATACTCTATCATTTTTCGTTGATTTTTTTTTTTAAAAAAAACAAATATTGAAAAATGAAAAAAAATTCTTGAAGCTGTTTTTCCTCAAACAAACACAGCCTTAAAAAGCTTATTCAAAAGCCTGTCAGCATCACGAGAGGGCCTCCAAAGAAAATTCAATATATTAAAGTTTTAATTCAAGTACGTACGCCTTCTTTTATTTAGTAGCCAGGTACATTGGTGGCCAGTTGATTTTATCAATAAATTAAAAAATAAGTTGATATTCTTATATTTTGAATTCTGTACTATTTCAGGTTTTCTGGTAGGATTCGCAGGAGATGGCGGCAGAACAAAATGTCATTAATGGTACATCATTTGATTGTTGACGAAAATCATTGAAGCCACATATTACTCGTTTTATTTCTCTAGTTACATATATCAGATCCACAGCAATGAATTTTAAATCAAGTACATTTCAAGCATGAAATACACATATTTTCGGCCTTTTCATTAAGTACTACTTCCTATTTCGAATTGTTTCGATTACTCCTATCATCGTTACACCAATCAAGTACCATCTCCAGTCGTTGTCAAAACAGGTACTTGATGACCTATCTTCTCTTAAAAGCTTAAATATTTTGAATTGTGATGGACTTGAAAGCTTGCCAGAAGAAGGTCTTCATAATCTTAATTCTTTGGAGACATTGGATGTATGGGATTGTAGAAGGTTAAATTCTTTGCCAACCAATGGATTTTTTTTGGTTTATCTTCTCTTTGTCACTTGTCAATTTGACATTGTGAGAATTTTTCATCTCTATCTAAGGGAGTGCGATATCTAATAGCACTAGAGGATTTGCATCTTCATCAATGTCTGCTAGAGAGTATCCAACACCTCACTTCTCTCCGATCTTTGAAAATTAGGGATTGCAAAGGATTATCTTCTCTGCCAAATCATATTGGATACCTCGTGTCCCTTCCACGCTTAGAGATTGGGCATTGCCCTCATTTGATGTGTTTGCCAGATGGGTACATAGTCTCTATATGCTTAAAGAGTTAAAAATTACAAGATGTCCAAATCTAAAGAGGAGGTGTGAGAAAGAAAGAGGAGAGGGCTAGCTTAAGATACCTCACATCCCTAGCATTCATGTCAATCGCTAAGCAATCCAAGAATCCTAAGATTGATTGGAGACTGTCCAAAGATTAGAATGATGGGGCTTTTTGGGAATCTAAAGAGGGATATCAATTCCATGGTAATTTTCTTCTTCTTAAATCATTATATGCTTTTTTGAATTCCCCTGATTTTCAAATTGTAAATATTTCTGAGACAGAGCTAGTGCCTTGTGACTCTTAAATTTTACGATGCCAAAAAGTTCATGTTTCTATTGTACTTGTAATTCTCTATTTAGTGGTTTGCTCACTCATCAATGTTTTGTAACTTGAATGTATCATTGAAGTATATTAAGCAATGGATGCAGAAACGAACACCTTCAATTGGTTCTAAGAATTTGCATGCAAATCCTTTTATTTTTGTTTTGGTGCAGGTTGAGAATACTCACTACTTCTGGTGCAAATTGCTCTCTTCAAAGATCTTCTACCCATCCATTCTCCTCAGTGCTCTTCTCAGGTAGCATGCTAATATTTCATATCTTCATATTGATGTTATTTTTTCCAAATATTCTCTTTGATTCCTTGTACCACTTTGTTGAGTCATTATAACTATTCTCAAAGATAATGAATGCAATATACATAGAGCATTTTTCTTCACCAGTAAATGAACAGCAAAGAATGTAACACACTATATATGATCTGATATCAACCAGTGTCAATTAGAAACAATTTATCTTTTCTTGAAATTTTATTGGAATTGATCCGGTTCACATGCTACCAGGTGGAAAATTATGGGAACGATGAGGCTACATAAGTATGCTGCTGCCAAGTCCATGATTTCAAAGCATGGTCTCATCATCATGATCAATGCTGAATTCAAGCAGTATGATTTCCTCCGACATGGTAGGAGTACCTAGCCATGTCAACTTGCACTCGTGTTGAATTGGTCCTGTCAAAAAAACAATGAAATCTCATGAGCTTTACATACATGATGAAGGTTGCTATAAGTGAGCATCATTCATTGTAATACTATGCTCTGGATTCTTCAAAGAATACGATGTGGAACTGCTTCTCATCATGCAGATGACAAGACCTCAGGGGCTTTTATGTAGAGTGATGGGAAATTCTTATTCTTCTATAGAAGCATAAACACCTAACTGTGTGTCTGTTGTTCTTGGCCGAGGTTGTTTCTATCGATTATTGCATTTAACCAAGACACAAGTCTTCTACAGGCTTTTTTCGCCTCCAAAAGAAAAAACATATTATTTGTTCCAAAAGGACATTGAATTTTGAACTTCTTGTTTGTTAAAAAAGAATCCTTTTTTTTTTTCTATTGACAATTGTTATTGTTTTCTAGCGTCCATAGTATTCTTGAAACTTATAAAACATGTACGTGTTCTCACTATCAGATTTTTACCATAATAGAAGCCACAGGCAACTGCCTTATATCTTATAAGTCAATACATATGTCAACTATTGATAGGATCTTAATTGATCAATTGGTTTCTTTTTTCCGTTCTTCTGTATTTGTGCACTAGTTCAATACTTGTTGCTCATATACCCTTAATTTGGTGTTGGCAACTCAGAAGTTTCTTTATCGAGTGTTGGGTCCATGCAGCATTGGAAACTAAAAACTTATGTCTCACCAAACGTGGTTTATATTCATGAATATGTATCGTTTGTATGTATATGCTACTGCAAGTTCACTGTGTTTGTTTTTCCAATTTTTCGCTATGATGTTTTAATTTGTCTTTGAAACTGTGGCTGTGAGCAAGAATTCTAGCAGGTTTGTGAGCACAGATTTATTTGTAACTATGCTGACATTGGCAGGAAAATTAAAAAGACTAGTGTTTCATGAGGATTCAGATGAATGTGAAAAGGGAAATATAGGAAAAGCTCAGAATTCATTGAAGCATGCAAATATGCCCCTACTTGTGGTCTAGGGAACTGAATGATGAGACCTCATCGGCTTTGCTTACGATGATAGTAAATCCTTATTCTTTTATATATGCACAAACATCTACCTGTATGTGTTCATTGTTTCTTGCTGAGGTTGTTTGTGCTGAAAATTTGAATTTAACCAAGTCAATAGTGTTTGCAAAGTATGATTGTCTTGCATGCATTTTAAAAAGAATTTTCCATAAACATGTTATTTGTTTCATAATGAAATTGAATTTTTAACTTCTTGTTCATTGAGAAAGGAATTCTATGTTGCTTTAATCTCTTCAGCTGAAATTGGTGAAACTATTTGTATCCTAGAAATTCTTCTCAATTATGGTTTAACATAACATCAATAATTTGTGTTGTCAGTGCAAGCAAATTTTGTACAGCAATGACTAATGGGATTTTTTAATTGATTGATGGTTTTCTTTCTTGCAATTCTGCTATGTGCACTCACTGATTCAATACATGTTGCTCAATTATCCTTGGTGTTGTTGTTGGCTTTAACTCATGTAAGTTTTTTTGTTCAAGTGATGGATTCAGATTACTAATGAAAGCAAATGATAAGGGAAGGCTTGGCTGCAATTGGGACCTGAAACCTAACCAGTTGCTGGACGTGGTTCATCTTTCAGATTCTGTATCATACTATAGCCATTGCTTTCATTTTCTCCTATGGCAAGTGATGATGAATTGGATCTTTAGCTAGAACGTCCACATCTGAAGAGGAGGTGTGAGAAAGAGACATGAGAGGACTGACCTAAGATAGCTCACATCCCTAGCATTCATATCAACCACTAAGCAGTCCAAGAATCCTTGTATTAATTGGAGACTGTCTAAAGACTAGAATGATGGAGCTTTTTGGGGTGTAAAGAGGGATATCAATTCCCTGGTAATTTTCTTCTTCTGAAATTATTACATGCTTTTTGGAATTCCCTTAATTTTCAAATTGCAAAAATTTATGAGACAAAGCTAGTCCATGAGTGACTCCTAAGTTTTGCTATGCCAAAAAGTTAATGTTTCTATTATACTTGCAATTCTCTGTTCAGTGATTTGCGCACTCATTGATGATTTGTAACTCGAATGTGTCATTGAAGTTGATTGAACAATAGATGCTGAAACAAGCATCTTCAATTGGTTCTGAGAATTTGCACGCTAATCCTTTAATTTTTGTATTGGTGTAGATTGATGACACTACCTACTTTTGGTGTAAATTCCTCTCCTCAAAGATCTTCCACCCATCCATTCTTATTAGTGTTATTCTCTGGTAGCATTCTAGTATTTCATAGATCTATATTGTTATTATTATTTTTTTTAAAATATTTTTTCTGATTCCTCATGCCACCTTGTTGAGTCATTATATATACATTCTCAAAGATGGTGAATGCAGTATTCATAGAGCACCTTTTTTTACCAGCAAATGAGCATCCGAGAATGTAACACTATATATGGATCTAATATCATCCACAGTATAAATTAGAAGCAGGTTGTTGTTTGATTTTCCAAAAAAAGACATGGAATTTTGAACTTTTTGTTTATTGAAAAAGGAATCTTTCTTCATTTTGACAGTGGTTATTATTTTCTTCTGTCCATTATATTCTACAAACTTCTGTGAATATACAAGAGTTTTCACTATCAAGTTTTTACCAAAACAAAAGCCAGAAGTAATTACATAAGTGTACTACTTTAATACAGATCTCAAGTACTGACAGGATCTTTCAATTGATCGATAGTTTTTTTTTTCTTTTTTTTTCTTTTTTTTTCCAATTCTGTTGCATTTATGCTCTAATTTATACATGTCGCTTATGTACCCTTATTTTGGTGTTGGCAGCTCAGAAGTAGATTTTTTTTTAAAGAGAAAATTGATCACTGAAAAAAAAAATCATTCTATTGGAACAATGAAGTTTTATTTTTTGGTTTTTGATCTTCTGGTTTATTTGAGATATTATTCACGTGCAACAATGCTGAAGGAACTGGCTAAGCTGCAAATGAGGTGCCTTTATGTCTCAGAATTTTCATCGTCACTGGCAGAAAAGTCCAACTGTGCTGACATTGGCAAGAAATAAAGAGATTAGTGCTTCATGAGAATCAGACGGATATAAAAAGGAAAATGTACACAAAGCTTATAATTCATCGAATCATGGCCCTGCTTCTGGTCAGGGAAACGAAATGATGAGACCTCATGAGCTGTGCCTATGATGACAGTAAATACTTGTTCTTTTATATTTGCACAAATGCCTACCTGTGTGTGGTCGTTTTTCCTGGTTGAGGTTGTTTCTGTTGAATATAGAATTTAACCAAGTCAATAGTCATTGCAGAGTATGATACGCTTGTGTCCATCTAAAATGGCATTTTCCAAAAACATGTTATTTGATTCAGAATGTTGTTGAATTTTGAACTTCTCCTCTATTGAGATAGGAATCCTATGTTGCTTGAATCTCTTCAGCTAAAATTGGTGAAACCGTTTTTATCCCAGAAATTCTTCTCAATTGTGGTTGAATATAACATCAATAATTTGTGTGGTTGGTGCAAGCAAATTTTGTGCAGCAATTATTAATGGGATCTTCACTTGATTGATCGTTTTCTTTCTTGCATTTCTATTGTTCACACACCAAATCAGTACATGTTACTCAATTATCATTGGTTTTGTTGTTGGTTTTAACTCATACAAGTTTTTCTGTTCAAGTGTTGATTTCAGGGTACTAATGAAAGCGATCAATAAGTGAAGGTTTGGCTGCAATTGGGACTTGAAACCCAAGCAATCATTGGACGTGATTCATCTTGCCGATGACCATACCATAGCCATTGCTTTCGTTTTCTTCAATGACAAGTGATGATGAGTTGGATCATTAGCTAGAATGTCTATCTATGACTTGAGAGAAAAGAGTTCCAGCACAGCAGGAATTTGCACTGTAACCTAACAACTGTAAATAAGTGAAAAAAAAGTTGAAAGGAAAATTTAGTCAATTTCAGCAGTTAAAATTATATTGTTTGTCATTTTTTGATTTTAGATATTTTTCACCAGCAATGCCGCGGACAGAACTGGCTAAGCTGGAAAGGGGTCTTTTCTGAGATTTTTCTCTCAGGTGCCAGAGAATTTCTAGTCTGCTATCAACGACAAGAAATTTAAAAAAGATTACTGCTTAATGGTGATTTAGAGAGCATGGATAAAGTCGTCGATTAATGCCAATATCCTGCAGAATGCTAAGGCCAACCAAAGTACTATGATTTGTAGGAACTGGTGCTTTGACTAAGCTTTTTTGTGTCTATCTATTTCTAGTTATTGCTTTTGCATTGTGATTGTAATGCTTTGAAGTGGAGTTGATCTCTCACTGGGTTCGATCGAGTGAAAAAATTATCATTTATCACAAAAAGAAATTGACAGTTAATATATATATATATATATATATATATATATGAACAGCATGAGATGGTTCTCTTTTTAAATTAGTTTTTGTGTTTGAGAAGATAAAATGCGTCTATAGACTACAGCCATGCTAGAAACAATGAATGTTTTTGGCCTATAGCTAGGTCTGATGACTTGGTGAATGTTCAAGGTATTATTTATGGAATTCTCTTTCCTAATTCCATGGTTGAAAAAAAATTGATATGGGGCCTTCGCATATTACTCTGTACAGTTTTATTTCTTGGCAGACCGTGCCTGGCAGATTAACTAAGAAAGAGAGGGTACTTGAAACACTGTAGAGCGAATCACTTTTTTTTTTTTTTTTTTTTGCTCCAAGGTAGTGTGGCTTGCTATCTTGCAGAAGTACTGTGGATTATACAGAAGAATTGGATATTGGAATGGGAAGTTTGCCAGACTAAAAATAACCTGTCGAAAAGGTGTTTCCTTTCTGTTCTTTTAAGAGTTGGCTGGAATGCCAATGCTTATGGCATTTAGAAGGAGCATAGCAACAGAATTCCTGACAATGGTAGCACCTCTAGATTTGTGAGTTGAATGGATAGCTCAAATTGTTAAAAGCAAAATTTCTGGAAAAATAGATTTCCCAGAATGCTGCTGCAAATCCTAGGCTTTCAATTCATCTGCAGTAATGACAATGGTACATTCTTCTTATGACATCATTCCATGCTTCAACTTTAAATTGTTTTCTTTTCCTTGCCTTCTCAATAGAAAGAACGAGATAGATTGAGCCTTGAGACAACTACTAAATTTTGCTATCGACAGTCCATGTTTCTAGTGTACTTGCAATTCTACATAGTTGCATGCATACCATAATTCAAGATAATTGGCCCATATATAGATTAGATGAAGGAACAAGTCACTCTAAATTTCTTCCTTCTGAGGATTTCTCTACAAATCATTTAGCTTCTGTTTTGGTATAGCTTCGTCACCTCAGAGGTTTCAGGTGCAAATAGATTTTATGATCTGAAGCTTGTTTTTGCCAATCATAAGTCAACATGCTATTAGTAGGATCATATAATCATCAGTTGTTTCCATTTCTGTGATACTGAATGTGTAACAAAAATCAGCACATGTTAATGTTACTGTATATCCTTATTTTGTACTTGACTTTGACTCACGGAAGTTTTTGCCTTGATTGTTGGAAGGGTACCAATTAGAAAAAGTCGGACTCAAAAAGCTATTCAATGGGCGAACTCGACTCATGTCGACCATGTAACATACGAATATGGATTCTCATGCTCATCATATACAGTAAATACTAGTTGGATAATCATAATATGTCGTAGATAGAAAACCATCATATACATAAGATTAACGATTCGTATGATGTAATACAAGTAAAAAATTTTATTTTTGGTGATTCATATAAATCGAATATATATATAGTTAATTTCTAACAAAACTATATATATATATATATATTCAGAGTTTATAGAATAAATAAAAAAATATTAAAAAACATCTAAATTGTAAAAATAAATTGAAGTCAATAGATTAAAATAAAAACTACAACAAAATTGGTTCGATAAATTCGGATAAATACATATAAAAAAAAAACTTGTGAATTTTTTGAGCACATAATTTTTTTAAAAAAAATTGAGTCAAACTATTTAAAACATACTCTCGGCTCTCTCTCTCTCTCTCTCTCTCTCTCTCTCTCTATATATATATATATATATATATATATATATTACTTAGCAGTACTCGAGTATATAAAATAAATAAATAATATATAAAAAACTTATTTAAATTGCATGAAATATATCGAAGTGAATACATTTAAATAAAACATACTATAAAATTGGTTTCGATAATATATATATATATATATATAATCGAATAAAACTTATGAATTTTTTTAACTAAATATCAGCTTTTTTCTTAAAAAAAGAGAGAAAAAAAGCCAGCCGTTAAAAGAGGAAAAGATGGTACTCGTTACACCGAATGACAACCCAACCTTTAAAAAAAAAGAAAAAGAAAAAGAGGAGGCCGGCCGGACGACCCTTTGAAAAAAGAAAAAAAAAGAGCAAAGGGACCGTTATAAAATAAATAGAAATGATAGGAGAATTGAAGAAAAGGATGACAAGAAAATGAAATTACTATAATGTGAATATGAGTGATAAGAACTTCAAAGTTTCTCTTATTCTCTTTAGAAAACTTGTACATCAACAAATGAACAATCAAGCCTATTTATAGGCCTCAAAATTGAGATGAGAATTGGAAGGGACTATGAATAATTAAAAGTACATCAATTGCATCACCCATTCAATTTCTTATATTGAATGGTGAATTGAATCACATTAAAGATCATGAGTAGTAGGGATATGAAAAGTAGATAAACATGATGATGGACATTCATTATTTCTTAACACTCCCCTCGAATGTCCATTGTACAAGGAACATACCTCGTTAAAACCTTACTAGGAAAAAACCCGAGTGGGAAAAAAATCCTAGTGAAGGAAAAAGAGTAAAACATTCCTTGCACACATTAATCTCTATTTTGGTCTCCCCTGTTGAAGGCATTATTTAAGATCTCTAAGACAACGTATTCCAATCTTGTGAATCATCTTCTCAAAAGTTGTGGTAGATAACACCTTAGTGAACAAATCTGCTTTTTATGTATTCTTCCTTTAATGGAACTATGCAAGCGAGCATTATCTTCATATGATATTGTTGGAACTTTTTTTGCTGATAAATAAACTACATGTCTCTCGGATATGATGGATCGTTGATCTTAGCCAAACATATTCTCGACTTGCCTCGTGAATTGATATTTCCGCATGATTTGAAGATGTGACAGCTATAGTTTGCTTCATAGAATGCCATGATATAATCGTATCTCCATATGTAAATACATAACCGAGTTTGAGATCGAGCTTTATATGGATCGGTTAAATAACTTCGCATCCGCATAATTAATCTTGTCTTTCATTTATTGGAGTAATATCAACCCATATCAATTATTCCTCGAAGATAACGTAGTATATATTTAACTTTATTTCAATGTCTCTATATTGAAACGAAACCATGACTTGCTAACAAATTTATAGAAAAGACTATATTAAGTCGAGTATTATTAGCAAGATATATCAATGCATCGATGGCACTAAGACATGGTACTTCGGGACCAAGTAGTTATTCGTTATCTTCTCGATGTCAAAAATGATCTTTTTAGATATCAAGTGAATGAACTATCATTGAGCTAGTCAATGAATGATCTTTATATAGAATCATTATAGAACCTTTTTCTATATAAATTGATCGATGAATGAAAATCTCATTCTCTCGAGTGCACGAACTGCGAGTCGAGATAACATTTTGTTTTCCCAAGATATTCACATCAAATTCTCTTTTTAGGTAACTTATGACACTTGGAATCTCTTCGAGAGTTCCAATAATATTTAAGTTATCAACATACAAAACAAACCCCTTTTCAAATAAAAACATATGAACAAATAGGGTTATTTTTTATAATTTTTTTCAATAAATAATCATTAAAGTGATTATATCACATGCACACGGGTTAGTAATAAACAAGTAGATATAAAAATAAAATATAAAAAGTATAATATAAATTGAATTTCTAAAAACTAAAATAATAAAATAAATACTAATAATCCTAATAGAGATCTCTATAATTTAATTGAATTCTTTTCTCGAGAATATGTATTACATGCTTCGGCATGTCAAGTCCTTCTAGGACTTTCATACTTATTTCATTTCAAATGAGCAAATAAACCGTGATCACATTCATTAAATGCATGCATATGAATGTTTTTCATATATTTTTTCATGCTAATGAGATAACAACGGACAATTGCATCCACTATAGGAGAATATCTTTCCTCATAGTCAATGTCAATTCTTTATGAAAACTTTTGTGTTAAAAGTTTTGCTTTATATTTTATAATCTCATCTTTCTTATTTCATTTTCTCATAAATACATATTTGTATCCCACTAGCTTAACATCTTCGGGTGTTTTAGCTATGGGTTCAAAAAAACTACTCTTTTATAAGAGAACATAATTTCGCCTAGATTACTCTTTTCATTTAGGCCAATCATTTTTATGTCGACATTCTTCAATAATTTAGGCTCGGGATCATTATTTTGATCCATAATATCAATTGTAATATTATATGCAAAAATCTTATCAATAGATATTTCTTTTTGGTCCTATTTTTCTCTCGTATTGATTTAATTTATCAAAATCTCTTGATTTTTCTTAAGTATTTTGACTTCTTCCGGAAGCCTATTATCGAAATATATTGGACCATTTTGTGAATATTTTCATCTTGTCCTTTTCTTTTAGGAATTTTTATCTTTAGAACCGATCGGTTTTCCACGCTTCGGGCGTGCTTTAAATTCGTTAGCTATAATATTAATAGATCGTCCTTCTAGGACATCAATTTTAATAAAAGCATTCTCAACGAGGACATGCATTTTATTTACTCTTTTAGGATATGAGAATACATCTAACAGTTGGTTTATAATACATTGTAAACGAATTATCTTGTGAACTTCGGTTCACATTGTTTTGTACCAAATTGATATAAAGATAGAGTACAATATGTAATCTCTTTTTTTTCAACATTTTCAACCATTTATTTTTCTTATTCTCTCCCCCTAATGTTGAAAAAATTATTTCATCAAAATGACAAGTCGATAAATCGAGTTGTAAAAATACCTCTTGTTCATGAATTAAGAGATCGAAGAGGATTCAAATCCAACATATATTCTCAATCTTCATTAAGCGCTCATTTTATTTCGTTATGGAGGAGCACTATGGATATATACTATAATGCCAAAAATTCTTAAATAAAAAATATTTGACTCACGACCATAAATCAACTTAGGAGGAGAAATTTTCTGATAACTTATGAGTCATATGCGAATAAGTGTTGCTGCATATAAGATTGCATGTCCCCAAACATAAATAGGGAGTTTTATTTTTAAATAATGGTTTCGCTATCAATTGGAGCCTTTTGATAAATGATTTTGCTAAACCTTTTTTAGTATGAACATGAGCAACATGATGTTCAATATTTATCTTAATAGCCAATCAATAATAATTTAACGCATGAGAAATAAATTCATCGGCATTATCAAGGTGACTTGTTTTAATAGCATAATTTGAAAATTATGCTTGAAATCAAATTATTTTCTAGCAATTTCGAAAACGTCGGGTTTCGAGTAGATAATAAGCATATATATGACCATCTTATGGACGTATTTATCAAAATCGTAAAATAGTTAAATGGTCCACATGGTGGATGAATTGATCCACATATATCACCTTGAATACATTTTAAAATACTGGAGATTCAATCTCAATTTTACTTGATGATGGCTTAATCATCAATTTGCCTTGGCAACATGCGAGTACATGAAAGTTCATTAAATTAAAGAATCTTCTGGCTCTTCAATAGATATTCATATAATTTTTTTAATAATTTTTTCGCATCATGAAAGACCCAAGATAACACAACTGGTCATGTCACATAGTAAAAGTATTTGAATTAGTAAACTTCGGTTTACTACAATATTTGTTTCAATCATTTCAATGTTTGTAATAAACACTAGAAGAGAAAAATGATAAATTTTTGTGATAGATATTTTCTATCCGATATAATGATTATAACATATAAGTATTCACATTTGCTATCTTGATATGATATCAATTCAGATGAATATCTTTGAAACTCAACAAATTTCTATGAGACTTTGAAGAGAATAGTACATCATTCATAATAAATTTATCATTTCGGATAATAACATATTTGCTCTTCTTGAGCCTTTAAATTATGTTACTTCAAGCAATAGTATATCGACTCTTCTAGAGCCTTTAAAAGTTGTCTCTTCAAGAAATATTATATTTGCTCTTCTAGAGTCTTCAAAATTTATCTTTTCGAGTCATAATATAATCGCTCTTCTAGAGCCTTAAAAATTTATCTCTTTAGATAATAATATAGTCGCTCTTCTAGAGCTTTCTATTATATTGATATTATCATATATAATATTAACATAAAATAAATTATCAAATAAATCAATATAAAATAAATAAATATATATATTCCTCATAAACACAAACAAATAAATAAATAGTAAAATAAATTTGTAACCATCACTATACAATATAAATTATTAGAAATATAAAATATTTTATAAATAGAAAAAAAATAATGAGTAATTAATTTCAATTACTATTACTTTGATATATAAAAGTGACCTTCATATTTTACTCTTTATTTTTCAATAAGGCTTGACAATGCCTAACGAGGTGCTTTAGTGTATGACGGGTACACGATCAATATTCATCCATTCCATATAACATTCATTTTCAGAATGATGACTTTATCTATTTTCACTCTTTTCTTTTGTTCATAGTTATCCACTTCGGTGGTAAGACGTAATATTATGGTCATCACAATTATAATGATAATTATTTTGACAACATCCATGGCTATGACTACATCTTCGTCCATGCCTAAAATTATTATAAATTGTCACATTCGCTTCGGGGAATGGAATAGATCCAATTGGACGAGATTTATTCTTTTTCATCAATAGCTTTTTATTTTATTTAGCCATGAGCAAATATGAAATCGATTTAGAATATTTCTTAAACTCTTTT
Source organism: Dovyalis caffra (assembly GCA_963924115.1). Taxonomy (NCBI): domain Eukaryota; kingdom Viridiplantae; phylum Streptophyta; class Magnoliopsida; order Malpighiales; family Salicaceae; genus Dovyalis; species Dovyalis caffra. Next base: position 165,112 of record CAWUPB010000957.1, on the reverse strand, counting down.
TCTTGATATGCTACTGCAGGAGCATATTCGAGGCATGAAAAGTAGATGATATTAACTTAGCATCAAGCACTCGTGATCAATAATTCTTGCCCAAAATGTCAAGGGCCACAAAATCAAGTTTTATGATGGTTGATAAGATATCATTAAAATTATATACTGCAAAGTATAATAATAAAATTTAAATAAAAATAAATATAATAATAAAATTTGAACTTTTTAAATAATATATATTAAATTATTAGATTCTATATATTAAATCATTAAAATTTTTCAAATGTATATTCTATGTATCATCAAATTTAAAATACATAATAAATTAGATACATACCTCTTAATGATCTAAATAATAATTTAGATCCAATTGGTAGAGCACTTATGCAAAAGAAATCCAATGGTTGAAACAATTAATTAAGTGTTTTGGTAGATACATACATCATGGTCTATTATCTCAATTGATTAGAGCTTCGTGCTGATAACGTGTTATAAAATAAATAGAAATGATAGGAGAATTGAAGAAAAGGATGACAAGAAAATGAAATTACTATAATGTGAATATGAGTGCTAAGAACTTCAAAGTTTCTCTTATTCTCTCTAGAAAACTTGTACATCAACAAATGAACAATCAACCCTATTTATAGGCCTCAAAATTGAGATGAGAATTAGAAGGGACTATGAATAATTAAAAGTACATCAATTGCATCACCCTTTCAATTTCTTATATTGAATGGTGAATTGAATCACATTAAGGATCATGAGTAGTGAGGATATGAAAAGTAGATAAACATGATGATGAACATTCATTATTTCTTAACGAGGGACTAATTAATTCATGTATCAAAGAAGGACCAAAAAGCAATGAAAATTTAATGAATAGGGAAATTGAGTTTGCAGCTACAGGATGTGAACGGTCAAACCTGCAATTGGTTTAGTTTTTTTTTTTTTAATTTGATTTTTTTTATCTATTAAAAGTTTAAAATAATAAATTAATTTGAGAAAAAATTCTTTAAAATAAAAGGAGAAAAATTCATAATTTAGTAGTTTATAACAAAGGATAGGCCATCCGATAACGGAGCAATTAATAAAAATTAAATAAAAATACTCGATAGATAATTTTTATTTTTATTTTTTATCTATTATTTTTCCTTTTTTTTTTAAATAAAAATAAAACCCATCGTTGTAACCGATCTTTTTAAATTCCAAGATGGCCTCAAAATAAAATAAAATCCCTAATCAACTGTGTGCTAGTGTTGGAAAGGCCTTCATTACTAGACCACGGGCTTCAGTCGAGCCTCAAATTTCTTTCCCAACCTAAATCTCGAGGCCCAACCCAATCATAACAAACAATATAGAACTAACTTGATTGCGTGCCAATCTTCAACTTCGACGGCCTCTCAATTCCCGCCATTTTTCAACGTCAACCTTCTCCTCCCATTAAAGGTCACTCTCTTTTCTCCTCAATTTCTTGTACGGGCATTTTATATTACTTGGTTTTTTCTTTCAGACTAGGGCTTTCTTTCTTTCTCGTTCTGCTTATATAGGTAATCCAAGAAACCACATTTCTGACGGGCTTCATCCAAGTTTTGCAAGGTTAGCTTCTGCTTCTTCTTCTTCCTTGCATATTTATTTACTTCCTGTTTTAGTGTTCCTTAAATGAATTTTAGAACAAGCTTGAGAATCTCAAGGGCAACTACCACCCACTACTTGAAGCAATGCTCCAGGATGCCGAGGAGAAGCAATGGAAGAGTAAGGCTATTAAGACTTGGTTGAGACACCTCGATGATGGACCTTATGCTGCCAATCATGTGCTTGATGAGTTTGCAATAGAAGCTCAAAGTGGTCTGAAGAACCGAGTAAGATCTTTCTTTTCTCTTCGTACGAATCCCATTGTTTTTCGAGTGAAAGTGGCTCACAAAAATGAAGAATGTAAGACAAAAATCATACGGCATTGTTGATGATAAAAACAAGCTAGGCTTAACAGAGGGAGTTTCTGAAATAGAAGCGCATAGGTCTGATTGGGGACAGACCAGCTCTCTCATCAAATAATGTGAAATATTTGTAAGAGGAAGGGAGAAAGAGGAGCTAATGAATTCATTGCTCAATAATTCACATCCTCTCTCTATTTATGCTATATGTGGAGCTAATGAATTTCTTGCTCAATAATTTACATCCTCTCTCTAGCTATTTATGCTGTATGTGGAATGGGAAAAATCACATTTGCCCAATTGGTCTGCAATGAAGAAAGGGTAGCAGTAAATTTTGATTTGAGGATCTGGGTTTGGGTCTCTGATGATTCTGACATAATTATGCCGACAAAAGCCATCCTAGAATCCCTCGAAGACAGCTCTTCTAACCTGACAGAGTTGGATCCCTTGCAACACTGTCTCCAAGAAAAGTCTGATGGGAAGAAATTTTAGCTTATTTTTTATGATCTATGAGATGGTTTTCATGGAAAGTGGAGTATATTGAAGGATGCGTTAAGGTCTGGAGCTACAGGCAATGCTATTCTAATAACCACCCGTATCAAGACAGTTGCTAGTGACAGGGCCATGTATCCTTTTCAGCACATGAAAGAACTGTCATTCGAAGATTCATGGTCTTTGTTTAAGTGGGATGCATTTGCGAAGGAAAGGGGAGAGAAGCATGTGGGCCTAACAAACATTGGGAAAGCAATAGTCAACAAGTGTGGAGGTGTACCTTAAAGCATGTGGGAAGTCTGATGCGAACTTAAAAAGTGAGGGAGTAGTAGGTAACTGTTGAGGAAAGCAAACTATGAAATTTACCAAATCAGGGATGTGAAATTCTGCCTGTTTTAAGGTTAACTTATAAGTACCTATCATCGCATTTGAAGAAATGCTTTGTCTTTTGCAGTATATTTCGGAAAGATTTTATCATGAAAGAGTACCAGTTAATAGAGTTATGGATGGAAAATGGGTTTATTCCTTGCACCGGGAAAATAGATTTACATGAGATAGGCCATGAAGTTTTCAATGAATTAGCCGAGAGGCTTCTTTTCCACGATGTAAAGGAGGATGTCCTTGGAAACATAACTTGTAAAATGCATGATCTTGTCCATGATTTGGCATAATCAATTGCTGGACATGAATGCTTTTTGATTGAGCCTAATACCGTATTAAAAGTCGGAAGTAAGATACGCCGTTCAGCTATTTATAACAGATCATTTGATGATGCTCCTGGGATTGATGACCTTCTAAAACATATTGATCTTACTTGTTGATGGAACAAATGCTTTATTGCTGTAATTTCCTCAATTAAACACTGAAACCATTGACCAAAAGTTGTACTTAACCGTGATAATTCTATTCCTCATGCAAGGCAAGCATCATTTTTATGGAGAACAGTTAGTTTCTCTCTCTTTTAGAGTTGTATTATTTTTGAATGAGTTATTCAATTTGTTTATTTAATTTATAATGTTCTAAATTAAATAAGAAAGCGTCACTAATTTTGAATAGTTAAGTCTGCACCGTGTGAAGCGAAGAAGAGGGAAGACAATAAAACAGAGATGCTTGAATTATGGTCCTTTGCTTTTCTTCACGCATCTTTCTGCGAAATTGGAGGGGCAGATTTGGTGGAGAGAGATGAAGTTTCGAAAGAAAGAAAAGAAAAGTGGTCAATTCTACCTCAGAAGTCTACTCCACGTGGAGCCATAGGCTTAAATTATTTTCCTTTGCATCTTGCAAGAGCCACAAGCCAAAAATAAATCACCAATCATTTGCATGAGCAGAGGCCATTGCACTAAACTAAACTAAACTAAACACACTCTTTTTTTCGCCTCTCCTTCATTATTGTACGACTATTTCTTTGTGAAATCCAAGCATATGGCTGTTCCTGCTGCTGGTTTTCCCATTGTTGTTAGAAACAACCAATTTCTTTTTCTAAGAAAATAAGTTATGGCTGAGGTACTTGTTTTTGCTCCTGTGAGTCCAATCTTGGAAAAATTGTCTTCACTATTGTGTAAAGAGTATGTATAACTTTCGACCTATGATCTAGATAAGTCGAGAATATTATCATCATTGACTTATATTCAAAATACTATGAATGCAAGTCAACAAGTCTCCTCTCTTAATATTTTCAGTTTATTAGTAAAGTAGACAATTCTCTTATGGGGTCTCTAATAAATAAAAAATAATAGGTCCACAATAAATAAAAAATAGGTATAACTTTTCAAAAATTCAATTAACACCAATTAGTATTCCTACACTATGTATAGAAGTATAAAATGCCATAATTTGATTAAAAAAAAATCCATATTCTTGAAATCCAAATTAATGATTAAAATAAAATACCTTATATTAAACTAATTTGAACAATGTCTTTTATTTTTTTCAAATTCCTTTTAGAAATTCATATAAAATTTAATTTAGAATTATTTCATTTCCAAATATTCCATACCGTAAAGTTGGATTATTTGACATTATTTTCATATAAAAAATTATTCAATTATCATGTAATGCATTTAACTAGTAAATAATCAATGAATAGTAACCATTATATCAAGATTTAATGCTATTAGTTTTATAAAAATTCCATAGGCTACAAATTAATTCCATTAATTTAATTAAGCATTTAATAATTTTATTTAGACTTTTATCTAAATTTTTGGCCATTTAAAACACTTTTTTGGGCTTATAGAACTTTGGTTCCAAATTTATTTAAAACTAACCCACTACATATATTTATTCATTAATCATTAATCCAATTTAATACCTTAACCTTACTAACCCTTTTTACCTTAACAATCTAATTCTAAATTAAGTAACCATTTAGTTATTACCTTCATTATACCTTTAATTAGTTCCTTTCCATAACTAATTATTTCATTTAAGCCATATCAACTAGCTAAGCGACCAATTAATTTAACAAGTTATGTAATTAACAATACTTCGCACAACACCAAACTTAGCATTCAAACCATCCCATTTATTAATACAAACCAAATTTGCTTAACTTGTTACCAATATACATAACCAAAAATTAAGTTAAGCAAATGTAAAGTTTCTCATGTATTAATATACTTAAATACACAAAAAGCAAGTCTTCAACTTTTTTCGATGACGGTCCTTAATCCTCTTTCTTTTCTCCTACATCATAAGAAACAAAGGTTAGCAATGCTTAGTAAGTGTAATCCATGCAATGCATATAATGCCTTTTATACATGTAATGCACATGATGCATTTAAAAATCATTATTGTGACTTTTGAAATTCAATTTTCTCTTTGAGCGCATCTTGCCGATTGTATATACAATTGATCCTCTTTTAAAATATACAATTTGTCAAAAATTACAAAAAGCACTAAAAACCTTCCCTTTTTCTCATCCTTTCCTTTCGGAAAGAAAAATATGAGTGGCATTCCTTATTCTTCCCTTTTAGAAAGAACCCTTTTCCTTTTTTCTCAACAAAGGTTGATCACTCCTCCAAGTATAATAATGTCATTTCTTTTTCCTTTTCCCTTTAAAGGTGTTTATCCATTTCCTTTTGAAAACATGTCCTTTTCTCGTTTTCCTTTTTCATAAAAAAACTTGAAGTAAAATCCTTTTCATGGTTATGATATACAAATGCATTATATGAAATGCATTCCTTTACCTTTCCTTTACCTTTTCTTTTATCAAAATCATGAACGTAAAACTTCTTTCATGATTTGTAATAACCCAAATTTACCCTTTTTTATTATTTATTATTTATTATTTATGATTTATTATTTTTTATTTCATGTATGTTTTGTTTTATTTCAATTGAAGTTTACCGAAAAAATGAAAAGAAGAAGAAGAAGAAAATGATAAAAAAACACAAAAACATTCACTCAAGGGCACAATTGCATTTAAAGAAATATATAATTGAAGTAATTTGGGGTATAATTGAAACAATTAAAAAATTTAGAACCTAAATTGCTTCTTACAAGGACCCAATTGATAAGATTGTGTTGAAATTGTACCACAAAAGGGCATAATTGCTAAAATTGAAATGCACGAGGGACCAAATTGGAATGTTGAAGCGGACGACGGGATCGAAATGTGGAGGACGACACTGTCGTCCACTCCAAATCTAGATTCTCTCCGAAAATCCTTGGGAGAATCTACCAAATCTTTCCTAAATTTTCTATTTTGATTTTACATTAATCATGGATTCTTGGCCAAAATCAATACCAACAGAAAGCAATGATCAAATTTCCTATTTTGATTTCACATTAATCATGAATTAAAGAGGAAATATTTTGATAAAAAAATTCGGGATTGAGATTTTATTTTAGGAAAAATTCTAGGAAGTTTTGGCTATAAAACGAGTTTGATTTTACAGAACAAGTGAGAAAAAAATTGAGGAGAAATTCGGGTTCGGAGAGAGTGAAAAACAAGAGCAAAAAAAAAAGGGTTGATTTTTTTTTTTTGAGCTTCGAGCAGTTGCGTTTTTCCGGGTTTGTGTTCTTGGTACTCATGAATTCTAGGTTTTGAGTCTTTAAACTGTCATTCCCTTTTGTTCTTTGTTTTGCATTTTTTGGGTTAGAATCCATATTCGTAGGTTTCTCCTCTTCGTTTCTAGGGATTTCGGGGTTCAACTTATCCATTTTCGGGTTTTTCTCCTCGAAGATTCTAGGCAGCTGCGAACATGTTCTTCGGTCGTTCTTCATAATTCGGGTGTTTTGTTTCGAATTTTAATCATAGTCCCAAAACAACCGAACCAATTGGGATTTCCTCATCATCTACGGATCGGCCTAGCAATTCGTTCTTTCATCTTTCAAAGCAATAATCAATCGTTTCTCTTTCAAAAGTCTCGAGTCATTTTTTTTCTTTTTCTTCTATTTTTCTAGTTTTCACTACTCGTCATTTGAAGTCTTTGTTATTATTTGGATTTCCTTTTGCTTGATTTCAACTTGTTTTGGATTTCAAGTTTTTTCGTGGTGAGGAAAACGCAAGTAATTCAATTGACTTTTGGGTTTAAAACATGGGTTTGATTTATAGAAAAACTAGAAAAATATAGAGAGAGAAGTTGAAGAACGTGAACAATAGGAGAGAGAAGGAGTCGAAACTTAGGAATTTTGTGCTTTGATCAAAACATGAAGAGAATGGGCATGTCTCTTTGGCTTGTAGCTCGGTAGAGTAAAAAACAAGGGTTAGATTGATTTTGGCCTGATCCGACTCGATCTCGCGAATTTAAAGAAAAAAAGAAAAAAAAATGCAAGAGGGGCTAGAAGTCCAGCCTCTCCTAATAACAATAACAATAACAACAACAACAACAATAATAATAATAATAAGGGTAAATAAAAAGGGGAAAATAGAATTAGAAAAAAATAAGAAAGAAAAAAAGGGAATGGGTAGGAGAGAAATGAGATGTGGATTAATAGTTTAGGTATAGGATGATTTTTTTTTTCATCTATCTATCGTATTTTTTATTTTTACTTTTATTTGTTATTTTTTTTATCCTGTTTATTTTTCTTCCTTGTCATTTTTTTTCTTTTCTTATATTAATTTAGAATTGTTACTTCAATTTTTTTAATATGTATTATTAGAAAAAAAATTATAAAAATCTTGACGAAGTGTCCTATCTTATAGAGACTAATGTCACCAAAAAATGCCTAAAAATTTTTGCGAAGCCTCCCATATGGTAGAGACCGACGCCATAAAAAAAAATAAATTCAACGAAGTCTCCTATCTAATAGGGACCGATGTCACCAAAAAGAATATTCAAATTTTTTGACGAAGTCTCCTATTTGATAGGGACCGACGTCACCAAAAATCACCTTTGAATCATGACGTCCTCCGACACGTCGGTTATGTCAAGGCTTTTAGTGGATCCAATTTTTGAATCGACGTGTCGCCCGACGAAGGGGATCGACGATCGTTTCAATATGATGCCACACCCAAACTAAAAAAATTAATTTAACTTTGAAAAAAAATAGGAGTTTAAAAATTAAAAAATAGTTTGACATGGATTTTTAGGAGATGAATTTAGAACAAAACCCTACATAGTAGCTTTTTCTCGAAAAGGGTGCTTTTAGGTGGTTAAATACCTTCCTAAAAGTGTAACCAACTCCTTGCATAGAATCTCTAAATCGGTGCCTATTTTAGGTTCCTAGTTCCTTCAATACTAGGTGGCGACTCCAAAATTCTATAAATAATTTTATAAATAATTAACTCTTATATTTAATCTTTAGGGAGTCCCGTTCGACGTCGTGTAACGATAGAATGATGACTCCACTAGGGACTAGAGTTATGCCATAGGTTTAGTTTTAATTTATCTCCCATATTTATTTGTCATTTTATTTTCTGAATTTTATTTATTTATTTAGTTGTGTATGTATTTAAATTTTTGTCATTTATATATTATTATTTTTTTTCTTTCGCTACATGTTTATTTTTGAATTGGGTTGTATGCCTTTTCTTTTAATTGTTGCACACACTACAAAGGAAACTCCTAAAAGCTCTAAACCCGAGCTGAACCTTGATAGGAATTAGATATAGTGATTTAGAGGCGAGTATGACGAAAGTCTATCGATGCTCTTCCAAACTCTCGTTTAGACCGAAACTCACCCTATACATTGAAAATGGTGGAATGACCTTCCCCTACCTCCTAGTATATAAGGTTAGAGGCCGGATTACCCTACCGGTAATTTAGGCGAGTCTAGAGGCTTGAAAAATCTTTAGGACTAGTCAAATTTTGCCCAACCATAGAAAAACTAGATCCCGTCCGTTAGGGTTGACCTAATTAAGACACAAATTATTATCAAATGATGTTGATACTGACCCTTGGTTTTGCAGGTTATCCTTCATATTAAATCATGATAGAAGAAGTCGAAATGAGGTCGAGGATTTTAGGGTCGGATCCGAGTGGGACCAAAATGAGAAAGGAGATTGTCCGCCCTCGAATTTCATGTCGAGACTACCGTAAAAGGTTAAATTGGCTAACGGGATGGCCAACACTCGGTCCACTTCTTAGTTGTTGGGAGATGCTCACTTCCAAGGACCAACTTGATTTCCAGAAGACATATGGTGACATAGCTTATCCGCTAAAGATCAAGGCCTAAACCGCATGCTTCCAAGCCATGATAAGCCATTGGGATCCGGATTATCATTGCTTCACCTTTGGGAGTGTAGACCTGTCACCTACACTCGAGGAATATGAGGCTCTCCTAGCATTTCCCAAAACGAGAGGGTGTCTACTTCTACAATCCATCCGAATACGCTACATCAAACTTTGCATGGTTGATTAGAACTAACACCACTTTAGCTAAGAAGCAACTTACCCAAAGGGGTAAATCTCAAGGTTGGTTTTGGGACATCCTTCAAGTAAAATTCATGAAGCATTTACAAGATCCCGATAACCAAGTTAGACTTCGAATCTTGGCACTAGCAATATATGGATCGGTGTTGTTACCATCGATCGAATGATACCTCAACGTTTTTAAAAGTGTAATATCTCCGAAGGTTAATCCCACTTGCAGCAATCTTAGTAAAAACCCTCTCTTCATTAAATTTTTACCGAAGAAAGGGAGATGGGCATTTGAGGTGTTGTGTTCGGTTGTTGTTTGTATGGATCGTGAGCCACGTAGTGACTAGAGAAGCCTCCGGCATTTTTCGCACCCTATGGCACCTCGCATTCTAAGTTGGAAAATTTTACTTGTCACGCCCTCAACGAGTTGGGTAAGACAATGTGGGTTGAGTTATTCTTCGGCTTAGAGAAGTCGAATTTTGTTGGAGAGCATGATATGCCTTCTTTTGGAGCTACATAGCCTTTTGTGGTAACTTTCCTTGGGTGCCACTAATTGGAGCTCGTTGCTCGCATCAATTACTATATGAACATGTTTCTACAGCGAGTTGGGGTTCGAGCAATTCATTCCAAGCACAACTCGGTTTAAATGAGTATTATTAGGATCCGAGGGTCTCTAAGAAGTTTTTAAAGGGAGCCGGGATCGCTTGGAGAAATAAGGGGATTGTCACTCCTAAAAGAAGAGTGGATGGAAGAACCTCACCTGGATATCCGAAATGGTAAAGCACTAGAAGGAAGGGATACCGTGTGCCACCATTCGAGGACCCATCTCGATTGATGAATGAGACAATGAAGGATGTTCGCCAAGAAGTGAATGCCTAGTATGAGATACTCAACGAGGGCCCGAATGCTCGAGTGGTTGAATTAACTCAAAGGAAGAGGAAGTTAGAAGAAATTCTAGATACTAAAGATCGTGTAATGAAATCTTTAAAGGAAGAAAATAAGAAGCTTCGTAGTTAATTCCAACCGACAAAAGGAGTTGTTGATAAGCTTAGAAATGAGAAGAATAGCCTTAAAGAATTTAGAGATACGGCACGAGCACGGATGGCTAACCAATTAGATGTAATATGACATTTGAGTACTCGTGTAGAGGAATTAAAAGGAAAATATAGGGTTAGCCTAGAACGACCGGCCAAATCTGAGAGGAGCACACCATGGCTATGCGAACAATGATAAAGGAAAAAGATGTCTTGAGAAAGGAAGTCGCTGAGTGGGGAAGTAGGACCATAAAATATCATTTACAAGCTCGGAATGCTAAAGATTATGCTTTAAGAATGCAAAACACTATAGAGCTCTTGGCTAATGGCATATGCCCAAAAGATGAAGCGAGTTCAAGTATTTTATGTGAAATTCGAAAGCTCATAAATGACATGATTTCCTATGAAGGCTTGGAGTCGTGGCCAAACTTAGAATAGGATTTCCTATGTAATAGGGTTTTTCTTTCATTGTAATGTTTCTTTAAATCACATTTAGAATGTGATAAAAATTTAGATTGCAATAAAAATGTTATTTCGTTTCTATTTCGCTCTTTATGGGTTGTTAATGAGATGGTTTCATCATTCCAAGACCAAGTCACGACCGAAATTCGGGCAATTGATATCTCTCTAATCGCCTAAGTATCCGTAGGGTAATTTTACCCTTAACGAGTACTAGCTTGATCTAATTCATCCTCAACAAGATTCTGTCATGATTTAATATGCAACAAATAAAAGAAAGGTATTCAACCCAATTCAAAAGCTTGTATTTTTATCTAGTATTTATTTGTATATATTTTTATGTTCGTTTCTTCGAGGAATTAAACATAGGCCACTCTGCTCAATTCCCTTCATACCTCTATAACACTCGACTTCGGGCTCGCCAAATGGAGAATGAAGAAAGACCACGAAAAGAGCCAATTAGTCAACAAGAGTTTAACTCTCGGAAAAAAGTATGGCTCGGATGACATCCCCGTTAAAGCAAGCATTAAGAGGGGAGGTAGCTTGAATCAAGGATAACTCGAAGTATCGCATGCTCGTTCCATCACCCCATCGATCAAGGCCTTCCAATCACGTAACTTTTCATGCCGAAGGCTCATATCCTATCGGGACATTTGCTTATCCCATGGACCCACGATCTCGAAATGCCTCCAACGGATCCTACGGAAGAGGAAGCTCATGGTCCTAGGGCGGTTGAAAGCCCAAGTATTGACGGACTCATAGCATTAAAAAAACGCCTAAGAGCGATAGAGAGGGAGGACGCTTACGATCCGATTAAGGCCTCCGAAATGTGTTTGGTGCACGATGTAGTGATTATAAGAAAGTTCAAGTTGCAAGATTTTCCCAAGTACACTAGAACTCGGTGTTCCATGACTCACTTGAGGGTTTACCGTAGCAAGATGGCTAGAAGTGGTTCACGATGAAAAGCTACTAATCCATTTCTTTCATGAGAGCTTGGGAGGTTCAGCTTTGAGCTGGTAAATGAGGTTAGAAGGATCAAAGATCCGAAGGTAGAAGGATCTAACCGATACTTTTCTCAAACAAGTATAAGTTCAACATGGAGGTAGCACCGAATAGATAGGATCTTTAAGGAATGAAGAAGGGGTCAAGAGAAACGATTAAAGAATATGCTCAAAGGTAGCGCAAGGTGGCTTCTTAGATTCATCCACCATTGCTCGAATCCGAATTGATCTTAATTTTCTCAAATACATTCAAAGCACCATATTTTGAATATCCGATTGGGAACACCTCAACCAACTTTACCGATGTAGTGGTTATTGCTGAGAGAGTTGAGTCGCCTATCAAGATGAAAAAATCTCCGGAGGGACGAGAGAAGAGAGCAAGTGTGGGGGTAAGAAGAAGAGAAGGCAAAGTTCACCAAGTTGGCTCGTATGGGCCTAGAAGCGATTGGAACAATTCAAATTCATACACCCACCAAAGCCCATTTCAAGTATAGCCAATACCCTACCCCCAAACACCTTATTAAACACATCCCATAGCCGCTACCTTTCCCTGCAGCTCAAACAAGACCACATATGTGAAATCAAGCCTACTTACCTTATCAACCAAACCCATCACCCTAATATAATCCAACCATGCCCACCTATCAAAATAACCAATTCCCTCGCTTAATCGGACCACCCCGAGGTCCTCCAAACTACAATCAAGCACTACGAAACCAGTCCACCCATAACAATAGCTATAACGGAGAAGACTACGAACCACTACCACCTTTCCTATTCTCTTTGAAAGAATTGTTCCATCGTCTAGTCAATATTGGTCGGGTGATCCCTATTCTTGCTAAGCTCGTACGACCTCCTTTTCCATCTTGGTATAAAGACAATGAACAATGTGAGTACCACGACGAGTATCACTAGCCATTCCATAGAAGACCTGTCCGGCTTTTAAGAGGAAGGTGAGGCTTCTTATCAAGTATAATTAGATAAGTTTTGATGATTCGAACACACCCAACATCAATACTAATCCACTTTTGAATCATACTACTTGGAGGAGGAAATGTAAGCATGGTAACACTTGAAAAGACAAAGGTTGATAGAGAAGAGAAGAAAGTTAGAGTATCGATGGATAACTTGTTTTTTATGCTAACCCAAACTGGCTATCTCGAAGGTTGGTTAGTAATCAAAATGATAATGACAAAGGTCAATATTGTAGATACCATCGGATGGAAGGGGATGATATCGACGGTTGTAAGGAGTTTCATGAAGAGATGAAGACCATGGTAATTTTGAAGACTTTATGACTTAAGAAAGATGGAGAAGGACCATCTGGTAGGGATGGTTTTGCCAGCAGAAGAAAGATATTCGAAGGTTTATAGGTATCAATCAACCGAGAATGAGCTTCCTAAAATGATTCTATCCTGGCTAAAGAACCATCTACCCCCACCCTATAATGCTTGTGAGTCATACTTATCCAAGTATAAACACATCGTTTAATACCGGTATTGTTGGCCTCACCCAAAGCGATAGATGCTATACCCTAGAAGAGTTGAGGAGAGCTGAGAAGGGCAAAGAAGTAATAGACCTTACTAAGATAGGGGAAGTGAACAAGCTTATCGATGATGAAGAAGCCATTGAATTCCTCAAGGTGATAAAAATAGTGATTATAGTATGGTAGATCAACCGAAAAGGACTCGACCAAGATCTCTCTATTGTTACTAATCTTGAGTTTAAAACCTCATCGGAAGGTGCTGCAAAAGGTTTTAAATGAAGCATATATCCCTCAAGATGTTACTTCGAATAATATAGAGCATTTGGTGGGAAGGATTTAAGCAACCAACTACTTGTTATTCTCTCGAAGATGAATTGGGCCCCAAGGGCATAGGACACAACAAGTCGTTGTATATCACGATCAAATCTAAGGACCACATGATTGCTAAGGTGCTAATTGATAATGGGTCTACTTTGAATGTCTTGCTTAAGATGGTTTTGGATCGGTTTCTTGTGGATGCATCTCATATACGTCTTAGTAGTATGATGGCTAAAGCTTATGATGGGTCTTTAAGGCGAGTGATAGGAGGCATCGACATTAACTTGGACATTAGACCCAACCAATTTCGAGTCATTATGCAAGTTATTGACATACAACCATCATATAGTATGCTTTTTGAGTGACCATGGATCCACTCAGCTAATACTCGTGGCATCATCGCTACACCAAAGGTTGAAGTATGTGATGAATGGTAAGTTGGTCACGGTAATAGCAGAAGAAGCATTACCTTTGTTTAAAAATGTGTCGATACCTTATATTGAGGCCGAATGGAGTCGAGATGGTGATCCGCATGCTTTTGAAATCGTGAACACGGATGGGGTACCCGAGCATGCTATGTTAAGATAACCAAGAGTATCTAATGCTATAAAAATGGTAGCAAAATACTTGATGAAGTGCGGATTCTCAATGAGTAGAGATCTTAGTGATGAAACATGGAGAACGATGAGGTGAAGCCGGTTCGGAGCATCATTTTAGGATAGGTTTCAAGCCCACTAGAAAGGATTATCTAAGAGCTTTGGAGTTAAAAAAGGAAAAGTGATTGGCTAGAATCGAGGGTCGAGAGCCCAATAAAGAGAAAAGGTTTATTCCTCATATTCGAGCTACCTTTCTTTACCCCGTTTGCGTCATCAATCGAGTCAATAAATGGTGAACTTGGGGGCAAGAATGGTTGATCTATCCATAAATTACTCGGACAAAGAGTCGAAGACGAAGAGGTCGTTGGCCCTAAGATGTTAATGGTCGTTCATTAAGCAATGATGCTGCTACGGTCGATTGCCAATGTCATGAACGATAGGTCGTATATCGACTTGCTGATCAAAAAAGGAGCACCGTGTAAGGAGCTCAACAATTAGGAGGAGAAAGAGATTTTACCTACATACACTATTGAGTAATTCACTGTTTTTTTATTTTTTTATCTTAATCTCTTAGTTATCTAGCTCAAGGTACCGAGAAAGACTTGTGTGGAGCATTTATTCCTAGTATTAATATGAGATCATGAATTTTCTTTCAACATTATGTCCTTTCTTTTCCATCCCTTTTATTTTTGCATTTTCTTTTACTTCGGGAATATAAAAAATGAATATCCTCTAAAAACCCAAAATAATTGCATCAAACATGTTTGGCCTAAATTTGATGAGAATTTGATTACTATGGATGAAAAGAGAGAGATGCGGATGAATTTGCCAAGCTTGTAGAATTATCCGAACAATCAATAAAACTCCATCAAGAGGAGCTAGAAATCATAAATGTGGGGAAATAGGAGAATAAAAAAGAACTTCAAATTGGGACCCTAATTTCGGAAGGAGAAAGAGGGAGTTTGATTACTTTACTCGCATGAATATGTGGATGTGTTTGCCTAGTCGTATGAGGATATGCCCGGTCTAGATACTAGCATAGTGGTGCACAAGGTTCCAATATTACCTAATCATGAACCAAGTAAAGCGAAGTTAAGAAGAATGAGGCTAGATGTCCTTATGAAGGTTAAAGAAGAGGTCATCAAGTAGTTTGAGGCAAGTTTTCTCGGGGTGATCAAATATCCCACTTGGGTGTCAAACATCGTGGTGGTTAGCAAGAAAAATGAGAAGATCGGAATGTGTGTTGACTTTTGAAACTTGAATAAAGCCGATCCTAAGGATGATTTTCCTTACCACACATTGACATGTTGGGAGACAATGTTGCAAAGAACTCCACTTACTCCTTCATAGATGGTTTCTCGGTGTAAAATTAGATCAAGATAGCAGAGAAAGATATGGAGAAGATCACCTTCATCACACCATAGAGGACCTATTGTTACAAGGTCATGCCGTTCGATCCGAAGAATGTCGGGGCAACTTACCAACGGGCTATAGTAGCTTTTTTCCATGACATGATGCATAAAGAAATTGAAATATACGTCGATGACATGATTGCCAAGACAAAGCCTAAAGAAGATCACATTCGGACATTAAGGAAGTCTGTTTGAACGACTAAGAAAGTATCGAGTTGAAGTTGAACCCTATCAAGTGTACTTTTGGGGTCAACTCGGGAAAATTATTGGGTTTTGTTGTGAGTAGTAGAGGGATAGAAGTGGATCCACATAAAGCCAAGGCCATCCAAGAAATGCTAGCACCCTATAGTGAAAAGGAAGTTCGAGGTTTTTTAGATCGATTGAACTACATAGCTTGATTCATCTCTCGGCTCACGGTGACATGTGAGCCCATCTTTAGACTCGTTGAGAAAGAATAATCTAGGAATTTAAGATAATGCATGCTAGTTTGCTTTTGATAAGATCAAGCAATATCCGTAAAACCCTCATCTACTAGTCCCACCGGTGCTTGGTCGATCTTTGATTTTGTATCCGACAATAACCGAGTCCGCAATGGGTCGTGTTTGGGTCGGCATGATGACACTCGGAAGGAAGGAGCAAGTAATTTACTTTCCGAGTAAAAAATTTAATAAATGTGAGTCCTAATATAGTACCTTAGAAAAGATGTGATGTGGCCTAGTATGGAGTGCTCGACGACTCGGGCAATATATGTTGTATTACACGATATGGCTGATTGTAAAAATAGACACTCTCAAGTATATCTTTGAGAAACCATATTTGTCAAATGGAATTGCAAGATGGCAAGTGTTATTGGCGAGAATATGACATTGTGTACATGACTAGAAAGTCGGTAAAAAGGAGTACGATTGCGGATCATTTAGTAGAGAATGCGATCGATGATTATGAATTGTTAGATTTTGACTTTTTTGATGAAGATATCATGATAATCCAAAGTTATAGTGGTCGAGTCGGATGATGAGAAATGGACCATGTACTTTGATGGGGCGATGAATATATCGGGTAATGGTGTAGGAGTCGTTTCGATCCCACCAAATGGAAAGCGATATCCACTAGCCATTTGAATCTATTTTGATTGTACGAATAATATAGTTGAGTATAAAGCTTGCATACATGATCTAGAGGCGGCTAGAGAGAGGGATTAGAAAGCTTGAGGTATATGGTAATTCGATGCCGATAATCTGTCAAGTAAAAGGGGAATGGAAAAATAAAGATGAGAAGTCGAAGCCTTATCGGGTTTATCTTACCAAATTAGTCGAGGAGTTCGACAAAATTGAATTTGCTCATATGGGAAGGGATAAAATCGGTTTTCGATGCATTGGCAACTCTAGCCTCGATGACTCGACTTGATCCCGGAGTCGGGATACAACCCATTTGCATTAAGACTAGACATGCACCGATCCATTATTGTGCTATTGAGGAGGAAATAGATGGGAAGCCATGGTACCATGACATTCGGATGTTCGTTTAAAATTAAGAGTATCCTCCGGGTATCTCTAAGATGGAACCAAAGGCCTTGAGGAGGCTAGCCATGGATTTTTACCTAGATGGTGAAGTGTTGTACAAATGAAGTTTTGACGGTATATTGCTTTGATGTCCGAATGCCTTTGAGGCCAAGAGAGCGATTAAAGAGGTCCATGAAGGAATTTGTGTAACTCATGCAAACGATCACACTATGACTCGTTAGATACAACGATGCTGATATTTTTGGTTGAAAATAGAAAGGGATTGCATAGAGTATGTTCGTAAGTGCCATAAGTGTTAGGTCTATGGAGATCGGATCAACGCCCCTCCTGTTCCACTCAATAATATGGTATCGCCATAGCCTTTTTCCATATGGGATTTAGATGTCATTAGGCATATTAATCGTAAAGCAAGCAACGGTCATCGTTTCATCTTGGTGGCAATTAATTATTTTACCAAATGGGTTGAAGTCGCTTCTTATGCTCATGTCACTCAAAAAGTGGTCCGAGTGGTTCATAGAGAAGAGTTTGGTTTGTAAGTATGGTTTATCGGATACGATAATCATCGATAATGCTCGGAACTTCAATGGAAAGATGATTGAAGAATTATGCGAAGGTGAAAAATTAAACATCCGAACTCGACATCCTATCAACCTAAGATGCATGAGGCGGTTGAAGTCGTAAACAAAAATATCAAGAAGATCATACAAAAGATGGTTGTCATATACGGAGATCGGCATGAAAAGCTCTCATATGCTTTACACGTATATCATACAACTGTAAGAACATCTATGAGGGCAACACCATATTCTTTGGTTTACGGGATAGAGGCGGTGATGCCTTTGGAAGTAGAAATCCCTTCTCTTAGGGTACTTATGGAGACATAGTTAGAAGAAGCGGAATGAGCTCGGATCGGTATGAACAGTTGAACACGATTAGTGAAAAGTGGCTAGTTGTCATCCGTCATGCAAGAATGTATTAGAAAAGGATGGCCAACGTATATAACAAAAAGGTTCAACCAAGAGAATTTCGTGAGGGAGATCTCGGTGCTTAGGTAAATTTTATCGATACTTTGGGAGAATAAAAGCAAGTGGTCACCCAACTATGAAGGCTCTTATATAGTGAGAAAAGTATTTTTGGGGGAGCGCTCCTTTTGACTAGTATAGATAGGGATAACATAGTCAAACTTGTAAATCTGATATGGTTAAGAAATACTATGCTTGAGGGTTGTTGTTTTCTTCTTCATGAAATAAAGAATGAAATTTGAGCCAAACATGTACATTGTATTTTTCTTTCCATCACTCGTTTCCTCGACCCCATAAACACATCACCTCTTTTGTCATTTCATGATCTCATTAATATTATTTATAAATGACATGCAAGTCAATCAAGATGTTATAACGAGTGTTTTACTTAACATATGGTAGGCTCAATCTTCCCTACTTAAAAAAAACCCGATGAACCCTAAAAGAACTTAGGATCTATATGCCTTTTGAATTCTAGCCACTTCAAACATATTAAGATTACTCCGGACTAGGGAAAGCAAACAAGATTTCAAGATGAAGGTAATTGCTTAACGTTATATTGGTCTAATAATAGACAAATAAATTCTTGAACCTAGTGAAAAGGAATGAGTACATATTGATAATCAAGGCTCGTCATGCAACAAGTCAAAAAAAAAAAAAAAATCGAGCCAAAATCTTTTTCATGGGTACATTTCTCAAATTGCTCCTATGGCACCGCCCATGAAAATGACATAGCAAATGTTTAGATTTGCGGAGTCCTATCTTGATATTATTTTAATAAAAGGGGTTTAAGAAAATAAAGCTCGTATAGATTAGATGCTATTATCAATAGGATGAGGAAAGACCTTCCCGGAAATTTTATCATACTTACGTGAAACATATCCATTGAAAACCAAGTTTGAGCCTTCTATTTTTCTTCATAAAACCCGGACTAAGATCACCCCTCACAATAGGGGCAAAAAAAAAAAAAAAACCAAAATGGGATTTAAGAGGCATGTTGCTAAACAACTTGTGATAAAGGAGTCACTACTAAAGAGGATTTGGAATGAAGGAGGAATGAGGTCATGATTTTTCCACGCACTCAAAAAAAAAAAAAAGGAAAAAGAGAAAAAGATCAAAAGTTCTAAAATGGTTCCTACTTCATTAGAGAAAAGAGTAAATCACCTCACAAATACCGATCCCAAGTTAGGTTTACAAAATCACAATCAAACATGCTTCAAATAAAAAAAAGAGAGACAAGAAAGGAAAAAAGTGGTCTTACATCAAGCGAACCCCGAAACACTATTTGAGCATATTTTATCTACTTTTCAAGAAACCATGCCCTAGCCTACATTATATACCAATAAAAGTCCTTTCTAACTAGATACAAGTAATCGATCGGACAAGTTTCGGATTCACGAGCCCTTACAAAAGAATTTTTATTAAACGAGATAGTCAAAATCGAGACACGAGGCTAGTCAAAATCATGGTTGGTGCCAATACACGGGGTAAACAATATCTTCTATCATCGAACTTGTAATTTTTCATTGTTAAGTTCAATATTCACACCAAAAAACCATTATTGCTATCCTCGAAACATTTACATGACAAGTCCATGAGTCCAATGGGTTTTTGCTCGAGCTTTGAATCCAAAATCTCCGAATGAAATCTACCTAGCTTTTCCTATGAAGGAGAAAATTCACGAAAGGGAGAAGTGTCAAACATTTCAAAAAGCATATGGAACCTCGAGTTACAAGGAAGGTCACCTAATCGACAACCAATCCATCATCATTCTCATTAGACGTAAGCGATCGGTAGCCAGTCGATCAAGCTAGGGAGTGACCTTTACCATCAATAGATCGAGGGGACTACTCGTACTCCTCGTAAACTTCTAAAAGGTAGAACAACCAAGTTCACAAGAAAGTAAAAACACAATCAAGGGGCGGGGCCATGGAGCTCGGAGCACGGATAGCCGATCGACCTCTAATAGTCAAAAGAGAGAAGTAAAAAAAAGATTCAGCGAGGTACCCTATGTTTCTTATAGGCATCTTGACTAACCAGGTATGCCGAGTTTATTTTCGAGCACATTGCAATCCCAACGAGATATAAAGAAAATGGAGAAGCAATACTCCTCATAAATCCACCTTAGGTATGGTCACCTCATAATAGACCACCCCCAAGTGCGAAATCCAAAGTTGAATGACCACTTTGAGGTAAGGATGGTTAACTCAATTCGTTAGGTAAGAATGCCAAGCGACCATTGCACATTTAAATTTTTATGATAGACTACCATTTACAACAAAGCCACACGTTTGAATGTTTAAATTTCTAGGGTAGGCTTTCCTTTACAACAAGGTCACACATTTGAACATTTAAATTTCTAGGGTAGGTTGCTCTTTACAATAAGGCTACAAATCGCATGTTTAATTTCTAAGGTAGGCTATCTTTTACAACAAGGCCACGCATCATACGTTTAATTTTTAGGGTAGGTCGCCCTTTACAACAAGGCCACGCACCGCACGTTTAATTTTCGGGATAGGCTGCCCATTATAACAAGGTTACGCACTGCACGTTTAAGTTTTAGGGTAGGTCGCCCTTTACAATAAGGCCACACATCACATATTTAATTTTTTAGGTACAATAAGGCCACACATTGTACATTTAATTTCTAGGGTAAGTCGCCCTTTATAAAAAGGTCGTGCACTTGCATTTTAATTTTTAAAGTATGCCATTCTTCATAACAAAGTCATCCCATCATAGCTTGAAAAAAAAATTTTTTTCTTAACAAGTCGACTAAGCAAAGTCATTGAAAAGCATCATTTTCACTTGACTTTGATGCTTTTCAACGACTTTGCGCCATAAGCATTGTAAAAAGAGGGCAACCGTAATAACTCAAATTTATCCTTTTTTATTTTTTATTTTATTTATTTATTTATTTATTTTTATTTTTTTATTTCATGTACGTTTTTTTATTTCAATTGAAGTTTACAAAAAAAAAAAAAAAAGAAAAAAGAAGAAGAAGAAAATGATAAAAAAACACAAAAACATTCACTCGAGGGCACAATTGCATTTAAAGAAAGGTATAATTGAAGTAATTTGGGGTATAATTGAAACAATTGAAAAATTTAGAACCTAAATTACTTCTTACAGGGACCCAATTGATAAGATTATATTGAAATTGTATCACAAAAGGGCATAATTGCTAAAATCGAAATGCACGGGGACCAAATTGGAATGTTGAAGAAGACGACGGGATCGAAATGTAAAGGATGACTCGTCGTCCACTCCAAATCCAGATTCTCTCCGAAAATGCTTAGGAGAATCTGCCAAATCTTCCCTAAATGTTCTGTTTTGATTTTGCATTAATCATGGATTCTTGGCCAAAATCAATACCAACGAAAACAATGACCAAATTTCATATTTTGATTTCACATTAATCATGAATTAAAGAGGAAATATTTTGATAAAAAAATTTGAGATTGACATTTGATTTTAGGAGAAATTCTAGGAAGTTTTGGCTATAAAACGAGTTTGATTTTATAGAACAGGTGAGAAAAAAATTGAGGAGGAATTCGGGTTCGAAAGAGTGAAAAACAAGAGCAAAAAGGGTTGACCCTTTTTTTTTCGAGCTTCGACGAGTTGCGTTTTTCTTTCTTGGTACTCATGAATTCTAGGTTTTGAGTCTTCAAATTGTCATTCCCTTTTGTTCTTTGTTTTGTGTTTTTTGGGTTAGAATCCATATTCGTAGGTTTCTTCCCTTTGTTTCTAAAGATTTCGGGGTTCAACTTATCCATTTTTAGGTTTTTCTCCTTGAAGATTCTAGGCAATGTTCTTTTTTTTTTTTTTTGGGCGGCGCCGAACGTGTTCTCCGGTCGTTCTTCATAATTACGGGTGTTTCGTTTTGGATTTTAATCATCATCCCAAAACAACCGGAACCAATTGGGATTTCCTCATAATCTATGAATCGGCCTAGTAACTCGTTCTTTCATCTTTCAAAGCAACAATCAATCGTTTCTCTTTAAAAAATCTCGAGTCATTTTTTTTCTTCTATTTTTCCAGTTTTCACTATCGCTATTTGAAGTCTTTGTTATTATTTGGATTTCCTTTTGCTTGATTTCAACTCGTTTTGGATTTCAAGTTCTTTCGTGGTGAGGAAAACACAAGTAATTCAATTGACTTTTGGTTTAAAACAAGGGTTTGATTTATAGAAAAATTGGAAAAATATAGAGAGATAAGTTGAAGAGCATGAAGGACTCGAAACTTGAGAATTTTGGTTTGTAACCCGACGGAGTAAAAAACAAAGGCTGGACTCGATTTCAACCCGATCCGGCCCGATCTACGAATTTAAAGAAAAACAAAGAATGAAACAAAATGGGTTGGATCGTTATCGATCCAGCTCGTGCCCTTTGAACCAAAAAAAAAAAAAAAAAAAATGCAAGAGAGGCTGGAAGTCCGACCTCTCCTAATAATAATAATAATAATAAGGGTAAATAAAAAGAGGAAAATAGAATTAGAAAAAAATAAGAAAGAAAAAAAGGGAATGGGTAGGAGAGAAATGAGATGTGGCTTAATAGTTTAGGTATAGGATGATTTTTTTTTCATCTATCTATTGTATTTTTTATTTTTACTTTTATTTGTTTTTTTTAGCCTATTTATTTTTATTCCTTGTCGTTTTTTTTCTTTTCTTATATTAATTTAGAATTTTTACTTCAATTTTTTTTTAATATGTATTGTTAGAAAAAAAAATTATAAAAATCTTGACGAAGTCTCCTATCTTATAGGGATCGACATCACCAAAAAATGCCTAAACATTTTGGCGAAGCCTCCTACATGGTAGGGACCGAAGCCATTAAAAATAAATAAATAAATTTGATGAAGTATCCTATCTAATAGGGATCGATGTCACTAAAAATAATATTCAAAATTTTCGACGAAGTCTCCTATTTGATAGGGACCGACGTCACCAAAAATCACCTTTGAATTAGGACATCCTCCGATATGCTTGGTTGTGTCAAGGCTTTTAGTGGATTCGATATTTGAATCGACGTATCGTCCGACGAAGGGGACCCACGATCGTTTCAATATGATGCCACACTCAAACTAAAAAAATTAATTTAACTTTGAAAAAAATAGGAGTTTAAAAATTAAAAAAATTTTGACATGGATTTTTAGGAGATGAATTTAGAACTAAACCCTACATGGTATCTTTTTGTCGAAAAGGGTGCTTTTAAGTGGTTAAATATCTTTCTAAAAGTGTAACCAACTCCTTGTTATAGAATCTCTAAATCGGTGCTTATTTTAGGTTCCTAGTTCCTTCAACACTAGGTGGTGACTCCAAAATTCTATAAATGATTTTGTAAATAATTAACTCTTAGATTTAATCTTTGGAGAGTCCCGTCCGAGCGTCATATAGCGACATGATATACAAATGCATTTAATTAAAATACAATGCATCAATGTAAACCTCAACATACATTCAAACTTCAAGAACATATAACATAAATAATAAATCAAATACATGTTCCATAACAATCAAGTATGCATGCCAAAACATAAATAAATAATGAACATAAACAATGTCTTAAAAACACATCTAGGTTGAAATATTTAAGCAATATAATCAATTCATTTTTCATAAAAGTACAATCATTTTTTCATGCCATTTTATACCTCTATGCCTCAAAATTATCATTAACCTCGGAGTTAGCCTCTCATTCCTTTATTTCTCATACTTGGCCGAAACTAGGCCATTGGAAGGACAACTTTCATTCCTTCATTTTACCTCAAATGTTCATCACCAACCTCTTAAAAAATGTTTTTCATTATTTAAACATCAAAAAGGTTAAGTTAATCAATCAACCAAAACTTCTTACTTGGTCGAAATTCATTATAAAGTGATCAAGTTTCAATTCTTTCAATTTAACACCATCAATACTTTTAAGAGATTTCATCAAACACCTTATAAACATTAGGTCTTAAAACCACTAAATTATTCACATTTGAGGATATTTAACCTTCTTGTTTTTAGAACAAGAACAACATCAAAACACATTTATTAATTCCAATTGATCATAAACACATCACAATTCTCACATCAAAAACACATATATTGGCACCTATGCTCTAACGTTTATTAAATTCAATTAATTATTCAGTCTATCGATGTAGCTTATCATTTTAGTGATGTGCTTTTTGATGTTGGATCACTCATTCATTTTGGCACTAAAGAGCTTCTTCGCTATCTTATAGCCTTCATGCCTAGTATTCTCCTCAAACAAGCTTTTTAGCTCGCTATGTTATCAAAGGCATTCGTGTCTTTATATTGGCACCTATTCTCTAACATCATAGTAGCCAACATTATGCTCGGAGTAGTGATCACATCCTCTCTATGTTTGAGCCATATTGTATAAGCTTCGACTTGATCCTAATGAGGCTCGGCTAGGAGAGGTTTATCTATCGTATAGAAAATTTTCTCATGTTGGAGGACTATCCTCATATTCATTTCTCAATCAAGGAAGTTCATGCCATTAAAGGCATTACTTCTATTAATAATTGATCGTATTGATATGTTGCCAATTATACTTGTACAATTTGACAAGATAGAAAAACGTACGATTTGCTTAATTAAATTACATAAAATAAAACAAAGCATAAATTAAAGAAGTAAAATCTATTGTCGCTTCCACTATTTTTTTTTAAGTTCTATAACCTTCAATATAGGACTCGAGAAAAAAATTTAATTTTTTTCCTTAGTGGGTTAGGATCCCATCCTCTAAGATGCATTAACCTTGAGTTATCTCGGTAAGTCATACATGAAGGATTAGATAGGTAACTCCTTACCTATTGTATCTCATGTAATTCCTAATCTCATTGGCATGATAACTTCCTGTCATATCACATCTTATATGAATACCAACCTTTGCCTACAAGTTTATTGGACATTGTGTTATCTTAACGGACCCAACAATTTATTTCAAGTTAGACCCAATGTTCGGGGACATCGTATGGCACATGATTTGTTTTCTTCGAGGAAGAAGTGACTTTGAGTTATCTTAACAAGTCAACAACGATCAAGAGACTTCCATTCTCAATAATGTTAGAAGGTAATTAACTTAATATTTTTTTTGAAGAATTTAATTTGGTAGGTTTCATCCTAACGGACATAATAGTCAATAATCATAATACGCTTATCATGTATACTAACATTCATTTGCATAATATTAATAAATACATCTTATGCATGACTCAAAGACCAATGAATGGTAATGAATCTCTAATACTAACCCCCTCGAGCCATAAGGAGACTAGTGGGTCAAATACCTAGGTGAAAAATTATTACAAATTTTTTAGGATTGTCTTTACTTCTTGGTTCTTCTTTTTGCATCTATTCTAATTCCCATCTTATACTTTTATATTTATTTGAATAAAAAACCTCGAATTATATTCGAGGGGAGTAAGATGAGAAGGCAAATACAATAGAGTAATAGAGAAGTCGGGACACACGGACCCTATTTATCAAAAAAATTATAAATGATCATTCTCATAAACTAGGTCGACTTATCCATACCATTCACTCATACTTCAATCGCATTCATATTAATAAAACACATTTCATTCAAATTACAAGTATAAATCTATTGTTTTGATCATTTTATAAATTTATCAAAATTTTTTAAAAATGTAATTTTAAGACTTTTCCGACCTTGAGCCCACTTTGGGCCTATGCATTTTGGGCTTCGAGGGCCCAGCGAGCTTTGATGCCTAATCCTTCAACCTAGCATAATTATGTGCACTTGGCCTTGTGTTGGCCTCGGGCCTAGCATGCTCATGCATGCTTGGCTTGCGGCTTGGTGCGCAAGCGCTTGAGTCGTTACTTAGCACGTATGTGTGCCTCATTTACTTTAGACATGTCGTGTCCTTGCTTTAACCTTAGCGCATGCCCGGCGTATTCTGTCATGTTGCACCTCAACTTGCCACTAACCTCGCCTAGCAAGCTTGGCATGTCGTGCGCCTCACATGCGACTAGCTCGGTTAGAAGGCACGGGGTGTGCCCGGTGCACTTATTACCTAGTGGGGCTTTTAGCCTATCAAATGCCTAGTGTGCGACTACTTGGCTAATAGGCCGGGCTCGTTATGCGCCCAACATGTGAGTAGCTAGCCTACTTCGTTCACACAAGTGCCAACGTCTAACATCGGCCTTGTGCATCCCTACTCGATTTAAGCCCAAATCTCACTTTTAAATATAAATAAAATACCAAAAATATAAGATTTATAATAAAAAATAGTTAATTCATGTAGTTAATTATAATCAACAAAACATACAATTAAATATTCAATACAAGCTCGATACCAATAGAAGGATTATGCATCCTATGAAGGTGCAAAATAAAATAAAAATTTCCTCTATCTAAAGGGCCTAACATCATTTCGTTGAATCAAATAAACATATATTCATGAATTAAAGTGATAAATAAAGAATTATATTTTATAACTTAGATTTAAATTCTTTAGTAAAAAAAAAAAAGGTTGTCCAAGCGTCCGACCTCTATTGATAATTCACATAGTCCAACCATCAACAAAAGAATCACTTAAAATTGATAGAGTGTTAGCTCCACTTTTTCGAATTTGTTTAGTGCTTTTCTTTAGAAATCTAATCGGGGTAATTTTGAGATAACCTTAAGAGAGAAAATGAAGGTGGCATGTGTTAGGGGTTTTTGGGAGAAAATTATTTTCTCTTTTATTTTTTTTGCTAAATGTTGTGTGTCCTATTTTTATTTTGTGGCTATGTCTCTCTCTCTCTTAGATTATCACTTTGTGCCACTCCTCTCCTCCTATTTATATGGAGAGAGTTTTCCTTGTCCTTTAAGGATAAGAAGGGCGATAGCTAGTCCTAAAAAGGACTTTTGGTTATTGCTTCCTAATCCTCGAAAGGATTAAGAGTTATTATGCATGTGGGCTTTTTGATCTTATCCTTTAAGACATTCATCCTTATCAAATAAGTTTCATGTTTATCCTCTCATCAAAATATCTTTCGGGCTTTTAATTAAACCTATTGGCTTAACTAATTAATTTAGACTATCCAAATAAATTAGGTTAGATAATTTTAGGAGGCCTACATTAGAAAATAATTTTTCACAATACCCTTAAACCTAAATTAGGAAACTAATTTTATTTTAGGTTATTTATTTTCAAATTTAGAACCGACTTTCAAATTAAGAAACTGATTTCCAAAATAGGAAACTTTACATTTTAGAAAACTTCCATTTTAGGAAACTTTCTATTTTAGGAAACTTTTTATTTTCGGAAACCTTTTCCAAAATAGGAAACTTTCTATTTTAGGAAACTTTTTATTTTCGAAAACCTTTTCCAAAATAGGAAACTTTCAAAATTGAAAATTTTTTTCAACATCTTTGCATCTCTTTTATTATTTGAATGCTTAAAATTAGGTGTGTGACTCAATATGCTCCAAGATATTTTGACAATGTATCAAGAATAAAAGATACATCTTTTATTTCTTGATATAAAAATCAAAATTGGCCTCCGGTAAGGCATTGTGAGTACCCAATTCTCTTGGAAGATTAATTAATCCGTAATTACCTTTCACGAGTATGGTTATCATATAATTTAGTCCTCACGTCAACTTATCACGAGTGAGATCTCAAACCCGGTTATTAGTCTTATTTGATTATGATCACATAAGTTTTCTTCGATTTCTAAGTGTCTTAACTCTTAAAGTAAATCAATTATGCTCTATTGGTGTACTCCTACTATAGGCATAGATTTCTTAAGCGAGATATTCATCGAAGTGCAATCGATAACTCATTTAGCATACAAGGAATGACATGTCCAATCATAGTCTTCCATCTACTCCATTAGATTCTTAATGCACCCAACGAATCACCCACGCGTAATCCTTTACTAGGTCCAATGAAATAAGTATCAAAGTACACTAATCCCCTAATGAGATAACTATGATAACTTTAAGTCTAAGGATCAATTGTACCTATCTCGTATGAGATTCTCATAGACTAAACCAAATGGGTTTTCATGGTGAGTCGAGTCCGAGTGATATGTTCTTTAACATGAATCACTTAAGTGCTTGCTTTGGCATCATCATACCAATAGGTGTGAGAGCTCCTACTATTATCATATAGTATGAGCATAGCAACGACAAGTCTAATCATATATAGTCAATGTCCATTCTTGATAATACTATGACTTAAGATATTTAATGATATCATTTATGTGCATTGGTGTTTATCTCATATTTTTCGATCAATCACTAATGCAAATACATATCATATGGAATTCTATGTAATTCTATTCCATAAATAAATGTAAGAAATAAGAATTAATAAAAAGATTTCTTTTATTGTTAATAAAATAAATGATGCAATAATATAATAATTCAAACCGATCAAAACATGGTTGGATTTTGAGCACCTATACTAACGGTTATCAATTGCCTAAGATTAAAAATACACATTCCATAAGAAACTAAGATGAGCGGTGCTTAGTAAATGTAGTCCATACATATGATACACATCATGCATTTAAAAATTCTTTTTTGTGCTTTTTGAAATTCATTTTTCTCATTGAACGCATCTTGTCAATTGTATATATAATCTATCCTTTTTTTAAAACATGTAATTTGTAAAAAATCACAAAAAACACTAGACATCTTTCCTTTTTCTCATTCTTTCCTCTCGAAAGAACCATTTAAATGGCATTCCTTTTTCTTTTCTTTTTCCTTTTCCTTTTCCTCACGAGAGGTTGATCACTCCTCTAGTACAATAATGTCATTTCCTTTTTTCTTTTCTTTTTGAAGGTTTCTACCCATTTATTTTCTTTAATTTTTTTTTCATTTTCATCAAAACCATGAAATAAAATCTTTTTCATGATAATTATATGCAAATGCATTCGAATGAAGTGCACTTGCCTTAACCTTTACCTTAATCGTGCATACTTAATAAATCAATGTACATTTAAATAAATTTCAAACATAACACGTACAAATAAAATTAAAGCATGCATACATTTAACAATTTGTCAAATAACATCATTATCCAAGTAAAATACACGTTTGGCCAAATAATAACAATCAATTCCACATTTCCTACCAAGTATAAGTAATCATAACCTTGTTCATCCATAAACATCTAAATAATCATTAATTCATTAATTTCTTTTCATTCTAATTAATTCCTTTACCTTAATTATACATACTTAACAAATCAAATGAATATGTATCTCAAATATTCAGCCATAATCATGTTCCAAATAATTCAAGTATGCATGAATCAATAACCAAGTAAAGCAAACATCAAAGTTCACTAAATTAATACTATGGCTAAATTATTCAAACGAATTAACAATAATCATTTTCATCATTTAATCATCTATTTTTCATGCTATTTCATTTATTTAAACCATACTATCATAATTAAACCTTATTTAATCCCTTTTTCCTTAACTTTTGAATATAACCGAATTTTATTTTTTTAAAGAACAACATGTATTTTTCATTTTAACTCAAATTTTCAAATCTAATTCATCAATTAACACTTAATCAACCAATTTTCAAATTATGCTAATCAAAATAATTGATCTAACTTCTCTTATTTGTGATCAAAATTTCCCTCTAAGGTATCTAACCTTAATTTTTCATTTAAACACATCTAAACATCCTTCATTCATGCAATCAACATCTAATTACACTAAAATTATAAAACTAATGATTTTCCCAAAAACTCTAAGGTTGGTTGAATCCTTTAATAATAACTTAAGAACCTTAATTCATCAATTCATTTCAATTAATTCTTCAAACATACCAATCCATACATCAAGAATATAATCTAATCACTAACTCATCCAAATCAAACAATTTCATAACAACTTTACTAATTAAACCATGAATTCTCAACCAATAAAGCATCAAATCATCATAATTAAATATCAAATTAACTTATTCTTGCGTTGTAGTGAGGGCTACACTTAACTCACTCATTGCTAGACAAATTCCCCTCCTTTTTGGCTAGAACTTCTTCCTCCTCTTTTCCTCTCCAACTTTCAACCCAGTTCCAATTTTTTCCTCCTTCTTTATTTGATTCTCCTAGATGACATTAGCTATATTTTAAGATGTTTCTATGGTAGTTTAAATTATTTTGAGTGATGGTTTGTTGTAGTTTTGCTTGGAGGAGCTTGAATTTTCATAGTGTTTCCTTAAATTCTCCACTTTTCTAACCCTTTCTTCCTTCCCTTCTTGCCATATTTATAGGAAAGAATTTCCTTAGGGTTTATCCAAGTGTAGTACACTTGGTTTTATCATAAGTTCATGTATTTAATGCCTTTTTATAGAGTTTTCTCAATTTTTCTTCATTTTTCTTCTTATTTCCTCACATGACCAAATTTACTTGGCATTTCTTCCTTCTCATTTTCTAGCCTAATTATGGGTGGAAATGATCAATTCCAATGGAATTTAGTTGGTCCCTTAATTTACCAAAAGTTACATTTTGGTCCCTAAACTTTTAATTAGTTTAATTGGGTCTTTAAATTTCAGTCCGTAACATTTCAATTTCTCACAATCTATCTCTTAATCTAGACTTTTCTAAGTCTCATAACGGTCACTTAAATTTTTTAATTAAGTATCCAAGCTTTTAATTGTTACGATTACGTCTTTATAGTTTGCGATTACACCCCTAGGTTAACACATAACCATAACAATTAATATTGTAAACCTCTAGTTCAATCTCTAATTAATTCATTCTTCTTTCATAATAATTATGATTGTAACTAATTTATTCTTTATATAAGCATAATATATCATTCCTCACTTTAAATAAATATTCATTAATTAAATAAAATATTCTTTCAAACGTATTTATATTTTAGGAGGTTTGTAAGTAAAAAATATTATCATTTATGGCATTTGGAAAGAGCGTAGTATCAGAATTCATGGAATGGTAGCACCTCTTTAGATTTATTGGTCAAATGGGCAACTAAAATTGTTAAATGTAGAATCTCTAAAAAAAAAAAAAAAAAACCAGAATGATGCTGCCAATCCTAGGCTTTAATGCATATGCAGTAACTGGAGTTTCATTTGTATTTATAGTTGATTCGTGTTTTCGGCTTTAGCTTGCTTGTATTAAACCATTGCATTGGGCTTTGCCCTTTTGTGTTTTTTTTTTCAATGAGATCTTATGGTATGTGTGTGTCTTTTTCTTGTTAGTTGAATTCAAAATATTTGTGGATAGTGGAGGCTCTCATTTAGGAGTTTTACTTTCTTAAGAATTTTTATTATCGGGTTATTAAATATGAATTTGAACAAGAAATTCATGTTCATATTAATTACAAGATACTACAAGTTATCCTCATAATGTATAATAGTCGATTGCACTTGACTAGCAAAATAGAATGTACGTTGAGTGGATGAATTATAAATTATTAAATGTTAGCAAACTTAGAAGACAGAAAGAAGAAAATCACCGCTATCTTAATTTTAAAGAAGTCGTTGTCACCATCATGATAAACAACCAACCATGATTTTTTATAGGGAAATATCAAATCATATTTTAGTTTTACTTTCTTATATAGTACAATACATTATTTCTACTATTATTATTTAATTAAGAATTTATATGTTATTTGGGTAAGTTGTACAATATCCATACATACCATGTGTAAAGAATATATTATGAAATTCAAATTTGATTGAATATTTAGTCTCGTTATGAAGGGAATTCTTATTAATTTATTTAATATTTGAAATTATCATTTATTATATGAATTTTATGTAATTATTAGAAAGTATCATTCCACGAACAGGAAGATTATTTTAATCATTAGAAAAAAGGATTAAAATAATATAAGACACGTTAGTTTCATAATTATTTTGCAATATGGTAGTAGATGCTTTAGCCTAGATGACAACAAATAATGTATTTTTGAAATTATTACTATTTTATAGATTCTTTTATTAAAGAATTCAAAAATGATTTTTTTACTATTTAGAGCTATTGTAAAAATTTAATTTAGAGGTGTTTTGTTGGGTAAATTCATTGTATGGTCCCTCAAGTTTAAATTTTTTTTTAAATTGCTCCTTTACTTTAATTTGGGACATGCTAATCCTCACATTACGAATCTATGATAGCATGTGGTCCCTTCATCTAATTAGGTATGTACACTTGGAATATGTTGTGGACATCTAATATGGCATGAGTTGAATACAATGACCAAATGCAACTACAAATTGAAAGTGTAATGGTTATTATGCCCAAAATTAAAGTATATAGGTTGATTTAATTTCTTAAACTTGAGGGACCATATGATAAATTTACCTTATTTTATCTAATGTTTCCAAAAGGATTATCATTTATATTTTTTAGTGGTTTATTGCAAGGTTTGATGGGCTTTAAATTGCATAATGTATATTATGATTGAAAAAATTACGGTATTAAATTTCGAAGCTTACTTCTCTAAATAAAACTATCGGATACACAACCAATAGATCAAACATAGTTGTATTATTCATATTTATGGTGAGAATTTAAGTGAAGTTCTTCATTTGTGCTTCTCTAGACAAAAACATCTCGAGCCTTAGATGCAAGTGATGTTAGTATTGAGAAATTTTCGAGTCTATTTATAATTGGAAACATCTAAGGTATCTAGATGTCTCTAAGTCTAACATCAAAACACTACCTGAATCAACTAGCTCTTTTTAGAACTTACAAACCTTCAATCTAAGATTATGTCGGTCCCTTCGTATGTTACCAAAAGGAATGAAGCACTTGAAAAATCCCATCTATCTTGACATCAAAGGTCGTAATTCTAATATATGTGACCCAAAACCCTCATAGAATGTAGATGTAATGTATAGACATTGTGTGTACTTAATGAAAAGTATGTTCATTAAAGGTGTGAATGAAGTTTGAAATTCAATTAAGAATAAAAGAAACATAAGTAAAATTAATGAAATAGGTTGATAGAATAAGGGAAGGTTGAATTAGAAATTGACACCTTAAATTGATATGGTTATGCTTTGTCATATGAGTGCAATTGCAAAACCTAAAGGTTTAATTACAAGAAATTAAAAGTTTAAACCCCTCATTAAAATGATTAAGAAATTTAAATGACCACTTTGAAATTTAGAAATGCCAAGATTAAGAACTTATTGTTGAAAAATTTGAAGTTTGAGGACTAAAATGGAAGGAATTGAGGAACTCGAATGAGACAATTAAAGGCTTAGGGACTAAAGTGTTAATTGCTAAAGTATTGAGGGATTTAAATGTATTTTGAGAGGTTATTTCCAATAGAAAAATCTAGAAAAACGGGAGAGAAAGAAAGAAGGAGAAAGTCGATGGAAGAAGAGAAAAATAAAGGAGAAAGAATAAGCAAAATCTTAAAGATCAATCTAAGTGTGCCACACTTAGCTTGATCTTATGGCCAAACCCTAACTATAATTATGGAAAAGGAATAAGATGGAAGGGTTACTCCATTAAGCTTCCAAGCGACCCTTAAGAGAGAGAGAGAGACATTCCAACCACCTAAATTACCAAACCTAATCACTCTAGCTAGATTAGAAACATCTCAAATTAACCTCTAAACCATTTTAGAAGATCAAGCAAGGAGAAAGGAAGATTTCTCCACTTGGTCGAAATTCTTGGAAGGAAGGAGAAGGAAGGAGTCAAGGAGAAAAAGAGAGAAAAAGGCTGAACTCTAAGTGAGTTAAGTATAATTTCTCACCTATACCATAAGAATTTATATTTAGAGGTGTGATAAGTGTCAATTTATGATGTTTTTTGATGAAGAGTTAATGAGTATATTATTGAGGATTGTGTGATAATGATTGAATTGTAATGGTTTGGTGATGATTATGTATTTATTATGTGAGGATGATAATGTTTGAATGTTTAAATGATAGGAATATTCATATTTGAATGTGTCCTTGATATAAGAACAAGGTGGATGTATAATCCATAAGTATATATATAAATTGGTAGTTACTTTACCTAATGTCTACCATGTGTTTGATGAAATTCTTTAGAGGCATTCATGGAGCTAAATATTGAAACAATGAAAGTTGTCCTTCACTTAGCCTAAACTCGATCAAGTATGAAAAACAAGGGCAAAGAGGTAATTAATAAATGTAAGGTTTAGAGGTATAAAAGGAATGAAAATAGCCATGATATGGTATTGATTATGTTCATTGTTGGGTATGGTATGTTTTCATATTGCTTGCAAAACCTAGGCTGAATTATGGTCTAACATAACCTAACCATTTTCCTCCAATTTTAATACCCATTTCTAACATGATTCCACTCAATTAAAACCTAACATCAAGAACTAAATTAATTAAGTGTCAATTGATTAATTTTATGCATAATTTTCAAATTGGGCCCGACTAGGCCTAAACCCTAACTTTGCTAGTATAAGGTAATTTTTATGTTTCAATGAAATTTCTCATTCTAATTCATCTCATTATGTCATCCTAAGTCTAAATTCATTAATTGAACTCGTTAAGAATCAATTGAAACCTAAACCCTAATTTGTCACATTTTGGGCCAAAATCAACCTTAACCCCTAACCTCATTAATTTCTTTTCAATTCACTATTAGTTTCTATTATCAAGTCATTCAATCACACATTAGCATTAGGGTTCAATTTAACTAAAATTCATAGAACAAATTCATGCCTAAACCCTAATTGAGCCTTAATGGACCAAAATTAGCCCTAAGTTAAATTAGGCTATTTTTTCAACTTTCTTTAAATTTTTCACTTCAATTCATTAAATTATACTCATTCAACTACTAACCGACTAGTAATCCATGAATTGGATGAAAGGATCAAAATCCTAAAATCTAGGTGTTTAGGGCGAATCCTAGCCCTAAGAAATTCATGAAATATTCTCCAATTTAAATGAAATTTGTCATTCTTAAACACTAATTAAAATCTAATTAAGCCATAATAAAGCTATAGAACATCAATTAAATCAAAGAATTAAAAGCTATAATTCTCTAATTTGGGCCGAAAGTTCACCTCTTCCAAACTCTAGAATTTTTTTTATTTCTAAACCTCAAATTTAAGTTTAATTAACATGTTTCAACCTTAATTGCATGAATTACTAGCTTAATTTCATTTCCTCCAATTTTTCTTCACCAACAACCCTAATCCTAATTTATAAAATTAAAGATAAATTAAAAAATCACAAATTAACTTCAATTAAACATTGCTTGTAGTGTAGGTAAAATTAACTTACTCAATTAAGCTTCAATTTAACCTTGGAAGGTTGGATGATTTGAGAAATTTCTTCCTTGTTCTTTTCCACCACTTTGCCCTAAGTCTAACTTTTTTCTCTTGATAAATTTTGATCTTCTAGCTTAATTTTCTTTCTTGGTTAGTTGATTTAAATTGTTTAGAGGTAATTTAGTTGGTTTTTGGGTGGGAATAACTAAGGAAAATTTGCAAGAGTTTCGGTTGGTTTTTGCTAATTTTCCTCCATTTTCTTGAATTTCTTGCACCTATATTTATAGCCAAATTTTGATGGACCTTTGACCTCATCTCTACCCTTGATTTGCTATGATTTAGAGTGATCCTAACCCTTAAATCAATTTTAAATCCTATCCCTTCAAATGGATTAAATTTATCCATTAATCCTCCTTTTATTTTTAGCCATCCATCTTGCCTAATTCTAACCTCTCCTTTTTATCCAAGTCTAAACTCATTAATTAACCCTTAATCATATAGCTGAAAGTCGACTAGATGGGTAGAAAAGCTTCTAAAAATTTGCTTAACTTTAGTCCCTCATTTTAGTAATCTTTTCTCTACTTACTCCTCCATTCATCCTTCATTTTTTCAATTAATTACTTTACTTCCTTTAAGGATATCTTAACAACTTTTTAACTCCTTAAGTTCATAGCTAATTTGATTTAAAAGTTCAAACTGTTAATTTTATGCAATTAGGTCCTTAATTCTAAAATTTTAATTTATACTTTTCCAAAATTCAATTCTTCTTCATAATAAATTCCAAAACTTCTTAAACTAATTTAATCATGATTTACATAAATTTAATACCTTTATTTAGGATTTCAGATTAATTAGTTAGTGTAGAAATTACACTATTTTCTATGAAAAATATTCCTTATACGTAGAAAAATTCATCTAAGCTTATTTAATATTCCTACACATCCTAAAGGATTTTTCTATAACCTTGAAATAGTTTCTTATATTTTTAAAGCACCTAAATTAATTAATCTACCTCAAAATTACTATTTATGCACAATGAAACCCAAATAAAATATTCATAAAATATCAAAAAATTCATTCAACAACATAGAATAATCCAACACCCCTCTAGCAAATTTTTTAAAAAAACGAAACATTTTTCATGCACATGCAACAAGCCTAAAATAATTATTTCACACGGAATCACTATTCATATATCGTAAAATCCACAAAATATTCATTGGGCATAGAAAGACTGTTTAAACTTTCCGAATATCCTTTCAACCCTTTGTGGATTATTCCATACTTGCAAAATATTTTTAATACTTTTAGTTTTCATTAAATTTTAATTTTAACGGGTATCGAGTATTATACCTCATTTCTCTCTTATCTTTGGAAATTGGAACAGGTCAAAATCTAAAAAAGAGGTGTGAGAAAGAGAGAGGAGAAGACCGGCTTAAGATAGCTCACATCCCTAGCATTAATATGAACTACATAGCAATTCAAGAATCTTTGTGTTCATTGGGGACATATGTAGAGATTAAGGTGATCGGGTTTTTAGAATCCGGTGTTGAGTGTTAATTTCAAGGTAATTTTCTTTCTCCGATCATATTATTACGAGCTTTCTCAACTTGCCTTGTTTTATTTTCATTGCCTGTTGAATAACAAGAATGAGATAGATTGTTTAGTTCTTGTTTGCACATTCAATGATGATAAAATGTAAACAAATTTACAATATAGCATGCATATCGTAATTGAAAATGATTGATGGCCCATGTATCAATTTGATATAGGAACAAGTCCCCTTTAAATTTCTTCATTCTTAGTATTTGTCTAATAGTAATTTATTTCTATTTTGGTATACCTTTATCACTTTATGGGCTTTTGGTACAAATTCACTTCATTGAGAATCTTCTACTCGAAGCTTGTTTTTGCAAATAGCTCATCTTCATTATCCGGTCTTTTACTATCGTAGTATGCTTTTTCACACATTATGATTGTTGCCATAATTTATTGAATGTGATTCCTTATATTGCTAATTGGGTCATTGTGTCCGGTATCGGGCATGGAAGAAGAATGTTCCTTAAACATCTCTCTATCGATGAGGAACAAATTATGCGGAATCGTAATCAAATGTTATCCGAGGGAATCTTAAAACTTGTTTGACTTATCTATCTCTCTACGAAGCTGTTTGTAGTGTCAACATTTTATTTGGTGCAATGTGGTTTGGACATTATGCCTTAGGTGAAGAGAATTATGCTTAATTCTAAATTCCAAAAGTATGTGAATGTACACTGTGGATAATGGAACCGCTTCTAGTCTAGGGAACTCAATGACGACATTTCAACGGGCCTTGCATATGATAAGGGTAGGTTCTCCTCATTATATACGTGTACACATCTATTTGTCATTCCGTGTTGCTCATGAGTCTGAACCAATCGAATTAATTATTAAAGTTAATCACATGCTTTAGAGCTTACCAAGTTTATAGCTTTCATAGTGTCTAGTCTTGCATGCATCTAGAAATGCCATTAGAGCCTTGCATCTTGATTCATCCGTTCTCCCAAAACATATTGAATTTTCAACTTCTTGTTTGTGGATGGGGTCCGTCATTTCTATAGTTTGTTCAACTGAAGTTGGTGTATCAATAGTTATGCTTAACCGTTGTTGAAAATAGAAGATTGATTGCTTGTGGTCCAAATATTCATAGGATTGATATCTCAACTGTATTTCTTTATGATTTTCCTTAGTATCTATTTTTTTTTCAGAATAAGTCAATCTGCATCGTCAATATTAATAGGGTCATACTCGATAGTTAGTTTTCATTTATGTAATTTTGAATGTGTAACCGAAATATGTGCATATTAATGTTGTTGCTTAGATTTAACTCACAAGAGTTTTTCGCTTGAGTGTTGGCTCTAGATTACTCATTAGAGAAAGGTCTTTGTTGCATCCGAGACTCAAAAAGCTATGTAGCTTATAGACATGGTTTTTTCATATAAATTTATTGCTCTGTTCCCATTGCTTTCATTTTCTCCAATAGCAATGCAGCAACTTCGGAGTTATCCATAACTTAAAACTTAAAACAATTAAAATGAGAGTGGATCGGCTAAGAAAATGTAATCAATGAATTGGAATAGTGATGTGACATTTTTTGATCTTTATTTATATTTATATTTTTTGGTCGTGCCATTGCTGACGAAACCGAGAGAACTTGTTTGGTATCAATAAAGAAGAAAGTCCAATGTATTGTTAGTGGCATGAAAATTAAGGAATGAATATATGGGATGAGGATCTATATGATGGAATGCAAATCTAATAAAGTTGATGGTTATATTGATGGACTAGTTAGATGTTTTATTGTTTCTCAAAAAAATAATGAATTTTCAACTTCTTATTTATTGATGGGTCTATTTATTGTTGCGGTTTAACTAATCGAAGTTGGTGTACCGACAGTGTCTGCTCAATAATTGTTGAAAATAAAAGATTGATTTCTTGTGGTCCAAATATTCATAGGATTGATATCTCCACTGTATTATAGGAAGATTTATGTGAATTTATACTTATTCTTAATATATATTTTTTGTCGTAATAAGTCAATCTGCTTTGTTATTATTTATAGGGTCATACTCAATAGTTGGTTTTCATTTATGCAATTTTGAATTTGTAAATAGAAATGAGTGCATATTAATGTTGCTATTTGGCTTTAACTCACGACATTTTTTTCCCTAGTGTTAGCTCTAGACATGGTTTATCATATAAATTTTGCTGCATCCGGGACTCAAAAACCTATTAGCATCTAGACATGATTTGTCATATAAATTTGTTGCTCCATTCCCACTCGCATTCATTATCTCCAATAGTAATGCGAGCAACTTCTAGAGGCACCCATGACTTAGACAGCAAAATAATTCATATTTTTTATAGTTTATTGTAAAACTTGAGGGAACATGCGATAAATTTACCCTATTTCATCTAATCAAATGTTTCCAAAAGGTTTACCAATTCATATTTTTTATAGTTTATTGTAAGATTCAACTATGCTACACAATGGAAATTAAAAAATAGTTCCTTTTGTTATATTATAATTAAGAAAATTGCAGTTATTGAACCTACTTTTTTCGAATGAAGTTATTAGATACACAATTACTAGATTAAGTATGTGTGTGTCATTTATGTTTTGTTTATAATTATATAATGTGTATATTTATCTTTTCATTGCTACTTGCTTATTATTATTTTTTAAAGGTTTTTCCAATACAAATACTAATTTTTTTCTAACAATATGGATAATTTACACAAACACAAACATGTACATTGTCAAATTACATTTGAAATTAATTAATATACCACAGCCTATATTTAGTAAATATCAACACAAAGATGTGTTAGATAGATTTAGAAAGTAAAAATTTAACTAATTCATAAATTATGTATCAAATAATATAAGCCATCATGAAACTAATTAAACGAAACTAAATCCATTTTTTAAAGAAAGAAAATAAAAATCCATCTTAATTTAAGGTTTGAATTTCAGAAAACCAAATTCTTTTTATTCGATTGTAGAAGTAGGAAGAAAAAAAAAGTATAGGATTCTAATAGAAGTAGGATCAATTATGTTTTTAAATAGGATTAAAATTTGATCCAGCAGCTTTCATTTTCATATGCCTCTTTCTGGAGCTGATCAGGTATCTAACAAGGCCAATATTTCAGGTCATGGCCTTGTCAAGTTTAAGTATACATAATTTCAGTTAAAAAATGTTTAAATTATGCATTTTAATTGATTTTATTTATTTCATTATTTATTATTATTATTATTATTTTGGTTAGAAAGGAGGCTGAGGAAAAAAAAAAAACTGATTACATTGATTTAATTTATTTCATTATTTCAAACTAATTACATCGTTTTAATTTATTTTATCATTTCAATATATTGCAAATGTTGTATCCGATAGTTTATGAGATTGCTCATTTATCTTTTCATTGCTCCTTATTTAATCCATAAATTTCGTATCAAATAATATAAGTCATCATGAATTAAATAAAAATAAATATATTTTCTAAATAAATAAATAAATCCATCTTATTTTAATTTTTGAATTTCAAAATAAATAATTTACAATAATGAAAAATTGATCCTTATATATTTTTTTCCTTAAAGGTTTTGGTATGCTTATTTTTATTATTGATCCTCATAAACAATTGTATCTTAACTTTTTCAATTTTTTTTTTAATTATAAACTTCTTCAACTTTGTTATATAATCATTCGCTTATTTTCTTAGTTTATTTATTTATTATTATTATTGTTATTTATAATGACATTTCTTCTTTGCCTCAAATAAACTGTCTCTGAACCTT
Organism: Dovyalis caffra; assembly: GCA_963924115.1. Lineage (NCBI taxonomy): Eukaryota > Viridiplantae > Streptophyta > Magnoliopsida > Malpighiales > Salicaceae > Dovyalis > Dovyalis caffra. Next base: position 124,483 of record CAWUPB010000957.1, on the reverse strand, counting down.
TTCTTTTAAATAAAAAAATTAAGAGTTTATATTTTAGTTAGTCAAGTTAAATAATATTTGCATATAAATCATGTAAAGAATATATTATGACATCCATATTCAGTATATCTAAAAAAGCTTGATATCATGAATATATATTTAGTAAAAAATTGAGAAACCTTATGTATAATTTCAATCTTATGATTTATATTGTTTTTCTCATACTACTATTTACGTAAATTTTATTTTATTTTATTTTAATTGTAATTCTATGTTTTAGACTCCAAACTAACCGACATAAAGTGTTTTATTTTCCTGTTTAATTCCAATTTGGAGCTAATTATTGGAAATGATTGTTTTTATGCTGTTATTGGAGGATTAAAAAAAAAATGAAGAAGTAGGATCAATTATGTAATTTTAAATAGGATTTAAATTTGATGTAGCTTGATCACTTCCTATTTCTGGTGCAAATTCATCTCCTGGAGAATCTTCTACACTGCCACTTATTTTTTAAGGTCAATCATAAAACCGTCGCTTAACAATGTTTAGAAGCTCATAAATTTAGTGATGGTTTTACAAAGATGTTGCTAAATTTATCACTAATCAATGACTATTTAGCAACATTTTTTATAATTTATTGTAAAACTTGAGGGAACATGCGATAAATTTACCTTATTTCATCTAATCAAATGTTTCCAAAAGGTTTACCAATTCATATTTTTTATAGTTTATTGTAAGATTCAACTATGCTACACAATGGAAATTAGAAAATAGCTCTTTTTGTTATATTATAATTAAGAAAATTGCAGTTATTGAACCTCAAAACTTACTTTTTGAATGAAGTTATTAGATACACAACTACTAGATTAAGTATATGTGTGTCATTTATGTTTTGTTTATAGTTATATAATGTGTATAGTTATCTTTTCATTGCTACTTATTTATTATTATTTTTTAAAGGTTTTTCCAATACAAATACTAATTTTTTTTTCTAACAATATGGATAATTTACACAAACACAAACATGTACATTGTCAAATTACATTTGAAATTAATTAATATACCACAGCCTATATTTAGTAAATATCAACACAAAGATGTGTTAGATAGATTTAGAAAGTAAACATTTAACTAATTCATAAATTATGTATCAAATAATATAAGCCATCATGAAACTAATAAACGAAACTAAATCCATTTTTTAAAGAAAGAAAATAAAAATCCATCTTAATTTAAGGTTTGAATTTCAGAAAACCAAATTCTTTTTATTCGATTGTAGAAGTAGGATGAAAAAAAGAGTATAGGATTCTAATAGAAGTAGGATCAATTATGTTTTTAAATAGGATTAAAATTTGATCCAGCAGCTTTCATTTTCATATGCCTCTTTCTGGAGCTGATCAGGTATCTAACAAGGCCAATATTTCAGGGCATGGCCTTATCAAGTTTAAGTATACATAATTTCAGTTAAAAAAATGTTTAAATTATGCATTTTAATTGATTTTATTTATTGCATTATTATTTATTATTATTATTATTATTATTATTATTTTGGTTAGAAAGGAGGCTGAGGAAAAAAAAAAAACACTGATTACATTGATTTAATTTATTTCATTATTTCAAACTAATTACATCGTTTTAATTTATTTCATCATTTCAATATATTGCAAATGTTGTATCCGATAGTTTATGAGATTGCTCATTTATCTTTTCATTGCTCCTTATTTAATCCATAAATTTCGTATCAAATAATATAAGTCATCATGAATTAAATAAAATAAATATATTTTATAAATAAATAAATAAATCATTCTTATTTTAAGGTTTGAATTTCAAAATAAGTAATTTACAATAATGAAAAATTGATCCTTATATTTTTTTTTCTTTCAAGGTTTTGGTATGCTTATTTTCATTATTGATCCTCATAAACAATTGTATCTTAACTTTTTCAATTTTTTTTTTAATTATAAACTTCTTCAACTTTGTTATATAATCATTCGCTTATTTTCTTAGTTTATTTATTTATTTATTATTATTATTGTTAGTTACAATGACATTTCTTCTTTGCCTCAAATCAACTGTCTATGAACCTTTTCTTTTAAATAAAAAAATTAAGAGTTTATATTTTAGTTAGTCAAGTTAAATAATATTTGCATATAAATCATCTACAGAATATATTATGACATCCATAATCAGTATATCTAAAAAAGCTTGATATCATGAATATATATTTAGTAAAAAATTGAGAAACCTTATGTACAATTTCAATCTTATGATGTATATTGCTTTTCTCATACTACTATTTACATAAATATTATTTTAGTTTAGTTTAATTGTAATTCTATGTTTTAGACTCCAATCTAACCGACATAAAGTGTTTTATTTTTCTGTTTAATTCCAATCTGGAGCTAAATATTGGAAATGATTGTTTTTATGCTGTTATTGGAGGATTAAAAAAAAAACGATGAAGTAGGATCAATTATGTAATTTTAAATAGGATTAAAATTTGATGTAGCTTGATCACTTCCTATTTCTGGTGCAAATTCATCTCCTGGAGAATCTTCTACGTTGCCGCTTATTTTTTAAGGTCAATCATAAAACCGTCCCTTAACAATGTTTAGAAGGTCATAAATTTAGTGATGGTTTTACAAAGCCGTTGCTAAATTTATCGCTAATCAATAACTATTTAGCAACATTTTTTTTCATAAACCATCGTTAAATATGGCCAAAGTTTGCATCACCATTGCTAATTATTATTATTATTATTATTATTATTATCGAAAAATAAAATCCAATCCAATTTAACAACTACAATAATGATATGAAACAGATTTATAAATATTATGAAACCTTTATAATATATAAAATTCAATCACATCAAATATATATTAAAACAACAAATTATGTTAAATAAATAAATAAATAAATAAATAAATAAATAAATAAATAAATAAATATATATATATATATATATATTGTGATGAAGGGTATACATGTCATGACATATCATCATTTTCATTGGATGCATGATGATCGGTCGAAGGATCAATGGATGAACTACTCTTTGCATATTTAGCGACATCTGCTACATCTACTATATTATCACATGTCGCTCCCGAGTATACTTGCTCCAATCGCCTTTGACCTTCTAGGAGTGATGTAACAATGCTTGTCTAGATCCACTCTTCTTATCTAGAAGTATTGGCCTCCATTTCCTTTCAATATTCCTCGGTATCGATATGAAACTACGATGTGGTCGAACAACATAATGTACTAACATTAGAAAAATAATGAAAGGCATGTGACCCAAGTTCGTACGTCCTCTTTGTCTTACTTGTCTCCTCCTCCAGCAACCCTATTAAAAATCTAGTTTATGTTGATTTCGAGCAATGAAGTACCCTCTATTTGTCGACTAACAACCTTCTCCTTAAATATTTTCTCGACGGTCTTCTACATAATTGCATAAATTTTAATATAAATACTTATCTCAATAAGTTATATAAAAGTGACATATGTATGAAATAAGTTTATAAATTACTTACGAGTGAGATTTTTTATCTACCGATCAAAGGAATACATACCTATCATCAACCTTCATACAGCGAGTCTTCATGAACACCTCGTGAGCATCGAGTTCACGACCCAAATCCTTATGCTGAAAATAATATACTTACATATTTATTGATATTGTAATAATTGTAAATAATAAATAACATACATACATACATACATACATACATACATACATACATACATACGTACATATATATATATATATATATATATATATATATATATATATATATATATATATATATACATACATATATATATATATATATATATATATATATATATACATACATACATACATATATATATATATATATATATGATTTACCATGTGTATTGCATTCTCTTTGTTGGTGATCGAACCGCCCGTATGTCTAGATAGGCCGGCTTCGATGCCACCCATTCATGCAATTCGAGTCTGCTAGTTGAGATCGGGTACAAGACTTTGATTTTGACAATTCCTTATGCTATGCATCCCATATCTCTTATGAGATATATGTTGGTTTGAGGTTTTTTTTACACGATGAATAAAGTCGAAATATCACTTTTGTGCTCGACTCTACCATGCTATCTTTATGCTTAGATCGAGCTCCCTAACCCACTTAAAGAACTTCTATAATGATGTTAAAAATATTCATTGTTACATTTAAATAAACATTAATGTTTCTTAATTTAAATACAGATCACAAACTAATTTAAGCTACAAACTACCTTGAACTTTTCTTAATAGAACTCTTTAGTTTGTCGACTAATTGACTTCCACTTCGATTTGAATACATCAATATGCTCATGGAATATCTTATAGTTCGATGAGCATAAATATCGAATGGATATAAGCTATCAAAAGACATGAATTAACAATAAAACGAACACATAAATGTAATAATACACCAAAAAAATATTTAAAAAAAAGACTTAATTTCCTAGAAAATTATGAATTATACACGCTTTATTGATTTTAGCTCATTCTTTAAAAACTATATAGAAAGGTCACCAATTATGCATTCGATAATAATACTAACACCGATTTGATTTTTTGACCAAAATTTCGATCGATGTCTGCCATGGCAAGTGACAAAGCGGACACGTGAACTTTAGCAAGCCAAATAAGATCCACTTAAGCATAATATGTGGACTTTAGCAAGTCACGTTGGATCCACATAATTGATTTTCCATATCACTGCTTATGTGGATCCTATGTGGCTTACTAAAGTTCATATGTCTTGCTTACGTAGAGTGACATGTCGGCGTTGATTGAAATCTTGATCGAAAAATCGGATCGATGCTAGTATTGTTATTGAAAGCTTAGTTAGTGACCTTTTTATATAATTTTTAAAGAATGAGCTAAAATCATTAAAAAGTGCATAGTTCATGATTTTCTAAAACATTAAGCCTTTAAAAAATATGCATAATACGTACTCCTTACCATCAATGATAGTAATCAAAATGCGATGATTGAATATGGAATAGATAGGGGTAGAAGGAAAACCTAAAGGAATGTTTAGTGATGAGCCATGTGCGGTAACCTAATGGTTATCTTGTTGAGGCGAAGACCACTAATGACGATGAATTTTAGAAGGGCTAGGATATGGTGGTCCAAAAAAATAAGGCTTAGTCAAAACATGTCAAACGATGATTGGTTTGACACGAGGGTTGTGGAAGGTTGGTATGGAGACATGCCGACAAGGGGAGCCATCCGACACTGAAATAGAAATAGGACTACTCTTACATCTACGATCCATTGCCATCGTTAGTTTTTGAATCATGACCCTTACCATATGATACGAGCCATTGCATGCTTGAACATCCCCTACTACGAGGCATAACTTACACATTATCACATTAATTAGTTAATAAAACACAATAACTACAAAACATTGATATTAACATAAACAAGTTAAATACATTTTTTTTTCAATGAACAAATAATTTCATAATTAAATTAAAATGCACATACACCCACCTCCCTCCTCCATACACACACATGTATGTATGTATATTACCTTAACAATTTCAAGTAAACTACGGAGGACGAGTCAAACCTTATTGCTAATCACTATCTCGATCATCATTTTTATATTTTTCATCTAAGTCTTCTTCGGTATTTTTTTTTCCAAATTTAACATCATTCTCTTTGTTAATTTCATCCCTTTCTAAATATATTAACGATCCAGTTGGATTGGTCAATGATTGACCCTCAATGCCATCAACTTGGATGATATTATGTTTGGCTTTCATATTATTTTCTTAAAATTGTTTCATAATTGATTAGACTATAACATATAATTTTGGCACATCTAACGCCATCCTGGGTTTTATATTACATACAACCAACCAATCTTGCTTGATGCACTTTGATGTAAGATATGTTGCATAATACACCTAATGTGTATGTGTTGCTAGGATAAAAGGATCGGATCTATTCGTTGTCCTATGACTATTTGCTTCTACTAGTTCATATTGATCATGAACCTTTGTACCAATGCTAGGTATAGTATCATACCAATCACATTTGAATAATATGGTTCTCTTGATTGGTAATGCATGACACTCTAGTACTTGCTAGTACGAGTTCCCAAGATCCAACCATGTTTGGATATCCTTGAGTTATTGTATTATTGTATCATTTATTTTAATAATAATAAAAGAATTCTTTCTATTAATTCTTATGCTTTTATGTTTATTAATTTAGTAAAATTAGATAAAAGTCCTTATGATATGTATTTGCAATAGTAATTGATTGAAAGATAGGAGATAAACACTAATGCATATAAATGATATGATTAAACATCCCAAGTCATAGCATTGTCAACAATGGACATTGACAATATGTGGATGGACTTTTGAGTGTTATGCTCATGCTATATGATAGTATTAGGAGATGTCGGACCTATTGGCATGGTGATGCTAAAGAAAACACTTAGGTGATTTATGTTAGAGAACATGTCATTAGACTTGACTTGTCATGAGAACCCATTTGGTTTAGTCTATAGGAATCTTATACAAGATGGGTATAACTAGTCTTTAGACTTGAAGTCATCAAGGTTATCTTATTAGAGGATTCATGCATTTTGACACTCATTTTGATGGACCTAATAAAGGATTGCACGTGGATGATTCATTGAGTGCATTAGGAATCTAATGGAGGTATGTGTATGACTAAGATAAGGCATGTCATTCCTTGTATGCTAAAGGAGTTATCACATTGCACTTTGATGAATGTCTCGCTCCGAAAATTTATGGCCATAGTAGGAGTAAATCAATAGAGCATAGTTGATTTACTTTAAAAGTTAAGACATTTAGGAATTGAAGAAAACTTATGTGATCACAATCGAACAAGACTTATAACCAAGTTTGAGATCACATTGTGATAAGTTGACATGAGGACTGAATTATATGGAAACCATGCTCATGAAAGGTAATAAAGGATTAATTAATTCTCCTAGAGAATTAGGTAGTCATAATGACTTGCTAGAGGCCAATCTTGATTTACGTATCAAGAGATAAAAGAGGAGTCTTTTATTCTTGATACATTGCCAACATATTTAGGAGACTTATTGAGTCACATGCATGAGTTTAAGCATTCACATGATTAAAGAGAAGACAAGATATTGGAAAAAGTTTCCAATTCTGAAAGTTCCCTATTTTGGAAAAGGTTTTGCAAAAATGAAAAGTTTCCTTAAATGAAAGTTTCTTAAAATGAAAATTTTTCTATTTTAGAAATCAGCTTCGTAATTTAAAAGTTGGTTCCAAATTTGAAAGTAAATAACCTAAATGAAAATGAGTTTCCTAATTTAGGTTAAAAAGTATTTTGAGAAATTATTTCATAATGTGGGTCGCTTAAAATTATCTAAGATTATTTATTTGGTTAATCCAAATAAATTAATTAGATCAGAATGGTTTTGGCATAATAGGTTTAATTAAAAAGCCTTAAGATATTTTAGTGAGAGGATAAACATCAACCTTATTGGATAATGATGAATATTTTAAAGATAAAGATCAAAAGTTCACATGTAAAATAAGTCCTAATCATTAAAGGATTAGGAAGCAATAACCATAAGTCCAATTAGGACTTATTTACTATCGGTCTCTTTGTCCTTGGAGGACAAGGAAACTCCCCCTTATAAATAAGAGGAGAGGTATGGCATAAAGGATGAGTTTTAAAGAGAGAAAATTTAGCACACTTAGAAAATAAACAAGAGACACATGGATAAAATAAATAAATAAGGAGAAAATTATTTTCTTCCTAACCTTAGCACGCTACCTCCTCTTTCTTCTCTTTGGTTTGTTGCAAACTTGCTCGAATTAAATTTCTATAGGAATTATTACACAAATAAAAAAAAGGTTAAGCTAGTTCTCTATAAATTTTGAGTGCTTCTTTATGGTTGCTTAGACTATGTGGATCATCAATAGAGGTCGGACACTTGGATGACTTTTTTACTAAAGAATTTAGGTCTACACTATAAGAGATAATTCTCTATTCATTAGTTCAATTCATGTGTATATAGTTAATTGATTCAAAGGCATGATCTTCGACCTTTTAGATGGAGGAAAATTTTTGTTTATTCCACACCTCCATAAGATACATGATCCTTCAATTGGTATTAGAGCCTCCATTGAATATTTAATTATATGTTATGTTAATTATGATTAACTATACCTAATTATACATCTAGTATTTTTTATATTTTATATTAATTTAAAACTAGAATTTATGTTAAAATCGAGTGGGGCACGAGAGACTAACATTGGACATTGATGCTCATGTGTATAAAAACAAAACAAAAGGAGGGAACCTACTTGCTGGTTGCGCACTAGACACGCGAGCGAGCTAGGCCGGTCCCGGCTCAGTGCGTGACAAGCTAGGCGCGAGCATGCTAGGGCTGCGCATAAGGCACGTAGGCTAGGTGTTCATGTACGAGGAGTGATAGGCCGACAGAGCTAAGTGGGCGCGTATAGGCTAGGTGTCCGTGCACAGGGGGTGTCGAGCCTACAAGTTAGGCATAAGTGTGCCGAGTCTTAGGTTAGGTACATGTGCACTAGGCTACGGGTTTGGAATGCGAGGCCATTGGCCAATGCTTGCACGCTAGGCCACTAGCCATAGGCCGATGCACATGAGCATGCCAAGTCGAGGGCCCCAAACCCATAGGATCACAATGTTTCCAAGGCTCAAAAACTTTTAAAATTGAAATTTAAAGAAAATTTGATAAATTTATAAAATGAAAAAAAATGTAGATTTATGATTTATGAATGAAATGTGCTTCATTAGTATGCCATCTATCAATGTGATTGATGCATAGATGAATGGTATAGATGAGTCCTAGTTTTATGGAATGAATGTTTGTAATTTTTTGGATAAATAGGACCTACGCGTCCTACCTTCTCTTATACTTTATTGTATTTTTCTTCTCATCTTATTCCTCTCGAATGTAACTCGAGATTTTTTATTTAAATATATGTAAAAGTAGAAGATAGGAATTTGAATGGATGCAAGAAGAAGATGCTAAGAAATAAAGACATTCTTAAATAATTTGTAATAATTTTTCACCTAGGAATTTGACCCACTTGTCTTCTTGTGGCTCGAGGGGGCTAGTATTAGAGATCCATTACCATTCACCGAGTCCTTTGAGTCATCCATGAGATGTATGTATATTATGCAATTAGTATTAGTATGCATAATTAATGTCATTATTGATTAGTATGCATGCTTGGGATGAGACCAACCAAATTAAATCCTTAAAATAAAATATTTAGTTAATTGCCTTCCAACTTTATGATGAGGGAACTCTCTTGGTCATTGTTGGCTTGTTGAGATAACTTAAGGTCGGTTCCGCTCCGAGGGAAACAAATTATAAGCCATGTAATGTCCCTAAAAAATGAGTTATTGGGTTTGTTGAGATAACTCAAGGTGGAATAAACTTGTAGGCATCACATAAGATGTGATATGATAAGGAGTTCTTATGCCAATGAGATTAGGAATTACATTAGATGTAATTGGTAAGGAGTTACCTACCTAATCCTTCATGGATGATTTGTTGAAATAATGCAAGGTTAAAGCATGATAGAGGGTGAGATCCTAACCCACTAAGAAAACGAATCAAAAAGTTTTCTCTAGTACTATAGTGAAGGTTATAGAACTTGAAGAAAATAAGTGGGAGCGAATATAGATTTTACTTCTTTGATTTATGCTTTATTTTATTTTTAATTAACCAAACTAAACATTTTTGTATCCTATCAGATTGCACGAGTATGATTGGTAACACATCGGTATGATCGACAATTGATGAAAATAATGCCTTTAATGGCACAAACTTCCTCGACTAGAAAATGAATATGAGGATAGTCCTTTAACATGAGAAAATTCTCTATACGATAGAGAAAGCTCTCCCAACTCGAGCCTCCCAAGGATTATGTTGAAGCTCATATAGCATGGATCAAACATAAAGATGATGTGATCACTCGCTTAGAGCATCATGCTTGCTACTTATGACATTGGACCATAAGTGCCAACACGTAAGCGCATAAGCTTTGAGATCATAACAAAGCTTACAAGCTTATTTGAGAAGAATACTGGGCATGAGCACTATGAGATAACAAGAAAGCTCTTTAGAGCTAGAATGGATGAGGAATCTAAGGTCGAAAAGCATGTCACTAAAATGATAGGCTATATGGACAAACGAAGTTAATCTTAAAGTTAGAATGGATGCTAAATTATCCATTGACCTAGCATTGCTATCATTACCCAATAGATTTGGATAGTTCATCATAAACTTCAACATGATACATATGGAAAAGACTCTTAGAGAGTTGTTGTCCATGCTAAAGGAAGCTTAACCCAAAATTAACACAAAGAATAAGAGTTATATACTTTTGGTTAATAAGGAAAAGGGTACGAGTAAAGGGTAAGAAAAAGCCTAGAAGAAGAAGAAGTCTTCAACTCGTGCCTTCTAGAGGAGTGAAAAAGCCCAAGGCTCAATATAGCCCAAAGGATAAAGTTTATTTTCATTGCAACAAGAAAAGGCATTGGAAACGCAATTGCAAGGAATACCTAAAAGGAGTGCAAAAGAAAAGTTCTACCACCCCTTATGTATTCATGTTATTAAACCCGATTTTCGTATTTCTAAATTCCACCTTATAGATATATGATACTATATGTGGTGCTCACATTTTTTAAATGTATTGGAGCTTAGAAAAGAAAAGAAAATAGCTTTAAGGGAGATGACCTATATAACTACAATGGATCAAGAGTTGGACTATTAGATATAGGTATTTATAAGCTATCAGTACCATGTAGGAATGTGTTAAGACTCAATTATTATTATTATTAGAGATTAATGATGTTATTTTCATTTCTTATCTTGAACAAGTATTTCATTTTTAGGAATAATGATTATTTTTAAAGATGAGTTTTATGGAAATATCTTGATAATAAATATATGTTTTGAACATAACCATAGATTTGTAATATAAATACTAAAAGTCTCAAAATGATCTAAAATAACATAAATTTATAGTAACATCAATATAGCCATATAAACAAGAATCTCATATCTAATCTACTTATAAATGGATATCTAGAATCATTTGATGATTTCTAGGGAATCTTATTTACTTGGCAAAGAGACTTAAATCCCCTTTTAGCCGAAAAGGAGAAAGAGCTACTAATTAATAAAGGCCTTACACATAGAGATGCATATGGGCCCATGTTCACCTAAGCAAAAAGAGAATATGCTTGCCACATAACTTTTAATGATAGTAGATCATGCTTTGATTATAAGACATAAGTTCAAAGCCTTTGAAAGGTTCAAAAGTTTAGACTTAAAAGTCAAGTGACGAACTAGCAAAAGTATTAAGGTATTTTGATTAGATCGAGATGATAAATACTTGAACGTTAAAAATTTAGATTACCTAAAAGAGAATGAAATTCTCTATGGTTATCACATGTAAGACATGGTCGGTTCATAATGAGTTGAATCAACGTTTCAATTTTATTTTAGGATAAATACTCCTTACTGCAACCTTTATATTAAATTAAGTTTTAATTAAATTTATTTAAATAGACCTCATATGAATTCATCTTTTATTAAGATTTGAGGCTATAAAGTATATATCAAAAGGTTTGACAAAGATAAACTAAAACCTAAAATCAATAAAGTGCTAATTTGTAAGATATCCAAAGCAAACAAAAGGATGTCAATGTCTTACAACTAGAATAAAGTATTTTTCATGACTAGGTGTGCTATATTCCTTGAAAAGGAATTTATGGATGCTAGAAAAAGTGATAGTAAATTTGAACCTAATAAGATTCGAGTAGACTCACAAATTGACACTTTACTAAAGGAACCCTAAGTAGAATGGTTATAAAGTGTTGCAACTATCCCACAAACAAAAACACAAGAACTTCATATTTTTTTAAAAAATTCATCAAATGATAAAAGAATATGATCTTCTTATTTTTACACATGGTGATGTGAGCCCTAAAAGGGATGACGAAGCTAATACTTATGAAATGATAATGTTAAACATTAATTCCAAGAAAAGACAAATGAAAAGGATGTATAGATGACACATCCCGATGATTCTTAAGAACATGCAAATAAGATTTACAAAATACAAAGGTCCATTTATGGACTTGAGCATGCCGCTAGGAATAAGAGTTAACGTTGTAATGAAACAATCAAAGAGTTTGATTATGCACCAAAAACAAAGATGAACCTTGTGTATATAAAAAGTTAATAAGAGCCTACTAGTCATGGTTATTCAACATGAAAAATTAAACAAACTACTTCGGACTATAAATATTATCGTGTTACAAACTATAAAAGATTAAAGATATCTAAAAGCAATTTCCCAAATATAACATGAGAGAGCAACCTACAATCTAAGAGTGTAGATCTATAGAGATAGATCACTTGAAATGTAAGGAGTCTCCTAAGGTAGACACAATGACACAATACTAAAAGGTTTAGTATGGAAAGATCAAAGAAAGATTTATTCCAATGTCGTATAGCTTGATGGTTGACAATATAGGATCCATAGTGCAAGCTAAAGAACCAATGTCTTATCAATGGTCCAAGCATGTAGTGCATAGCTACCACTTGATTATAGGGATAAACAGATCATAACAATATATGGATAGAAAAAGTCTACACTAACAAGTAACATAACCGACCCTTGACTAAAGCATTTGTCACAACTAAAATATGAGACCCTTACTCCATCGTTGGGATTAAGGAACATGGTCAGGTCGGCTCTAGTGTAAGTGGGAGATTGTTACTCGTAGGTGCCCAAGATCTAACTATGTTTAGATGAGCTTGAGTTATTATATTATTGCATCATTTATTGAATAATAATAAACAAAGTCTTTTTATTAATTTTTATGCTTTTATGCTCATTAATTTAGTAGAAATAGATAGAAGTCCTTATGATATGCATTTGCAAAAGTGATTGATTGAAAGATGAGAGATAAAAACTAATGCATATAAATGATATCATTAAACGTCCCAAGTCATAGCATTGTCAAGAATTGACATTGACGATATGCGAATAGACTTGTGAGTGCTATGCTCATGCTATATGGTAGAAGTAAGAGATCTCACACCTATTGGTATGGTGATGCCAAAGCAAGCATTCATGTGATTTATGTTAGAGACATGTCACTAGACTTGACTCATCATGGGAACCCATTTGGTTTAGTCCGTAGGAATCTCATATGAGATGGGTACAACTAGTCCTTAGACTTGAAGTCATCTTGGTTATCTCATTAGAAGATTTATGCACTTTGACACTTGCTTCGATGGATCTAGTAAAAGGTTGCACATGGACGATTCGTTGGATGCACTAGGAATCTAATTGAGGTAGCCATATAACTAAGATAGGACATGTCATTCCTTATATACTAAAGGAGTTATTATATTGTACTTCAATGAATGTCTTCTCAAGAAATCTATGGTCATAGTAGGAGTACACCAATAGAACATAATTGGTTTACTTTAAGAGCTAAGACATTTGGGAATCGAAGAAAACTTATGTGATCATAATCGATCAAGACTTATAACCAAGTTGAAGATCACACTATGATAAGTTGACATGAGGACTGAATTGTATGATAACAATGCTCGTGAAAGGTGATAATAGATTAATTAATCCTCTTAGAAAATTAGATAGTCATGATGCCTTGCTAGAGGCCAATCTTGATTTATGTATCTAGAGATAAAAGAGGAGTCTTTTGTTTTTGATACATTGCCAATATATCTAAGAGAGTACTCGAGTCACACACATAGTTTTAAGCATTCACATGATTAAAGAGAAGTAAAGATATTAAAAAATTTTTCCAATTCGAAAGTTTTCTATTTTAGAAAAGGTTTTTCAAAAATGAAAATTTTCCTTAAATAGAAGTTTCCTAAAATGAAAAGTTTTCTATTTTAGAAATCAGTTTCCTAATGTGGAAGTTGGTTCCAAATTTGAAAGTAAATAACCTAAAATGGAAATGAGTTTTCTAATTTAGGTTAAAGGATATTTTGAGAAATTTGTTTCTAATGTGGGCTTGCCTAAAATTTTCTAAGATTATTTATTTGGATAATCCAAATAAATTAATTGGACCAGAATGATTTTGGCCTAGTAGGTTAAATTAAACGAACCCTAAGATATTTTGGCTAGAGTATAAACATTAACCTTATTAGATAAGGATAAGTGTTTTAAAGATAAAGATCAAAACCCACATGTAAAATAACTCTTAATCCTTAGAGCATCGGGAAGCAATAACCATAAGTCTAATTAGGAGTTATTTATCGCCCCTCTTCTCATCTTTAGAGGATAAGGAAACTCTCCTCCTATAAATAGGAGGAGAGGTATAGTATAAAGGATGCGTTTGAAGATAGAGAAAATTTGGCACACTTAGAAAATAAAAAGGGGACACATGACAGAAATAAATAAATAAGGAGAAAATTATTTTCTTCCTAACCCTAGCATGCCACCTCCTCTCTTTTCTCTTTAGGTTGTTACAAACTTACCCGAATTAGATTTCTATAGGAAACACTACACAAATAAGAAAAGGTGGAGTTAGCACTTCATCAATTTTGAGTGCTTCTTTTTAGGTGGTTGGATTGCGTGGATCATCAATAGAGATCGGACATTTAGATGGCTTTTTTGCTAAAGAATTTAGATCTAGCTATAAGAGGTAATTCTTTATTCATTGCTTTAATTCATATATATATAGTTAGTTGATTCAATGACATAATTTTGGGCCCTTTAGATGGAAGAAAATTTTATTCCACACCTCCATAGGATGCATGATCCTTTAGTTCTCGTATAACAGATCAACCTATCATAATAGTCATTTTTCTTAAAATTGTAATTAACTCCTTTTATACATACTCCATTACATATTGTTTCTCTATCCAAATCATGACCTTCGATGTGAAACTTATACCCATTCATAATGTATCCCAAATACAATTTTGCTATTCATAATGACCCTTTTGCAAGATCTTTAATGTAATAGTTAGTTACCATGTTAGGTTATGCATTGCTTGCTTGTAAAGTCCAAATCTATTACTTACTCTTAGTATAAAATTTCATAATTATAGCTTAATAAAAAAACAAATTTAGAATTTATGATACTCAAATATCGATAAAAATATGAGGTAAAATCATTTTCAAGATGAGCATTAACCTCATGCTTTGATATGTCATGATTACTTTGATGAAGTTGGCTCATGACATAGCTACTAAAGGAAAAATGATTATAATATTTTTAATGTCTTTATTATATATAATTGATAAATAATGAACTATAGTATTAAATTGTTTTTATAATTTTAGCGCTTACTAAGTGCAAGATGTTATCTCATCATAGTTCAATAAACTATAGGTATGGGATGGAAGCTTTTCTTCATCTATCAACATATGTAAGTTTCCTTGACCAAGAGATCAACCTTTTGATTTGAATATAGCAAGCATCCCTTCAATGTCGTCACTTGATTCTCGAGTACACTCAAAGTTACATGGCACTTTTTGAAGCCCGGCATGCATATGAGGCTCGAAATAATATGAATAGAACATTAACGCTTCTTCAACTAAATATGCATTGCATATTAACCCTTCAACTCTCTCTTTGTTCTTATTATTATTATTTTTTTAGTTTCGAAGATGTATTATATACCTATGTTAGTTAGTAAATATATATTTTTTTTAAAAATTAATCAAGGGTTAAAAATCAACATATTTACCTTTCAAATAGATACATTCATCGATTTTTTACCGGTCCTACTATTTTTGCTACATATTTCTAGTGGATCGGAAGATGTTTCATTGAGTTAAAAAACTCGATGGAAATATGTGTTTAAGTTTGCATAAAATTAAAGGTATCTTTATCTCTAGTTGGCTCATATATTTAACCTTAAAGATAGTAGAAGTCAATTACTTAAAGAATAAGCTTAACCGAGTTAGTGCTTGCCAAACATTTCCTAGTAATTGGTCATGGAATGTGATAGGTTTTAATCTCCGTATAAACACGTGATAGTCAAGACGTTTTATGCCATACAATTTGAAATTGTTCATATCGACATATTTAGCCAAGTTTGATACATATCCATCGAAAAACCCGAGTTATTTAATCAATTCAAGTAATTTTATTTTTTGTTATTCATCTAGAGTGTAACACATTTTAGGGTATTTTCTAGAGTTTTCATCTCTTTCTAATTCGATAATTGATAATAAAGCTTCAAGTCTTCTCTAGACTTTGCATTATCTTTGGTTTTTTTTTTTTTTTTGACACACTCATAACTATAATAAACACATTATCAAAGACTTTTTTTAATTTGCATTACATCCAAATTATACTAAATTAAATTAGAACTCCAATAAGGAAGATCCCGTAATATACACTATTTTTTTCAACCATAAACACTAAATATATTACTCGTTACACTCTTTAAAACCATCTTTCATGACTTTAAACAGCCCTTAATTTTTTATATCATGCAAAATATCCATTCTAGACATGACCAAGGGAGCAATGTCCGTGATAACTATATTTCTTTTGAACACATTTTTATTCCTATTAAAAGGATGACTTTCCGGCAAAAACTTACAATGACTCGTCAAACCAAGATGATAGTGTGCCATACTAGCAATATATTAATTATTTATTTTTCCCACTAAACCTAATCACAAGATTAATTAATTTAATCCTTATTCTTTCCTTAATGATTCATTAATCAATATACATTATTTGATTAATTTTTAATTATTGAACAACGTAGTAGATGTTACTTAGATTTAATCTAATAATAGTATTAATTAATAGAAAGATGGGTGAAGCTAGATAGCTCTCTTAGATGCTAGAAGAATTTAATCTAGCTTTATATTTTTCAAGGGGTCAAATGAAAACTTATTTATAATCATTAACTCCCTAGTTGCTACCATAGGCAAGTTTAGACAAGAAATTATGAACTTGAATGCTTAGCTAGCAATATATTGTAAACATTAACTAATTAGCATGTACTCTAATCAATTAACCATACAACCATATCTATATAACATAGAAAAATACAAAATACTCCAAAAGAATAAGTTTAGAAATAGAACCCATTAAGATCTCACAATAATTTTTACCAAAAACTTCAACTTTTCTTCAACCAAGAAAGGTTTTTAGTGATTAATATTTATCTATGATACTAAAATGAGAGAATATTTTAAATAAAACCCTAAATTCACTATTTATAGTTAAAAATAAGGTTACATCATACACATAACTGCCTAAAGGTATCACACGGATTGATTGTTGTGACATGTGGTTTGCTCTTTAAGTTTACATGGTTTAGAGCCTTGAATTACCGATCCACATGGCTTGCATCGTACTGAAGCACATGGCCATGCCACATTTACTCGTCATCTTGTGTCCCTCAACTTCTACTTGTGTGTGGTCTCTTTCTCCATTGGATGACTTCTCAATTTTGACACATACGGACGTGTCACATTTTCTACCTACCGCTCGTGTGTCTTCTTTATTGAACATCCACATAGTTTTCTTCTTGTTTCACATGGCTAGTAACTTTTTCATCTTATAACTCACACGATTGGGTGTCTCCTTTGGTTCCTTCATGGCTTTGGATTTTTATGCACTTTGGCTTGGGTTTATTTGCTCGATTTGTTATTTTTTTAACAAAACCTAAAATCATTATGTTGTTCTTAATTACCTTAATATAATATAATAAGCACTAGTAAATTCAATTGTAAAAAAGGCATAAAAGTTATGTAAATCATATGCCTATCAAATACCCCTACACTTAAACTTTACTAGTCCTCAAGAAAAATAAATAAAATAAAATTCTAACTCACTATTGTATGAATTATGATTGTATTTAGCATATGCAATAAGTCTGTTAAATCTTTAGGTTGCACCTAGTGGATGAGTTGTGTCTTGTGAGGGTTTTCGTAACCCATAAAATCTCTTAAATAAAATTCATGCTAGTATGATTATCCTTCAAACATTGATGCTTAATTCAGAATCTAACAAAATTAAATAGTTAAATCAATCATGTTTAAAACATTATTCTCATATCTATGCATGTCTTGAAATTGATTTATGCATCTTTATAGCTAATCATAATTCAAGCATACAACACTTATCTCACATTTACCTCTTTTCCACTACTATAAGCAACAATAATAAATTGAGATTTCCTTTTCTTAAAATTTGTTCGTACTTTAGCATTCACATCTTTTTTTAAAAGCCTTTAACATTTCTTTTTGAAGTAATCACTTACCTTTTTACACGATCGCTAATATTTGTGACGAAGGCAATTGGTTACTCAGCGAATCATAAACTTAGAGTGCTTTGTATACTCATAATTCAAATTACCATTTGATATAAAAATAAACATTTATGAAGAATGCTCCTAGCTATTGAGCAACACAAAACATTGAAGTAGAATTTCACTCAATGAAGCTAAACATTTGGAATGCTTTCTTTTTCTTTTCTTTTTTCAAATTCCCATAATAGTTATAAAATCTTATTTACTTAAACCCTACATAGGCTTAGTTTCAAAGGGTAATTGCAAAATATGCATCACTTCCTAAATCATGCTTAATAATAAAGACATATAAAATTTTTCTAGCATGTATGCATTTCCATAACAATAATATCCAAAATAATATTAATTATCTAATAAGATTTTGTTAAAATTCTTTATCAATCACCAATCAAGAAGAATATCATACTAAAACATGGCATTCATTTCATTTTTTTCCTTTTCTTTCTTTAGAAATAACATAAAAAAAAATCAAACACAAAACATACAAACATATAAACAATACAATCAAACCTAGATTCTACCCCCCACATTTAAATTATACATTATCCTCAATGTAATACAGAATTGCTCATCAACAAATGGAATGTAAAGAATAAGGGTAAGAGATAAAATTTGAATGGTAGCACTCATGTAATGTCCCGAACCTCGCTATTAAATAAATTAAAAACATATTAAGGATGTATAAAAACTATTCTATGGGCATAGTATAGTGGCCATGAGGATGCTAGAATATTTGGTGCGTTTAGAATAATTTTCCTATGCTAAGTCAATATTTTAGCTATTTTTCAATACATGAATAGTAAATTTTATGCAAAATAATTATTTTGAGGATTTTAAATATGCACGAGAAATGTTCTGTTTCATAGAATATTTGATAGATAGGTGCTAAATTATTCGATACCATTGGATGAATTTTCTAATGTTCAATGTATATTTTTTGTGCATGAATAGTGCTTTTCCATGTAAAATAATTATTTTGAGTATTTTAAATGTGTTTGAAAATTATCTAATGGGCATAGAAAAATTATTAAGGAAGTGTAAGAATATTTCATGAACTTAGATGAATTTTTCTATGCATATGTAATATTTTTTTGTAGAAGTAAGTGTGTTTTTAAACAAGATAATTAATTTGAGGACCTAAATAAGTGTACAAAAATTATATGTATGATAAATAAATTCTTATAGGAGGTGTTTGAATTTATTATGGAAAGAAATTAATTTTTAGAAAGATATGGAATAAATTTTATGGAAGTAGGGAATCGATTGCATAGAATTAGGGACCTAATTGCACAAAAATAAAATTTAAAACTTTTAAATTAAATTAGAAATGAACTTTAGGAAGTGAAAAGTTGTTAAAAAGGTGATAAAGGAAGGGCCTAAAGGAATCAATTGAATAATTGGAGGACTTATGAAAGAGTAACCGTAGGAAAGCTTACTAAATTATGGGACTAAAATTAAATAAATTTGGGAGAGATTTTTCTCTCCTTTTTGCCGCCATTCTCCTTCAATTATTGGGTGTATCAATTAACTTTCACAAATGAAGGAAGGAGATTAGGTTAGATTGCTTAGATGAAAAGTTAAAGTCTAAAGGTAGCATGAATCATTAAGATTTAAAACAAATGAAAGGCTCGGATTAAAAGTAAAATCAAGGGCTAGGATCAAACCAAATGAATGGTGGAGATCAAGTTAAACATGGACAAATTCAATCCAAGCTTACATATAAATATGGGTGGAAGAGAAATGGAAAAAATGTTAGAAAAATAGCAAAACACAAGGGAAAGTTTTGCAAAATTTCCATAGACTTCCACCTAGAATCTTACTAGACACTTTTAATCACTAGAAAAAATTCTATTAAGCATAAAATTAAAGTTTGAAAATAAACAATCCCAAGGAGGAAAAATTGAGCATGGGGCCAAAAATTTGAAGAAAAATGGGAGGAAGAAAATCTCAAAGGAAACCAATCTTTCAAGGGTGTAATTGGAGCTTTAGAGGTAAGTGAATCTCACCAAGCACCACAAGAATGTGTTAATTGATGCCAATTGTTGATTTGAAACCATCGATTTGTATTTAATTGAATTAATTTTAGAAATTAGGGTTAGGCTTCTTAGTGAGGAAAATTTAGAAAAAATAATTTTGGCTTAGAAATTCATGCAATTGAAGTTAGAATATATTAATTGAGTATGAAAATATATGTTAGATATAAGAAATTCTTAGCTTAATTCTTTGAGGAGCATTTAGGCCAATTTGACAAAATTAGGATTTTTGATCCTTTGATTTATGTGATGAATTATTGTTTGCTTTAGTGTTATTTAAATATGAATATATTATCTAGCATGAGAAATTACATAAAATTTGAAAATTCCCTTGGTTACCTTAAGCCCACATTCGACCCAAATTAGGTAAAAATTAAAGTTTTAATGCTTATGATTTCTAATGGTTTAATTGATTAATTTCAAGTTAATATATTATAAAAATAAGATTTAACGTGAGAGATTTCATTGAAATTGAAAAATTAACCTAGTTTACCTTATGCATAATTTCGACCTAATTAGCCTAAATTACGATTTTTAGTGCATTGAATTTATGAAAGTTAATTGGTGAAATCTATGTTATTAAAGTACATTTAGATGATTTAATGTGGAAATTGGCATTGAAATTGAAAATTTTAGTTAGCCTATGTTAGTGACGTATTCGGCCACATTAAAAAAAAAATTAGGGTTATGGCACATTTTTGGGTATTACAATTGTGACATGGTCTCGCATGTTACCATTGAAAGTGAATTGTGTGATTAATATGTGTGAAAGTTATGAATTTGATTATTAAAGAAGTGTGATGCTTTATGTTTGTTGCTAATGTGTGGTTAGGTGATGTTTAACTTAATGATTTCATGGTTTGGAATGATTTGGAATGGGATTGCAAGGTATGATTATTATGGTGCATTTATAGTATTGAGATATGCTTTATTATGGCATAAACGCATAACATTCATGGCATGCATTACATGGATTCATAATAATTATGCATTTACATCAAAATGCATATGCATGCCAAGTCATGAAAAAGGATTTTATGGAAAGGTATTAAGTCATGAAAAAGGATTTTCCTTTAAGGATTTTCTAATACTTGTCGCTACCCGACGTCGGACGGGACTCCTCGAAAATATCTAAGATTTGATTGAATATTTACAAGTTTATTTACAGAGTTTGGAGTTGCCACCTAGTATTAGAGGAACTAGGAACCTAAAACGGACAATCGGTTTAGAGATTCTATGGTAAGGTGTCGCTACCCGACGTCGGACGAGACTCCTCGAAAATAATCTAAAATTAGAAATGAATATTTACAAGTTTATTTACAGAGTTTGGAGTCGTCACCTAGTATTGAAGGAACTAGGAACCTAAAACGGACAATCGGTTCGGAGATTCTTTGGTAAGGAGTTGGTTACGCTTTTGGGAAGATATCAATCACCCGAAGCACCCTTTTCGAAAAAAAGGTACCACGTCCGGTTTAGCTCTAAATTTATCTCCTAAAATATTTTATTTACATCAAATTATTTTTTGATTTTTTTAAACTCCCATTTTTTTTAAAATTGAATTTTTTAGTTTTGAGCGTGGCATCGTATTGAAACGATCGTCGGTCCCCTTCGTCGGGCGACACGTCGATCCAAACATCGGATCCACTTTATGCCTTGACAAAACCGGTGTGTCGGAGGATATTTTGATTTAAAAAATGATTTTTTTTGTGACGTCGGTCCCAATCGGATAGGAGACTTCATCGAGAATTTTAGATTTTTTTGTGTGACGTCGGTCCCTACCATGTAGGAGACTTCGTTGAAAATTTAGATATAAATTTTTTTCTGTTTTTTTTATTTTCTTAATAAAGAAAAAAAAAGTATAGATTTTAAGTAACTGAAATCAACTAAAATAAATTTTGAAAAATTAAAAGTATTAAAATCACCGTCCGTTCCTAATAAATAGGAAACTCGTTGATCCAATATTTTAATCACATAAAAAAAACAGCACATGTTAGAATAAATTTCACAACTAAATATCTCTAGATTTTTGAACATGCATAAGATAAAAAATTATTACAAAACACATAAAAAAAAAAAAGAAAACAAACACAAACAAGTCCAAAATTCACCATTACCACAATTACAAAAATGCCACGGGAATACCAAAGGTCACCGCCAAGTGACCGTTCATCTTTCGGTGACCTTTCGGGCGCGTGGACCAACTAGCCTTGTAGATCCGATCGTTACGAATCCAACGGTGGTGCTATCGGCCGGAGACGACGTCGGAGAAGGGAGATCGGAGCCTCCAAAGATTCGGTCGGACCTCCTTTCTTCACCGGTGAGGAATCCGATCTCCTTTGGGGATTCCAAGCATACCGGTCGACTCGTGGGGTTGAGAGGAAGATGTCCGCGGTGGTTAGAACCTTCAACGACTTCTAGATTGACCAATTTTTTTAGGTTTTCCAAAACGGGTCGAAAATGGGTTGAGCTCAATTAAACTCGTTTTCCGGTGTCGTTGGGTCGAGATATTTATATGAAAACACTTAGGGGAGACTCGGCGATCAATTCTATGGTGGTGGTTCTTGTGTTGGTGATTGGAGTGGAGAGAAACAAATGGGTATTGTTTCGGGTCGGGTTTTGGTGGTTTGATCTCCGATTTCTCTCTCCGTCGTAATTGTTTCTCTCTCTAACCGGTGTTGATGGACCGATCTAGTGATGGGCTACACGCGGGTATGTTGATCGGAGTCAAAATCGATCGAAAAACGATCAATTGAGGCTCGAAGTTTTGGCTGGGTAAACGGGTAATCGGGTATGGTTATTGGGTTAGGGCGTGTTTGGCTTCTTCTTTTTAGGTTTTCGGTATTTTTTCTTTTTTCTTTTTTTTGGTTGTGTGTTTTTTCTTCTTCTTTTTTCCTCCCTCTCCTTTTTTTTTGTTTTTTTGTTTTTTTTTGCAAATTGGAATTCCAAGGCTTTTTATAGGCCAAAAGGATCCTAAAATTTCTCCCAAAATCAATTCAAAAATCAAGTTTTAATTGGCAAATCTTAATTTTGAGATTTTTCTAGCTAAAAACAAGGAGATTCCAATTTAAAAAGATTTGTGAAAGATTTTAACAGATTTTTGAATGATTTTAGCGAGGTTTAATATTTTTTTGCTTTTTTTTTTGTTTTTATTCTTTCTTCTTTTTTTTTTTCCTTTTTTGATTTTTTCCTTTAAAGGAAAAATTGGGTTATGACATAAGGAGTTGGTTACGCTTTTGGGAAGATATCGATCACCTAAAAGCATCCTTTCCAAAGAAAGGTACCACGTCCGGTTTAGCTATAAATTTACCCCCTAAAATATTTTATTTACGTCAAATTATTTTTTGATTTTTTAAACTCCTATTTTTTTTTTAGACAAATTGAATTTTTTAGTTTTGAGCGTGGCATCGTATTGAAACGATCGTCGGTCCCCTTCGTCGGGTGACACGTCGATTCAAACATCGGATCCACTAAAAGCTTTGACACAACCGGCGTGTCGGAGGACATCTTCATTAAAAGGAGATGTTTGGTGACGTCGATCCCTATCAAATAGGAGACTTCATCAAAAATTTTGAATTTTCTTTTTTGTGACGTCGATCCCTATTATTATTATTTTTTTTGTGGCGTCGATCCCTACCATGTAGGAGGCTTTACCAAAATTTTTAAGCATTGTTTTTATGACATCGGTCCCTATCGGATAGGAGACTTCATTAAGATTTTTTTTTTCTAGCAATACATATTAAAGAAAAGAAAATAAAAAAAATTGAAATAAAAATTCTAAATTAATATGAAAAAAAGAAAATGAATAAAAATAAACAACTAAAAAAAATAAATGAATAATAAAAGGAAAGGAAAGAAAAAAAATCATCATATACCTAAACCATTAACCCACCACTTTTACTCTTTTTTTTTTTTTTGTGATGGTAGATGACATGAAATTTGCTTATTCAATTGAACTAAAGCCTAAGATCTAAACTAGAATACAAATTAACAACAATTCAAGTGACTAATTAAAGGGTTGGCGAAGCAAAAATACAAAAAATAGAGACTGACGAAATTTAAATCAAACCTAGGCAAACTTGTGGCTTGGGTGACGATGTTGAAATTTTTTAATGACTTTGATGAATGTGGATGTTTGGGTAGTATTCAAGATTCAAGAATTAAGCCTTGTAGAAGTCGGGGATAACGGGAAGCAATCTTAGCCGATGAACACACCAAGACAACGAAGAACAAAAACCCAAAAAAAAAAAATGCATTGACTAAAAAATAAAAAAAATAAAAAAATTAAGCCTTTTGCTTTTGATTTTCAATCCCTCTCAACACCGAATCCTTCCTCCCTCCTCTCTTATTTTTTTTTCTCCTCCTGCAAATTGAAATCCGAAAGCTTTTTATAGGCCGAAACCTTCTAAAATCTCTCCCAAAATCAATTCAAATTCAAATTTTAATTATCAAATCTTAATTTGAGATTTTTCTAGCTAAAAATAAGGAGATTCTAATTAAAAAAGTTTTGAACAGATCTTTGAATGATTTTATGGAGATTTTATATTTTTTCCTTTTTCATTTTTTTGCTTTATTATTCTTTTTTTTCCTTTAAAGGAAAAATTGGGTTATGACGATTGCCCCTTCTTTACAATGCAAATCTTAAGTGAAGTGTGAACTTCGGAATAGATTTGTCTAGTGAGCTTGTAAAGATATTCTTCCTCTCTTTTTTTTTGGAAAAATAAATGTGCGAGTTCATGAAAAATTAAGTATAAAGTACATGAAATATAAGAGATGCGATACATGGCCTTGTTGTAAAGGGCGGCGTACCCTAGAAATTTAAACGTGCAAATACGTGGCCTTGTTGTAAAGGGCGACCTACTCTAGAAATTAAACGTGCAAATGCGTGACCTTATTATAAATGGCGATCTACCCTAGAAATTAAACGTGCAATGCGTGGCCTTATTATAAAGGGCGACCTATCCCGAAAAATTAAACATGTCATGCGTGGCCTTGTTGTAAAAGGCGACCTCCCCTAGAAATTAAATATGCAATGGTATGTTGTGAGGCGACCCTACCTAAAAGAATGGTCTACCCTATAAATTAAATATGCAATGGTCCGTTGTGAGGCGACCCTACCTAAAAGAATAGTCTATTGTGAGGTGACCCGACTTAAGTGAATGATCTATTATTAGACAATCTTGCCTGAATGAATGGTTTATTGTGAGGGGACCCTACCTAAGTGAGTGATCTATTAGTAGGCGATCCCGCCTAAATGAATGGTCTATTGTGAGGTGACCCTACCTAAGTGAGTGATCTATTATTATGGGATCCTGCCTGAAAGAATGGTCTATTGTGAGGTGACCCTACCTAAGTGAGTGGGCTATTATTAGGCGATCCTGCTTGAAAGAATGGTCTATTGTGAGGTGACCCTACCGAGTGGATGATCTATTATTAGGAGATCCCGCTCGAAAGAATAATCAATTGAGAGGTGACCTTACCTAAGTGAATGATTTATTATTAGGCGATCCCGCTCGAAAGAATGGTCTATTGTGAGGTGACCCTACCTAAGTGGATGATCTATTATTAGGCGATCCTCCTTGAAAGAATGGTCAATTGATAGGTGACCCTACCCGAGTGGATGATCTATTATTAAGCGATCCTGCCTGAAAGAATGGTCAATTGAGAGGTGACCCTACCTAAGTGAGTTATCTATTATTAGGCGATCCCGCTCGAAAGAATGGTCTATTGTGAGGTGACCCTACCTAAGTAAGTGATCTATTATTAGGTGATCCTGCTTGAAAGAATGGTCTATTGTGAGGTGACCCTACCCGAGTGGATGATCTATTATTAGGAGATCCCGCTCGAAAGAATAATCAATTAAGAGGTGACCTTACCTAAGTGAATGATCTATTATTAGGCGATCCCGCTCGAAAGAATGGTCTATTGTGAGGTGACCCTACTTGAGTGGATGATCTATTATTAGGCGATCCCGCTCGAAAGAATGGTCTATTGTGAGGTGACCCTACCCGAGTGGATGATCTATTATTAGGCGATCCTACTTGAAAGAATGGTCAATTGAGAGGTGACCCTACCCGAGTGAATGATCTATTATTAGGCGATCCCGCTCGAAAGAATGGTCAATTGAGAGGTGACCCTACCGAGTGATTGATCTATTATTAGGCGATCCTGCTCGAAAGAATGGTCTATTGTGAGGTGACCCTACCTAAGTGAATGATCTATTAAGGCGATCCTGTTCGAACCAATGTGTGAGGAAATGTGACCCCCTTGTTTGAATTTTGAGTTTGAATGAACGTTCGTTTGTTTGTTTGTTTTTTTTTGAGTTGAAATTCACAATAATCTTACTCGAGAGAAGCATAGGCCGTCCCGCCTTATCGGTACTCAATCCCTCATTTGCCTCATTTTGAAAATCAGTGTCGAATCGTATCTCGTGGTACTCGTCAAAATTTCCTTACCTCCAAGGTTGGACCACTATTCATAGTGAACTTGAGTCTTTTCCCTCTCTGTTTTTTTTAACCAATTGGTATTTGCTTGGAAAGTGATAAACCACCACATGTTTTAATCCATCCTTGTAAAATCATACCCGATTGCTTTGATCTGCTTACCAAATTTTGACCCAGTCATTACCCTCTCTTAGAGTCGCTCTTTGCCTCCCGGCTTGATCGCTTTGATTGCTTTGATTTGAGCACAAAAGCATACTATTTCGACCTCTATTCCTCTAGTTAGCATAGCATAGTGATGCCATTGTCCGACAAGTTATTGAACTCAATTAGGGTTACTAGACTCTTGATCTTGCCCCTAAGTATTCTCGATGAAATGCTATTCGGTCGAGCTACGAAATGCCCCCAAGTGTTGCTTGAGATCGGACACTTATCATTTTCTTGACATAATCATCACTTGTGTTTGAATACTTGTTTCTTGATGCTTGTATCACAATTTGCATATTGATCTTAAAATTTTTGTCATCTTTTGAAAAAGATCATAAACATTTGGCTCATATGGATTGAGTCATATATTTGAATGACTCTCTTAAAACAATTCAGATTATCCGAATGAAATGCGAAGATGTTCCGATGAAAGTACTTTTATTCATGAAGATATTTAAGTTTATTGATCAAAAGTCAAATCATGATATTCAAATGCTATGATACAATTTCTTCAAGAAAGTTGGGCTAAGCAAGCAAAAAAAAAAAAAAAAAGTGTTTAGGTTATGTAAAGTTTGCATAAAAGTTGACATTTGAGGAATTTAAAGGGAATTAATCCAAGATAAGTTCATATTGATTCTGTTTATTTTGGCCCCAAATTTTGTTGATGAAGACTCACGATTCAACGACAAACAAGTATACCGACTCATCATACTTTCTTTTCCTCAATCATCATTTTTTTTTTTTGAGATTAGAATCCAACAACCTAGGTAAACTTTCTTTGATCGAAAGGACTTGCAAAAGCATGTAATGCGAGCTATGGCATTAGGTTTATGAAAGAAGGATATAAAGGCTCAAAACGTGTTTAAATGTTTTTTGACATAGAATCACTTTGTTGTCCATGAAAATCTCTTTATGTCGCATCGCTTGGACTTTATCACTTTAGTCGTTAGTTGGGCTACTATGTCCTTGAGAAACTTTTTATAGGCTTGCCACCTAGATTTTATCATTTTGGTTGTTGACTTTGTTTTCTAGCCTCAACTCTCTTTCTCTCGTTTGTTGAATTTTGACTCCCATCTTGACTTATGATTTTTATGTTTGGGAATTTTTTTTTGTCTCCCCTTTTTTCTTTTTCCTCTTAAGATAATTGATGGGATTCTTCGATTGAAGTTTTTGAGAGTTTCATCAACCCTTTATGGACTAATACACTTTGCCCCCGGTGTGAGGGGTGATCCCAATTCGGGTTATTATGAAGAAAATCATTAAGCTCAAAGTGGGACGACGAAGGCTAACATTTATGTGAGACTTATGAAAGATGGTCTTTCCTCATCTCAAAGACCGATTCACCTATGTCGTTACACACTAATCGACGATGATTAATTTAGAGAAAAATGATGACTGCTATTATGAGTAGAAGATATATTGTTCATCACTATTTAAGGCACCAATCATTGAGTCTTTCCTTTGGGCTTCACTATGTTTTCTTAGGCACCAATTTTCCTTCAAATGTTAAGTTTGAGAAAGGATAAAGGATTTCTTTTTTTTTTTCTTAACAAAATGGAGGATTTTGCTCATTACTTTCTGCTCGAAAAGGCTATCGGGAGGATATATCTTTGAAGAAATTATCTCTAGCATATATCCGTCACATTTTGAAATTTGATCATTTTTTGCAAAAATTTCTTTGAATGAATTTGCCATTATGCTTCCTTAATGGAGAAAGATGCTAATGCCAAGTAATACTTTCAAATGAACATCTCTTGATTTCAAATCGGATAATGTCAAATTGCAAAAGAAAACTTAAGCATTTTTTCATTCAAATATACGTCTTAACTCATACATAACCAAAATATTCAAAACATAGGTTTCAAAAACTGACAAAATTAAAAGACGACATTTGTAAACCGACGAGCAAACATCACCACCATATCTTTCGAGCTCACACCATCTCTTTATTCCATGCGTTGGCAACTATATAGCTTGGCGAGTTGATCCATGCTCACATTAAGAGCATATGGAAAACTATCAAGGCTGATCTACCCTTTCTTAATCAAAGCCAAGATCCTCTTTTTAAAAGTAGGACAATTATCAATATTGTGTCCAATAGCATCGAATGATATTCACAACGTTTATTTTGTCGGTACCATACAGCATAAGGATGGAGCTTTGGTTTGGTAGGAATTGGGGTAATCGATCCGATACTCACTAGATGTTCAAACATCTCACCCAATGAGATAGGTAAAGGTGGTATTTGCTCGAGTTCTTTTTTGTAGTCTCGGTTGTGAGTTAGTGGATTTTGAAAATGTGTAGTAGTTGGAGGGAATTGATTTATTTGGTAAGTTTGGTGAGGTATGCAGGATGGGTTTGATTGATTTGATGGGTATGTTTGGGTCATGGTGTTTGTTCGGATAGGATTAATAATGGGTGAATGACGGTCTTTGGTTATAGCTATCATGGTTTTTATGCTTTATTTGGTTACTCCCTCAATTTTTAGATGGATAAGATCCAGTCTCAACTCGATGTATCTCTTCATCTCGTTCTCTTGTTACCATCGCCTCCTTTCCTTTCGTAGCTATCATAAACCTTTCCAGCTTTAATCGCTTGCTCCATCCTTTTAGCTATAATAACAATATCGATAAAGTTGGTTGAGGCATTCCCAATCGGATATTCAAAGTATGGTGTTTTGAATGTATTTGAGAAAATCGAGATCAATTCGGATTCGAGCAACGGTGGATGAATTCGAGCGACCACCTCACACCACCTTTATGCATACTCTTTAACCGTTTCTCCTGGCCCCTTCTCCATTCCTTAGAGATCCGATCTATTTGGTGCTACCTCCATGTTGAACTTATACTTGTTTCGAAAAAACATCGGCTAGATCCTTCCACCTTCGGATCTTTGATCCTTCTAACCTCATATACCGACTTAAAGTTGAACTTCCCGAGCTCTCATGAAAGAAATGGATTAACAACTTTTCATCGTGAACCACTTCGCCATCTTGCTACGAGTAAACCGTCAAATGAGTCATGGGACACTCGGATTTCGGTGTACTTGGGAAAATCCGGCACCTTGAACTTTCTTAGAATCATTACATCGGGTATCAAACACATTTCGGAGGCCCTAATTGGATCATAGACGTCCTCCCCCTCCATTACTCTTAAGCGTTCTTCTAATGCCATGAGTACGTCCATACTTAGGCCTTCAACTGCCTTAGGCCCATGAGCTTCCTTTTTATAGGATCTATCGGAGGTATTTGCGGGACTCTTGGGTCCATGGGGTAAGCAAATGTTCCAAGTAGGGTGTGAACGTTTGGCATCGAAAAGTTACATGATTGGAAGGCCTCGATTGATGAGGTAATGGAATAGCTTGTCGTACTTCGGGTTGTCCTTGATTCAAGCTACCTCTTCCTCTTAATGCTTGCTCTAAAAGGGAAGTCAACCGAACCATAATTTCTTTCAATGAGTCAAACTCTTGCTAGCTAATTGGCTCTTGTCGTGGTCTTTCCTCATTCTCCATTTGGCGAGCCCGAAGTCGAGTGTTGTAGACGCGCGGAGGGGATTGAGTGGAGCGGCCCATGTTCACTTCACTCGGTAATGCAAAAGAAATATATACAAATAAATACTTAATGCAAATGCATGATTTTGAACTGGGTTGGATACCTTTCTTTTATTTGTTGCATATTAAATCATGACAGAATCTTATCGAAGATAGATCGGATCAAGCTAGTACTCGCCGAGGGCAAAATTACCCCACGGATGCTTGGGCGATTAGGGAGATATGTATGTCCTCAATTTCGGTCGTGACTTGATTTTGGAATGATGAAACTACTCTTATTATAAGCACACGAAAGGCAAAACGTTTTTCTACGAGTCTCGATACGAAATCCAAGTGCGTACAATCTCCTTCATCATTTCGGGCTCGCTCAAATCCGATCTAAAAATCCTTAACTTTATTTCGACTTCTTCGATCATGATTTAATACAAAGGACAACCTTCACTAAAAATTAAAAAAATACCCTTATTCGAATACCAAGGGTCGGTATCGACATCATGTGAGAATGATTAGTGCCTTAATTGGGTCAATCCTAATAGACAAGATCTAGCTTTTCTACGATTGGGCAAAGCTTGACTACTCCTAAAGATATTTCAAGTTTCTAGATTGCCTAAATTACCGATGAGCGTAATACAACCTCTAACCTTATACGTTAGGAGGTAGGGGAAAGTTATTCCACCATTTCCAATGTATAAGGTGAGTTTCAATCTAAACGAGAGTTTGGAAGAGCATCGAGTAGACTTTCATCATACTCACCTCTAAATCACTCTATCTAATTCCTATCGGGGTTTAGTTCGAGTCTAGAGCTTTTATAGGTTTCCTTCGTGGTGTGTGCAATAGTTAAAAGAAAAGGCGTACAACCCAATTCAAAAATAAACGTCCGGACAAATTTTTTTCAAATATATACATAAATAAAAAAAATTCAGAAAATAAAATGACAAAACTAAACATATGAGATAAATTAAAAACTAAACATATGGCCTAACTCTAGTCCCCAGTGGAGTCTCCATTTTGTCGCTATCCGACGTCGAATGGGACTCCTCGAAAATATCTAAGATTTGATTGAATATTTACAAGTTTATTTATAGAGTTTGGAGTCACCACCTAGTATTAGAGGAACTAGGAACCTAAAACGGACAATCGGTTCGGAGATTCTATGGTAAGGAGTTAGTTACGCTTTTGGAAAGATATCGATCACCCAAAAGCGCCCTTTCCAAAGAAAGGTACCACGTTTGGTTTAGCTCTAAGTTTACCTCCTAAAATATTTTATTTACATCAAATTATTTTTTGATTTTTTAAACTCTTATTTTTTTAGACAAATTGAATTCTTTTATTTTTGAGCGTGGTATCGTATTGAAATGATCGTTGGTCCCCTTCGTCGGGTGACATGTCGATTCAAACATCGGATCCACTAAAAGCCTTGACACAATCGACGTGTCGGAGGATGTCTTCATTAAAAGGAGATGTTTGGTGACGTCGATCCCTATCAAATAGGAGATTTCATTGAAAATTTTGAATTTTTTTTTTGTGACGTCGATCCCTATTAGATAGGAGATTTCGTCAATGTTATTTATTTATGATTATTTTATTATTATTTTTTTATGGTGTTAGTCCCTACCAAGTAGGAGGCTTCACCAAAATTTTTAAGCATTTTTTTATGACGTCGGTCCCTATCGAATATGAGACTTCGTTAAGATTTTTATTTTTTATTTTTTATTTTTTTCTAGCAATACATATTAAAGAAAAGAAAATAAAAAAATTGAAATAAAAATTCTAAATTAATATGAAAAAAACAACAAATGAATAAAAATAAACAGCTAAAAAAATAAATGAATAATAAAAGAAAAGGAAAGAAAAAAAATCATCATATACCTAAACCATTAACCTACCACTTTTACTTTTTTTTTTTTTTTGTGATGGTAGATGACATGAAATTTGCTTATTCAATTGAACTAAAGCCTAAGATCTAAATTAGAATACAAATTAACAACAATTCAAGTGACTAATTAAAGGGTTGGCGGAAGCAAAAATACAAAAAATAGAGACTGACAAAATTTAAATCAAACCTAGGCAAACTTGTGGCTTGGGTGAAGATGTTGAAATTTCTTAATGAATTTGATGAATGTGGATGTTTGGGTAGTACTCAAGATTCAAGAATTAAGCCTTATAGAAGTCGGGGATAATGGGAAGCAATCTTAGCCGATGAACACACCAAGACAACGAAGAACAAAAACCCAAAAAAAAAAATTGTAGTGACTAAAAAATAAAAAATAAAAAAAATTATGCCTTTTGCTTTTGATTTTCAATCCCTCTCAACCCCGAATCCTTCCTTCCTCCTCTCTTATTTTTTTTCTCCTCCTGCAAATTGAAATTCGAAAGCTTTTTATAGGCCGAAACCTCCTAAAATCTCTTCCAAAATCAGTTGAAATTCAAATTGTAATTATCAAATCTTAATTTGAGATTTTTCTACCTAAAAATAAGGAGATTCTAATTAAAAAAGATTTGTGGAAGATTTGGACAGATCTTTGAATGATTTTATGGAGATTTTATATTTTTTCCTTTTTTGTTTTTTTGTTTTATTATTCTTTTTTTTCCTTTAAAGGAAAAATTGGGTTATGATAATACCAATTGGAAAATATTTCATGGTTCACAAGCTTTTTCATGACTTTCATGATGATGGTTTTCATGATTTATAGAAAGGGGCTTCATGGGTTTTCCATGACTTTCATGATTCATAGTTCGGGGTCAAGTGGGTGTAGACGTGCACTTTCAAAGACTTGACGAGGCACATCTATTGACTAGTCCGATTTTCGAGATAGATCATGCAAACCCTAAAGTTAGAAAGCGAGGACATGTCCAAAGACATAAAAGATTTTTTAGAATGATCATGATGAGGATTTTATAACATGGAAAAGGATTTTATGCAAATAAATTATCATATGCATTTCTCCCACACACACACATCATGCATCGATTAACTTACTTAGCAATCACTCATCAACTTCTTATGTATGGGTATGAAAAGTAAAGAGGACAATGTTCACGTTTGAGTTAACTATCGAGAGATCAATTCACTATATGTATCAATTAATGTTGGTGCCCAAGATCGAACCATGTTTGGATGCACTCATGTTAATTGCATCATTTATTTTAATAATAATAAAGAAGTCATTCTATTAATTCGTATATTGACATGTTGATAAATTCAATAGAATTAGATACAAGTCTTTATGATATGCATTTGCAATAGTGATTGATCGAAAGATGTGAAAAAACACTAATGTATATAAATGATATCATCAAATGTCCCAATTCATAGCATTGTCAAGAATGGACATTGACGATATACGGATAGACTTGTGAGTGATATGTTCATGCTATAAGAGATCTTACACCTATTGGCATGGTGATGTCAAAGCAAGCACTTAGGTGATCTATGTTAGAGAACATATCACTGGATTTGACTCACCATGAGAACCCATTTGGTTTTTGTTTATGAGAATCTCATATGAAACGACTACAAATGGTCTTTAGACTTGAAGTCATCATGGCTCGTCTCATTGAATGACTTATATACTTTGACACTCGTTTCGATGCACTCATTAATGGGTTACACGTGGGTGATTCGTTAGGTGCACTAGGAATCTAATGGAGATACGTGCATAACTAAGATAGGATATATCATTCCTTGTATGCTAAAGGATTTATCACATTACACATCGACAAATATCTCGCTCGAGAAATTTATGGCCAAAGTAAGAGTATACCAACGAGCATAGTTGGTTTACTCTAAGTGATAAGACATTTAAGAATCAAAGAAAACTTGTATGATCATAATCGAATCAGACTTATAACCAAGTTCGAGATCACATTATGATAAGTTTGCATGAGGACCGAATTGTATGGCAACCATGCTCATGAAAGATAATAATGGATTAACTAATCCTCCTAGAGAATTGAGTAATCATGATGCCTTGCTAGAGGTCAATCTTTATTTATTTATCAAGAGATAAAAGATGAGTCTTTTGTTCTTAATACATTATGATGATATCTAGGAGCTTATTCGAGTCACATGCATAAATTTAAGTATTCACATTATAAATGAGAAACAAAGATATTGAAAAAAGTTTCCAAGTATGAAAGTTTTCTATTTTGGAAAGGGATTCTAAATTGAAAATTTTCCTTAATTGGGAAGTTTCTTAAAATGAAAATTTTTCTATTTTAGAAATCAGTTTCCTAATTTAAAAGTTAGTTTCAAATTTGGGAATAAAGAACTTAAAGGAAAGAAGTTTCCTAATTTAGGTTAAAAGGGTGTTTTAAAAAATTATTTCATAATGTGGATTCTCGCCAAAATAATTTAAGAATATTTATTTAGATTATCTAAATAAATTAATTGGGCTAAAATATTTTTGGCTCATTAGGTTTAATTAAAAAGGACTTAAGATATTTTGGTGGGAGGATAAACATCAACCTTATTGGATAAGGTTGAATGTTTTAAAGATAATAATCAAATAATTCATATATAAAATAACTCCTCATCCTTAAAGGATAAGGAAATAACAATCTAGCGTCCTAAAAAGACTTATGGCAGCCCCTCTCCTTATCCTTGGAGGACAAGAAAACTCTCCCTTAATATATAGGAGGTGCGGCATGAAGAATGAGAATGACCTAAAAAAAAAGAGTATTTTCGGCCAACACAAGGATTTTAGAGAGAGGGTCTTCGACCAACCCTAAAAACAATAAAGGGCACATAGTCAAGAGTGAAAAATAAGGAGAAAATAGTTTTCTCTTAAACCCTAGTAAACTGTACTCTAATCTTCTCTTTTAAGCTTGTAGCAAAATTGCTCAAGATTGATTTCTACAGAAATTCCAAATCAAAAAAGGTGGAGCTCCCACCCCATTGATTTTAACTCGCTTCTTTGTGGATACTTGGATTGCGTGGATCATTAATAAAGGTTGAACACTTGGATGACTTTTCCGAAAAAGAAATTTAGATCCGCACCGTAAGATATAATCCTTTATTTATAGCTTAATATTCATATATGTATGGTTAGTAGATTCAACGGCTTGATCTTGGGCTCTTAGATGAAGGATTTATTTATTTATTTATTCTATAACTCTATAAGATGCATGATCTTTCAATTGGTATCAAAGCCTTCATTGAATCTTTGATTATATGATTGATTAATTATGATTAATTGCATGAATTAGCTATGCATGATTATAAATCTTGTGCTTTTAGTGTTTTATAGAAATATGAAACTGAAATTTTGGGTCAAAATCAATAGGAGCATGTGAAGTTGACGTTAGACGTCAACACTCGTATACGCAACAACCCTATTGCTAGGCTACGCACTAGGCATGCATGCTAAGGGGCATGCCAAGGCACGTGTGCTAGGCACGCTCGTCTAGCATTATGTGCCGGACGTGTCGGCCAGCCCGACCACGCGCTAGGCGCACAATAGTGGCCGACTAGCTCGTACGCTAGATGCATGACGAGTAACCTATCGGCTTGTGCGTGGGCAAGCGACGGAGCCACTCGGCTAAGTTCTTTCATGCTAGGTCGGTGGCCACTAGTAGACGTGCATATGCAAGTGAACCCGAGGGTTTGGGCTTTGAAACCCGTGAACCCTCGAGGCCTAAAAAGTTTTTAAAATTATAATTTAGAGAAATTTTGATAAATTTATAAAATGAATAAAACTATAGATTTATAATTGTTTTATGAATAAAATCGTTTCATTAGTATGTCATATATCAATGTAATTGAATCATGGGTGAATGATATGGATGAGTCGACCTAATTTTATGAATGAATACCTGTTATTTTAGATAAATAAGACTCGCATATCCTATCTTTTCTATTATTCTATTGTATTTCTCTTTTCATCTTACTTGTATCAAATGTAACTCAAGATTTCTTATTTCGAATAAATGTAAAAATAGAAGATAGAAATTAGAATAGATGCAAGGAGAAGATGTTAAGTAATAAAGACATTCATGAAGAATTTATAATAATTTTTCACCTAGGAATTTACTTACTAGCCTCCTTGTGGCTCGAGGGGTTAGTACTATAAATTTATTACCATTCACGAGTCCTTGAGTTATGTATGAGATGTATGAATGTGATGAGATCGATGCTAGTATGCATGATTAGGAATAATGTAATTATTGTTTAGTATGCATGCTAGGATGAGACCAACCATAATAAATCCTTCAAGTAAAATATTAAGTTAATTTTTTTTCAATGTTATGAGGTGGGAACTCTCTTGGTCGTTGTTGGCTTGTTGAGATAACTCAAGGTCACTTCTTCCTCGAGGAAAAGAAATCATAGCCATGTGATGTTCGTGAACATTGGGTCTAACTTAAATGAGTTATTGGGTTTATTGAGATAACTCAAGGTCCAATATACTTGTAAGCAACGATTGCTATTCATATAAGATATGATAAAGACAAGGAGTCATCATATCAATGGAATTAGGAATTACATTAGAAGTAATTGGTAAGGGGTTACCTACCTAATCCTTCATGTATGGCTTGTTGAGATAACTCAAGGCTAATGCAATTTTAGAGGATGGGATCCTAACTTAATAGGAAAATAAATCGAAAAGTTTTCTCAAGCACTATATTGAAGGTTATAGAACTTGAAAGAATAGTAAGAGCAAATATAGATTTTACTTCTTTAATTTATGCTTTGTTTAGTTTTATACAATTTAATTAACCAAACCATACACTTTTCTATCCTATCAGATTGCATAATATGATTGGAAACACATCGATATGATCGATCGTTGATGAAAGTAATGCCTTTAATAATACAAACTTCCTCGACTAGGAAATGAATTTGAGGATAGTCCTCCAACATGAGAAAATTTTCTATACGATAGAGAAACCTCTTCCAAATGAGCCTCTTCTAGTTTAAGTTAAAACTCATAAAGCATGGATCAAACATAAAGATGATACGATCACTACTCAAAGCATCATGTTTGTTGCTATGACGTTGGAGTATAGGTGCCAACATAGATGCTCACAAGCTTTTGATATCATAGAAAAGCTCAAAAGCTTATTTGAGGAGAATACTAGGCATGAGCGCTATGAGATAGCAAGGAAGCTCTTTAGGGCTATAATGGATGAGGGTCCAATGCCAAAAAACATGTCACCGAAATGGTAGGCAATATCGATCGACTGACCAAACTTAAAGTTGTAATGGATGTTGAATTATCCATTGACCTAGTATTGCAATCGTTGCCCAATAGCTTTGGACAATTCATCATGAACATCAACATGATGCATATGCAAAAGACTCTTAAAGAGTTATTATCCATACTAAGGGAAGCTCAGCTCGAAATTAGCAAGAAGAGCAAAAGCTCTATACTTTTAGTTAATAAAGGAAAAAGGCATAGTAAAGGGCAAAAAAAGCCCAATAAGAAGAAGAAGTCTTTAAGTCACCTACTAAAGAAGTGAAAAAGGCTGAGGCTTAAAATAGTCCAAATGATGCAATTTGTTTTCATTGCAACAAGAAAGGGCATTGGAATTGCAAGCTGTAACAAGTACCTAGAAGGGGTGTAAAAGAAGAGTTCTATCACCACCTTAAGTATTTATATTATTAATGTTAATCCTTTTATTTCTAAATTCCACCTTATGAGCATATGATACTAAATGTGGTGCTTACATGTTTGAAATGTACAAGAGCATTGAAAAGGAAGGAAGGTAGTTTCAAAGGAGAATATCTATATAACAACAATAGATCAAAGAGTTAGACCATTAGATGTAGGTATTTATGAGCTAGCACTACCATGTTAGGATGTGCTACGACTCAATCATTATTATTTTAGTATGAGAGTAAAGATTTTATTTCCATTTCTTGTTTTGAATAAGTATTTCATTTTTAAGAATAATAGTTATTTTTAATAATCAAATTTTATGAAAATATTTTGATAATGATTATATGTTTTAAACATAACTCTTAAATGTATAACATAAATACTAGAAGGTTCAAATGATCTAAATAATCATTAATTAGTAAAAAACAAACTTAGTCATATAAGCAAGAATCCTATATCCAACCTACTTATACAAAAGGATATTTAGAATCATTAGATGATGTCTAAGAAATCTTGCTTACTTGACATAAGGACATGTATCCCTTTTTAGTTGAAAAGGAGAAAGAGTTACTAATAAATACAATCCTCATATGTAAAGATGTATATGAGCCTATATTCACCCAAGCAAGAGGACAACATGCTTGTCACATAATTTTTAATGATAGTGGATCATTTTATGGGTATAAGACATAAGTCCAAAGAATTTAAAATATTTAAAAGTTTAGACTTGAAAAGTCATGTGATGAACTAACAAAAGTATTAAAGCATATCGATTAGATTGAGAAAATGATTACTTAAATGTTAAAATATTAGATCACCTAAAAGAGAATGAAATTCTCTATGGACATTGCATATTAGACAGGATCGATCCATGATGAGTCGAATTAATATCCCTAATTATGATTGAATACTCCTTACTACAACCTTTGAAATGAATTGGATTCTAATCTATAGAAATAGATCACAAATGAGATATGAGAAGAGAAAGAAAATGAACTAATCTTCCTTTAAGATTTAAGGCTATAAAGTGTATGTCAAAGGGTTTGACAAAGACAAAATGAAGCCTAAAATCAATAAAGTGCTAGATTGAGATATCGCAAAGTAGGTTAAGATGTCAATATCTTACTACTAAAATAAAGTTTTATTCCTTACCAAGCACACTATGTTCCTTGGGAAGGAATTTATGGATGTTAGAAACAGTTGGAGGAAATTTAAACTTAATAAGATTTGAATAGTCTCATAAATTAATACTTTAATAAAGGAATTGTAAAGCAAAAGGGTTACAAAGTGTTGTAACTCTCTCACAAATTAAAAAAAAATAAGAATTTCAAAAATTTAAAACAAATTCGTTAAAAAGACAGAAGGGATATGATCTTCTAGTCTTAGCAAATGGTGATGTGAGCCCCAAAAGGGATGACGAAACTAATACTTTTGAAATAACAATGTTAGACATTGATTCCTAGAAAAGACAAATGAAAAGGATGTATAGATAACGGATATTGATGGTCCCCAAGAACATGCAAATAAGATTTGCAAAAATGTTAAGGTCCATTATTAGACTTAAGTATGCCTCTAGGAATAAAAGTTGATATTTTATAAATTGATCAAAGGGTTTTGATCATTCCTAAAAAACAAAAATGTATTTTATGTATATAAGAAGCTAGTGAGAGCATACTAAGTCATGGTTATTCGACACAAAATTACACCTCGATTATAATATTATCATGTTGCAAACAAAAGATTAAGGAATCTAGAAGAAATTTCCCGAGGATGACAAGTGAGAGAAACCTACAATCTAAGATTATATATATCTATAGAGATAGATCACTCAGAATGTGAGAAGTCTCCCAAGGTAGTTACGGTGACATGATACTAAAGGCTTAGTTTGGAACAATCAAAGAAAGTTTTGTTCTAATATCATATAACTTAATGATTGATAAAGGATCCATAGTACAAGCTAAAAAACCAAGGTCTCATCAATGATCAAAGCAAGTACTACAATGTTATCACTTGATTATAGAGATAAAAGGGTCGTGGTAGCAAAAGGATAGGAAGGGACCATGTTATAATAACATAGCTAACCCTAGACTAAGCCTTTATGATAGATAAAGCATCCGACCCTTACTCGATCATCAAGATTAAGGGATATGGCTAGTTGGCTCTAGTATAGTGGGAGATTATTAGTGTTAGTACCCAAGATCTAGCCATGTTTAGATGGGCCCATGTTAATTACATCATTTATTTTAATAATAATAAAGAAGTCATTCTATTAATTCTTATGTTTATATGTTGATAAATTCAAGTAGAACTAGATAGAAATTGTTATGATATGCATTTGTAATAGTGATTGATTGAAAGATATGAGATAAACACTAATGCATATAAATGATATCATTAAATGTTCTAAGTCATAACATTGTCAAGAATGGACATTGACGATATGCGGATAGACTTGTGAGTGTTATGCTCATGCTATATGATAGCAGTAGGAGATCTCACATCTATTGACATAGTGATGCCAAAGTAAGCACTTAGGTGATTTATCTTAGAGAACATATCACCGGACTTGACTCATTATGAGAACCCATTTGGTTTTCATCTATAGGAATCTCATACGAGATGGGTACGGATGATCCTTAGACTTGAAGTCATCACATTTGTCTCATTAGAGGACTTATGCACTTTGACACTTGTTTCGATGGACCTATTAATGAGTTGCATATGTCGATTTGTTGGGTGCATTAGGAATTCAATGAACGTAGATGTATGATTAAGATAGCACATGTCATTCCTTGTATACTAAATGAGTTATCACATTGCACTTCTATAAATGTACTGCTCGAGAAATCTGTGATCACAGTTGGAGTACACCAATAGAGCATAGTTGGTTTACTCGAGAGCTAAGACATTTGGGAATCGAAGAAAAATTGAGTGATCATAATCAAACAAGACTTATAACTAATTTTGAGATCACACTACGATAAGTTGATATGAGAATTGAATTGTATAGTAACCATGCTCGTGAAAGGTAATAATGGATTAACTAATCCTTCTAGAGAATTGGGTAGTCATGATGCTTAGTAGAGGCTAACTTAATTTACGTATCAAGAGATAAAAGAGGAGTCTTCTATTGTTGATACATTACGAACATATCTAGGAGCCTATTGAGTCATACACATAAGTTTAAGTATTCACATTATAAATGAGAAGCAAAGATATTGAAAAAAATTTCCAAGTATGAAAGTTTTTTGTTTTGGAAAGGTTTCCAAAATGAAAAATTTTCTTAATTGGAAGTTTCATAAAATGAAAAGTTTTTTATTTGAGAAACCAGTTTCCCAATTTGGAAGTTAGTTTCAAATTTAGGAATAAAGAACATAAAAGGAAAGGAGTTTCATAATTTAGGTTAAAAGGGTATTTTGAAAAATTATTTTCTAATGTAGACCCTACCATAATAATTTAAGAATATTTATTTGGATAGTCCAAATAAATTAATTGGAATAAAATAGTTTTGGCCCATTAGGTTTAATAAAAAAGGACTTAAGATGTTTTGGTGGGAGAATAAGCATCAACCTTATTGGATAAGTTTGAATGTTTTAAAGATAATAATCAAATGGTCCACATATAAAATAACTCCTCATCCTTGAAGGATAAAGAAGTAACAACCTAGAGTCCTTAGAGGACTTGTGGCCACCCCTCTCCTTGTCTTTAGAGGACAAGGAAAGTTTTCCCTTATATATAGGAGGAGAGGTGCAGCATGGAGGATGAGAATGACCTAAAAAAAGTATTTTTGACCAACACAAGGATTTTAGAGAGAGAGGGTATTCGCCCGACTATAAAAACAATAGATGGCACATGGACAAGAGTAAAAAATAAAGAGAAAATAGTTTTCTCCTAAACCCAAACAAGCTATACTCTTTTCTTCTCCATTAAGGTTGTCGCAAAATTGCTCGGGATTGATTTTATAGGAAAAACTTAATCGGAGAAGGTGGAGCTAACACCCTATTGATTTTGAGTGCTTATTTGTGGATACTTGGACTACGTGGATCCTCAATAGAGGCCAGATAATTAGATGACTTTTCTGAAAAAGGAATTTAGATCCGTGCTACAAGAGGTAATCCTTTACTTGTAGCTTAATATTCATTTATGTCTCGGTTAGTAGATTCAACGGCTTGATCTTAGGCCCTTAAATGGAGAATTTTATTTTTTTTATTCTGCACCTTTATAGGATGCATGATCCTTTAGTATCTTGGGTGCAACTATAAGGTGAGCCTCCTTCAAATAGTGGTTATATTAGTGCTCGGTATTTTGGTTTACATACCGGGTATGACATCTTTCTTTTACATGATAGTTCGAGCTATGAACAAATAAGTAGTTAGTTAGAAAAAAATTATATACTAAATAAGCTATTTTTGTAGTATGTAGCATAGAACTAGTATATGTAAAATATAAGGTAGTTTGTATGGTAGCTGAAACTAGGACATATCAATAAAAATGTGATAGTATAGGAGAAAGTAGTATTAGATTCTTTTAATCATTTATTTACATGCCAACATCGATAATAAAATGTGATCACTAAAATAATAAGAAAAATAAAAATAATAAATGGCAATTAATAAGGATTAAAAAAATTAAATACCAAATAACGAGTGTAATTATATAAATTCATACGAACTAATAGAAAAAGAGTTTGAGAAAATGACCATCATAGATCCGATCCATTTTAGTCCAAGCAATTTAACTAAAATACTAAAATGCAAAAAATTTATAGTGCATTTTAGGCTGAAATTTAGGACCCGCCCATCAATAGGAAAGACACAGTGTCTTATTGGCTTACATTCATTACACTTCGAATGTAAGTCAATGTAGATAATATTCTAGACTTATTAGGTCGTAGGTTGGGGGTGTTACACTCAAAAGAGAGGTGGTGGATGGAAGGTAGTAAAAGACACATGCCCGTACCTCTAGAGTAACACAACTCATGTAAGGATCTTCTACCCATGTCTCCTTTCCTTTTCCTCTTCATTGCAATGGCTTGTAACTTATATGGTTGTGTGGATTTTCTCTTATAAATTGTGTCACTTCCCATAAAAAATGTGGGCTTTTTTTCCCTTAGAAATTGAAATGCTTAGTAGAAGATATATGGGTGTGTTTAGAATTAGTGCACAACCCATGTTTGAAGCTATTATCCATGTCTCTTCTCTTCGTCTTGGAAGTGCAACATAATACGGGGTCATACGAGCATGCCTTTTCTAAAGGATAACCGAGTGTATATATCTTCTATCCGTGCTTCCTTCCTTCTAGTTTCAAACATTCAACCATAACACATACACACGGGTGTGACTCTTTACAAGCATAAGTCATGCTCTCTCTTCTCGCTCGTCGAGTTTCTCTTTCTTCTCTTCTTTTAAATCCAAAGAACATTTATGCTAAAAACATCCTTAAAATCAAGTCAAGCATAAAGAAAATTTGGAGGAAAAAAAAACTAAATTAAACACCAACAATAACAAAAAAAAAAATAGGAAAATTTGAAATAAATTAATTGGGTTACCTCACAATAAGCATATTTGTTTAATATCATTAGCTCGACATAGGCATTGTTCAATATTCATAACTATGA
This sequence comes from Dovyalis caffra, assembly GCA_963924115.1. Lineage (NCBI taxonomy): Eukaryota > Viridiplantae > Streptophyta > Magnoliopsida > Malpighiales > Salicaceae > Dovyalis > Dovyalis caffra. The sequence goes on along the minus strand of CAWUPB010000957.1, from coordinate 80,674 downwards.
TCCTCTAATGTAATCACTTCTACTCATTGCACTTGGAATCCTTTATAGAAAGGTTTCTATCGATGGCCATTCACTTTCAACACCTTGTTAATCTCTAGACTTTGAATTCCAATTTCACCATGAGGAAGCTCATTAGTGACAACAAAAGTCTCAATCCAGCAAGAACATGACTTGCGTAGAAAAAGCCTAAGTTTGGAATGATAAAGGAGAACTTTTTATCATAAAACAAAAGTCTTCCTAGCAATCATGTCGACATAAAACCTCTTTTTTTCTTCTTGCAAATATTCACATTCTCATAGGAATCAAGCCTTAGTTCGTCCAATTACTATAGTTATAATATCTTTTTCTCACCGCTTCATCTATTCTCATGTTACATTATTTGATCGCCTAAAAAGCCTTGTGTTCAATTTCCACTATAAGATGACAAGACTTCTCATAAACCAAATGATAGGGAGACATGCTAATTAGTTTTTGAAAGTTGTCCTGTATGCCTACGAACGTCATTAAATTAGTGTTTTGAAAGTTGTCCTATATGCCTAGAGAACATCATTAAGTCTATCGCTCCAATCTTTATAGTTGGGATTCATTGTTTTCTTTAAAATAGACTTAGTCTCTTTATTTGATTCTTTAGTTTGCCCATTTGTTTATGGATGATAGGTCGTGGACACCTTATGTGTGACATGGTATTTCTTCAACAAGTTGGATACAACTCAATTATAAAAGTGTGTACCTTTGTCACTAATCGGTGTCATTGGTGTCTCAAATCCGATAAAAATGTTAGTCTTAACAAAATCTACGAGCAACTCTAGCATCATTAGTCTTGGTGGCTTTAACTTTCATCTATTTAGGCATATAATCTACGATCAAAAAATATAAACAAAGCTAAAAGAAGAAGAAAAAGGTCTCACAAAATTAATGCCCTATACATCAAAAATCTTACAAATGAGTATAAGAGATAAAGGCATTTAATTTTTACTGGAAAAATTACCTTGTTTCTAACATTGTTCACAAGCCTTATAGAACATGTAGGAATCATGAAATAAACTTAACCAATAAAATCCAAATTTAATTATTTTCTTAACCATTTTGTTGGGTTCAAAATCTCCATCGCAAGGATATGCATGACACAATATCATAATAGACTCAAACTCATGCTCGAGCACACATTTCTTAATTACTTGGTTAGAAAAATACTTCCACAATTAAGGATCATTCCATAAATAATATTTGGCATCACTCTTTACTCTATCTCTCGTAAGCCCTACTCAAATCAATAGGTATTTCATGCTTAACAAGATAGTTAACAATACCAAGCATACCATAGATCTTTACCTTGAAGTATTAGCAATTGTTCATCCGGGAACACCTCATGCAAAGGTATTGTATCCTCTTCATTCACTATTTGGCTAAGATGATCAACCACTAGATTCTCCACCTTTTTTTTTATCCTTGATCTCTTAATTCAATTCTTAGCGTAGGAGAATCCACCTAATCGGCCTTAGTTTTGCTTTCTTTTTGGACAAGAGATACTTTAATACTCGCATGGTCAAAATAGATCGTAACTATTAAACCAAGTAAATAATGTTTAAACTTATCGAAAGCAAACACAATGGCCAAAATTATTTTCTTCATAGTGGAGTAATTGTATTATATAGGACTAAGGGTTCTTAAAGCATAATAAATGGCATGTGCATTTTTCTAATTCTTTGACCAAGGATAACTCCCAAAGCAAGTTACTCACATCATATAAAATCTTCAAAGGTCGATTCCAATCGAGTGGTTAGATGATAGGTGCTAATATTAGCATCTCTTTTAACTTATCAAAAGCTTTTTTACACCTTTTGTTGAATTCGAATGGTATATCTTTTTACAAGAAATGGCATAGGGGCAAAGAAATTTTTGAGAAGTACTTGATGAACTTTATGCACAAACCTATATGACTAAGAAGAGAACAAATCTCGCACACACTTATAGGATAAGGTAAGTTTTGCACAATGTCTATCTTTTCTTTATCAACTTCAATTCTCTTGGATGAAATTACGAGTCCTAAAACTATTCCTTGTTTGACCATAAAATGATATTTTTTAGAATTAAGAATAATGTTAGTTTCAATGCATCTTTTATGTATGCAATTCAGATTATCTAAGCATGCATCAAATGAGTCTCTAAACACGAGTAAAGTCATCCATAAAAAAATTCAAGGCTATGCACAATATAATCCGAAAAGATACTTACCATGCACCTTTGAAATGTGGCGGGTGTTAGTGTTGGTGCCCAAGATCCAACCATGTTTGGATGGGCTTATGGTAATATGTTATTGCATCATTTATTTTAATAATAATAAAGAAGTCATTCTATTAATTTTTATGTTTACATATTGATAAATTTAGTGGAATTAGATAGAAGTCCTTATGATATACATTTTTAATAGTGATTGATCGAAAGATGTGAGACAAACACTAATGCACATAAATGATATCATTAAATGTCCCAAGTCGTAGCATCGTCAAGAATGGACATTGACAATATACGAGATAAATTTATGAGTGCTATGCTCATGCTATATGATAGCGATAAGAGATCTCACACTTATTGGTATGGTGATGCCAAAGCAAGCATTTAGCCGATTTATGTTGGAGAATATATCATTGGACTTGACTCATCATGAGAACCCATTTGGTTTTAGTCTATGGGAATCTCATACGAGATGGGTATAAATGGTTCTTAGACGTTGAAATCATCACGGTTATCTCATTGGAGGACTTATGTACTTTGATACTCATTTTGATGGACCCATTAATAGGTTACACATGGGTGATTTATTGGGTGCACTAGGAATCCAATAGAGATAGATGTATGGCTAAGATAGGACATGCCATTTTTTGTATGCTAAAGGAATTGTCACACTACACTTCGATAAATGTCTCGCTCGGGAAATCTATGGCTATAGTAGGAGTACACTAATAGAGCATAGTTGGTTTACTCTAAGAGCTACGACCTTTGGGAATCGAAGAAACCTTGTGTGATCATAATCAAACAAGACTAATAACCAAGTTTGAGATCACACTTGTGATAATTTGACATGAGGACTAAATTGTATGGTAACCATGCTCGTGAAAGGTAATAATGGATTAACTAATTCTACTACGGAATTTGGTAGTCATAATATCTTACTAGAGGCTAATCTTGATTTATATATCAAGAGATGAAAGATGACTCTTTTATTCTTGATACATTGCCAACATATCTAGGAGCCTATTGAGTTACACGTATAAGTTCAAGTATTCAAATTACAAATGAGAAGCAAAGATATTGGAAAAAGTTTCCAATTACGAAAGTTTTCTATTTTGGAAAGAGTTTCCTAAATGGAAAGTTTCCTAAAATGGAAAATGTAAAGTTTCAAAAATGAAAAGTTTCCTAAAATGGAAAATAGAAAGTTTCCAAAATGGAAAGTTTTCTACTTTAGAAATCGATTTTCTAATTTGAAAGTTAGTTTCAAATATAGAAATAAAGAACTTAAAAGGAAAGGAGTTTCCTAATTTAGGTTAAAGGGTATTTTGGAAAATTGTTTCCTAATGTGGACCCTGTCAAAATAATCAAAGAATATTTATTTGGATAGTCTAAATAAATTAATTATGCTAAAATAGTTTTGGCCTATTAGGTTTAATTAAAAGCCTTAAGATAATTTTGATGGGAGAATAAACATCAACCTTATTCGATAAGGATGAATATTTTAAAGATAAACATCAAGTATTCCACATATAAAATAACTCATCATCCTTGGAGGATAAGGAAGCAACAACTTAGAGTCTTTTATGGACTCAAGCTTGTCACTTTCCTTGTCCTTGGAGGACAAGGAAACTCTCCCTCTATAAATAGGATGAGAGAGGTGACAAAAAGAGGTAAGAACCTAATAGAGAATTTCGGCCAAAAAGAAAAAAAAAGTAGGGAAAAATTTAGCCGACCTCCAAAGAAAAAAAAAAGGGGCACATGGCCAAGAGAGAAAAAGGAAACAACATAGCTTTCTCTTAAAAATCTAGCAAGAAATTCTCATACCCTCTCCTTTAAAGTTATCGCAAAGTTGCCCAAGATTAATTTCTAGAGGAAACACTTAATCGAAAAGGTGGAGCTCACACCCCATCAATTTTTAGTGTTTCTTTATGGATATTTGAGCTACATGGATCATCAATAGATCTCGAAACTTGGATGGCTAATCAAAGAAAAAAATTTAGATATACGCTACAAGAGATAATCCTTTACTTTTATCTTATTATTCATGTATATATGATTAGTAGATTCAACGGCATGATCTTGGGCCCTTAGATGGAGGAAATTTTTATTTATTTATTTCGCACCTCCATAGGATGCGTGATCCTTCGATAGGAGTATTGCAAAGACCGAAGGGCATTCATCTATATACAAAGGTACCAAATGGGAATGTGAAAGTTATTTTCTCTTGGTCTTCTAGAGATCACAATCTAATTATATTTGAAATAACTATCCAAAAAATAATAATGGGATTTATCGGCTAATTACTACGGCATTTGATTTATGAATGGGAGAAGGAAGTGATCTATGTATGTTATAGCATTTAGCTTCGGTAATCCATGTGAACACATTACTCATTCCGAACTCTAATAGGGATAAGTTCATTATTTTAATTCTTAATTACTGTAATCCTTATCTTCTTTAGCACTACTCGAACCAAACTCAACCATTTACTATCCAAAATTAGATAGATCACATCGACATCTAGTAGTTTTAGAATTTTTTTCTTTATTACTTTAATTATCGAAGGGTTTAATCTTCTTGTGCTTCCCATATTGGTTTAGAACGCTCATCTAGAAGTATTCTATGCAAGCATATAAAAGGACTAATACTTTTTACGTCGGCTATTATCCACCCTATGGCTATTTTGTGGTCTTTGAGCACTCAAATGATTTTTCTTCTTGTAAGCGAAGGATCATGCATCCTATGGAGGTATGAAATAAAATAAAAATTTTCATCTATCTAAGATTCTCAAGATCATATTGTTAAATCAACTGATCGTATATTAACATGAATATAAATATGAGTGAAAGATTACCTCTTGTAGCATAGAAAACAATCAAGTGAAAAGGGAACTGTCAAAGTGTCTAACCTCTAATTGATAATCCACACGACTTAAATACCGACAAAGGAAATCATAGAAATTACAAAGTGCTACCTCCAATCTTTCTATATAGTTAATTTGCTTTATAAAGGATTTAGTTAGGGTTTTGCGGTAACTTAGGCTTTTAAGGAGGAATACAACAACTTAGGCTTTTTAGAGAGTGAAATGTTTTCTCTTTTTTTTTTTTTTTTACCATATGTGTGTGTTTTCTTTTTTCCATCTTCATTGCCTCTCTCCCTTTATTTATATAAGGGGCGACATCTTTGTTGTTCAAGGACAAGGAGTTGCAACATGTGTGGGCTTGTTTAATTTTATCCTTGTAAACCCTAAGCTTTATCCAATAAGACTCATGTTTATCCTCCCACCAAAAAATCTTGTAGGCTTTTAAATTAAGCCTATCGATACAAACTCTTTTAGCCTAATTAATTGTCAATTAATTTAGACCATCCAAATAAATTAGGTTAGATATTTTAATAGAGCCTATATTAGGAAATAGTTTCTCAAATTGTCGTTAAAACCAAATTAGTTTTCTTTTTGGTTAAGTAACTTCTAAATTTGAAACCGACTTCCAAATTAGGAAATTTATTTCTAAAATAGGAAACTTTCCATTTTAGGAAAAAATTTTCAAAACATGAAACTTTTTCCAAAATAGGAAACTTTTCATTTTTCAAAAACCTTTTTCAAAATAGAAAAATTTTAAAACTAGAAACCTTTTCTAAAATATTTACTTCTCTTTTATTATGTGAATGTTTAAACTTATACGTGAGACTCAATAGGCTCATAGATATATTAGCAATGTATCAAGAATAAAAGACACATCTTTTATCTTTTGATACCTAAATTAAGATAAGCCTCTAGAATGGTATCATGATTATCTAATTCTCTAGAAGGATTAATTAATTTACAATTACCTTTCATAACCATAGTTATCATGCAATTCAGCCCTCATATCAATTTACCACAATGTGATCTTGAACTTAGTTTAAAGTCCGTTCAATTATGATCACACAAGTTTTTTTGTTTTTTTCAAATGTCTTAGCTTTAGAGTAAACCAACCGTGCTCTATTGTATACTCCTATAATGGTCATAGATTTCTTGAGCAAACATTTATCGAAGTGCAACATGATAACTCCTTTAACATATAAGGAATGATATATCTTATCTTAGTCATCCACCTATCTCTATTAGATTCCTAGTCCACCCAATGAATCACTCATATACAACTCTTGATCGAGCCCATAAAATAAGTATCAAAGTACATAAATCCTCTAATGAGATAATTGTAATGACTTTAAGTTGAAGGACTAGTTGTACCCATCTCGTATGAGATTCCCATAAAGTAAACCAAATGGGTTCTCATAATGAATCGCATCCAATGATATATTCTCTAAGATTAATCATCCGAGTGCTTGCCTTGGCATCACCATACCAATAGGCATAAGATCTCCTACTGCTATCTTATACTAATTACAAGTCTAACCGTATATAGTCATTGTCCATTCTTTATATTGCTATGATTTGGAACATTTAATGATATCATTTCAAGTGTATTAATGTTTATCTCACATCTTTTAATCTATCATAATGCAATACACTCATAAGTCATATCACATGTAGTCAATATTTATTTTTGACAATGCTATAACTTGAGACTCTAAATGATATCATTTAAGTGCATTAATATTTTTTTCACATCTTTCAATCAATCATTAATGCAATACATATCATATGGACCTTTATATAATTCTATCAAAATATAAATGATAAGAATTACTAAAAAGACTTCTTTTATTTATTAAATAAAGAATAGAGTATTACAACAAGTCAAACCATCCAAACAAGCTTGGTTCTTAGGCACCTACAATAACAATCTCTCACTTATACTAGAGCCAACCAGCATGTCCCTTATGCCTAACGATCTAACAAGGATCTCATATTTTTGTTATGATAAAGGCTTTAGTTAAGGGGTTAACTATATTCTCATCGGTGTGGACATTTTCTATTCTTATATCACCATCATTGATAATGTCTTTATTCATATGGTAACATTTCAGTACATGTTTGGATTATTGATGAGACCTTAGTTGCTTGGCTTGCATTATAGATCCTATGTAGACGGCTATCAAGCCATGTGACATTGGAGAAAATCCTTTCTTTGATTCTTCCTTGCTAAATATTTTTAGTATCATGTCAATGAACGTACCTTAGGAGAGCCCTTACATTCCATGTGATCTATTTCTATAGATCTCGACTTCTAGAATGTAAGTTGTTCTCTCATATCTCATATAGAGAAATTCTTGAATACCCAATCTTTTATAGATTGCAACATGATAATGTTATAGCCGAGAAGTAGTATGTTGTCTTCATATAAAACAATCAAGACTATTAAGCTCCCACTAACCTTTTGCACACATAAGATTCATCTTTGTTTTTATGAAAAGTCAAACCCTTTGATTATATTATCAAAACATTGATTCTAATTCCTAGAGGCATGCTCAAGTCCATAAATGTACTTTTATAATTTTTAAATCTTATTTGCATGTTCTTTGTTGATAAAACCATCAAAGTATGTCATCTATACATCCTTATTCATTTGCTATTTTTAAGAGTCAATGTCTAACATTGCATCTTCATAGGTATTAGCTTCATTATCATCTTTAGGATATGTATCACCATATGTCAAAATAAGAAGATCATATCTTTTTTACTCTTGATGAACACGTTAGAACTATGATGTTTTTGTTATTAGTTTATGGGATAGTTACAATTTATGAGTCTACTCGAATCTCATTAAGTTTAACTTTTCTCTCACTAGTTCTAGCATCTGTAAATTCCTTCCTAAGGAGTATAACATGCCTAGTCACAAACAATGCATTGTTCTAGTGGTAAGAAGAATAATATCTATTTATTTCTTTTAGATATCCGATAAATTTATACTTTGCTTGATTTAGGCTCTAGCTTGTCTCCATTCAAACGTTTGACATGTTCTTCATAATCTTAAATCTTAAGGAAAGATAAATTTATTTTTTTCTTTATCATATCTCATATGGAGTCCGATCAACGAGACTTTGTTTAAACCACCGTTCAACATAAATGTTATAGTAAGGAGTGTATATCCTAAAATAAAATAGAGATATCGGTTCAACTTATCATGGACCAAACCATTGTTAGTCTTGGTGTTTAAGATCCAACCATGTTTGGATGGGCTTATATTAATATGTTATTACATCATTTATTTTAATAATAATAAAGAAGTCATTCTATTAATTCTTATTTTTACATGTTGATAAATTCGGTAGAATTAGATAGAAGTCCTTATGATATATATTTGCAATAGTGATTGATCGAAAGATGTGAGACAAACACTAATGCACATAAATGTTCCAAGTTGTAGCATCGTCAAAAATGGACATTGACAATATACGGATAGACTTATGAGTCCTATGCTCATGCTATATGATAGCACTAGGAGATTTTATACCTATTGGCATGGTGATGCCAAAGCAAGCACTTAGGTGATTTATGTTAGAGAACATATCATTGGATTTTGGTCACCTGTGAGAACCCATTTAGTTTACGTCTATGGAAATCTCATACGAGATGGGTACAAATGGTCCTTAGACTTGAAGTCATCACGGTTAACTCGTTGGAGGACTTATGCACTTTGACACTCGTTTCGATGGATCCATTAATAGGTTACACGTGTGCGATTTGTTGGGTGCACTAGGAATCCAATGAAGATAGGTGTATGGCTAAGATAGGACATGTCGTTCCTTATATGCTAAAGGAGTTTTCACATTACACTTCGATAAATGTCCGCTTAAGAAATCTGTGGCCACGGTAAGAGTACACTAATAGAGCATAGTTGGCCTACCCTAAGAGCTAAAACATTTAAGAATCGAAGAAAACTTATGATTATAATCAAACAAGACTAATAACCAAGTTTGAGATCACACTTGTGATAAGTTGACATGAGGATTGAATTGTATGGTAACCATGCTCGTGAAAGGTAATAATGGATTAACTAATCCTCTTAGAGAATTAGGTAGTCATGATGCCTTGCTAGAGATCAATCTTAATTTATTTATCAAGAGATGAAAGAGAAGTCTTTTATTCTTGATATATTGCCAACATATCTAGGAGCCTATGGAGTCACACACATAAGTTCAAGTATTCATATTACAAATGAGAAGCAAAGATATTGAAAAAAGTTTTCAATTATGAAAGTTTTTTATTTTGGAAAGAGTTTCCTAAAATGGAAAATAGAAAGTTTCCAAAATGAAAAATGAAAAGTTTCCAAAATGGACAGTTTCATAAAATGAAAGTTTCCTATTTTAGAAATCGGTTTCCTAATTTGGAAGTTAGTTTCAAATTTGGAAATAAGAACCTAAAAAGGAAAGGAGGTTCCTAATTTAGGTTAAATGGCATTTTGGGAAATTATTCCCTAATGTGGACTCCGCCAAAATAATCTAAGCATATTTATTTGGATAGTCCAAATAAATTAATTAGGGCTAAAATAGTTTTGGCCTATTAGGTTTAATTAAAAGCCTTAAGATAATTTTGGTGGGAGGATAAACATCAACCTTATAAGGTTGAATGTCTTAAAGATAAACATTCGAGTAGTCTACATGTAAAATAATTCCTTAACCTTGGAGGATAAGGATGCAATAACCCGAGTCCTAATTAAGGACTTAGGCTACCGCTTTCATTATCCTTGGAGGACAAGGAAACTCTCCCCCTATAAATAGAAGGAGAGGTGTGACAAAAGGGAAAGAATGCATACATTGAGATTCGGCCAAGCTGGAAAAATATATAGCAAAATTTGACCAGCCCTAATACCAAGCTAGAGCATATGGCTAAGAGAAAAAAGAGAGAAAATAGTTTTCTCTTAAAACTTAGAAAAGCTATACTCTTTCCTTCTTGAATAAGGTTATCGTAAAGTTACCCAAGATTGATCTTTAGTGGAAAAACTTAATCGGAAAAGGTGGAGCTAGCACACCATCAATTTTGAGTGCTTCTTTGTGGATATTTGGGTTGTGTGGATCATCAATAGAGACTATACACTTGGACAACTAATTAAAGAAAAGGAATTTAGATCTATGCTACAAGAGGTAATCCTTTACTTTTATCTTGTTATTCATGCATGTATGATTAGTTGATTTAACGATATGATCTTGGGCCCTTAGATGGAGGAAAATTTTTATTTATTTCACACCTCCATAGGATGTATGATCCTTCAACCATGTCTAACATGTAGTGTCCATTGATAGAAATCTCATTCTCTTCTAAGTGATCTAAATTTCATTATTTAAATATTCATCACCATAATCTGATCAAAATGCCTTAATATTTTTGCTAGTTCATTTCTTGACTTTAAATCTAAATTCTTTAAAGCTGTTCAAATATTTCATGTTTGTGTCTCATTTACATAATCAAAACATAATCTATTATTAATAAAAGTTATGAAATAATCATGTCCTCCTCTTACATGGGTGAACATGGGACTAAACACATCTTTATATGTAAGGCATAACTAATCATTAGCTCTTTCTTCTTTTTCACTAAAAAGGGATTAATGTCATTTTACTAAGTAAATAAGATTTATAGATATCATCAAATCATTCCGTGTATCCATTTATGATTAGTTTGGATATACGATTCTTATTTATATAGCTAAATTAACAATGCTACAAATATATATTTATTTAGATAATTTTAGTCTTTTAGTATTTATGTTATATATATGAGAGTTACATTATGTTCAAAACATACAAATTATTATCAATCAAAATATTTCCATATAATAATTCCTTTTAAAAAAGAACAACCATTATTCTTAAATAAAATGAAAAATATCTTGTCTCAAACAAGAAATGAAAATAATATTTATAGTCTATTAAAGGAACACAATAATAGTTATTGAGTGTAAGCATAAGCCCGCACGGTAGTGCTAACTCATATGCGCCTACAACTAATGATCCAACTCTTGATCCATTGTTGATGTGTAGGTCATCCTCCCTTAAAGCAATCTTTTTTCTCTTTCTAAGCTCCTTCACATTTCTCTAAATATAAGCATTACATTTGGCATCATATACCCATGAAGAGAGATTAGAAGTGTAAAGATTAGCTTTAATAACCTAAATACCTAAGATAGTTATAAAACTCTTCTTTTTCACCTTTTTTAGGTATTATTTGTAGTTGAGTTTCCAATTCCCTATCTTGTTGCAATGAAAACGGACTATATCTTTTAGGCTACTCCGAGCTTTGAGCTTTTTCCCCCTCCGAGTTGATGCAGTAGAAGATTTCTTCTTTTGGTGCTTGGGTTTTTTCTTGCCCTTCCCCATGCCTTTTCTCTTGTTAATAATAAATACAAAACTCTTATTCTTGTTATTAATCTCGGATCGAGTTTTCCTCAACGTGGATAACAACTCCTCAATAGTCTTTGTCATATGTATCATGTTCAAGTTCATGATGAACTATCCAAAGTTATTAGGCAACGATTACAATACTAGGTCAATGGATAATTTTTCATCTATTCCAACAAGATGCTCAGCCAACTTATCAATATAGTCTATCATCTTAGTGATACTCTTTTAGATGTTAGATCCTTCATCCATTATGGCTCTAAAAAGCTTCATGGCTATCTTTAAGAGCTTATGCCCGATATTCTCCTCAAATAAACTTTTAAGCGTTGCTATGATATCAAAGGCGTTCATGCCGTTATGTTAGTGCCTATGCTCCAACATCATAACTCCAGCATGATACTTTGAGAAATGATTTCTTCATCCTTATATTTGACTCATGTTGTATAAGCTTTAGCTTGATCCCGAGGAGGCTTTCTTGGGAGAGGTGTCTCTATCGTATAAAGAATCTTCTCAAGTTAGAGGACTATCCTCATATTCATTTCCTAGTCAAGAAAGTTTATGCCATTTAAGGCATTACTTTCATCAATTATCGATCATATTGATGTGTTTCTAGTCATTTTATGTAACTCGACATGATAGAAAAGAAAAGCATATGGTTTGGTTAATTGAATTGCATTAACAAAAATAAATAAATTAAAAAGTAAAATCTATATTCGCTCCTATTATTTTTTTCAAGTTCTATAACCTTTATTATAGAACTCGAGAAAACTTTTTATTTGTTTTCTTTAGTGGGTTAGGATCCCATCCTCTAACATCCATTAACTTTGAGTTTTCTTAACAAGTCATACATGAAGGATTAGGTAAGCAAATCATTACCAATTGCATCCAATGCAATTCCTAATCTCATTGGTATAACAACTCTTTATTCTCTCTCATCTTAAGTGAATATCAATCTTGTCCTATAAATTCAATGGGCCTTGAGTTATCTTAACAAGCCCAATAATTCATCTCAAGTTGGACCCAAACGTTTGGGGACATAGTATGGCCCATGATATCAAAAGTGACCTTGAGTTATCTTAATAAGCCAAAAACGATAAAGAGAGTTCTTTCTTTATAACATTAGAAAGCAATTAACTTGATATTAATTTGAATGATTTAATATGGTATGGTCTCATCAATTTGATGCTTGCATGCATACTATGGTTTAATCACATTAACATCATCTTACAATGCATACTAGATATCAATCATATCATAATTACATATATCTCATGCATGACTCAAGCACTAGTCAATGGTAATAGATCTCGACTACTAGTCCCCTCAAGCTATAAGGAGGCTAGTGGGTCAAATACCTAGGAAAAAAATTATTACCAATTCTTCAGGATTGTCTTCTCTTATTGGCTTATTCTCCTTACATCTATCTTAATATCCTATTTTCTACTTTTATATTTCTTTGAATAAGAAACCTCGTATTACATTCAAAGAGATTAAAATAAGAAGAGAAATACATCGAATGATAGAGAAGGCAAGACACATAAGTCATAATTAATAAAAAAAATTACAAACATACATTTCGAAAAACTAGGTGGACTCATCCGTATCATTTACCCATGCTTCAATCACATTAATACATGAAAAATAAATAAAATATATGTAACCCCATGAAAATATTTAATGAGACATATACATATATATATATATATATATATATATATATATCGAAATATTCGTGTAAATAAACATCAAGTATGAGTTCAATTATAGTTGTCATTTTAACTATTTGGTGATGATGATTATTTAGCATTTATGTAGAACTTTTGGGGCACTTATGTGAGAATTTTAGGGTGAAGTTTTAAATAAATTAATCAATTATCACTCATTATATATTAAGCACTTGGGACATGCTATACAAGTGAAATAGGGGTGTGTATAAAATTTTAGGAATGTTGGAATATTTTCTTGAAAATTGCGGAATGGAAGGGAAAGGAAATTTTCGAAATTCTATGAAGGAAAATATGTTTAGTTACTTGAACTAGGTTAGTAAGGGTGTTTAGTTAGTCTAACCAATTAGTTAGGACACATAAGCCCCCTTAATTAATGAACTAAGGCCAACTCACCCTAAACCCATCAAACCAACCACTCTCTCTCTCTTAACTCACAAATTAATGATTAGAATTATGATAGGGAAACAAAAGGATAGTACCCACATACACAATCGGACCCACTACTAAATCAATACCATTCATCGATGTTTAATTCTAACAAGGAAAAATATGATGATAAGGGGTATGAGTATGCCGAAACCCCGAGTGGATTGGACCTATGAAAATATATGAGTCAAATCCTGTATGGGATGGATATATTTAATATAGTACGCATAACATCACGTGCATCATGTGTATTATGGGGCAAATGGAGAAAAGTCAATTGATTGAGAATCGATTTACATGATTAGGTTTGACAACCTAACGAGAAAAATGGGTATTAGCAATCCAGCTATGTGCGTACTCTAAGTCGTGTGTCCGCACTTGTTAGACGATGGATTCCTACTAAGAGTGGCTACAGTGAGGGATAATTTCGTTACGGTAGAAGGTGATTTAATAATCACCTGGATTAAAAATAGAGTAGACTAGCTAATACCTGTGGTACCTGAATTAAAATTGATAAGTATGGTGGGAAGTCGGAAAAGCATTTCATATCGGGTGCATCATCCCACATGCCGAGCTTCGGCTCACCCCATCATTATTTCTATGATGTGATAGGAAAAGGATAAAATATAAGGATGCGACCGACTCCTCCTAAGAGGCTCATGTGTAACACGAAATGCTGAAATTGATTTTGTCCGTAATTTAGAGGTATGGAATCCGTTTGTAATATTTTGTTACCGTAATTAGTTATATCATGTAAAATTTGCTATATGCAGTTTTGTTATGTGATGTGCTATTAATTTCTTAAGTACACCGTACGAGAGATGATTAGGGTTTAGGTAGTGTAAGCGTGACGCACCTCGCCTAGTCACTCTTATTTTAGTAATAGATAGTGGATTGAGGAGGGGGCATTACAAGGTAGTATTAGAGCTATCGTTTAGATAACTAGATAGAATCCCATATGTTACATGAGCCTAAGGACCGGTGTCTTGTTCGAAGAAAAAAAATATAAAAAAATAAAATTTATATTTATTATTTTTAATTTTGATTCTTTGATTAATATGTATGATTATGATTATGTGTTTATATGTTGATGAATGATTATGCTTGACAATATTGATAATGGTTAATGTTGGTGTTATAGATGCCGTATCTATTCCGTACAACTTGTGTTGTTAGAACATGCCGACGGCGTGCCACCCTAGCCATTTATCGGGTGGAGCTAAACAACCCGGTTATGGCCCCGGATCGGGATATAGTAGCCCACGTTACTTTGGTGCATGACTTACTTTAGCGAATAATATTCGTTGATGCTTCCTTCTAGCGGTACCGGAGCATGGACTTTTTGAGGTTGACCTTATGTTAGACTCGACACCGAGAGATCGACGGCTATTAAATGAGGTTTGTGAAGGTCCGATAGATAGGTATTACTATAGGAATTTGGTTTGAGCCTTCCTTTCGATGCAAGTTAGGCAAACTCATACTCGATTGATGTACAACTGGGGTCTACCATTATCTCTTGCATGAGAGATAGTACATCGTGCTCGAATGACGTTATTGATTGGTGGAGGGTTGAGTATTCCTTCCCCCAATGTTTTCGATATGTAGATTATTAAGGACCCTATCACATGGCGCGGTGTCCTTTGTGTGTTTTAGGATGTAAATAAGAGTGCTTCGATTATAAATATATCATAAAAACCTTCGAAAGGTAAATGTGTATACGAAACGTTTACTATGTATAAAAATGTATAATTTTATACGAACATGAATGATTTACATTAAGTGTTAAAATCCATACCAAAACTAATTTGAACTTAATGTGTATGTAAAGATAAACCATGCTTGTCAAGAAAGAACCCCACACGAATGGAAGGTGAAGGGAACTTCAATGATAATAACCTAAACCAACAAGAAACGTTGAACCGAATGATGGAAATCATGCGACGACGAGTAATAAACACTACAACAGCAATAACAAGTCCACGCTGAATAGATGAGCCAATTTTTAGGTACACAAAAACAACCTCCACCCCAAGCACGGGAATGATGCGATAGAAAGATTTCGTAAAATGAACCCTAAAGAGTTTGTTGGAGGAGTGAACCCAATGATAGGCGAGGAGTGGATTGAGTCCCTAGAGGCAATATTCGAATACCTATAGTTTGTCAACCATAAGTGAGTGTCGTACGCCATTTTTATGCTAACTAAGGATGCCCACACATGATGGGAGAGCGCACGACTAACGGTAGACGTGTCTACCTTAACTTAGGAAGGTTTAAGGAGGTCTTTTATAATAAGTACTTCACCGTAGATGTGAGGGCTAAAAAGATACAAGACTTCATAGAAATAAAGTAAGATGGAATGTCCGTAGGTGAATATGTATGGAGATTTGAGCAAGGATGTTGATTCATCCCATTTATTACGGGGGATGACAACTTAAAGAAGAATCAATTTTTAACAAGGTCGAGTCCAAGAGTGAGAAGCATGATACGGATGTATGCCATCAACACTTTTTCAAAAATGATAGATAAAGCTACGTTGGCGGATGAAGATCGGAGGGAAATTACAAAGAAAGTCTAGTAGAGGAGGTAATCATTTCGACCCGGAACCTCTTCCTTCGAACCACACGGACGAGTTTCACATAGAAATTTCAACCGAACCGGTGGTCCAGGAAATGCATGGGCTACCGGACCATCACCTTATACCCCGAGGCCACTATTAGGGAATCAGCCGAGGCTAGTAATGAGCAATCAACTCCGATTCAATAGATGTGGAAGATTTGACACTAGAGAATGTTGATTAGATGTAATAACTTGCTTTATATGCCACAAGTCGGGACATATATCCCACCATTGCCCTAGATGCGAAATGGAATTCGAGAAGGGTACCGGTTCGAGTTTACACAATGACCCAAGAGGAAGTAGATCAAAGGGATGCAACGGTGGTTCGTGGTAATATCTCAATCCTTGGCTTGACTGTTTATGTCTTAATTGATTCGGTGCTACGCATTCATTTATTTTAAGTACATTAGTAAAAAGATTAAGCGTCAAACCTAAGATATTAACTTTAGGATATCTTATAGCAGTTCCTCTAGCCAAACTATGGAATCGATGAGTGTAGTTAAAGAGTGTCCGGTGCACATTGGGGATAGGAAATTAGGAGCCAATTTGATAGTATCTGGACCTCCAAGATTTTGAATTGATCTTGGGAATGGATTGGTTAACGATGCATGGTACCACCATAGATTATCGAGGGAGGAGAGTAGTTTTTGATCTACCTAGAGATCAACCATTAGAATTTTAGGTCGAGTCAAAGCTTTGAACTGCATCGATAATTTCGACCATCAAAGCCTAAAAAATGCTAGAAAAAAGGTGTATGGGGTACCCAACACATGTGGTGGATAGTCGGGCGAAGCAAAAGTTAAAATAAACGGATATAGAGATTGTAGAGGAATATTTATTTGTGTTTCTAGAGAATTTGACAACGTTATCATCGAAAGGAAAATAGATTTTGAGATTGAACTAGAGCTAGGCACGGCTCCAATTTTAAAAACTCCATATAGAATGGCTCCCGTTGAGCTAAAAGAATTAAAGATGCAATTATAGGACTTACTAAATAAGGGATTCATACGCCCTAGTTCCTCATCTTGGGGAGTTCCAGATCTTGTTCGTGAAAAAGAAGGATGGTAGTCTAAGGCTATGTATTGATTATCAAGAATTGAATTGAATAACAATTAAGAATAAGTACCCATTACCCTAGATTGACGATTTATTTGATCAATTGCAAGGAGTAGTAGTTTTTTCCAAAATAGACTTGCAATCAAGGTATCATAAATTAAGGATGAAGTCGGAAGATGTGAAGAAAACGACGTTCGGAATAAGATACGGACACTATGAATTCCTAGTAATGTCGTTTGGGTTCATCAACATCCCGAGTTGCTTTTATGGATTTGATGAATTAAGTCTTCATGGAGTTTTGGGAGAAGTTTATCATCATGTTCATTGATGATATCCTAGTCTATTCTCGAAGCTAGGAGGATCATAAGAAACACTTGAGAACAACCTTGCAAACATTGAGGGAGCAACAATTGTATGCCAAATTTAAAAAATGTGAATTTTAGCTACAACAAGTCGTTTTTCTAGGTCACGTAATGGCAAAGGAGGGTATAGTTATAGATCCAAAGAAAGTACGGAGTTATTCAAAATTGGCCTACCCCGAAGAGTGTGATAGAGGTACGAAATTTCTTAGAAGTTGGTCGGTTACTATTAGAGATTTGTTAAAGGCTTCTTCTACTTAGCAATACCTCTCACTAATTTAATAAGGAAAAGTGTTAAGTTCCGAGTAGACGGATGCCTTGTAAGAAAAGTTTTCAAAAATTAAAATGAAGGTTAATCATGACCCTTATACTAACCATTCCATTCGAGGTTAGGAATGAAGGTCGATCATGACCCTCGTACTAACCATTCCATCCGGGGTTGGGAATTTTCATGGTGTATAGTGACGCTTCTAAAAATAAGCTAGGAGCGATGTTGATGCGGGATGGGAAAATTATAGCCTATGCGTCATGACAATTAAAGGAATACGAACGAACTTATCCGACGCATGACTTAGAATTAGCGACGGTAGTCTTTGCCCTAAAAATGCGGAGACACTATTTATATGAGGCTAAATGTGAAATATATACGGACCATAAGAGTTTACGGTATATCTTCACACGAAGGAGCTAAATATGAGATAGAGAAGGTGGTTGGAGTTAGTAAAGGACTATGATTACAAAATCAATTATCACCCGAGCAAAGCAAATATTGATACCGATGCCTTAAGTAGAAAATCGATAACAATGATATAGGTAATTCAGCTATCGATAGTGAGAGATCTATAAAAACGGAAGTTGGAGATAATTCCTAAAGGCCATGAGAGCATTTTATCGACTTTATTAGTTCGATCGACCCTGCAAAAATGGATTCAAAGGGAGCAACAAATGGACGAAAGGTTGATGGAATGGAAGAAAATTATGGAGGATGGGAAGGATTCTAATTTTGCCATTGATGACAAAGGAGTAATGAGATTTAAAAGAAGGTTGTGCATTCCCTCGATAGGGGATTTGAAAGAAGAGATCCTAAAAGAAGAGCATGTAACTCCCTATTCGATACACCCAAGAAGCACAAAGATGTATCGGGACTCGCGATAGAGTTATTGGTGGCCTAGAATGAAGAAAGACGTAGCTAATTTTATGGAAAGGTGTCAAGTCTATCAACAGGTAAAAGTGGAACACCAAAGACCCTCGGGAATGTTAAAACCATTGATGATTCCCGAATGGAAATGAGAGCATGTCACAATGGATTTCATCATGGGATTACCACGATTGGAAAGAGGGTCGGATGCCATTTGGGTGATCGTAGATAGGCTGACCAAATTGGCATATTTTCTTCTAATCAAAAGCACCTACAATCCGAACCGGTATGCCCAATTATATTTTGACAAGATTGTAAGACTACATGGGATTTCGATCTTAATTGTGTTAGATCGAGATCCCGCATTCACCTTCGTATTTTGGAAGAGTTTGCATAAGGTCATAGGTACTAAGCTAAACTTCAGCATGGCTTATCATCCATAAACCGATGGATAATCCGAACGAGTGATCCAAACCCTCGAAGATAAGCTATAAGCATGTGTTCTGGATTGGTCCGAAAAATAAGAGAGATATATACACTTAGCTAAATTTGCATATAACAATAGTTATCAAGCTTTAATTAGGATTGCTCTCTGTGAAGCTTTATATAGACGACGATATAGATCTCCCGTGCATTATGATGAAATAGGGAAAAGAAAGTTACTTGGAATCGAAGTCGGTGCAAGCAGACGATTGAAGTAGTGGAAAAGATCCACCAATGGATGAAAACGACTTAGAATAGACAAAAAAGCTACGCCGATAAGAGGACGAAGGATCTAAAGTTTACATTCGGTGACTATGTATTCTTAAGAGTTTCATTGATGAAAGGCATACTATGATTTGGGAAAAAGAAAAGTTAAGTCCATGATACATTGGACCGTTTGAAATACTAGATCGAGTAGGCAATAAGGCCTATCATCCGTTGTTGCCACCATCATTAGCGGGAGTACAAAATGTATTCCATGTGTCCATGCTAAGAAAGTAAGTAGGAGAGCCAAGTCAAATTCTGGAGACAGAGCCACCAAACCTCACCCCGGATTTAACATATGAAGAAAGATCAATCCAAATTCTTGATAGACGAGATCAAGCGGTTAAGAAATAAGGAGATTAGTCTTATTAAAGTTTGTGGGAAAACCATGATCTCGAAAAAATAACTCGGGAGTGGGAGGAAGAAATGAGAGATAAATACCCCGAGTTATTCGAATAGGTCAATTTCGAGGATGAAATTCTTTTAAGGGGGAGAGAAATGTAACCTCTGTAAAAATCTTTAATGAGACACATATATACATATCATGATATTCATGTAAATATACATTAAGTATGAGTGCAATTGTAGTTGTCATTTTAACTATTTGGTGATGATGATTATTTAGCATTTATGTAGAAATTTTGGGGCACTTATGTGAGAATTTTAAGGTGAAGTTTCAAATAAATTAATCAATTACCACTCATTATATACTAAGCACTTGAGACATGCTATACAAGTGAAATAGGGGTGTGTATAAAATTTTGGGAATGTTGGAATATTTTCTTGAAAATTGCAGAATGGAAGGGAAAGGATATTTCCAAAATTCTATGAAGGAAAATATGTTTAGTTACTTGAACTAGATTAGTAAGGGTGTTTAGTTAGTTTAACCAATTAGTTAGGACACATAAGCCCCCTTAATTAATGAACTAAGGGCAGCTCACCCTAAACCCATCAAACCCGCCACACTCTCTCTCTTAACTCACCAATTACTTTCCACTCTTCCAAATTAAATTAAGACATAAGTACACATAATTAGTACTAAGATTTTAAGCATATATATATAAATAGAATAAGTGAAAGTGGCAAGAAAATTTTAAGCATCTCATAGCTACACAAAAAGGGAGAGAAAACGGCAAAGAAAGAGAGAAAAGAGAGGAAAGAAAGAAAGAAGAAAAAGGAAGGAAAAGCTAGGAAAAAAGCCTAATCAAGTCTATCTATGTAAATTGGTTTTCTTTGGTGCTTTATGCCATGCAATTGATGTTATTGTAATTGGTTAAGTTTGTGCTTATGTTGTGATATGTTTGTTGGCTTGATTTTGTTGGTTAGGTTATTTTATGATTGGTAATTGTTATGATCTGGTTGCAATGGTTAGTTGTGTGATTAATTGTTAAGTTTTAGAAGTTTTGTATCTAGTTAGATCCATGCCCGGATAGGTGTGGTTAATGGATTTGGCTGACCAAACCATGGTTAGTGAATTTGGGATTGATATGGACTTAGACAAGGGAAAATAGGGACGAAGAAAAATGAAATTTTAGGGTTTTTCTTGAGCAAACTTTCAGTCCGGACAGTGTACACGGCCTCTCACACGGGTGTCTTTACTCGTGTAATGAAGAAATGTATTTTTCTTGAGGTCGGAGAGTTATACGGCCTCCCACATGGGCGTGTCTTTTCTCGTGTAATGAAGAAATGTATTTTTCTTGAATTCGGAAAGTTACATGGGAGTGTCCTTGCCCGTGTAATGAAGAAAGGTGTTTTTTTTTAGTCAAACGGTTACACAACCTCCCACATGGGCGTGTCTTTGCCTATGTAATTCACTAGTCACTCGAAATTCACCACTTTTACTTCATACTTGCTTGGTTTCCGTTCTTTTTCACCAAGATAATGTAATTAATGATCAATTAGGCTCGGATATATATAAAATGAAAATAGAAAAATATACCTTAAAATTAGTGAAAATGGGTTCAAATTATAATAATTATTCAAGTCATGTGGAACAAATTAATGATTAGAATTATGATAGGGAAATAAAAGGAAAGTGCCGACATACATAATTAGACCCATAACTAAATCAATACCATTCCACTACAAGATAAAGGCTCATTAGCGACGGGCAAAACCATCGCTAAATCAAAAAACCCATCACGAAAACTAATTCGTGACTCATTAGCGACGGTCACGAGACCGTCGCTAAAAAGCTCATCGGTGTATTTTAGCGATGGGTTTAACCGTTGAAAAATTAGCGACGGTCAAAAACGTTGCTAGTCCATCGCTAAATGTCGATGTAAATACTTACGAAATTGGCGACGATCTATTAAACCCTTGGTATGGCCATTACTAAATAGAGATGGATTAGCGATGGTCTAGACCGTTGCTAATATTATCATCTTTAGAGACGGTCTAGACCGTTGCTAAAACCGTCGTTAATTGGAAAAATTATTTTCTTACAGCTAAAATAAAATGAGATAAAAGTAACAATTTTAAAATAACCAAAATCTCGTAAAATATCATAAACGTAATTTTTTATTATTCGAAATGTATTAAAACATTGCTAAATAATTAAATTATTATTAAATAACAAAAAATAGTACATCGATCGATTCATGATTCATACAAAACAAAAAAGCTAAAATAAATTAATGTCCAGGATCGGTCGGAGGTTGGGTGGAGTTGTCCGGAGGCCGGGTTGTATCGTCATCGGTGTGAGGAACGACGGATGAACTACCACCATGCTCAAAATGCCGCATGAACATCTACTACATCCGTGATATCATCGTATACCGTTGTCGACTATAAGTTCTCAACTCATTTGTCGTATCCAACAACGATGCCACTTGGCCTTGTAGGTCGTTAATAGTACCCTCTAAGTTATTGATGTGTGTCGGATTTGCGGATGTTTGCTCTTGTAATTTCTTCAACTGTGCCTCGTCGACTGCATTGAATCCGAAAGTAGCAGAAGATGAGCTCGTATTGACAGTAGAATAATAGTGAGATGCATGTGACCCGAGTCCGTACATCCTCTTCCTCCTACTATCTCCTCCACCAACGGCCCTCCGAAATATGTCATTAATGTCGGGTGTGGTAGATTCGGTCCCTCCCGACCGTTGACTAGCAACCTCTTCCTCATTAATTAATCTTTGTACGGTCTCCGTACAATTGTGAAACACATCATATTAAATACGTATGTCAAATAACATTATTAACTAACAAATATTAAATAATGTTTCAACGTTATCACTTACTTTGATAACCCTCGACCGTTGATCGACGAAGATTGATCATTAACCTTTCTCCGATGAGTCCTTAAGAAAACCTCGTGAGAATCGAGTTCACGACCCAACACATTACGCCGAAAGCATATATAAATAAACGTAAATGTATTAAATGTAGTCAAATGTTTAATTAATTATTTTAGGTATTATTTTTTAAAAAATTATAAATAAATTAATTAATATTTTTTTTTACCATTCGTATGGCGTGCTCTCTATGGCCGATTGATCCCCTCGTATGTCTAAAAGGATCAGCTCCGACTCCACCGGTCTCGCTCCTATGATTTCGTGCTACCATCTCGGATCGAGCGACAACCTCGGGTTTCGTCCATTCCGTAGTCCATGCATCCCATATTTCCTATGAGATATATGTTGGCTTCGGTTTTTTCCTTAGACGACAAAGAAAGTCAAAATATCGCTTCGTGCGATACTTTCCCATGCTTTCTTAACTATGCTCTCATTCAAATCATCATCCCACTTAAATGATTTCCGCAAAAAAATAATAATAATAATAAACATTACTAAATTTATTTGCATATTATTTTATGCTATTTAATTAAATACTAAATAATATAATCAAATAAAATTTAGAAATTAGAACCT
Organism: Dovyalis caffra; assembly: GCA_963924115.1. Classification (NCBI taxonomy): domain Eukaryota; kingdom Viridiplantae; phylum Streptophyta; class Magnoliopsida; order Malpighiales; family Salicaceae; genus Dovyalis; species Dovyalis caffra. Next base: position 57,219 of record CAWUPB010000957.1, on the reverse strand, counting down.
TAAATTCTTCCCAGTAAAAATCTTTTGTCTCTAGACTCATTTTCTTCCATATCCATCCCGAAATATGAACATACTCTTGGAATGTCTTAACGATCGAGCGAGAGCAAACATCGGAGAGATACAACCTACAAAAAATAAACATGAATTAAATTCATAAATAACCGAGCACATAATAACGGTAATAAAAAATATTTAATTAAATTAAGCATAAATCGTACTCATTGTGCCCAATGACAATGATCGATACTCGATGGTCAACTGCAGATGTGATTGGTTCCGAAGCCGATTGACATGGGATGTTGTAGGGTGGAACGTGTCGAGGAACGAACGATTGTCCCGATATGATGACGAAGGCACCGACGACGACGAAGGAAAAGATGAGGGAGGTCGACATGGAGGTCTATAATACGAAAATGGTCGAGGCTAAGACATGTCGGGCATGTAACGGGATGTGGAGGGGCCACCGGAAGAGTGGTACGGAGGCATGTCCGGTGAGGGATCCATCCGACCGTGAGCGAAATGAGAAAGGTGTCTATGTCCACAATCACCGTTAGATCGATCATTATCTAAACCATGACCCCTAGCTCGAGTCATTATTACCTACATATTAATTATTAAATTCAATAGTATTTAAATAAAATATTAATTGTATAATGCATATATACTTACACATAACATTCAAATTAACATGAACAAATTGATTTATATTAATTTAAACAACAATAAATCAAAAACATTTATTTAATTAAATCTTACCTTAAAAATTATAAGTTAATTAACTAAGTAGGTAAATATAACAATAAACCTAATTTTTTCTTTTTTTGTGACAGAACGTGGACGGTACCTCGGAGATTTATTAAAATAGTATGAAAAATTACACTTGGGGGACAAAACCAGCCTATCTCAACATTCTAGGAGGACAAGGTTGCCTAAACCCTTAAATTTGAACTCGCAATTACATAAAATCCAAGTGCATAATTTATGAATTGAATAAAAAATACAATATAACATAATCTACTAGGATATACCATATTAGCTCTAATCAGTATCATTATCATCATTGTCACATTCTTCATCTAAGTCTTCCTCAACATCGATTTCTAACTCCGATTCATTCTAAATATCTATTTCACCACCGTCCAATTCTAATAATGCTCTAAGTAGGATCAATCAATGACTGACCTTCATCATCATCAACGTGCATGACATTGTGTTGGCCTTCTATTTCATTTTCTTGAAAGGGTTCGATATTCGTTTGATCGACTGTAACGTACATTTCGGCACATCAACCATCGACCTTTGTTTAACCTTACCTACCGCCAACCAATCTCGTCATATGCGTTTACATGTAGGATATGTTACGTAATACACCCGATGCACTTATGATTCTAGTATACAAGGATCGGATCTATTTGAATACTCGCGATTATGAACCTCGACTAGTCCATAATGATCATGAACTCGTGTACTAGTTCCAGGTGTCGTATCATACCAATCACATTTGAACAAAACGGTTTTCTTTATTGGTAAGGCTGGATACTCAAGTTCGAGTATGTCAATCAACCTACCGTAGTAGTCATTTTCCACCACACCGTAGCTAACTCCTTTTACACACACTCCACTACACATTGATGCTCTCTCCGAACCACCAACATCGGTATGAAACTTATATCCATTTATAATGTACCCCGCATACGATTTCACGATTCGTAGTGGTCCTTTGGCCAAATATTTAATATAATGATCTGTTACAGCTTTAGGTTGCGCTCGACTTGCATGTATGTAAGGACCAAGTTACTTATAAGGTAATGTTATTATAAAATTTTCTAAAATAAATTTATAAATATTTAATAATAATCTTGATAGCAGAAATACTCACATATCGATGGAAACATGATGCAAATTGATTTTGAAGTCGAAATCAACCTCGTTTTTCGATATGTCACGGTCACCTTCATAAAGTTGATCGATAAAATATCCGACGATAAAAATATTATTATTATATGTTTTAAAATTGAATGATAGTTAATGAATAAATGTATAGTAATAATATTTGATAGTTATAAAACTTACTCCGTGTAAGGTGTGACCTCATCACAGTTCAATAGAATGTAAGTGTGCACTCGCATTCTTTTCTTGATCCGTTAGGACATGTGATCATGCTCAACCAAGAGGTCTACCTTTAGGAATGAATATTGCTAACATGCCTTCAATATCGTCATTTGATTCTCGATCACACTCAAAGTTTCTAGGCACTTTCCGATGCCTAGTGTGTACATGAGGCTCGAAGTAATATGAACGGAACATTGAAGTTTCCTCAACTAAATATGCATGCATATTGACCCTTCGACTCGGCTTTGTTCTTAACATTATTTTTTAATTTGTGAAGGTACCTACAATAATATTGTGAATTCATTAGACTTAATCAACATTTGACAGAGTTATAAACTTACGGACGTCCACTAAAATCATAAATTAGTACCTTTCAAATGGATAGATCCATCGATATTGTCCAGAGTCCAACTATTTTTGCTTCATATGCCAAGTGTACGGGAAGATGCTCCATTGAGTTGAAAAAACTAGGTGGGAAAATATGCTCTAATTTGCATAAGATTATTGGTATAATTTTCTCAAGACGGATCATATCTTCAACCTTAATCACAGTAGATATTAATTCCTTAAAGAATAAGCTAAGCTCAGTGAGTGATTGCCATACATTTGTTGGTAACATGTCATGAAATGCGACAAGTATTAGCCTTTCCATAAATACATGACAATCATGACTTTTCATGCCCTGTAATATGAGGTTATTCATATCCACACATCGTATCCGTCCGAAAATTTAGTTGTTTAATCCATTCTAGTAATTGTATTTTTTGTTATTTGTCCAGAGCATAATAGGTTTTTGGGTATTTTCTAGAGTTTTCATCTATTTCTAATTCGAGCCGTCGACAATATAGCTTTAAGTCTTCTCTAAAATTTGCATTGTCTTTTGTTTTTCCTAGGACATTCATAATTGTATTAAACACATTATCAAAGATATTTTTCTCAATGTGCATAACATCCAAATTATGATGTATTAGATTAGAACTCTAATAAGGTAGGTCCCAAAATATACAACATTTTTTCCAACCACAATATTTAGATATATTTTTATTATACTCATTGGATCCCTCTTTCGTTACTTTCAATAACCCCCAATTGTTTAATTCTTGTAAAATTTTAATTCCGGACTTGATCGGTGGAGCAATGTTTGTAACAACTGAATTTCACTTGAATGCAATCCTATTTTGCCCGAACGGATGGCTTAGTGAGAGAAACTTTCGATGGCAATCAAACCATGAAGTTTTCCCGTCGTTTCGGAGGGTGAAAGCATCATAATTTTCCATACAATATGGGCATGCTATCTTACCCATAGTACTCCAACCCGATAATATTGAATATGTAGAAAAATCACTAATTGTCCACATGACAAGTAGCTCTCATCCGAAAATTATCTTTACGAGACACATCATAAGTAAAGCACCTACTTCCCATAATTCTATCAAGTCTTTAATTAAGGGTTGTAAGTATACGTCTAAATTGATTTTAGGGTTTTTAGGACCAGGGACAATAACGAGTTAAGGACATATATTCTTCTTTCATACATTTCCATAATGGCAAATTGTAAGGCGTTACAATGACAAGCCACGAAGAATATTGTTGTCCGGACTTACCAAAAGATTGAAACCCATCAATACAAATACCTAATCTAACATTCCTAATTTATGATGCAAAAGAAGGATGTGTTTGGTCAAAATGTCGCCATGCGAAGGAGTCCGAATTTTGATGCATGACGTTGGGCTCGCACATATGTTATACATGCCATGTCATGTCATTAGCGGTGGCATTTGATGCATACATCCTTTGTAATCGTGGGGTTATCGAAAAATAATATATTTTTTATAGGAGAAAAATATTTGTCTAATCGACCCCCGCCTAGGATTTCGATATCGAGGATGATCACATATTTTACAAGTGATTCTCTTACTATCCCGACCTCAATAAATCATGCAACCATTAATGCAACAATGGATCTTTTCAATGGGTAAACCCATCATTTCTATCATTTTTTTTACTATAAAAGTCTTCTAGCATGCGATTATCGAGAGGCATCAACTTTTTCATAAGTTGACATAAATCGTCGTAACACCTCTCGTAAAAATGATGCTCGGACTTGAGATTCAATAAACGAGACATTGCGGATAACTCGCGAATGGTTTTCTAACCCGTGCCATATTTCTCTATTCGATGCATCTAATAAATCATAAAATGCTTGTGCAAAAAGGTTTGGGTCTTCATCTATATTAGATGGATTAAAAGATGGACCAACTGCATCCATCACCATTGTGTGGTATCGATTAACTTGACGATCATCACATATTTGTTCTTGTTCAAAATTATTAAACGAATTGTCATTAATTGCTAAATCATTCTCTCCATGACGTCTCCACACATAATACCCAAACATAAACCCATATCTCAACAAATGATACTTAACGGTATCGTGGTTTTCATAACTACGATTTTGATATTTTTTTTGTTTACATGGACATCCTATCTTATTTTCATCCATGCATCGTGGATGACTAATCGCAAAATTAATAAATTCATTAACCCCTTCTACAAAACACTTATTTAATAATCCACTAGTTAATCTAAAATCAATCCAAGAGCGATCCGAATTCATTTTAAACAAAATAATAATCAACTAATTGTATTAATTGTTTTTGTAATTACTTAAAACACTTTTATTACTAAATCTCAAATATTTTTTTGTTACACACAAGTTATTTTTTAAATAAACAAGCTAAGTTTATATCAAATTTTTAAATACGACTTAATTATTTATTTAATTACTAACAATTACAAATATTTCTAATAACTTTATTTTTTATCTATTTAATATACTTTCGAAAAAAATAATATTTTTTTAATAATGTAATAAAACTATATTCAACAAGTATATATTAATTTGTTTAATACGACTTATTTTTAAAATTAATTAATATGCATTTAACATATTTGTCATAACTTTATTTTTTATCTATTCAAAATAATTTCAAAACAATGCTATATTTTTGTTTCTTAATTAATATTGTAATTACTTATCTATTTAACTAAATGAACAACTAAATATATAATCTTAATATTTAATCAACAAAATAACAATATATTACAATTTAATTAATATTTAATTTATTGATTAATTTTGTACTTACCTAACGCTTTAACTTAATGAACTAGTAATAAATAAACTTACTAATGTTTTCAATAAATTTTTACTAACTTAAGTAAATTAACAATTAGTAGCTACACTAATAACAATAACAATAAAAATTTAAATAACAACATAAAATAAAATATAACAATTATATTTTCTAACTAAAAAAATTAACAATAAATTAAAGTAAGTAAATTCACAATTAACAATCAAATTAATTCAATCAACAACTAAAAATAAAAATAACAGAAAATTTAAAAATTAACAATAATATTCAATTAATTAATAATTAACAATAACATAAACATAACAATTAACAATTAAACATTTCAATTAACTATCACAATTTACACTAAAATAACACATCAAATAAATTTTAATTAAATGATCAAGTTAAAAAAACACATCCAATAAACAATCAATTCAATAATTAAACTAACAATAATAAGTAATTAAACAAAAAATTAAAAAAAAATCAATTTATTTGACTTAAATAAATAACTGAAAAATTAATAATTGAAAGGAGGGATTAGATTTAGGTGGACTCGTCACCAAGAGAAGGATGAGAGGGGCGACTACGGTTGGTCAAAAAACCTCATCGGAGTATGGTCGTCGAAAAACAACAGACTTGAATGGCAGAGAGAACGATTGAAAGGAGGAGGAAAAGAGGGAAGAAAGAGGGAGATTTTTAGGAAACAAAAGCTTTGAGGAAAGAGAGGAGAGGTTTGGAGCAAAAAAAAGGTAGATTAAGTTGTTGCAGGAGGAGAAGAAGAGAGTTCCAGCTTTTCGTTCGATCGAAACTTATAAAAAGGTAAAGTTTTTAGTGACGAGTCATAGACCGTCGCTAATCCATCGTTACCCATAAATTTAAAATTAAATTTGACCGTTTCCCACCAACGGTTTACTTTTAGCGACGGATTAGCAACGGTCACACTTTCTGTTTGCAACGGTTATTTTTGCAACCGTTGCAAGACATAAAATTTATTACGTTACCAACAATTTAGCAATGGTCCATGACTCGTCGCTAAATCGAATATTTTTGTAACGGTTTAAGGATATCAAACCGTTGCCAATCTGGGGTTTGTTTCAGCTCGACCCTATTTGGTAACGGTTTAGAGACAATCCATGACCATTGCTAAATTGAATATTTTTGCAACGGTTTAAGGATATCAAACCGTTGCTAATCCGGGGTCTATTTCAGCCCGACCCCTTTTGGTAACGGTTTAGCAACGGTCCGGATCGTCACTAAATGCATAATTTTTTTGCTACGGTTTTTTTTTATAAAACCGTTGCAAAAATATTAAATAATATTTAGCAATGGTTATGACCGTCACTAAACCCAATTAACTCTTTAGCAACAGTTTATCGACGGTATAAACCGTTGCTAAATTCGTAACGGTTTATAATGTATTAAAACCGTCGCTAAAACGAGTTAACCTTTCAAATTAGCAACGGATTGGAAGATCGTTGCTAAAAAATGATTGCAAATTAAAACATTTATAACCGTTTTTTAGACCTTTGCTAAAATTAGTAAAACCGTTGCTAATTTTAGTCTTTAGCAATGGTTTTTTGACCGTCGTTAAAAAAATATTTTTCTTGTAGTGTTCGTCGATCTTTAATTCTAACAAAGGAAAACATGATGATAAGGGGTATGAGTATGCTCGAAACTCCATGTGGGTTGGACCTATGAAGATATATGAAGTCAAATCATGTATGGGTTAGATATGTTTAATATAGTATGCATAACATCACGTGCATCATGTGCATTATGGGGCACATGAGAAAAGTCAATTGATTGAGAATCGATTTACATGATTAGGTTTGGTAACCTAATAGGAAAAATGGGTATTAGCAGATCCAATTCGTGTTCATACTCTAAATCGTGTGCTCGTACTCGTTAGACGATAGATTTACGCTAACGGTGGCTACAATAAGGGATAATTCTATTGTAGCAGAAGGTGATTTAATAATCACCTAGATTAAAAATAGAGTAGACTAACTAATACCTGTGGTACTCGAAATTAAAATTGATAAGTATGGTGAGAAGTCGAAAAGCATTGCATATCACCCGTATCACCCCATTTACCGAGCTTCGGCTCACCCCGTCGTCATTTCTATGATGTGACAAAAAAAGGACAAAATAGTAAGGATGTGGCCGGCTCCTCCGAAGAGGCTCATGTGTAACACGGAACGCTAAAACTAGTTTTGTCTATAATTTAGGGGTATGGAATCTATATGAAACCAACCACTATTTATAATATTCTCATTATCGTAAGTTATGTCATATAAAATTTACTATATGCAATTTTATTATGTGATGTGCTATTAATTTCTTAAGTACACCGTACGAGAGATGATTAGGGTTTAGGTAGTGTAAGCGTAACGCGTCTCGCTTAGTCACTCCTATTTGGGTAATAGATAGTAGACCGAGGTGGGGGCGTTCTAATATATTTCATTTTAATCATAATTATAAAACTATAGTTTTGTCATTTTATGGATAATATTAAAAAAATTTTAAATTTAAATTTTCATACTTTTCGAGCCTTTGGCCCATGGGTTGCCACAACCTAGGCACTAGCCAACAGCCTACCACAAGGTCGGCACACTTGCATGTGCTCTTGGCTTGGGGCCGGCCATTGGCCATTGCCTAGCACCGGCCTTGGCGGTCGTGACCAATGCATAATATCGGCTTGGTGTCAATAGGCCTAGTGTGCTCGCTTATTTCCGGCTTGGCTCCTTGAATGCTCTCACACACTTGCCCTATTGTCTATTACACTCGCGTGTGCCTAGCCCTATTACATGAAGAGATCACATGCACTTAGCTTGTTACCTAGAATGCTTATGCACATTTGGCGAGCATAAAGCATGCTTGGCCTTGCCCCATGCCTAGCATGCACCCAAGCACACACCTAGCTTTGCCACGGGACTAGCGTGTGCTCGGTGTGCACCTGGTTTTGCTACAAGCCAAACATAAGCCTAGCACACACCTAGCCTAGCATGGCTAGCAACTAACCCACGCTTGGCTAGGCCTTGCAAGTGCCCGAGGTGCACTCGGTTGGGGTGTTGTCGCATGTTCATCCACCTTTTTTATCTTAAAAAATAAATTTAAATAATTATAAAATATTAAAACCCAATATTTATAATTTAAAAATATCAATTCATACCGTTAACCACAATTAACACATCATATATTAAAGATTCAACTAGGCTCTAATATTAATTAAAGGATTATGCATCCTATAAAGATGTAGAATAAAATAAAAATTTTCCTCCATCTAAAATTCCCAAAATTGAATCGTCGAATCAACTAATCATACATTAATATGAATATAAATATGAGTGAATGATTACCTCTTGTAGCACGTAAAACAATTAAGCAAAAAGGGAACCGTCTAAATGATTAACCTCTATTGATAATCCATACAACTTAAACACTCATAAAAGAATCCATAAATATTATAGAGTGCTAGCTCTAATCCTTCCGTATAGTTAATTTGCTTTGTAAAGAATTTATTTTGAGTTTTTGTTGCAACTCGGGCTTTTAAGGTGGGATACAATAACTCAAGCTTTTTAGGGAGTGAAATGTTTTCCCTCTTTTTTTTTTCTTTTACCATGTGTGTGTTTTTCTTTCTCTCTCCTCGTCACCTATCTCCCTTTATTTATATAAAGGGGCAACATCCTTATCCTCTAAGGACAAGGAGTTACAATATGTGTCGGCTTGTTTGATCTTATTCTTGTAAATCCCGAACGCTATCCAATAGGCCTCAAATTTATCCTACCACCAAAATATCTTGCACGCTTTTAAATTAAGCCTATTAGGTCGACTCTTTTTACCTAATTAATTACTAATTAATTTAGAATATCTAAATAAATTGGGTCGGATATTTTAGTGAAGCCTACATTAGGAGGCAATTTCTTAAATTACCCTTAAATCTAAATTAGGAAACTAATTTCCTTTTTTGATAATTGACTTCCAAATTAGGAAATTGATTTCTAAAATAGAAAATTTTCCATTTTAGGAAACTTTTCCAAAATAGAAAACTTTCCAAAACATGAAACTTTTTCCAAAACAGGAAATTTTTCATTTTCGAAAACCTTTTCCAAAATAGAAAACTTTCAAAACTGGAAACCTTTTCCAAAATCCTTGCTTTTATTTTATTATATAAATTTTTAAACTTATGTATGTGACTCAATAGACTCCTAGATATGTTGGCAATGTATTAAGACTAAAGGACATCTATTTTATCTCTTGATACATAAATCAAGATTGGCCTTTAGTCAAGCATCATGACTATCCAATTTTCTAAGAGAACTAATTAATTCATAATTATTTTTCATGAGTATGGTTACCATGTTATTGAGCTCTCATGTCAATTTACCACAAGTGTGATCTCAAACTTGGTTTAAAGTCTACTTGATTATGATCACACAAGTTTTCTTTCATTCATAAATGTCCTAGCTCTAGATTAAATCAACTATACTTTATTAGTATATTCCTATTATGATCACAAATTTCTTGAACAGATATTTATCAAAGTCTAATATGATAACTCCTATAGCATATAAGGAATGGCATGTCATATCTTAGTCATTCACCAATCTTTATTAGATTTCTAGTGTACCCGACGAATCACCCATATGCAGTTCTTGATTGAGCCTAGTAAAAGGAGTGTTAAAGTATATAAATCCTCCAATGAGATAATCATGATGAGTTTAAGTCAAGGGACCAATTGAACCCATCTCGTATGAGATTCTCATAGACTAAACCAAATGGGTTCTCATGGTATTTAAATCTAGTGTTACCTATGACAAAAGGAATTGTAAACATACCCGGATTTTTACATTTTAAAGAAATTTTTCTTTGAATGATTAAAAACATATTTTCTCTCATACTTACCTTCTCATTTCCTTTTAACCTTCTTTTCAAAAAGCATAACTCCTTCAAGAATTTAGCAGATCTTGGAACTTTTTTAATTGCATCAAAGAGAGGTATTTTCACCTCCACCTTTCTAAACATCATCAATATCTCTTTATCTTTATCTTCTTTCTTTGCTTTAGTGAACATGTTTAGAAAAAACATGATAAAGAATTAACTCGAATCTTTATTCACAAAGGTTAGAGAAGTTACCTTAGGATCTATTGGGAGCATTTAAAGTTTTGTTTATGTCTCTTTTCATCTTCTATTAGAAGAGCCTTATGTTATGCCTCTATCTCTTTTCAGCTTTGTAATGTTATGGCACTTATGTTTTTTCTTTGATTCGTAAGTGTTTCGAAGAAAGTTTGCTCAAACTTGGGGCCTAATCTACCCATAGTGGTAGCAATCGACTTATTTGACTCTCTAAGTTCTGGAAGTTTGTTCTTGTTTACTATTAGAATTGCATGGTGTTATTCTAAAGCTGAGTAGTATTCTGAATTAATGCGTTCACTATGTCTTCCGAGGATGAGATAGAACCTAAAGTTAAAGCTTGTTGCTTCAGAATGGTGGTTAGTAGGACCTTTCCTTTTGTGCACCACCTTGATTATTCTAGTGGATCAAGTGTGGATTATCTATCCATCCATGAAGAACATCATACCTTCTTTATTGTGAACTTTGGAAAATTACCAATAGTATTAGCTTGTTCAAGTAAAATCATCTTACAAAATAGGACACATATCAATGGAGCGCTCTACAACCGAATAGATATCACAAGCTTTCACTTGATGCATGCCACTTATTGCCATTTGTCTCATCAAAGAGGTTAATCTCAAAATTCTATCGCTCAAGTGTAGAGGTAATAATTTTCTTTACCTTTTTTAAATACGGTGGTCAAATTGAATATCGAACTATTGAGAGTTAGCAATTATGTTAGAAATAAAAATTCTAGCTACTTCTAACGTCTTATCCATCGAGGCACCACGATTGGTTGTATCTATCAAGGCCCTATCCTATTGGAAGGGTCCCTCATTGAAGTACTTGGATCAAAAGTTGCTCACTAATCCGATGGTAAGGGTAACTAGCATATAGTTTCTTGAATCTCTCCCAATACTTATATAATTTATCCTTCGTGTACTACCAAATCTCACATATCTCCTTATGGATGTTTATAGCTAGAGATGTAGAAAAATATTTTTCCAGAAATAATTTCTTCATTTCATTTCGGGTATTGATTGATCCAAATGGCAATTGGTAGAGCTAATCCCCGGTCGAGTCGCCCAATGAAAAAGAAAAAGCCCATAGCTTAATTTACTTCTCGGATATTCCAACCGGTTTCATGCTAGAGTAGAATACGTGAAATGCTTTGAGATGCTTATGAAGGTTTTTCCTAGCATACCATGAAAGCTAGGCAAGAGATGGATTAGACTAGATTTAAGCTCAAAAGCTACCTTAATATCAAGGCATTCAATACATAAAGGTTGAAGATTCAAATCTAGAGCGACCAATTCTTTGATAGTATGATTGTTATTTAGATTGGCCATGACTTCCTCTTCATAATAACTAGAGGAAATAAAAAAATTAGAATATTTTTAAACAATGAAATTAAACTTAACTCCCCAACAACGATGCTAAAATTTGATGGCATGTCATTCCGCTAATAAACTAATTATTTATTTTCTCAATTGAACTCAATCATAAGACCGTAGTTAGGGCGAGATAAGGGTCGATCCCTTAGAGAATTAGTTTAATCAATCTTACCTATCTTTTGATTATTCTAAGGTACAAGGAATGGTAAAAGGGGTTTTGATTTGTTGAGCTTAGTAGAGGTAATCAAAAGTAAAGAGATAATAATAATAATGAAAGCCTTGATTAAAGGTTGGTTTCTACTTTTGGTTTCAATTATTGATCATTGATTGGGCATTAACATACTCTTATCATGAATATTCACCATAAAACATCAACATGTATGTTATCTTCAATCTTTTCTTAAAGATTCATTAATTAATATATGCTTTTTAATTAATTCCTAATGTTGAACAACATAATAGTTGTTATCTAGATTTAGTCTAATAGCATCATTAATTAATAAAAAGATAGGTGAAGCTAAACAACTCTTTTAGACACTATAGGAATTTAATATAGTTTTATATTTTTCAAGGAATTAAATAAAAATTTATGTATAATTATTAACCCCTAGTTACTACCACATGTAAGTTTAGACAAGCAATTACGAATTTGAATGCTTAACTAGCAATAGATTGTAAAGATTAACTAACTAACGTGCACTCGATTAACTAATCATACAACCATATTTATATAATATAGAAAAAACATAAAATACCCAAAAAGAATAATTTTAAGAATAGAATCCGTTAAGATCTCATAATGATTTTTACCAAAAACTTTAACTTTTCTTCAACCAAGAAAGGTTTTTAGTGATTCATGGTTGGCTTACAAAAGAGAATCTATGACTGCTAGAATGAGAGAATGTTTAAAATAAAACCCCTAACTTCACCACTTATGATTAAAAATAGAGTAACATCAAAGAGTATGCACTTGTTAAAAGCCTAAAAACTATGCTTAAAAATCTCTAAAGCACACTAAGTACTATTCAAGATGTCCTTCTTAATGTAGAGAAGAAGCAATGGAAGAATGAGGTCGTGAAGAATGGGCTGAGAAAGCTCAATGATATAGATTATGATGTAGAGGATTTGGTTGATGAGTTTGTAATAGAAGCTCAAAGGAATGGCCGGTCGAAAGGTTTAAGAAGCCTTGAACGATGCTTCTTCTCCTTGATAAAAATCCACTTATTTTTGGAGTAAAAGTGGCATATAAGTTAAAGAATGCTAGAGACAAATTATATATCATTCCCAAAGAGAAATGATTCCACCTAATAGGGAGATTTAGAGATATCGATGCGGATAGATTTGATCAACATCAAACTTAGTCGTTGGTGAATGAATCAAAAAATTACAAAAGAGATTAACGGAAAGAAGAGCTAATGGTAAACAATTTAGGTGATCTCTCTATTTATGTCATATGTAGAATGTGAGGCTTAGAAAAACAACACTTACTTAATTGATCTACAATGCCAAAGGGTTAAAATGAATCTCCGATGATTCTACCACATAAACATTACCAAGAGCCATGATAGAGTCTATTGAAAACAACTCTTGTAACATAAAAGAGTTAGATAACTTGTAATGACATCTACAAGAAAAGTGAAAAAAAAAGTTTTTGCTTATATTAGATGATGTGTGGGATGATTTATGGTTGCTTCTAAAATCAAGCTAGTTGTATCTCAACACTTGAAAAGACTATCGGATTATGATTCTTGGCTTTTATTCGAGAGCTTTGCTTTTAGGATCGAAATAGAAACGAATGTGCAAATATAGAGGCCATTGGAAGAGCAATAGTTAACAAGTGTAGAGGGGTTCCTTTGGCTATAAAGTCTCATGAAAGCTTGATGAGCTTGAAGAAATATGAAAGCTAGTGGTTATCCTTTGAAAAGAGTAGATCTAAGAACCGTGAGAAGAGGGAAGTGTTAGTTTACCCGCATTAAGGTGAAGTTACACTAACCTTCTATCACAATGCTTTGCATTTTGTTGTACTTTTTTATAAGATCATGTCAAAGGAAATGATCGATTGATAACTCTATGAATGGAAAATGACTTCATTCCTTGTAAGAGGCACATGGATTTGCATGATACGAGCAATAAGATTTTCAATGAACTAGTCAAGATATCATTTTTGTAAGAAGTTAAGGAACATGAATTGGGTAACAAAACATGTAAGGTGTACGATCTTATGCATGACCTTACATAATCAATTATGTTATATGAGTGTTTTTTTGTTGATGACGAGTCGAAAGTTGGAAATTTCTAAATCATTTCATCATATAGCTTTTTAGACAAAAAGCTGATGCTCCAACTAATTGTGATAATTGCTAAAGTTTAAATCTTTGCACTCGTTCTTTCTATGAGGTCCTTCTAAAGGGAATTAAAGTAAAATTCTTCATTTCTCGCTTCTTTAAACAAAAGCATATCAAAGCCTTAGATATAAGTAAAAACTATATTAAGAAATTTCCAAAGTCTTTCTATAATTTGAAACATCTAAGGTGTGTAGATGTCTCTAGCTCTAACATCAAAACATTACTTGAATAAACCTTCTCTCTTCAGAACTTGTAGATCTTCAATCTAATACACCATCGATTCCTTCATATGTTACCAAATGAAATGAAGCATTTAAAAAATCTCATCTATCTTGACATCACGAAGTCGTATTTCATTTTGTTGTATGCCTTCCGGAATGGGATAATTGATATTGTTAGTGTAAGTGCCCAAGATCCAATCATGTTTGGATAAGATTGAGTTATTATATTATTACATCATTTATTTTATTAATAATAAAAAAATCTTTGTATTAATTCTAATGTCTTATATTTATTTATTGAAAAGAATTAGATAAAAGTATATATGATATGCATTTGTATTAGCGATTGATCGAAAGATGTGAGGCAAACACTAATGTACATAAATAATATCATTAAATGTCCCAAGTTGTAACATTGTCAAGAATGAACATTGACTATATGCGAGATAGACTTATGAGTGCTATGCTCATACTATATGATAGTAGTAGGAGATCTCATACCTATTGGCATGATGATGTCAAATCAAGCACTTAGGTTATTTATGTTAGAAAATATATCACTTGGACTTGACTCATCATAAGACCCTATTTGGTTTAGTCTATGGGAATCATAAATGAGATGGGTAAAACTGATCCTTAGACTTGAAGTAATCATGATTATCTCATTGGAGGATTTATGTACATTGACACTTGTTTCAATGGACTCTATAAAGGGTTATACGTGGGTCATTCATTAGGTACACTAGGAATCTAATGGAGGTAGGTGGATGACTAAGATAGGATATGTCATTCCATGTATGCTAAAGGAGTTATCATATTGTACTTCAATGAATGTCTCGCTCAAGAAAGCTATGGTTATAGTAGGAGTACACCAATAGAGCACGGTTAGTTTACTCTAAGAGCTAAGATATCCGAAAATAAAAAAATAAAACTTGTATGATCATGATTGAATAATACTAATAAATAATTTTAAGATCACATTGTAATAAGTTAACATGAGGATTGAATTGTATGATAATCATGCTCATGAAAGATAATATAGATTAATTAATCCTTCTAGAGAATTGAGTAGTCATGATGTCTTTCCAAATGGCTCTTCAATCACCGAATTTATCTTGGCATGGGAATGGACCACCTTAAAATTAGGATAAAATCTTAGAATATAAAAGCTATATTATGTGGGAAAACATTTAGGAGGTAATTAATGGCCTCTAACCACATTCAAATATAGAAGTTGAGCATAGAAGGATATTGAGGTTCAAAATATCCAATTTAGATGATGAACTTGAACATGATGCTACCAAATCTATTGGAGATATAGCTAATAGGGTGTTATAATTATGAAAAACTTCCACCATTTAGGAAACTATAGTTCCTTAAGCATTTTTATTTAAATGGAATGGATAATGTGAAGTGTTTTAGGGATGAAGTATATAGAGTTGGTGAAAATTAGTTCCCATCTTTAGAGAAACTAAGTCTTTTATGCATGAGTAACTTTAAAAAGTGGGAAAATATGGCTGGAATGCAAAGTAGTTTTTCTCACTTTTGGGTACTTCGAGTTGCATGATTTCCCTTTATATAATGAAATACCAATTTTTCCCTCCATCAAAACTTTAAATATTATGGGTGGTAGTGTTAAATTATTAAGGTCAATTAGGAATTTAAGTTTCTCATCTCCCTTAACATTGACTACATTCCCTATTTAAAGCTCTATCCGATGGGTTTTTACAAAACCATACACTCCTTAAACACTTACACATTAGGTGTATATCCCATCTTCGAGTCCTTGTCAAATTAGATATTAGATAACCTATCTTCTCTTAAAAGGTTGACTATTGCTGTGTGTGGTGAACATAAAAACTTACTAGAAGAAGGTCTTTGAAATCTCAATTTTTTATAGACATTAAATATATGGGATTGTAGAAGATTAAATTCTTCACCAACCAATGAATTATATGACTTATCTTCTTTTCATAACTTATCTATTAAAAATTGTGCTAGATTTGCCTCTCTATCCGAAGTAGTGCGATATCTAATGGCACTAGAGGATTTGCATCTTAATGGATGTCAAGAATTAAATTCATTACTAAAGAGTATCCAACACCTCACTTTCGTGTGATTTTTGAGAATTATTTCCTACGAGGGAATACCTTGTCTACCAAATTAGATTGGATATCGTACTTCCCTTTCATGCTTGGAGATAATGAATTACCCTAATTTGAAGTGTTTTCCTAATGGCATACGAGCCTCAATATACTTAGAGAGTTCAAACTTAAAATATGTGAAAATCTAAAGAGGAAGTTTGAGAAAAAAGAGGAGAGAAGCTGGCCTAAGATAGCTCATATCCCTACCATTCAAGTCCAACAATCCTTGTATTGATTGGAGACTATCCAAAGATTAGAATGATGGAGATTTTTTGGGAATGTAAAGAGGGATATCAATTCCCTAGTAATTTTCTTCTTTTGAGATTATTACATGTTTTTTTTTAAATTCCCCTAATTTTCAAATTGCAATAGTTTATGATATAGAGCTAGTACCTTGAGTGATTCTTAAATTTTGTAATGCCAATAGGTTCATGTTTCTATCGTACTTACAATTTTATGTTTAATGGTTTGCGCACTTATCAATGTTTTGTAACTTGAATGTATCATTGAAGTTGATGGAGCAATAAATGCTGAAATAAGCAACTTCAATTGGTCCCGAGAATTTGAATGCTAATCTTTTTATTTTTGTTTTGGTGCGGATTCAAAATATTTCCTACTTATGGTGCAACCTACTTTCTTCAAGGATCTTCTTCCATCCATTCTCCTTAGTGCTCTTCTCGGGTATCATGCTAGTATTTCATATCTTCATATTGTTAATATTTTTTTCAAATATATTTTTCATTCCTCATACCTCCTTGTTGAGTCATTATATCTATTCTCAAAGATGGTGAATGCAATATTCATAGAGCACCTTCTTTTACCGAAGAAATGAGCGATCGAGAATGGAACACTATATATGATCTAATAGCATGCAGTATAAATTAGAAAAAAATTAACTATCTTTTCAAAATGAAAATATTCCATTTTGACAATGGCTATTATTTTCTTTTATCCCTTGTATTCTTGAAACTTTGTGAATATAAATAGGTTCTCATTATCAAGTTTTTACCATCACAAAAACCAAAGGTAATTACATATATGTAGTATTTTAATACAAATCTCAACTATTGGCTTAATCTTTTAATTAATTGATCTTTCTTGTTTTTCCCATTTTGATGAATGTGTGTGCTAATTTATACATGTCACTCATATGCCTTTATTTTTCTTTTGTCAGCTCGAAGTAAATATGTCTTTGTGTTAGCAATGCTTGAACATTAAAGAGAAAATTGATCACTCAAAAAAAAAAAAATCATTCAATTACAACAATGAAGTTTTATTTTTTGCTTTCTAACCTTCTAGTTTATTTTAGATATTATTCACATGCAACAATGCTAATGGAACTAATTGAGGGGGTCCCTTTACTTCTCATATTTTTCATCCCCATTGGTAGAGAAGTCCAACTATCCTAACATTGGCGGGAAATAAAAAGACTAGTAATTCATAAGGATTCAGAATAATATGAGAAAGGAAATGTACACAAAGCTTAGAATTCATCAAAGCATGCGGATATGCCTTGCTTCAGTCAAGGGAATGGAATGATGAATGATGAGACCTCATCCGATTTGCTTTTAATGATAATAAATCTTTGTTCTTTTTAAAGGATCATGCATCTTATGGAGGTACGAAATAAAATAAAAATTTTCTCCATGTAAAGGATCCAAGATCGTGTCGTTGAATCAACTAACCATATATTCTTGAGTTAAAGAGATGAATAAAAAATTACCTCTTGTAGTGCGGATATAAATTTTTTAGCAAAGAAAAGATCCACCTAAGCGTCCGACCTACTATTGATTGCCTATATAGTCCAAGAAACCACAATAAGCACTAAAAATTAGTAAAGTGCTAGCTTCACCTTTTTTGATTTGTTTGGTATTTTCTATAAAAATCTAATTTGGGTAATTTGTGACAACCCGAGAGAGAGAGAGAGAGAAGGCGACATGCTTAGGGTTAAGGAGAAAACAATTTTCTCCTTGTTATTTTTCTTAGTCATATGCCCCTAGTTCCTCGTTGTTTTTCAAAATTATCTCTCACCAAAAGCTATATTTGTTGCCACATCTCTCCTCCTATTTATAAGGGGAGACTCTTCTTGTCCTCCAAAGACAAGGATAAGGGTCAGCAACTTAGACGTAATTGGATTATTGGTTATCGCTTCACAATCCTTCAAGGATTAAGAGTTATTTAACATGTGGGCTTTTGATCTTTATTTATAAAACATTCATCCTTATCCATTAAGGTTCATGTTTATCCTTCCACCAAATTATCTTTTAGGCTTTTAATTAAACCTATTGGCTCAAAACATTTTGGTCTAATTAATTAATTTGGAACTAACTTTCAAATTAGAAAACTGATTTCTAAAATAAAAAACTTTCCATTTTAGAAAATTTTCTATTTTCAAAATAAGACACTAGCAAAATTAAAAACTTTTTCTAATATCTTTGCTTCTCTATAATCATATGAATGCTTAAACTTATACATGTGACTCAATAGGCGCTTAGATATGTTGACAATGTATTAAGCATAAAAGACATCTCATTTATCTCTTGGTACATAAGTCAAGATTTACCTCTAGCAAGGCATCATTACTACCCAATTCTCTAGGAGGATTAATTAGTCCGTTATTACCTTTCATAAGCATGGCTATCATACAATTCAGTCCTTATGTTAACTTATCATAGTGTGATCTCAAATTTGGTTATAAGTCTTGTTTGATTATGATCACATCAATTTTCTTCGATTCTCAAATGTCTTAGCCCCTAGAGTAAATTAACTATACTCTATTGTTGTACTCCTACTATGGCCATAGATTTCTTGAGTAGAAATTCATCGAAGTGCAATGTGATAACTTCTTTAACATACAAGAAATAACATGTCCTATCTTACGCTATTAGATTACTAATGCACTTAATGAATCGCCCACATACAACCCTTTACTAGTCAAAACGAGTGTCAAAGTGCATAAATCCTCCGATGAGATAACCATGATGACTTCAAGTCAAAAGACCGGTTGTACCCATCTCGTATGAGATTCCCATAGACTAAACCAAATGGGCTCTCATGATGAGTCAAGTCCAGTGATATGTTCTCTAACATGAATCACCTAAGTGCTCCCTTTGGCATCATCATACCAATAGGTGTGAGATCTTCTACTGCTATCATATAGTATGAGCATAACACTCACAAGTCTAACCGCATATAGTCAATGTCCATTCTTAAAAATGCTATGACTTGGAAGATTTAATGATATTATTTATATACATTAGTATTTGTGTCACATCTTTCGATCAATCACTAATACAAATGCATATCATATGAACTTTTATCTAATTTTATTTAATCAATAAATGTAAATGATAAAAATTAATAGAAAGACTTCTTTTATTATAAGTAATTTAAATATATACTGACTATATATATATATATGGCCAAATAGTTTAAAGAAAAATATATGTTGGCTATATATGTGTGGGTATGGGTATGTGTGTGTGTGTGTCTATGTGTGATCTTACATATTAAACTTCAAACCAAAGATGATCATTTATGTCTCACATTTCATCTTGCTACAAAACTTTTCTAGTTTGCTCGATTATGTCAAAAACCATATCCTATAGTTTGCTCGATAAGATATAAATATTTGATTACATTTAGTGATTGTTAGGTCAAAATCAAAATAGATAAAAAAAAAAAAAAGTTATCTAGATATGTAATAATTTATGTGACTTACGATAAATGAATTTGTTAAAATATAGAGATTCAAGAATCATGAATCAAAGCTTTCTCAACCTTTTTTTTGGATTTGAAAAAATATTGGGACCTATAACTATTTGAAAGGATAGCTATCAGCACGGAAAGTAAAAAACAAGAACAAAAGTATAAGATGTTTTATAGAACATTTCTTTATCGTTTAGAATAAGTACACTCTAAATCTAAATCTAATGCCATATTTTTTCATATTTTTATATTCAAATATTTTTATACTTTTAAAATATTATATTTATTAGAATTACTATAAACATTAAGTTTGAGTTGGATTATTAGTGAACCAGATTGAAGTAGATTTATATTTAATCTATTAAATAAATTAATTAATGAATTTGGATAATTTAAATTATATACCGGATAAATTTATTTACATTAGTGTTGGATCATATTTGGATCAAGATCGAATTCATTGACAACCCTATCTATAGCTGAATAATCGATGACACTTCTATCAAGTCACTAATTGCAAATCCTAAAAATAGTATCAAGTCTAATTATCCTCTAATCTCTACTAGTGCGCTTTCAAAAGATAAATTAGGATGTAGTGCAAATACAAAACAAAATAAAACTTTAAACTTATGCTTAACATTATTATTCTATAATAAGAAACAAAAACTATCTTACTTTCTTAGCTAATTTGACTCCAGATCCTAGATTCAAACAACTAATAAGAAGCCGAACAATAATGGTAGCAGACTCTAACAAAAAAAAAATTGCAACAATCATCGAGCTCTTACAATCAAATTTGTTGCTATTAAAAAAGTATATAATGGTAAGCAAACAATTAAATGCTTCAATTTTATACAAATTTATTTCGGTTTTCGATTAATCAAATTAAGAAAAACCAAATCAAAATCAAAGCAAAATAAATTTGTTAAGTTTAATTTGAAACCGAATTATTTCTATTCAATTTCATAAAAATTTGTTTTCGCCAAAATAATTTTTTAATGACATTTATAATTATTGTTATTATGATTCCTATTTGGTGCCGAATAATGAAACTACAAATATCTAGGTTATAGTTGACAATTGCATTAGGTATATATAAAATATATGCTCTAATAAACAATTTATACAATTGTAATTGGATGTGAACCACTATGATGTCTATAATATGATGACAAACCTAAATATGTTCTCAATTCATTGGTCAAAATGATACAAATCACTAGAATCCATACATCATTGGGTTCCCAAATAGTGATTGGTTTAAGGCGGTATTGCATTGGTTCCCTTGAAGCTTTCCATGATCTCGTGTGTTGTGTAGACATATCTCCTAGTTGAATTTGTTGAACATCATCGGTCCCGACATTGCTCATGAGGTTCTAGAAATCAAAATTGGAATTATACTTATCACCACTTAAGAGTTAGGAAATTGAGCATAGGTATTCCAATTCCAACAAGTGAGAAATTGAACATGTCCTTAGAAATTTCATCATTTGTTGCTCATTAGCATCATTAGTAGGGGTAACATCCAAATAGGCATGTACTCGTATTTTCTATTTTCTACCTCAAAATGTCTTATTGCTTGCCTCTTCTTGTAAATTCCGCATAGGACCCAATCATCCAATTGAAACACAAAATACAAAAAGTCATGGTGAAATAAAAAAAAAACAAATTATAGGAAATTATAGAGTAATTAATTACTATTAGATTATCGAAGGAAAAAGAAAAAGAAAAAAGAGGAGCTTACTCTCATGGATCAATTTTGCTTGTTGGCTTCATTTCTTGATTCATTTAAGCCATACTCATGCATAATCCAATCGGTTTTAATACCCTTTGACGGCTTGCCCTTGTAAAAAACAAGAGCTTCTTGACACCAATATATTTAGAGACACTATGGATGGCCTTATCCGTGCTTGTGGCATTCCAATACCCAAACACGGCTTGCTCGTTAGGCCTCACTCCATTTGGGTACTTACGGTCACAAAGGGTAAAGAAGAAGACGGAAAGATGGGTGGTGACCGACCGATTGGCGAGGACTCGGGTGGTTTGGTAGTGGTAGTGTTACCGTCATGCTGAGGTAAAAGGCTCGAAGGAGAAGAAGGAATGAAGGATGGGGAGGTGCGGCTAAAAAGTGAAGTTAGGGTTAAAGAGTTAGGAACTTTTTTTTTTTCAACAATTTCGGTTTTACGTGAAAATCATTTTTTTTTCAAAAACCAAACCAAATTGGAATAATTTTAGTATTTTGCTTCAATTTTTAATTTTATAAATTTAAATTTAAAATCGAACTAAAATACATAATTCGATTTGACTCAATTTGGTTTTTTGATTAACCAAAATTATGCTCACTCCTAGAAGTAAACTCTACAAAATCAAACTAGAATGTCTAGTGAAGATGAGAACACCATCAACTTCTAGTCCTCATATTTGCAATAGACTTCATCATTGTATCTTGTTTGGTTTATGATGTATATAGAAGAGAAGGGTTTTTTTTTTTTTTTAGAAGAAGCTTGATAAATTTAAACCTCGTGTAAAAATTTAAGATGAATTATAAGTTCATTGTATTTTATCATATTCTAAGTTAATAATATCTTTATTAATTACTAGATGCCATTTACATAACCAAACTTTATCCCTTCTATTATGCAAGTCAAACCATTAATGACTACTAGTGCATAAATATAGTATACAATTCCTCTCTTGTAAAAATAACAAAAGTCGGCATATGTTTTTCTTTAAAATGTTTGACCAATGAATATATATATTATCTTATATATTAAAATACCAACCAAACATTATCATTAATGTCTCACAATTCATCTTACTATAAAACTTCTCTAGGTTGCTCGATTGTGTGAAGAACCATGTCCTCTTGTTTGCTCTATAGAATGTATAAATATTTGATTGCATTTGATGGTTATTAGGTCAAAGCCAAAATAGATTAAAAAAATAATAATGTAGTTATGTAATTATTTGCATAACTTATAATAAACAAATATCTTAAATATATAGCGATTCAAGGATCATGAATCAAATCTTTTCAAAGCTTTCTTAGAATTCAAAATGGGTTGAAACATATAACTAAGTCATGATATTGATTTGGTGCGCAAATAACATCTTCATGTAAAGTCCTCATAAATAAAACATAAGCAACTTTAAATTAAACTTATTCTCTCTATTTGAAATTAAAAGAATACTAGTCCAACTAGTGTAATATAAATTAACGAAAGATTATGCATGTAAGAAGGTCATGAATTAAAGTGAAAGAAAGTGCATGTCCCCTAATTCTAATCCACAACTTCGTATCTCGTGAATTTTCAATTGAAAAATCATACAAAATCAAATTGTCAAGAAGGTTTTATCCTTCCCTATGGCTTTGACATCATTCTAAATTCCTAAAAGGTGCCAACCATTACAATGCTTCCCAATTGTGAATAGCTTTACCCATGAATTATCATTCTATAGTACCCACAAATCAAAGTTCCAACTGGCCAAATGATAATATTTACCTAAGAACATAATAAGTGAATCTTTGTACACCATCATTTTACAAAATTTACACCAACACTATTTTATAACTCGTTAAGATCTTGACGGAGTCAAAAGCTAAAAACTATATTAGGATATGTTGTTAGAGATATTGTACGATCGATAGGGAATAATTAATGTTTTCTCACTGGATTCCATAAAATTACTTGCATGTGTCCACCATAAAATAGACGTGCTAAGACAAATCAAACCATTAATAGAATCCATAGCATTTTCTATGGAATCCATACAACTCGTATGTTTTGAAAGGCATGTCTTCATCGTGGAGTTTTACTTCATTGCCAAGCAATGATATTCTATATTTTTTATTATTTTCTTCATCATGCAACTCGCGGAGGAGAGAAAGATTCACGTTTGACACATGATGGAGGTAAGTGGTAATAGAATTAAGGCTTCGATTAGAGCTAGCTAGTGTTTTGATACACACTTGAATTGAAATAAAGATTTTACTTGTGTGATTTTGATAGAATTTCTATGATGATATCTTTTTATAAAGAAGAGTATCTTTTTTTCTCTCTTTTTGCAAAAAAATAATATAGAGTTTGTAGGAACCGAAGCAAAAATTATCGTTATGGTTTATTTTTTACAAGTTCATTATGTATATAAGCTTAATCCAACCTAATTTAACCCCTAATTGAAGTTGTTGAGAATAATTAGGGGATCGACTGCCTTGAAAAGGACTCCCAATATAGAATAGGACTTCTTATGTAAATCTAAGTGATAGTCCCAAGAATAAACCGAATTTTGCCATGACGGCCTATGACAACGGAAGCTCTCGACTACCTTGTTTAAACTTCTAACGTTTAGGACTATTAGTCTTCATTAGGATGGGCAAATAAGAAAATGATGAAGCATAAAACTAGAAAAGAACTTTTTAATTACAATTTATAAATTGCTAAAATATATATTTTGGTGTATTTGGGGTGTTTATTTTCCCTTTTCCGCCCTAAATCTTCTCTATACCTTTATATTTTTTTAAAAAAATTACTTTAGAAATTAGAAATTGAGATTTTAAATAGAAAATATCAAAGTACTTCTTTTAATGTCAAAAAATGATGTCTTCGTGGTTAAAAGTTTGAAACTTCACTAGAATGTCCGGAGCCAAATCTTACGATGAGCGAAGGAAGTATTAAAACTAATGAGAAGAAAAAAAATTTACTTTAAAAATTAGAAATTAAGATTTTAAATAAAAAATATTATAATGTTTCTTTTAAAGTCCGAAAAAAATGTCTTTAGTTCAAAATTTGAAACTTTACTAGAATGTCTCAATTCAAATCTTGAGAGAAGTGATGGAAGTATTAAAGCTAATGATATACATTGAAAAATGTATATATATATATATAAAAGAAGAAGGGAAAGAAAGAAAGAAACCACCATTTACAACATGATTTTAAACAATTCACAAGCAAATTATAAATTAATCTCTCTAATTTTAATAAATAAATAATTTTTTTTTGAAAATTATTATTTAACTCTTTACCTGGATTGATAATACTTAATTTAATATTATTTTTATTTTATAATTTTTTTCATTAATTTTTTCATATTTTTCTATAGCTTTTCTATAAGAGTTTGAAAATTAAATTACAAGTAGATTTAAAAATACAAAAACTAAATAATTAATTGTTAAAAAAGTTAATTAATTCGTTTTTGGGGACAAGAGGGGTTAATTTATAATTTACTTGAACAACTCAAGAGTTTTTTTTTTTCAAATATAGTATTTTTAAATTTTTATTACTAAAAGAGGGTACTTTTAAACTTATTTATCAAAATATGTATTTATTAACATTTAGACACATATGTCATCAAGTAGTCCCACTGTATTGCTTCACATCTAATTTCAAGTAAAAATCACCATTAATTTCTCATGGATGCAAAATTTTAAATAATCTCTGCATCTAGTGGAACCAAAACTGACAAAAAATAAATAAATTTAAGAGCTCCACTTTTCTTGCTTCTTAAAGAAAATAATCATAAAAAAGACCTCAAGTCAGCTTCACATCAATCTAAATCCCAACTTCAATCCTCTTATCTGATCTACTTCTTTTTTCTTTTGTAACTATAATCTATAAAGTATGTGGAAATAGTTTAATTAGTTTGAAACACATGCTACTCGATTAAGCCTAATCCATTCTATCATTAAGGTCCTAGTCCTGATTAATTAATTAATTATTATTTGTATAGATGTGAAGTAGTTTTTTTAGGAGAGATAATTAAGAGAGACAAAGGATGAGTACACGTAATCTGAAGTTATTGAAAATTAAACTTACAGTTTCTTATTTAAATTGCTAAGTTACAATTCTCTTTTTTGGATTGATTTCATTCTCAAAATTAAACATAAATTCTTTATTTGAGAAATGGGTTTTATCTCGGAATTTGTTTTCTTTGGGATAGGTACTCAAAGCCATCCTAGAATTGTTTTTTTTTCCTTCTTCTTTGAGATGATGTGTGATTTTTTTATATATACTGTTGTATGTGATTTTTTGAGATGTTGTGACACACATAATTGAGTTGGAGAAGGTAATTTTTTATTGAGATGCTTGGTATTTTTTAAAAAATATTAAAATTGATTACAGTTAGTTTTGAGAATCAAGAAGATAAATTAGTTGCAGCAAGGGAAAAATCAGATAGATTAAAATATTTTATGTGACAAAAAATTTTTAGTTTAAAATTATTTTTTAATAATACAGATTTAGAAACATCCTAATTTGGTAAAAAAAAACTCGGACAACTCACTGCACCATTGTTTGGTAACAATCCTTACCACCTAACCTATTAAACCCCTTTAGGCCTAACATACGTATATATCAATACAGTTTATATTACTGGCACCAGAGAGCTTTCCTTACGACACGAAACGCTCTCAAGACTTCTAGAATGACGTCAACTGATTTGCACATCCAAAATAAATTATGCACTCTTTACCTGCTAGCTAATCTATTCGTAGGGAAGTACTAGCAACCAGAATGGAAGATTTTTGTTCATCTATTCTTTTGACTGACAAAAGCTGGTTCATAAAGAATAAGATCACGGTGATCTTTTAATACATATTATATTAAATTGGATGTCCCATATACTCCCCCTTAGATTCAACCCATTTTGACTCATTTTGATCATCACCCATCTGATATTTATACCAGCTATATATTTATTTGACACAGAACCCTAAGTTTCAAGGATGAAAAAAAGAAAAAACGAAAAAAAGAAGACTCATTGCTCCATGTGCAGCTCCTGCCTCAGTAGACTGCAACAACTATGATGTCCATTCAAAACTTTCTACGTACTACGTATATAGGGTAGGACTCTTAGTCTCACACTTGGGAAACTAACCCTTCTCTACGAAGTTAATAGAGGAAGAGTTCAAAGAGACCTCATCATTATTCTTACTAGCTAGTTTTCGCTACCACAAAAAAAGCTCAGCTATTTCCAAAGATTCACACAATGGACGTTACGGGCACTACTGTTTTCATGACTTCTTCTTCTATCATGCAGTCTCTTTCATTGATCAAGCTTTTTACTGTTTGATTTTTACGTTACAGTTGCTTTTTTGTGTTAATTTAACTGTTAATGTTTGCATTGCTTTGTCCTTCTTTTGATAAATCAAAAGATTGAAGTAAGGGAAGCCAAAGGGAAAAAGGCAATCGATGGCAAGCAGAAGCAAAGTATCGGATGCAGAGTTTCAGCTACAAAGGAACCAGCCATATAGAGACATCACAATTTAGTAAGATACCCTCAGTCAAAAGCAAACGTGATGCCCACAGAGTGACACGGTAATGACTGGTTACTGAGAAATTAATTAGTCAGAAAAGAAAGGGTAATAAAACAAAAGAAAAGAAGTTATCAAAAGTAATTTTCTTTTAAATTTTCGAATCTAGCTCTGATATACTTTTTCTTTTTCAGCAACATGAATTTGAATGGAAGTTTCAGAATTATATGTTAAAACACAAAAAAGAAATATAGATATGCGTATTCTTCCTTAATTAGTTATATATTTTTCTTTGCTTGCAAACTGAATTGTACGGTTATTTTGAGGGACTGAAAATGCCATTATCTTTTCCCACTTCTACACTGTTTTAATGACATTCTCGTGCATTAATTTCCCAGTGGTAACGAATCCAGCAATGGACATTGAAGATGGAAGTGAATGTTCTTTCAGGTAAGAGACAAGCCATGCAATTTTCCCCTCTTATTTTGCATAATTAGCGTGTTTTTCATATCGATATACCACCATGAAGCACTCTAGAATTTGGGCTAACACAAGATACATACATTTCTGCACGAACATTGGATTCTGGAACTGAGATTATTTGTTTTTGAGAGATTTATATAATGGTAAACATGCATGGAAATGGCTTAAGCAAATGGGTCATTGAGTGATTATCCTGTACCATCCCCAACAAGAGAGTGATAGTTACTGTGGCAGCAGTAGTAATTGTTGTTGGTGGGTTTTTGTTTAAAGCTAAAAGAACTACGAATGAAAAAGGAAAATGTAGGTCAAAGGTGTTTGATTATAGTTTATTGGGAGCAGAAAGCCAGAAACACAATCTCGTTTAAAGGAGACAAAGTTAACTATTCTCAATCAAAAACACAGGAAAGCAAACCCCAAAAAAATAAAATAAAATAATCTATATATTAATACTCATTTGAGTTGGTGTGCATATTTTCTTAGCTCGCTTTAATTTTAATTGTAGTCAACTTTTAATATAAATTACTTGAGAAATTATCATTTCCTAAGATTCGAAAGCTTGGATAGTAAAATATGAAGTAATTAATCCTTCTTGCTACCTTAGCTTAGTCTTCGAAAAAAATGTTATAATGTGATACTGGACAGCTAAAAAAACATATATTAAATTAGTTTGGAGCTAGATACTGAAGAGTGCGAAATTGAAGGCTTTGATTTCAATCTCTTCATGCACAAAAAACAAAGATAATACTATTTTCATTGTACTTCTTCTATACTAAGAAGATAAATTCATTCGTAGGAGAAAGAAAAACAAGCTACGATAACTCCCCACCTAATAGCTAGTGATTGAGACTTTACCAGATTTTGGGGGTTAGAAAGGGTTTCTATGAGGAGCTAAAACGCCTAGTTGGTTCCTTTTGACACTCTTGCCACTTGCTACCTGGTTTTGTTTTTACCTGGCCAAACATAAAATTCTATAAACCTATAATTCTATAACATGCTAAGGTGCTATCTAATGATTAAATTTCATTAAATTGGTTGAAAAAATACAATAAAATTAGTCCAACTTGGCACAACTATCTACAACACGTGGTACGATAATTTGGAAAGAAAATACAGTAAACAGACCCTAAATTTTTATGTCGTAAAAAGACAAGCAGAAAGCCATGGATTTCAAGAGATGACAAGAAAAGGTTTTTTGGACAAGACACAACCTTAGAGCTAAATGGAATGGAAAAGGACTTGTTTGATGAAACCCTAAATGATCCAAACAATGACGAATGAAGAAATTATTAGGTATGATAGGAGTTGTATTCCATTCTTTCAAAAAAAAAAAAAAAAAAAAAAAAAAAAAAAAACAAGAAGAAGAAGAAGAAGAAGACCTATTATAAAAACAATTCATAAGTCTTATATTTGTATGCAAAAGATGAGTAAGTTGTTATCTTATCATATATTTTTGGTGGGACATATATAGACTTACTAACTAATGAGCTTCATGTTCTAAATTAACTATATTTTCCACAAGAAATCTTTCTCTCTTTTTTTAACTCTTTTTTATTGAAGAAGAAATCTCTAAGTTATTCATTTGAAGATCCTTTGTATCACACATAACTGACATTCTTCAATTAATTTCCCTTAAAAACCAATTCCTAGATGTTTATATTTTAAGTAAAAAAAATTATGAAAATATTTAAAAATTTAACTATTTGTGCTTGTTAAAAAAATTAAATAAGTTCATTATTTGCATGTTGTTTCATATGTTCTACTTTGGGTAGGAACTTCATCTTGGTAGATAAACAGATGTAGACGGAAGGAAAGTGAGAAGGCTAAGGACAGTACTAAGAAAATTAAAGATGAACCTAAAGCATGAAGGGTTACAAATTAAGAAACTAATCATTTAAGCTCTGGTAGTTTAATATAAGCTATGTGTCCTTAATTTCTTGGAAAACAATTAAAAAACTTTAATTGTTTCAAGGATCTATTTAAATATTTATCAAAAGAAGAAAATATAAGAATAGTTATTAATGTTGATAGTTGCACAATTAATGTGGAATAACACCATACCTTACTTATTTTTAAGTATGTTCTTAATTGCTTTTATACAATAAGTATACTTTGACGACAAGAGGGTCTTTACAAAAATATCTCACAAGTCAATTACCCAATAAATAAATAAATACTTTATGCATAATAATTTATTTTTTTTATGAGACAGAAATTATTAGAGAGTAATTAAAAAGTATTTCTAAAGCCTCACTTAACATTCCTAGAGCTTATTCTAGGTTAGATTTTTAGATTGAAAGGATTTTTTAACTTAATATTAGAACCTTGATGGCCAAGTGATTACAAATTCAAACCTCATCTACTTTTTTTCTTTTTTTTTTTTGCTTTTTTTTTGGTGCTAATTAAACACAAAATGCATTATTTCTAGAGTCTCACTTAAAAGTATAACCTCACTTAATAGTTTAAGTTTGGTTTGACATGATTTTTTAATAGAAATTGTGTCCAACTATTAAACTAATTCCAATATTCTTAATAAAATTAATAAAATTAAATTTTAAAAAATGACATGACCTAAGTGATATCACATAAAAAAAATAAAAAATAAAAAATCTTCAAAATTACTTAAACCTTACCCAAATACTTAAGATTTATAAGTTTTTGGTTTTTTTTTTTTTTTTCAGTCATATAACTAATATGTGCAGGTCACTCAACTTATTAATTATAAGCATGATATGAATTATATACCAAAAACAATCCATAAGCTTGAAGCATTAAACAATATACATGAAGAAAACATGTTTTTTTTTTTTTTTTTTAATTTATTTGCAGAATTTTGGGATCAAACTGGAAGGGTCAGAGTTTGGGGTAGAATTGAAATTTAGGATATATACCTTAACACACATCCTAATTAAACTCAAGCCTCTATGTCTAAAGATAAACTTCAACCTTTCAATCACAAAGATGGACTTCAACCTGGGCTTCTTTCAGGTGGTAGGAAGACACAATAATGTTGCATTAATGGAGATTTTGTAGGAATGCTATATATTTTGGTTAAGCATCTATTCTCATTTCTAATAGTACTTGATAATAAGAAGAGACACATGAACTTTCAATGCCAAAGGCAAATGTACTTTGCTATATATGATGCATTTCATGTCCTCCTAAAGTAAATGTTGTTAAGAGATTTCCTCTTCATTGAATAAAAATTAATAAATAAATAAATAAATGTTGTTCGATAATTAAGAAGAAAAATGTCACAAGCATCTTTTAAGACAAGTGACAGGAAATAGTCATATATCCATAACCTACTCTCATTTTTGTATCAATTTATTTAAGCCACAACAATGACACATCACAAAAATTTCTTCTCAAAGTATGAAATTCACAAAGAAAGTATACTGTAAATTAACCTTTAATAATATTGAGAAACAACAATATATGAATAATAACCATGAAACAACCTTTTCTATTGTGATGCCTTATATCTTACGTGGGTGGATTATGAAAATTTTGAATTAGATAGAATGAATGCTAAATGAACCTATATGAAACAAAGAATTCTGCTTGGATACTGAAAACAATAGACGCAACTCAGTAGATCTAAATAGTGTCATTCTTAATTGGTATACCATCAACATACGATTAATTCTCGTTTTCCATAGTTGTAAATTTTCTATTTATGTGGATACAATAAAAGATAAGTTGGTATACATATTTGAAATTTCTTAATCTGTAAAATCATAGAATAGTTTGCATAAAAGATTTTTGTTTCCTTAATTTATAAATGTTAATAGGATTCTTATAACATTGACGTTTCTAGATGGGGTTAGTATCTTCAAGTGTGAAGTTAACAAGCATATAGAAGCGGTCAAGTTTACTTGGAAGGGACACCAGCTAGAGCTTCATATGCATACAATTGATTAATTTGCTGTAAGGATAGCAAAGCATTACCTCAAATCCAGAGTATTTTACAATTTATTTATTTATTTTTATTTATTTGCATAAAGAATCCTAGCAAAGTTGAATTGCTTAATTATTATTTCAGCAAACTCTAATCCTTTTTTAATTTTATTTTTTTCCCTTAAGAAGTAATGGTTTTAGCTCTAACTTTACAGAAACGTTACAGTTCTCAAGGCATGCAGCATATAAGACCTTCAGAGTTAGAATGTTCTGAATGCATAGTCTCATTTTATTTTTAAATCAGAGTAGTTAGCGGTGTCTACCAAAATCAGCTCCAATAAAATCCAAGAAAAAAGGGAAAAGAACTAAACATCCTCTAAAGCTGATCACTGGTTGTTAGTTCCATATACAGCTTGAAAAATTCTCTCTTTTATTTTGTTTTATTTTATTGGTTTCATTCTTTGTTTATAATGCTTTAACCAATACTTCTAGCAATGAAAATAGTCCTGCTTGATAAAAGATAATCACCACTGTCCATATTTCATTCTTCCAATATGTGATTTCTGTGAAATCAACTTCTGCTAATGTTGAGCATAAAAAGAACCCTTCGTTTTAGGTAAATATCTGCGGTTAAATTTTGAGAAAACTTTTAGCAATAGCAGCCAAAAAAACATATATAAAGCATTGATTTAGCTAAATTTGTGTACTTTGATTTTAATGCAATATTGTGTGTGTATAAATATAAAATTATACAATTGAGGAAGACAAACACACATAGATAAGAGATAAATATATCCGTACACTAAAGGTACTATATTTCTAGGATACCAAAAGATACAGCAAAAGAACTGAAGCTTACATCTTTTATTAGTACTGGCCATACACCATCTTATATATTGCTGACGTCAATTATTCTCCGTCCCCCAAAGTTTGCCATGGAGTTTTAGTTCTGCAAAAATTGAGGAAATTGTATCAATTGTGACTTGAATTTGAGAAAGTATTATGTTTTCATAACAAACCTGCAGACGGATTCATGTTGTTAATAGCACGGAAGCTGGAATGAGCAATTGCACTGCTAATGTCCCAATTTTGGGCTAAATTAGGTAAGTAGCTGGTGCTGCCGCTGCTGTAGTTGCACCTTGCATCTTTTAACAATAGAAGGTTTTGCTGATAACCCATTGTTGCAGATGGCCTAAACTTCCTTCTGATCACTATCGATTCTTCGATGATGTTTCCTTTAGGCGATTGATTGGCAAATAAGTAGTGAGAGCTTGGACCTTCAACTTGCTCATGACCTTCAATTTGTTGGCTCCAGGACCTTGGCTGGTTCAAGCAACTATGGCTGGAGTCGGGAAATTTTTTTGGCACATGGAGCCTTCTAGTGCACATTTTCACTCTAGTCCTTTCCCTTGCTCTTTCTCTAGCCTTTTCCCTTGACTCTTTAGCAAGAACATTGACTGCTGTGTTTTGCAACTTCTTCATCCTAATTTTCTCATCAGAAAGACCGGTTAGTGACTCACTCTTTGAAATTACTCTCTCCTCTAGGTCACCAGTATCAGAAACAACTTCACAATTAGTAGAAGTAGAAGATAAACTTTTCAAGCCTCCATTCAGTGATAGTTCTTTAATGGCTTTTTTTGATTTAGTGAGCAGCCAGTCTAGGGTCTTACTTGCTTTATCAAACCCTAACATGTCTTGGAGATCAAAGAACTTACGGGCGATTTCAATAGATAATCTCACTCTCCTATCTCTCAAGCCTTTAGATGTGTAGATTTTACTGTGCCTATCTTTCTTCACAGATCCTTTTCCAGCAAGAATATGAGAAGGGTTGTGTTGTTCGCCTTTGAGAGCATGAACATCTTGTTCAGACATCATGGCGTTGCTTGAAGCTGCCATGTTCAGCTCGGTCTCAGTGGGTTGTATTGGGATGGTTGGGATTAAAGGAATTGTGAGTGGGTTGTGGTGGTGGCAAAAGAAAATATCACTATTTTCATGGTCAGCAATGCAAGGAGAAGTGGAAAGGTTTGGAAAAGGATTGGTAGCACTATTGGTTGAAGAGTACATTTGCTTCTTACGAAGGAAAAAAGTTTGATATCAAAAAAGGAAACTGCTTGTGGTTTCCATCCAGAAAACCTCCACCCATTTAATCTTTTTCAGATTCACTTCTCTGCACACAAGGACAGAATAAAGCTTGTTGAAAGACGTTCATTGTTATAAGACTGAGAATGAAAGCGTAATTAATTGTTAAATGTTAGGGATAAAAGGGGTTATGGTGTCTCTCTCTCTTAAACCTTAGGGCAAAAGAAAAGAGAGAAACTTTCCGTGCAGAACTGGATGTGAAACACATTTTGTGGCTCTTAATGTGGGAGCAGCAAATGATGGTGGGGACTGATGGCAATCTTTTCAACTTTTTAGCCCAGTAATTGACTAGGGTTACAGCTAGGTTAGCTAGGTTTCCAAATATATGTAGAGACAGTCAAAATGAGTCTAGGGCTGTTAGCCTTCAGAAGCAAGTATAGTAATGGTTAGCTACTAGCTTGCTTTACGCGCATTGCATTGCTGCGAAATGAGTTACATAGTCTCCTCATTATTTAACAACATACGATAAAGAGTTTCAACAATTTAATAATAAGACAGTTTAAAACATATAAAAAAATTATTTTAAAGCTTTATATAAATTTGTTTTACAAGGATGAAGAGCAAATAACACCACTTTTTATACATAATAATTAGTTGGATATCCGCATTACGCTGTGATCGAATAATTATTATATATGTAAAGTAAATAATTTGTATGCTTTAGTGAGGATAAATATTTTATTTTCGTAATTAATGTAAATTAAATTTATTTATTGAGCAAAATTATTTGATTTATATATATTTATTAAAGTTGTATTTGAATAATTAAAAGATTCTTTCAAAATATTATTTTAATTATTTTATTTAAAAAATATTAATTTTAGAATATAAAAAAGAATAAATAATAAATAATTTGATGTTATGTATACATAATTAATTTCTAAAAAACTAATGATATATATATATATATAATCATACTTAGTAGATTTAGAGTATATAGTATAAACAAATTTTTTTAGAAAAAAAGCATCTATGTTTTATGGAATATATTAAAATCAATAAATTGAAATAAAAACTATTACAAAATTGGTTCTCATAAATTTTACTTCCTAATTTATGATGAAAGAGATCCTTAAATCACAAATTAAATTATAAATTAGTTCATCTCATTTTGAAAAATTAATTATTTAATTTTTTCGGATTCAAAAATAAATTTTTTAATTTTTTAATTAGTGTTAACCACAAAAAAATATATTTTTTTATTTTAAAAAATGTCTCTTTTCATATTTTTATTTCTTAGTTTATGATGAAAGAGATTCTTGAATTACAAATTAAATTATAAATTTCATATTTTATAATATGTTTGTTGTTAAAAAAACAGGATTCATTTTTTAATTCATTTGTTCTTAAATAAAAACCCACAATAATATAAATGTAAATTTTAATATAATTTTTTAAAATATCTTAATATTTTTTTATAAGACTATATCGGAGAAATATATCAATAATCAATATAAAAATTTATATAAAAATTAACTAATTAATCTTTTTAAACTTTTTAAAAATATGTACATTTGATATATAGACACACACACACAAAAATCAATAATAGTAGGTATAAAAACATCTATTTGAATTATTATGTGATTTTTTAAAAATATTATTTTATTTAAAATAAATTAAACTTAGAATATTAAAAGTAATTAATAGGAAATAGCTGGTATTATATTTGTAGATGCATAATTAATTTTTAATCAAATCAATGATCTCAATACTTTTTCGTATACATCATTACCATACTCGTATAAATTAAAAATATATTTAAAAAAACTTAAGTTGTAAGAAATATATTAAAGTTAATATAGTGCAATAAAAATAATTTAAAATTTTATTTCAAAAAAATTGATTATATCATGAATAAGGTAAAAAAAAAAACAAGTGAATTCTATTATTTATTAAAAAACATATTGAAAATTTATATACAAAGAAAGAAAAATTATATTTATTAACAAATAAAATTTCATAAAAATAAAAAATTTAATTTGATGAGAATTTTTATAATAAACGATAAATTTAAGAGATTAATTTTAATCAATAAAAAAATATAATCCGATATATATATATATATATGTTCTAAAATCTAAAAACATAAGAGGCCAAAACATATTTTAAAAGTATCGGGAACAAAAAATATATTTTGAAAAAATGTGAGACAAAAATGAACTAAGTTTAAAACATGAGATGTCAAAATATTTTTTAAAATATAAGGATTTAAAAATATATTTTAAAAACATAAGGGATCAAAAAGGAATGAAGTGTAAAATTTGAAAATGAATGCCCAAAAAATAATGAAAATACCATTATATAAAATCATAAAATTGTCACTATAATGAATAGTCAACCGAGACAAATGAACGAGTAAATAAATAGTATTTATCGTTCATTTGTTTCGGTTCTTTTAGTTTTTTACTTAATAAGAAAAGATACAAAAGATGACTGCAATAAAAACATTTACTCCAATTTTTTTTTTATGTATACTAGAATAAATTATTAAATTTTTGGATCAAAGAAGAAAATAAATGTTTTTTTGTTTATTTACTCCAATAATGTATGGACATTCTAATTATTACACATATTCACAAGATAAAAAGATTTATTTAAATAAATAGACATACTAATTTATTCTAATAATGTATAAAAATTAAATCAAACAACTTATTTTCGATAGTTCAATTTAAAAAATTAAGTAAAATTAAAATAGAACAATAAAATAAACACTAAGAATAATTTTAAGTTTGAAAGACTTAAACAAAAGTATAATATAAGAATCGAAAAAAAAAAAAAGAGTAAATAAACATAAATAAATTTGCAATATGCATAGATAAAAATCATACATGACAAAACTACACCGACCATAATAGAAGTAAGATCACAAAATATGTATCAAAACAAAATAAATTCATAAAAAAATAAAAAAAAAAGCCAAATAAGGAGCTTAGCTACAGTAAAATTACATTTAGTTGAATATTTGATCTAAAAATTATAAAATCTTTTCACTTACACCTAAATATAACTAATAAAAATATATAGCAATAAAAAGAAGCACAATAAGAATAATTTTAAACTTTAAAAGAACAAAATATAAGTATGATATAAGGACTGAAATAAAAAAGCAAAGACATTTTTTCAGCATATAGGAAAACAAATCACATATAACAAAACACTAATGACCTCTTTAGATAAAAATAAAATAAAATAAAATAAAATAAATAAAAAGCTAAAAAAATGAGTTTAGTTACATTGAAACTACATTTAGTTTTAGTCGAACTTATGAAAAAAGTTTACTCACGCTCTTAAATATAATTAATTTCTCAAAAAAAAAAAGCATATATTTATTCGCAAGATAGGAAAAAAATATTTAAATAAATAAACATTTTAATTTGCTCCAATAATGCATTAAAATCAAATCCAAGAGCTTATTTTCAATAATTTAACAAAATATTTTTAAAAAAATTAACATACAACGAGTAAAAATCATTTTAAACTTTAAAGAAAAAAAATAGAAGAATAATATAAGGATCGAAATGGAAAAACAAATAAAACTTTACAATAGGGAAGGACAAAAATCACACATAACAAAACTTTAAGAAAAAAATAGAGATAAGTCGACGAGACAAGAATCAAAACGAAGTAAAATTCACTAAAAGCTAAAGAAAAAAAAAAGATCGTAACTACGGTAGTACTATATTTAGTTTTAATTAATTTTTTAATGAATCCAAGAGTCTATTTAAATGAATATATTTGTTTCATATACCATATGTACATAGATATTAATCCATTTTATTTCCAAAAAAAAAAAAAAACGTGCTTTTGTTTTGTTACACACACACACACACACACACACACACATATATATATATATAAGGCGAGAGGAGGAAGTAACCTATAAATTAGTCCATTTTATTTCTTTTTTTAAAAAAAATGAATTATTTAATTTTTTATATTTTAATTTTGTTAATAACTTAGTTATTCTATCAATTTAGATAGTTTGAGAATAAAAATTGCCAATATATTAAAAAATTGATGAAAAATTAAGATATTAGTAGAATTAAAACATGAAAAATTAGATAATTAATTAAAAACTAATTAATTCATTTTCTAAACAATAATGACTGATTTGTAATTTACTCGTAGAGGAGTGGAAAGAAAAACATATAGACGAGGACAAACTAGTAATATAAGCAACGAAATTGCAAGTACTCGGTTCTAATAATAGAGCTGCAGATGATGAAGCTACCATCTCTTCGACTTAACCACTATCAATGTCGGGCTCTTCTTCTTTTAGGATCGAAGTTGAGAAACATTTTTCTAGGATTTATTGTTTCTTTTTTGTTATATTAGTATAGCCAATTTACTAATTAACCATCAATATCAATAACTTATTGCTCAACTCGTTTTAATGATTTTTCTATTTTAAAAGGCTTCGAGTTTGAACATTTTCCTTATGAATAATAATAATAATAATAATTTACCAACCCTTGTTCGAAAATTTCAGGAAAGAAAAAGAACGTATTATAATCCCCATCTTGATTCTCTCTTACGAAACT
Organism: Dovyalis caffra; assembly: GCA_963924115.1. Lineage (NCBI taxonomy): Eukaryota > Viridiplantae > Streptophyta > Magnoliopsida > Malpighiales > Salicaceae > Dovyalis > Dovyalis caffra. The sequence goes on along the minus strand of CAWUPB010000957.1, from coordinate 18,722 downwards.
AGGTTGATTTTATTAATTAATGAGTTCCCTTTCATTTAAAAAATCACAAGTCAATTACCCATGTAATATTGTGGCTTATTGTTAAAAAATAATAACATATAGATTTAATAAATCAATAGATTAGCAATATATATATATATATATCAAGCAAAGGTATCTATGTATATCAGTCGAAAGTTTATTTTTTTATAAGGTTTAGAGATTTTTTTCTAAAATTTCTAGGGATTTATCTAATATAAAAATTAATAAGAAATCCATATTTGATCAAAAACCAATTGAATTATATCTTAATAGCAACCAAATATATTAATTGTACTTTTTAGTAACCTATTCGAAATTTACTTTTCTTCCGAATCATTTGGTACACAAATTGATCACAAAATACTCTTATTATTATCGACTATCTATCTATCTATCATATATATATATATATATATGATAGATAGATAGATAGTCGATAATAATAAGAGTATTTTGTGATCAATTTGTGTACCAAATGATTTGGAAGATCTTAAAGAAACACCCATCACATTGTCCTGATACATTTGGAACAATTAATAAATCTTCAAGATTTAAATCTGAAAAATCAAGAAAGGGATCAAAACGTTTTAACCACCAAATCAATCCTTTGAAATTAAATAATAGATTTGCTATTCATGACATTAACATTCATATAAAATAAATGATGTTGATGCTAAATGTGTTAAAAAATTATCAAATGAGGATAAGTTATTATTGTTTAACACTAGTTAAATACACTTTGTGTCCTTATACTATATCAAAACTATCGTCATAATTTGTCTACTCGGATATAGTTCATAACAAATCTTATATTATTAAACATTGGTGCAAAATGATCCTTTTGTTAAATTTTTTTGCCAGTTGATAAATTTTTATTAGTTGATTAACAATTGACCAATCATGTGGTTAAAAATAAAAGTATAATTTTAAATAAAATTTTGAGATTAAAATAATTAATAATTATTTAAAAATTAGAAAATATAATTTAAAAATAAAAAATTCACTTTTTAATGATTTTATAATTATTATTAATTATTTTTCAATTTTAAATTATTAATAAATAATTTTTTTAATTTTAATATTTAAAATAATTATTAATAAAGAAAATTTTAATGATTTTATAATGATCATTAATTATTTTAATACAAAAATTTAATTATTAATTTTTTAATTTTTTTGAAAAACATTTAGGTTTTTAAACTAATTTTATAATAAAAATTAATTATTTTAATAAAAAATGATTACTAATTTTTTCAATTTTTGGAAAAAGTTTTCTTTGGATTTTTTTATAAATTTTATTTATTATTAATTATTATAAAATCATTAAAATTAATTTAGAGCTTTTAAAAAAAACTAATTTATTAATAATCATTAAAACTTGAAAAAACAATTTCAATTTTTTAAGGTTAAAATAATTATAATCTATTATAAATTCTTTAGAAATCAAAAAGAAAAAAAATGATTATTTTGAAATATTTCTTTAGAATTTGTTTCCCAATGTTTAATTATTTTATGTTTTAAAAAATAAAAAAAAACTGATTTTAAAAGAAAATTATATTTTTACTCTTTAGGCGACAAGTGTGATCATATGATTGATTAGACATTTATCAACTAATAGAAATTAATTAATCGAATAAAAAAAGTTAACGAATGGGCTATTGTGTGCTAATATCTAATAGTATAAAATTTATTGTGAATTATATCTACATGATATTTTCAGTATAATATTGGATACAAGGTGTATTTGATCCTTTTTTTTATTAAAAGAAAATTATTGAAACCTTTTGTTATTATTATTATTGAGAGATTTATTGAGCCTTGTAATGCTAAACTCTTGTGTTCTTAATTTATCTCATCCTAGATAAGAAATTGAATGTCATACTAGGATAGATTTTTATTTATTGGAAAACAAAATCTTTTTTTTCAGTGGTAAGAATGTCCATGTACTAACTTTGGTGTATTTTAAAACTAATTTTTTTAAACAGTGCTAAAGAACATTTTCCAACGTCTTTAATTTCTATTACCTTTAATTAATCCCTCACCCACAAGTTTGAGAATGTTGAATGTGAAAGTCAGGGATCAACCAATTAGAAACCCTGTACTTGTTGACCAAATTACCAAAAGCCTTTGGCATTGAAAATTACAAGTCCTACATCTTCTATTTATTCTTCCATCTATTCATGCCCATGTTTCCCGCTGATGCTCCTCCCTCTATCATCTCTTTCGGCCTGTCCTTGCACTACAGCGATCTACAGCTTTCCATTTGCACTGCAACATGGAAACCCCCAGGGAGTAGTTCTAACTAGTTGGATAGTCACGCTACCTTATGGATAGACAACCGTTACATATATAGGATTAATAATTCGTATATTATAATACAAGTAAAAATTTTTATTTTTAGTTATTAATATAAATTGAATTTATATATAGTTAATTTTTAACAAAACTATATATATAGATATATATTCGAGTATATAGAATAAATAGTAAAATTAAAAGACAAAAACCACCTCAATTGTACAAATATATCGAGGTCAACAGATTAAAATAAAAACTATAGCAAAATTAGTTCGATAAATTCTGAATAAATGTATATAAAAAAGCAAATAAAACTTGTGAATTTTTTGAACTCATTGTTATTTTTTAAAAAAATTGAGTCAAATTATGTAAAACATATTTTTAGCTCTCTCTTTGTGTGTGTGTGTGTGTGTCCATATATATATATATATATATATATATATATATAAGTAAAACACTCATTTAAAAATATACAAATAATTTATTGTATAAATTATAATAATATATTTTTAAAAAATAAAACATTGACGTTCTAAATTTTTATTCTGAAATTCATATATTAAAAAACCAAATTTATTAACAAGTAAAATTATATCAAAAAATTAAAAAAATTAATTTAATGAGAATTTTAATAAGAAAAAATAATTAAAGAAATAAATTTTAAAAAATAAGAATAAAATAATCGGATATGTATGTTAACATCAATATCAAAGATATAATTAATATTGGTTCGGGGACATTAAAAGTATCAATAATATATATGTTTTCTTTCTTGGTGAAGGGACCAATTATATATAACTGCTTAACTTGTATAGCACTTATGTTATGACAATATATATATTCTTTTAAGAGTTTCCTTTTGCCTCTTGGTGATCCAATCCCAAAGCACATCAAGATTTAAAATAATTAGTCAATTTTTTTTTGTCCTATCATAAGATTGGTGACCGGACTTTTAAAAATATAAAATAAATTATAGGAAGGAAAAAAAGAACGAGGTCGCGCCGAGTTGGTGTGTGCTTGTGTGTGTGTGTGTGTGTGTGTGTGTGTGTGTGTGTGTGTGTGTGTATATATATATATATATATATATATATAACCCACTTAAATTATATGGAATATGTCGAAGTGAATAGATTTAAATAAAAACTACTATAAAATTGGTTTAAATAAATTCTGATTATATATTTATATATAACCAAATAAAACTATGAATTTTTTAAATAATTATTAATTTTTTGAAAAAAAATCAAGTTAAATTATTTTTTTAACTGATTATTATTTTTTAAAAAAATGAAGTCAAATTATTTAAAATACACTTTTAGCTCCTTTTCTCTCATTAGAATATATATAAGCAATACCACCATTTTCATATAAATATTATAAAAATAATCAATCGTATAAATTATAATAATATATCTTAAAAAATAAAAAAAATTATGTTCCAAAAATTTATTTCAAAAGTCTTATATAAAAAAAAAATTTATTAACAAATTAAAAAAGAAAGGACAAACTAAATCTCAACAGACTCAACTCGTTAAAAAAAAGAAAAAAAGAGATGCTAGTAGGGGGAAAAAATTAAAAAAGCTACGAGTAATAGGAGTGTGAAAGATGCTACAAGCAATGAGATTGTGAATGACCGGTTTAACGACTTAGGTCTTTAAGAAAAAGAAAAGAAAAGAAAAGAAAAAGGCAAGGGGAAGAAAAGGAAGGGGGTTAAGAAAAAGAAAAGAAAAGAAAAAGGCATGGCGGAAAAAGAGAAGGAGACCGTAGCATGAACAGTCTCACCCCCATTTGGTTTAGTTTTTTAGGTAATGTTGCTTTCAAAGGACGAGTAACCATCAAAGAACCTATAGAGCAACCGATGGTGATATTTTATAAAAGTTGGTGGATTCAAATTTTAACTAGGGTGTATGAATTAAAAAATAATAAATAAAAAATGAGTACCTAACCGCTTGAACTAATGTTCCATTCATTTGGCATCTAATTAATGCCAAGATCACATGTACATTTACAAACTCCTACTCATAGATACCTATGATTCTTGGAACTTAAAACTCATTTGGCCTATAAATTGTACTCTATCGCCACTTCCATTTTTTCGTGTACCTCTTCCGTCTTTTTCCTATATTATAAAATAATTATTGTGGTGGATACACTCATCCAAGATGAGATCATATATAAGTCATAGAAGTGAGGATATAAACTAGCTAAAACCTAGTTTCAAACTAGATAATTAATTAATGCTAAAAGAATGGCAAAGAACAAAAAGAAAAAGAAAAAAAGTTGGTATTTTTTTTTTTTGAATCACAAAATATGGTAAACTCATATACTGGCTTTTTTACAATTTATCTCCCAAAAAGAATTGCAATTTATTTTATAAATATTTCTAATTAAGAACAACTCCTTTTTATTTAAATAATATTTTCATATAATTAATTAAATTGAAGGTTGAATTGTTTTAATAGATTAAAAGAAGAATATAAAGTTTGATTGTATGAGAGGATACCCGATAAGGTTTTTTTTTAATTCAACAATAAAGGTATTTTTATATTAGTTTACAAATAAATTAAAGCTACATTCTCTCTAAAAAGATCTTTTAAATACATCTTTCTTGTTGGTTTGATGCATTTACTTAAAAGAAAAAAAATCTTTGTTTGTAGCCTTTGTTGTTTTCTAGCCTTCTAGATTCTCCTCTTGGTATTTTTTATGCTTATTTACTTATATAAAAGACGAAAAAAACAAAACAAAATCTTAGTTTGTAGTCTACATTATTTTATAGCCTTTTAGGTTCTCCTCTTATTATATTTATGCTTATTTACTAATATATAACAAACAAACAAAATAAAGCAAAATCTTAGCTCGTTGGATAAAAACTATCCTTCTTTATTAGTTACTAAAATAATTTAAGTGAGGGTAAATTTTATTGTTGGTGCCCAAGATCCAACTATGTTTGGATGGATTTAATATATTATTGCATCATTTATTTTAATAAAGAAGTCGTTCTATTAATTCTTATGTTTTCATATTGATACATTTAATAGAATTATATAGAAGTTCTTATGATATGCATTTACAATAGTAATTGATCGAAGGATGTGAGACAAACATTAATGCATATAAATGATATCATTAAAAATCCTAAGTCGTAGCATTGTCAAGAATGAAGATTGAAAAAATACAAATAGACTTGTGAGTGCTATGCTCATACTATATGATAGCAGTAAGAAATCTCACACTTATTGTCATGTTGATGCCAAATCAAGTACTTAGGTGATTCATGTTAGAGGACATATCACTAGGCTTGACTCGCCATAAGAACCCATTTGGTTTCAGTCTATGGGAATCTCATACGAGATAGGTACAAATGATCCTTGAACTTAAAGTTATCATGGTTCTCTCATCGGAGGACTTATGGACTTTAACACTCATTTCAATGGACCCATTAATGGGTTGCACGTGGACGATTCATTGGGTGCACTAGGAATCCAATGGAGGTAGGTGTATGACTAAGATAGGACATGTCATTCCTTGTATGCTAAAGGAGTTATCACATTGCACTTCGATAAATGTTTGCTCGAGAAATCTGTGTCCAGAGTAGGAGTACACCAATAGAGCATAGTTGATTTACTCTAAGAGCTAAGATATTTGAGAATCGAAGAAAACTTGTGTGATCATAATCGAACAAGATTAATAACCAAGTTTGAGATCACATTATGATAAGTTGACATAAGGACTGAATTGTATGGTAACCATCCTCGTGAAAGGTAATAATAGATTAACTAATTATCTTAGAAAATTGGGTAATCATGATGCCTTACTAGAGGCCAATCTTGATTTATGTATCAAGAGATAAAAAAGGAGTTTTTTCTTCTTGATATATTGCCAACATATCTAAGAGCCTATTGAGTCACACACATAAGTTTAAGTATTCACATTATAAATGAGAAGTCGGGATATTGGAAAAATTTTCCAAGTATAAAAGTTTTCTGTTTTGGAAAGGTTTCCAAAATGAAAAGTTTTCTATTTTAGAAATCGATTGCCTAATTTTGGAAGTTAGTTTCAAATTTGGAAATAAAGAACATAAAAGGAAAGTAGTTTCCTAATTTAGGTTAAAGGGTATTTTGAAAACTTATTTCTTATTGTGGACTCTGCCTAAAATAATCTAATATTATTTATTTTGATAGTCCAAATAAATTAATTAGGCTAAAATGGTTTTGGTCCATTAAGTTTAATTAAAAACCTTAAGATATTTGGTGGGAGGATAAATATCAATTTTATTAGATAAGGATGAGTGTTTTAAAGATAAACATCAAACTTATTAGATAAGATTGAATATTTTAAAGATAATAATCAAATAATCCATATGTAAAAATAATTCCTCATCCTTGGAAGATAAGAAAGAAACAACCTAGAGTCCTAACGGGGACTTAATGTCGCCCCTCTTTTTGTCTTTGGAGGACAAGGAAACTCTTCCCTTATATATAGGAGGCGAGGTGCGGTATAAAAGAATGAAGAAGAGAAAGACTATTAGGCCAAAAAGAAAAGGAAGGAAAGAATAATTTCATCTAGCCTTAAAAATAAAATAGGGCACATGACCAAGAGAGAAAAGTAAGAAGAAACTAGTTTTCTCCTAAACCCTAGTAAGATATACTCTTTCCTTATCCTTTAACACCGTCACAAAAATTACCCGGGATTGATTTCTATAGGAAATACTAAATCAAAAAAGGTGAAGCTAGCACCCCATTGATTTTTAATGCTTCTTTGTAGATATTTGGATCGTGTGGATCATTAATAGAGGTCGGACACTTAGATAGTTTTTTCGAAAAGAAATTTAGATCTATGTCATAAGAGGTAATCCTTGATCCTTACTTTAAATTTATGCATATATGGTTAGTAGATTCAATGACTTGATATGAGACCTTTAGATGGAGGAAATTTTTTTTTATTTCATACCTCAATAGGATGCATGATCCTTCGGTAATATCATCGGTTGACTTAACTCTCTTCCTCCACTTTTTGACTTCTATCTTCAATGGCTCCACTATAAAGCCCACCGCCTCATGTGTCTTACCCAAAAGGTCACGATCGGACAAGTCGCTACTAAAACATATATTTTTTCATTATTCTTAAACATGCCTCTTAATTTAATCGATTCATCATTAAACATATCAATCAAAGCATATCATTAATAATATAACCACATGATCATTTGATCAACATAGTAGAAGCATTTCGTTAAAATTTTATCCATACTATATCCGAACGTCATTACCAAATTTATCACTAAATTCTAAAACCATCCTTCATCATAGTTCAACATTTATAAATAACTTCAACGTACTATTTCTATTCAATTACTATGCAATGATTCTCAAAATTCATAAACTTAAACATTTTTACATCTAATATTCATAAAAACATTCATAAACCTTAAGTATTGATACATAAAATCATATTCATTTATTAAAACATAACATTTTCTTCATTCTTTTAAGAACACGAAGGCAATCACATAAGTCACTAGTCATTAACAACGATTGATGATGTGTCATACCTTCAACAAATTAGTTATTTATATTTTTCTCATGGAATCCAACCATAAAGGTATAACTAAGGCACGCAAGGGTTGAACCCATAGATAAGTGGCCTAATTAATAGTTTATATTATTTGATTATTTTGTAGTGCAAATGAATTAAAGGGAGGTTTTGTGTTTGTGGTAATTTGTAAGCAATCAAAAAATAACTAGAAATAATAATAATGGAAAAGCCTTGGTTAAAGTTCTATATCCACTTTTAGTTTAGTTATTAATCATTGATTCAATTATTTACCTATCGTTAACATGAATATTCACCATAAGGCGATAACGTGTATGTTATTCTTAATCTTTTCTTAGTGATTTGTTAATCAAATATATGATATTTAATTAATTCCTTAGCTATTGAACAACCTACTAGACATAAGATAAATTTAATCCAATAATAACATTAGAGTAAAGAAAGACAAGTGAAGCTAAACCACCCTCCTAGATGCTAAAAAGATATAATCTTGTTCTATATTTTCTAAGAAATTAAATAAAAATGCATTTATAATCATTAACCCCTATTTACTATCACAAGCAAGTTTAGACAAGCAATTACATGGACTTGAATACTTAGCTAGCAATAGATTATGATGATCAAGCAATTATCATATACTCTAATCAATTAATCACACAAATATAACCAAATCATGCAGAGAAAACATAAAATACTAAAAAATGATAAGTTTAGAATTAAAACCCGATAGTATCTCACAACGATTTAACCAAAAGCTTCAACTTTCTTCAACCATGATGGATGTTTAGTTGTTCATAGTTGATTACAAAGGAGGATTTTCTATCTTTAAGGTTGTTAAAAGTTATAATCTTCCTAGAATGAGAGAATGAATAAAGTGAAATCCTTAATCATTAACTTGATCTTAATTTGCTAAATATGATACAATAAACACTAAAAACTTCAATGCAAAAGAGTATAAAAATCATGTTAATTATGCACTCATCAAATATCCATACACTTAAACTTTGCTAGTCCTTGAGCAAAATAAAAAAAATAAAACCCACTCACTTTCGTAGGAATCATAGTTATATTTAGCATATGCAATAAGTCTTTAAATCCCTAGGTTATCACTAGTGGACAAGTTATGTCTCGTGAGGATTTTCAAATGATAAACCCATAAAATTGCTTAAATGAACGTCATGCTAGTATGATTACCCTTTAAACATTGATGCTCAATTTAGAATTCAAATAAATCCAACGAGTAAATTGATCATGTTCAAGATATTATTCTCATATCTATGCATGTTTCTAAATTGATTTATGCATCTTTATAACTAATTACAATTCAAACATGCAACACTTATTTTGGCTTTACCTTTTTTCTACTACTACAAGCAAAGCAATAAATCAAGATTTTCTTTAATTAAAACTTTATCTTTTTAAGCGACCCAATTTTTTTTTTAAGGCCTTTAGTAGCTTTTCCTAAGTATCACTTGCTTTTTTACGCAACTATCAAAATTTGTAATGAAGGCAATCGATACTTAGCAAGTCATCAACCTAAAGTTCTTTGCATACTTATAATTCAAATTATCATTTAAGATAAAAGTAAACATTTGTGATGAATACTCCTAGTTAATAAACAACTCAAATCGGTAGAGTATAATTTTTACTTAATTAGGTCAAATTTTTCTAATGAAATCCCTCATAAATTTCTTTTTCAAATTTTCATGAAAGTTAAAAAATCTTATTTATTTAAATTGTGCTTAGGTCTAATTTCCAAAGGGTAATTACAAAGTCAGTTTTACTACCTAAATCATGTTAAATCATAATCATAAAAACACATAAACCTTTCTAGCATGTATTCACTTTTATAACAATAATATCCTAAATGGTCTCAATCATCTCAATAAATTTTGTTAAACTCATCATTAAACATCAATAAAAAAGAACATCATACTAAACCATGACATTCATTTCATCTTTTTCTCTTTTTATTTTTTTATATTTTTTTATATAAGGAAAAAACCTAAAAATAAACCTAAAAAATACACAAACAAACATAAAAATAATAAAAGAAAACTAAGTGCTATCCCCACACTTAAATCATATATTATCCTTAATGTTCAACGGAATTGATCACAAAAAATAAAACAAAATGCTAAGATAAAGGATAAGAGATCAAATCCGTTATTTCCATATCACTTAGAACATAGGTGGTGGAGGTGGTAGAAGATATGTCATGAAATCGTTGTAGATGTGGTTGAGCCGATTGCTAACCATTTGAAAATCGACCACCAAATTGCTATCCACGTGCTAGATTTGCTCATCTAAATAGTCAAAAAGACTATTGTAGTTGATTTAAAAGTCATCTATATGTGAGGTAAACTACTCCATTGTGTATGATTAAGCACTCGAGGTGCCTTTTAATGGAACTCGTTATACTCGCTCATAGAGCCTCATCATCCTCATTGCCCGTCTTGTCACTTGAGGAACTCTTCTTCTCTCATCATTGTCTCATGGTTGATCAAAAGAGGTATTTTTTTCTTTTTCTTTTCTAGAAACCCAATCTTAACCAACTTTTCTAAAATTTATGCAATTGGTCATTTTACTGGTGTCAATGTTGTGGTGTTCCGATCGAACATCTTATGGGTGATGAAACGACCAATAATAATGCCGCCATCATTGAACTTCATTAGAATTCTTACCTGCCAAGAAATGCTCAATTAGGATGTAGGTAAATTCTACCTTTACCTTGTTGGAGATGAAGAATTAAATCTCTAACTTCAACTTATTTACCACACCATTACTATTCTCTTGCTCACATAACGTCTAAGCTAAGATTTGGTGGATGAATTGAAATACAATGCTTATCATTATCGAGGTTTTCAGCCAAGAAGAATTGTATACCTCACTATTTGAACTTGTAATTTCTCTCCAAAAGAACCTTTCAAACCCGACGGATGGTTGCCTTGCACTTTCATGTGGCTAAACAAATATATTTACTATTTCAATTATATCACGAATGATTTTTCTATTGTAAAATACTCATAAGCTCGTAGTTGCTCATCAAATAATGTTTTAAATTAAAACAAACTCATGAATTTCAATTTTAACTCTTTATAAGAGGGTGTAGCCATTTCCAACAAACCAACCTATCTTATGATATCTAGCATTCCTCTAACCTCATTTAACAACCCAATAAATTTTAATACATGAAGATTAATGTACCTATTAGGTACTACTCTCCTATTCATCAACACATTATAATGAAATTTTGGATTATCGATAGCAAACTCAATTTTTAGGTAAATAGGGTGAATACCAGATTAGGGTGGGTAGCCTTCCTGTTTGGCCATCCTTTTTTGATGAACCCTTTTTTTGGCGAGGCTATTTGCTTCCTTTTATATATAGAGGTCGAAATTATTGCTTCTTGGTTAAGAGTAAGTGGTCAAGATAAGGTTCTTTGTTTGGGATTGAGTGGTGAAAGGGCTATGTCTACTTTCGAAGAAGTTGAGTGGTATGGTGACTAGTTTTTATTTGTGGAAGAGATTTAAAATTATAGGAGGTAAAGAGATGGAAAAATTTGGGTGGCTATAAATGGATATTTGGGGAAGATGAAGTTACATGTGTTAGGGTTTGGTATTTATAAGGGTCGGGTTTTATGAAGGAAGAAGTCACGCGTTTGTGTGAGATTTACATACCAACCATGTCTCTCCCCTTTTTGCCCATGTCTCTTTCCTTCTTCAAACTTAGTACACCCTTATATATTCTACATGGTCTTATGGAATTCTTTTTGTAAATCATATGCAACATTTTTTCCCGGGCCTTGTTTTCTTATTTGAAATTTAAATTGCCTTGCTCGAGTCACACAAGCTGTGCCAAAATTATTGTACAACCCATGTAATTCCTTTCTCGCTCATGTCTTTTTTTTCTATAAAATCACCACAACACTACTTGGTCATAAGGGCGTGCCTTTTCCGAAGGTCATCTCGTGTTGAAACATCCTAGCCATGTTGTATCTCTCATTGTTTTGAGTTTCTAGTCACAATTCATTAACATGAGCATGCCTTCTTACATGTATAAGTCGTGCTTCTAGGCTATTACCACTGTGACTTCCCTTATTGATTGATAATTTTTATCCACAACACACACACGGATATGCCTTTTTACACATACAAATTGTGCTCTTTTATTCTACATGTATTTATGTTTCTTCTCTTACCTTAACATGCCAAAGTTCACCTATTACTGCAAACATCTTTCAAATCAAGTCAAGCATAGGGGAGTTTAAAGCAAAATTAAACATTAATTTAAACAATATAATTTATAAAAATTCATTAGGTTACCTCTTAATAAGCATTTTTATTTAACATCGTTGGGTCGATGTTACCTTCTCCATCAATGGGGATCTATCATTTTCTAGTTGAAAACCATTCTCCCTTAGACCTTAGCATCATCCACATCAAGGATATTGAATCAAATTAATTCATCATTAAATAGCTCCATAATGGACATTTATGTTTTTCTTGGCTATCTTGAGGGACGGTATCCCTAGCAAAATGGGTACGAAATTAAAAGGAGATTCATCTCTTATGTTCAAGATATAGAGTTGGTTGGTAACATAAATTTATTCACCTATACAAGAACATGTTGAATGTGCCTTCTTACATATATAAGCCATGCTTTTAGCCTACTCGCTCTTGCGGCTTCCCTTCTTGATTGAGATTTTCAGCCACACACAAAGACGGATATGCCTTTTTACACGTATAAACCATGCTCCTTCATTCTACCTCGTATATATGTTTCTTCTCTTACATTAACATGCCAAAGTTCACCTATTACTACAAACATCTTTCAAATCAAGTCAAGCATAGAGGGGTTTAAAGCAAAATTAAACAAACAAAATTAAACATTAACTTAAACAATATAATTTACATAAATTCATTAGGTTGCCTCTTAATAAGCATTTTTATTTAACGTCGTTGGCTCGACATTACCTTACCCATCAATGAGCATCTTTCATCTTTTGGTTGGAAACCATCCTCCTTTAGACCTTAGCATCAATCGCATCAAGGATATTGAATCAAATTAATTCATCATCAAATTGCATAGTGAAAGCTCCATCATGGACATTTATATTTGTCCCGACTTTTTTAAGGAACGATCTCCTTTGCAAAAAGGGTGCAAAATTATAGTGAGAGTCATTTATAGAAGTCGGTTGGTAACATAAATTTATCCATCCGTATAAAAACATCTTCTACTACCCCTTCGGAGTAGGTGTTAATGCAATCTACTAGTTGGATGATAACATTAGTTCCTCTTAAAGATCCTAAATTCGGTGAAGCATAAATAGAATATGACTTATATTGATTGATGCTTCTAAATCTAGCATAACTTTGTCTATCTTAGAATTACCAATCCTAAAAAGTATCGTAAACATACTTAGATTTGTACATTTTGGAGGAATCTTTCTTTGAAAGATAGTGAAAATATTCTCTTCCATCATTACCTTTTCATTGTTATCCAGCTTTTTCTTGTTCACGCACAAGTCCTTAAAGAACTTGATGTACCATGACACTTGTTTTATTGCTTTATGAGAGGTATATTCACCTTGATCTTGTTGAATAGCTTAAAGATCTCCTCTCTTTTTTCTCTTTCTTCATCTTTTCTTTCCGAGGCTTTTCTAACGTCCTAGGAAAAGGTGCATGGTTGGTCGAAAACTAAATAGTGGAGTTAGAATTTATCTTAGGGCTTAGTATAGCCCCGTCAATTAGCTTGCCCTCTTTCTCTCTTCCTAACTCTAACTTTTCTTCCTTAGCTACCTCGGATATCAATTTGCTTAGTTTCTCCACTAGAGCACCCTTCCGAATGTCATAGTGCTCATATTCTTCTTATGGTTTATCACCATTTGAGATGGCAATTTCCCTATAGATTGAGCCTCTATGTGACTTATAGTAGTCACCATTTGACTAATCTAATTTTTTAGGTTCTGAATATTGGACTTTGTTTCTTGCTAGAATTGCTTTATGCTTAAGGCAAGAGTTTTTACTATTACTTGTCATGAATAATCCGAGTGTTGGGGGGCTTGTTGCTAAAAAAGCTTAAGTTGATATCCTTGTTACCTTTGCTAGTAGAAGTTCTGCCCTCCTTATTGATTGTCTCCATATCTCATATTAGGGTGGTCTCTCTAACTAGGATTTTTGGTGTTGGAGAAAGAGTCATAGGTTCTTAATTGGCTACTCCCAAAATTTCCGAGTAGCATTAACCTATTCATTATACCCTTATATAGTGTTAGGCATGTAGTTATGGTGTGACTCGTAATGGAACAAATTCGATAAGCTTTCATAACTCCGTAAGTTTTCCATGGCTATTTATCTTACCAATGAGGTCGGGTGAGACATTTGCTATTCCAAACTAGATATATTGACTTTATTTACCCTTTTTGGTGTATAATCAACCCTTACACTAAACTATTGAGAATTTGTAGTTACAATAGATGTCAAAGCTTTCACAACATCGGGTGTCTTACCTACCGAGTGCTCCTCCACTAGCAAAATCTATCATGCTCCTCTCCATAGGTAGTAATCCCTTATGAAAATATATAATCGAGCAATCGATAAAACATTTAATGGTTTGGGTAGGCGGCATATAACTTATTAAACCATTCTTAATACTCATACAATATCTCTCTATTAAACTATCCGATATCACGGATCCGTTTTTGTATACTCTTAGCTATAGAAGCGAGAAAAATATTTCAATAAGAAGGCTTGCTTCATCTCGTTCCATGAATTTATCGATCTCGTATGGAGATCATACAACTAGTCTTTAGCATCCCCATCCAATGAAAGTGAAAAAGTTCATTATTTTATTTGCTTCTTTATGGTCTCATGATTAAGCAAACCATATGAAAATCCTTCAAATGCTTATTGAGGTCTTCTCAAACACGACCTTAGGATTTTACCAACAAGTATATCGGTTTAGATTTTTATTTAAATGTAACATCAAGATTAGGGAACTCAATACACAAGGACTATTGATTAAGATCGGGAGCGACTAGCTCCTTTAAAGTTCTATTCACTTTGTTTACGGGCATTACTTCTCCTTTAGAATCACTTGATAAAAATTTGAGAACGATAGTTATACTCGATAAAGCGAAACTACTCTCTTTGATATCTCAATCCTCTTTGTCAAAGCTCGTCTAGCTTTCCTCCTCAACTTGCTCAATTCTCTTTTTGGTTCAAGATTGAAAATTAGATCACCCGATTGCAACTTGATCATATACCAACCTAATAAAAATAACAAGAACAATCAAAATACCAAGAAATAATTTACTTGAGCACAATCCTCCTTAATAGAAGTGTCAAAATTTAATGATGTGTTGTACCGCTAACAAATTAGTTATTTGTATTTTTCTCACGTAACCCAACCACAAAGGTGTAGCTAGGGTGAGTAAGGGTCAAACCTATATGGAAGTGGCCTAATTAATAGTTCTTATTGTCCGATTATTCTATAGTGAAAGGAATTAAAGGAGGGGTTTGTGGTAATTTGTAAGCAATAAAAAATAAATAAAAATAAAAAAAATGTAAAAGCCTTGATTGAAGTTCCATATCCACTTTTAGTTTAGTCATTAATCATTGATTTAATTATTTACCTATCATTAACATGAATATTCATCTTGAGACAACAACATGTATGTTGTCCTTAATCTTTCCTTAGTGATTCTTTAATCAAATATATAATTTTTTCAGCTATTGAACAACCTACTAGATGCTAGATAGATTTAATCCAATAGCAGACGTTAAAGTAGAGAAAGACAAGTGAAGCTAAATCATCTTCCTAGATACTAAAAAGATGTAATCTAGTTCTATGTTTTCAAGGGATTAAATGAAACTATATTTATAATCATTAACCCCTAGTTACTATCATAGATAAATCTAAACAAGCAATTACATGGATTTGAATACTTAGCTAGTAATAAATTATGATAATCAAGTAATTAGCATGCACTCTAATCGATTAACCACACAACCATAACCAAATCATGTAAAAAAATAAAATAAAATACTAAAGAAGAATAAGTTTAGAATTAAAACCCGATAGTATCTCATAATAATTTAACCAAAAGCTTTAATTTTCTTCAATCAAAAGGATGTTTAGTTGTTCATAGCTGATTACAAAAGAGGATTTCTATCCTAGTGGTCGCTAAAAGTTAGAATCTCTCTAGAATGAGAGAATGAATAAAGTGAAACTCTAACTTCTTTATCTATAGCAAAAGGTAGGGTTACAACACACATATGATAGCCCTACGTAGACACATGACTTACTTGACTTAGGAAGACAAGTTGTATGCCATTTGTACTTCATCTCATGTCTTTTATTGCTTCATCTTGTGTCCCTAGCTACCGCCCATGTGATTTTTTCTTTTCATCCCATATCCTTAGCTTCTACCTATATGGAATTTTCACTTCATCTCATGTTCCTGAATAATCATCTTGAATGAACTTTATATATATCGAAGTAGGGTTTGTGTTATTCATAAAAGTTGTAGCCTTATTTCGTATTTTTCTAAATCATTAAGGCTTTAATAAATGGGATATCTACGAGCTTAAGTTATGAGCTAAATGTTAAAACTAAATCAACCTATTCACCTAGCCTTAAGATTCCACTTTATAGATAAATTCTTTCATGATAACGACCTAGTTTAGACTCAAGACCTTTATAAGACTTGTAGGTATGGCTCTTAAGTATTCATGGGGTTGGCCTTACATCAATTAAGGTTTTGAAACTCTAGATATGGATTAAACTCCATAACTAATTTGGACTTCAAATAGGATTCGGATCAACTTTCTACACTAAAATATGAAATATCATTTGGATGCCTAAAAGAACTTGGATTTTGACATATTATATCATTATTGAAAGATTGAGACATCTTCTACAAAGTCTTTGAATATCATTTCTTCCAAATACAATTTTAAGGGTTCAAAAAACCTATAAGAAGTTCGAAAGGTCTAAGTTAATCATGTTGGACATCCATACAATTTTCTTCTTCGTTTCACGCGGTCGGTAGCTTTTTCTCTTGTAAGTCACATGACCATGTGACTCCTAAGTTTTCTTGGTGAATTTTGCTTCTCCTCGCTTTGATTTTAGGTTTCTTTGCTCAAATTCGTTGTTTTTCCTATAAAACTCAAAATCATTATCTTGATCTTAATTTGCTAAAAATGATATAATAAACATAAGAAAGTTCAATGTAAAACAATATAAAAATCATGCTAATTATGCACTTATTAACAATACCAATCTTCAACATTTGTATTGGTATCTACAACACAAAAATGATGTGCTACTAATTATGCAATCATTAGCAACACTAACATCTTCAATATTTGTATTGGTATCTACAACACAAAAATGATGTGAGATAAGAATATCTCAACAATTTCAACATGCATAGTTTTATATGAAAATTTTCATTACATGAATACCTTATAATTTTTTTTCCTTTTTTGGGTCCACTAGAAGATGCCAACCTAGTATACCATAGCCTTTAAGTTTGACTTTTTCTCTCGTGGGCGAGTCGCCTCACTATGACCATTAGGCTAGTAGAGTATAGTCTCAATGAAAATATATAGTTACATTAACTTTAATATTTAACAATTTAGCCTCAACCTTTAAACCCCTTACCCTTTTTATTATTTTATTTTATTTATTTATTTCATAGCTTTATTTTTATTTTTTTTACAAATTTTAATTCACATGTGCACATTTATTATTATTGTTGTTGTTGTTGTTGCTACTGCTTGCTATCATTTTTTTTTATTATTATTACAACTGTTATTATTACTATTATTATTAGTTTTGCCCGTACTTAAATTTCTAGATTTGTAGCATAATTTATCCTTTATTTTATCACAAAAATCAATGATAAAAAAAACGAGAGAGTGAGAGAGAGAGAGAGAGAGGAAAACATTAAAATTAGGTTAATTTCTTTTTTATTTATTTTTGCATAAAAATGAAAATACAAAAAATAAAGAAAAAAAGGAAAATACCAAAAAAATGTGGTTAATTGTTTAGAAAATACACCCGAGGGTGTAATTGAATAAAATTAAAAGAATAGAAATTGAAATTAAAGGATACAGGGGTGTAACTAAAAGAATAGAAACCAAAATCAAGGATGTAGGGGTTTGATTGCAAGAATTTGAGTAAACAATTGACAAAATTACGTGCTTAAGGGGTTTTGATTGCAAGAATTTGAGTGAACAATTGACAAAATTATGTGCTTAGGGATTAAAGAAAAAATTAAAAAATGAGGATAATAATTAAATGGAGTGAATGATAGGACCAATTCAAAAGGTTTTTTTGAACAACTTATCATCTATTCCAACAACGAAATCATCTTCCTTTGTCAAGACTATTGATGGTCTTTTACCCAAAGAAGACAAACGAAGATTAAACAAATTCCCGGCTCACATTCGTACCGAGTCAAGAATCATGCTTCAATATACCTATAGAAAAATATCCTTCGCAACCTACACATATAACAACAAAAGTTTTTCCTCATTTCCGAGTTATAAGGGATGGTTGTCCAAAAGGATGAAACACGAGAATAAAACCTCCCTTAGATAAATCAAGGGAGGAGTGTCTTCTATGTTGAGAGATAGAGGGCCATGATGGAATGGGATTAATCAAAAGGATGAGGAGGTAGGGTGATTGGAAATAAATAGAAGATGAGTTCATTCAGTCGAAGAAAAAATGGAAAAGGAAGTTCTAGTTTCAAAAGAGAAAAAAAATTAAAGCTTTAGGAACTCTCATCTAATTTGGTATTTAATAAAAAAAAAACCCAAAAAAAAGCAAGGAAAAGAAAGAGG